>OY970764.1:3326200-5726200 GCA_963853795.1 Xestia rhomboidea | reverse complement strand
CCCTATTACATACGGAACTTAAACATAACTGGCGAAATATGGGTGTACTACTTTTACACCTCTGCCTAACCCTTCGAACATTACAGTCGTGATGTTATGTTTTTTTTTTTATATTGTGAGTACTTGTGGCATGTGCCAAATAATATTTTTTCTTTCTTTTGTTATTTCTTTCAAATGACTCAGTTCACATCTACTGGAGTCATTACATGTGAATATCCTAATACGTCCTCCATTATAAAACTTAAGGAAACGGGTATTTATCGCGAATTTTACCTATAATCTAAGCTAAAACTAAAGCTAAAGGCTATCTATGGGCTGGGCTTATATTAAAGGTAAAATTCGCGATAAATACCCGTTTCCATATTTTATGTTTTATAGTGTGTTCTGATCGTGAAAGTTTAAAAAAGTCGTCCCCCTTTTTTAGCAACTGCACTCGGATAAAAACGGTTTCTGCACCCGGTCGTGCCCGGTCGTTGATCGCAGATCGATAGCAGTCGTCGCGACGTAAACGGATACATGGTTCGTCTACCTTCCTGTTAATACCCGGTTCTTTGTTTGCAAAGTTCAGCGGTAGTGAGGCTGCCTTACGTTCTTAGAGTCCCGGCTTCGAATCCGCAGGAGCAAATGTTTGTGTGATGAGCATGGACATTTGTTTCCGAGTTATGGATGTTTATAGGTATAATAAGTATGTATTTACAAACAAAAACTATCTATGTAGTATATCAACTATCTGGTGTTCACGACACAAAGCCTCGTTGCTTAGTGTGTGTGCATCGGTGGCGCTGTGTGTAATGTCCAGCGATATTAAATTTTTAAAAAGTTCTTACTTTATTCTAATTTTAAACTTACATGAAGTGTTATGCCTTGATTTGTCCACAAAGTAGACACAATAGTAAGGGGGATGCTCCAGGGTAGCCCGCGAAATTTAAATTTTCTTACGTTTTTTGCAATTTGCTCGTCAGTGTCAGGTTGTATGTTGATTAAAATATGATTCGCAGCTGTAACACGTATGGAGTTAAAGAATTATAATCATCAAAATCATTAAGCAAGCTCATAAAGGTGCAGGAATTACTTATTCAAGGTCAAAGTCATTCCGTGTTACAGCCGCGAATCATATTTTAATCAACATACAACCTGACACTGACCTGCAAATTGCAAAAAACGTAAGAAAATTTGAATTTCGCGGGCTATCCTGGAGCATCCACCTTAAACAATGGCGTCTCGAACAAATTGGTCATTTGACAGATCATGATTTAATACACTTTTTTACAAAAAATACAAACATATTTATTACTTCTCAAACATTGTGTCATACATAAATTGAGGCAGCCCCAGTAAGTTACAATAGTACTTGTGTCGGAGGTGTCTCGCTCTTCCCGTAAGTGGTATACTAACAATAAAAACGAAGTCAGCGAATAGAATAAAAATACAATAAAAAAGAAATTAAATTAAATAAATGATAATTTATTAATAAATTAAGCAGCTCTCTTTGTGTTTTGTGCGTGCGTGTGTATTTGTGTGCGTGTGTTTTGTCTGGTGTGTGTGTGTGTGTGTGTATTAGTTTGCGTGTGTGTGTGTTTGTGCGTGCGTGTGTGTATGTATATCCAGCATGTTTTTTAATGATTAGGTGACTACCACGTTGGTCGAGTGGTTGCAAGCGCTGCTGAGCATGATATCCTAGGGTCGATTCTTAGGTCGGGCAAAATGTTATTGGGTTTCCCATCAGTGAATTCTCTGTAACAGCCACGGAGTATTGAATTCACCCCAGTTAATGGCAAATAGGCTCGCCCCTTATTACATGGGACTTAAAATTGTTATTAGATATGTATTTTTTCACTTCTCATGCTCTATAAGTACACCAATATGGAGGAGGAAAAAGTAATTAGAGAAGGAGTGAAAAGTAATTCGATTTTTAATTTCCTTCATGTGACATAGACAAACTCAAACAGCCAGTAAATATACTACTATTATCTGTGCAGTGTGGACCATCTTCATTGCGAAAATGATGAGAGTTTAATGGTTTTTCCGCAAAGATGGTAGCGCCATGCGTTTTAAATTGTTAATCTGTGACTGACCGCGAAAATTTCAGAATTTTTGTCGAGTGTAAATTTGTACGGTTTTAAATAAATGTATTAAGTTAATGTCCAGTGACAGTGAAGAGTTTGACGTCGAGCAAAGAGCAAAAGACATAATAGATAATCTTTTGCCGCCAAAATCGCGGAAGATTTACTTAAAAACTTACGAAAGTTCTATGGACTGGAGGAATAATAAATGTTTTTGTACTAAATTTACTAATTTTCTCGCATTCAAAGTGAAAAGTACAGTTTGCACCTCGAGACTAAACGCCAACTTAATATACCCTCGGTTTCATTAAAACCCTCGCACGCTCGAGAGTCAAACCACCTCTGGTATATTATGGCATCGTTTAGTCCCTCGATATCTGTGAGCCCTTACTAATACACATCGAATTGAGAACCTCCTACGTTTAAAAAAATAAATTACTCAAACACCACAAATTGAGGAACCTCTTTTAATTTCCTCTAAAACATCCGACAAATTAACATACATTCCACAATTTTCCATCTGCTAATGAATAACATAATACAATTCAACCCTCTCGCATCCACCACAGCTGACTGCACAGTACACACGAGCGACTTTACATGCTCGCGCGGTCGTTGGTCGCACACCCGGGAAACGCGATCAATATCGCGCGGCTAGACGCGACGCGGCAGACAAATACGTTTCCGAGTCATGTACCCGACACTTTGGAACTGAGGTTCTGTTTGCATCTAGTTAAAAGTTTTGAATTTGTGTACTGGGCTTTGGCAGGGATATTTATTTCCGAAGATACGATTATTTGTGTGTATTCTTGATTAAAGACTAAGGTTTAATTAAGGCTGCGGGACTGTTCGAAAGAGATACCGCGGCCCCGGAACACAAAGGGCGATGAAGGAACATGGATGGGTTTTAGTCAGTAAAAGTCTGACACTCCCTCCTGCTCCGCCCAGAGCGGGAGGAGTCATTTGATGATTTCCCATCCGAAAAAAAAAAGGTTACAAATACTAATATTTTATCTTATTCTTTATTAAAGGGTCACACAATTAAAGGGTATGCTTACAAATTGCAATATAAAGGGTGTAAATAGACCCTAACGAAGCCAAAAGGCACTTGTTGTCCCCATCATTGCGATAGGTGTGACCGTGACATCACAGTGGGCCCTGTCAGAATACCAGCGCTGCGGTATTTGTTTTTTCATCTATCGCAGCATCATGCTGAGATTAAGAGCCTTTTTGGCCTCGCACAGGTCAACTTTTTATTATTTAGTTTTAGATTCTTTTTTTTATTATTATTTTTACAGTTCCTGTGCTTGCCCTAAATAAATATTTTTCTTTCTTTCTTATATATTTTTTTTGTTCTAGACTATACCACTGGGAACGTTCTAGTTATGGAGATATTAGAGGTTAAAGTTCCAACTTCTTCACAAGTTTTTTTTTCAAATACGAGTTTTTAAGGTAATAACTTTAGTTTAAATACCTCTATAACCCGTTTACTATTAAATGCGTCCATCAGCACAATGTTTGGAGTGCGTTACATTAAGTTTTGCCGAAAACGTTAGTTTTCATTCCAAAAAAAAAAATCGTTTTCCAGCAATAATTTTTGCGTACAGTTACTTAGTTTGATGTACAGAATGCTTGGTTGAAGGCTTCGTGAAGGGTCCGTTTACATCCTGTATAGCCTATGTACAACGGCGAGTTTAACCTAGACCTTTCTATTTTTATTTGACATAATTGTAAAGATAGTGTAGCGGCACTACAAAAAGTACTACGCTACATTGGACAAAAAGTACTACAACGCCATCTATGACACAGATGATGAACTAACTGCGAAACACGTCAGAAATCCTACATCGCGCAAGCAAAGTTATCCGCGCCATAAGACTACATACGAGAACCCGACAACAACTGTCGGGCAGTGGCCCACCAGACATAACACCCGTCTGGTAGGAGGATCCTCCCTTTTCTATGGGGGATGAAGAGCTTTACACCCTGTTCTTCATACCCCCAAAATAGCATTGGGCCTGTCTATTATGACACAAAGACCTGACCTTCTTGAGGTATTTGGTTTCTTCAATGAAAGGACTGTTATTTTGGAAATTACTTTTATAATTTGTAAAGTTCGTAAGACAAAAAAAAAAGACCGCTCGCACGGTTAGAAAATCACCTGCTGTCACAGATAATATATTACAGATATTCACGCGTGAAGTGTCATCACTAGCACAGATAATTATAATGTTCCGCCGATATTCGCGCACACCGCGGCGATGGTTGCGTTTAGGCGATAGTTGAGCCTAAACAGGGCCTATGTCCTGGGCCATCTTATTAAATGACGTATACCTGCAGTGGAGAAGAGCTCCACACGCGTACGTTGTTACTAAATACTACAAACTATTTCAATATCCGTGATAAAGGCTCGGGCGGTGTAACATCCGCGACCGGTGGTTGGTCGCGGTCGATACTGGTTCCGTTGGGCTCCCGGGACGGCACGGAAGCGGTGCTATCAAGACTTGGTATGGCAACTTGGGGCTAACTTTAGCTCGAGCTTAAACTTGGAGTCAGGTTTTGGAATATAAATCTGAATAAGTTAGAAAAAGAAGTTAAAACAGTCAGATAGAGTTTGTTTATTTGTGTATATTTAACCTATTTCAGTACCGGAATAATAATTCCCGGCCGCACTAACATTAGGCCAAACCTAAATTAATTCCAATATGAGAACACAGAAATAAATAACTTTATGTAAATCACGGTAAGGTTCGTATTACAAAAAAAATACTGGCCCTGTGGTTAAAGTATTTTTAAAAGATAAATCTTGTTTTTAAGACCCATAATGTATAGGCCTGTTGTACTTTGTGTAAAGAGCTTTGAACTTGAATAAAGTGATATTCGAATAGAACCGGTAACATGCTGGAAAGTGAAAATGTACCAATTGGATTGCTAGCAAAGAAGATAAATGATATATTATGTTTATTTTGCAAATAGGTGTTTACAAACACTTTTACACGTCATTTTCTTTTTAAACTAGATGGGGCCGGTGTTTCGTACCTGACTACTCTGAGAAGAAACAGCCGAAACAAAACTCAGAGGTCATAGTCTCTTTTAAAAAAGAGCTCGTGTTTACATAATAAAAGCCACTCGTGTTGATCTTCAGGTTACGCTGCTTTGCCTAGGTTTGTCCATAGATGGGACCACCTGTTTGCTTTGTGAGTTTCTTCCGTGCCTCGGAAAGAATGTTGGTCCTATCATTTATAGATCTTTGAAAGTCGTTAAACGTCAGTGGCCCGAAAGTCTAACAACAACTTTTGCCAAGGGGTTTCATATTACCCCGTACTAACTGGATTGTCGAGGGCAGATATACAGTTGGTACATGTAAAATACCATTACTTGCCCGTGGTACAGTTGGCTAGGTCCGGTTGACTGGACCATGGTAAAAAAAAAATACAGTTGACTGGACCATTTTTTTCTGTGAACCGCGGTACAGTTGACCGGACCAAAGTTATTTTTTTTTTAACTATAGTCCTTTGATAAAATTGTGGACGTAATGTCCAGTTAAAATGAAAAGTGTTAAAGACTACATATAATAAAGAATACAAGCCTTTTATAATTTCAATAAGTTGACATTATTCAGCTGCATCTAGTTAGACTGGAAGCCGACCACAACATAGTTAGGAAAAGGCTAGGCAGATGATGATAAATTGACATAAGATGCTGAAAATGCCGTTAATCCTGTTGGAACTCGATAGATGTATAAAACTACTACAATTTCTCTGAAAGGCTTCTTCAGTGGATCTCTGGAAATGTTTAACCTTTAGACACTAAAGTTGAAACAAAGCGGGAGTTTGTAGCGCAATCTTAAGCGGAAATTGAAACTTTCGAAGTTCACTTTGAGATCCGGGTACCGATCTGTTGTACAAAGAGCTTTTATGTAGCTTTATAGTGTAGCGAGCGCTACTTATTAAACGGGTTGATAAAAAGCTTTTCTATTGAATGCTACAAAGATTTAGATGACAATAAAAATCAAAATATTCTCAATACATGAAATGATAAAACAAATGTTACTTTATATGAGAACGTTTTGAGACAGGAGACCTCTTATGTACTACCGTATTACGATAAATTAATCACTTCACCATCGTTATTGTTTTAGCCGAAAGGCGTCCACTGCTGCACACATTTCTCGCTCAAAGCGTTGATAAGTCCTGCTACTTATATCCAATAATTTCCAGGTCAGGACCTCAGACCACGGGGCTGCGGGACTGTTCGAAAGAGATACCGCGTCTCCGGAACACAAATGGCAAAGAAGGAACATGTATGATGGGTTTTAGTCAGTAAAAGTCTGACACTCCCTTCCGCTCCGCCCAGGAGGGGTCATTTGATGATTTCCTATCCAAAAAAAAAGGGCATCAGTCCAGTGCATCTTGGAGGGGAGCTACCAACGCTGCGCATGTGACTCTGGTACGCGGTCGCCACTTCCACGCCCTTTGGCCCCATTCTGCGACCAACATCCCTTCCCATTGCCACTCTAGATCAATAAATTAATCACTTACGTAAAATCTAATTAATTACAATTACAAACCTCAAAGCGAACCGCATCAAACAGCCAGCCGATTTAGCTACCACTACATAATTTGTAACGACGCGAACAATGTGGAGCAGCCGCTAGCCACAACATTAATTGCCTAGCGTTGAATAGAGACACTACGAGTAAGTGTGTAAACGACAGAAGTATACCTATTAGTACATAATTCATCATCATATGCCTAGCTTTTTCCCAACTATGTTGGGGTCGGTTTAACTTACGGCACAACTTAGCTTAGTTTAACGGGATGTAACTGAATACCAGAGTAGTCATTCTGGTATTCAGCTACATATGAGACTGAGGCAGTCGCCTCAGTCTCAGTGCCGTCACTGCTTAGTACTAGTGGTGGGTCGTTGTCGAATTTTTGAGGGACGAAACACTTTCCCGACGACGAAAACGGTTGCAGAAAACGGTCATCGTTGCAACTGTTTTGAAGACTTGAATTGCGTTTTCATCGAGTGAAATAGTTGCAGTTTCTACTGTAAGGACGGTTTTGTAAACGAAGGCGGAACGACGCGACGAGTGACTCTAGTGAGAAAGATAGTTGAATCATTGCGTTTTCGACTGTATTTTCATAGGCGTAAAATAAAAATCGCACCAAGTAATTCGAAGACTGGTTTGTGCAACGAAGACTTTTTGAACCCTGGGCGTCAAACGGTTTCATCGTCGCAGAACACAAAACGGTCTTTAAAAACGGTTCGTCGTCGCAACGCCCACCACTACTTAGTACTGGGTAATATGATGTGAGTTGAGCCACATATAACATAGTATTGTTACGAGCTGGGTATGGGACAAATTAGAAAACCACCAGTCACCAAGTATTTTTAAATAAGTACACAAACCTACCACTGATTACTATTCACTAAAATATCGCAGTTGTAGTTCACTTCGGTTCGCTTCGTTGTGTCGCCAAAATCTGGGTGACTCCTCCCGCAAAAACCTGATGGCTATTTATATACTGACCGAACCTAGAATCTCACACAGTTCCATAGTGGAATATTCTTCGAACATAGAGTAATCTAGAATGTTCTCGTAAAACAGCCGCCGTATGATCATTGCCGATTCACGCCGGTATAACGTTCGATTTTTTTAAGGGTGTAGTGTGACGCACATAAGCCTGTACGAGCTTATACTACAAAATACGCTAGTCTGAAACCGTTCTTATAAACACTTGAGTTACAAGTTAAATAAATTATGCGCACAGAGTTGTAGAAACGTCCGGAGGGATACTTAACAAAATTCCAACGTGAAAACTTTTCGAGAAGCCAGGCACTAAATGCAATTTCGATTCGTACAAAGTTAAATTACTGTATATTGAATGTTGTGGAGGCACGTGTAACGTTAAGCCAAGTTTAGACTTCACGCTGATTTTTCAAACGCCTGATATATTTTATCAGAATAATAATGGATAATTTTAAAGATTTTCAATATAAAAGCTGTGTTATATGTACATAGAGGTTTTCTAAAAAAAATGAAGATGATTACGCTTTTAATATTTTCCGTTTTTACTTTTTGACAAATTAGTGTCAACCAATGAAAATTCTGAGCCCAATTTGTTCACATCGGAAAAGTATTTCAACCAATCTCAGATAACTAAAACTTTGAAAGAGCCAATTATTATATTAAAAAGGGACCTGCATTGTTCATGACAATAGAGAAAAAGTCCCTAATTGGTTAATTCACTTCTTTGCTCACGCTACAAACGAAACCTTTGGAACTGTCGTGGGGTTTAATGGACCGAAATATTGGAACCCGGCCACGGCTACGTGCTAGGTGTCCTGTTTAAAATTTCGCCCAGAGGCATTCCGCCCAACGATTTTCTGCCCTCTCTTTGATAGCACTTATGTTGAATAAAGTGGGGTTGAAGTTTATAATGTGAGATTTAGGAAAAAGGAGTATAGTAAAACAGATTTCGTGTAAAATAAAAATACGCTACACTTTTAGCGTATTTTTATTTTACACGAAATCTGTGCGTTTATGATTAACAGAAATAGATAAATTTTAAGAACATTAGGAATAATAGTGTTACATTATATTGAAATAGTTATAGTACATTATAAAACAAATAATATTCTATGCAGACAGTCTCAATAAAAATAAAAGATAAAACAACATAGAAACAAACTAATAAACACGCTACGAAAACCATAAAGTAATAATCGTCTTTCCAATATCTGTCTACCATCTTACTATAACAGTTTCGTTAGATATCCTCATAAAACTACTGACGAAACTCCAACATATTGTGACCAAACTTTCGTGTAACGGTCACCAACTTTGCTACGAGTTGTGTAGACGCTACGCGTTCGATGACCTCGTAGCGCTACGCGTCTACGGCGTAGCGATTTACTATTTGATCTTTACAGACGTCGCTGTGAATTATGTGTTTTACGCCTTGTTTGGCTTGATTGTAGTTAATTTAAACCTGGGTGTGATTTATTAAATTATAAAGTAACACTAAGAACATACAGAAAAAGAAATTTAATTAGTCCTAACTTTAATATTTTTTTGTGAAGTATTCCCATTTGACCCATTTACTACCAAAACCTATTCTGCACGCACTCGGCTGAATGCTGACTTTTTTTTCCGTGTGATTAGTGCCTATCCAGGTGTCTGAGTGTATATAGTGACTATTGTACCTTATTTTTATTCCTTTTTTTTATTTTTTATCGTGCTTATTAGTGATACTAAGTTTTCTACGTGAGAACCTGTAATTGGCTCTTTCTGACTGAGCTGATTTGACTGAATGTAAAGTGACAATAGCCATGTTTTAATATCCAACCGTTATATAATAAAAAAAAACCCAATACACAATCTCATAGCTAGATTTTACATATTAGTGGAACACATAAATGAGATATTCAACAAAGAAACTGTACAGACGACAATTTGTAACAAAATGAATACACTCGTTATAATATGTAACATACAATATACAAGTTCATTGTTGTAAAATACAATGATATATTTTAAGAGTTTTATTGCTCCAAATGAAATCGTGAATCGTGAGACATATGTACACACGGCGACACATCAAGCAATACATTTCCGGTATAACGTGACCTCGTTTTGTATAGATTTCCCGCACAAAGAGAGATCCGCATTAACTGGAATTGTATAGCTTGAGTGGTCGTCGTGCGTACATAAATATTGTTGGGAATTTTATATTGGAAATCGTACATGGTTTGAAATTGAAATCTAAGCGATTATTTTCATCTGGGACTTATTGGAAAAAATAAAAGTTTTAACATTTTTTTTCCAATAAGCTTGAAAAACGTTCTTGTCTTTTCAGGCCTAAAGAATATTAATACCTTCTCTGTTGCCAAGCTACGTCGTCATCTCTAACATAATCAGTGTATAATGTTACAAGCTTACTCTCTGTGAGGCAGAGGGGGCTGTAGTAAATCACGTCCGTCTACCAGTGTGGATTGGAAGATGTCGCATGTCCTTTAAGTGGCGGTTTTACGACATCCAGTTTCCTTTCGCTGTTCCGGCTGTCTTCAGGTATGTTCCAGAACAAAAAAAATGCAATGACGGGCAGAAAAGTGCCTTTAGGTTTCGTTAAGGGTAGTTTTACACTCATTAATACATTTACGCTCAACAGCAAAACTTAATTTGTTTTTCATGGTATGTTAGTGAAAAACAAAGTTATACAGAAAGGCTTTTAATAAGCCGATAATATACGTCAACCCCAACGTCAGGTGAAAAATGTTTGTGTACCTTCAAAATGGTTTCTGGCTAGTATGTGGTGAAGTTGGACTCTAGATAAAGATGTTAATGAGAAGTAATTCAATGTTCTTTTAGTATTTCAGTGTTAACAAAAGAGCCAACAACCGAAAAAAAAGTGAGCCGTCGCGGGACGCCTGGCAGATGTGAAACATCCAAATTATTTTGTAAAAGTAATATGCTTAAAAAAGTCAATATAAAAAACAAACAAAAAATAAAAGAAAATAAAACAAAATGACTCGTTTCACAGAAACAAAATCCTTATGCTGGAATCGAACTCGTAGTCACGAGATTGTAACCCAACGCTCTGTGCCCCGGGACCAGCTGGCGGTGGCGAATATGCTGCTTCAACAGGTCGCTAATCGCCACGCTCGCCACGAATTTTTCATTTGTTTTTTTGGTTTGCCCGCGCCTATAGATGTTTCACATCAAAAAAGAAAAGTGCTCAAATCCATAAATTCATTAAAATTACTCTCACATCTGCATATTAAAGTACCCACAGATTTTCACAAACACAATATCACATCACAATAATGCCATAATCGAAGGGGAGCGGCTAGCTTCGGGGATGCTACGCGGTGTCATTGACCTCTGGCGTAGAGCCAACTGTGCTACGCAAGTCTACGCGGCTAACCTTTAAAATAAACGCCATTTTTTGAAACGTAAACATGACATGTTTAGTGTAAAGTACTCAATACTCTATCTATATCTACATCTCAATACTCTATCTATCAATAACTCAATGTAAAGGGACTAATTTGTCCGAGGTTTTGGATGGGTAGTCATAACTTGGGTTATTTTTACGACAATACCCTTGGGCTAGACTGTAATATTAATCCATCATTCGTCTAGCCTTTTCTAAACTATATTGGTGTGGTTGTCTGACCAGATGTCGTTCAATATCAGTATTTTATTCGGACCGGAATATATTTTTATTTTTTATCTGTCAAAAATCCCTAATTTTGTCGCAGAAGTAAGATTACGACTAGATTTTATGAAGATGTTTTTATTACAGAAATTCGCCATCAGATTTTCGAGATTTTCTGTCTCGCCATTTCTACTACTTAAACTTAGACGTACTACTAAATACACAGCACGTCTCATTGTGTGATAACCCCGTAGATCGATCGTCCACTCGGCAGCTATGTAGCCACGAGCCACTTCTATTGGAACAATGTAATTACAAAGCTGTTTGCAAAAAACGGGCTCACACTTACAGAGGCTCTGTGATACGTCCCTTTATTGATTTTTTATATTAATAACTTTGATGAACCTTTGAAATGGAGAAAAGGAATGTCTTCTATTGTAAGTTAGTTTAAAGCGAACTCGGTTTTTTTATTTTTTTACTTGTTGATGCTCTTGAAAATCGATCTAGTTAGGTCTCATATCTGGGAAAATTCGTTTTCTCAATTTTTACCCCAACAGACTTTGGTCGCCCAAGTACTGCTATTATAAATGCAAATGTTTGGGTTAAATGGCAAAAACGGCTGTAACAATAAAAACGGATTTAGATGAAATTTGGCACACAGATAGTTTATGACTTGGATTAACACATATATATTTTTTCATCCCGTACTATGATCCACCCGGGCGAAGCCGCAGGCATCAGCTAGTTAAAAAGTGGTTGTTTAAAAATGAAAAAGTAATTTGTAAACTTCAACCCAGATTATCCAACCGTTTTAATTAAATTTTCGTGTATTACCTGTTTCAAATTTCGATCTTATTGCACTGGCTTACTAATTTATTGGCAATTACGGTATTGTAATGTGTGAATGGAAAATAATGTATTTTATTCACAGAGAGGTGAGCTATGTAATGAGACTTGATACAATTATTGGTGTTTGGAAACACAACTATTGGTTGTGTACCGACATATAAATAGCCTTTTCACCACTCCCGCACGAAAGAAGTGTCTTTCCTCTACGAAAACAGTGAGGAAAGTAATGATCCCGTTCAGAAACTAACCTTGCCTGATTTTTTTATGTTAAGTTTTAAAGATATTTTAAAAAATAAAGAATTATTTTGATTTGCTTTGTGACTATTTAATTTATTTACCTATGATGACTGAATACTTTCTTGCTGGGAGTGGTGAAAAGTTTTGTATGCAACATGTGAGCAAGTTCATTTGCTATTCGTTTTGTTGAAAAATCAAAACTCATAGGAAAAATGAACTTTCCTCACATGTTGGATAAATAACTATAGTTATTAAGTAATTTAGGATCATTCCCACTAGTTCTACAAAGCTGAAGTGGAACTGGATGGCCACGTCTGCCGCATGACCAATGAGCTGTGGGCCAAAATAGCCACATTCTGGAGCCCTGACACAGCCAGAAGGCGTCGCGGCAGTCCTCGTAGAAGATGGTGGGACGAGCTGGATAAAACCAACGACCAGTGGCCCGCATTAGCCCTGGATTGAAAAAAATGGAAGTCCTTGAGGCCTTTGCCCAGCAGTGGAATGAGGCAGGCTAACAGTATCAGTATTAATCCGACGATTTCAGGTGGTACGAAAATCGTAGAACGAGTGGGAACAAAAAGTCCCATTAGTTATACTACTGTTTTACTTCACAATTTTACGGTGGAAATTTGGATATACCCTGACTAAGACAACATAACATAACACCACGCCTGTAATCCGATGTACTATCGAGGACACTCCCGCCTGATCACCACTAAGCAAATTTTTGCTTGCACTTAAAACATAGAAACGCTCTTTATCTCCGCCCCGTTGACTTTATATATAAATAATTAATGAAAAAATACCGATCGGCGAGACATGCCAAACGAGAGTTATTGTTATTTTGCGCGCCAAAGTTCACGCTTTCCTAATAGGCCTAAAGTTTAAGGTGGAGGGGCTCAGCGCCTCCGTATGATTTAAGCGAAAAAAAATTTAACTGATCAGGCGGAAAAGACCACGACTGTACCTAATAGTACACCCACATTTCGCCAGTTATGATTTAAATCCCATGTAATAGAGAGCCAGCTTATTGCCGACAACCGACTCCGTGGTTGCTTCTAAGAAATTCCTGATGGAACTCCCGGGTCGGGCAAAGTCCCGACCCGAGAGTGGTGATCAGACAGAACGAAGTGGTCAGACATGGAGTTTGAGAGTTGTTTGTAATAACATTTTATAACACATTTGCTCGTAAAGGGTCTCTTATTTCACCAATTTCAATATCGTAATGTATCTCATTACGTACTTGTGCTGTAAAGTAAAATGCACGGTTTATACTTTTTTAAATCTTAGCAAAGAGTTTTTATGTCAGAAAAGTGGTCAACATTTTATGAATAAAATTAACTTTGGCAGATGTAATATAATAAATAAACATTTAATTCTTTAATTTAATTAATTTTGACAATAAATTACAACCATTTATCTGTAACAAAACACAAAAATATTAATTTACTTTATTAGTAATACTGGCTGTTTTTTGTGTCTTTGTCTTAAAAAAAAGCGCGCGCATCGCTAATTTCTGAACAAATAAAAATTATTCCGCACGCTTTTTCTTTTCGCTGTATTGTTTTTTTTATTTCCTCGCAAATATGTTATAAAACGTCGTATGACATACGTGCGCTTTGATAATTACAGCCTCTGCTTTTTTATCGCCCTCGCCTGCGGCTCGGGCTGGGAATATCGCCTCGGCTGTAATTTTCAACTTACCGCACTTATATCATAACTAGTTTGCTTGGGTGCGCGAGCTGCGCGCAGCTCGCGGGTTTCGTGTTTTTGAGAAGTATTCCCTATCCTTATAAAATTTTAAGAATCCATAGGAATCCTTAAATAAATTGGAAAATCCGTTAGAATTACCCCTAAATCAGTATGAGAACCCGTAAGAACCCCTAAAACATTTGAGAAGTATAAAAATAACATTACCCTTTTTTTTTTTTTTTTTTTTTTCGGATGGGAAATCATCAAATGACTTCTCCCGCTCTGAGCTGAGCAGGAGGGAGTGTCAGACTTTTACTGACTAAAACCCATCCATGTTCCTTCATCGCCCTTTGTGTTCCGGGGCCACGGTATCTCTTTCGAATAGTCCCGCAGCCCCGGCAGGCTTCGGCCCTTGCGGACCCCTTCACTGATGCTGACTCTCTTTGAGGCGCGCGTGGAACACGAACGCGCCGTCGACACGGCCTGTCGTCATGAGACGTACGGACGGCGAGCTAGCCCATAGCTCCCCGTCCACAGGCCCGCGTCTACGGTGGCCGGAAGCCACCACGTGGCCCCCGACGCCCGGGGCGTCTCCCGCGGCGGCCGGGACGTGAGGATCTCTCCCTGTCCTGTTCCGCCACCTCCTTCGCTAGCATGACTGCTTCGCAGAAGGAGGTGACGGCGTCCCATTCCGTCTCGCTCCGGACCATGGCACGAACCAGGGCCGGGAGCGAGAGGTCGCCGCCGCCGATCGCCACCTCGAGGACACGGCGGTGCTCCACCCAAGCGGGGCACACCTCCACAGTGTGCTCCACCGTGTCCTCCGGCCTATCCTCACAATGATAGCACCCGGGCGTTTCCTCCCGCCCGATTCGGTGCAGGAACTTACCGAAACATCCGTGTCCGGTAAGAACCTGCGTCAGGCGGAAGGTGAGGACGCCGTGGCGTCTCTCCAGCCACTCCTCAAAGAGGGGACTTATCGCCACTATTGTGGCGTGCCCTGCACGGGGTTGCGATAGTCGCTCTCTCCATGTCGCCATGAGATCCCGCCGGAAGTCCGTCCGCTGAGCGACAATTTGCCGCGGCAGCGGAGTTTCCCCCCGGCGTAGCGCCTCCGCGCGCCACTCATGTAGGCGCGCGAGGACTATTGCCTCCAGATCCCATGGCGGCAATCCGGCAAGGAGGTTCGCCGCCTCGCGGGAGATCGTGCGGTAGCCCCGGACCAGCCTTACGGCTACCACCTTCTGGGGCACGTTCAAGTGGTGGGCGGCACGCAAATAACATTACCCTAAGGTTTGCTTGTCGTCGTCCCTGAGTTACGCTTCACCAACTCAACCTTCGTTTCGCTACGGAGGTCGGCGGCTCGCTTCGCTCGCCACCTCCCCCCTTCGCTCCACTCGGTCTCGCAGGTTCGCTCCGCTCAGGACCTACCTACCACCGGACAGGTTTCGACGCCTACTATAATATATGTTCAAACACCTGATGGCTATCTCTAACCGTTATGAAGTTACAGCCCTTTCTATTTTAGGGGAGGTTGGAGAGGGGAGCTTCACTCACTCAACCTTCGTTACGCTACGGAGGTCGCCGGCTCGCTTCGCTCGCCACCTCCCCCCTTGGCTCCACTCGGTCTCGCAGGTTCGCTCCACTCAGGACCTACCTACCACCGGAAAGGGGAAGTTGGGGAGGGGAGGGTATAAAAATTTCAACGCCCCCCAATAATAAAGTATAGTAAAAATCAAAATTCCTCTACGTGTCCTAGTTTCCGAGATACGATGGGGGGAGGGGTGAAGGGGGGAGAGTGGGGAGTTTTGAAAAATGATTTCGACTAATGCATTGCCCCTTTGCTTGCTTTGTTTGCTTGGGTGCGCGAGCTGCGCGCAGCTCGCGTGTTTGGTGTTTTTGAGAAGTATTACTTACCCTTATAAAATTTTGACAATCTATAAGCATCCTTAAATGAATTGGAAAATCCGTTAGAATTACCCCTAAAACAGTTTGAAAACCCCTACGAACCCCTAATTAAATCTAAAACCTTTTAACCTAAAGTTTGCCTGTCGTCGCCCCTGAGTTACGCTTCACCTACTCAACCATCGTTACGCTACGGAGGTCGCCGGCTCGCTTCGCCTACCACCTCCCCCCTTCGCTCCACTCAGGACCTACCTCCACGGGGCTGCGGGACTATTCGAAAGAGATACCGTGGCCCCGGAACACAAAGGGCGAGGAAGGAACATGGATGGGTTTTAGTCAGTAAAAGTCTGACACTCCCTCCTGCTCCGCCCAGAGCGGGAGAAGTCATTTGATGATTTCCCATCCCAAAAAAAAAAAAAAAAAAAAAGGACCTACCTCCCACCGAACAGGTTTCGACGCCTACTATAATATTTGTTCAAACACCTAATAGCTATCTCTAACCGTTATGAAGTTACAGCCCTTTCAATTTTAGGGGAGGTTGGGGAGGGGAGCTTCACCCACTCAACCTTCGTTACGCTACGGAGGTCGCCGGCTCGCTTCGCTCGCCACCTCCCCCCTTCGCTCTACTCGGTCTCGCAGGCTCGCTCCATTCAGGACCTACCTACCACCGGAAAGCGGAGGGGAGCAAAGGGGAGGTTGGGGAGGGGAGGAAATACAAATTTCAACGCCCCTCAATAATGAAGTATAGTAAAAATCAAAATTCCGCTACGTGTCCTAGTTTCCGAGATACGATGGGGGGAGGGGTGAAGGGGGGAGAGTGGGGAGTTTTGAAAAATGATTTCGACTAACAATCGGCCCCTTTATACAAATCTGAAAAAAAAAATGTTCCAAGTCTCTTAACTTCCGAGATCCGCCTAAAGGGGGGGAGAAGGGGAGAAAGGGGGACAACTTTGAAAACTGGTTTTTACTTTTCCGAGCTTCCTCTATACGATCCCATAAAAAACAAAAAATACGGGTCCCTTAGTTTCCGAGATACGATAGGGAGGGGGAGGTAGGGGAGCAAAAAGGGGAGGTTTGGGACTTTTCCCATACTCACGAGAGTTATATATATATATATATATAAAATTTTGAGAATCCTTAGGAATCCTTAAATGAATTGGAAAATCCGTTAGAATTACCCCTAAATCAGTATGAGCACCCTGAAGAACGAGAAGTATAAAAAAAAACATTACCCTAAGGTTTGCTTGTCGTCGTCCCTGAGTTACGCTTCACCCACTCAACCATCGTTACGCTACGGAGGTCGGCGCCTCGCTTCGCTCGCCACCTCCCCCCTTCGCTCCACTCGGTCTCGCAGGTTCGCTCCGCTCAGGACCTACCTACCACCGGAAAGCGGAGGGGAGCAAAGGGGAGGTTGGGGAGGGGAGGGTATACAAATTTCAACGCCCCTCAATAATAACGTATAGTAAAAATCAAAATTCCGCTACGTGTCCTAGTTTCCGAGATACGATGGGGGGAGGGGTGAAGGGGGGGAGAGTGGGGAGTTTTGAAAAATGATTTCGACTAATGCATTGCCCCTTTATACGAATCTGAAAAAAAACAAGTTCCAAGTCTCTTAACTTCCGAGATCCGCCTAAAGGGGGGGAGAAGGGGGGAAAGGGGGTCAACTTTGAAAACTGGTTTTTTTCTTTTCCGAGCTTCCTCTATACGAATCTGAAAAAAAAAATGTTTCAAGTCTCTTGGTTTCTGAGATACGATAGGGAGGGGTGAGAAGGGGGGCGAAAAGGGGAGGTTTGGCACTTTTCCCATAGGTTTCAGAGTTATATGTTTACGAATCTGTCAAAATATACCCACCTCCCCATCCACCATCAGGGAGAACAATTCTGTCAGTGAGTGAGTCAGTGAGTGGTAATCGAGCTTTATATAGTATAACTAGTTTGCTTGGGTGCGCGAGCTGCGCGCAGCTCGCGTGTTTGGTGTTTTTGAGAAGTATTACTTACCCTTATAAAATTTTGACAATCTATAAGCATCCTTAAATGAATTGGAAAATCCGTGTTAGAATTACCCCTAAAACAGAATGAAAACCCCTACGAACCCCTAATTAAATCTAAAACCTTTTAACCTAAAGTTTGCCTGTCGTCGCCCCTGAGTTACGCTTCACCTACTCAACCTTCGTTACGCTACGGAGGTCGCCGGCTCGCTTCGCTCACCACCTCCCCCCTTCGCTCCACTCAGGACCTACCTCCCCGGGGCTGCGGGACTATTCGAAAGAGATACCGTGGCCCCGGAACACAAAGGGCGAGGAAGGAACATGGATGGGTTTTAGTCAGTAAAAGTCTGACACTCCCTCCTGCTCCGCCCAGAGCGGGAGAAGTCATTTGATGACTTCCCATCCTAAAAAAAAAAAAAAAAAGGACCTACCTCCCACCGAACAGGTTTCGACGCCTACTATAATATTTGTTCAAACACCTAATAGCTATCTCTAACCGTTATGAAGTTACAGCCCTTTCAATTTTAGGGGAGGTTGGGGAAGGAAGCTTCACCCACTCAACCTTCGTTACGCTACGGAGGTCGCCGGCTCGCTTCGCTCGCCACCTCCCCCCTTCGCTCCACTCGGTCTCGCAGGTTCGCTCCACTCAGGACCTACCTACCACCGGAAAGGGGAGGTTGGGGAGGGGAGGAAATACAAATTTCAACGCCCCTCAATAATAAAGTATAGCAAAAATCAAAATTCCGCTACGTGTCCTAGTTTCCGAGATACGATGGGGGGAGGGGTGAAGGGGGGAGAGTGGGGAGTTTTGAAAAATGATTTCGACTAACAATCGGCCCCTTTATACAAATCTGAAAAAAAAAATGTTCCAAGTCTCTTAACTTCCGAGATCCACCTAAAGGGGGGGAGAAGGGGAGAAAGGGGGACAACTTTGAAAACTGGTTTTTACTTTTCCGAGCCTCCTCTATACGATCCCGTAAAAAACAAAAAATACGGGTCACTTAGTTTCCGAGATACGATAGGGAGGGGGAGGGAGGGGAGCAAAAAGGGGAGGTTTGGCACTTTTCCCATACTCGCGGGAGTTACTTGTTTACGAATCTGTCAAAAAATACCCACCTCCCCATCCACCATCTGGGAGAACAATTATGTCAATGAGTCAGTGAGTCAGTGGTAATTCAGCTTTATATAATATAACTAGTTTGCTTGGGTGCGCGAGCTGCGCGCAGCTCGCGTGTTTGGTGTTTTTGAGAAGTATTACTTACCCTTTTAAAATTTTGAGAATCTATAGGCACCCTTAAATGAATTGGAAAATCCGTTAGAATTACCCCTAAAACAGTATGAAAACCCTTACGAACCCCTAATAAAATCTAAAACCTTATTTAAAAACTCAGACCTTTTCCCATAAAAAACATTACCCTAAAGTTTGCTTGTCGTACCTACCGCCTTGACCTACCTACCACCCGACAGGTTTCGACGCCTACTATAATATTTGTTCAAACACCTGAAGTCTATCTCTAACCGTTATAAAGTTACAGCCCTTTCAATTTTAGGGGAGATTGGGGAGGGGAGCTTCACCCAATCAACCTTCGTTACGCTACGGAGGTCGCCGGCTCGCTTCGCTCGCCACCTCCCCCCTTCGCTCCACTCGGCCTCAAAGGTTCGCTCCACTTAGAACCTACCTACCCCCGGAAAGCTACTATCTTTCAACTTTAGGGGAGGTTGGGGAGGGGAGGGTATAAAAATTTCAATGCCCTACAAAAATTAAGTATAGTAAAAATCAAAATGCCGCTAAGTGTCCTAGTTTCCGAGATACGATGGGGGGAGGGGTCAAGGGAGGGAGAGGGGGGAGTTTAGAAAAATGATTTTGACCAACAATTAACACCTTTATACGAATCTGAAAAAAAAATGTTCCAAGTCTCTTAACTTCCGAGATCCGCCTAAAGGGGCAGAGAAGGGGGGAAAGGGGGACAACTTGAAAAACTGGTTTTTACTTTTCCAAGCCTCCTCTATACGAATCTGAAAAAAAACTGTACCAAGTCTCTTGGTTTCCGAGATACGATAGGGAGGGTTGAGAAGTGGGGTGAAAAGGGGAGGTTTGGCACTTTTCCCATAGGTTTGAGAGTTAGTTGTTTACGAATCTGTAAAAATATACCCCACTCGCCCTCCACCATCTGGGAGAACAATTATGTCAGTGAGTGAGTGGTAATAAACCGGAAATGGCACGGTCGCCATCTTGAATTTTTGAAATGTCACAATTTTCCTAAAGTAACCAGGATACAAGGTACCTGTCAGTAAAAAAACGGTGGCAGTTCGTTGAGTTTGGTAAAACAAAAGAACTCGCCAAAGTCGGGTCTGACCCGAAAATTCAAGCCCTAATGGCTCTCGGGGTTACCAGCTGAAAGTGATGAAAATGATCAAATGTCATTTGGGGGATCCCAATGTTGCCGGCTAGTAAAAGTCTCTATTCAAAATGTCGTTATTTCTACTTTTCATGTTTTCGGGGAAAATCTGGGAAAACTCCCTCAAAATGGGGAAAATTTTTGCACCAGGCAACACTCCTCGACTAAATACACAACCGGTTCATACAACACAATCCAGTCGGGGGTTGCCAGCTGTCCCATTTATCGTGTCGAAAATTGGGATTTTTCGTCATTTTCACAAGATGAACGCCACACTGTCCACCATCTTGTTTTTCTGAAATGTCATAATTTTCCTGAAATCTCAAGGATACAGGCCACCGACTGGTTTACTTGATGTTGCCAACTTTTGAGTTTGGTAGAACAAAAGAACTCGCCAAAGTCGGGTCTGACCCGAAAATTCAAGCCCCAATGGCTCTCGGGGTTGCCAGCTAAAAGTGATGAAAATGGTCAAATGTCATTTGGGGGACCACAATGTTGCCACTTAGTCAAAGTCTCCATTCAAAATGTCGTTATTTCTACTTTTCATGTTTTTGGGGAAAATCTGGGAAAACTCCCTCAAAATGGGGAAAATTTTTGCACCAGGCAACACTCCTCGACTAAATACACAACCGGTTCATACAACACAATCCAGTCGGGGGTTGCCAGCTGTCCCATTTATCGTGTCGAAAATTGGGATTTTTCGTCATTTTTACAAGATGACCGCCACACTGTCCGCCATCTTGTTTTTCTGAAAAGTCATAATTTTCCTGAAATCTCAAGGATATAGGCTACCGATCCTTGTACTTGGTGTTGCCAACTTTTGAGTTTGGTAGAACAAATGAATTCGCCAAAGTCAAAAAGTCCCAAAAATTAAAATATTCAATATTTTTTGGTGTTGCCAACTAAAACGCACCAAAATGGTCAAATGTCATTTGGGGGACCCTAATGCTGCCAGCCAGTCAAAGTCTTTATTTAAAATGTCGTTATTTCTACTTTTCATGTTTTTGGGGAAAATCTGGGAAAGTACCCTAAAAATGGGGAAATTTATTTCACCAGGCAACACTCTTCAATAAAACACACAACCGCTCGGTACATTTGGAACCCGTCGGATGTTGCCAACTACACGAAAAATGGATTTGAAAAAAGTCGAAAATTCCAACTGTTTACAAAATGGCCGCCACAGCATCCGCCATGTTGTTTTTCCGAAAAGTCACAATTTTTCTGAAATCTCAAGGATATAGGCCACCAATTGGTGTACTTGGTGTTGCCAACTTTTGGAATTGGTAGAACAAAACAATTCGTCAGAGTCGGGTGGAAAAAGTCGCAATTTTCAAAACGTCCTAGCGCAGCCGCCATCTTGTTTTTTTTTTTTTTTTTACTTTTTTTTTTAAATCATTCCAGATCTTATACAGGACCTATGAGTCGAAACTCCTCCAAGTCTTTTCCCCACCGAAACCGGAAATGGACTCGGCCGCCATCTTGGATTTGAATCTCCTCTATAATTTTCCTCTACTCACTTTATGGTTTTGTACATTATTGCAAAACAAACCCCTAACCCATCTCTCACCCATTCCGAGAAACGACATGTCAATCAGTGAGTGGCTTTGTAGTTTTATATAATATAAACTAGTTTGCTTGGGTGCGCGAGCTGCGCGCAGCTCGCGTGTTTGGTGTTCGTGAGAAGTATTACTTACCCTTATAAAATTAGGAAAATCCGTTAGAATTACCCCTAAAACAGTATGAAAACCCCTACGGACCCCTAATAAAACCTCATTCCAAAACTCAAACCTTTTCCCATAAAAAACATTACCCTAAAGTTTGCTGAGTTACGCTTCACCCACTCAATCATCGTTTTGCTACGGAGGTCGCCGGCTCGCTTCGCTCGCCACCTCCTCCCTTCGCTCCACTCAGGACCTACCTACCACCGGACAGGTTTCGACACCTACTATAATATTTGTTCAAACACCTGATAGTTATCTCTAACCGTTATGAAGTTACAGCCGTTTTCAATTATAGGGGAGGTTGGGGAGGGGAGCTTCACCCACTCAACCTTCGTTACGCTACGGAGGTCGCCGGCTCGCTTCGCTCGCCACCTCCCCCCTTCGCTCTACTCGGTCTCGCAGGTTCGCTCCACTCTGAACTTTTAGGGGAGGTTGGGGAGGGAAGGGTATACAAATTTCAACGCCCCTCAATAATAAATTATAGTCAAAATCAAAATGCCGCTACGTGTCCTAGTTTCCGAGATACGATGGGGGGAGGGGTGAAGGGGGGGAGAGTGGGGAGTTTTGAAAAATGATTTCGACTAACAATCAGACCCTTTATACAAATCTAAAAAAAAAAATGTTCCAAGTCTCTTAACTTCCCGAGATCCGCCTAAAGGGGGGGAGAAGGGGAGAAAGGGGGACAACTTTGAAAACTGGTTTTTACTTTTCCAAGCCTCCTCTATACGAATCCGTAAAAATAAAAAAATACGGGTCCCTTAGTTTAATTACCCCTAAAACAGTATGAAAACCCCTACGGACCCCTAATAAAACCTTATTTTAAAACTGAGACCTTTTCCCATAAAAAACATTACCCTAAAGTTTGCTGAGTTACGCTTCACCAACTCAACCATCGTTACGCTAAGGAGGTCGCCGGCTCGCTTCGCTCGCCACCTCCCCCCTTCGCTCCACTCAGGACCTACCTACCACCGGACAGGTTTCGACACCTACTATAATATTTGTTCAAACACCTGATAGTTATCTCTAACCGTTATTAAGTTACAGCCGTTTTCAATTATAGGGGAGGTTGGGGAGGGGAGCTTCACCCACTCAACCTTCGTTACGCTACAGAGGTCGCCGGCTCGCTTCGCTCGCCACCTCCCCCCTTCGCTTAACTCGGTCTCGCAGGTTCGCTCCACTCAGGACCTACCTACCGCCGGAAAGGGGAGGTTGGGGAGGGGAGGGGAGGGTATAAAAATTTCAACGCCCCCTAATAATAAAGTAAAGTAAAAATCAAAATTCCGCTACGTGTCCTAGTTTCCGAGATACGATTGGGGGAGGGGTGAAGGGGGGGGGGGAGACGGGGGAGTTTTGAAATGAGAATTTAACTAAAAATCGGCCCCTTTATACGAATCTGAAAAAAAAAATGTTCGAAGTCTCTTAACTTCCGAGATTCGCCTAAAGGGGGGGAGAAGGGGAGAAAGGGGGACAACTTTGAAAAATGATTTTTACTTTTCCCAGCCTCCTCTATACGAATCTGAAAAAAAAAATGTTCCAAGTCTCTTGGTTTCCGAGATACGAAAGGGTGGGGTGAGAAGGGGGGTGAAAAGGGGAGGTTTGGCACTTTTCCCATAGGTTTCAGAGTTAGTTGTTTACGAATCTGCAAAAATATACCCACCTCCCCATCCACCATCTCGGAGAACAATTCTGTCAATCAGTGAGTCAGTGGTAATTCAGCTTTATATAATATAATGTACTATTATAACATCACGCCTGTTATCCCCGAAGGGTTAGGCAGAAGTGTACCGTACGCTCACATTTCACCAGTTGTGTTTAAGTCCCATGTAGGGGGCGAGCGTATAGCCATCAACCTGGCACAAATCCAGGCTCCGTGGCTGCTACTGAAAAATTCCTGATGGAAAAACCCAATAACAATGGACCCTACACGGGAATCAAACCCAGGACCGCATGATCAGCAGGAGACATACAGTCGCGCTTGCAACCACTCGACCAACGAGGCAGTCAAACTACACCCTGACTAAACAACTTTTAGTTAATTATGTTTCCGACACTGTTCGCAACAGACATATAGAAAAGGGATGACAAACCCCGCACCCTGAGGGCATAGGGGTACAAGGCCGGAGGATCCTCTCTTTACTATGGATTTTGTATCTGGCGGGCTACTGCCCGGCTGTGATTTTCAGGCTGTTTTTGAAATATAAAAAGACCCTTAACGAAGCCTAAAGGCACTTGTTCTCCCCGTCATTACGATTATTTTTTTGTTCAAGACCATACCTGGGAACCTTCTAGTTACGGAGATATTGTTTTTTTTTTTAAATACATGTTTTAATCAAAGATTTTTACTTTAAACACCTCCACGACCCCCGTACTATTCAACCAATCCATTATCAGAATGTTTTGAGTGCGTTACATTGAGTTCTACCGTAAAACGTGTACCCTAAAAAAAAGTCGTTTCTCAGTGATATTTTTAACGTAAAGTTACTTAGTTGGATGCACAGGTTGACGGCTTCGTGAAGGGTCCCTTTACACCCTGTATACTAAAACCGAGTCAGAAAATGCAGAGCAAAGTTCTCTTTTTTTTAGTTTTGTTTTGTCCTGTTGACTGATGGTCCCACCAAACAGTGGGACCACGAGCCCATTAAATCGACACACTGTCCCACCAGTGGGTGAAATTAGTGGGACCACGAGTCGCGACTCTGCTAGTCTAATAAATACTTTTTCTTTCCTTCAGGTTTATGATATTCGTAGTGGCGTTGGTTTAACAGCCACAAATACTGAAATAATAGACCTCTTGAAAAAAAATGTGACAGTTATACCCAGGACATTAGACCTCCGAGCACTTGAGTATGTGACACTTTCATTTACTTTAAGCATGTAAGTTCGTGATCAGCAAGTTAATAATAAAACAAAGTTGTCCCGTAAGCACGTCACAAAAATGGTCGTTATTTCTTTTTATGTTGTGCTGTCACGCTACAACTAAGTACTGGTGTTTAATGTCATATCGCTTTGTTGGTCCAATGGTAAGATAAATTATAAAAGATACTCGTTATTATGCCTATTTTCACGAATTCAACAAGCTATCTACAACATGATATTCTAGCCTCTAACTAAATAAAAAAAGAAAGTTTGAAACATTTTTACAGTGTAGGTACTAACTACATTTCCCGTTTTACTACATCCCTACGCTAAGGCACGCATTGTCTGAAAATGTAGGCGAAATCGTACACTGCGTGATCAGTGCATGCGACTCACGAAACGCACGAAACAAATGCAGACAAACAAATGAACAGTGGCAGACCCCTCCGTGCAAATCCTGCGAATTAGCGGACGACGCTATTTCGAGATTGAACAAGAATTTGTGTAGTATGCTAAGACTACCACTAAAAAAACTTTGGGGACTGCCGATAGAAGTGAAAACTAAGTAACTTGTGAATAATTGTATCGTCGAGCTATTAGATTATTATTTTTGAATTATTTTTGGTTTGTAAAGTGGGTGAAGTGTTTTTTTTGTTTCCTCACCGTTTAAACCTTCCCTGGACTACGACAAATATTTCAAAACCAATATCAGCTAAATCGACCCAGCCGTTCTCGAGTTTTAGCGAGCACAAACGATCGATGATGCGAGTTCCATGATTTTTGGTCACCCAAAAGTGCTGAACGCGCCTAAAAAAGTTTTCACTTCAAAAACCTGACTACTAAAAGCTCACGCTCTAATTAAATTCAGTAATTACAAGGTAAAACCAACTCCTCCTATTGTTGAAGTCGGTTAAAAATGTAGCCTATGTTACCCGGGCCATAATAACGAATAGATTGACATCTTATTCATCAAAATCGGATGAATAGTTTAGGCGCTACGGAGGAACATACGTAAATACAAACACATACATTTATACATAGACTGTTAAAATCATAACCCTTCCTTTTGGCTTCGCCGTAGTCGGGTAAAATCTCGGTGAAATGAAGACAGAAAAGACAATCTTTCATCGTTTTTCCTCAAAAGGATAACAAACTTTGGTGTAAAGAAGCCGAGGAGAGTGTTCAGAGCGCTTAACTCGTGAGTTATTTTTACGAGGTTTCCTACTGAAGTTTTGTTTAAAATAACAAAGAAAAACTGGATGGATGAGATGAATGATCCTCCGAGGCGACTGCGGTCGTTGATCTGAGAATTTACATAGAAAATGAAATTTACCGCTTACTTTTGCTCGCGGCTTTGCCCACATGGATTCCATTAACGTGAAAATATTCAAAGGGGATTGACAATTGGACTTAAAAGTGTCTCATGCCAACCCATGTCATGTTCAGCTCTTAGTCAACATTTAACAGACAAACAGAGTTACTTTCACATTTTTTCGTTTAGTTTAGTGGGACAAACAAACAAAACTTCAGGAATAAAAAACGTTAATACACACAGATCGGGTTTCTGTTTTCTCGTTTTGTCATTAAATTTATCTTATTCCAGCAATTAAAAAAATGCAAGAAGATTGGATCGAATCGGAAAGAAGCCGTGATAGTCTAGTGGCGTGACCGTCGGACTGCCAAGTCATAGGTCTCGAGTTCGAACCCAAGTCACGCACCTCTGATTTTTAGGATTCATGTGCGTATTGTATAATTATCACTTGCTTCGGTGAAGGACAACATCGTGAGGAAACCAGTATGCCTGGGAGATATTTCTCGGCGGCATGTAAAGGAAAGTCAGAGGCCCATGGGCGGCATAAAAACCCTAGACACCATGTTAGGAACTAACCACACGATAAGAAGAAGATTGGAAAAATAGTAAAAACTTTGAAGACATGTCTAACATTAAAATACATAGATTAACAATGATAACATATGGTACAATGTGTCCTTTTCTCATATTCCCATATTTTTTTGTTATCACAGATTGTGTAAACTTCCCTCAGCGTCAGGGAAAGTTACGTGTCGTATTACGGAGGTCAGTCTTTTATATAAACAGAGAACACGTTGTTTGTTAGGATATAATACCTGTTTGTTATGTTTTGTTCATTATATATTGTAGCCACAGGCTTAAAGCTGAGATATTATTAACTGAAAGAAAACAACATCTCTTTTTCTTAATATAAAATGTTTACTTCGATTTGCAGGTATGTTATTTTTATAGATGACATCTGTCGCTGCTATAATCTCACATAATGAAAGTAAAAGCATAATCCGCCTAATACTTCCCACTGCTGGGACTCAATTAGAAGAAATAGGTATAGTATATTTAAATTAATGATTAATAATAATAATAAATACATATCGCTGAACATTACACACAACGCCATCTTGTGCCACACTAAGCAACGAGGTTTGTGTCGTGGACACCAGATAGTTGATATACTACATAGATACTTTTTGTTTGTAAATACATAATAAACATCCATGACTCGGAAACAAATGTCCATGCTCATCACACAAACATTTGCTCCTACCGGGACCCTAAGAACGTAAGGCATCCTCACTACCGCTGCGCCATTCTGGTAATCAAATCGTCGATAATGACGTATATAAATGTAAGCATAACACACCGACTCCAACACGAGTCAAAATTAATTTACTAATGCAGGAAATGCGTAGGTAAACCATATATAAAACTATCTTGATCCTGCTATTTTAATACTATCAAAAAAAAACAAAGACTCAATGTCATTCATGCCCGTATGCTCGAGGTCTTAACAAGAAGGTCACAACGTTATATTGAATAAGTAATACAAATATAGCATTAAACATGACGTATAAATAAATACGTCATATAACATAATTACAAAGTACGTATTGTATAGAATAGCTGTCAGTGCCTGCTATACGGAACCCATGTGTCTTAAAGAGTGATGTAGATCAATGTTGTTGGATGGAGAGGCTGAGGAAGCACACAGAAACGATAAAGAGATTGTTTGAGCAATGATATGAAAGAGAAAGGAGTAAATGATGCCGTGACGTATGACAGGGGAGAATGGAAGAAGAAAACGTGTTGCGCCGACCACAAGTAGAATGGGACAAGGGCAGGAAGATCAGTCAGTCGGCTTAATGAGATAGTCTTGTAAACTCGTACGATCTTATCTAGGTAGTCGGTTAAAACTTCCCAAATGCCCTTAGCATTCAGGCCTTTGGGCTTAAAGCCTCTAGGCTTTTGTTGTTGGCAACAAAACTGGGGCCAGGCAACAAGTTTTGTATTCTCAAAAAGTATAGAGAAAATAATTACATTCCAGTTTTTGGTCTTGTTTCTTCTTAATACCGAATCTAATAAGTATGTCATTCGCCATCAAACTGTAAAGTTTGGCGAGTAAAAACTGTAAAAAAAATTACTTGTTTTTGTGTAAGAGAAATACTTAATTTTAAAAAAATGTCGGGTTGTCAGGATTTATTTCGTTAGGCCCGAACATTATTAGGGGCAGAAGATGAGTTTCATGCAAAGGTTTCGTGCAAGGAAAACACACTGGAGCGATACACTGTTTATAATAAACTAACAAAATACTTAAAATTACACTTAAACTCAATATCTACACTTAATCTAGACTAATTATTATAAAGAGGAAAGACTTGTATTTTTGTGTGTGTGTATGTTTGTAATGAATAAACTCAAAAGCTACTGCGCCGATTTCAAAAATTCTTTTACCATTAGAAAGCCACGTCTTTACTGAGTAACATAGGCTATATTTTATCCCAGTATCCCCACGGGAACGGGAACTACGCGGGTGAAACCACGTGACGTCCGCTAGTTCACAATAATCACGAATATCCACGATGGAAATGGATAGAGGTTGAGAGCTCGTCCGCTCACGCGCACGTTCTCAGACTGACCTACCGTTGTCGGAGTTGTCGCCCACCCCACTATCACTTGTCAAACAATGACCTCACTACCGCTAATCTACGGCTTCCGCTGCGACATATAAATAATATCCTTGTCTCTCAATTATAATATTATTAGTTACTTGTCTTCTTTAAAACCGTCAGGAAGGAACGTAGACGACGCGAAAGTAGTATATAAGAATAGTAGCAGGTTCCGTAATTTCTACCTACCCTCATGGGAAACTAGGCATGAGGTTATATGTATATGTATGCATGACTTGTCTTTAGCTATACTTTGTCTACGGTCATAACACAGTGGCGTGACTGTCGCCATTCTAAGGGCACTATGCAAAGATTTACTAGAACTAGTGCTTTGGAAGCGAACATGAACTTTTATTACTCGCTAGTTAACAGTGTTTGAAAGAGGTTTTAAAGTATACAGTTGTGAGTCATTGACTTTTTAGTTTCACAACAAAATATTAAACAAAAAAAAACGCATGTGACTAAAAGAGTGATGGTCATGAATGTCGATGGATGGAGAGGGAGTAGAAGGCCAAAGAAAATATGGATGGGTTGTGTGAGGAATGATATGAAAGAGAAAGGAGTAAATGATGCCGTGACGTCTGACAGGGGAGAATGGAAGAAGAAAACGTGTTGCGCCGACCTCAAATAGAATAGAAAAATGGCAGGAAGATGATAAGCAATAGCACATTGTTACCCTAGGGGTGAAAGTAACTTATTTAGTCCTGAGACGGGGTTTGGTGCCCGAGCGCAGTGAGGGCGCTAAATCAAAATCAAAGCATTTATTTCAAGTAAGCCAGTTACAGGCACTTTTGAATTGTCGAAACAAAGATGAAAATTAAATGTAGCTACAGTCCCAGTCACAAGACAAAAAAACTGTGAAAGTACTGTAGTTGCCCATTGCCTAGCGTAGATCTTTATGGAGAAGAACGGGCAAGAAACTCCATGGACACTCTTTTAAATCAAAATATTGTTACAAAATCTTGGTTACATCATTCATGTTGAGATGGTATATTATGTGAGAACAATGTAGCAAGATGTGCACGTTAAAAGTGTCCACAGTAAAACAAAACAAATTCAAAAACAATTCAAAAACTAAAATAATTCATTCAAATAAGCCATGGCAACTAAGAGATGACCAGTCACAACTGACAGCGCCCGTTCACGGACATGACGCATTGATCAGTACCATTCAACTCACTCGCTAATAGTTCGAGGGACTAAATAAGTCTTTAACCCGAGGTAAACACTGTGCTTTTCATTATGAATACAAGGAAAGTAAAAATAAGAACATGAATCATCTCGAAAAAACAAATGAAGATCGGATTGCCGCTTTCCCGCCTATTTTGTTTTTTTTTCTATGGCCGGCAAGCTATTCAGCCATTACCTATTTTTCATTTTCATCATCGAAAAAATGGTAAATATTTTGCCCAAATCTGTTTTAAAGAATTAGTTGAAACTTCATTTTAATAAAGTTATTTAAAAAATATATATTCTTTAATTAATACTTAACTTTATGTTATTTAAATTTTACATCGTGGCTGTATAGAAAGTTGGAACATGGTTCAATAGAAAAGTGAACTATTTAAAAAAAAAAAGTATCTATGTATAGTATATCAACTATCTGGTGTCAACGACACAAGCCTCGTGGTTTAGTGTGGCACTAGATGGCGCTGTGTGTAATGTCCAGCGATATTTATTTATTTAATAGGAGTCACGCGAACCTATTGCCAAAAACCGGGCTCCAAGCTGCTGCTTTAGAAAAAATGTAAATAAAAAATCTTTATTAATACTTTGTTCTTCCTGGTAATGGAAACCAACCCGTTCTACTAACCAGTACCTCTAGCGTCCGCTAGAACGAGGTGGTCGAGGTGGCAGTTATTTGTAATCATATTTCATAAAATATCTTTGTTTTCACCAAAAGATTCCATATCAGTCAGCCGATTATCTTGAACTCTGTAGGAAGTATCATCTGATACCACTGGTAGATCGACGTAGAATTGCAGACTGTTTATTCTTGTTGAAAATCCTCAATAATAATATTGATAACCCTGAGTTATTGTCAAAATTTTTTTTCAATGTGCCAAGCAAGACATTTCGTTTTAATCCACCCATACGTGTACCTCATACATGATCGAATTATAGGCAGAACAGTTACATTGTGCGGGCAAGCAGAGTTTTCAATGACATATGCAAGGAATATGACTTTGATCCATTCACAATTAGTGTGAATTCGGACAGAAGGTGCTTAAGCCTACATTTTTTCTATACTATTTCAGCTTTATGAATTGAAAACTAGTTTTTATATAGCTTCTTACTTATTTTAAGCTGTGTGTTTTGTGTTCTTGTGCTTACACCATAGATTACTATTATAAGACTATACGTGAGGACTTTTAATTGGCTTTCTGGTGACTATGGTTTCCTTTTTTTTCTGTTTTTATTAGCTGTAAGTCCTCCATGTACTAAATAAATAAAAATAAATAAACTAATAAAATAACACCACGCCTGTTATCCCCGAAGGGTTAGGCAGAAGTGTACCGTACGCTCTCATTTCACCAGTTGTGTTTAAGGCCCATGTAGGGGGCGAGCCTATTGCCACCAACCGGGCTCAAATCCACACACCGTGGCTGCTACTGAAAAATCCCTGATGGAAAAACCCAATAACAATGGGCCCTACACGGGAATCGAACCCAGGACCTCAAGCTCAGCAGACACGATTGCAACTACTAGACCAACGATGCAGTTATTTGTTATATCTGACTAATTACTATAGGGTAGATGACACACCAATCAATAGGCGAGACGACAAAAAAAATCTAATTAGTCCGTCACTTAGATTATCAAAAAATATTTGACCCGTGTTTTTTCTTTTGTTACGTAAACCAAAATTGACGAAGATACGACGCTTTTAAAATTCTCAATACGTCACGCCATGGTATAATTTTTAGCTAGTTCTGACGTCACGAGCCCCCACTCCCGAGTTTTGATGCGTTTTATCTATGTCAATATTCATTGATTTACAAAAACAAAAAATACGTGTCCATTAATTTCCAATACTCTAACTGACGGACTAAATAGATTTGCAATTTTTTGATACTGTCGTCATGCCTATTGAGAGACTTTTTAAGAGCTGTCAAAATGCGGTTCTCTCATAGATTTTGTATGGCACTAGCAAACTGTGACGTCACTGTTTAGTCAACTCAACAACTTAACTATTTATTGATTTCAAAGCAACTAAAAATCAAATTTGGCAATTAATTGAAAATAAATCGGGTTTTCAGGCCCAAAATAAAGTGTTTTTTTAGAGATTGGTGTCTTGGAATTATTGTTTATGGTGTCATCTACCCTATTACTGTCAAATTGACGGCCACCACGACCGCTTCTATCTGAACTACGCGCAAAACGTAAAATTAGGTAAAGTCACTCACAAAGATTTTATCCAGGGAGATATTACTATACTACCCTTTTCTGACACAAAACTACAACGCAATGTTCCAGTTTAAAAGCAGTGAGTGTCTGTCAGTCACTTTTAGGCTCATAAAACTTCTAACTTTATCTTTAAGCTTAGGTCACGTAAGTGAAATTTAACTATAGAGTACATCCCACACTCTCCCACGGACAGGAGGCCTCAGTCCCACTAGTGGGAATATTATACCTAGTTATGCTATTCCTAGTAGTTGATGTAGTTCCTAGTTTTGCTTTGTTAACTGCCTCGTTAGTCAAAAACATTATAATTGAAGGCTCTATTTAAAGCGTTAATGAAGTCTTCTCCCATACATGATACATCTTTTCAATTAACCAAGTTATAATACTTATCATTTGTCCGTTTTTTTTTAGCAATGATTTTAATCTGATGTTGTGCGTTTTTTTTTGTGCCTGGTTTTGATGTAGGCAAAATGATTTTGTTCAAAAAGGGGCGATTGTTTTGAATTTATTTTGTTGTACTTAATTTTTTTGTTAAACTTCATTCTTCTTTTATTACTGCCTCGTTTGTCTAGTGTTAGCAAGCACGACTGCTGAGAATGAGGTCCTGGGTTCGATTCCCGGGTCGGACAAATTGTTATTGGGTTTTTCCAACAGGAATTTCTCAGTAGCAGCCACGGAGTCTAGATTTGTGCCTGGTTGATGTCACTAGGCTCGCATACACAGACATAACTGGCGAAAAGTGGGTGTTATAATGGGTACATACAACTCTGTCTAACCTTTCGGGGATTACAGGCGTGATTACCGTCCACTATAAACCCCTAAGCAAAATTATTACGACCTACAAATATTTGTTCTTACTCTATACCAAATATTTACTAAACGAATCCTACACATATTTAGGTATGAGACGCCCTCGCAATGCGGAGGATCTGCGTATTAAGCATTATGTTATTTTATACAGCAAAGAGGATCTTGTCCCGTCGGGATAAGCGTTTGGGTTACAATCCGAAGGCTCGTTTAAATGAGGAGAGTTTCTTGCCTTCTGAAAATGTCTATGCAAGACTCCAAGGCAAGTCTCGTTATGTAATAATCGAAGTAATGAATTTACACCCAGATTAAAAGCCAGAATACACTCTTTTTAGGGTTCCGTACCCGAAGGGTAAGGGTCCGTCCAGCCGTCTATCTGTCAGCGGGCTGTATTTCATGATCCGTAGTTTAAGAAAGAAAGAAAGAAAAAAAAGCATTTATTAGCCCGCACAGGACAAAACACATAAATAAAATGATGAAATTATCAAATAATAAAAATTAAACATAAAAAAGAAAATAAGAAGAAAACGAAACTGGTCCTGTACAAGGCCAAAAGGCCCCTATCTCAGCATAGTGCTGTAACATTAAAAAACGTCACAGCGCTGGTATTCTGATAGGGCCTAAAGTGACGTGTAGTTGGTAGATATTTGAAATTTTCACAGAATGTGTATTTCTGTTTCCGCTAAAATTTAATTATTTCCCTACTACCGCGACGGTACGGTACGCACAGGGAGAGGAAACTTCAAATTCTAACGATACCCTTCTTTTGACAAGCAAGTATCGTTTTTACGAGTCAACTTTTATTCTCCTTGCGATAATCGCCATTTCTTGGCGAGAAATGTTCACTGTGTAAATGAGCCCTTCCACAGTGTGAAAACATAAGCAAGATACCCTTGTATTCAACCCACAAGCTATAATGTTGTGATAACCACGTATATAGATCTAAATTCAATAAAACGTAGGTCTAAATTCGTAATAAGATAAACTAGGGTTGAATCCATTTAAATCTGATTAAACACAAACTTATTCGGAGTTGTGAATGGTTGTTATGTTCACGAGAAATAGGTTAATCAGTTTATCGATATCTTGGAAATTGCTGGGTTATATATGGTTAATTTGAGCTTAACTTTCATTTACTAAAGTTCGTGACAGGCAATTTGTAGATAAAAATGGCACTAAATCGAACATTAATAATGTGCTCACTAAAACTTCGATAATTAGTTTCCTGAAAAACAAATTTTTTTTTCAGAGAAAAATGAGTCACATTGTCTGTCCTCTAATAAACCTTTCACTCATTCTGGAATACCTAGAAATATTCTTAGTTTAGCTTGTAAAACATTTGCTTAGTTAATTTTTTGTAAGAAATACAAACAAGTTAAAAATACAATGCCTGTTATTAGTGTACTTATATCATGTTAAAGAGAAAACAAAGGTTGTTTTGATACTTTTTATGGTACGTGATAAAACAATTTTTACAAAATTAGAGGTCTTTCTCGATCTGTACCAATTTATGTATCTTAACAAAAGTCGCCGAAATTCACTAAGGCTAAGATTTTGTTGACCGTATTTAGTTAAAAAAGTGTTTATTGTCATAGTTCCAGCCTATTAGTGACCTCTAACGGTCTTTTTACATATAAGGCTATATTAACAAATCCGCCCCTTAGACGACCTCCTAACTAGATTTTGACTTGTTTTGAACTAACCATAGTCTTCATTCCTTGGTAAAACTGATGATGTTCGACCACGACCGATTGAGTTGCCTGCCGACAGTCCAAAACCGGTTCTTGTCTTCCTCATGGCAAGGCTTCAAATTTTCCCGTAAGATCTCTACGCCTGTAATCTCAGAATGGTTAGTTTAGTTTATTTATTAATAATTATCAAGAATTACAGGTCAGTTTTATAAAAATAGTGCAAAACACAAATCATTAAACATTAAAAAGAGCATCGAATACAAAATTAAAATTATCATCAATTAAAAAGCAGGCAGGGCGGGCGGGTTAGGCAGATGTGTGCCACCCATATTTCGAAATACTGTATTAGACAAGAGAGCCTATCTTGTCACATCTTGAATTTGTCATCATTAAAGAAAAAAACCATGACTTATCCTTTTATCATCATTGAACGCCTTTAAAGACTATTTACCAACCGCACACTTATTATACCAAAACCCGATTAATTAATTTACTGTTTCCAGACAGATTTTGAACTCTTCTCGGCTGTCTCGTCTCACCAGGTCGAATTTTACAGGACGACTTTGACCTGAAATTCAATGCCCTGCCGAAGCAAGACACAATTTAATTAACAGCCCCAAAACATTTTAGTGAAACACTAAACATTTATAAATAAAGTTTGGTTTATAGGGATTACTTAGACATTCATGATCGTGTTAAATGGTTTAGGAGGTCTAGCTCAGAGTGAAAAGGTTATGTTGGAAGGGAACAATAATTGTGCACACCTACATATTCACATCATACTTTGAAAGGAAGAATGATTTCATGATTGTAAATTTTATGCATTTGTGTAATGTAAACGCAACTTTCTTTTGCTGTATAAAAAGCGTACCAGACACAAAGGGCTAAGAAGGAACATGGATGGGTTTTAGTCAGTAAAAGTCTGATACTTTGTTCCGCTCCGCCCAGAGCGAAAGGGATCATTTGATGATTTCCCATCCGAAAATAAAGGCCCTATATGACTCATTTACGCGGCACGTTGCGCGAAACGGGACTGCATATACGCATACTCAAAAGTTTGATGAAACGAGACTCAATGTATGAAGATCAACGTTTGTTACGAAACGGGACCTTTGTGATGGTATTTCGACAACTAAACAAAATATCAGACTATACCAGATGGGACGTACCCGTTGTATTTCCGTTTACGGAGATGCGGCGCATTCCGATGCTCGGATTATCACACGCGCAAACACAAACATATGACAATGTACGATTTTGTTTACGGATACTCGGGCCGTATAGAAACGCGATTCGACACTGCGTGAGACGCGGATATCACTACGTTTCACAAACCGCTTCTCCGTAAACAAATATGTTTGAATTTACTGCGGTTCGCGCCGCGTCTCCTTAGAAAAGTAACCATCGCTTTGAAAACATTTTGTATTTGTACCTTTCCATGGCTTTCAGCCCCATACATTTTCGCCTCTTTGACTATCGTTAATCAACACAAAATGTCTCTTGGTCTAGATTTCCAGGTTGGTTTTGACTTTTCATAATACAGGATTCTTCGAGCTTCAGTGCTTTAGCACTTTTGTAGTAGTTGCCACTGTTGATTTTGGCCTAGGACTTGCCCCTTATACACATGATTCTTCAGAAAATCAACAAAATAAGCTATGTGATAAAGAGATAACTCAAAAAAATCGGTGTCCTACTTCTTGCAGTCTTGAAAGATTAATTCGAGTATTAATAGAATGTAGTATGAGTAGTTCCATTCAAGTATTAATTATTGGCAGATTGGTGGATGATTCTTATCTTCTTTCGTTACTTCTATTGTCTACGAGTCTTGAAACTTTCAGGCGAAACCAGTTTTTGGGACGCCCTTTTAACAAGACAGGTATATTCTCCTAACGTTTTAATTGAAGAAGAAGCGCTGATAAACTCAATTTGCTAAGAAAAAAGATTGCAAAAAAAAGTGTAGGCTTTCAAAATATCTATCTTAACTTCGAGTATATTCCTTCAAGTCTCACATATTCGGAAGTAACTATAAAAGTAATTTATTGAACACCCGTTGAAAGAATGTTTTCGCATTGAGAAAATAACACCAACACGTATTCTCCGAGAAAATTCATCCCTACTAATCAATCATGAATGTTGAAATTCGGTCGTGTTTATTTCTGCAATTCCATCCAAGTGTCAACCGTATTCCTTAGAATTTTGTTACAAACCAGAAAATACACTACTCTAACTAAACTAATTTTGACAAGCTAAAATAACACTTAAATCAAAGCGTGTAAAGTAGAAATTTCTGTTATCAGTTAGGCTAGCGGTGGTTGTGTTTCAGCTAAGCCGATAAATCGTCACTGTGTCTTTTATAATGTCCCAAACAGCAATAGATGTAGACACAGTGCGGTGCGTGTATGGAGTTGGTTTTCGACAATTGTGACGACGCATGCGCGATCCGGACGACAAATAGGCGACCGAACGAAGGCAGACGAGCGTCGCTTCAACCTGCGGCGGTCGTTTCAACGCGCGTAAATCAAATCTTGCCTTTATCTAAACAAATATTTATGTGTTAAAGAATTGGTGATTTTGACAGAAATCCACAGTGTTTTTGTGTGTGACTTGTTCAGTACGGGTGCAGTAATAAGTTTCTATAGTTTTGTGTCATAAATTGAAGTTTTCAAATCAGGGTGTGTTATGGAAATACAGCTTTACTGATCAGGTATTTATTTATTTGTTTTTTGTACTTTTATATCCAAAATTTAACACAGAAGAACTTGTATTATTTCAGGATATATACTTACGAATATTTTTGAAAATTTATTTCTTATTTATTCATTCATAATTCTTAAAATATGAAGCCATTTGTAATAGTTTTGTTTGTACTTCAAGCAAACTTATTACGATACGTACAAGCTTAATTATTTCAAAACTTGGTGTCTTTTTTAAATGAGATAACTAGTGGTTTCCTGTTCCCCGCATTCCTCTAATTGGGTGGACCTTAATCGTGTCACGTTTAGGAGTGTATTAGTTCCCCTTTCTCCTCTATATTTGATCTACTTTTGTTTATGAACAACGTACGATATTCCTGCTGTAGATTAATTTATAATTAAGATTTCGCCATTATGGGCCGTCTGTTTAAAACTATTCATTTATGGCCTGGTTGTCTGATTTAGTCTACGCATGAATATTTTTAATAAAACATTGAAATTGGTAGCGGGTGGCTTATAACGGTATAGTTAGCGATGCCTTTTGTGAAAACGTTGAATAATTTTTATATGGGTTGGTTCAGACACAGTTTACCGCACAAATGCAATACTTTAACTCTAGTAGCATCACGCATTTTGTAGGTCGATAGTTTTTTGCTAAATCTTTTTCTTGATACGTCCATTGTGTGACTATTCTTCATTATTAATGTAATTAGCGGATTTGTGTTAAGGTATTTGCTATCTTCACGCGTTAACTAATGGTGCCTGCAAAACCATGAACCAAAATGTATCTAGAAACAGTGAAAACATTGTTATACTTGAAGACAAAAACGTTACTGGGATAAAAATGTAGATATAGTATTAAACGAGTATTTTTAAAATGTCGCCTAAGAGAGAAATTTATTTGTTTCCACCATTTTACAACTATCATTACAGGGCTACCTAATGTAATAGTTTACATAATAAAACAATGAAATTTTTGTGAACTCATTCAGAGAACAATGGAATAAATCCACGTCACTAGCTACTACTGCTAAAATCCCCTCTTTTTACGTCGGGGGCTAATAACGAATTATAACTACGATCTTTTTCAAAATAGTTTAAACAGGGCCTTAAACTGTATATACAGTTTAAGGCCCTGTTTCACCACCTTGCGTTAATCTACTTGGCAAATAATTTCATACAAATTCAGATCCATTATTCAGGGAGTATGAGCAGTGGATCTTTCTCGATAATTGAGAAACAGGCCTTAAAATTCACACATTAACAAAAGATGATCACAATAATACTCGTGGGACTGAAAATCAGCGTCAGGTCAATACACCTTGTGTGGCCGTCTGGCATTATGCTGAGCTTATGGCCTTTTTGCATTTTGTATAATTTCTAAAGGACTTTTGTTTTTAATGCCAAACAAACACTTTTTATTTAGTTATTTTCTAATAAAAACCCAATATCAAATAAACCATCACCATTAAACAATAATCGCGAACAAATCATTATCACAAAAAACTTCCTCAAATCAAATGTGATAAACACACAACAAACAACTCCGATACATTTCTATGCCAACAACAGTAACACTTGATCAAATATTTACAAAGCCATAAAACATCCTATAAAGATATATAAAAATATACATATATACGCTTAACTTACAACAACAGGCTTTCCTCGCTGAGAAGCCGAAGAAATACAAAGGGAAGCCTTTTATATTATATTCTATATTCTCACCTCTCAACGATATATCGCGAAGTAGAGTTGGGCAGACTACGAGAATGAAAGACGGAATTACCTCGGGTTTTGTAAGGTTATTCAACTTGATTTGCTGTCAAATCTTGTGGTCTTAATCACGTGTCCACCCCAGACGTTTAGTCAGGGATTTGTTTTTTTGGTTCGGTAGTACCGGGCCGCAAAATCGAATGTTATGTAGATGTATTTATGTTCGGAAAAAAACCGATCAGGTAAAATTCTGCCGAGCAAGCTTGGAGATTATTTGGCTGGGGTAGAAGCCGTACGGAGTTTAAGCTAGTTGAATTTTATTTTATTTTTATTTTATTTATTTGGGACAAAAAACAGTTACACGTTGCAATATTAATAGTTAGCTTAGGTCTAATGGTAAACAAACGCATAACCCACACTATTGTCCACGGAATCATATCGAATTAAAAGAAAATAAGAAAACGGACGTATACAGAAAGGGACAGTAAGAAAATAAAAAATAAAAAAAGCTTATAAACCTGAAAGGTCACACAAACCAAACGAATAGGTATAGCAATTACTTAAGGTTGGCTTCTAATTAATAAAGTAAATTAATCTTCTAATCAGTAAATGAAAATTATAATAATTGACAGTACATATTTGAAAGTGTTAATTTTTTTACAAATTGCAAGGTCATTTTAATCAGTCACTTCTAACTCAGAAGTAAACAAAAAGTTAAATATGCATGGAAAAGCAGTAAGTTGATGATAATACGTTTAATGTGAACACGGTCTAAGATTGGTATTTTTGTCAACAAAATATCAGTAAATCTGTCATAAAATCTCTTCTACGTAATCACAGCAAGAAATTTGACAACAGATTTTACCGTCGGCTTATGTTTGGTAAGTTTTACGCAAAGGTAGCACTTATGTAAGTTTTTTAATTTCGTGATGTAAGTTACACAGTTTCTGAGTATATACTTGGTCCGTGCTGGCTAAAAATTTATATGAAATGGGATTTTAAACGAGCTAAATGCAGATTAAAGCAAATGAGAAGCTCACCTTTGAGCCAATTAATGAAAAAGATTTCTATTCTATCTCATTGCTATTCTTTCAAGCAGCAAGTAACAAATTGCATTTAGTGAAAGTGCTTGGAAGTATGATCGATTACGAAAAGAACAAGAGAAATCAGATAAACAAATTATTGTTATTTTGAGCTCAAAATCGGGAGCTCAAAATTTATAATAATCACGGAAGATATCCCGTAAGTGACATTTTAAGTTTAGTTTTAAACCGTGAAAGCTAAAAACAGTGTTTGAAGAAATAAGGTGGTCAGAGACAAGAATCGATTTACAGTGACCGATTACACTCATCATCTAAACGGAATTTTTCATGTTTTTGGTTTTCTGAATTTCAAATAATAGCTAAGAGTTTATATTAAAGATTTGCTTTATTAGCTGAAGTGTCAATCGACTTAAAATTCTATTTATGCCCAGTTGCTGGCAAAAGGCGCGACCCCATCACATGGGACTTAAATATAACTGGCGAAATGCGGTGTACTATTAGATATACCTCTACTTAAGTAGAGGCCCTTCGAGGATTACAGGCGTGATGTATCAATCAACTTTGGTCTCCCGCTGTAAGTAGTCCTAGGTGGTAAACCTGGGTCTTATGGAGTATTTCGTCCCCGTAGCGCGAAAAGTCATTAACTCGAAAAACCTAGTTTTGAGATATCGCGTGTTCAAGTTTTAGAAAATATAAAAAAATCACAACTTTGGTTTGTCATTACATATCTTTGCAGTTTTAGCTTCATTTTAAAAATAATAAAATAAAGTTTATAGTACAAGTGCAATAATACGTGAAAAACTTCTAATAATTAAGAAAAGGAACAAAATTTTTTGTTTTCTATCAAATCATTGGCTTAGTTGCGAATTAGTGAATTTTCGACCGGAGTTAGTGATTTGGCTCTCAGATCGAAAGTGTTAAGAAGAAAAATAAAATGAGATGATGATGACTTTTCACTTTAGGAGTATTGTACTAATAATTTAAAAATAAAAAGTGAGGAATCACTATGTCGATTTAGTTAATTTTCGCTTTCGTGTGTTTTAGCAAACTATTAATGTTAAAAACTCACTAAATCATTTTAGTGATGTTTACGATATCTAAAGGCGTTTGCATGCATTAACAATTCAAAAGAAAAAGTAATTAAGTCGTTTTAGTTTCTTATTTTGTACAATTAAAATAAATATAAAATAATTAACTAAATTAGTTAATTCTTCCATAACGCTCTGGGGTCCAAAGGGTAGACTTGCTTACTTTTCACATTACGTAATTCAAAAACGAGGGCAGCTACAAACATGACGGAGTGACAGATATTTAGAGAGAAAAAATGTGATTTTAATGACATAGATAACTCATTTTGGGCATTTTCGAACTTAGTGACATTTCGCGCTACGGGGGCGATTTGTTTACGTTCATTTGTCATTTTGCGTTTGTCCTATTGTTCTAGGTAGGTGTGTCTAGTAACGAATTATCTATCTGGCTACCCAATTACGCATGTACGGACACGACCAATAATTGATAGGACGTAGATATACTATCGATTGGAACTGTATATTCGGACTAAGTCCCCGGTGTAAGTTTGATACAGTTGATGCTACTACTATAAGGTTGTATTTGACGACCCGAATGGCGCAGCGGTAGTGAGGATGCCTTACGTTGTTAGGGTCCCGGGTTCGAATCCCGGTTGGAGCAAATGTTTGTGTGATGAGCATGGACATTTGTTTCAGTCATGTCTATATGTATAATAAGTATGTATTTACAAACAAAAAGTATATAATATGTAGTATATCAACTGTCTGGTGTCCACGACACAAGCCTCGTTGCTTAGTGTGGCACTAGATGGCACTGTGTGTTAAAAAAACATGAAGATATCTTTGTTATGTGTAACGTTACCGGCATTTTTATGTCTTGCAACTAAAAAATTCACGTGGATTACAGTTCATTCCCTCTTACATAGGAGAGGAGGCTCGTGTTCCAGAAAACATTATAGGCTGATTATTATGCTATATTATAGTTATAATGAAATAAGTAAGTAATGGGTGGTCACCCTTCCAAAGACTAACCTAGGCAAGCGCAGCTTGACCTGAATTTCGACCCGAACGGCTGTTATTATTTAGCCACGAGCTCCCTTGATAGATAGATACTGGTGTCGATTCTGTTGTGCACAAACTAAACTTAATTTAGGCTATTGCTACCTTTTTTCTCTAATCAAACGATAAAGAGACGGACGTAATTTAGAGCTGTCAAATTTAATTGGAACTAATACACTTACATCTTTTGCTCAGGTTAGTTACAGCACTGATGACAATATTTGTGTCACTTGTTTAATTTGTTTTTTTTTTATTATTATTTACAAAATTTTCCTACCTTTGTATAGATTCTTTTTTTACATATTATTTGTGAATGAGTGAGCATTGTAGGCTTTGTAAATTCCCAGATTCTTGTTAAATTTTGTTAAGTCTGTTTTACGCTTTTTGTATTGTAAGCAACGACCTATTGTCGGGCCTACGCTGTCCCCCCATACTTATTTACTAATGCTTAACAAAATAATTTTGTAATACCAAATGATTTGAAAAGAGTAACCATGGAGTTTCTTCCCGGTTCTTCTCCATGGAAACGACCAACGCGAACCGTGCACCTTTTTCGACGTTTTATAAGTGCCCATCTAGGCCTATGTGAAATAAAATATTTTGTTTTTTTTTTTAAATATTTCCATACAAATGAAGGGTGCACGTAAAAACATGTCGACTAAAAACACGGTGAAGCGCAAGGCTTATACTAGTTAGACATCTCTAACTTAGTTCATAGCTATAGCCGTCCTTTTCTCGCACTGCCTTTTCGTAAAAGATAACAATAGCCTAAATTAAGTTTAGTTTGTGCACAACAGAATCGACACCATTATACGTTTAAAGCTGCCGAAATGTAGTTTTTTTAATGACAACGAAAATCCACATGGCATGGAGTAAAATGAAACCTAAGTAAAAATATTATATTTTTCATAGAGCAGTTTGGGAACTCTTTTTGGAGTACTTTGGGAATAACCCGTTCAGAGGAACATCATAGTTACACAGACATCATAAGAGAGGCGACTTTATTCATTATGTATAGATATTATTAGTTCGTACGCAAACGCAGAAGTTTGCGTTTGCTATTTACAGAACTTTACGCTTTGGCTTTAGTGTTTGATGAATCTTCTTGGTAAAGTAGTTTCTCTGTTGCTCATCTATTTGAATTAGATTTTACGTAGTCTACGAAACAGATTAAAATATTATCTTCACGTAAATTTTCAGTTTTTCGGTTCATTGGCCGTATGAGACATGCTAGGTGGTTTTGATTATTGAATTATGGTTAAAACTATCTCGTCGGGGTGTGGTCGCATTGGAATCGATACTACTGAGCGCGTCTTGGATTCGATTCCCAGGTCGTGCAAAGTGTTATTGGGTTTTTCTCTCGAGAATTTCTTAGTGGCAGCCTGATGGATTTGTGCCCGGTTGAAGGTTAAGCACGACTGCTAAGCATGAGCGCCTGGTTTCGATTCCCTGGTGGGGGTATAGTGTTTTTGGGTTTTTCCCACAGGCATTTCGCAGCAACAACCTTGATTTGGATTTGTGCCCGGTTGATGGGAGAAGGATCGCCCCCAAATAAATACATGGGACTTAAATATAGCTCTGTTTTAAGCTTTCACGGTTTATAACTAAACTTAAAATGCCCAATACCTAATGTTGCTCCAGTTAACCCACGATCATGGCGCTTGCAACAGCGTCGAAATATCGGACCTTCAAAATCAAAAATAATCACGGAAGATATGAAGGGTGTTAAACACCTCTTAACGAAGCCGAAAGGCACTTGTCCTCCTCGTCATTCCGATCAGTTTTTTGTTCTACACCATACCTGGGAACCTTCTAGTTACGGAGATATTGGGGGTCAAAGTTCCAACTTTTTGACAACTTTTTTTTTTTTTTTAATACAAGTTTTTAATGTAAGATTTTTACTTAAAACACCTCCACGACCCCCGTACTATTCAATCCATCCAACAGCACAATATTTTGAGTGCGTTACATTGAGTTATACGACAAAACATGATATTTCACCCCAAAAAAAAATCGTTTCCCAGCAATTATTTTTGCGTAAAGTTACTTAGTTCGATGTACAGAATACTTGGTTGAAGGCTTCGTGATGATGTTGTTTACACCCTGTATATATATGTGACATTTTAAGTTTAGTTAAATATAGCTGCCTAAAAGTTGGTGTTCCTGTAAACCTTTGCCTCATCATTGATCTTGCTAACAAATGAAAATTATAAACGGCGACTTGATCTTATGCATGACGATACTATCAAAAAATTGCAAATCCATTTTTCACCTTAGCACCTCAAACAAGCAGGTTTTGCTGTTTACAGACAGTGAGCAAAATTCGATTTTGCTGCGAGCGTGAGACAAAGTAACTTCTTAATTATTATTTTTTAAATATCGAGAACAGTGAAGGTCTACTCACAAAATTCGAAAGATTTCAACTTCAATTTGTTCTGTCACTTTCACTTCGATACGAAAATAGCGAGAGATAGAAACAAATCGATTCGAAATTCGATTTTCAAATTCCATATCTAGTAGGCCGAAAAAAGAAACAAACAATAAAACGTTCGGATACCGTTATTGTAAATCGATAACCGTAATATTGTAAATCACGGGTTAAGGTTTTAAGTAAGTGAAAAATTGTTATATTTCGAATAATCGAATTAAATCATGTATCTACTTATTTATTTATAGTTTTAATAATCTTTAATATTGAGACATAATACCGCGAGTTAGTTTCAGAACGCATTAAAAAATATAACGGGATTCAAATTTTTATTGTCTGTTATGCTAGCAATGATTAGGTCAATGTACGCTAGCTACAAAGTACAATAAAATTTGGATAATAAAGTAATAATAATAAATAAATATGAGCGAGTCCAGTGACGAAGTCTGCTATTTAACATCCGAAAATTGAAGCATTCTTAATGTAAAAAATGCAGAGTTAAGTTTCCTGCCAGAAAAGTCTCGCGAAAAATATCTAAAAACTTATGATTTTTAAGCAATGGACACTTACAAAGGGTGCTAACACTTTTTCGAAGACTGTACTGTTATCGTGCTTCATGGAATTATCACAAACTAGGCAACCATCTACAATGTGGAGTATTTACTCAATGTTGAAAGCCACAATAAAAACAAAAGATGACGTGCACATTGAAACCTATCCCAAACTTATTGCATTTTTTAAAAGAACGTAGGGCACAAATCCAAATAACATTATTTTTTACAAATCTCAATATCTTTTTCTGTGTATCCTATAAAAATACACAAATCATCGTCTGGACATCTGTGTGTCTGTGATGTGATGGGGTGTGGTTTAATTTTTACCATGTTGTTTTTTTACCTTTATATGTTCTCGCTGCTGAGGTGAAAAGTTGTATGTGTACACGAGACCAAAGTTATTTGCATCTCGTGTCTTTGAATCCCTTGCTATACGCTCAGGATTCTAACCTAGAATCACTCGCTACGCTCGTGATTCAACTATAGAATCCTTCGCTGACTCGGGATTCAAAATCAACACTCGCAGCAAAAACCCACTTTGCTCTCTTGTTGCACAAATAACTATAGTCCGTCAGTTAGAGTATTGGAAATTAAAAAATACGTATCCATGAATATTTGGGACAAAGTCATGCTCGTGACGTCAGAACTAGCTAAAAATTATACCAAGGCGTGATTAAGAATTTTAAAAGCGTCATATCTTTGTCATTTTTGGTTTACGAAACAAAAGAAAAAACACGGGTCAAATAATTTTTGATAATCTAACTGACGGACTAATTAGATTTTTTTTGTCGTCTCGCCTATTATAAACTGATCATTAATTAAACAGTTACTTAGAATTAACTTGCTTTAACAAATAAACTACGATTGCAAGTTCTACTTTGTATTTACCACACCGAAACTAACTTTGAATCAAAACATTTAACTGGTAGAACCATTACAGTTAGCGTAGTTACTAAAACTACATCAAACTGTTTAATTGCGAGTGATTTGGCTTCACACAGAAATGACGTTTATTTATATTTGGAGATGGAAATTATAAGTTACATGACGAACGAAATACTTGATTGCTCATTCATAATTAAAATAAGGAAAAAGTGTCGCTCGGGACCGGTCCATGTGGCGACACTTCGGGGAGGCCTATGTCCAGCAGTGGACGTCTTGCGGCTGAAATGATGATGATGATGAGCAAAAGTGTCGCATTGGAGCTCGTAGCTAAATAACAACAGCCGTTCGGATCGATCTTCGGGATAAGCCGCGCTTCCTTATCTATGTAGTATATCATCTATCTGGTGTCCACGACACAAGCCTCGTTGCTTAGTGTGGCACCAGATGGCGCTGTGTGTTAATGTCCAGCGATATTTCTTCTTTCTTCCCTAGGTTGGTCCGTGGATGGGTGACCACACAATACATACCGAGTTTCCTCCGTGCCTTGGAAAGCACGTTAAGCCCAACGGCTTGACAGCCGGGACCAACGTCCCGGCTGTCATTTGTAGATCTTTGACAGTTGTTACAGGTAGTCAGTGGTCCGAAAGTCTGACAACCAGTCTTACCAAGAGATATCGTATTACCCAGCACTAACTGGGTTGTGGAGGTCAGATAGGCAGTCGCTCCATGGTAAGACGTTGTCAGACTTTCGGGTGACTGTAACGACTGGCAAAAGATTTACAAATGACAGCTAGGCTTTTTTTTTTCGGATGGGAAATCATCAAATGACTCCTCCCGCTCTGGGCGGAGCAGGAGGGAGTGTCAGTGTTCCTTCTTTGCCCTTTGTGTTCCGGAGCCACGGTATCTCTTTCGAATAGACCCGCAGCCCCGTCAAACAGTCCCGCAGCCCTAGCCCAGAGCTAGGCTTAACATGGTTTCCGAGACACGGAGGGAACTCGCTATGTAATTTATGGACCCATCCACAGAGCGACCTCGGCAAGTATAACTTACTTAACCTTGAAGATCGACATGTGTGACTGTTATTCTTTAACCCCAGCTCTTCCATGTCGCAATTAAATCGTCAAAAGTCATAATATTTCTAGGTTGGGTAGGTATTAGTATCAAACCACCTCATACTAAATAGTGAATTTCCAAGAAAACGAAGCAAAAACTACAATCCTGCACGTACAAAGCTAAGTTTCGTTTAGACGACGTAATTAACTTAACCTCAAGCTTGAAAAAGTCGTCCTGTTGCTTTTTTGCTGGACATTGTTGTAACATCTTCTTCGGGGATCTTTCGGCTGTCTTTTTGATAGGCTTTTTACTAAGTTGTCAGGTAGATTAATGATGTCAGATTAGCAGTATCGTATACCTCTTTGATTTTCCCTGGGTTAATCACAATATACTCAGCAAATAATTTTGATTGAATAAATAATTTGGGTATCCAGTCAATCATGATATCAGGGGCCCTTGTGACTTGTAGTAAGTCTTTGTTATTACGATAAGGTTTTCGTTCTCTACTTTTAACAGAAATTAACATTCTCGAACACCTCCATTCTGGATAAGCACTGCAGACACTGTTTAGTGGCCATTGGGAATAATAAGTCACTTGAAATTGCTTCTAATGCAAATTTGCTGGGTAGTATGTTGGCTTGAATAATGTTGCACGATACAATAGTTACCTATTATGACATAAACGATACACGGTGACAAAATCATCATCCTCAGCCCGACTTCACCCACTGCTTGACAGACCATTGCCAATCTTTACGCTCTGTGCCAGCCTCGTCCGGGTGGAAACATCGTGACACAAATACCATGGATTTAGTACAGGTTTCTAACATGGAAAAGTGTTGCGAAGGTCGTTAAGAATATAGTATAGAGTTGCTACAGGAGGAATAAGCTCTAGAAATGACAGTTTTAGACTTTTTATTGCATTTTGTGGACGAAGGTGGTCGCGGCGCTTGTGGCTACCATGGTAGCCAAGCTCATATGAGAGGATAAAAACTATCTCGATGGCCTAGGTTGGTCCGTGGATGGGTGATTACCCATTCATAGTAAGTTTCCTCCGTATCTCGGAAAACACGTTGTCGTTGGTGCATTTATAGATCAGTTGACAGTCGTTACATGTAGTTAGTGGCCCGAAAGTCTGACAAACAGTCTTAGCAAGGGGCTTCGTATTACCCAGTACTAACCGGGTTGTGGAGGTCGGATAGGCAGTCGCTCCATGTAAAATACCTGTATTCAGCTAAATCCGGTAAGACTGATAGAAGCCGACACCAACATAGTTGGGAAAAGGCTAGGCAGATGCTTAGGATTTTTTATTACATCCGATGAAAACTTTCTCAAACTGAATCCATGGTAAATGTCCCTCTTACTGTGTACAAAACTAGAAAATCGTTAGTACTCCTATAGTCAATATCGTCCACAAGTGTCGACGCTTACGGGAACGTCCGGCGTACTCGGGGAGGTCGACCCCGATATCACCTATAATTTCTGACTGGTTTATTTAGGACCACAGCGTTGTCTGCCAATAGCACAATATGAGAAAATAACTTCATTTGTATCGACTTCTATTAGAAGTTGCAGTACCTACCTGATAACTTTGGAGATGGGGGTCTATTAAAACAATTCAACTTCGGAAACGTATTGCCGATTCTCTAGTGTTTTAGATATACAAAAATCTTTGATTTATTCTTCGTTCGTCCCACTGAGTTTCGGCCCACATAACAAAATTCTGGTTCGTCCCAAAGAATATGCTTCCTTCGTCCCAAAACATATTTTTTTATTATTTTATTCCCTCTTCGTCCTATTTTACATTCCTTCTACGACCCATATTTATTTTGTATGGGCCAAACTTACTTTTTTGTATAATCAGCAAAAAAAGCCTAAGTATTATTAGAAATTATTAAAGAAAAAGTAAAAAATATAAATAACAATAAACAACTATTTAAAACAACCACTCCTCTCTGTCTTTTGCCCCAATTTTAGTGACCATTTTTAAAGTCAAAGCCCATGCAATAAAAGGAATAACCAAATGCCGTGTTGAGTCGGGTCTTAGGGCTTTTATTTTTACTTTGCCCCACACTAGTAATTTCTCCTGTGTAGTAGATATTTTTACAAACATCTAGACTCACATCACAAAGCATCAATTCAGGAACCTGCGACACGCAGCGCAACAGCCAATCGCTCAGCCACTGTACCAATCGTACATCTTCCTGACCTGGTCAAGCTGATTACGTATCGGTGTATTTGGTCGGTCACTCCGATGTAAGAACTTTATAAAACAGCTTGATTAGATGCTATTATAAAGTAAGGGAACCCTGAAAGATTTATTAACTCGCCGGCTCGGTTAACACCAAAATGCAAATTATATGAGGTGTGGTTTCATGAATACTTTGCTTAAAATAAACAGATTTTACGGGCATACATTTTTAATACAGCGCATAATACGCCAGCGTAACCAGACAAGATAATACGCAATTACGTTTTGCTTTGTTTTAGTCTGAATTTTAATGGGGTATTTAGCAGATTGCTTCGTCGTTCTTGTGGTCACCAACGTAACTGCTTTGATTAAAGTCCGGATAAATTTTCATCGGCTCTTCCATCAAGATTTTCTAAGTAGAAAACAAGACTTTGGCTGCTAATGCTCCATTGGCTATCGGTATTTTGATTAACATGGCCAGCCCACTGCCAGTTCAGCTTACTTACTCTGTATGCCATGTAGAGTCGAGGTCTTTTCCGCCTGATCAGTTAAATTTTTTTTCGCTTAACTCATGCGGAGGCACCCCTTAAAGTTTAGGCCAATTAGGAAAGCGTCAACTTTGGCGTGCAAAATAACAAACTCTCGTTTGGCGTGCGTCGTCACTGCGCTCGGCCGATCGGTATCTTTTCATTCATTATTTCTATACAAAGTCAACGGGGCGGGGCTAGAGAGCGTTTCTATGTTGTAAGTGTCAGCAAAAATTAGCTTAGTGGTGATCAGGCGGGAGTGTCCTCGATAGTACACGGTACATCTTGTTCTGTCCCGAATTAACTGTTAGTTCTTGTCCTGGAATGAAGACCACGTATCGGCAACCGCAGCGTTGGATGGATGGGAAACTGAACGCGGTAGAGAGAACAGCCCAGAGTGTTATGGCGTAGCTTGGTAGAGACTAGCAGTGGACTGTGCTGTGATAGACTGACTTAAACCTTGGCAACAATTGACGCGCAACACGTGGCGCTTAACATGTTCGGCAGCGTTGCACAGCTAGCGCGCAATATGACAAAACAATACAAAAGTCGCAAAAAAAAAAGTTCCGCGCTGACTTTCAACACGTTGAGCAACATGTTGTGCGCCAAATGTTGCCTAGTGGATACGAGGCTTTAATGTTTTTTGTAACAATGCTGCCACACTATTTCCAAACCACTGCAACTCCTGAAAGACAGAATCAACAGAGGCAACCACCAGAAAAGCGCCGAGACAATGAAGCTCGACGAAGTCCCAGAAAAACAATTTATTTTTTTGTCTTGGATCCCACAACGAAATTAATCAGAAAAGAATAGCAGAGTTAAGTGGTAGGAAAAACATAACTGCCACTTCCCTCCTTCCCAGCTCACAACTTAGAACCATCATTGATAATATTTATCCTTGGTGCTAGGCAACTGAGCTTATCCCAGTTGTAAACGTCCCTTTGTGCCTATAGGCCTTGTTTTGTTCTGTTTCCTGAGTTGAATGATTGATTGAGCCAGAAGTCTGGTTTTTGTATCTGTTCATAGCAGTCCCTGCGGACTCCTTCAGAAATACAGTCATGATGTTACGTTATGTTGCAGTTACTTTAACGAGTTTTCCACACAAACGGTACAGTACTCCGTTTGGCAATATTTTCTCTTAAGTTCCCATTTACCCGAGAAACCATTTAGGTACGTACCTTCTAATGGTGGAACACAGACAATAATAGTCGTCCCATTGTGTCTGCTAGCGAGCAATGACTTAAAGCTGTCCTTCGGAGGATTAACCTGTTACCAATTATGTTCAGTCGGTTTCCAATTTAACCCCGACGTTGCCAAGACGGATTTAATAAACCATAAACAGTGACAGCCATCTGATCAGTCCAATAACAATAAACATAAGATCAGGACTGTATTTTCCAAAAGCTTTAGGCAAAAGTGTGTGTAATAAATACGCCTTTATATTGCCATTTATGCAACTCTTCATAAAAATAATTTCTCGTATGTAATTCTCTCATTAAGACTGTATTCCTGGAGAGCAGCGGTGGCCCAGTGGTGGCGGCCTCGACTTACGAACAGTAAATCGTGGGTTCGAACCCAGACAGGCGTATTGCGACTTTGTGTAATTTATTTCATCACCGCTGCTCTCAAAACGGTGAAGGAAAACATCGTGAGGAAACCGGCATGTCCTAGAATCAAAACTGCTGCCTTACGTTCTTAGGGTCCCGGGTTCGAATCCCGGTTGGAGCAAATGTTTGTGTAATGAGAATGGACATTTGTTTCCGAATCATGGATGTTTATATGTATAATCAGTATGTATTTACAAACAAAAAAGTATATATGTAGTATATCAACTATCTGGCGTCCACGACACAAGCCTCGTTGCTTAGTGTGGCACTAGATGGCACTGTGTGTTAATATCCAGCGATATTTATTTATTTATTTTGCAGCCATAATATCATCCTAAACACAGTCCATCCATCGATTCTTTGGTCAAAAATATTTCATAAAACAAACCAAAGTTCAGATTGTTCAATGTTCTCTATTTTCAGTTCGAACCATACAGTTTGTAAGCCAACCGAGGCCAACAAGCTGTTTCATGAACTTCTAGTGCTGTGGGCAAAGTATTAACCCCTTTCTACTACGAGTAACTTTGAACCATACCGTTGCAGTGAGGCTGCTAGCCGAGATTTATTGGAAACTAGCTTGGGCCCGCAGCTTCGCTCGTCTGGGTTCGGTAATTGTCCCATGGGATCGTACTACTAGGATAAAGCGTATCGTTGAAGCTATCATTCACTGGAAACCTATCGTCTTTTCTTGACTTGAATGTGCTCTGGCCGTTGAAAGCATGTCATGCTCACTCAAATGTCTCGCTCATGGTGGCGCATGTGTCGTATCATTTAGTCCCTTCAAAATGGTTGAGTTGAATGGTGCTGATCCATGTGTCATGTTCGTGAACGGGCGCTGTCAGTTATGACTAGTCATCTCTTAGTTACCATGGCTTATTTGAATGAATTATTTTGATTTTTGAATTGTATATTTGGTACACTTAAAGTACTTACGGGAGGATATCCGTGTTTTTTTTTTAGATTCTATGAGCTATCGCTGATGAGCTCGTTGTATGTTTGTTTTTCTTGTTTTTACTGTGGACACTTTTAACGTGCACATCTTGCTACATTGCTCTCACATAATATACCATCTCAACATGGATGATGTAACCAAGATTTTGTAACAATATTTTGATTTAAAAGAGTGTCCATGGAGTTTCTTGCCCGTTCTTCTCCATAGAGATCTACGCTAGGGAATGGGCAACTACAGTACTTTCACAGTTTTTTATGTCTTGTGACTGGGACTGTAGCTACATTTAATTTTCATCTTTGTTTCGACAATTCAAAAGTGCCTGTAACTGGCCTACTTGAAATAAATGCTTTGATTTCGTTTGTTGTAAAACCAAACTCAAAACTGTCCAAACTATCTGTGTGCCAAATTTCATCCAAATCCATTTCGTATTTTTTGTATGGGAGAGTAACAAACATCGATACATCCTTCTCATTAAATCTAATCCATACATCTAGCCATATTCACAAACTTTTATGTTTATAATAGCAGTAAGATTAGATATTAGCAAGATTTATTTAACGCCAGCAAGTGATTAAATGTTGCAGGAAATGGCACATATAACCCGTTTACGAATTAATAATATCGTAACACCGTTTGCTTCGCCTGAAAAAGCAGGTGCGGTTCCTTTATCGATACTGAACTCACCCCTTTTTTTTTTTCGGATGGGAAATTATCAAATGACTCCTCCCGCTCTGGGCGGAGCAGGAGGGAGTGTCAGACTTTTACTGATTAAAACCCATCCATGTTCCTTCATCGCCCTTTGTGTTCCGGGGCCACGGTATCTCTTTCAAATAGTCCCGCAGCCCCGGCAGGCTTCGGCCTTTGAGGCGCGCGTGGAACACTAACGCGCCGTCGACACGGCCTGTCGTCATGAGACGGACGGACGGCGAGCTAGCTCATAGCTCCCCGTCCGCCCGCGCCTACGGTGGCCACTGAACTCACCCCTAAGCTATGACACGCGACTACTTTAACACCCTGTATACATAATTGCGCCAGTTACGCTGGATGTCGAAACTGGCGAGTGTAGTCTCATTATTTGTCTTATTATTTAACTGCCCCGTTGGTCTCGTGGTCACAAGCGCGACTGCTGAGCGTGAGTTCTGGGTTCCCGGGTCGGGCAAAAAGTGTTATTCGGTTTTTCCATTAGGAATTTCTCATGGTCATCGGTATGATACCCCCGTGCCTCGGTGCGCACATTAAGCCGTTGTTGCTGCGCCTGATCTGTCTCCAGTCGTGTCGGATTGTCGTCCCATCGGACTATGAGAGTAAAGGAACAGAGAGTGCACCTGTGCCTGCGCACACACTTGTGCACTATAATATCTCCCGCGCCGATGGCTACTCTTCGCTAAGATTGGCCGCCGTGACCGAAAACGGTCAGGAGGACTATTATTATTATTTGTACCAAAATTAACATTATGCCTGTAATCCCTAATTCAAAAGAACACTCTGGTGACGGTAATAGACTCGCCCCCAATTACAGGGGACTTAAACATAAATCATGATCTATCGTAGAACCGATTTGTTCGAGACACCATTGTTTAACTATTGTGTCTACTTCGTGGACAGATCAAGGGATAACTGGCGAAATGTGGGTGAAGGTACTATTAGGTACACCGCAGCCTTACCCATCGAGGATTACAGGCGTAATGTTGTCGCCATTATGTTTTTTAAGTTCCATGTAATGGAGCGAGCCTATTGCCAACAATCGGGCACAAATCCAGACTTCGTGGCTGTTACTGAGAAACTCCTGATGGCAAAACCCAATAAGTACGTTGCCCGACCCGGGAATCGAACCCAGGACCCCATGCTCAGCCGTCACACTTGTGTGACCACTGGATCAAAATTGACATCATTTAAACGGCTTTTCTCCATTTTAATTACAAAAAATTTTTTTTTCCAATTTTTTCCGTATCAATTTTCCAATCATGAAAATTGCTGAATATTCACTTAACACAGGTTTAAAAAATAAACCTTAACCTGTCTAATGGCATCTAAAATCCCCATGTTTCAGAACACTTAATTACGTTTAATTAAATTCGCCTTTTTGTACACAAAAGGTACATTTTCAGGGAACCTTTTCCTCGTTCTTTTTTAATACATTTGAGTGCAGACGCTCCCCTGACTCGGGCGTTCGTCTAAAAGGCTTCAAGCCTGAATAATATCAAACAAGCAAAATAAAATGTAGAATACTCTGTTTTATAAAACTTTTGGATAAAGTAGTGTTAGAAAATAAATATTAAACTGGCTAAAATCACGTCTTCTAAAAGGATGTACGATTTCTCCTGTATTATTTTATGGTTGTATGCAATCGGGGGGCAACTATCCCAAAGTCAACCCACACTGGGTCTGCGTAATGGATTATGACCCATTCCTCACAGAGATGAGGCCTATAGCTTATACTCAACAATATCAACAACTTTTCATCACCTTGGGGACAAAAATCAGGATCTCGAAACACGTAGCTTCGACCATCCATTGATACAAGATCGAGTTAAGCTGAAACACGGTTTATTTAAAAACACCAAAAAAATTACAATAAATCGGGTACAATTGTAATTCAGTTTAATTTATCTACCTGAAACATTCATAAAATATGATTGCCAACACCGCTAGCAATTATTCTGCCCAACAATCCTAGCTACAGTAGAATACAGCCACGGCATAAATTAATCTACGAATGCGTCTCTCTCAGAACAATCAGTGTGCCCATTTCGCTAGCAGTAATGTAATTACAATGTCTCCATTGTTCCCAGTGTTGCTACCTTCTACCTTGCTCTGATTAATCTTCGCTTAGCGAAAGTAAGGAGCTAGCGGGGTAATAAAATATTCAACAGTATATAGCTTCGTATGTGTACCTACACTATCACTTCCGGGATATCTTCCGTGATTATCAATTATTCCAAGCTCCCGATATTCCGACGAGCAGCGGTGGCCCAGTGGTGGAGGCCTCGACTTACGAACAGTAAATCGTGGGTTCGAACCCAGACAGGCGCATCACTTTTTGTAATTTATTTCATCACCACTGCTCTCAAAACGGTGAAGGAAAACATCGTGAGGAAAACGGCATGTCCTAGAACTAAAACATTCGAAGACACGGCCCGCGTGGTGGATTATCGCCCATTCCCTCTCATAGAGAGGAGGCCTGTGTCCCAGCAGTGGGAACATTATAGGCTGATGATGATAATGATGATATTCCGACGCTGTTGCAAGCGCCATGATCGCGGATGACTCATATAGACTCATATAGTAGTGGCGCTTGCATCAGCCTCGAATTATCTGGAGCTCAGACCCAGAAACTGTGAAAGATTATCAGTGTTCGTATGTGAAATATGTACTTATATTGTGTTAGTAAGTTAAGTCATTTTTATAATTATACCAATGCCCAGTCCGTTTGATACATTCATAAACTAGATTTAGGCTTAGACAATGTGACATGATTGTGGAAAAGTCCATTGAACCGGATTGGTATTGTGACCGGCGGCAAATTGGAGGCAAATGAGATCGATATTTGAAACATTTTTTTTTTGTTAATCTGTACTGTCCCACTGCTGGGCAAAGGCCTCCTCCAATTCCTTCCATTTGCTCTTTTCCCGTGCCTCCTCGGACCAACCCTCGCGGTACGCGTCCAAATCGTCTCGCCACCTTTTTCTGGGTCGGCCTCGGCGGCGCCATCCGTCTTCCGGCAACCATCGTGTGGAGACTTTTGCCCAGCGGTCATCGTGCATGCGACTGACGTGACCCGCCCAATCCCATTTTAGCCTAGCAGCTTTCATGCCAACGTCTACTATGCCCGTTTTGGAACGCAGCGTGGTGTTTCGAACCCTGTCTTGTCTTTTGACACCCAGAATGCTGCGTTCCATTGCCCTTTGGCAATTAAAATAAATACATATAAATATTAAAATAAAAAAATTTGAAACATACCATACCATTATTTATTTCGGGTACTATATCTCTGAATACTCTTTGTTTGTTTAAGTGGCACCTGTAATGTCGCAGCTTCAAAAGTAAAACAAGATGGGGTAGTACTACGCCAACTTCCAAAAAATTAAGTTCACACCTTTACGGGAATGACATGCGCTATCAAAATGTCTCGTGGTTTTTTGTGCGACAAACATTGGTTGACAATTGTAATTGGTCATAGAATGTTTGTCTCGGCGGATTGAAGATTTGATAATACAAACTGAATAATTTCATCAGAGGTTGATGAACTCACATATGAGTATATACTGAGGACATACACGATTCTTCATTGAAACAATATTTGCCATCTGAATGGGAAAAGTTTGAATCGAGTAAGAAAAGCGGCGAAACGTGCTAATGATACGAATTATTAATTTTGTGTCATTCAAAAGCACTTCTTTAGTTCAATTTGAATATGTAGTTATGTATTTTAGAACTTTCACTTAATCTAAATTTTTTTTTTACACTCACTTAATTTTACTTTAAGCAAAGTTTTAGTGCAATATTTTTCGCATGAAAATTGCTCCAGCAAATTATTTCGCGATTCATTTAACTTTCGGTATTTCTTGAAGTTCAGAGTAGTTTCAGTACTCGTGGCAGTCAAGTCTCGCATTCACAAAGAGCTAAGCTAACTGCATTTTAAACTTTTGTTTTTAAACTTTTTACTTTAAATATTTCTTAGCGTAAGAAAGTCTTCAATAAACTGTCAGATGCTAATTTCTTTAAAACTAACAAATAATTTGAACAAATTATTCTAGGTAAATAGCATTTAATCATTTCATAAACTTTAATATTTCCAAAAATCCCTAAAATAATAAGTGGCATAGGCTATATTTAAAACTCCATGGGATAATTTACGTAAAACCTAGTAATTTATTTATAACTTGAACTACATCTTTGTCATCAAATTACTTCGGCATTCAAAGCATAAATTCGAAATTCAAAGCCTTGAAAACTACCATCAGGAATAGAACAGAATGGTTTAGATACCGATGTGCGGACGAGGTATCAAAGTCTTTGATCGGACAAAGGCAAAGAGACCACGTCAACGGAACAACCTAGCGAGTACTTGTACACCTACGTGTATTAAGCCTGTAATTATCCGTAACATGGGCTACCACTAAAGTGGAGATCCTGTTAACTGACAAAGGGGAAATTTCCAAGACCGTTTAGGGCTCAGTTTAAAGTGGTTATTTCCCAGTAGCAGCCACGGAGTCTGATTTGTGCCCGGTTGATGGCAATAGGCTCGCCTCCTATTACATGGTACTTTAACATAACTGGCAAAATCAGTGTGTACTAATGGGAACACCACTGCCTAACCCCTCTGGGATTAGGGGCCATCCATAAATTACGTCAAACGTTAAGGGGGTGGGAGGGGTCCTAAATTTCGTGACGTAACATTTCAAAATCTTTCTATGTCTGAGTCTTTAGTAAAATAATTAATCGTTTTTAGTTTTGTTAAATTTTTGAAATGTTTGTATTAATTTTATTAAAAAAGAATTTAAATCGAAATAAAACTAATTTAGGAACTACTTTTTTAATTCAATTATTTGAATTTAAAAAAAATGATTGAATTTGAATTAAATTCGTAATTTATGGATGGCCCCTTATAAGCGTGACATTATGTTTTGTCAATCATCACTGTTATCAAAAAGAATGTCTTACAAGAATTTTGCGTGTACAAAAATAAATAAACAACTAAACTAACTAAACAAATTCAAACATACTTCAGGAGCTCAACATTCAACCGAATACCCAAACGGTTAAGTTTACAATTTCCTTCATGTTTTCCAGTTTTATTTGTTGAACATTTCGAGTTGTTTGTTTCAACCCTCAGAGATCCGGTCAAGGTTTTATGCCCATCCTTTTATCTTTTCAAGGGTTCCCGAAGTTAGGGCATTACATTATTTAGCCGGGTATGCCAGCTGTCCGAAAGATTCCTGTGTGAATATTTTACCTTTGCAAGAATTACATTTAGGAAATACTGTGTACTGGTGTAGTCTTCATGTTTACCTGTGTTATTTAGGTGTTGACTGCTTTGATCTAGTAGTCGCATGTGGTCTTGACTTTGATTCGGAGGTCGGGCAAAGTGTTATTGTGTTTTTCTATCAAGAATTTCTCAGTAGCACCCACGGAGTCTGGATTATAAATATCGCTGAATAAATATCGCTGGACATTACACACAGCGCTATCTAGTGCCACACTAAGCAACGAGGCTTGTGTCGTGGACACCAGGTAGTTGCTATACTACATGGATACTTTTTGTTTGCAAATACATACTTATTATACATATAAACATCCAAGACTCGGAAACAAATGTCTTTGCTCATCACACAAACATTTGCTCGTACCGGGATTCGAACCCGGGACCCTAAGAACGTAAGGCAGCCTCACTACCGCTGCGCCAATCGGGTCGTCAAATTCGAAATTCGATTTGCGCCCGGTTGACGGCAGTAGGCTCGCCCCGTATTATATGGGACTTAAACATAACTGACGAAATGTCGGTGTGCTATTAGGTACACATCTGCCTATCTTTTCGAGGATTACAGGCGTGATATGTGTTATGTTAAAACAAAATACAATCACTGATCAGTCTGCAAATCGTATTATTATGTTGATGTACATATTGAGCGTTCTCCTCACATGTACGTACGTACAACTTTGGTCAAACAAAATCGAACGCCGCACGGGATGTGGGGCGCGAATTTGCTTCCACCGATACTAACTTTTATCGTTTTGTTCATACTTTTGCAAATCGTCACGTGACATTTAAATTTAATGGAAATAATCGAGGAAAATGTAGTGGGAAAATGAAATGAATGAAATGAAGGCTATAAGAGTAGAGGGAGACAAAAGAAACGATGGATGGACTGTGTGAAGGATGATATGGCTAGAAAGAAGGTGACTGCTGAGATGACGAGTAATATACAGAGTGTAAACAACCTCATCACGAAGCCGTCAACCAAGCATTCTGTACATCAAACTAAGTAACTTTACGCAAAAATTATTGCTGGCAAACGACTTGTTTTTTTGGGGTGAAAAATCATGTTTTGTGGTAGAACTCGAATGTTACATTGTGCTGATGGGTAGATTGAATGGGGGGTCGTGAATGTGATTAAAGTAAAAATCTTCCATTAAAAACTTTTATAAAAAAAAAACTTCTCAAAAAGTTGGAACTTTGACCCCCAATATCTTCGTAACTAGAAGGTTCCCAGGTATGGGGTAGAACAAAAAAATGATCGCAATGACGGGGAGAAATGCTTTTCGGTTACGTTAAGAGGTTTTTCTACACCCCTTCCATACTTCTAAGTATGGAAAAAGAAGAAATGCTGCAACAACCCCAAATAAATTGGGATAAGGGCAGGAGAATGACGACGAAGAACGCACGCAGTCGCTTTGCAACAATGAATGGTTTCTGGTACTTTATCAAATGAGTCGGCAAGTACAAAAAAAAAAGATTTTATTATTATTATAACAGCATTTATCAAGAGGCTTTCAACCTATTCGCAACACAATATAAGTATTCACACACATCTAGAAATATATTGAAAGCCTACATAAACATTTCCGATTCTATTATCTATACGATTACTCAACCTATCTGCCAGTGACAGCTTCACACCCATACTTATCCGAGCAGTATTCATCCGAACTGATTGTGACAGGAAATTGGCAGACGCCTACTTATATCTGTTCACATAAATGTCTTTCTTCTGACGCAAAAATGTAATACATATTAGCATCCTTTGCTTTTTCATATAGTTACAAAATATATAGTTAAAAAACAATCTTCTGAAAATGTTATGAAATAGATTTGAAGTTTTTCATCTGACTAGCTTTTTCTCTACTATATTGAAGTTGGCTTCTATTTAGTGGTGGGCGTTGCGACGACGAACCGTTTTCAAAGACCGTTTTGTTCTGCGACGATGAAACCGTTTATACGTCCTGGGGATTTTTATAAATTCGTCATTCCAACACGATCCCATTCTCATCCCATTGTCATTTTGCTAAAAGTTCGTAATCTGCTAAATTCATAATGGTCGATCATTGGTCGGTCAATGGTCTCGTAATAGAATTGTGTTATAATGACATTGTCGTATTGTCGTTAATAAAAAAACCCGCCAGATTTCATTTATATATGTTTTAACATATTATTTATTAGTGTTTTATGCAATTTGAAGTAGTAAGAAGTTCGTAAATAGCGCCAGTCATTCATTTGTCATTTTGTACGAGATTACCGAATTTGACGACCCGAAAGGCGCATCGGTAGTGAGGCTGCCTTACGTTCTTAGGGTCCCGGGTTCGAATCCCGGTTGGAGCAACTGTTTGTGTGATGAGCATGGACATTTGTTTCCGAGTCATGGATGTTTATATGTATAATACGTATGTATTTACAAACAAAAAAGTATCCATGTAGTATATCAACTATCTGGTGTCCACGACACAAGCCTCGTCGTTGCTTAGTGTGGCACTAGATGGCGCTGTGTGTTAATGTCCAGTGATATTTATTATTACAATTCTAAGCCATTTCTTTCAATGGAGTGTCAGTGGTTCACCATTGGAAAGTCATAACCGTTTTCATCGTCGGGAAAACGGTTGCGTTTCGTCCTTCAAAAATTCGACAACGACCCACCACTACTTCTAGCCTAATCGGGTACAACTGAATACAAGTAATTTACATCGAGTTAGAATAACACAGTAGCCAGTACAAAATGGTTGGTCGTGTGTTCACAGAAATGTTGACTTTATCGGTACACAAAAACTAACTAAAACATGCCGAGAGCTAATAAGGCCCCGCAAAAGGAAAATATACCAATAAAGTAACCTTTTTCATAGTTAAAAATAAAATTCAGCATTTTTTATAAACAAAACAAGACAAATACTTAAATAACATAACATCACGCCTGTAATCCTCGAAGGGTTAGACAGAGATGTACCCAATAGTACACAAACATTTCGTCAGTTATGGTTAAATCCCATGTAATAGGGGGCGAGCCTTTTGCCATCAACCGGGCGCAAATAAGACTCCGGGCCGGCTACTAAGAAATTTTCTGATAAAACTTTGCCGACACGGGTATCGAACCCAACACCCTCACGCTCAGCAGTCGAACTTAATTGAGACCACTATTAATATTTTCAGTAAAGGAGGGCTTCTGCTTATCCTGTTTACGTTACAATTATCTTTGTCGCCTTCCACGATACTCTAAATAGTTATTAAGGTCATTTAGGTTAATAATACAGTAGAGTATTATTACAAGTCATCATCATCAGCCTATTAATGTTCCCACTGCTGGGACACAGGCCAGAGAGGACTCTATGAGAGGGAATGGGCTATAATCCACCACGCGGGCCCAGTGCGGATTGATAGATGTCACATGTCTTCGAATTTTTTGGTTCTAGGACATGCCGGTTTCCTCACGATGTTTTCCTTCACCGTTTTTGAGAGTGATTACAAGTACTTAATGTATACCACATTGCGTGAAAATTAATGTCTCAAACTTCGTCCAATAACTACTATCAACTGATTAGAAATCTCTCTGATGCCTCAACACGCCTACACTACGACAAATATGTAGGTAGTGAGGGCTCACTACCTACATATTTGTCGTAGTGTCACCTTGACCCTCGTCAAGGTTACCTATTGAACCCACACAAATGTAAGCTCTTAATACTTCCCAACTTATCCTTTAATCCTCACGACGTCACGGCGGTTTTCTATTGTAAACAAAATTAAATCAGCAGTTTGATCGTAACAAACTTATATACCATTTTGTCTTTAAGACACAGAACATCACATATTTATTTTCCAAAAGGTTAAGCAGAGGTGTATAGCACTCAAATACTTCGCCAGTCATGTATAAGGCGCTCGTAATGTAAAATTGAGTAATATATAATGCCATACTTGCTGCAACTGAAAATGTATTTTTTCGAAATACCTACAATATTTTCTTTGCCTTGAGGACTTGCGCCACAAGTCTACCCACATTTACAGCGTGCCTCTACAGAGTCGTGATGTTTTTAGCTCGTAGCGAGCATAACATTTAGTGCTTGATCGCAGTGGAGCATATGAAAAAGCTTATTAGCGTTACCTTTGAGCGCCGCTTTTAAAAATCTCGTATCCAATTACGAAACGTGGTTGCTTTAAAATTTATTTATGTCGACACGAGCTAAGCACACGACAGTACGCCCATGCTTTAAAAACTCGTATTTCCTGATTATGAAACTTATGTACTTGTGCAAAAAATATTTTTTTGTTAATCTTCTTCCATTAAATGTTTGTGTGATGAGCATGGACATTTGTTTCAAAGTCAAAAACACACATGTAACTGTTTAATGTTACATTTAAAACAGTCGTCCTTCTTATTTTGTATATTAGATAGGCTTGCGTTTGGCCGCAATTCGCCTGATGTGAAACGATGACTCCTTTTTTTTTCGTATGGGAAATCATCAAATGACTCCTCCCGCTCTGGGCGGAGCAGGAGGGAGTGTCAGACTTTTACTGACTAAAACCCATCCATGTTACTTCATCACCCTTTGTGTTCCGGGGCCACGGTATCTCTTTCGAATAGTCCCGCAGCCCCGGCAGGCATCGGCCCTTGCGCCCTTGACTCCTAAGGTAGGGCGTTGGTTCTTTATTGATTTTTTGGATTATTTTTTTAGTTTCCAGCACAAGATTTTGCCTTCATGTTTTTGATATCTTCCACTACGTTCCACCAACTATGTTAATTTGAGTCTATCTTAGATACAAACAGCACATACTTTGGGTTCACGACTTAATTGTTTCAACATCAATATTGTTTCAGTAGATACAGTTTCACGCTCACCGCCCTTTATGCAGACCTATTACATTTGATAGCACGTGTCGACTGCGTATCAGGAATAATTAATGGGATATAATAAATAAACAAATATAAATAAATAAATATCGCTGGACATTGCACACAGCGCCATATATTGCCACACTAAGCAACGAGGCTTGTGTCGTGGACATCAGATAGTTGATGTACTACATATATACTTTTTGTTTGTAAATACATACTTATTATACATATATATAAACATCTATGACTCGGAAACAAATGTCCATGCTCATCACACAAACATTTGCTCCTACCGGGATTCGAACCCGGGACCCTAAGAACGTAAGGCAGCCACACTACCGCTGCGCCATTCGGGTCGTCATAAAGAATGGAGACGTATGATTAAGCGGAAGTTACGTAGATCACTCGAGAAAGTCATGTATAGATTTTAGATTTTTATCTATACATATATCCATTATGTATAGAAAGGTATGACATTGATCAACGGAGATACTTGTGCAACATACCTATGTACGTACAGTAGTAGTACAGTAGATTTTCAAAAAATATTTGACCCGTGTTTTTTCTTTTGTTACGTAAATCAAAATTGACGAAGATGTGACGCTTTTAAAATTCTCAATACGTCACGCCTAGGTATAATTTTTAGCTAGTTCTGACGTCACGAGCCCCCACTCCCGAGTTTTGATGCGTTTTATCTTTTGTCAATATTCATTGGTTTACAAAAACAAAAAATACGTGTCCATTAATTTCCAATACTCTAACTGACGGACTAAATAGATTTGCAATTTTTTGATACTGTCGTCATGCCTATTCGCCCGACCCGGGAATCGAACCCAGGACCTCATGCTTAGCAGTCACGATTACGACCACTAGACCAATGAGGCAATAGAGACAGAATACGTAGTTATAGTTTAAAAATGTTTTAATAAAAAACTGCATAATCAACCTATAATGTTCCCAGTGGTGCTCTATGAGAAGGAATGGGCTATTATCCATCATACGGGCGGAACCGCTGACAAAATCCAATACAATAGTACATTATGATTTAAGTGCGGTAAGTTGAAAATTACAGCCAAGGCGATATTGCTTGCCCGAGCCGTAGGCGAGGGCGATAAAAAAGCAGAGGCTGTAATTATCAAAGCGCACGTATGTCATACGACGTTTTATAACATATTTGCGAGGAAATTAATAAAACAAATAAAAAAAATACAGCGAAAAGAAAAAGCGCGCGGAATGATTTTGACTTGTTCACAAATTAGCGAGGCGCGCGCATCAGCGCTTTTTTTTTGAGGCAAAGTCACAAAAAACAGCCAGTATTACTAATAAAGTAAATTAATATTTTTGTGTTTTTTTTACAGATAAATGTTTGTAATTTATTGTCAAAATTAATTAAATTAAAGAATTAAATTTTTATTTATTATATTTCATCTCCCAAAGTTAATTTTATTCATAAAATGTTGACCACTTTTCTGACATAAAAACTCTTTGCTAAGATTTAAAAAAGTATAAACCGTGCATTTTACTTTACAGCACAAGTACATAATGAGATACATTACGATATTGAAATTGGTGAAATAAGAGACCCTTTACGAGCAAATGTGTTATAATAGTACATTATGATATAAGTGCGGTTAGTTAAAAATTACAGCCGAGGCGATATTGCTTGCCCGAGCCGCAGGCGAGGGCGATAAAAAAGCAGAGGCTGTAATTATCAAAGCGCACGTATGTCATGCAACGTTTTATAACATATTTGCGAGGAAATAAATAAACCAAATAAAAACAATACGGCGAAAAAAAAAAACCCGGGAATATTTTTTACTTGTTCACAAATTAGCGAGGCGCGCGCATCAGCGCCTTTTTTTAAGGCAAAGACACAAAAAACAGCCAGTATTACTAATAAAGTAAATTAATATTTTTGTGTGTTTTTTTACAGATAAATGGTTGTAATTTATTGCCAAAATTAATTAAATTAAAGAATTAAATGTTTAATTATTATATTTTATCCAAAAGTTAATTTTATTCATTAAAGGTTGACCACTTTTCTGACATAAAAACTCTTTGCTAAGATTTAAAAAAGTATAAACTGTGCATTTTACTTTACAGCACAAGTACGTAATGAGATACGTTACGATATTGAAATTGGTGAAATAAGAGACCCTTTACGAGCAAATGTATTATAAAAATAATAACGTAACTCTACTAATAATTAGATTCACGTGCAGAAAATAGAAGTCAGATTCAGGCAAATTTATCAAAGAGAAATGAAAGATCCCCGGAGACAACTTGAAGGACCAATACCGGTCAAATAAAAGTATTAAAAAATGTCTGAGAACTTCAATCATAAAAAAACTGTCTTACATTTTTTCCTTTTCGAAATTTCATCACTTTGGTAAAGTAGGTAAATATTTGGGACAGGTCAGGTTGGAATTTGACCTTTGGTTTTTTTACGCTTCGGTTACGAAGAATTTTCAGTACGGCGACGTTTTCGACGATATTTTTATTCGACATTTATTTTTGGAACATAAATGGAGAATCTTCAATTTGGAGTTAAGATTAATGCAAAATGATTGGTCTCTAGTGACTACAACCGGTCCTGCGGAATATTCTATCCTTTTTTTTTTTTTTTTTTTTTTCGGATGGGAAATCATCAAATGACTTCTCCCGCTCTGGGCGGAGCAGGAGGGAGTGTCAGACTTTTACTGACTAAAACCCATCCATGTTCCTTCATCGCCCTTTGTGTTCCGGGGCCTCGGTATCTCTTTCGAATAGTCCCGCAGCCCCGGCAGGCTTCGGTCCTTGCGGACCCCTTCCCTATTGCTGACTCTCTTTGAGGCGCGCGTGGAACACGAACGCGCCGTCGACACGGCCTGTCGTCATGAGACGTACGGACGGCGAGCTAGCCCATAGCTCCCCGTCCACAGGCCCGCGCCTACGGTGGCCGGAAGCCACCACGTGGCCCCCGACGCCCGGGGCGTCTCCCGCGGCGGCCGGGACGTGAGGATCTCTCCCTGTCCTGTTCCGCCACCTCCTTCGCTAGCATGACTGCTTCGCAGAAGGAGGTGACGGCGTCCCATTCCGTCTCGCTCCGGACCATGGCACGGACCAGGGCCGGGAGCGAGAGGTCGCCGCCGCCGATCGCCACCTCGAGGACACGGCGGTGCTCCACCCAAGCGGGGCACACCTCCACAGTGTGCTCCACCGTGTCCTCCGGCCTATCCTCACAATGATAGCACCCGGGCGTTTCCTCCCGCCCGATTCGGTGCAGGAACTTACCGAAACATCCGTGTCCGGTAAGAACCTGCGTCAGGCGGAAGGTGAGGACGCCGTGGCGTCTCTCCAGCCACTCCTCAAAGAGGGGACTTATCGCCACTATTGTGGCGTGCCCTGCACGGGGTTGCGATAGTCGCTCTCTCCATGTCGCCATGAGATCCCGCCGGAAGTCCGTCCGCTGAGCGACAATTTGCCGCGGCAGCGGAGTTTCCCCCCGGCGTAGCGCCTCCGCGCGCCACTCGTGTAGGCGGAATATTCTATCCTGGGTTCGATTCCCGGTAAAGTGTTGAAGACCCGAATGGCGCAGCGGTAGTGAGGCTGCCTTACGTTTTTAGCATCATGGATGTTTATATGTATAATAAGTATGTATTTACAAACAAAAAGTATACATGAAGTATATCAACTATCTGGTGTCCACGAGACAAGCCTCGTTGCTTAGTGTGGCACTAGAAGGCGCTGTGTGTAATGTCTAGCAATATTTATTATTAGTGTTATTGGTATATTTTCCTTCAGTTTCTCAGCAGCAACCGGGAATTTGCATTTGTGCATGATCTAGGCTTACCTATATTACATAGGCCTGAAATATATCTGAAAAATGAGGGACACGTCTGCCAACCCTTTGGGGGTAAAAAAGCGTGCTTTTAAACCTTGTTTCCTCGTCCTCCTCGTCTTTTGCGACTCGTCTCTGTGTCTGTCAGCCTTTTCCCAACTATGTTGGTGTCGGCTTCCAGTCTAACTGGGTGCAGCTAAATACCAGTATTTTACATGAAGCGACTGCCTATCTTACTTCCAAAACCCAGTTAATACTGGGTAATACGATACCACTTGGTAAGACTGTTTGTCAGACTTACGAGCCACTGGCTAATTGTAACGACTGTCAAAGATCTACATATGACAGCCGGAAGCTGCGGCTTAACGTTCTTTTCAAGGCACGGTGGTAATTCAGTATGTAATGGATAGTCACCCATCCACAGACCAGCCTAGGCAAGGGTTGCTTAACCTGAAAATAGATCTGAGTGGTTGTTATTATTTAGCTACGAGCTCCTCGTCCTCGTCTCTGTGTCTGTAACATGACTATAATATCTCTACCTTCTTCTGAAGCTCACAATCAAACCAATGATTGGTTTGATTGTGAGCGTCCCAGCAATTTATTATACCACAAGTTGCCATGACAACCGGATTTTTATCAAAATATAAAGCCTATTTTTCTATTCTCACATCAAAGTCACACACAGACCTCCAATACACGATCACATCCCACAATATCAAGAATTGACGTGAAATATCGGGAACAAGTGACCCAAAAACTACAATCATACAGTTTATTGACTTGTGAAGTGTTACCGATTGTTCACAGTGATTTGGTTTTCCCCCGTCTATTTTTTTTGCTATCTCATTCAAGCATTTATTCTCATCCTTAAGTTATCATAAAGAGATCGCTTGTTGCGTTTATTGTATTAGTACATTTGATTAATTGTTATTATGTAACTCTCTGATCTTGTAGTATGGGCCATCGCGTCACATTCCAATTTTGTCACATAGAATGTAATTGCATTTAAGAAAAGTGCCAGCGAAAACAAATAATCAAATCAACTAGTCATGTGTTATTATAATTGTTAGTATATTACTCTAGCCGAGCGCTTTCTGTCAGTCTATTTACAGTACAATACCAGAAAAATATTTGCCATTTTGTTTACCGACCGATAGAAACAAAATATTACAGAAAAGCTTAAAAAAAAAGAAAAGCTTACTAATAAAGTGACAGGTAGGTGACACGGATAGGACTAACTTTGTTTATAGAAACACCGATAGCTACGAGAGTAGGCATATTGACTATGCCTATATAAGTCATACAAAACGGCCTTTTTTTTTTTTAGGATGGGAAATCATCAATTGACTTTTGGGCGGAGCTAGCTAGGTGTCAGACTTTTACTGACTAAAACTTATCCAAGTTCCTTCAACGAAAACGGCCTTTAGTCAAGTTTTGTCTATCTAAGTAATTTTAGTTCAAATCAAATTATCATTATTTGTGAACACAGGTATTGAAATAAAGGTTCGTTGCTGAACATCATGTTGAAAAACGGTCTGGGCTCCTACCATGGTTGTTTATAGCATGTACGATTACCAAGCCCCGTCGTACCGTATGCACCATTGACCTGCACCATCATTGGTGCAGATGAGACTAATTATAGTTTCGTTCGCACCAGTTGGTATACATTTTACAATGTAATTTGCATGTTAAAATGTAAACCATGCTTGGTAGACCGTACTTTCTGGAAACCTTTTGTTCTTTTAACAACTGAAAAAAAAAACTAGAGGTTACACTGGTCGGATAAATACAAAATTTACGTTCTCTCTCGTTCAAGCATCAACTTCATGACATAAAAAAATACCTTTCCATGTAAACTTGATACCTATTATCAGAGTGATATGTGGCTCTCCTCGTGTCAGCTGTTCATTTGTCTACATCTTCACATAGGAGTATATGAGTGACAAGGGTAGACGTACGAGTACAACAGTGACATGAATACATAAGTACTTAGGTGTGTGAGGTTGGTAGTATCTTGTTTGTACGGTGACTGACACTGTTTTTGAATGTTTTGAAATGCCTTCAGACAGTGCGAGGCATTCGCCGCAAATAAAGGGTGTAAAACACCTCTTAGCGTAGCCGAAAGGCCCTTGTTCTCCTCGTCATTGCGATCATCTTTTTGTTCTACACCATACCTGGGAACCTTCTAGTTACGGAGATTGGGGGTCAAAGTTCCAACTTTTTGACAACTTTTTTTTTTAAATTAAAGTTTCTAATGTAAGATTTTTACTTTAAACACCTCCACGACCCCCGTACTATTCAATCCATCCATCAGCACAATGTTTTGAGTGTGTTACATTGAGTTCTACGACTAAACATGATTTTTCACGCCAAAAAAAAAGTCGTTTCCCAGCTTATTTTGATGTACAGAATGCTTGGTTGACGGCATCGTGATGAGGTGGTCTACACCCTGTATGTACAATATGAGTTGGATAAAATTGGGCTTCAGCATCATTAGCTCTCCTTTCACTCATGCGCGTGTTCCTCTATTGTCTATTGTATTCCAGTATACAACATCTAGAAGCCATAGGGGCTTCTAGATTTTGCTCAACTTAACTAAATTTCATTTTCTTGGCGTCGAATTTTGAGCCGTAAGGCGTAGATTGTAGACAGCAAAGGAAAACATTTCTGTGAACAGAAAAATCGAAAACACGTGATTTCTACTAACCTGCGCTGGGCCGCTTTCGAATTCACAGAATCACTTTTTAAATACATCGTGTTTAATTTTATTTCATAAGGGAAACAGTTGTAGTAGTAAGTAGTACACTCAAAATAAAGGTATTTAGTGGTTCGTGGTGCATGCCGGCTTGCGGATAATCTGGATACGAATGGTACGATAACTCAGTTTTATACTGGCCTTTCCGTGAATTTTGTTTAAGAATAGCGTGGACGTCAAACTTTATCCCACATTTTGACTTCCAAAGCGCAGAGTTGAGAACACAAGTTCCCTAGCTTGGCATATGCACTGACGTCATTTACGTAGAAATTTTCCAGCCAATTTTAAGTTTTGTATTTGTAGAGTTTGTTTAATATATCACTGATTAGTAAATCAGTGATATGTCACGCAGTGGGATTATACATTGGTTTAATTAATTAATTAATCAACCAAAGATAGGAAATGCTTTCCTATCTTTGGTTGATTAATTTGATATGTGCAGTGTTTTTGTTAATTAGACTTTCCAATTTTATTACCCAATATTTTGAGTAAACATGCATCATCTTTGACAGTTGTTACAGGGAGTTAGTGAACCGAAAGTCTGACAACCAGTCTTACCAAAAGGGTATCGTATTACCCAGTACGAACTGGGTTGTGGAGGTCAGACAGGCAGTCGCTCCATGTAAAATACGGGTATTCAGCTGCATCCGGTTAGACTGGAAGCCGACCTCCACATAGTTGGGAAAAGGCTAGGCAGATGATGAGTATAATGTAGGGATTAAAATCAAAATTGTTACAATTCTTTTTCACAATATAGCTAACTCTACATATAGGTACAATGGGAGTCCTATCGCTGATAGCGATATTTTTCAGACAACCTTTGTAATAAAAACGAATGAAGAAAAATATGTTTGCATGAACTTATACCATTCTTCTATCCTTCACAAAACAAAATCACTGTAAACACACGTATACCAAGATTGGCTTACCCAAAATCAAAAGCGAGAATATGAAGAAAAATCATCCCGATTAATTTTCGGGTTCGAAAACCGGTGGAGCGATCTTCCATAAATATAAAGAGAACGGTTCATTGGGCTTTTAAGGGCCCCTGAGTAGGTACCTTAGACGTTGGGTTCGTATAATGCTCTGGTTTCACCTGGGTTAATGTTAACGTCTGAGCTAAACTGCGCAATAACCATGGCTACGCTAGTAGGTATTATATGATGTGCTCTGGCGTTATTTGGCACGTTTAACGAATAGGTACAGAAATGTGGTTCATCCCTAAAAGTTATACCAACAAAGTAAGTGGTTAAACTGCGTTCATATTAAAAATACTTTCTTAATAAAAGTAGTCTGTGGTCCTGAGGGTTTGGTGAAACTGGTACCCATGGCGACCAATCAACCTATACAAAACCAGTTTATGGGAATCTCTCATTGTACGGGAAATCTACACAAAGCGAGGCCAGGTGGTACTGGAAACGAAAATGCTGGATGAGTCGCCGTGTGTACAAACAATATTTCGGACGAAAAAAAGCTAACCTGAGGTATCACTTGAGATCCTCACGTCCCGGCCGCCGCGGGAGACGCCCCGGGCGTCGGGGGCCACGTGGTGGCTTCCGGCCACCGTAGGCGCGGGCCTGTGGACGGGGAGCTATGGGCTAGCTCGCCGTCCGTACGTCTCACGACGACAGGCCGTGTCGACGGCGCGTTCGTGTTCCACGCGCGCCTCAAAGAGAGTCAGCAACAGTGAAGGGGTCCGCAAGGACCGAAGCCTGCCGGGGCTGCGGGACTATTCGAAAGAGATACCGTGGCCCCGGAACACAAAGGGCGATGAAGGAACATGGATGGGTTTTAGTCAGTAAAAGTCTGACACTCCCTCCTGCTCAGCCCAGAGCGGGAGAAGTCATTTGATGATTTCCCATCCGAAAAAAAAAAAAAAAAAAAAAAGGTATCACTTAAGGACTAACTAATACCATTTTTGCTGGTGATGCGTTACACAGAAACTTAAATCGAGCACCAGTCTCTCACAAAGGAATACAGCTGAGGCATTTTTTGTACACATTAACTTTAAATCAGCTTTGTGAAGAGAGAATAAATGATAAATAATGATAATTTTGACGTCAATTTACGCGTAAGTGACGCTGCACGTGGCCAAATGGTAATTCCGAATGCAGATTTTGCTACCCCCGGCCGAATCAGGCTGACTCGAAAATGTGTGTAATAAATACGTCGAATAACTCAGGTGTGGCAGAAACAATAAACGAACAAACAATTTTACAGCTCAGTTTATTAGCAGAGGCTTGTACTATTATTGTATTCTGTGGCAGAGAGAAGTAACCTTGCATGCGTGAGTAGAGCGTTGCGTTTTGCGTTCAGGTTTTATTTATAACATGGCTTACGAGCGTGAAGGGCAATGTAAACCATCTTAGTAGCATAAATAAATTACTATACACGTTGTATAGTTTTAAAAACAATGTAAGTATTAAAAACATTGTGTTGCTGATACTGACATAAATTCACTTTAGAAATAATTAATGTTGAAATGTTGAGCGTCGAGATCATCTGACGGATACGTGAATTCATTTTCCATATTCAACGTGTCAAATTAATTCCCTATTTATGTATGTTTCAATTTTAAATTGTCGAAATGTAATTTTCGATTTGGTTTCAATGAAATAAAAAAACAATATATTATTATTATAAGCGTATATTGTCTCATTGCAGGGCAAAGACCTCCCCTTCCATCATGGCATCACTTTGGGCCCTATCAGAATAACAGCGCTGTGACTTTATTTAGGCCAATCCTTTAAAATTGTAAATTATAATTCTTAAAACCATCACTACAATCTTTCGTAACTGAGTTCCTACAACAGTTACGTTTTTCCAACCCTAAAGTTATGTTCTCATAATATGTAGTAGAGGACATACCAGTAGGGCTGTTACGTATCTCTGTTGACAGCTCGAAATGATAGTAACTGGGCTCAGTGTCCATCAATTAACTGTCAAAAGGTTAGTTTCGTATTAAGTATGACCCTGTTAGTCACCGTAAAGTGATTATCACTCAGTGTGATACGTAATACCAATATTATGACATTCACGGTTGTCATCAAAGTTCGGTGTACAACCGAAGCTTGATAGTCGCTGGATATCAGAAAGATACGTAATAGCTCTACAGTTCACAGGTGAATCCCTTGATTTGTGATAATGGCTCCGAATACACGAGCACGGGCTGGAGTTTTAATAGTTTTATACCCATTTTAGCGTTTTTATAGCCTTGGAAGCAGTGGAACTGCATTTACATGTAGTAAAAAGCCATCGTTTTTCAATTTATATTGTTCATACACGTTCAACATTTTCACAAGCTTTTTCCAAATCGTTTTAATTTCTTTTCGCAAGTTTTATTGGTAATTTTACTGCATTTTTTAATTCTGTACATCAACGTTTTAAATCCTGTGTAGTCTAGTGGTTGCAAGTGCTCTGTTGAGCATGAGATCCTGGGTTCGATTCTCAGGTTGGACGAAGTAAACCATCACCTGCACATACCTTCAACACCAAATAGTGTATATAATAACACTAAGCTAGTATTTGCTCTGTAACGGATATCCTCATTATTCCACATTGTTTTATGCCCAGACACTGTATCAGCCTGTTGTAATAGGGATTCTGTTTAGCAAGCCGAGCGTGAAAGGTTTCCCTGTCTCGTGGAACTAAGTTGTTACAAAGGTTACACACCTAATAGGAAGTTAGTCGTCGCCTACGACACAGGTACTGTTCTATACATATTATTTAGTGTTAACAGTTAAATTCAGAAGGTACACTTACGTAACATAACTACAAACTATTTTAACAACCAGGAACTATTTGTATTTAAGCTCTTGGACTAATTACTATAATAATACATATAATGATAACAGAAACACGGCTAGCCATAAGTATTTTTTTATGAACGTAGCTGTAATAAATAAAAAATAAATATCGCCGGACATTACACACAGCACCACCTAGTGCCACACTAAGCAACAAGGCTTGGTTTCGTGGACACCAGATAGTTGATATAATACATATATACTTTTTGTTTGTAAATACATTCTTATTATACATATAAACATCCATGACTCGGAAACTAAAATGTCCATGCTCATCACACAAACATTTGCTCCTACCTGGATTCGAACCCGGAACCCTAAGAACGTAAGGCAGCCTTACGACCGCTGCGCCATTCGGGTAAAAGGAAGAAGTAGAGAGGAACTAAATAAAAGAAAATAAAAACAAAATGACTCGATTCACAAAAAGAAAATCCTTAGGCTGGGATCGAACTCGAAGTCACGAGATTGTAACCAAGCGCTGTGCCCCGAGACCAGCTGGCTTGTTGTAAACTGTGGCGAATATGTAGATCTTACCGCGCCTATAGATGTTTCACATCAAAAATACATACCTTTTCCAAAACTGAATGAAATAATTGAACTGTAATAATCATACACTTTTTTACATTTTTGTTGAAGTGGCAATTTGTAATAGTAAAAAAATTGACACTTTTCATGAAAGCCCAAAAGATATTTAGTTCATGAAAATTGTCCGAAATATTTCTTCGTAAAAAACGCATCACACCGGAAAAAAATATTTAAAACTCCACTAGATTAAATAGGAAACTCGTAACTACTGACACTTCATTCTGTATTTTCATTAAAACAGTCTACAAGTGTTGCCAGACTAACGCTTTTCGCTTTGATATAAATTTAGTTTTCGACGACTGATGTTTGTTGCTTTGAAGCTCCCTGGAGTCGCCTGGAGTCCAGGGAGAACAGTTGGATGAAACGGATTAAAATTGCGGGTTTATAGGATAGAGTTGCATATTTGGTGTATACAGGGTGTAAACCACGACATCACGAAGCCGTCAACCAAGCATTCTGTACATCAAACTAAGTAACTTTACGCAAAAATTATTGCTGGGAAACGTCTTTTTTTTTTGGGGGTGAAAAATCATGTTTTGTGGTAGAACTCAATGTAACGCACTCAAAACATTGTGCTGATGGATGGATTGAATAGTACGGGGTTCGTGGAGTTGTTTAAAGTAAACATCTTTCATTAAAAACTTGTATTTATAAAAAAAGTCAAAAAGTTGGAACTTTGACCCCCAATATCTCCGTAACTAAAAAGTTCCCAGGTATAGTGTAGAACAAAAAAATGATCGCAATGACGAGGAGAACAAGGGCCTTTCGGCTTGGTTAAGAGATGTTTTACACCCTTTATGTTCCCACTGCTGGGACTTAGGTGGGGAGGGAGAGGGTCGTACAATATCGCGAGCTCAGTGCGGGTTGGTTGTTGATAGCAACACATAACATCACAGCTGTAATCTGCGAAGGGTTAAGTAGGGGTGTACACAATTATATGGGGTGTAAAGAAAGAAAGAAAAAGCATATATTAGCCCGCATAGGGCCAAACACACAAAATAAAATGGTTAAATTATCAGTACAACTAATAAAAAATTAACATAGAGAAAAAATAAAATTATTAAAATATATAAAAATACGAATTTGATCTTTCGGGATTGATTGCTTTACGAGGCCAAAAGGCCCCTATCTCAGCATGGTGCTGTAACATTTAAAAAAACGTCACAGCAGCGCTGGTATTCTGTATTCTGCGTGTAAAAATACCCTTTTAAATCATGATCTGTGAAATGACCAATTTGGTCGAGACGGCATTGTTTAACTATTGTGTCTACTTCGTGGACAGATCATGGGATAACAAAGCCGTCAAATAAGCATTCTGTACATCAAACTAAGGTTCGATTCCCGAGTCGGGTAAAATGTGATTGGGTTTTCCCAGCAGCAATTTCTCAGTAGCAGCCACGGAGTCTGAATTTGTGCCCGGTTGATGGCAATAGGCTCGCCCCCTATTTCGCGAGACTTAAACATAACTGGCGCAATGTGGGTGTACTATTAGGTACACCTCTATCTAACCCTTCGAGAATTACAGGCATGATGTTATGTTTCTAATGCTGATAGCTGAGATAACTGACTCAAGTTATTCTAAATTAGGTATTTAGAATAACTTGACAAGAGCAGCGGTGGCCCAGGAGTGGCGGCCCCGACTTACGAACAGTAAGTCGTGGGTTCGAACCCAGACAGGTGCATTACTTTGTGTAAATCATTTCATCACCACTGCTCTCAAAACGGTGAAGGAAAACATCGTGAGGAAACCGGCATGTCCTAGAATAAAAAAATCGAAGACATGAGATATCTACCAATCCGCACTGAGCCCGCGTGGTGGATTATCGCCCATTCCCTCTCATAGGGAGGAGGCCTGTGTCCCAGCAGTGGGAACATTAATAGGCTTGATGATAATGATGAGGTATTTAGCATAATCAGGCCTCTTTTGTGTGAAGGGAAGAGAACGGGAGCGGGTTGCTACATGTCTCCTGTATGAATGTGTGTCAAGAATATTTGCAAGAAGCATATCTCAACAGCAAACAAAAAACGCTCTTTAATTTATAACTGTTTCTTTCCCTCCACGACACAGACACGTTATGAATTCATCTCAACTTGTATCCGTGTCAAATAAAATAACCATGGCCGCATGGCTCCCAGAACAAGAATATTTAATGACTAGCCGTTACCCGCGACTTGTCCGCGTGGAATTTAACAAAAATATTTGTTTACTAGACTTTTTTTTTTTAAACTAAGGTACTCCTTATAGCATCAGCTATCTGCCACTGCGTCAAAATCAGTCAAACCGTTTCTGAGATTAGCCGGAGCCAATAGACAGACAAACATTTTAAAAATGTTTTTTTTTTTTGTTATAAGTACCGTACGTACTTTCATATGCATTCAATAAAAAACTGGTATTTTGAAATTGCAAGCAGGCCCTTCAATTTATTTATTTGTATGTATGGAGTTACCTATATTAAAGTAAAGCGGTCATATTTATGAGACGAACAACACGGAAAGCCTTTCAGGAAGGTAATAAAATACAATCGAACGAATACATTGGTCTTGATTTATATTCAGCCGCGTATTAGGAGGTAAAGTGAGGGGAAATTCAATGAAGTTATAGTAAGTTTCTGTGCTGGGAAGTTCACTTGTTACTTGATAATTTATTTTGTGCTTTATATCGGCTAAATAAACTTATTATTACCAAATATACATAATTTATACTAATATTATTATCTATCTATACTTAATATTATAAAGAAGAAAGATTTGTATTTTTGTATGTAACGAATAAACTTAAAAACTACTGGACCGATTTGAAAAAATCTTTCGGCAATGGATAGCTACATTATCAGCGAGTAACATAGGCTATATTTTATCCCCGTACTCCCACGGTAACGGGAACCGCGTGACGTCCGCTAGTTATTAAATAAATAAATATTATAAAGTAGTAACATTTGTTTGTAAGTTTGTATGTCGGGGGTATCTCCACGAATAATGTATATTTCTAACAGTATTTTTTTTTATTTTTAGCGGACGAAATCGCGTGCAGTTCTAGTTATCAATACTTCGTGCTTTTTGTAAGGTACTTATTTCTTTCGAGCCTATAACTGACATTTTATTTTTGCAGTTCTTTTGATACATGCTGTTACTCATCTCAATAGCTCAACTAGTATTGTCATCAAAAAGCTAAGCTTAAGAAGCTTGACGCTTCTGCAGCAAAAATTTTTTTTTATTGTTTTTTTAATAAAAGCACACAAAAATTGTAAAAGAGCTTAAATCATTAAACTATTTTGTTCTGTTGTGTCAGACTCCAACTCAACATTTTCCTAAATTGTAACATCGATACTTCGTTCCTTTGCCCACCTTTTCAAAGGCAGACCTTTATTAACTTTCATTAAAATTCAGCCCTGAAAATAGGCTAGGCGTTCACCACTTTGCCCTTTGATAAAAAATTGCTATCACGTAAATTCTGCTGGTCCCAAATGTGGTTTAGGTCACATTACAAAAATGTAATCATCCCGGTCTTTCGTAATACAATGCTGGGTATGGGGCCTTCTATGACGGTAAGTCAAATTGTATCCGAGCTGCAAGTGATTAGTGGTATGATAAAATTCTGGCGATATAGATTTAACATACACGAGGTGTAAACGGAACCTTCGCGAAGCCGTCAACCATATATTCTGTACATCAAACTAAGTAACTCTACGCAAAAATTTTTTTTGGGTGAAAAATCACTTTTAACGTCATCATTTTTTTACTAAAAACAGAATAAAATTAATATTTAAGGGAGCCCCCCTTAAATAAACGTGATTTTTTTTTGTCTAATGTCGTATAGATAATGGTACGGAACCCTTCGTGCGCGAGTCCGACTCGCACTTGGCCGGTTTTTTTCCAAGCAAGATGAAATTAATTTAAAGTTTCTTAAAAGAAGCGAAGATGGTTACGCAGTTGAAAAAGTTGCTTCAAACGTTATGTCAGTAAAACGTCTACAGTGTTTAAAACTTACTTATATTCACGGTAAAAGGCTAGGCAGATGACGATGAAGTCTTCTTTATTGTAAAATAAAAATCAAATCAAAAACTCTCCTATATTTTATTTTTCACTATGAACCTTATAGGTTTCTGTACGCTCATAAACATATTGTTATTTTAAAGTTTCGCAGTAAAGGCTACCGCACACTTGAGACAAGACTGTCTTCTTCATCATCTTCATCATCATCATCAGCCTATTAATGTTCCCACTGCTGGGACACAGGCCTCCACTCTATGAGAGGGAATGGGGCGGTGATGAAATAAATTACACAAAGTATGCGCCTGACTGGGTTTGAACCCACGACTTACTGTTCGCAAGTCGGGGCCGCCACCACCGGGCCACCGCTGCTCCCTACTAGACTACTAGACTGTCCCTACTAATGCGAGCGAGAGATAAATAGTCTGTCTCGCTCGCACTAGTAGGGAAATAGTCTGTCTTAAGACAGTCTAATTTTTGATGAGTAATATTAAAGTTCTGAAACCATAATATGACAAATAATTTTGTTTTTCATGAATATTTTTTTTAATAAAATGTTTTATTTCTAGATTTAGCTTAGTTCCGACTCTGTAATGTTTGTATACCTCATCATCATCCACAGCCTGAATTCACCTACTACCAAATATATATCTTTGTATACCAACTGGTAAAATATAGCTGAACTTTATTTTTCACTTACACTAGGTACTTTATTAAAACTGTCCGTTCGGGTTCTCTAAAACCCGAAAAATATTCACGCGACCTTCATGAGTTCGTGCGACGTTCTTTGCGACATGGCCTAATTTAGTATAATATAGGTACAGGATTTTAGTTGTCAAGCAACAAAGGTATGGGACACAGGCAACATTACAGACACACGGGAGACATTCCAACTTTGTCTACAAAGTAGTCAGCCCATTGTCAAGACCCTTTCAATCAATCAATCAATCAATCATTTATTTTGTGAAACATAGGTATGGTTACAGATAGTATATCGTCTTAAATGTGTGCACTATGTTTTGCCAATATTTGGCGTACAAAATGGCGGACAAAACTAACATAAAACAAGCATAAACAAGCAATTACAATTAAGGTGGCATGTCAATATTATTACATTAAAGAAAAACAATAATTCAATTTAAAATACATAATTATGTCGGTTAGGTAAACATGTCATTACAGTTTTAGATAAATACACACATTCCATAATTAGTCAATAAATACATTCAAAAGTGTTTAATTGGGAAGTCGGAATCGTCATACCTCTGTTTATCAGTAGTAAATTCAGTGATGGAGTAATAACATCTATCTAAAAGGAGTTTAAACAAAGACCTCTTAAAGGATCCCAGACACTCTTTATTTCGAATAGCTGCTGGTATACTATTAAATATTTTTGGCGCCATGCCCAGCACACTTTTGCCAAAGAATGCGGTTTTATGAGTGGTTACATGAATGGTATTCTGATGACGGCGAGAGCGCAATTTTTCAAATAAATGCAAGTTACAGCGAACAAACACTCCCATTTCATATATGTACATAGACGGTAGAGCCTTAGAGTTGCCCTTTGTGTTGCAAGTAGGTATCTAAAGACAAAGGTAACCGCATACCTGCTATCAGTGGACTGTCAATCTCATTGACGACTATCAGGTTAATTAACTCATAGGCGCGTGGCCATAATCGGACATCCTGTTTTTCCAATACATTTCACAAATGGTAACTAACAGCCCCTGTCATTCGGGCGTACTGTATAAAATATGATGTGACGGTTAAATACTTGATTTTAAACTGGTGCGCAGTGGAGTCTCATGCTGTCCCTGTCACTTTAAGGTGACTTGTAGCGACAGAAAGACTTTTAAGAAAATATTCGGTTTTAGTGCTGTTTATAAATTCAGGAGTGTTAGGGCCTGTTTCACCACTTGGCAGTTAATTTAATACAAATTCTGTTCCATTTTTGAAAATTTTCGGTAAGTAGTGGCTATTCAGACATCGTGAATTGGGCCTTTAATGCTATTAATTCAAAACCAAAAGAACCCTTTGTTTCAAATAGATAGAAAATACATACTGTCAAAAACGATTTCTTTCGTATATTTTAATGACACGACTCTGAAAGCCGCGAAAAGGTCCTGCAAACGAATTACTGTGAAGATTATTTTCATTTCAATATGAGAGTCATCTTGTCACTCTTTTCGGCTTGAGTTTGAAAGTTAACTCTGTTGACAACCTGGGGGCCAAGTCTACTATTTTTATAAATTCGTCATTCCAACGCGATCCCATTCTCATCCCATTGCCATTTTGACAAAAAAACCGTAATCTGCCAAATTCATAATGGTAAAAATACATAATGGTTAAATCGATCATTGGTTAAACCCTTAATGGATTTATTCAAATCAATGGATTCTTCTTACGCTAGTCTTAAGAATTTAAACCATAATTAAATAATAAATAAATATTGCTGGACATTACACACAGCGCCATCTAGTGCCACACTAAGCAACAAGGCTTGTGTCGGGGACACCAGATAGTTGATATACTACATAGACACTTTTTGTTTGTAAATACATACTCATTATACATATAAACATTCATGACTCGGAAACAAACGTCCATGCTCAACACACAAACATGTTCTCCTACCGGGATTCGAACCCGGGACCCTAAGAACGTAAGGCAGGCTCACTATAGCTGCGCCACTCGGGTCGAATAAAATATTTTTATTTTCGATTAATTTTCGTTACGTTTACTTCGCGAATTCCTGGTACGGCGTCTGGTTACTTTGGAATAACAACTTGGTAATTAAGTACGTTTTCCGGGAAGGATATCAAAGTAAGTTGATGAAATACCTACATTTTCAGAATTCACTCATTACTATTATTTGCCTTAGCTCATTATTGTTTGCTGAGGGTATTCGCGCAGAGGTTTGATTGCCAGTACCTCAACCTTTGCTGATATGGTTAATTTGCTGAGCAAACGAAATACGAGTATTTATGTACTGTTGGGTAAGTAGGTACGTGTAGTTTAAGATGTGTTATTTTATGTTGAATTGTATGATCCTTCTTGCTATTCTCTTTCATGAGACTTAAACATAACTGGCGAAATGTGAGTTTACTATTAGGTACACTTTTGCCTGATCCTTCGCCGATTATAGGGAGATGTTATGTAATTTTCAGTCATTAGCCTGTTGCGTAAGCCAATCCGCTTACAAGCTATAGGTATTGCACTATCGAAGGAGGGGTCAATTACTATAACAATCAACTAAGCCTATCGATGCGCGCTGGTTTTACTAGCAACATTCAAAAGTAATTTTCGCCCCGAATCTAAGCAATTTCAAATTCACTATTTATTGTTGGTTGTAGTTAGGTATACAAGTTACATCATATTTACTTACTTAATACATTGTGGCAAGTCGTTAGTAATGTCGTGATGGCCCAGAGGTTAAGGCCTCGCCTCCCATGTATGAGGTTGTGGGTTCAAATCCGGGCAAGTACCAATGTGACTTTTTCAATTCATATGTATTTTTCTAAGTTTATCTTGGACATCACAGACATCGGTGAAGGAAAACATCGTGAGGAAACCTGGACTTATAATTAATATAAGTCTGAAATCGCCAACCCGTCTTGAGCAAGTGTGGTGATCAATGCTCGTGCCTTCTCTGTTGAGAAGAGGCCTTTGCCCAGCAGTGGGACAGTAATAGGCTGGTATTTTTTTTTTTAAGTCTTTAGTATGAGTCAGGTTGTTACAGGTTGTAAAGAAATAGAATGGCTACAGCGTAAATAATTAACAGTACGTACGTACACTTGTTTATATTGTTAGAATAATTGAACACCGAAGTAGATTGGATGAACACTTTTACACACAGGCCTATAATTGATACAATTATAGCAAACTACAATTACTTTACACACTCCAATATTATGTCATTGAGATGTGTTATATACCATGTATTTGTTATATTTTTTTGGGACCAACTCATTATAAGCCATTCAAATCCGTTCAGCCGTCAAGGCTTGACGAGATAATTAATTACACACAAAGTTACGTTCTTTTCTTTATAATATTTAGTATGAATACGGATTAATTCTAACTTATGATCATAAAACTTTGAAACCAGATTTTCCTGTATCTTTAACATTAAGACATGTGATACAATCTTTTACTTTATTACCCAACTATTCAGTGAAAAACCTTCATTTTTTATGGCCAATTCGAGAATCAGTTGGCGATAACATTATCACAGTAAGAGCCCAATAATGGTCCACCGCTTGAGAGTTACTCTCAGTGCTTTAGCTTTATGATAATGTTCGTTCAACGTACTGATAATAAGCCTAATAGCCTTCTGGTATTTCGGAGGAAATCAATGTGTTTCGTTCTGAGGGGTACTTTTCGCTTCCGGCCCTGGTTCAATCCATGGTCCGGAGCGAGACGGAATGGGACGCCGTCACTTCCTTCTGCGAAGCAGTCAAGTGCTAGCGAAGGAGGTGGCGGAACGTGTGAGGGTGAGAACCTCACGTCCCGGCCGCCGCGGGAGACGCCGCTGGCGTTGGAAGCCACGTGGTGGCCTCCGGCCACCGTAGGCGCGGGCCTGTGGACGAAGAGCTATGGGCTAGCTCACCGTCCGTCCGTCTCATGACGACAGGCCGTGTCGACGGCGCGTCTGTGTTCCACGCGCGCCTCAAACAGAGTCAGCAAAAGGAAGGGGTCCGTAAGGGCCGACGCCTGCCGGGGCTGCGGGACTGTTCGAAGAGATACCGTGGCTCCGGAACACAAAGGGCGATGAAGGAACATGGGTGGGTTTTATTCAGTAAAAGTCTGACACTCCCTCCTGCTCCGCCCAGAACGGGAGGAGGAGAGTGAGAGAAAAAAAAAGGGGTACAACATGAATATGGGCTTGATTCACATAACTAACTTTGAATGTCGCTCAGTCTGTGCCTAATTAGGCCAACGTGGACACTGTTCCTCTCTGTTCAATACCTCTCGATTCATCATGACCCTCTCAATTCCTTTCGATTTGGCCGTAATTCACCACGCGATCCCAGTACGGCTGTGCGAGTGTACGGGTCGGTAGATAACGTGACTCTTCTTCGATTTTTGAATTTTTGGTTCTAGAAGTTCTAGCATTGTGTTGAACAGTTTTCTTATGATATAAATTACACACCTGTGTGTTGTCATATATGTGTAGCATGCAGTTATCACCGCTTCATTTCTCATAGAGTGTTGTTATTAAAGACAAGATCAAGAACAACAAAGTAATTTTATAAAAACGGAATTATCTGTTTTGCACACTTCTTTGATCCAACTTTGATACAACTTTGAATCAATTGTATTCAAATTGTTTAAGCCTAGCCAATCATTTTTAAATCTTGAGACAAAGATAACGAACTTAATGGAAATATTACACGATAATGGCACCAACTTTGAATTGACATATTACATCAAAAAACCCAGCTTATCACTACATATTATAAAACAAAGTCCCCCGCCGCGTCTGTCCCTATGTATGCTTAGATCATCAAAACTATGCAACGGATTTTGATGCGGATTTTAATAGATAGAGTGATTCAAGAGGAAGGGTTTAGTATATAATTTGCGGGCGGGCGAAGCCGCGGGCATCAGCTAGTTCAGGATAAAGTTGACGATATTTTACACAATTACGGAAGCGATCTAGCCAAAGGGTCAGTTTGTCTATACTAATATTATGAAGAGGTAAACTAACCCATTAAGTCAAAAACAAAAGTACTTTCCAGAATTACTGTAATCAAATCAAAGTACCCATTTAGAAAACGAGTTGACCATTAACAGTTAACCTTTAGGCGAACTAAATTAACCCAAATAAAACAACAAAATGTAGACCTAGGCACTCGTTATCAGGTCCTTAAATTGACTAGGCTTAGGTACTAATTAGGACCTAAATTTAGGTTAAAATAATTAAATTTATGCCGAACATGAATCTACATTTTGTTTGACTTTGTTTATGTTTAAAGGCATTAAAATTCTTTGCTTTGAAATAAGTCTTTGTGGCTTAGATATATTTTCTAGGTGTGTGTTTTCATTCAAAGTTATTTAGGTACACGATTACCAGCGTGTACCTAAATAAATTTGAATGAAAATTGCTTAATCAATTCAATTGTGGGGTGTTTTATGTGTGTATTTTCGACATTTTAAATAAATATCTCAAATAAATATCGCTGGACACTGCACACAGCGCCATCTTGTGCCACACTAAGCAACGAGGCTTGTGTCGTGGACACCAGATAGTTGATATACTGCATAGATACTTTTTTGTTTGTAAATACAATTTTATTATACCTATAAACATCCATGACTCGGAAACAAATATCCATCACACAAACATTTGCTCTTACCGGGATTTGATCCGGGGACCCTAAGAACGTAAAGCAGCTTCTCTACCGCTGCGCTATTTGGGTCGTATTCAAATGAGTATAGCATTTTTTCAGCTGTATTGGGGTCAGCATACTATGTTGCCCTTATCCTACTTTCCCTCTATCTATATCCATTCTTGTCACACCACACATCCACCTAAACATTGTCATCTGCGCTACACGCAATGTTTTTTCAACTATCTTTTTTACAGCCCAGAATTCCGACCCATACAGACTACAGGTCTAATCACAGACTTTTCAACAGACACACAGACATGTATGTTTTCTAGGGGTGATCGTGAACTAAATAACTTCGAATGAAACTTACTTAATCAATTCAATTGTGGGGTGTTTTATGTGTGTACTGTCGACATTTAAAAAATGAGTATAGCATTTTTTCCAGCTGCATTGGGGTCAGCATACTATGTTGCCCTTATCCTACTTTCCCTCTATCTATATCCATTCTTGTCACACCACACATCCACCTAAACATTGTCATCTCCGCTACACGCAATCTTTAAAACTCAACCAATCAAAAAAAAAAAAAAAACAATCAAACACCCAATCACAAACCCAATCCTCCCCCCCCCAAACTCCCTTCCCCCCTCCCTCCTCTTTCTCCTCCTCTTAATCTCTTAAACTTTTTTTTTATTTTTCTTTCTTTTTTTTCTTCTTTTAAATGACTTTTTTATGACTTTTTCATCCATCTTTTTTACAGCCCAGAATTCCGACCCATACAGTACGACAGGTCTAATCACGGACTTTTAATTTCAATTAAAAAGAAACTAAAATCTTAAATACACATACAGTTCAACCGGTGGTTCAACCCTAACAACGATAAAAGAAAAATCTTAACCACAGTATACAGATGCAAATGCGAGCTACTTTCCCTAATGAAAGAGCTAACAAACATAAAAAGTCCTCGGAAAAGAGTGAATTATTCGTTCACTCTTGAGTACTAATAACAAACGTCAGTTTCATTCAATTAGTTTAATTGGCTGGAAAGAATATTAGAAATACAGTGGAATTTTTAGCAGTGTATTTGAATACTGTAAATATTTAAAACCTGCCAAGTTTCAAAAATAATACTGACATTTGAAAGTTGCTTCTCAACTGTCCTTAGACCTTTAAGTGAAAAGTTTTGTCATCAAAAGCTGTTGGAGATTCTATTTATTATTTTGCAAAACCGACATTAAATTGTAAAACCTTATGTAAATAGTGGCAACACTATTCCCTTCTACAATACAGACGTGCATTTTATTACTTGCCATATTTTATTTCATCTTCCTCGGTACCAACGTACCAGCACCTCGTCAGCTACCTACCACCTATCTACAAGCTTTAGAATGTAAATTAAAATGAGATACGAGAAGAAAAACAACCGCATAATACAATGCTACTAAAGATACATGGATAAAATGCTCCCTATTCGAATTAGGTTGGGAATGGGCGGTCTTATCTCTATAATAAAAGTGATATTTTTGGATGAGATCTTGATGAGTCTTCTTCGGATGGAATACAGAAAAAAGAGAAGAGATTTAAGTCCTCCTGACTTACTCTCGTTCTGCTGAGACACACGCCTTCTTTAAGTGAGAGGGAATGGGCTGAAATCTATCGCGTCGGCCCATTGGAAGTCACCTGTCTTCGAATTTTTGGTTATAGCACATGCTGGTTTCCTCACAATGTTTTCCATAACTGTTTTGAGACCAGTGGTTTTGAAATAAATATTATTTTTGTAGAGTACATAACCTCCTCCTTTTTTGGAAGTCGGTTAAAAAATCGCCCCTGGCGGGGAAGGAGGTGGATACAATATCATTCTAAAATAAATGCAAGAATCCTGGCTCCCAAATTAAAATGGGGCTTAGTACTATTTAGTACGGTACATAATATAATGTACAAGATAGACACAAAATACACGTAAAATTCTCCAGATTCCTCTAAAAGCATCAAGTAGCATCCCTTCCTGTGAACCTTTATGACTTCCTTCAACAGATAGGGACAACGGGACTCTCGCATTTGTTTTATTTTATCTGTCTTCATAAGCCAAAAAGGTGTATATCAAAAAATCAAAAATTATGTCTTTTTGCACCCGACTGCTTGAAAAAGCTTGAAACAGATAGGTTTATCAAAATATTTCTATGATTTTTATTGGAATACTAGCTTTTTCCCGTGATTTCTTCTGAGAGTGGACTTTCATTTAGCGGGATAAAAAGTATCGTATATGTTGTTAATCTAGGTTATAAACTGATTGTGATTGATTAAATTAACAACATACAACATTTTTCATGAATAATATTATTAGGATTTAAAAAACCCAGCAAGAAAAGACATTATAATAAATCATGATCTGTCCAATGACCGATTTGGTCGAGATGCCATTGTTTAACTATTGTGTCTACTTCGTGGACAGATCAAGGGTTAAAAAAGCGCAACAAAGAAAAACATGTCATATTTCATTTTTGTGCTGAAAAAAAAAATAAAGATAATATCTCAGATATTCCCCGTTTTCTCGAAACATAGATTTGTTGAGTTACCGCATTTTACTTACGTACGGAGGCAGTACTATTCTCTCTGGAGTATCTCAGAAGGGAAATGTACCATGATATCGTTATCTGAAAAGGAGTACAAATATTTGGTAAAGGTTTGTTTATTCAATATTACATTGGGAAAATGGAGATACTCTGTGTAATTAGGTATGTTTGATGTATTTACTAAGTATATTTGATGGATAAATGGCACGTAAATATACAGGGTTATTTGTAAAACACCGACAACCTCTCAGGACTGTGTTACTAACATCATTATAAACAACTTTTGTTCTATGACTTTTAAAAATTCATCATATTTTAGTTCATCAAATTTTCATAAAAAAGCGTTAGAGCGTTCAATTTAAATATTTTTTATTTTTGTAAGAAAATTTGATGAACTAAAATATGATGAATTTTTAAAAGTCATAGAACAAAAGTTGTTGATTATGATGTTAGTAACACAGTCCTGAGAGGTTGTCGGTGTTTTACAAATAACCCTGTATACTTAAGTTTAGGGAAAGTATACAAGAATACAACATCCATCGAACATAACATCACGCCTGTAACCCCCGAAGTGTTAGGCAGAGGTGTACCTAATAGTACACCCACATTTCGCCAGTTATGTTTAAGTCTCATGTAAAGGGGGCGAGCATATTGCCATCACCCGGGCGCAGATCCAGTCTCCGTGGCTGCTACTAAGAAATTCCTGATAGAAAAACACGATAACACTTTGCCCGACCTGGGAATCGAACTCAGGGCCTCATGCTCCACCAACTACTACTCCACTACTAGACCAATGAGACAGTCAATATCAATATAGAGATACTCTGTATAGCTAGTTATGTTTGATGTGTTTGTTAGGGATATATAAAGGAAAAATTCCACGTAAAAATATACTTACGTAGAATTTATACAAGAGTACCTTTATTTAAATAACCTTTGAGGTTTCGCCTCTTACTTTTCCATTCTAATAAATATCTAAACCATCGTGTTATTAAATCCGACAACAAATAAAAGTAATGTTTTATTATTTACCTATATTTACATACCCTTTTAGTTGAATGTGTTCAGAATAATGCCATCCCAAGGCCCGTAACAACAGAATGGCTTGATGTAGCAGGGCTCTTCGTAGTGGGGTGCTACGGCGTAGCGTAGCTCTACGACGTAGTGGAGCGCTACGAGCTCTACGTAGTGAGTCGCGCGTAACAAGCTCTATGCAAACAGTTTGTGTACACACAATAGAGCTATCGAACTTGTTTGATACTCTACTGTTGTGTGAAGGTAGGGTTTGGAATAATGTTTCAAACTGATATTTCGAACGTACTTATCTGCTTTTTTACAAGCTTTTATTTAACTTCTAATGTTTGTATCATGTATGTTTGTTTAGGTCAAATCTTTCAACTGAATTTTAAAACAGTTTTCCCGAATCGATTGAGCTGAAATTTTGCATACACGTTTAGTTTAGATGACAATGCATGATCAGTTAGGTGACGTCATTCTAAATCCAAAATGACAGACTCCTAAAGATGGTGCATTTGTTATGCAGCCCCATGATATGGATTTCAATTTAAAGATAACTTTCTTTTTTTAAACAACCTTTTGTTTAAACGCTATAAAAGGAAGAAAATAAACTTTAAATTTAATCAAACCCATCAATTTATTACAGTAATATTAATAATGGTTTAGTGACCTCTTCGGGGAAACAGGTTTTGTCTGTGCAATAATGAACGAAGTTATGATGACGAATAACTACCGGAAATACATTGTGAAAGATGGCACGGTTGACATAAATGTCAGGGATCGATTCCCCCTGATGGTGGCACCATCAGGGGGAATCGATCCGACACATTATGTCTGGGTGTTCTAGTCTGGCTAACGGAGAATACTTGCATAGACACAACCTCGTTGCCAGGATTATCCACCAGCAACTTGCTTTGAAGTACAACCTTGTGGAATCAGAAGTGCCATACTATAAGTATGCGCCCGACCCAGTTCTCGATAATGGTAATACCACGTTGTATTGGGATCGACCTACCACCACTGACAGGACTGTTGTTGCCAATAGGCCTGACATTGTGGTGATAGATCGATTGGAGCGTCGCACAATGATTGTTGATATAACGGTCCCGCATGACGGGAACCTCGTGTAAGCAGAGAAAGATAAACAATTCAAATATCTAGATCTGGCTCGTGAGGTTGTTGACATGTGGGACGTGAGTACAGCAGTCATTGTGCCGATAGTCATGTCGGCCAATGGCTTAATAGCTAAGAGCCTCGACCAACATCTTAGGAGGCTCTTGCTTGGCAGCTGGATCAAGGACTTGATTCAGAAAGCAGTACTTCTGGACACGGCGCGTATTGTTAGGAGGTTCCTCTCTCAAGAGCTCTGACCACCGACAGCTCGGACCCTGTTCCCAGCTCTGGTGGGCTACTATTTCTTATATTTTAAATGTTTTTTTATAGTGGTTTATATAGAAATATTTAAAAATGTTAAAAATATGTAAAATAATGAATAACGGAAAAATATAATAATATTTATTTGACACAAAAAAGTACACAGATAACAGGGTGAAACTAATTTAAGGGTACAAAAAGCAAATAAATGATCAATGACCCCCATGCTAGGTAAAACCTGTATTATAGGGGTCATCCATCCGTCCATTATGGATAATATAATTAATATATTATAATAAACATACAATTAATATGATATAAAAGTTTGTCAAGAAATTTGATAGTAGATCGCTTACAAACTTGACGCTAAATAATCCTGTTGAAGATTGTTTCGAAACTAGACAAGACTTTGATTTATAAGACTAACAAACAAAACAATCTCTTTTGTGGTTAGTCGTTTCCCGGAGCTTATTTGGTCTCTGAGATTTTGGTTTCCTGTTACTTCGGTAAATAATCGAATTTCCCGATGTTCATTTGTTGCAATCCTCTTAACTGAGCTTTACTCTTTTTGCGCTCAAATACTTCTTTAATTGGGACGCAAGAGATTTATTCCCTACTAGCTTCTGCCAGCGGCTTCGCCCGCGGGAAGTTTGATAATCGTCCCATGGGATAACAAAACCCAAACCCAAATAGCTGATGTTGGCCTTTCAGCTGCTAGGTTGAAGTGGAACTGGGCTGGTCACGTCTGCTGCATGTCGGCGGAGCAATGGGCAAAAATTACCACTCAGTGGATATTAAATAGCAGGAAACGACATGGAAGGCCCAGAAGGAGATGGCGGGATGAGTTAGACTCTTTCGCAAAGGATTGGCCTACAATCGCATTAGATCGCGAAATGTGGAAGGAGGGAGGGGAGGCCTTTGCCCTGCAGTGGGACAATATAGGTTTGTATTAAAAGGTATTACTAATAATTATACTTTTTCCGGGAACATAAAAAGAAGTGTTCGTCATGTAGATAGATTGATAAACCATTTATTTAGTGCACAGAAAAGACATAGCACAACACATAGAAGTACAATTAAATGATACAATTCACATGACAAAAAAACAAGGTGCCAATTTACAAAAATAAGAACATATTTACGGAATAAGTATAGTAACATCATGACATACTTCAAATAAAAAAATAAAATAACGACTATATACAAGGTGTGGTGTGCGTCTCAATAAGTATAAAATGTAAGTGACACTGTGGATGCTAATACTATTGGTAGTTCAGTCTCCATGTGTCTAAAAATATATACAGTTTAGAATAAAGTAACACATTTTTCGACTACCATAACAAACTCCTGTGAAATACAGTTTCAAAGCACAACACGTATTAGCCAAAAATCCGGTGACGTCAACTATTAAAAAGACTAGCAGCTTTACAGCAAACAAATATGAGCGATCAACGACGAACTGGGCCTCCAAATTGCCCGCTGGCATATTTCCACTGCAGCATACAGCTACGATTTTTTGCGTTTTTTCGTTGACCATTTTAATGGGAAACTGCGATATTTTTGTTGGTATACCGTGAATATTGGGTTAACAAGTTATAAACAAAATTGGCGAGTTTGTCTGTAGAGTCACGAGCAATAAAAGTTAGCGAAATTCAAAAGTGATTTTCTCGTGAAATAACGTTTTCTGGTTTGAGATAAGACCTATTGTATTAGTATGGCTTCCAAAAAACCATGTTCCTAAAAACGTAAAATGTTAATCAATAGAGTAGGAGAATATCGCTTTTGAATTTTGCTTACTGTATTAATTTTATTTATCAGAACGCCGACTGTAGAAAATATTGCAACACTGAAAATAACAAGTAAATACAACAACAAACTAAACGATGATACGCTTAAAAGCATTTGTTGTAAACATGACCTTAATGCGAGAAGTTTATAGGACGTAAACTCACATAATAGCTCTTATGAAGCTGTCGCAAACTAATTATCTGGGGACGCTAGGCCATAAACAATTTCACTCTAGTTTTTATAGTAAGATGCCGTTTACATCATGTAAGATGGTTCTAAGAACCGGCCTAGTACTATTCTAAATCGCGTACTAATAAAGGTTCTTTATCATAACCAGGATCTTCTTTTTATTTTAACATGCTAGAAGAAAAAGTACAGTATTCTGTATACATTTCAACTGGCTACGAACTATCAGAGTGACTGCGAAGGCTTAGTAATAAATCTAGTGGCACTTGACAGCCTTTGGATTGGAACAAAAAAATTAATTGTAACCTGAAAAAACAGTTATATTTTTAATATTGTAAACTTAACTGTCTGTGTCGTTTACCCTGATTCCTAACCAAAGCGATTGGTCGTGTATCTACGATCGTCGCAGTCACTAATTTGTTCGGAAAACCAAAAGGCACCTTCTAAGGTCCCGTTCCCACTATAATAATAATAATAAACCATTTATTTCAGGTAAAAAACACCCATAGATAAATACCTTAACCTAAATATACATACTAATAACAATTTTTGTTAGTTTAAGTGTTTAAAACTATGTTAGTAACACTTCACTTGCACGATGTTTTGCGCGTTCATGTGGAATTTGTCTGCGGAGGCGACGGAACACCACATTCTGCGGCCAAAAACTTTCTTCCATCACCAAATGGAGCAAGCACGTTGGTATGCGTACCACAAGCGCCTTGAAATTGACGTTGCGGCGTGACTCCAATAGCTGGACTCTTGGCGTGTACTTCAACCTTTGGCGCACCCTTCAGCCTTAGTGGTGTAAAATAGGCGAGAGATGTACACATCGTTGGTTTTTAGTTGGCAAAAGTCATGGACTACAGTAATCGTGTCGTCCTGTATGTGAACACCACCATTTAAATACACAAGCCACGACACTTAAAACTACACGATTGTCTTTCGTCACGACATAGTGGTAACGGGGCCTTAGGCGACGCTGACGACACGTTCATCGTCATCATTATCATCCACAGCTCGACTTCATCCATTGTTGGGTTTAGGCCAATCTTTGCTTGTGTCACGTTTTTGTGCCAGCCTCATTCAAACATTCCCGCAATGGCAACAATGTCATCTGCGCATCTTACCGCCGGACGACCACCACTTCTCTTTCCAGTCCTTGGACGCCATCTGGTTCAGGTGGGCCGAAAAAATAAACTATACGATCGCTTTGGTTAGGGTAGACAATACATGACACGTCCAATTTTCTCCCATACAGACACAGAGTAAAATCGAAAAAAATATTAAGAAAACAATTGAAATGACCAATATCGATGCCAAATTGAAATTCACCTCTCCAGAGCTTCCAATGGCATAGGCATTTCAATTTCTCAATGATTACTTGTACGTGCCCACAATACAATACACGTGCTATGTAAATAATACCTATATATGTATTATATTCTGACTCAAAAGGTTATATTTAATATAGGTAGGTAATACTTGTAGTCGATAATACATACTTATGTAGATTATAATACATAAGACGTAGGTTGACAGTAGGTTCGTTTGTGAAAATCTGTAGAAAATTGTATATTTTATAAAATATATATATATATATAATTGTTTTATTTCGGACAACAGTGTTCTATATTTTGTAAGTCTTACAAACTGCTTAAATATTCTATTGTATGTAATTATTTAGTACAGGCAGGCTTACTTCTAATAAAATGATACTAATAATGATGTATTATATTGTAATACTTTTTGTTTAATTCCTGACGTAACCTAAGTACTTCCCAACGCCAAAATAACAAACATACGGCTTTGTAACCTACAAAATAAAGCCATTCATAGAAACACACTGTATGTAGTATGTATACTCCGTTCGGGTATCACGACTAAAAGCCGCATTTATGGTTGAAACACAGGGAATAAAGCCCTGGCTTTTTAGTACCTACGGCTTGTAATCGGTTCCCAATAATAGACGGTTTTTACCCACAATTCGTCGACGAAGCTAAAAGAGTCAAATTCTAAAGGATCTCACTGATTGGCAAAACATATCTTCCTATAGAAAATCCCAAGATTTTTACAGTGTTTCAGAAATTGGACATGTACAATAAAGAACTGTATTGCTTTTTTGGCGAAATTTTTCCCTATGGACCTTTGAAAAGTGTTGAATCTGCGTCTCTTTCTCTAGAGTTTTTTGATGTGGCAGCAATTAGTTTTACAAGGACAGAAATAACACGTAGGTTCTCTTTGAAATGGTATTGATACTTTAATATTTGTCTTTACCCTTTATTTGATACGGCTCGTGCCGATCGGCAAACTCCATCCATCGTTATGATACGAAGATAAATAGACGGAGTTTGGGTCAGCATAATTCAAGCTAAACCAGCGAGTTTAACATAGGAATATCTACGATAGATGTTGTCGTCTCGCTATGCCGTGTTGAACTGAGTACGTGCTATATTATCCAAAACTTCATTAGCGTGACAATAGACAATTTTATCAAATCAGCCCACAATTTTGTATTCATCGAAAAATAAATCATATTACGTCTCGATAAATCCCGAAATTGAAATTCTAAACTAGTATCGCTAGACCATAAATTGCATAATGAACTCAAAGCAATTTTATCTTTACCGTTACGATAAAGTTTAATTTATATTGTGATTGAAAAGCGGATATTGGACCGCTAATGAAGGATATATAAATTGAAAGCCGATCGCCGAAGGAAAATTCTAAGAACAATTTTATCTGAAGCTCGATTGTTGTTTCTAAATAGATTTTGATTAAAATGTCTTTAACACGGACCTTGCATATTCCCTTGAGTGTCGTTAGATTGGATTGATGATATTAGGGCAACGGACGTACCTACTTACTTGTTAATTTATAATATTTATCGTTGTTAGAATAAATGTACAAGGTACCTACCTACCTACAGTTGACTTCTTATAGTACTTGTTATAAAACATAACATTACGCCTACAATCCCCGAAGCGTTAAGGGTTTTGTCAGTTATGTTTAATTCCCATACATTTGTGCCCCAATAGGCATGACTCGGGAGTGGGGGCTCGTGACGTCAGAACTAGCTAAAAATTATACCATGGCGTGACGTATTGAGAATTTTAAAAGCGTCGTATCTTCGTCAATTTTGGTTTACGTAACAAAAGAAAAAACACGGGTCAATTATTTTTTGATAATCTAAGTGACGGACTAATCAGATTTTTTTGTCGTCTCGCCTATTGAATCATTTTATTGAATGAAAGAGCTGAATTCATTCCTCGTTCAGTTAGTTCACTGTAGTTCAAACTAACGAGCTGTCTGTCAGTTGACGTGTGTTCCTAGTATCTCGAAAAACTTTACACAATGACTATTGGCAGTTTCCCAATTTACGTATTTTCAGATGCATGTCTGTTTTCATGTTATATTTTCCTTTAATATTTTCTCTCCTTGTTACTGTAACAAATCCAATTAAAATATTATCAAGCGTAGTAAAGAAAAATTTCTGTTTCAGGTGAAACGGGCCGCCTACGCGCAAAAGGTAAGAATGATCAAATTATTAAAAAGAAAAACATTCCCAATAGGTAGATATTAATTATAAGTCTTTCGTTGTTAAATAATATACATATTACTATTTTTTCATTATATTTCGCGTGTGTTATCAAAATACCAATCTCTATTATTTCTGATACCATACCATAAATTACTTTTTAGTCAAAATGATTAAAATTGATTCAGATTGAAAATTGGGATTAGGACAAGAGAATCATGTTGATGATAATTGAAGTTTCTACTCATTCTAATTATTAACGCCGTTATCTGAAAACTAATTAATTTTGAATGAAATAAAATGGCACTCACCAAAACCATACAAATTCAAGAAAACCTCCATGTTAATTATTAGCAAACAAAAAATATTAGATTATATTTGCCACCGTCCCTAACACTGACCCCGGCCACCACACTCATTTATTCATGACCCTTCAGCGCTAACCTTCACAAAAAAACGAAAAAACCCGAAGAAAGACCGAATGATGCCGAAGCACCAGCCCTTTTAAATTAACCCAACGTTGCAATTCTAACCGAGAATGACGGAGCCTCTTGACAACGCTTCGGTACTTTCTTTGAGAATGGTGCGGCTTTTTTTTAACTTAAAAGCACTTTGCCGCACCTTTTCAGAATCTAATTACTGGAAAAATATTAAAATAAATATTTTTGCAATCTGGTTATTAGGGTTAAGAGTGGGTGTAGTAGTTCGCGGCGTTTTAACTTAAAATTGAGACCAGCTGTGGCTTTTTGTGGCTCTTAACTGAGTACAAAAAAAAAGAGGTTTTTAGAAGAGGAGAACATCTTTCGCCGACAAGGGGGATTCAGAAATTTTTGTTACGATAAGGCAACTTAATATTTTGTTACATAAAGTACGTTTCCGGATGGATTGTTTACTGTATCTCTGGATTGATCTACTGTTTGAGTTACATAAGTTGTTTATACACTGTTAAATAAAATAATGTGACTAATATGTTATATTTTAAAACATACGAGGCAAATTTTCATGCCTGTTCTGGCAATATCAAATATATTGTGCCTCGCAATTCTGTTCACATTTTCTTCATGCCTCGATGGTTGCGATATGTTGTGCCAGGCAATAGCTGGAAATAATATTGAATCGGATGTTTTTCTATACAATCCTATTTCAGTATCACAGACTTTTTTCCCAAAAATAAAAACACGAAATTCCTATAATCGAAATAGAAATAAAAACGAACATTGCAGCCGCGTTGGACCTCAGTATATCTTATTTCAACTCAAAAACGGTTTACTACTTTACTACTACTCGCGGGACCTGGGTCCCGCCAGTAGTAGTTCGCAATGGTTAACGCAAAATGTGCAAAAGTGATGAAGATCTTAGGAATGTAAATTATCGCATTGTTATGGTAGAAATACATGACACCGAAAATTTAAAGTCGTACATGTTGTCATGCATTTTTATCATCAAAATCAAAGCATTTATTTTAAATAGGCCACTTACATGCACTTTTAAATTGTCGAAGTAAAGACAACAATGAAATGCAGGTACAGTCCCAGTCACAAGGAGTGAAAACTGTGAAAGTACTGTAATTCCCCATTCTTAAGTGTAGATCTCTATGGAGAAGAACGTCAATAAAAAAGAACATTATTATCTGTCTGCCTTTTTATGTTGGAATCGGTGTCGAGTCTAACCGGATGCAGCTGAATAACAGTATTTTATACATGGAGCGACTACCCAGTACTGTTAGTTCTGGGTGATAAGATACCCCTTGGTAAGACTGGTAAATATAAAAATACACCACGGTACGTGCTTTCAATTTTTGATTTTTATGCTTTTATTTTGTTACTAACACTATGGTTTCTTGTCCAAAATCACTATCACTACATATTATAAAGCAAAGTCACCCGCCGCGTCTGTTCCTATGTATGCTAAGATCTTTAAAACTCCGCAACGGATTTTGATGCGAGTTTTTTTAATAGATAGAGTGATTCAAGAGGAAGGCCTAGGCCTAATTTGCGGGCGACCGAAGCCGCGGGCAAACACTAAAATAAATAATCTACTAAGTATAATAATTATCAAAAATCCGTATTACATTACGACAATAGTCTTGTGGGAAAGAAATTATATTAAACATATCCCTTTGACCCTAACTAACCTCCAGGCTATAAATGTTAATTACCTCATAATTATAACCCTGCTCTGGTCATTGTTAAATTACATAATTGCCTTTGGTAACCGCGTTACCCGTCTAAATAATTGATGTGCCTATGGTTAATAATGACTTTGGCATTGCATTGGTATTAAACTTAACGTAAGGGAGAGAGCAAATGTAGCGAAAAGGCCACTTTTGTTATCGATATGTTACGGGTAATACTAGAATAAAAAGGAAACCTAGATTTACCCGGGTAAACTTAGTATTCCCCTTGTTTTCTGGGTAAACTCCGAACAATAACTAAAATAGATTTAAATTTGGAAGTCTAACCTTCTTTTTACGCTCGCGCGCGTTTGGTCACAGTTCTAAGCTAACCTAACCCATTTGGTTGGTGTGACCTAGAAATAAAAACTGGCCACGTGCGTGTCGGGCCACGCGCAGTGTAGCGTTCCGTAGTACCCCGTTATCACATTTTAGAACGAACCCGTTGGTACAGCGCCATCTAGCGGCAGCTTTGTGAAACTTATAATAATTTATTATTTTTTTTATTTTACGTTTTGTTTTTCAATGCAAGACTTTACCCGTTTTAAACAAGCAACTACTTCATCTTAGTCACTTTATACGATTTATTCTAAGTATTTTGTATTTGGTACAAAATTATCCTACACCCAAGTTCAACGACTATTACTACTAAACTAATCAAGTTAACAATGGTAAGTTTAACAATGGTGTCTCGAACAAATCGGTCCTTTGACAGATCATGATTTCTGCTATAGTTTTCCTTTAAAATTTATGAAATGCACTATTATCATGATAATTTCCAGCATTTCAAGCTGGCTTGAAAAATCTGCTTTTAGCTTTTAGAGGGGACGCCCGACTGGAACAAAAATTTGCAATTTAGTTAAGTATTAAGTTTTATTTAAATGGAGCATTAAATCGAAAAGCAGAAAATTGGCAACCACTAAGTCATTTTAAAAGACCTATTCAACGATACCCCACACGATGGGGTAGACGATGAAAAAAAAAATCATACCCACTTCACATGTACCCCTACATGTGAAGCTAGCCTAAAAAAAATTTTTTTCCAAAATTTTATTTTACCACTTTGTTAGCGTTTTTGATATACACACTTCACGAAAACTTCACTTCTTCGTAAACCTACGTTTACTTCTTCTTCTAGCATTACCCTTTACAGATGCGCTAAGGCCGTGATCTACAAACGTTACTCAGCTTGATCTTTGACTTAGCCGTATATCATATTCTATCTTGAACTTGTAGTTCGACAGTTTTACGTCAGTGACAGGATTGACTCTAAACCAAAACAATTGACACTTGAAACCATTGTTCAGCCGATCTTCGATGGAATCGTCCTAAATCAACCAAAACGAATTATAACCATTAATTAAACCCTGACGTCTTAAGAATTTGAAAGCGGCGGCCAATCTACTTGTAGACATTTTCCGATTAATTTTCAGCACCTAAATTCCTTGGAGGAATCTTTTATTAATGGCCTTCTGTAACTCATCTATACTAATATTATAAATGCGAAAGAAGCTGTATCTGTCTATCAGTCTGTCTGATTATCACGTGTAAACCGATGAACAGAACATTATTTTTGACAAATAAGTAACATAGGACCTGTAAAAGGGCCTATTTGGTTTTTTTTTTCAACTTGGGTTATTGACTTGGTGAAAATAGAGATAACGGTTTTTTCCCAGATATCAAGAAAGAAAAAAAGAAAAAGCATTTATTAGCCCGCACAATACAAAACACCAAAAATAAAATGGTTAAATTCACAGTACAACTAATAAAAATTAAACATAGTGAAAAAAAATAAAATTAACGAAATTGGTCCTGTACGAGTCCAAAAATCCCCTATCTAAAAAAAACATTGTATAGGATTTAGGATTAAACGTTTCAACGACAAAGACATTATATCAATGTCTCAGATAGATCAGGTCTGTATGACATATTAGTTTAGTGATCCATGATCTCAGCTCCAAGATCTCAGTTCTTATTCCCTACTACAACAAGTACCTTAATGGGTACAATTAAGGTACAAATTAATTTGAAGTGGATTGACTGCCTTAACAACCCGTAAAGAATTTGTGATACTCCTTTAATAACAGTAGCTGCAGTTACTCATTAATTTGTAATCAATCTTTGTTCGTAAACGCTTTTGTCAGGAATACCCTAAAACCCAGTAATTAACGATTTAATTGATCTCAAAGAGTTATGTTTTGTCTTGGTAGACTTTACGAAGGTAACAGGATTATCTTGATTGTTTCTTATTTGTAAAGAAAATTAAGTCCCAAATGAAGTGGGTGTGCCTAATTCGAATCATGTTTCGACGTCGCTTGCCTTGTTAACTTTTATTCAGTGTATTTCAAAATGATCACTTCGTGGCTCTCCTTCCAAAACTGTTTAATAATAATAATCCATTTATTTCAGGTAACAAAGACCCATACATAAATACCTTAACCTAAAAATACATACTAATAACAATTTTTGTTAGTATAAGCAACTTAGAACTATGTTAGTAGCACTTCACTTGCACGATGTTTTGTGCGTTCTTGTGGAATTTGTCCGCGGAAGCGACGGTACACCACATCCTACGGCCAACTTATTCAGCACTAACAACTGTAGGTAAATTATCCATGATGAATTTTAACAGGAGAATTCAAGACAAAAATGTTTTTTTTAAAGCGGCACTAAATTAACAGCCAAACACCATCGACGCCATAATAAGTTAATAATAATATTAAGTTTTCGTTCATACCGTGTGACCAGTCTCTTTCCAAAATTCGATATTTTCCACTTCTTAAGTTAGTACCTGTTTTTAGAGTTTTTAAGCCGCCCATGGGCCTCTAACTTGGGTTTACATGCCGTCGCGATCTTCCTTTGATCTGTCCACGAAGTAGACACAATAGTTAAACAATGGTGTCTCGAACAAATTGGTCCTTTGACCATGACGTGCTGGTTTGGTTTTCACACGATGTTTTCCTTTACCGAAACGAGTGATAATGATACTATGATGATAGAGATTAATAAAAAAATATGCACTGTATCAAAGAACGTATTAACATTTAACAAGGCCCTTAAACCCAAATCACACCACACACCGATTTATTTTTAATCTTCTGCATTATTGATTGGTAAGCGGCCGGACCTCTACTCGATCATGTTGACTAGCGGTAAATATAACTACAATGTGTTAAAAGGTTATGGAGAAAATATCTCATGGATTTACTAGATTCAATTTTCAACTGGAAAATGCTTTAAGAATTCTAAATGGAAATTTAAAACACGTCAAAATTAGTAATGATTGAAGACTTTGGGAGGCAGACAGTTTGAAGCAGTTCAAAAACATTTTGAGGTTTTAGATTGTAACTAAAAGGTTTCAAAGTTAACCATTATTGAAGAGTTGAGGAGGTAGACAGGTTGAAGCAGTATTCGACAGAAGATTAGGTTTGTGATTGGACTTTACTTTTGGTCAAGTTTTTATTAAGTGTTATTAGGTTTTTCCGTGAAAAACTGGAAGAAGGCCCGGTGAAGGCTGCGGGAATCCGCTGGATGCGAGTCGCACGGGACCGGTCAATGTGGCGACACTTGGGGGAGGCCTATGTCCAACAGTGGACGTAGTCTTGCGGCTGAAATGATGATGATGATGAGGTTTTTCCATCAGGAATTTCCTTGAAACAGTTCGAAGTCTGGATTTGTGCCCGGTTAAGGTGGAACTACTTCATGCCAGTCATTCATTGAAGTCATTCAATGGGATTTAATGAAATTCGAGGGCTTTGTTGATGGTTTGAATGATGAAAACTCTGTAAAATCATATTTTGTTGCGGTCGAGAATCATATTTACCTGCAAATTTGAATTTCGCGGGCTACCGTGGAGTTTTCACCTTAATTGTAGTAGGCTCCCTTTATATTATAATATATCTACTATAGCTCCTCCAACTCTGCCTAAAACTAAGGAGAAACAAGCGCTATGTTGAGTATGTTATGTGATCTTACTAAAACGAAAGTTTAGTCCAAAATGATTCAAAACTTTTCCAAATAGCCGTATCCACTAAATGATAATTATATACTTCCCTGGACGATCTAGACAATAACGAGACCCCAGGAGTATTACCGGCAACAGAAACAAACGAGCTGTCTCGATGATAAACATGCTCCCTCGCGGAATAACTGAGATATATTCGTGGGATTAACGTGTACCTTTCCACTGGTTTACGTCATGTGTATATTCTGTAGGTACTAAGGTTTTGGTATAGCAACCTGATGAGTTGATGACTTTCGATTTACATTTTGATTTTAAAGCACAAGCAGAGTCTAATATATAGTGTGTACCATCTGGTACCAATCCAGACCCAATCCAGGGTAGACCAATCCAGGTTGGAGCACTAACCTGGATTGGTCTCATAGAAGTTTTTGATCAGTATTAGACACTAGATCGAAGATGCTGAGATAGGAGCCTTTTTGGCCTCGCACAGGTCTTCTTTTTATAATTTAGTTTTAGTTTTTTTTTATTATTATTTATTTTTGTAGTTCTTGTGCTTGTCCCAAATAAATATTTTTCTTTCTTTCTAAGATCGATAGGCATCTATAAAAAAAATGTGTAAAAAAGGCCATTTTCTTGCTAACTAATTTAATTTTTTAAATCTATGCATGGGAGACAAAAATTTCACGAAAAATTATAGATAGTCTTCTAAAACCATTTTCGTGTTGTTACATACAATAGTTCAGGTAGTTCCCCTTACTGCCCCGCTGAAAGTTTTTACCCTGTATTTGCTCGATTTCATTGTTCTTCCCATTATATTTACATAAGTAGGATGCCGAGTAAACATAACGAACGATCTGTCGCCACGATAAACAAGCAAGATATGGGATTAGCGTGTTTCCCTGAACTGATTCACAACTTGTTGCAAGATGAGGAGTATTTATGGGTTCACAAATTCTCGTCTCAAGATCTTGCGACTTCGCCCACGAGGAGGTTGCAAATTATCTGACAGGAACCGTGGCCCTCTTAGCTTTTATAGCGTAACCCAGGTCATGCTCGATCTGTATGTTAACATTAAAATCTGTTAAGCCGTTCTGCTAAGGCATGAAAAAAAAAACCGGCCAAGTGCGAGTCGAGCTCGCGCATGAAGGGTACCGTACCATAGTAGTAGAGGAGCCCCCTTTAATTTTATTTTTATTACTTGTCGATAAAGCGGCAACAGAAATACACATTCTGCGAAGCTCTACCTATTACGGATCATAAGATATATATATAGAAGCCTGCTGACAGACAGACGGACGGACGGACGGTTACCCTTCAGGTACCAGGTACCATATAAAGACAGATCTTCAGAGTAACTTTCACATTTACAATATTAAAACGTATTCTACCCTAGTCTCGGTTCATCGTATCTTGTAGATTTAATTTTGTGATAAGATCAAGATAAAAACGAAACTTTCCTTATCGAATATATAACGGAGACGAGAAAATATGAAGTTGACGAAATCGAATAAAAAAGTAGCATAACAAGTTTTAGTTTCATTTCATAGTTCTGTGAAAAATGGAAAATAAATGGACATAGAAATTCTGACAACCAGTCTTACCAGGGGGTATCGTATTACCCAGTACCAACTGGGTTGTGGAGGTCATATTATCTGTGTACTCGGTACTCCGCCAATAATTCAGTTTTTTCCGTTATTTTTGTGTTTTCCGTTCTCCAACAGCATCAGCAACAACATCTGTGTAAATCAGATTAAGTATTGGTTTTTACAGTCTTGGACTTATCCAGTCGCCAATTACTGGTTCTCCAGCATTCACAAAAATAAGTGATAAAAAAAAGAAAAAAAAGAAAATTAAAACGAGTGGCTCTAGATTTGAAATGGGTGCAACAGTAAACTCCTTTTTAAGAGTATACTTCAACCTTCAGCATTATTTGTGGGCGGCATGGGCAGTTGGGCACCCGGAACTTCGGGGACAGAAATCAAAGAGTAGAAATATAAAGTTCAAAAAGAAAAAAAAAAGCTTTTACTTTACTAACTAAATACGAAATTTAAAAAAAAGACTAAGTATAAAAATTTTAGTTACTAGTTATTCAGTTACTAGAAAGAAATAAAGTGATTGAAAATTGGTTCATTCACCAACATCTTTCGCTACTTTATAGGTTTTAAATAATATTTTATCTGAAAGGAAATTGCGTCAATGAAGATAGGACGTACATTTTCTGATGGAGTGCGTTAAGAACAAGAATGAAAGGGAATCATGGATTAGAGAGTTTAAATTAAACATTCTGTACGTCAATGATTCTTTACTAGGTACATAGTAAATATTCTGCATATGTAAATAGGTAATAAGGTACGATGGGGTTGGCATATCTGTATGGATAAAAACCCCTTTTTGTTTGCAAAGAATTTAAAAAAAAAAGATGGGACGTAGCATGTACAGGCGTTCTCGAGAGGACTCATTACAAGTGGAAGTACCACTTGAACTTAGGCATTGATAAAAGTGTGAGTAGAAGCTTTTAACACTTTCCTTTATTTTATACTAACTGTTGCCGACGAACTTCGTCCGTGTAAAATTATAACATTAAAAAAATATTACTATACTATTTTAATCGGATTTTGTTAACAATTTTATGCGTTTAATTTTTTTACACGGCACCCTAATTCTAAAATAAAAGTAGCATAAGTTACTTCTTTTATGATCAGCTATCTGCCAGTAAAATCGACAAAATCGGTCCAGCTGTTTTGGAGATTAGCCTGAACAAACAGACAGACCTATTTTTTTTTTAGTTATAAGAAATGTGTATAGTTTCATGTGCATTCAGTAAAAAGCTGTAATTTGAAATTAAAAAGAAACACTTTAATTTTATTATATATATACGTATATATTTATTTTAATAGAAATAGACTATTTCCATTGTTATATTATACGTAGTACGTTTCAATCCATTAAATTCTCCGTCCTCTTAATAACTTTCTCTGCTCTTTCTTCGTAGTTTTGAACTCTACGCTTTGGGTAAAATAAAATTAATTTTCTGAAAATGTCGTGCTCTATCCACTGAAGGTCAACGTAGGCTCAGGCGGTTCCCTCTGATGTTTATTTTTTTTTTCTGTATACTTTCGAAGCTGTCTACTCCAGCCCGCGTAGCATGACCACCGTAGAGACGAAAGAGAATCGACAAATAAAAAAATAAAATAAAAATAAATAAATATCGCTGGACATTACACACAGCGCCATCTAGTGCCACACTAAGCAACGAGGCTTGTGTCGTGGACACCAGATAGTTGATATACTACATACATACTTCTTGTTTGTAAATAATATACATATAAACATCAATGTCCATGCTCATCACACAAACATTTGCTCCTACCGGGATTCGAACCCGGGACCCTAAGAACGTAAGGCAGCCTCACTACCACGGTGGAGCACACTGTGGAGGTGTGCCCCGCTTGGGTGGAGCACCGCCGTGTCCTCGAGGTGGCGATCGGCGGCGGCGACCTCTCGCTCCCGGCCCTGGTTCGTGCCATGGTCCGGAGCGAGACGGAATGGGACGCCGTCACCTCCTTCTGCGAAGCAGTCATGCTAGCGAAGGAGGTGGCGGAACAGGACAGGGAGAGATCCTCACGTCCCGGCCGCCGCGGGAGACGCCCCGGGCGTCGGGGGCCACGTGGTGGCTTCCGGCCACCGTAGACGCGGGCCTGTGGACGGGGAGCTATGGGCTAGCTCGCCGTCCGTACGTCTCATGACGACAGGCCGTGTCGACGGCGCGTTCGTGTTCCACGCGCGCCTCAAAGAGAGTCAGCAATAGGGAAGGGGTCCGCAAGGACCGAAGCCTGCCGGGGCTGCGGGACTATTCGAAAGAGATACCGTGGCCCCGGAACACAAAGGGCGAGGAAGGAACATGGATGGGTTTTAGTCAGTAAAAGTCTGACACTCCCTCCTGCTCCGCCCAGAGCGGGAGAAGTCATTTGATGATTTCCCATCCGAAAAAAAAAAAAAAAAAGGCAGCCTCACTACCGCTGCGCCATTCGGGTCGTCTTTTTCAATACATTTTCTCGAAAACGGGTTCTTATCGCACTACAATTAGGTTCAACATGCCGTGTATTTCACACACGTGGATCTTTTCATTTTCCATCACCGCGTGCTGTGCCGCGTGCAGAAAGGAGCCAATTTCGCAAAACTGCCACAGATAAAACTATACCTATACTTAGTACAAATTGGTGCAATGCCTATAGTCGGTGGTGATTGTTTTTTTTCATTATTTTATTTTATTTCTTCAAAAGTGTATTGAAAAACGTCGTTTGATACACGTGGACATTTGTTATTGCAGTTCTCGGCTCAAAAACACCCTTGCCTGTGGCTAGGGTATTAATTCCGCCTCGAATGCAATAACAAACTATCTTCACTTGTATCAAAATGTACTATTGTTCATCTGTCATTGAATAGACAAAATGACAGATAAACAAAGGATTTGTCGATTCTCTTTCGTCTCTACTGTGGTCATGCTACGCGGGCAGGTGAACGTTAAGGCGTGACGTAGGTATAGGCATGTGTTTGGGTGGTAGCGAGGATGGATGAAAGACTTGGATCGGTTTATGTAGTACCTACATAAGTCTAGCTAGCATTGAGGAGCTCGTGGCTAAATAATAACAGCCGCTCGGGTCGTTCTTTAGGTTAAGCCGTGCTTGCCTAGGTTGGTCTGTGGATGGGTCGGTAACGACCCAATAAATACCGAGTTTCCTACGTGTCTTGGAAAGCACGTTAAACAGTTGGTCCCGGCTGTCAATTATAGATCTTTGACAATCGTTAGTGGCCCTAAAAGTCTGACAACCAGTCTTACCAAGGGGTATCGTATTACCCAGTACTAACTGGGTTGTAGAGGTCAGATAGGCAGTCGCTTCATGTAAAATACAGGTATTCAGCTGCTTCTGGTTAGACTGGAAGCCGACCCCAATATAGTTGGGAAAAGGCTAGGCAGATGATGATAGGCCTAGTTAGCATTAGATATTCATATTTACGATCATGAGGTCTTGGGTTCGATTCCCAAAATATGTTTGCGTGGTACTACTAAGTACACCTCTACTTAACCCTTCGAGGAAAACAGGCGTGATGTTATAATGGTTTTAGTGCTCAGTACAGTAATACGTGAACACTCTCAAAAAGTTGTAAACATAAGGCTATATCGATTGAACACGTTTTTTACACTACAAATACCAAATATTATTGGACAACAACTTTTTGTTTGACAGTACAGTTATTTTGTAACGGATTACAGACACTAGTAAAACTAGTGTGATTAACCAAGACGGCAGGATAAATGCTTCCCGCTGAGTCCAAAAAATATTGGATACATATTTTTTTATTTTTTCACGTAAACAAAAGACGATACAGTGCGTCGAAAACTCGTGTGACGTCACATTTGAGTAATTTTTTTAACTCAAATGTGACGTCACAAACCCCCCACTTAATTTGATAAAACAAAAAATGCGTATCCAATATTTTTCGATAATCTAACTGACGGACTAAACAGAATCATATTTTTTTTAGTCAGTCATCATCCCTATTGGGGACCTCAGGCCAGAACCCGGTGTCCGGAGCCACTTCCACAATTTAACCGTACCTTTAAGATAGTAAACATATTATGTTAGTCTCGGTTAAGTACATCAACGCGAAACCCAAAATAACCCCGTTCCTTGCGTTGACGCCATTCCGAAATTCAAATCAAATTATGTCAAACTCGCCCAATCTTGAGCCGGCTAACTTTCTCGTCAAATTAGAACGTCCCTACCTACCCCGTCCCTGACCTTTGCTGCCAATCTAAAAAGTATCTGAGAATAAAATTGTTGAATAACTTTATAAATCTTGTTAACTTTATCGCTTGAAGTTGAAAGGACACCAAGATGTCGTATCCTAGTCGGATCATTTTTATTTGAGAGAGAATATCATAAAATAAAATCGTAGTTGAAAGCTAGAAGAATCTTTGTTTCGTACTGGGAATCTAGAAGAATTTGTTGTGTTCTTTAACAGTCTCCTGAATGTCATTGCGGGGAAATTTGATTGCCCGTTTATGCATTTCATGTGAAACCTACATGTTCTACTAACATAGCTTTTTAAGGACTTGTTTACTAACAATTTATATGGCTGTAAAATAATTTATCTGAAATAAAATGATTATTATTATTTAATAATTGTATCCACGTGGAGGTTATGAGGAGACCTTTGCCTAGTGTGAGGCTACATAGGCTAACTAAAAAATATTTTTTTTTAAACAAATTGAAAATTATACGAAATTAACGTTATACTAAATGTTATTAGAGCAAAACAAGTTTATATGACATGTAACATTAGATCACATGAAATTAGGTTATTAGTTTTTATGGCATATGAAAACTATATCATGTGAACGTTATTTCAAGTGAAAATATACTATCTGTTATTATGCCATTTATTACACACCCGGCAAGAAAGGACGTCGCAAGAAGTTGGCGAGTAATAGAGAAGTTTGAAAGAGGAAGACATGCTGCGCAGAACCCAAATAAATTAGGATAAGTGCAGGAGAATAATGATGTTCATAAAAAAGGACATTAACATAAAGAATCAGTATCTCCTCAAGAGCCGTTCGAGATTCTTTCTATGTGTGTTTCTCAAAAAGAATATTAAACAGCATCACCACGGGTCGAAACCAGCTAGTAAAAATGTGGTGGTGATCGGGTACGGTGTACAGTGCTTACACGTGCGTGTGTGGCGTACATCACACCACGAAGGTTGAGGAGATCGTGGAGTATGTCCGAGCGAAGACCAGCTGGACCTTGAGGGTCGTGAAGTTGGAGTCGCGCCACAACACGAATTTTAAGTCGTTCGTGGTGCGATTTCCAACTCAGCATATTGAGACCTTCCTCAAGGAAGAGTTTTGGCCGAAGGGTGTCATGTATCAGCGATTCCGCGGAAGGCTACGCGACACCACGCAGCGCAACATGACGCCGTCACTTCGTGTTCAATAGTTTAATTGTGGTTTTTATAAATATGTATGTTAGTTTGTAAGATATATATGATATGGGTCTTTTGTTACCTGAATTAAATGATATATTATTATTATTAATATTATACGCGTGTGTGAGCTAAGAAGTGCCAAGTTGTCCAAGGTACTGCGGCTTATATCATAAAGACATCTTATTTTTATTCTACCACAGTAAAAGCTTATGAAAATCCAGGCTTGTGATAAGAAGAGCTACTTGCGTATTCTGCGCGGAAAAGGATAAAAATATTATGGCAGTATTTTTAAAAATATAGGGCAGTAGTTTTTCCGCTGCAAGATTTTTCATGTATAAATAAAATTTTATTTATGAAAAATGTCGTTGTCTTTTCACATAAACGTAAAGTTTTACGCGTGTATTTTAGATCATTTTAATTACCTTGCCCCAAATTGTTAAGTAAAGCGTTAACGTAAAAAATAATGGAAACAAAGTGATGCTACAGTGAATCATAAATGTTAAACAAACTTCATTGAGAACAATATTATTTTAAAATATTTTCATAAAATCACTTTAATTTATCAAAAACGTTATACTCAATTTTCCCGGCTCACACATTTAAAGCAAAGTGAACCATGATGATATGATATGATGATGATATGATGTTTATTTTTGCAAGTTTTACAAACACTTTTACACGTCATTTTTTTTAAAACTAGATGGGGCCGGTGTTTCGTACCTGACTACTCTGAGAAGAAACAGCCGAAACAAACTCAGAGGTCACAGTCTCTTTTGAAGTCCAGACATTATCTCGCTCAATTCACATGAGGACTATGCAGATTAGTGTCTGAGATGGTCTTTAGAAGAAAGAACCACACAGATTTGAGTGGACTTGTCCATGAACGTCGAACAAACACATTATCCCGGAACAGTTAAATTTTCACGAAAATATCATACAAACAATAAGTTTAATGACCGAAAATATCGAAATTCGAAACCGTCCATTTTACAATGACATGCCTCATTTGGCAACATTCCAGTGATTAAACTGTCTGATTGGAATTGCATTTACAAATAGTATTGTCCGAAATATATAGGGATTTGTGCGTAAGTAATAACAGCCGCATGGATCGATTGTGAGACAGCAGTAATCAGACGCCCGAAAGTCAGACGAACAGTCTTATCAAGGGGTATTGTTTTACTCAGTAACTGAAATGTGAAGGTCAGATAGGCAATCGCTCCGTGTAAAATACCTACTCTAAGATGATACAAATAGCATTATAGGCACGAAAAGCAACATTAATTTACAATATGTATAGATAAACATAGAATAGGTAGCAATACAACACTGTTTTCAACGTCACTGCGTTCCATAATGGAAATGAGCCCTCGTTAAGGTAATGCACGAGGTATAGAGCTACCGTACTAGTAGGATGAAACTCAATATAGAACGCACGTGGAAGCGAGGCAGACATAATGGGAACTCGTTGGCGGCGTACAATCTATTCCCAGTAGATACATCTGTGATTCTATTAAGTGTTTTATTCAGGGAAAAATAAAAGAAAGATAATAGAAGTCTACCTTTTCTGCAATTCACATATGTGGCAAGTACACCTTCAAATGGAAATGAAAGTAGAACGGTGCTTGGCTATATGAAAACATGACGTTTATTCATACACTAGCTTATAAACGCGACTTCGCCCGCGTGAAGTTCGGAAGATGTCCCACGGGATCATACTACCGGGATAAAAACTACCCTAAGTATATGTTAATGCAGGTTATAAACTATCTATGTGCTCATCCAAATTCGTTCAGTAGTTTTCGCGTGAAAGAGTAACAAACATCCATCCATCCATCCATCCATTTATCCATCCATCCATCCATCCATCCATCCGTCCTCAAAAACTTTCGCATTTATAAGTAAATGAAAAATGTATGCATACGTTTTTGAACTTATAGGTACAATTACGAAGTTACTATTTAAAATTCGAATGTAAATACTTTAATGCTCATTGACTGTGGTTCACTATACGTATACATTTGGTGTAAACACGGCCTTAATCGAATAAACGGAACCTATACTTAGATTGAACTATACTTCGATCTTAGCAATGCAGGTATCCTTAATTACTATGCAAGTCACAGTCCAGCGATCGCAAAGCAAGTCAAGTGCAAGTTTTTGCATAACATCTATAAAAGGTAATTGGAATAAAATTATCGGTTTTTCTATCACATGACTGAGTCGCACAGTTGAAATTCCACAGTTTCGCCATTTAGCATAGATTTGCAATCAATGTTTATCTTATACCGACTTCTATATCTGTCTGGATTAGGGATGTTACAAAGCTTCGATACCGACTCCGATATGTCGGAACTTCCGATTGATCTTACACCTCCGGTTCCGACTTCGGTTCCAATAATTTTAAATCGGAGGTTTTATTCGGAAGTCCACCAGGTTCAGTAGCCAGCGGACAACTGTATAGTGGTGCTGGACTCATGTATGACCCGTTAAGAAATAGATTGGACGGAGACAAAACTGCAAATGTATTGTTTATTAAAAGTAATTGATATAAATGAAAATTAATTAAATAAATAAATAAAATAAATAAATATCGCTGGACATTAACACAGCGCCATCTAGTGCCACACTAAGCTACGAGGCTTGTGTCGTGGACACCAGATAGTTGATATACTACATAGATACTTTTTGCTCGTGTTTTTGTTTTTGCTTTTTTCGTGTAATTGACTCCAGAAGTAGCAACTTCTGGAGTCAATTAATTCGATTTAATTTTGCTAACTGTTATAAAATGTGTTTTTTTTTTTGTCATTTGTTTTTTCTATAACATAGGTTTAAAATTGTTTAATTGAAATTAAAGAGGCTGACTCATTACGGTTTGTACTATTTTATTTTATTGCCTGCCCTTAACACATCTTTTGTTCTGCCAACATCTTCGACTCCGCCTCCGACTCCGATACCGGTTCCGGTTCTGGTTTCGACTCCGAAAAACCAAATTTAAAAACTCCGACTCCGATTTCGGATCCGATAAAACCACCTCCGTAACATCTCTGGTCTGGATAGCATGCAACAATAATTGAATCAACGACAACGCCTTTTATTTTACTACTAAATTTAGCTTACGGCTTCGCTCTCGTTCTGCAATTGAATGTAACCTATGACACTCGGGGACAATGTAGCTTCCCGTTAGTGAAAGATTCTTCGGAATCGGATCAGTAGTTCCGAAGATTAGAAAGATATTTCCCCTGGCTACCTGTTCCTGTTTATCTGATTTTAAAAAGTAAATTATTCATTAAAAACAGGTTAATTCACAGACTGTTGTATTGTCCCAATTTTCTGATATTTCCAGGCGTTTTAGAATTACACTTAAAGTACTTATGGCATGATATCCGTGATTTTCCTTTATTACTATGAGCTCCCGATATTTTGACGCTGTTGTTGCTGTTGCTGTTGTTGTTGTCGCCGTTGTTGTTTAGAATTGCTCTCAAACTCCAGACACTGAGCTAAAATTCCGGACATAAGGCAAACCTATCTTAGAAACGCCCGGTATCTAAACAGTGAGAACATACTCATACAAATAATAATCTTTTATATATTATTATATCTACGTAATCGCGTTGAAGAAACTAACTTAATGTAAAGATAGGATTTACCCTAATATCAAGTAAAAAGTCTACCCACGTAATAACCTCTGTGTGCCTATACAACAAGTAATTTGATGCTTATATTTCAAACATTATTACGCTATTAGCTCACTAAAAGCCACTCTAACAGCCAATTACGGTAATTGCCCGCGGGAACGTGAATAGTGCGGTTTGATTAATTTTAACATTATCATAATTAACTTTTACTAATTTATAAAATCTGAAGGCGATTAATAGGTTCTGCACTGATTTTATTAGACTGATAAAATAATGTGACTTCATGATACTTACACATTGTTTTTGTTATCAATTCGGAAAAAAAGAACATTTTCGTGAACACTGATGTGAATGATGATTCATTTTCTTGTCCTTAACCCAATCTACTTGGGGTCGGCTCAGCATATATTCTTCTATTCGTCAAGACAGAACCAAAGATATTTAATTAATAGTATGAAACCTGCATAAAGAATCTTTCAGACGCTTAGGTTTTGGTTTTAAGTAACTGTCAAAGTTTTAATCGCTTAGTCTAAAATTTTGACAGATTTACTTTTGACATCATATTCTACATTTGATAGATTCTATATTTGACAGATTCTACAATCGACAGATTATTTACGTGCGGAGCTGTGTCAATTATTTGTTCCAAATAATTATATTTGCTCTAGAAAACATAAACTGTTAAATGTCCCATTTAGGCGCACTGCATCTATGCTAGCTCGATCCAGTTCCCCTATACCGCGTATGCTTACGAAGCTGAACGCGCTCGTGGAGACCAACCCTGGATTGGACTTGTTTGCTGATGAATGGAAGACGATAATGTTAGAATGTTTGTGGTTCTGCGAGAAGACTGAGTAAAAGCATTATTTAATTTAGTGTTAATGGTTTATGCTGTACTAAATTGTACTAAATTTCATTTGCGGATGTAAAATTTACCTACTCACGAACACTAACAAAAGCGATTTCCTAGTGAAATAACGGTATATACTTTGAGATATGTAGGAGAAAATCACTTAAACATATTAGTGGTAATGCTAGCGACTGTACCTACAAGCAAGCCGCACTAAAATTTTCAATTATTGTTACGCTCGATTTCCAACCAAATCCGATTCCACAAAAAGTGATTCCGACGGTTTACGAATAAATCAATTAATTTCAACAACGTCGACATAAATGGCTATCACAACTGAGCGAAAACAAAAAAGACCAATTTCAAAAGACTGGTGCTTTGTTTGAGTTATTGTTGCGGTATTTTTGTATCGAGAGTCGTTATATTAGTATCCTAAAGTTGGAATTGAAATATTTCCGTGATATGTTATGTTCCGTGATATATTCCGAAATGTTTCATTTTCGAGGCCTGCTTCCAAAGACTTTCATTCGTAGGATACGGTAGGCACAAAGTTGTCACAATAGGACAGGACATATCCGCCGCTAAGACGATTATTTACATTAAATAAGGATAAAAAGACTTAAAATAAACTAAATTAGGGTAAAAATGGTTAAAAATGTTCACTAAATAATATGGCTACACGTGTAGCACTAAATTAGGTAACACTTAAATTTTATATCACTCAATATATAGTGAAAACCTAAACTGACAATGATGAGGTTTCTTTTATCTTCTTCTCTTGCTGGTGAGTTGGTTCCGCCACTTATTCTCAAGTTAAAACTTTAGGAAGGAGTGGGCGTTTTGGGAGAGAGCTAATTCTCCCGCGACCTCAAGCGATACGAATCGCGACTCCAAATGTGTCAAGCGTCACGCACGTGTGTCTTTTGTTTCTTTCTCGTGAGCATCGTCGTATCACTAGTCGCATCTGTTGTGACTTGTAGCAAGCTCTAAGCACTTTATTTCATTTTTTTTTACGCACCTCTTTGCCAACGGATAGATTAAGGTTTCTTGAATCAATTCCTCATGGGGATGTAATCTTTTTAGGGTTCCGTGGTCCTGTTTAATCTGTAACACATCACGGGTTGTTGGTTAAAATCACATGTTATTACTAAACATTTGTGCACGTACAAAAATATACATACTAGGACAAACCTGGTTTAAACATATAATTAATTGCTTGTTTGTCGTCATAATTAATGTATGACCTGTAACGTATCACACAACGAGGACACCCGAGGCTATATATATGGCCATTAATTACATCACATAAAACGTAGACACGTAGAACTTAGTTCTTGGTTTATTATTTAACCGACACATTAGCTGGTATAAATAAATACCTAATTACTAAAATATCGAATTCATTAACTGAATCTGCCTGGAGCTTGATCTCATTTTCCTTTCTACGAAGAAATACTCAAACAAATTCAGGTTTTAATTCGGTTACTTTGTCTCATAAATAGTAAATATGAAAGGAATAAGATAACGTAACATCACGCATGTAATCTCCGAAGGGATGTGTACCTGATAATACACCCACATTTCGCCATTTATGTTTAAGTCCCATCCAATAGGGAGCAAGCCCATTGCTATCAACCGGGCATAAATCTAGTGGCTGCTTCTGAGAAATTATATTATTTAGAGAATATGAGGTCTATTTAAGAAATAGGCTTTAAAAGTAATCATCATCAACATTTCTGCCGAAAGACGTCCACTGCTGGACAGAGGCCTCCCCCAAGTGTCGCCACATTGACCCGTCCCGTGCGACTCGCATCCAGCGGACTCCCGCAACCTTCACCAGGTCTTCGGTCCACCTAGTGGGAGGCCTTCCAACGCAACGTCTTCCGGTTCGCGATCGCCACTCCAGAACTTTTCGGCCCCATCGGCCATCCGTTCTGCGAGCAATGTGCCCTGCCCACTGCCATTTAAGTTTGGCAATTCTTAAAAGTAATACTGCCTTTAAAAACATCGTCAACATATCAATCGAAAGACGTCCATTGACTATTTCAAGATTGACGAGCAAATACCCGTGACCTTTGTCGTCAGTTCCCCTTGTAGAATGGCTTATGGTACCTCCAACAAGTAGCTTATAATAGAATTTGTCTGCCTTGTAAAGTAAAACATGCTTTCCTTGTCATCATCTGCCGAGCCTTTTCCTAACTTAAATTGGGGTCGGCTTCCAGTCTAACCGGATGCAGCTGAATACCTGTATTTTACATGAAGCGACTGCCTATCTGACTTACACAACCCAGTTAGCAATTGGTAAGACTGGTTGACAGACTTTTTGGGTCACTGACTACCTGTAACGGCTTAACGTGCTTTCCGAGGTACGGAGGAAACCCGGGATGTAATAGGTGGGCACCCATCCACAGACCAACCTAGGCAAGCACGGCTTAACCTAAAGATCAACCCTAGCGGCTATTATTATTTAGCCACGAGCTCCTCAAAACATGCTTTCCTTGTATCAGTTTAAAACACCTTATAAATATATAAATACTCAACTCGTAAATGCGTCGTTAAGGAAAAACTGGTACTTGGTAGAAGCTATGTCGCTTTGCCAACTGCGTCTTCATTGCGATATCTTACTAGTACGCACTGCAGATAATAAAGTTCCGTCCTTATTTTATTTAGCTGTTTGTAGCAAATGGTTGTTTTATTTAGGTTACATCTTTAGTTAGTACTGTTTTTAGAGTTCCGTACCTGTCGGCAAAAACGGAACTCTTATAGGGTCACTATGTTTTCCGTTTGTACGTGTTTCTAGACCCTTTTTCTCAGGAACGCGTGTAGTTATCATGTTGAAATTAATTTCAATTACTCAAGTCTCAAGTCAGAGCAGCAATGAAAAAACCAAAGTTGTAAGTGAACGCGAACGCGATATGACCGTTTATGTCGCATATTTTACGATTTCACAATGGAATTAAAACCTGTAAGGTACTTCCCGTTGACCTAGAATCATGAAATTTGCCAAGAAACAATGTCTCACAGCACATGACTACAGGAAAAATCTGAAATCGTAAATATGTAGTTTAATAACAAAATACCTACAAGTTTATTATTATAGGGAACATTCGTCGCGCGAGTACAACCCGCACTTGGCCGGTTTTTGTTTTATGTAGGTATGTACCTCTTTTCCTGAATATTTTCCTCTTCCCCTTCTGCCTTTCCGAACATTGTTCCTCTCTCGTCAACTGCCGAATAAGATAATCATGTTTCTTTTAGTGCTACCTTCTCTGTTTCTTTCCACTCTTTTTTTTTCGGATGGGAAATCATCAAATGACTCATCCCGCTCTGGGCGGAGTGGGAGGGAGGGTCAGACTTTTACTGACTAAAACCCCTCCATGTTCCTTAATCGCCCTTTTTGTTCCGAAGCCACGGTATCTCTTTGGAACAGTCCCGCAGCCCCGGCACGTTCTTTCCACCCTTTTTCTTCAATATTCTTAAAATTTGTCAATCGCATCGCTTCTTTTACTAAAATCTGAGTAACATGCATTAATTAGCATACATACATACACAAAAAAACTCACGCCCTTTTCTCATGGCGGTAGGCAGAATCCACAGAACGCCACCTGCTATGACCCTTACATACTCTTTTGTCTCGTCCACGTACATCTGATCATACACGCACTTTGTCTCGTCCACGTACATCTGGTCATACACGCATTTTGTGTCGTCCACGTACATCTGATCATACACGCACTTTGTCTCGTCTACGTACATCTGGTCATACACGAACTTTGTGTCGTCCACGTACATCTGATCATACACGCACTTTGTCTCGTCCACGTACATCTGATCATACACGCACTTTGTCTCGTCCACGTACATCTGGTCATACACGCACTTTGTCTCGTCCACGTACATCTGATCAGACAGCAATTTGTCTCGTCCACGTATGTACATCTGGTCAAACACGCACTTTGTCTCGTCCACGATCTGGTCATACACGCACTTTGTCTCGTCCACGTACATCTGGTCATACACGCACTTTGTGTCGTCCACGTACATCTGATCATACACGCATGCCGGATTCGAGTACTACGCACCTGACCTTTCTGAAGAACCTCACCAATAAGATCAGTGTATAATCAGCTTATAATGTACCCTCCACTCCAGGGTTACAGGCCTCTGCCCTGTGAGTGGGCCGTAATTCACTATGCGGGCCCAGTGCGGGTAAAAGATAACATATTTTCCATAATAAGTTGGATATTTCTAGCCATACTATATTGCTTTTCTTCATACACTACTTGGTTTGGTTGTGTCTCATTTTGACGCATCTGTTTATCGAAGATGTTTGCCACATATTGATGGAGTGTGTCCGGAACGAGGCCCTTATAGAAATTTACTAAAAACTGAAATTGATACGATTTCCTCAGATGTGGGATGGTGTTACAGAATTTGGTCATTTCCTGTGTCGAGAGAGACCAGATTGCTGTACAGGCCCGTTCAAATGGGCATTGAGAATTTATTTATTTATTTATTATTATGGCACTTCAACGACTTACTCACTAAAACATACATACATATAAATCACAAACAATTTTATTTAAAGTGAAATCGTCACTTATAGAAGTGCACAGCACTTGCAGAATAATAAGCAAGTAAACTTAGTTACTATAGAATATATCTACCTACTAGAACAGAAATATAATTAAAAAATAAAATTAAAGATGGGCTGTATACCTACAACATTACCGAAATACAGAGAATAGAATAGGTTACGTGAATCTTCTATATGATTGTGTTTTTAAATGAGTGTGTTGGATTTTGTTATTTGTATTACAGGGGCGACATCTTCAAATTAAACAAGCCCCTTTAAAAAAACGGAAAAGAAAAAAAATATCGAAACACTTGTATTTAAAACAAAGACCTGTAAACCTAGCTTAAACAAGTAAAGTGATATGTATTAGGTATTGGAAAAAAAAATCTTTCCAAATTACGTTAGTTTTAGGTCACACGTTCGTAATAGGACATCTGACCCTCACCTTTCACCTAATCATTAATCAATTAACCGACCATCTACCTAACAGGGCAGGATAATACAGGTTTATCTCATTAATTGGATAAGTCACGCGGTGTAGTAGTAGTTAGTAGTTGGCATATTTAGTTGGCGGTAGTAAGTAGCTGGCAGGTTTATTTTCGTGTATTCTGCCGACGTTCGCGAGTTACTGACGCGCCCTTCGTTAGGGCTTTGTGATATAAATGTTATGTGAAGTTTCATATAAAGCCAGTTTGGAAACAAAATGAAGTCGAGTCTCAAGAAAATTCGGTTTGACAAAAGTATCCGGTAAGTTTATTTTTGTGATATAATCAGGGACTTAAGTATATTCTGTTTACTTAATTAGTTAAGTAAACAACACTTATTTAGTAAACACGATATACTGTAGTCGCTTATTATATTAAACTGTAACATGTATAAAATATCCTGTATAATATATTATTTATTTATTTATACTTAACATAAATTAGTGTCACAGAGTTAAATAAACTAGACATTTACGGTTTTCCGATTTTTTCCTTAACAATGTGATGTAAGACATTGATTCTTGCCAAATTTTATGATTCTAGATCAACGGCATGTACGTTATGTGTGTTCCTTATTGGTTTCATTAGGATAGTATGTTTCGCATAAGAAAGGCAGAATCTTGCAAGGAACACTTCATAAGACTAAAAATTCTAACAGTGCAATATCTCTATATTCTTATGTTGCTAACTAACTTTGTTAATAATTTGCACAAATTTGAAACAGAAGACCAAAGACCAGCTAGATATAGTACTCGCAGGAAAGACTTACCCTACACAATACAACCTAGATTGAAAGTGGTTCGACATAGTCCCAGATATCAATCGGTCCTGTAATACAACAGGTTGCCGTTGGAATTTAAAAGCATTACCAGTGCAAATTTATTCAAACACAAATTAAGGACATATTTATTGAGGAAGTGCTTTTACAGTATTGAAGAGTTCAATTCAGTTGACAAATGACAATCATGTATAATTTGTGATATTTGCTATTATTGAATTTTATTATTACTTTTATTGCTCTAATCACACTCATTATAATCTTGTAATTAAGTGACTATTCATTTTATTATTTTTCAATTTTTAGACATTTTTTTTTATTATACGACTATTCATTTTATTATTGTAAAAAGGAGCTATGGTTATTTCATCTTTTGACATTTATTTTTATACTACTATTAATTATATAATTTTATAATTATATATTATTTATTATTGTATAAAGGAGCTATTGTTATGTGTTTTTTTTTATTTGTTTTATTATTATGAACTATAGATAGTTAATCCTTAATAATCTAATTTTATTTTATTTTTTTCTACACAATGTATTTTGTTCAGAAAATAAATTACTTTTGACTTAACAGTCATAACAGACTTAACTGACTTTGACAGTCATACTATCCTAATGAAACCAATAAGAAATCGCTCATAGAACTAGCGTAGGTTGTCAATATTGCCCGTGAGGCCATGACACATGAGGAAATGACCTCCTAACGTTTCATGTCCCTCTTAAGGAGTAGATTGAGTTTGGTCATGAACTTACCTCGTCACATTAACTAATTTAGTACTTATGCACTTGATGACTGATCTAAAGACAGAATTATCCACTTGCGAGTACTCAAGGTGTTTATTTACTAAAGGAACCGCCATTAAGGTAGTTAGGACTAGGAAAACTTTGAACTCATCCTAATGCAGTTTTGTGCGCAATAGTAAGTTTTTGAGGAACGGGTACAGTTATCATATGCTTTCATATTCACCCTAGATTTTGACCGTAGCTTCGCTGGCATAGACATCCGAAAAAATCCCACAGGAACTACCAGTTTTAAAAGTAGGAACCCTATGGGACTTACGGTTTTACAAGTTATGGTCTTCTAAGATAAAAGTCAGTTACTTTCGCGTTAATATGTAACTAATATGTACTAGCTTATGCATGCCCCTAGCTTCGCCCGCGTGGTGTTCGGTAGTTGTGCCACCGGATCATACTATCGGGATTTAAAATATCCTGTGTTAATCCAGGTTATAACTTATCTGTGTGCCAAATATCATCCAAATTCCTTAAGTAGTTTTGCGTGAAAGAGTAAGAAGTATCCATCCATCCTCGCAAACTTTTGCATTTATAATATTAGTAAGATAAGATAAGTAAGATTAGTATGGATTCCAGAGATTCACTCAATAAACACGGAACAAAATTCCGGAACTCCGACATTTAAAAACACTTCAGCATTTTGACGCAAAAACAAGCTGAACATAAATCGATTCTACCTCTCGGATAACTTCGTCCCTAACATTGATTAAAACTATCGCGAACAAAATAGAAAAAGGAAATATCTGACTTTAATCTGCTAAGTCCAAATACTAATTCCATTAGTGCTAAGCTAGACAAATGGTGGAGCTTCGCACCGCATTTAGCGTTAATTTAAACTTACAGATTGAAAATTACAGTCCTCCTAACTTTTAGCGTGAACATCTGAAATAATTTTGACTAAATGGTGAAGTTTTGGAACTTTTTGATTATGAAATTGGTAGAGTTAAGAACCTGAATTTCCGGTTGTGTGTGTAAATTCATATTTATGTAAAATATAGATATCAAAATATCACGTTACTTAGCCCCCGTTTGCACTATTTCACTAAAATACGCATTAGGTATTTATTAATGTAAAATTTGTACATGGTGGTAACACCTAAATTTTAAGCAAATTATTGATTCTTGAATCTTGCTATTTTCCCTTCAGTGTGTTTTTTAACGCACAAGGGATGCACTCCGTTAGATCTCCATCCTCGACACAACACTTGGAATTGAAAACCGAGTGCCCGGTGCAAAAAATGTCAACTTAAGAATAGTGTTGTGCAAAATTGTTACAATCCTACACTACTTACTTTTATTCATGTTTTTCCGAAAGATTGAAAAAAGAAAGGCAAGTCAACAAATGCTCAGACATTTGCACAGTAGACTATTCGAAAAGAAAAAGGAACGGGATACCTTTATCTAGCAGCAGGGAAAAAACGGGACGTCCAAAAAAAGTCGACCAAATTATGTTTGGTTTATCAGAGATTTTGTTTAAGTCGGTAACAATGGAAAACTTTTCAAATAATCTACCTCCGTTAAAAAGTTTTTGGGTTAAAAATTATAAAGTTTCCCATTCACAACTTCCGCTAAAAATAATCACTTGATGTTATTTGATATCCTTGAAAATTCAGACTTGGTTCGACCTAAACGTAACGTAAATAAGTCCATTTTTGTATTGAAAATACAATTATCCCACACAATCAGTAACATCCTTATATAATTATAAGTAAATTTTTAAAATTATAAAAATATTATCTGTGAAAAGGGTTTTCTTTTAATATACGTGGTTACGTTACGTTCACACCACGCGCTTGTACTACGGCTTCAGAGCATGCGATAACGGGTGACACGCCACTTAAGGGGAAAATGCCAGGGTAGCCCGCAAAATAAAAAAATCTAATTCGATTTCTTTGGTCGTGAATCATATTTTATTCAACCTATCAACCAGACATTGACCTGCAAATTTGCAAAAAATGTAGTAAAATTTGAATTTCGCGGGCTACCCTGGCGCTCTCACCTTAAATAAGGAGCGACTGGAATCAAGTGACACTCTCGCGTTTTGCTTGATGGAAGTCGTTCCGCACGAGGCCTTGAATGGGCCTTAGAAACGGACAATAGGCTTTGTATGCGATCAATATCGAGATAATTACATTGTCAGTAGGTTAGCAAGCAGATGATCAAATTATAATATCATTAGTTGTAGACATGGCCTCCGTTGGCTCTATTGGCTCATCTCCTTTATTGGCTCATTGGTAAACAGATGTTTTCTACTCAGCAGGCCTACCCAGTTACAAACGATTCGTATCGATTCTCTTTCTACAATCGTTAACGTTAAGTCACGTGGTCAAAACAAGCGAATATAAACTTTCGTAGACAAGTTTACATCGATCAAGATGATAGAATGAAATGTATTCGTTTCTACAATCGTGATCCCTACATCCCATATAAATCGTAGCCAACTTACAGTTTTGACTAAAGTTTAAAGTTTCCATTCGTTTGGTTTGACCACGTGACTTATCGTTGATAGATGTCATTCCCATACATTTGGTTAGTTTTCTATTAGCGTTAACGATTGTAGATTGTCAACTTGGCTAAGCCTACAGGCTAGAACTCATTGTCAAGGCAATCTTTCAGGGGAAAGAAATTATTAAAATTTCAATGAAAAATCGCATTGTTTACTTTTAAACCAGTGAAAAAGTATCTACGGTAAAAAGCATTTCCGCCAAAGATAGAATCACTAAGTATTTCAGATTTAAGCCCTTGGTATAAGTAAGTTGGTAGAACCACGCGCGCGAACTAACTTGCTGCGCGAGGCGCCGCTCACGAGCGCGCTCCGCACTCTCAACCTCATTGCCGAGGACTTGGACATATTCTGTTGCACTTTGGGTGAATTTACAAGAACGAAGAACCTTAAGAATTTGCTATGTCGAAAAAAAGTTGAACTGTGTTTTTTAAATTTTAAGTGTGCTACAATATCGCATTGGGTATAGCCTGTAAGGATATTTGTATGTTTAGAGAGCAAATAAATAAATAAATTTATTTATATTCTTCATAGCGTGTCGATGGCAATTTTTTATTAAATAGCCAAGCCAGTTTGGCCCAAAATTCAAGCTATTATAAATTCAGCTATGCGTACTTCGCTCGCTGATGCAGTCATAAGATCGTAAAGGGCACAAGTGATTTATTTATACTGATTAGGGTGTACCATCATGATTACTCCCCTTCCTGTTCACCCCTGATATCCCATAAAATCATGTCAAATCGTTAAGCAGAGATAAAACAGCTAAAGAAAAGTAGGTAATTAGGTATAGTAACTTGACACACAACTATTTCAGCAGTTTTTATTAATTGAATTTTAATTCAATATTAAGATTTAGAACACTGAAGGGTTGTATCTATCACTGTAAATTATGACTGGTAAAACCTAGCCATATAGGCACAGACCCTAATACCATGTGTCGGATTGAATAACGTAGGCGTTCCTAATAGGCGAGACGACAAAAAAATCTAATTAGTCCGTCAGTTAGATTATGAAAAAATATTTGACCCGTGTTTTTTCTTTTGTTACGTAAACCAAAATTGACGAACATATGACGCTTTTAAAATTCTCAATACTTCACGCCTAGGTATAATTTTTAGCTAGTTCTGACGTCACGAGCCCCCACTCCCGAGGTTTGATGCGTTTTATCTTTGACAATATTCATTGATTTACAAAAACAAAAAATTACGTGTCCATTATTTTCCAATTCTCTAACTGAGACGGACTAAATAGATTTGCCTTTTTTTGATACTGTTGTCATGCCTATTGTGCAGGCTCAAGCAGCCATATTAAACAATGAGAATAAGCCTTTGAAAGTTGCTCTGTGGAAAAACATTGGAATGTAGAAATACAGACATTTTAAACCAAAAATCGGAAAAGTGCGAGTCGGACTTGCGCAGGAAGAGAAGCCCCTTTAATTTTTAATTTATTTTTTTTGTAATGGTGGCAACAGAAATATGACGACCCGAATGGCACAGCGGTAGTGAGGTTGCCTTACGATCTTAGGGTTCCGAGTTCGAATCCCGGTAGGAGCAAATGTTTGTGTGATGAGCATGGACATTTGTTTCCGAGTCATTAATGTTTAAATGTATAATAAGTATGTATTTACAAACAAAAAGTATATATGTAGTATATCAACTATCTGGTGTCCACGACACAAGCCTCGTTGCTTAGTGTGGCACTAGGTGGCGCTGTGTGTAATGTCCAGCGATATTTATTTATTTATACACATTATATGAAAATTTCAACTGTCTACCTTTTACGGATCATGAGATACAACCCGCTGACAGACAGACGAATGGACGGGTACGGAACCCTTATAAAATAATTTAAAATCGTTTCAACATCAATATTCGTTTCTGAGGGAGGAGATAATATTTTTGAATGGAGCCTGGCCCTACCTTAAATCTGATATATATTTAACAATAATAACTTTGTTAGCTTATATCTTGGGACGCTTTAGAAAATTTTGTCTCGTACAATACTTATTTTTAAAATAATCAGAACCTAGGCGAAACCGTAATTTCAATAAGGTCAGAATATTCAATCATCTTTTAGTAAATATGTCACTACCTTAACATGAAAGTCTCAATCCCTGTACACATTCGTGGTACCTACATTATACGTTGGTTTCTCTAGACTCTAGAATAATAAGATGAATGATAGTACTTATACTGTAGCTTACTAATAAAAGTCCAACAATTAATCATTTTCACACATACTCCAAAAGTGAAATATCATAATCTATGAACCTTCTCAATCCATACATTTGGTGTAAGCACGACTAATTTGTAGTACAATGACCAAATCTCCCTTGTCAGGCATCCCACTTAGTATTCTCCCCACGTTAACTCATGCGCAGATAATGTATCCTAAACGTTTACGTTCACGTTGTGGTTATGTGTCTAGTAAATGTGAGATGGTTTGAAGTTAAGCAATAAAGGAGTTTAGCGGTCAATTAGGTTGGTATCATCCCTGGTTAGGCAATTCGAGGCTCACCGAGAAAATGTACCTAGCTTTACTATCTCCTCTACAGGCGGATTTGCCTAAAGAATATATACTCGGACTTCTATACGTATCTTTACAATAAAAGGCTGGATCTTTTGACTTCACTTTTAGGAAAACATAACTAGGTACGCACTATTTATCTCATGCTATTAAGGGTATAAATAGACCCTTAACGAAGCCGAAATGCACTTATTCTCCTCGTCATTGCGATCATTTCTTTGTTCTGGACCATACCTGGGAACCTTCTAGTTACGGAGATATTGAAGGTCAAAGTCCCAACTTTTTCACAAGTTTTTTTATACTAGTTTTTAAGGTTACAACTTTACTTTAAATTCGTCCGTAACCCTTTTACTATTCAATGCATCACTCAGCACAATGTTTTGAGTGCGTTACATTGAGTTTTACCGTGAAACATGATTTTTCACCCCAAAAAAAAAATGTTGTTTCCCAGCAATAATTTTTGCGTAGAGGTAGTTACTTACTTAGTTTGATGTACAGAATGCTTGGTTTGCAGTTTCGTTTACACCCAATCCCCAGCCATAAGAAACACTCTCTTCCAAACGAATTTCAATCTTCAAACGCATAACCTGTTCTGTCTGTCAGGCAGAGAGTCACGGAACTGATAAGCATCTAAAGCCATCATATCATAGACAAGTTTTCCTATGAGTGAGACCGTTTTGTCGCGCGCCGTCCTTGTTTTTATAGCGATATATTATAGTCTATTTACTGACACTGTTATGTCTTGGCTCAGTTTGACCAAGCCAAAGCAAATATGGAAAAGTACGATGACCTTTAGGTAAAATTTATCCAACAAGCTTCACCTAACCTTCCAGATGGTTCGATAATTTGCGGCCAGCCTCGATACTCATTCAGTTTATTCAATACCTTGTTTATCTAGGAAAATCCTAACTGACATCGTCTGACCCTCTCGTTATATATTCATTACTAAGCAACAAGGTTTGACCTCGTAGTTATTAAGTACATGAATGGTAAGTTTGAACTGAAACCCTTTAAGTTATTGACCTCGTATCAGGAGAATACTGGCTGTATTTTAGGTTGAGCTACAGGTTTATTGGGTAACTGGATAATCCTTGTTGGATTTTTCACTTGAAGAAAGAGAATCCTACTTATAATATTATAAATGTGAAAGTTTGTGAGGATGGATGGATGGATATTTGTTTGTTTTGACTTTTTCGCGCAAAAACTACAGACCGGATTTGCATGAAATTTGGCACACAAACAGTTTATAACTTGGATTAACACATAGAATATGTTTTATCTTGGTAATACAATCCCGTGGGACAATAAGGAACTCTTCGCGGGTGAAGCCGCCGGCACAAGCTAGTGGAACATAGAAATATCGCAGAAAGTAGGTAGGTATATGATTTATGTTTGTAAAACAAAAAATCCAAAGAAATTATTTATGGAATAAGGACCTCTTTATATTCTATACCTACATCACAAAAACGAAGCGTCTATTATCGAAGCATTACATTATTATCAGCATTACATCATTATATATTCACTCTCTCACTCGCACTCATCTGCAGACATGCGCGAGAGAGACGGATAGATCCGAATATAAGAACAAAACGTTAGAGAGTAGGGCCCCTGAGCCCTGTTGTCGCAAGTGAGCCAGCCTGTCATCTTCGTATATGCAAAATCTTATCATATATGTAAAGAAATGATAATTGACTGGATAAAACCACAGTCATATGAAAACACTGAAGCTCTGCTACAAAACGTAACTTAATACATGTACACGACCCGCTCACGCTCACACTCACAGAGACTCTCCCATACCTACACGTACACTCACACTCACACTCACACACACATACTCTTATACCCACACATCCTTAACAGTCAACAACACCCACACACTCATGCACACACTCACTCATGTTCACTTAATTATATTTTGTTATTTTGTTTTACTACACCCATGTACTGTTTTTATTGTGTTTTAAGTAAGTACCTACTGTTGTGAAGGAGCGGAGTCCTCTAATACAGGCATTTTCTGCTTAATTGAAGACTCCAAACCCAAATTGTTTGTGTATAACTTTTGGACACAATAAACGTTATTATAATTTCGTTTATTTATTCTATAAACTATTTTTAAATTTTTAAATATTCCTAATATAAAACAATATAAATAAAAACATTTAAAAATATAAAAATAGTAGCCCACCAGCGCTGGGAACAGAGTCCGAGCTGCCGGTGGTCAGGGCTCTTGAGAGAGGAACCTCCTAACAATACGTGCCGTGTCCAGAAGTACTGCTTTCTGAATCAAGCCCTTGATCCAGCTGCCAAGCGAGAGCCTCCTAAGATGTTGGTCGAGGCTCTTGGCTATTAAGCCATTGGCCGACACGACTATCGGCACAATGACTGCTGTACTCACGTCCAGCAGTCATTGTGCCGATAACGTTATTATTATTATTATTATCTTATTTACTTGCAGGCTTGTCGCCCTTCTGCTTGGCTGAGCGACTTCAATACAAGCCGGCTGTGCCAAGTGGCCGCATTGAGCTATAAGTAGCGAGCTAAGCTTCGTGAAGGTTGTGTTAGGCCCGGTTCCCATCCCCCGACACAAGTGTGCGAGGGAACACTGGGGTGGTTTTAGTCAGTACGAGTCTGACAAACCCCTCCGCTCTCCACATGGCGGAAGACATCCGTGAGAATATCCACCTCAAGAGAGAAAAAGGCCCGGTTCCCAGAAAAACGGAGACGAGCAGACTAGTGTGTAGTCGAATAAGATTCAACCAATCACAAAAGAGACGTGATGTGGATTACAACCAATGTTATTGGACGATTTCCGCACATCTCCGCTTCGCGTCTCTCGTCTCCGCTTTTGTGCAGACCGGGCCTTAAATCTAGTATTTCTGTTGTTGTATTAAGTTGTTCAACAATATGTAGCATTTGCTTACTCGTTAGTAATAAACTGTTCACTTTATGACCAGCGTTAAATTTAAATTAAACGAAGAAAGAAAGTCCTCGAGTTTGATTTTAATGATTCAGATCATTAAAATCAAACTCGAGGACTTTCTTTCAACATTATCTGAGACATATCAACATAATTATGAGACTCAAACATTAACTTGTACTACACCAATCTGATTGATCGTGGTTACAGAAACGATGTACTCCTAAATTTTTTTTTCAAAATTTCTTGCTAGGAATAAATCGTCGATTTTTTTCAGGCTGTATGACTTTCGTGCAAATATACTTACATAGCTTAATATTGCATAACTCCATTATTAACATTTTACAAAGTGTTCATTTTATCGAATAATTCTTAGGTATTTTTACACGCGACTTTGCTGTACCTGCCAAGTTTTTATCTGAGAGAACGGATCCCCTGAGCCGCCGTACAGTCGTGGTCTTTTCCGCATGACCAGTTTTTTTTTTTTCGCTTAAATCATGGGGAGGCGCCGAGCCACGCCCCCTTAAGGCAGGGGTATCTGCTAAATTAGCAACACTATTTGTGGTGGTTCCAACTTCGTTTGAAACACTGTTAGAATAAAGTTCATATATATATGTCAGGTAGAAGTTTCTTCCTTAATAATTTATTTTGTGCACAATCTACCGACATTATTGAGCGCCTGATGAAAAGAATTGGCTGCAACTAGACATTAAAACGTCAGGCGCAAACATTACAAACGTTAGAATAAAGTTCTAATCAGCTTGCACTACAAAGTAGTTGTTACGTCTGTCGCTGCGGGCCGAGTAGTGCGAAATGAGTGAAATTTATTAAATTGTAGCCTAATAAATCATTAGATCAAAATGCCAATTGTACACTTTGTGAAGAAAAAGTGACAAATATTTGTGTGAAAAAAAAATACTAAAACTTAATGCCGTTTAGGATTAGTTACGAAATTTCAAAGAAAAAATGCTTTTCTTTGAATATTTTTTTCATATAGTAATAATAAAGTTAGAATTATTTCAATTGTACCAATTAAAGTTTCGAGTCTAATAAGTAACATATATTTTTTTTGCACCTTTATATTCACTCATCAAAGACGAGTTACATGGAGAAAACCTCTCGTTAGCTGGTACCACCCCCTTAAAGTTTAGGCCTATTAGGAAAGCGTCAACTTTGGCGCGCAAAATAAGAATAACTCTCGTTATAGTTTGGCGTGCGTCGTCAGTGCGCTCGGCCGATTCGTATCTTTTCATTTATTATTTCTACACAAAGTCAACGGGGCGGGGCTAGAGAGCGTTTCTATGTTGTAAGTGCAAGCAAAAATTGGCTTAGTGGTGATCAGGCGGGAGTGTCCTCGATAGTACCTAATCGTTAATCTGACGCCTGACATGCCTAGTGGCTGGCATTTCATTTTTACTTTACTTTTTTATCTATCTACATCTACAGGTACTTAGTTTTGCACTGCACTCACAGCACTACAATAATCCTACTAATAGTAAGTATTTTATAGTTTGGTGGTAATACGGACATACATCTGGAATTTTAGTTTAGTTTCCGGAATGTGGGTTGGGTAATTCTACAACGTCCGGAATTTACTTTTAATTATTTTAGGCACACCAATGTTCCAAGCTTTGTTCTGCGACAAACCTTTCTCTATTTAAATGTTGCTAAATGAAAATATATACTGCTGAAAGAAAAGTCCGGAATTTTGAAGTCTTTTACATGGATCTGGGAACCCTAATCACAACCCATTGCAGTTAAGAAGATCTAAGCAGTCACACAGACAGACATGTGTGTGTAGAAGATATGCAACACTTAGATATACCTAGACACGATTCTACATAATAATATAGAGGTCGACCAATCTTTTATTGAACATCACACAAGACGTTTAACTGATACAGACTGTAAATAATTACACAATTTTCGTGACAAAACAAAAGCCAATCAAACGCTTTCACCCGTTATATTTGCAGACAATGCTTGGGCCGCTTTGACAAATCACAGGGCATTTTTGACCGAGAGGTTAGTTCAAACCAGTGTGCAGTGTGAGGAAATCACGAATGCAACGTTTGTTCGATCGGTCGAGTTCGTCCGATAACGTACGAGCATAGTTCGGCCGATGACTAAAGGATGATTTCCACCAAACGGCATCGGATCGGAACGGATTTTACAATCTTTAAACAAAATTAAATCGTATCCACAGTACTTAAAGTCTATATTAATAACCAAGCCGCGCTCAGTAGCTTGACCGCAGGTGTCTTCCGCGACACGCGATCGTACCCGAAAGTATGCTGCGACGCGCGATGGGCCGTTCGCCTGTCGTCGTATACGACACGGTAGGAATGAAACTATTTGTCTAGGTGCAGAAACGGATACGATAGCAAGCGACAGTAGGTGATCGTATGCGTCGACATCCTGCCGGACGCGATCGGCTGTCAGCGCATCCGTTCGTATCCTTTCCAATCCGATGCAATGTAAGCCGTTTGGTGGAAATCATCCTTTATCTTCAGGGCACTGGGCAGTCTTTTCATTCGGAATAAACTGTTTATGTATTCACTAAACACAACCTTATTTTTGTCCCCAAAGTATTAAACAACATACAACCTACGAAAGGAAAAATTAGCGTGACCGTCACGGCATATAAACAGCCTAATAATCATTTATCTATAAAGAAAATGTAAATGGGTGCTTAATTAATCATGAACAATTAATCACTATATCATTGTCTAATAGACATGCCATATTAGCATAATACTAATTGCTTATTCTTTATTAAGAAATAGCTAGATATCAACAAACTATGTAATTTTTTATACCTAGCTATTTCTTTTTTTCTTTTTTTATTTGTGAAGGTTCTTAAATTAATCATTAACTGTACATGTACAGTTAATGATTAACTTGAGAACCACAACGACTACGTTGCATAAATCTCGACAGACGGACAAAAAGTTAGATTTTAATGAACCCAGTTCAGCAATAATGATGTTATAACATCGAAACTCTTACAGATTGAGTTTTATTGAACTAAAAAGCTTTCAAACAGTTTAGTGCTCATATTGTCACTTTGTAAACTAGTTTCTCTGAACTAGTTTTATAGCTTTCCTATACTGTAAAACAAAGCTAATAGTTGTTATTGCGTTATCTCTATTCGCGCAAGTTGTAGTAACCAATATTGTATGTGAAACTCGACACATTTTGTTACTCGCAGATAATCGCTTGAAATCCGTTTAAAATCAATACAAACACAAACTCCGTTTCATTATGTAAACACAATCAGCCATCAGTACCAGTAGATTGGCTGTTTGTTGGACACCTTGCTATGGTGTAGCTATACGGCAGGGGTGGCGAGCCTTTGGCTTGTGTACCACACATAAAAACAATTTTAATTTCTTGGCATTACATATAATTATATTTACTTAAGTACCGAAAGACGATTAAGGTACTCATAGAAGGAAAGATTTTTTAAATTCTTCTCGATCTTGATCTAGTCAGATAGTGAAGTAGTCGGAAAGTTTTTAAAATGAAACCGCCATTTTTGTTACATGGAAATCCCGCCGTTTCTACAGAGCATTGATTTATTCCAAATCCAAAAGCCTTGGAAATTGACCTTAATCAAGAAATAGTGTGTAAGTAGGTTTTAGTTTTAAAACCTTTCTTATCTCAGATTTCAAGTTACAATTTAAATTCTTCCTTTTCGCCTGTTTTGTTTTTTTTTCCGTACCGAAAATTTTTCACCGAAAAGAAACAGCTGTTCCATAAATTTTGCAGTTTTGTAGGAAGGCCAAGGCAGGGTTATTTTTTTATGTGTGCATGTGTGTGTGTGTGTGTGGTGTGTGCTGTGTTTTGTGTGTGTGTGGTGTGTTTTATGTGTGTGTGTGTGTGTGTGGTAGTGTGTGTGTGTTTTGTGTGTATGTGTATGTGCTTAGTTCTTAGTTTATATTTTGTATGTATTAGTATATTTTTATGTTGTAATGTAATTTTGTGTATTTTATCTATGGGCCATATGATGCCTGATAATAAAATGGTTGATTGATTGATTGATTGAATATTCTTGATCACCTCATATCTTCCAAACCGCTGCACGGATTTATTTAATTAACATGGCGTTAGATTCGTCTTGGTAACCCAAGAGTTCATAGATAGGTGATGCGAAAAAAAAACAACATGAGGACTGTGAGACGCTATAGACTAAAGAAAAAAATTTTTTTTTTAATACTGCAATATGGGTATCAAATTAAAGGGCTTATCGTGAGGATTTTAAAATAGTATATCATGACCATAATAACGAGAAATTCTCCATCTTATTATAATCGTAACTGAAACGTGTAAAATAAAAAAAATAATTAATAATAAACCCGACTGTGCAAAAAATAAATTGAAAAGAAACAAACAAATTCAGTCCATAATAGTCGGAACCCATTAAATAATCTAGACTAAAATAATTCCATCCAATACGGGTCCCGACTATTCTGGACTGAACTTGTTTTTTTCTTTTCAGTCAATTTTTAACACAGTCGGGTTTTTTATGTTTTTTAATAACCGACGAAGCATTAAGTGTAAAGCAGTATGTGGGGTAAGAGTTTAAAAATGATCTACTAAATACGTGGTAACCGCATTTTTTTAGAATCTGTGTAATCACCCTGTATATTTTAACGTTTATTTGGCGCGCATGTTCATAAAGGTTCGCCACCCCTGCCAAACGGTGTACCGTGACGCTTGCGTGCTAACCACGATTACATACAAATTGGATGGAGCTGTTCGATAAGATCTCTATCTGACTAGTGATAACCTTTGATGGCGAGTTTTAATGTTGATTGGAGGACTATGGGGATTTTTAATGACCTACCTAGTTACTAATTAAGTACTTTTTTGTTATTTTAAATTACAAGTTTGGATTTGACGTAGCAAAAAGTTGGAAGTCGGTGACTTTGTCCGTTCATTGTCTTTATTGCCACCGACTTCCGAAAGTAAAGTTATTTAAGACTTTTTTAGTGTTTTTTGGAAGTCGGTATTATTTATTTAACAATTTATGTACACACTAAATATAGAAAGAAACGAAAAGTAAGAGGAAAAAAATCTAAAACAAGAAGATTTTTGATGGTTTTTTTCACAAAAGTGATTGCCAAGAGCCACGATTTGACAGAGAGCCTTTTAGTTGTAGTATACCACACTACTAAAAAAATACAACCGAATTGAGAACCTCCTTTTTTTAAGTCGCTTAAAAAACAAATCCGTAATCCATTGCATTTAAAAAATCGCCAGTTATGTTTAAGTCCCATGTAATAGGGTCCCGAGAGCATATTGCCATCAAACGGGCGCAAATCCACACTCCGTGGCTACTACTCAGTAATTCTTTATGGAAAAATCCAATAACAATTTGCCCGAGCCGGGAATCGAACCCAGGACCTTATGCAGTCGCGTTTGCAACCACTCGACCACCGAGACAGTCGTAAGTTAAATAACTATTTTTATAACACATTTGCTCGTAAAGGGTCTCTTATTTCACCAATTTCAATATCGTAATGTATCTCATTACGTACTTGTGCTGTAAAGTAAAAATGCACGGTTTATCCTTTTTTAAATCTTAGCAAAGAGTTTTTATGTCAGAAAAGTGGTCAACATTTTATGAATAAAATTAACTTTGGCAGATGAAATATAATAAATAAACATTTAATTCTTTAATTTAATTAATTTTGACAATAAATTATAACCATTTATCTGTAACAAAAGCACAAAAATATTAATTTACTGTATTAGTAATACTGGCTGTTTTTTGTGTCTTTGCCTTAAAAAAAAGCGCTGATGCGCGCGTCTCGCTAATTTGTAAACAAGTAAAAATTATTCCGCGCGCTTTTTCTTTTCGCTATGTTGTTTTTATTTGTTTTATTTATTTCCTCGCAAATATGTTATAAAACGTCGTATGACATACCTGCGCTTTGATAATTACAGCCTCTGCTTTTTTATCGCCCTCGCCTACGGCTCGGGCTAGTAATATCGCTTCGGCTGTAATTTTCAACTTACCGCACTTATATCATAATGTACTATTTAACTGTACCGTCTCACTCTGTACCGTGTACATCGACCCTAATTTGTACCACAACAAATCGGATTCCCTCATTATACGCTTTACCGCTGAGCTAGCTGAAATTTGTTGTAAAGCCGTCGTTACCACCCACATAAGAAAACACAATTTCGCACAATAAGTGAAATAAACGCGAGAATAAGCGACTAAGCTTAACAGTGAAAAAAATAAGACGGATTTTTCTGAAGAGATTTGTTCCTGAAAATGAAAGTGAATGTCCTCTCTCAGATAAAAATAATGTGACTTTTTGTTTCTTCTTTTGCAAAAGTAACTCATTAACAACGGAGGGGACCTAAAATAGAAAATTAATTACGTTAAAAATCGTAAAATGGTCACAAAGTGACAATTCACAATATTAACTGCGTCTGTGACCATTTTTAAGAATTCTAATGTGATTTCTATTATTATCCTCTTTATGATTCTGTTACAGCGGCCATTTTAGGCCCCCAAATCAGATTTTATTTAGATGTCATATCAGGCTGATTCGAGTTGAAGCGGGATTAGAGCTTTAGGAAACCTTCAGGGGAAGCCATGGCCCAGCTGCAGCACTGGGACAAAATATGCTCCTACAAAACCGATCAGGTTTGAGTCCGCATTTTTTTATCTATGCTTAAAGGGTATTAAAGCCAAAATCACAAAAAAACTCACTCAAAATTATAACTTAAATAAGCTCCGGCAGTTTGGTTTAATATTTATAGAGGCACAAATTGAAAATAACACAGAACCATCTTGAATGTTGGGTAATTTGTATAACTGGGGTGGAGGTTTATGTGTCTTCTTTTTAGGTTTAAATTACGTTGTATTTTTAAAGTTTTGTGATATTTTTGAATCTACATTGTATGTATCTAAACAGGATCCTATAAAAATATAATATTGTAATAACACGCCTGTAATTTCCGAAAGGTTAGACAGAGGTGTACTTAATAATACACCCAGATTTCACCAGTTATGTCTAAGTCCCCATTGTTGTCTATTGGGGGCAAGCCTATACCCATCAACCTGACACATATACGTGCGCCTGACACAAGCGCCATGATCGCGGGTTAACTGGAGAATGCGGATGCGGAACTTCACAAAACCTGGTGATACTGTGAGTGTGTTTTGCCGTGACTTAGTGTCGAGTTCCAGTGGTGCGCGTAGCAAAGACAAAGAAAGAGGGTAGACAGATCTGTCTGCTCCTAATAATTTTTTCCATCCACCCGCATTCTCCAGTTAACCCGCGATCATGGCGCTTGCAACAGCGTCGAAATATCGGGAGCTCAAAAACAATTAATAATCACGGAAGATATCCCGTAAGTGACATTTTAAGTATAGTTATGAACCGTGAAAGCTTAAAACAGTGTTTTAAAAGCATGTTCTTTAAGAGTCGTGTAGAGTATGCTTTTAGTAGCCAATGCCTCTTAAATAAGATCTTGAGACGGCCCTCAAAGCTAAAGTTTTCCTAAAATAGTGTTCTAGTGTTTATTTAGGTACTAGGACGATATGAACGAGAAAGGTTCTGTTATAATTAAAGAATAAGTATCACAAATCTCTCTACTGGTCTATCTATTACAGTGATTATTATTTGCTGTCCTTTTTTTACGGATGGGAAATCATCAAATGACTGGGTGGAAGGGAGTGTCAGACTTTTACTGACTAAAACGCATCCATGTTCCTTCTTCGCCCTTTGTGTTTCGGGGCCACGGTATCTCTTTCGAACCGTCCCGCAGCCTCGGTCGAACAGTCCCGCAGCCCCGTGTTATTTGCTGTCCTGTCAGAGAAACAAAAAACCATGGAAAAAAATACAATTTATTTTTGCGAAGCTGGTGATTTATTTTTTTCTTTTCAAGTCGGAAGATTTTAGTATGAAACCTGTCTAACTTCCGCAATTTATTTTTCAGTTTTGCCCACGCATTCCACCTGTTTTATTCAATAGTTGGTATCATTATAAACAATATTTACAACTAGAACTAATAACGTATCAAAGTTACAATCATCATCATCATCATTTCAGCCGAAACACGTCCCTACTGGACATAGGCATCCTACAAGTGTCGCCACACCGTTCCCGTTGGTTACAATCTTACCAGCTATTTATTATATGAAATGGCGGAAGTTAAGCAAGCCAAAATATTCAAACCCGATATTTAAAAATTACTGGAACAGAGTTTTCCATGCATGAAAACAAATATGAACGTGTATTTTCATATTACATAACATTGTAGGATGCACGTGTAACATAAATTATAAGAAATGTGTCGGTTTCCAACGATGTTTTTCTGCGTATTAAAGTGATTGAACAAATATTATTGTGTAAAGAAGCATGTTTTTCTGTCGCAGTGGGGGTTTTCCGGGGTGGCGTACGTGTGAACTTTGGGATTACCTACACGGTTGTTTTTAATCCGAGTAAAAACACACACGCACACACGGGGTCTGGAGTTGTGCCCGTTTGATGGCAATAGGGTCGCTCCCTATTAAGATACATGGGTCTTGAACATAACTGGCGAAATATGGGTGTTCTAGTAGGTTCATCTCTGCCTAACCCTTGTATACAGGGTGGAATTATTCAATGCCACCTGGAGGGAAAGTACTCTAAATACTGGAGATAGCAAATTTTACTCAAAGGAAACAATTCTTTACTTTTAAAAAGAAACAAACCTGCATTTACAGATTTTCGAAAATTCGTTTGCCACACGTGAATCGAACCGACTAAAGTTCGATAAAATAACATCCTGTACTTTTTTTACATCAATCGATAGGGGCAATCATATGGATCAAATCTCTCTAACAAACATGATAAATTAAATGAAGGGAAAACCATGAAATCTAAAGAACAGTTTTAAATTCAATGTGATAAATTCAATAAGATAAAGCACTTTTATTCATGGTTTTCCTTTAATTTATCATGTTTCTTAGAGAGATTTGGTTCATAATATGATTGACCCTATCGATTGATGTCAAAAAGGTACAGAATGTTACTTTTTCGAACTTTAGTCGATCCATCCCGGGTTCGATGCCCGAGTATGGCAAGCGAATTATCGAAAATAATGCAAATTTGCTATCTCCAGTATTAAGAATACTTTCCCTCCAGGTGGCATTGAAAAATTCCACCATGTAACGAACGTTATGTTAAAAACGAGCCGTTTAGGTAGCTGTTCATTTTTACTGCGATTAAAAGCAAATGTGCTAAAGTACGTTTTTCAAAACATAACACTTGATTTCCCCAGTGTAGTAGGAACTCATTCGCTGGGCACAAATTCCGAGATGTCGGATAATATAGGCTAGGCATTACCTTCCAACGTATAACTGTTAAAATAAATGTTAGCAAAAAACCTTACGTGAACGAAGTCACGGACAGAAGTAGTGTTAGATAAACATGCTGAGGATGAGATCTTTAAAGAAAGAAAGAAAACATATTTTCGTACCACTTGCTCAAAAAAGTGACATTCTATGCCAGAAAAAGCGAACATAACAATAGTCATTTTTAATCTGTTAAAAATAGGGAAAGAAAATTGTACTGAATTTCAATCATCCTCTAGAAGGAGAATGTGATTTAAATTTGGAATACTTACCGAAATTTATACTGAACTACATCTATGTTTACACCATTGAGTTTGTATATAAAGCATTATACATCTTTTTGAAAAAGGAATACGCATTTATTATGCAGTTATGATTATTAAATAAAATTACGAAAACCGACGAGGCCGTATGAGCCTGATGCCTTTGCTTTTCCGACAAAAAAATATTAGTCTAGGAATTTGCGGCGTTTTTGTTTTCTTCAAATACATAACGTTAAGTTTATTTTAATTTATTTTCATAAATAAGTTAATTTTCTTAAATGCTTATCTCATATTATTATTGTGTCAATTTTTTCGCAAATGGTACGAAAAGTAGAGTGTTTTCCTCGGTGATAAAGCTGTCTTAGTCTTGGGTGAACTTAAATCCCTCGTACACTCAGGACTCGTTTAACACCCGCTACGCTCGGGAGTAAACCTCGAGTCCTTCGTTACGCTCGCGATTTATATCGTCACCCGCGACAGAAGACACTGCTTTATCCCCTTGGTTAATAATCTACTATTATTTGGCACATGCCATAAGTGCACACAACAAAACAAAAATAACAATAAAATAAAAACTAAACAATTTAAAAAAAAAAAACTTTAAACTAAACAGAAAAAAAAAGAAAAGTAATAATATTGTGTGTCTCACGGCTGCGTCAAATTTTCGCAAAAACTCGAATTTATTTTCTCTCTGAGGTATAATTTCCTATTCTTCAATATTCAGAAACATTTTTCCTTTAAATGGCATTTTCTTTCATTCTACGTATATTATTTTCCTTTTCCCAACTCTGTTGGGATCGGCTTCCAGTCAAACCGTATGCAGCTGAATACCAGCAGTTTACAGAGAGCGACTGCCTATCTAGCCTGCAACTCAGTTAATACGATACCCCTTGGTAAGACTGCTTGTCAGACTTTCGGCTTTAGCTTCATCCAGCTAGACTGAAAGCCGACCCCAAAATAGTTGAGAAAAGGCTAGGCAGATGACTAAAATAGGCATCTAAGTGGAAATAAGAGGCATTTAAATGATGTCTTTACTCTACCATAAATAGATTGCGGCAAGTAATCAGTCATGCTTCAATTCCCCTGGAGAGACATATCGTGAGGGTTTGTATGTGTTTGTCAACGATGTGTGGAGGTTTTCAACCTTGTTACTAAGAACATAAGTGTGAGGGTAAGTCGAGAGGGAACGTTTGCGGTTGTGCCTATGTGGGTGTATGTGTACTCAGTTCGTTGATTACCAATTAGTTCCTATGAGGATTGGCGGCGATATTCTGAAATATAGGGTAATATATTGCGAAACACTATTATTCGGGTCTATTGAGCACTTATAGGTCTCAGTGTGCTTTTAGGTTAACACTAATAATTCTTATATGTTTATACTACACTTGCTTAGTAAGTGTACCAATACTACCCCACTAAAACGCTTGAAAGCTGTTCATTAAATCTTTTCAAAAATCTAGGCAGTTTTATTATATGGAATTTCATTACTGCCTTGAAAATCAGGGTAGTAATCCATTACTAACGCGTTTTTTTTTTTTTAAAGTCGTGATTACGTTGTAAGCAAGTGTAGTATTAAGCAGTATATATCACTCGAGGGTAAGTACAGATTACTAAACTCGTGTGGTTCACTCAAGTGCACACTCGATTAGTAATCTGTGCCTTACACCCCTTGGTCAATAAATAGCTATTACATAATCTAACCGATCAGTCAATCAAAGCGATCAGTTGCGCGGATTCGGCGGTCTCTGTCAGCGCGACCACACATTCAGGTTCATCGATCAACCTGAACGTAAAAGTCTCGTGTTCCTGTGCCGATCTCTTTAGTTAGGACGCAGCCTGATGAAGGTACTAGGTTTGATTTCCAGGTCAGCCAAAGTGCTATTGGGTTTTTCCATTAGGAATTTCTGAATAATAGACACGGAGTCAAGATTTGTGAAATGGTTAAGATCTACAAATGACAGTCAGGACCAACAGCTTAACGTACTTTCCGAGGCACGCGGGAAACTCATTATGTTATGGTCACCCATGCACTGGCACCTCATAATGTAATATTATACTTTGCTATGTAAAACTGAAGCTGAAACTGAGGTTGTAATATATTTTGTTACTTGACTATCTATAATAAAAGTACCTTTATATAAACTGATCCTGATGTTATGAAGCCATAAAGACGTCTGCGGTATTTACCCTAAACTGTATAGAAATCTGTTTTAGCATATAAACGGTTTGAAGTCTACGAAAGAAATGTTTATGAAACTTTCGTGAGTTAATTAAATATTTTCATGAGCGGAGGTTCTTCTTACAGCAGAACCTTCGTTCAAGAATGTGATCAATGGGTGTCATTGGTCTAGTAATAAACTCAATTTCAAGTTTTAGTTAATAGTTTCAGTCAGGATCTGGATACAATATATAAAACTAGCAAACGCTTTACTATTTTTGACTACCCGTTTGGCGCAAAGACTGTGTGATTGGCTGCTGCGCTCAATGTCGTGGGTTCAATTCCCGCATGGAACAAATATTTGTATGGCCTGCAGAGAGAGAGTTTAAATGTTTGTAAACACACCCACGATATGTGAGAAATTCCTCTAGGGACTCTAACTACAAATAAATGTCAACCAAGTCCAAATAACGGAGTCTGTACAGCCTACGTAATTAATGAACTTCATCTTGTCCGCAGACCGTGGACGATGGAGACCAGAGCTGATGATGACGAGGCACCGACAGACCCGGCGGCGAGGAAGCTTACACACCATGACTACACAGAACAGGACTTTGAAGGTAACATCCCTACCTTTTTCTTGCTTAATAGGCCTGCTCTTGCCCTTTATCTCGCCTTATCGACAGCGATAAACAAGATGTAAACGAACCCATCACGAACCCGTCAATATTATAAAGCTGAAGAGTTTGTTTGTTTGATTGGTTGGTTGAACGCTCTAATCTCAAGAACTACTGGTTGAAATTAAAAAAATATTTTTGTGTTGAAAAGTCCATTTATTGAGGAAGGTTATAGGCTATAACATCACGCTACAACTAATTGGAGCGGAGCATAAATGAAAAATGTTGCAAAAACGCAGAAAAATTATTCTTTTTGTGAGCTTTTCCTCTCTTATGTGACGCAGACGAAGTTGCGTGGGTCAGCTAGTCTTCCGATTTATAAAAACCTCGTGTCACAGTGTTTGTTATCGAACTCCTCCGTAACGGCTTGACTGATTTTTAAGAATTTTATGTATAATATTTGGTAGGTCGTAGGCCTTTTTTTAGTTTCACATATACGCATCAAAATGATAAAGTTGTAATTTGGCCCCCAATATCTTCCTGTCATTTTCGTAAGAATATTCTTGTTGAGTCACTGTACTAGCTACAATTTATTACTCAAGAGCCAATAACGTTACTTTCAAGTAATAAAATTGAGCAATTAATGTTAAACAAAAGTAAATGACAAGTTACAAATCCGCCGCCACAAATAACAATAAACGAGGCTATAAAATAATATTGGAAGATAAAATACTTGGGAGAAAACAGGTAAGCACCTACTGTGACAGGTTTCTTAGAAGCAAGTAAGTAAAATATATCACTGTTTATATGAAAAATGTTTACAAATTACTTTTCTGATATTTATAGATAGATTAGATCTTTTACCTGTTATTTTTACTGAAAAGAAGCTAGATATATATCACCTATTTTACGTTGTAAACCGTGTGTACTTACGCCAAATCTTCAATGTAACGATTGAGTACCTATGTAATAATATTTTCAGGTTTTATTTATTTATTTATTTGGTACACCAACAGCAATACATACAAATAATTAATGTAAACAATGAGAATAACATAAAGTGCTGGTATGTATGCCTATTATAGGTATACGCAGCATTCACCAAATAACAACATTTATTTTTTTAAATCTTAATAATAAAATTCGAATTCAATATAAAATAAAATTTACTTAATACTAAATGAAATGATATGGATTATGATGATATACATATGCATTATGAGTGTGATATCTAAAGATTTACATTTTTGCTTAATGGTTGCGCAGTTGTAAATGTATTGAGTTGACAGAAATTAGTTATTAAAAGGTAAATTAGTGCTCACCCGTACCTCAGAAACTGATCTTCTAAACTTGTTAAAGGAAACACCGAATAAATCGTTTTCCAGTGATGTGTGGGAGCTGTTATAGTTGTTACATATTCTGAGCAAAGGTTTCTAACATAACATTACGCCTTTAATCCTCGAAGAGTTACACAGAGGTGTACCTAATATGTAGTACCCCCACACTTTGCCAGTTATGTTTAAATCCCAAGTAATAAGGGGCGAGATTATTGCCATCAACTATGAGCACAAATCTAGACTTCCAGAATGAATAGAAATTCCAGATTGAAAAACCCAAACTCACTAAAAAAACTGTTTCTCTCTCCTTAAGCTTAATTTTATAACTATTTTTATTTTAGTTCTTGATAATAATAATAAAAATATAATATTGTTTATATTTATGTAAGTGTTGTATATATTTATGTATGTATATGTATATATTTATTGTATATATGTAAATGGTATACCACAGGTTACCTGCAGTATTGTCTCTCCTTCCCCCTTAAATCCATCCAAAGGTTGTCTTTAAAAGATCGCTTTTAGCGATAAGACCGCCCATTGTGTCACCCTTTGTAAAATGTTTTACATTTGTATCTGTAATTTTTATGGTATACATAATTCTATTCTATTCTATTCTCATTTCGCCCGACCCGGGTATCGAACCTAGGATCTTATGCTCAGCAGTCGTGGTTGCAACCACTAGACCAAGGAGGCAGTCTGACTTAATAAGGAATAATAGAATATCAAGTACTTATACTAGTACTACTATAAGATCAAGTCGGTAGTCTTAAAATATAATTTCCAAGAAACAACTTAAAATGAAAAGTTAAATATTAGATTAGAGTTAGCAACAGCGAGCTAAATTGAATTTAATACTTGAGTAAAAATATGATGGAAACTTTTGTGAAAAACTCTTACACAGAGAGTTTATACCCGAGATTTTGACGCTTGGTTTTTTATTACAGTTAAAATATAAAAATAAAACTCTTCAACACTCTAGTCCGTCCAATCTTAGAGTATAGCTCAGTATGGAATCCGCATTACGATGTTTATACCAAACGAATAGAGAGTCGGGCCCAAAGGCACCCCGACCCGTAACGAGTGTCAAAGATGTATATTGACGACCCGAAAGGCGCAGCGGTATTGAAGCTGCCTTACGTTCTTAGGGTCCCGGGTTCGAATCCCGGTACGAGCAAATGTTTGTGTGATGATCATGGACATTTGTTTCCGAGTCATGGATGTTTATATGTATAGTAAGTATGTATTTACGAACAAAAAGTATCTATGTAGTATATCAACTATCTGGTGTCCACGACACAAGCCTCGTTGCTTAGTGTGGCACTAGATGGCGCTGTGTGTAATGTCCAGCGATATTTATTTATTTATATTTGACAGCCGGGACTAACAGCTTAACGTGCTTTCTGACACACAGAGGAAACTCGGTATGGTGGTCACCCATCCATAGACCAACACAGGCAAGCGCGGCTTAAGGTGGATGCTCCAACCAGCCCGCGAAATTCAAATTTTCTTGCGTTTTTCTGCAATTTGCAGGCCAATGCTAGGTTGTATGTTGATTAAAATATTGCTCGCGACTGTAAGACGTGTGTAGTTACAGAATTATAATCATCAAAATCATCAATATAACCCTCCAAGCTCATAACGGTGCAGGAATGACGGTCATTCCTTCACCTTTATATGTCTTACAGTCGCGAGCAATATTTTAATCAACATACAACCTAGCACTGGCCTGCACATTGCAAAAAACGTTAGAAAATTTGAATTTCGCGGGCTGGTTGGAACATTCACCTTAACATAAAGATCGACCCGAGCGGCCGTTGTATTATTTAGTCACGATATCCGAGAAATGGACGATTTATTCAATCAAGTTCTTTCTACCTACATTGTGGTTGACACAGCAATTTGAAACCACCACAGACCACAAAAGAATTTTCCACAGTTGACAATAACAAGTAACAAGTGTTGAAAAACAGCCGAAATGTCGTTTGTTGTGAGTTTCCCCTTTGTGTCGTAAATTCTAAGAATTGTCGGTCAAGTTTCATGATTAAATAAACTTTCAGGAACTGGAAACTAAGTTTATGGACCGCAGTAAGTACAGGCTGCTCGTTTAGTCACCTGTGTTGTGTTACGAGGGTAGTTCTACACGACAACTTAAAGGCTCTACCACACAGGCGCGTTATTATCGCTCGATAATATCGCATGATAATATTGACGCAATAGAAGTAAGATGTTTCTGCGTCCTGCGATATTGCGATATGAGTTTTATTAGAACATTGGGATTGGGACACATGCGATCTCCAACACTGCTGCGATAATAACGACGCAATAGAAGTAGGACGGACGCTTGCGTTTCTGCGTCCTGCGATATTCCGATATGAGTCGTGTGATATCGAGTGTGATATCGGACGATAAAAACGCGCTTGTGTGCAAGGAATAGAGACGCATTATCGCAATAGCGCATGCGATGTTATCGAGCGATAATAACGCGCCTGTGTGAAGATGAAGTAGTTGCTTGTTTATAACGGGTAAAGACTTGCATTGAAAAACAAAATCTAAGTTTCACAAAGCTGCTGCAAGATGGCGCTGTACCAACGGGTTTGGTCTATATTGTGATAACGAGCTACTACGGAACCCTACACTGCGCGTGGCCCGACACGCACTTGGCCGGTTTTTGTTATATATACTTTCATACACTTCCAGTAAAAAGCTGTTATTTTGTTATTGTTTGTTATTTTGAAATTACAAACAGACACTTCTATTTTATTTATTTGTACAGATTTATACTTCATGCACATACGGCGACTTTTCACAAATCAGAAATTTCTCATTATTATTATTAAAGATAGCGAAATATGTAACATTTAATCATTAGGTAAACATAACCCTAAAAGAGTGGTTAAACTATAAACTTAAACAATCAGTCAAATTGCTGGACTTTTATAACTATACAATAAAGGGTTATTGAAGTCATTATGGTCACCATGCCATCCTGAGAAAATCGGTTAATAACTGTGTACATATCAAATATCTCTGAGTTTACAACTAAAATATTGTTTAAATTATACAAGAGGAATATTCCGAAGTTAATTTAATATTTATGAAAGGAATATTTCCGTTCTCACTCATGATGGTTCCTGAAACTTAGACTACTGTTATTATGAAACTTTCAGGTCAACTCAGTTCTGTTTCTCGTTTCTTGTAAATTGCCAAGAGAAACGTAACAAAGTTATCAAAATATTTGATTTAGTTACATAACATAACATCACGCCTGTTATCCCGAAAGGGTTAGGCAGAGGTGTACCTAATAGTACACCCACAATTCGCTAGCTATGTTAAAGTTCCATGTAATAGGGGGCGAGCGTATTTACATCAACCGGGCACACAACCCGACTCCGTAGCTGCTACTGAGAAATTCCTGATGGGAAAAACCCAATAACATTTGCCCGACCGGGGAATCGAACCCAGGACCTCAAGCTCAACAGTCGCGCTTGCGAGAGCTGTACTAACGAGGCAGCCACGGTTGTATTAGTCATTTAATGTCCTGTCATGTAAAGTCCCATCACAAAGTCGACATCTATGCATTTATAGTTCAGCACACTTAAAACTAACTATCGAAAAAACGTTAAAATTGTTGGAATTTCGTTCTTCAATATCTCCGTAAACAGAAGGTTCATAGTATATGTATATCGTCCTGAAAAAATAATATCACAATGGCGTGAAGGACAAGTAAATCTCGGCCTCGTTAAGCTTTTTATTCCCATTAAGAAAGCTGCCAGTAAAATATTTCTTTGCTGCTACACAACAAAACAATAATTTACTAAAAACATTACCAGAAAAACAACAGAAACACGATAAGCAGACATCTACAATTTTTCACAACACTAAAAACCTCAGAAACCTTTTCTTTCAATCGAGATATAAAATAAAAATATATCAACAACTGCAAAGCAATATTTCATTTCTAGAATATGCTCCTTTTGTAATAACAGTTTGAGTAAAAGAGAAAGAAGATTTTCTTCGACCATCATGGTGGAAATTGGGTCAGGGGGTGAACGAATAGGATAGGGGAGCTCGAAACCCGAATGCCCGAATGTTATTTTATACTTGTACCTACCAAATAGCTAAACTTGTGTACCTGTCATCTTTAAACGATTGACAGAAATATCCTCGAACTAATTCTATTATGTAAAATAAGTAAGTAGTAAGTCAAAATTTGGCCAACCAACGATTTTTTGCAATATTATTATTATAGAAGGAGTGATCTAAATAAAGGGTGTAAAAAACCTGTTAACGAAGCCGAAAGGTACTTGTTTTCCCCGTCATTGCGATCATTATTTTGTGCTACATCATACCTGGAAACTTTCTAGTTAAGGAGATATTGGGGGTCAAAGTTCCAACTTTTTGACAAGTTTAAAAAAAAAAAAACTTGTCAGTTAGTCAGATAGTTAGTTTTTTACTTCAAACACCTCCACGACCTCCGTACTATTCAATCCATCATCAGCACAATGTTTTGAGTGCGTTTTGAGTTCTACCACAAAACATGATTTTTCACCCCAAAAAAAAGTTGTTTCCCAGCAATAATTTTTGCATAAAGTTACTTAGTTTGATGTACAGAATGCTTGGTTGACGGCATTTCATAATTTAGTTCGCGCGGAGTATTAAATTATGAAATCATTCTATGAGGGTATTATGTACTTGAAATAAAACCACCGATGTTATAAGTAAGCCACCGATTCCTCGGAGTTCGCACCGATCAGTCTCCTGAGCGCGCTCGGCAAAATCTATGAGAGACTTATTTATAAGCGACTCAGAGATTATGCCTGTATTATATAGACAAAAGGCCTCATTCCCGACCAACAGTTCGGTTTCAGAACCGAACATTCTTGTATACACCAAGTCCACCGCATCGTCGAACACTTGAGCGCTGGTTTCCAGCGTGGAGCGATGACGGGGGTGTTGAATTTCGATATAGCGAAAGCCTTCGACAAGGTCTGGCACAACGGCTTATTATACAAGCTGTACAAACTCGGCGTGCCGGACCGTCTCGTTCTCATCTTACGAGACTTTCTGTCGGATCGCACCTTCCGCTGCCGCGTGGGAAAGACTCTATCTTCTCCCCACCCCATCCGAGCCGGAGTCCCTCAGGGCTCCGTCCTCTCTCCTCTCGTTTTCACGCTGTTCACCAGCGACATCCCAACGAACAAGAAAGTTCAGGTAGCTCTATTTGCCGACGACACGGCTATTTATTACACCGGCCGCTCTCAGGTTTACATCCATCGTGCACTTCAACAAGCCGCCGATTCCCTCGGCGCTTGGTTTTGTAAGTGGAGGATCGAAGTAAACCCTGAGAAGAGCCAGGCTGTACTCTATCAGAAGTTACGCCATCAGCGACCGTCTCCTGCCCCCATCACTATGTTCGGCAAGCTTATCCCTTGGGAGAAGCAAGCCAAGTACCTCGGTGTCATCCTCGACGAACACCTGACCTTCGCGGCTCATATCAAAGCAGCTCGTAACCGAGCAGCCTTTGCCATGAGCAGACTCCACTTCATGCTAGTCAAAAAGAGCAAGTTGTCACTCAAGTGCAAGTTGCGTCTTTACACAGCAGTTATCCGACCTATCATGACATACGCTTGTGTCGTATTCGCTCATGCCCATCCCCGCCACATCCACAGGGTGCAGACCTTGCAGAACCGCTTTCTCCGTAAGATCACCGGAGCCCACCCGTACGTCCGTAACGATAGTCTTCACCTAGATCTTAGAATCCCCACTATTCAGCAATTCATGAAACGTCTTGCAAAGCGTTTTTTCGACTCCTCTATTAAGCATAGGAACCCCCTGATCGCATCGGCCGCCCGATACGACCCATCGCGTATCAGCTCAGTCCGCCGTCCTCGGCACACTCTAGTCACCCCCGACGACGCTATTACCCTCTTACAGGAGAGTAGCAAAGACACCAGCACCGTACGTAGAATATACAAATACAAACCGAAGACATACCGACCTCGCCGCCGAGGTCCGGCGCGTAATCCCCGATCAATTCCCCCCCGACCCTTGCTAGAGCCAGCCCGCGATGCTGAGCCAGTAATGTCAAACGAGCCCCTAAATAATGACACTCAGATCCAGCCTGTCCCTTTGCTGCCCCCAGCGACGCCCTAAGCCGAGGTTCGTACCCCACAGGGGGTGCCCTTAGGCGTGGTCGCTTAGTTTTTAGTTAACATGCCCCTGGCTGGAGGCCTTAGCTTCAAGGCATCCACAGGTATAGTCCGGTTAAGCAGTAGCCAGTCTCTTCTAGACTGAACTGCGAGAGGCCATTCCCGAAAAAAAAAAAAAAAACCTCTGAGTTCGCGCGCGGACTGTATATATATTGAGTTCCACAGATACTCATATACATAGATAGGTTTAGGCGGAAGTGTACCTAATAGTACACCCACATTTCGCCAGTTATATTTAAGTGCCATGTAATAGGAGGCGACCCTAAAGCCATCCACAGGGCACAAATCCAGACTCCATGACTGCTACCGAGAAATTCCTGATATAAAAACCGAATAACACATTGCTCGAGAATCGAACCTAGGACCTTATGCTCAGCAGTCGTGCTTTCGCCCACTGGACCAACGAGGCAGCAACGATTGTTTTACTATCAATAACGTTTTACAGTAAATAATAATAATAATCATTTTATTTCGGACAACTAAGAGATCCATAAATTGTTAGTAACAGTTTTGCACTTAAACACTATTGTTAGTAACTTAACTAAAGACGAGTTAATGAGAGGACCACCCATAGTCCTTATAACTAAGACAACTAAATACTAGGGTATAAGTCTTCTCACAAATAAATACTAGGGTATAAGTCTTCTCACAAATCGCCTTATTATGGTGGAGGAAGTATCAGCCGCCACAGCTTTCAGGATGCTATTGTGACTGCCCCTTATTCCATCCATTAAAACCATGCCTGGTATAGGATAAGTTCGGGATTGATGGGGTGTCGCCAACTGTGATGAATGTTTCTCGTTCTGTGAGCAATACGATTGATTGCGCTATTGGTGATAAGGCTTTATGTCGGAAGCATTTTGGTAGGAATGTAAACAAACAACAAAAGACAAACATGACTATTAAAAACATAGTAAAACTGATGAGCATTATATTGAAAAATTTAATTTTGAGATTAAAGGATAATCCCGATGAAAATTCTTCTGAGATTCTTTTTTCTGGAGCCCTGTTACCGATACTGGCAGGCCACTATTTTTTATATTTTACATGTTTTTTACATTATTATTTATGTAAAAAGTACGAAATAAAAATGAAAAAAGAATAATAAATGCTGCTTGGTGCTTCATTTAAATAAACATCAAAAATCGGGAAAACAACAACTCGGAAAAATCGCTAAGATGAATAATAATGGAACCACATTATCCCCGTCATCCAACCACTTCCCGTAATTACAACTTCATAAATAATTCACACCCAAACACAATGCCACGACAGCGGCTCGTAGCTAGCTAAATAATAATATCAGCCGCACGTCGGCCTTCAAGGTCCGAAGTCGATCTGTGGATGGGTGACCTTTCAGAGCATATCATGCCTCGGTTGGCCCCGGCTGTCAATTATAGTTCTTTGATAGTCGTTACCGGTAGTAAACCTGAAAGTCGGACATGGATGTCAGACTTTCAAGTTTACTACCCGTAACGACTAGCAAGCGGTGTGACTACGGCATACCAAGAGATGTCGGGTTATCCAGCCAGTGACCTCACTTTTTCGGATTCTAAAGGTTTTCTAAGGTTCAAATTACGAATAAAATTTCATTAGATAACGACCTTAAAGTGACTGGCCACTTTGTGTGAGCCGCCCTATAAAGGTTTAAGGTCATTACGTTTTTCATAAAGGTATTAAGCTGCATCCGAGTAGACTGGAAGCCGACCACATCATAGTACAAATTGAATAAAACCACTCTCTATTCACGCAAAAAAGAAAGGATAAAACTCACATACCGAGACGTTCCAACTTCCTATTTCAGAATTTCCATCTCCATACGTAATTGGGTTAGTGCAAGTCGTTTGCAAACCGTTGCCGGCTGATATACGGTTCCATTTATGTCTGAACTTAGTTTAAGGATATCGATCTGAAAAGTTGAACCAACTGCTATGCTTGCATGCTAAGAAGGGTTAGTTTGGGGGGGGGGGTCTGAGGGAAATTGTGGTAAGATAAAATCTGCAAACCTATGAGTTTTAGTGTCCAATCATTTTATCAATTCTAGGGAAGTAACTCTGTTCGCTGGCGGTTGTTCTTGTGTCTCTACATTTACGAAAATGAATTGGTGCAGGCATCCATAACCCGACTTATCTAACGTTGTCGTGGGATAATTTCCAACCTCCACTCGGGCAAGAAATTGTTGTAAATACGCATAAATGCAGTTTCTTTCACCTTCATTGCTTTCATCATCATCTGCCTAGCCTTTTCAGAACTATGTTGAAGTCGGCTTCCAGTCTGATCATATGTAGCTGAATACCAGTATTTTCCATGGAGAGACTGCCTATCTGACCTCCACAACCCAGTTAGTGCTAGATAATACGACACCCCCTGGTAAGACTGGTTGTCAAACTTTCGGGCCACTGACTACCTCTGTAACGACCGTCAAAGATCTACTATTGACAGCCGGACCAACGGCTTAACGTGTTATCCGGTTTGTAATGTATCCACAAAATCGGTATGTAATGGGAAGTTTCCATCCATACCCATCCACGGACCAACCCTGGCAAGCGCAGCTTAACCTAAAGATCAGCCCGAGCAGCTGTTATTATTTATCCATGCGGACAAAGCCGCGAGCAAATAATACTTTGTAAATAAAAGCAGTATTCTTGCACCTTTGTTACTTTATACAAATAGAAAATACTGTAAGAAATAGAAAGCTTCAAGAAATATTTATTTTTAAAAGCTGACTCGTTCGGAAAAGCAGTTTTACACTTTTCTGTAGCACGTGTACAAAGAGCGATTTTTCTTTTTATTCATAAGCTCTTGGAAGCTTTTCAGGGGCAAAGCTTGTAAAGCGTTTACTGAAATAACTATTGTTAATTAACGCTTTCAGTTCTACAGATAAATCCTACAGTATACAGTGAGCAATATTTGTAATCACGTTCGCGAAAACGGCTCTAACAAGGGGTTAAAATTCGATGTAGCTAGGTAGCGGCGCGCGGGTGCGCGGTGGCGCGGTAGGTAGCGTAGGTCGCCCAGGTACCAACGTTTATAAAGGATAATTAGGTACAAACATTAAAATAGCAGCCGCAATGAGAAGCGATGAAAACTCAAATGTATGTCGAACACAGGTTAGGTCAGTATAGTCATTCCAGCAATTTCAAATTAAAGTAGCTAGCAAAATTGCACACAAGTGGAGGTAATACTTTAACATCATAATCATCTGCCTAGCCTTTTCTCAACTATAACTATTGAATCGAATAATTGACTATCACACCTTACGTCGACATGTTACTAAGAGCGAGCTCAGTAACGCACAAGTGTGAAATGGAAGCGATATCAATGCCACGTCTCGTTGCTCTTGCACAAAGCCAATATCACAGCTGCATGAAGTGCTTAAATGGCGGAACAGGCTTAATTGAGATACGCCTATGAGGCGTATTGTAATATGTCCCTACATGTCTAGTGTTTTACAATCTATACTTGTCTTTATTGTGGAGTAATTTAGAATAGAATAGAATAGAATACTCTTTATTATGTACACCATAAAAATTACAGATACAAATGTAAAACATTTAACAAGGGGTGACACAATAGGCAGTCTTATCGCTAAAAGCGATATTTTAAAGACAAGCTTTCGATGGATTGAAGGGGTAAGGAGAGACAATACTGCAGGTAGCCTGTGGTGTACCATTTACATATATACAATAAATACATACATACATAAATGTATATACACTTATATAAATATATAAAATTAATTTATTCTCTAGGTACTATAGAACTAGGTGTATAAATATGCGCGCGCAGTTCTCGATAATTATTTTGCTGCGGAGTAATTTCAAAACTGTGATATCTCATTTTTAATGAAATCAAATGATTTGACAATTTTTATACAAAATTAAATACTTGTGATGAATAACATATTTATTTGGATAAGGATTATTATACCAAAACTTAAACCTAACCAAAAGAGACATATGATATCGCGAGCTTTTTTTAAAACTTTTGAAGAGGAACAATTCCGAACCGCACGCAACTGAAGCTCCCAAAAGGAATAAATCCATGTTTTTGCCACTTTTTTCATTCATGCTCTGTTCCTGTTGGTCGTACAGTGAAAAAGATATAATTTTCAATTCGAACCAGTAGTTCCTGATATAAGCGCGTTCAACAAAACAAACAAACAAACTCTTCAGTTTTATAATACACTCGAGAGCAATGAATCCGGGTCACTTAAAGAATGTTAAAAATCTCGGAAACTAAAAATGATAGGTTAATGCAATAAATTGTATTTAATAGACAATGTAATACTCCTTAAATGAAAGTAAAAAAAATATGAGTCACCATACATTTTATTAACACAAAATTACATAAAGAAAAAAACTGCTGATCTCTCCTTAAAACAAAAATAGGAAACATGAATTTTTTGAACTTTATTACGATTTTCTTGAATTTTAATACTTCGTATTGCCTCCTCGTGCTTCCATTACTGCGTTTACGCGGTTTGGCATGCTGTACACCAAGTTCCTTATACGATTTTGGGGAATATTCTCCCATTCCTCTGTGAGAGCAATTTTGAGCTCACGAAGCGTGATTGGGGGAGGGTTTCGTTGTTTTACGCATCTGCCTAGCTCGTCCCAAGCATGATCGATCGGGTTGATATCCGGGCTGCGCGCTGGCCACTCCATACGAGTAATGTTCATCTCTTGAAGGTAGTCATTCACAATCCTACCTGTATGAGGTCGGGCATTGTCATGCATAAATATAGCATCCTCACCTAAATTGACCATAAATGGACCAACGTGATCATTGAGGATTTCTTCCACATATCTTACGCTAGTTAAAGAGCCGTTTTCTATGATCACCAGCTCTGTGCGACTTTCAGAAGAAATTCCGGCCACCACAAGTACAGACCCACCACCGTAGGCTACTTTTTCTTCGATGCATGCTTGCTTGAATCTTTCCCCTAGTCTTCGATACACTCTGTGTCTTCCATCGTGCTTGTAGAGCATAAATTTTGATTCGTCGGAGAACATAACTTTTTAGCAATCTTCAATACTCCAATTTACGTGGCTCTGGGCATATCTTAGTCTTGAAATACGATGCCCACGCTCCAGTTTAGGGCCGTTTGCAGGTCTAAGGGGTTTTAAGTTAGATTCAGCAAGCCGACGTCTTACTGTCCATGCACTTGGGTTACTTCCTCCGAGGCGTCGAAACTGATTTGTGAGTTCAGTTCCTGTGAGAAAGCGATTTCGAAGCATGGTGTTCACCAAGTATCGGTCTTCTCGTGCTGTGGTACACCTGGTTCTGCCCGTTCCTGGTCTGCGTAGGTTAGAACCAGTTTCTTCGTAACGTCGGAGAACTCTTTGTACTGTTGACAGCGACACACCGACAGTCCTGGCTGTATCGCGCTGACTCCGGCCGGTTTCCAGCATTGTAAGTATTCTGGTGCATTCTTCAGGCGTAAGCGACATAATTTCAGCTTGAATAATGAATATAGAGCACTATCAACATGGTTTATGTACCCACATAAATGACAGATTACAAACAAAAGCAAAACCAAATGCTGTAATTTCGTAGTTCCATCTTCGAAAGTGGCCCTTTTTCAAATTTGATTTTTTTATGATATAACTATACAATAACTAAGAAGTTTTAATACCTTCATTTAAGGAGTATTACATTGTCTATTAAATATAATTTATTGCATTAACCTAGCATTTTTAGTTTCCGAGATTTTTAGGATTCTTTAAGTGACCCGGATTCATTGCTCTCGAGTGTATTAGTATAGATAGCTTAAACAAGACAATCACTGGAATTTAAAAACTTTTAGACTTGAATCAACTAATTGAGACAGTGAGGGCATAAAAAATCATTTTAACTTTAAAAAAAACGTTCCACTATCTTCCAGCAACCCTCGAACTCATAAAGCTGTACACGAAAAGGTCAAGCACACGTTCTTTAGTTTTAAAAGACCTCTGGGATAGCAAACAACCGGTGAGCGAGATGAATGGCCCGCCTTAATGACCAACGCGTTTTAGTAACTAAGGGCTAGTAGGATAAACTTTGTGACTTGTCTCAGGGGATAGGGGTTATTGATTGAAGTAACTCGGAAACGTTGTTAATCAGTTAGAGGTATTAGGATCAGGGTGGAAAGTTCTTTTTACTGGGTAATCTTACCTATTTTATATTGTGTGTTTTTCTATTTTATGTGTTTATAATGTATGTCTTATAGCATCGTATTGGACGAGTCTGTAATGATGTTATAATCAGTATCAGATTTATATTTTTATATTGTTTTTTTTTTAATTAATGGTAAATAAATAAAAACATTTTTGTAATAGATAAGGGAGGATCCATCAAGGACATGGGTGTTGTGTATACCTGTCGTAGGCTGTTGGTGTGTAAATATCGTGGTTATTTTTATAAGCTTTTATGTAACTTGCCTTGTATGTTTGTATTGGTAAAATGTTGCAACTGAATTACAAACCAGTTTTCCACAACCGATTGAACTGAAATTTAGCACTCAACTTTCGTTTTGGTGACAATACATTTTTATGACAGACATGACTTGATCCTGTAGCTAGGATCGCCTCCTCACTAAAGAACTCCTCAACGGTTATTATATACGCGCGTATGTTCGAGCGTTCAATGTTGATAGCGAAACTACAATATACTACTATAATTTTATTTTTTTTCATTTTTGTAAAATATTGCTTTTTTTGTTAAGTTTATTTTATTTACATGTATTGTAGTGTAATATCCGTCAGTGTAGTCCGTATATGGCAGTATAGATGTTGCCAATACCTCTTGTATATATGTATATATATTGTTGGGAAGAAATGAGGTTTTACGAAGTATTATGAAGAAATGAGGTTGTACGCAGCTCATGTTACTTCTATGGAAAGAAGTGACACTGACAGACGACATTGAATGGTGACTGGTCGCGAGAGACTCCGGTTGAAAAGGGCTTTGAGATTTATATTTTCCTATTTTGTGTGCTTACTCGCTATTTTTCTAAACAATTACGTGTTGACTGAGTTCATTTTGAAGTATGGCGATTTAAGTTAGTTTCAGTGGTTGATATTTTGTTCCAAGTTAGAATTAACGGTTGTATTCATTATTCTGTGTACCTCGTTGACTTATTTTGAACATCTTCACTTCTGGATGCTTAATATATATTATAATCTGAATCTCGGAAACGGCTCCAACGATTTTCATGAAATTTAGTATGCAGGGGATTTCGGGGGCGATAAATCGGTCAGTCGAGCAAAGCTCGGTCATCCAGATATTCTTATTAGAAACACTAAAGTGACCTCCTAATAAGTTCTACGGGGTAAATGCATAGCACACTTACAATAGCGATAAGTTTTAAAGCATATTTCCAAAATCCTACGGATCGTGATATAAAGTGTGGTACGCAATTGGGGTTAACTTATCTATCAGATTACTTCATACACATTTAGTTCAAACGCCTATCTGGACTATTGCGCATCCCAGCCGTCAGTCAGTCAATCAAGTAATGCAACATGCATGACATTTATCGGAAAGCGTAGCTGGCAGCGTGTGCTACGGCGTAGCGCGCGTGTGCTACGGCGTAGCAAATCGTCATGATTTCCGTAACGACCCCTCAATCACTGTCCATATCGGCAGTGGTACTAGATTATGAATTCAGTTATTCATTGCATTGTGTAGCCATAACTGGGATACGTAATAATATATGTTACACCGAGAGTGTTACGAACATCCTTCGGAAGTATATAGAATACCTAGGCATTCTCTAGAATACTTAAAATGTTTAGGCAAATCATGAATGTATTCTATATTCTATACTTCGCCGTTCGGTCGGCAATGTGTTGGATACGCGGTTGATGGCAGAAGCGACTTCGGTAAGCCATTTAATGCAACCAACCGCGTGTAGCCTCAGCCGCGGCACCGCTCGCTTCGCTCGTTCGGCTCGCACATGTTTTTAACTGTCCTGACCTAACGTAGGTTAGGTAAGGTTAGGATTCTACTACTATAGTTATGTTATTTGACGACCCGAATGGCGCAGCGGTAGTGAGGCTGCCTTACTTTCTTAGGGTCCGGAGTTCGAATCCCGGTAGGAGCAATGTGCTGAACATGGACATTAATTTCCGAGTCATGGATGTTTATATGTATAATAAGTATGTATTTACAAACAAAAAGTCTATATCTAATCTATGTAGTATATCAACTATCTAGTGTCTGCGACACAAGCCTCGTTGCTTAGTGTGGCACTAGATGGCGCTGTGTGTAATGTCTAGCGATATTTATATTTTATTTATAGGATACGTTTATCCAAGTATTTTGTTCCCGTGGGACAATTATCTCCACGCGGGCGAAGCCGCAGGCATACGCTTGTAATCTTCTTAATATATATAAATCTCGTGTCACAATGTTTGTCCTCGATGGACTCCTAAACCACTTAACCGATTATAATAAAATTCGCACACCATGTGCAGTTCGATCCAACTTGAGAGATAGGATAGTTTAAATCTCAAATTATAGTCGCAATTTTAATTTATTGCTAATTATTTGTCTGTTATTATTTGACAGTCAAAATTATCTGTTAACTCCAAATGATTCTAACAGATGTCGATACCTTTCGACTGGGTTGAGTAAGTAATCAATAGATGGCGCTGCTATGGTAAATCTACGAACGTGTCATATAAGCTAAAACAAATACCAAAAAAAAAAATACCAAACCCGTGCGAAGCCGGGACGGGCCGCTAGTATTATAATAAAGAAAGCTGCCTCGTTATTAAATTGCCTCGGGCAGTAATCATAAGACAAAAAATAATTCTATACTATCTTTACAAAAAAAAAACAAAAGAAATCTATTTTCAACAGCGCGTATTATTTTTAATAGAAAATTGTTTCCGAGGCTTAATTTTCAAAGCTTTTGTGTAAATATTTTCGTTGCTCCTTTCTAAATATGGAGCGATTTATTTCGACAAAGACAATGGGATTACTTCTCGCGTACGGTTTCTATGGCAACGGAATTCAATTACCGTGAAACCTTGGTTTCTAACGCTTTTATTCAAGTAAGAGAGATTGACACTAACAGCTTGTATAACAGCCTGACAGCTTGTTCAATTTAATCTGATGTTAAATATTAAATCTCATCGTATCGTTGCCGGGTGTACGACCCGGCGACACATTAAGCTATACAGTTCCAGTACAACATGGCCTCGCTTTGTATATATTTCCCGTTCGATAAGAGATCCGCTTATACTGGTTTTGTATAGGTTGATTGGTCGTTGTGCGTACGTCTGGTGCAGATTGGTGAAATTTTACAAGAAATATACACGATATAAAGAACATCAGCCCGCAACTTGTTACCATAAATTCAGCACATGGTTCTAAACCTCCCAGGATAGAAAATTATCTTGGGTTTAAAAAAAACTGATGTTTCATACATGCACTTTGCCATTAACCGTCCCTCGTATATTCGGGTAATCGTGCTCGGGTCAGCTCGTCACAGTTCGAGCGGCTTTTGTCCTAAATGTTTATCTACGTATATTTAGGACGTATGGCACGTCCGGAATTTTCCGGATATGTCCGGAATTTTATCTCATTGTCCGAAATGCGGGGGGAATTCTAAACCGTCCGAAATTTTGAAACAATATATTCAATTCTGTATTCGAATCCGTGATAGTAGCTGAAGTATCGTCACTCGTGGAGGCTTTCAGACCCTACATTTTTTTCTTGTAAACGGATAGAACTATCTAATTGATCGGAAAGTTTTTGTGATCATCCAACCGACAACACAGCTAAAATACTTGACACGAGATCAAGATAGTTACCAAAGCCATTCGACAACCGGAGGTTGCAAATCGAAAGCGAAATCGCCCATGAAATAGCTAATATTCTCCCGCCCTTGCACTTGACCCGTTTTCAGTCAAGATAAGATTTCCTGAATCCACTTTCAGATACGCCGATGGGCGAGATTGCATCGATTTATACAAAATTTTGCATTTACAATATTTTGTATGTATCGGGGTATCGTGTTATCCAGTAATTGGGTTGTGGATTAGAATACCAGCGCTGTGACATTTTTAAATGTTACAACACCATGCTGAGATACAGCCTTTAAGTTTCCGAAGATTACCTCCTACATCCAAACTTACAAACTTTAAATTTTTATATAGTTGGTGCCAGTTAAGATCGTAATAGCGGTCATTGCCCTTTCCCGAATATCTCTTCGTACGAACCAAAACAAATGAACCATGTATCGTTTTTCATTAGAAAAAATGTTGAAGATCACGATAGATGACGATACAAGACTTGAACAGGCTTATTTTTGGATTTGAAAGTTAAGACATTTAAAAAATGTAGGTGGGTCAATGACCTCTATTGCGATCTTAACTGGCACTGTAGATGTGGCCATCGTTATTTTCACCTAGAATTTTCATATCTATGTCTGCCGATTTATATTGCTTCTGTGAGGAATTTATATGGGAAACTGAAAGGTACATTATTGCGGTGAGTAGTCTAGCCCCAATAGAATGTACACAGACTCACAGGAGAAGGCGAATTTCATTTCATTGAAAAAAAAACTCTTTACCTTAGAACAGACGGTACTTGTCTGGTACTTTTGTTCAAAAAGGAAACTGAATATCAAGAACATGAGCTGAAAACCTCAAACGGCGCAAATACAATAATTTAATTGGTAATTATGGGTTTGAGCTGTTTGGGGTTGAAACACTAGGGCCATGGAGTCCGAGTGCCCACCTAGTATTTCGAGAAATCGCCAAGCGGTTGGTCGACTCTTCACGTGACCAGAGGGCGGGCCTATTTTTTGGCCAAAAAATCAGCATTGCCATCCAACGTGGCAATGCTGCCAGCCTTCTGGGCACTTTTCCTGTTGACAGCGATGTGGACGAATTTTTTGACGCCCTGTAACCGTTTTGTTACTTGTACATATTTTTATTATTATTTAGAGTTATAGTTTGTATATAAGTGGTGCAATTATTTAAATAAAAATTTTCCATCTTAGAACATGAGTAAGTAACTAAAACTATTAAAATGTTACAACTTTTAATACTTAGTACGTACTCCTACGTCAAGCTCAAATCTCTCCCGACCATCATTTTCAGCTTCTACAACCACTAAACGAATTTTAATCAAAGGTTTTACATTTCCCTTAGTTCATAGATCAGTACTGGCTTATTGAGGCTCGATACTAAATAGAATTTGATATTGGATTGCTTTTCTTCGTTCTATAAGTCACATAAGCCTTTAACATTTTGCCTTCGTTAGTAACTTACATTTGTTGTTGTAAATCTTTTGTTGTGATTTTATAGGCGACGAACACATTACAATATCAAGTAAACGAACAGTAGCACTCTCTTTGCGTTATCACTAACTATTAACTACACTGGCCCGCAAAAATATGTACTACACTTTTATAATTTAAATTTTTTCTAAACTATAGAAGTTAGAGACTTAAAATAAAAATAAAAAACGTTTTATAGCAATTTTTATCAGCTTTCTTTGAAACTATAAAATCAAATTAAACTATTTTTCGAGTCCTTTTTGTTTCGAAAGTATATCTTGTGTACTTAAAAAGTTATTGCAATTTTAAAAGTGTGATACTTAGTTTTGCAGGCCAGTGTAGATTTCTTTATTGTCATTTGAGAACGAATTTTAAAATTACTTTCAGGCCCGAGTAGGTGGGTGGTTTAACTGTACGTTTAGCATTAAACGAGCATAAAATATCGTACTGTTTATTTCAATAGTTTTAAAATGATAGAAACAGAAGGATGTTTCAAATATGTTATTTATTCATTTGTGGTGCAACTGGGCTTTTGCTGTCGGTGGGCTAGTTATCGGCTTGAAGTCATTTCAAGTCATATAACTATGAAGGCTGCATGTCGGGGGCACGAGATTTGCAGCTAATTTTTTTCACTACAGCTTGAGTGTTGCCGGGCAACTGAGTGTGTGGGCAAGACATGCGGGTAGTACACGCGGGAGCATGCCGGAGATATTCATATTCATATTCATTTTATTTTGAATACCATAAGTTTTATAAAGATGTTACAATGGGCTTACAGCTAAGAACAATTATGGACCCTGTTAGGGCACAGCAATAAACAAGATTAACATTCTATTTTAAGTAGTTAATAATAGATAGGTTTGTTTTTTTTTTAAATGCGGCTTTGGTGTGTGTTTGCCCTTGTAAGAATAATATAATGGGATGTTTCTGGCCTTTCTAATCAACCAATCTTTCTGTTATTTTATGCCAACAATTCCGCCATTTTATTACATTTTGATGACCGTGACGCATGTATACATCTTACTGTTTTATTCATGAATCTCTAATACCAGCTATGTTATTGCAGCGAGGGCGTCAAATAACAGGCGGAGAACAAATCAGGAAGCTTTGTTTGGATAATCAAATGTGTGTCGTCACAATATACAAGGTTATTTGAGATGGTGACAATATGTTTGTAAGTTATTTTTGATCTTGGGTTCAGTTAATCTTTTGCATAAATACACAGAGTGAAGACATTATCACTTCAGCTAAGTTTACATGTCATCATCATCAGCCTATTAATGTTCCCACTGCTGGGATACAGGCCTCCTCTCTATGAGAGGGAATGGGCTATAATCCACCACGCGGGCCCAGTGCGGGTTGGTAGATGTCACATGTTTTTGAATTTTTGGTTCTGGGACATGCCAGTTTCCTCACGATGTTTTCCTTCACCGTTATGAGAGCAGTGGTGATGAATTAATTACACAAAGTAATGCGCCTGTCTGGGTTCGAACCCACGACTTACTGTTCGTAAGTCGGGGCCGCCACCCCTGGGCCACCGCTGCCTCGCAAGTTTACATGCAAGTTTACATGTGCCTACGAGCCAATTCGAATGGATTCCTAGAATTTGGTATAATATCCGTATCAGTTTCCCTGTTAATTTCAGCAAGAAGCTAAGTAGCCATGACTTGTTTAAACAGCAATAAGTTTTAACACCACCAGTTGCATATTTACCATTTGGCGTGTTGAAAATTGAAATTAAACAACGTTTAATTTGTACTCATCATAACGAAAGACTTTCACAACGAACCGCGAAAAACAATCAGCTGCTCCTTGCATTTATGCCATATCACGACAAAATGTATGAAACGCGATAACAGTATTGCTCCCATGGTTGGTTGTTTTGTGTGTATATTTTTTTAATTTTGAGTGCAATAAAGAATAAGAATGTACAATTTGTTTATATTGATGAGTACAATGATCCCATATCTAAAAAGCTTTTATTTATCTCAAGTTATGTTCTAAAGCATTTAATGATTAGTTGGTACATAGGGTTTAGTGGCGGTACTTTCACACAAAACCTAAAAACTTGGCTTGTCCTTGTAACCAGCTGCTCTTCATGTTAGGGTATCTAAACGGGCTGCTTGCCTTATAGGCTTGCTGTATTGTTGGCCCTTAGGCTCGCCAACTGGTAGGGTTAAAACGTATAATAACAACTAGACCCTATTCCTATTTGCGAGCTACAGCTCCACTTATAGACATTAAGGTCAAGTTCAGATAACATAAATAATTCAAGACTGAACAGCACTTATTTACTAAGTCTATAAGATATTTTCCGATCGGTTGGGTATTAAATGGTCCGTGTCGGATCGACGTGAGTGAACTTGGAAGGTGACAGGTGAGGCACAAGTTTGATAAATGATAGCATAATTTACTGCTTTGGGTTTGAATAAAGAGAAGGGTTCATTAATAGAACAACGTTGTCGGGAGAAAATTGTCATTGCCTGAGTATTGAGTATCGATTACTAAGCGAAATGAATGAAAAATGGTTTATTGTTTTAACAGGTAAATGTTAAAAACTAGTGATTGGAGCCTCCTTTTAAGCATATAAGCCTGTGTTAGGAGGCTCCGCTCTTTCATGACTTAATAATTATCATTTGTGTACTTGTTATAAGCAAAAACTAAAGGGTACAATAATACAAAGAAAAAAAAAAAGTGTATCAATTGTTTCAGGCATAACATAACATCACGCCTGTAATCCCCAAAGGGTTAGGCAGAGGTGTCTCCATAGAGATCTACGCTAGGGAATGGCCAACTACAGTACTTTCACAGTTTTTATGTCTAGTGACTGGGACTGTAGCTACATTTAATTTTCATCTTTGTTTCGACAATTCAAAAGTGCCTGTAACTGGCTTACTTGAAATAAATGCTTTTGATTTTGTTTTTGAATTTTGGTGTACCTAAGAGCACACTCACATTCCGCTAGTCACTCCACGTATTGCCATCAACCGGGTACAGACTCCGTAGCTGCTACTGAAAGATTCCTTATGGAAAAACCCAATAACACTATGCCCGACCAGGAAATCGAACCCAAGACATGTTCAGCAAGCTTGCCACCACTACACTAAAGAGGCAGTAAATAATGTGATGAAATTAAGGGAAGGGTTATTAATAGATCAATGTTGTCGGGAGAAAATGATACCCTGAATAATAAACATCGAATACTGTCTCAATTATTTCAGGCATAAACACAATTTATCATTATTTTGCGGAGTCACTAGTGAATTAAATCAAATTAGTTAGAGATAGATATAGATAGATTCTATCTATCTATATCTATCTCTTCTATTCTATCCATCCCTAGATATTATTAAAAGTCTTTTTTTTTTTTTCGCATGGGAAATCATCAAATGACTCCTCCCGCTCTGGGCGGAGCAGCAGCGTGTGTCAGACTTTTACTGACTAAAACCCATCCATGTTCCTTCATCGCCCTTTGTATTCCGGGGCCACGGTATCTCTTTCGAATAGTCCCGCAGCCCCGGCAAGCTTCGGCCCTTGCAGACCCCTTCCCTATTGCTGACTCTCTTTGAGGCGCGCGTGGAACACGAACGCGCCGTCGACATGGTCTGTCATAAATGATTCGTTATTGTATTAGCGAATCCAAGAGACGCACCTCTGATTTTTCGGATTCATGTGCGTATTAATAAAATAAATAAATAAATATCGCTGGACATTACACACAGCGCCATATAGTGCTACACTAAGCAACGAGGCTTGTGTCGTGGACACCGGATAGTTGATATACTACATATATACTTTTTGTTTGTAAATACATACTTATAATACATATAAACATCCATGACTCGGAAACAAATGTCCATGCTCATCACACGAACATTTGCTCCTACCGGGATTCGAACCCGGGACCCTAAGAACGTAAGGCAGCCTCACTACCACTGCGCCATTCGGGTCGTCAATATTGTATAATTATCACTTGCTTCGGTGAAGGAAAACATCGTGAGCCAAGTAAAGCCAAGTCAAAGACCCGTGGGCGTAATAGCGTAGATACTCTGATACCAGGTCACCGAAAAAAGAAATATGAAAATGATTTTGAATATGATCACGGTTTTTGTACGTTTGATTTACTCGTAACTATACCTAATAGGCATGACGACAGTATCAAAAAATTGCAAATCTATTTAGTCCGTCAGTTAGAGTATTGAAAATTAATGGACACGTATTTTTTGATTTTGTAAATCAATGAATATTGACAAAAGATAAAACGCATCAAAACTCGGGAGTGGGGGCTCGTGACGTCAGAACTAGCTAAAATTTATACCATGGCGTGACGTATTGAGAATTTTAAAAGCGTCGTATCTTCTTCAATTTTGGTTTACGTAAAAAAATAAAAAACACGGGTCAAATATTTTTTGATAATTTATGTGACGGACTAATTAGATTTTTTTTGTCGTCTCGCCTATTAAAAAACTTGTCTTTTGGAACAAGATAAATAGAAATAATAAATTCTTATACAACTACTTTAGGACTAACATGATGAGCAGTGTACGTTTGTAAAGCGCTATTTAGATTGGCAAGCTAGGTAGATATTTGAATTTGAAAAATAAAACATCAAACCAACAAACATTTGAATTTGGCGCCAACAATCCGCCATTTTTTAAAATTATTTTGATATACCCAGTGTCACTCTCGCAGTAAATACGAATCTAACGACACCTCTCAAGCTAAAATCCATCGAGCCGTTCAGGCCACAGAGCGTGCCAAACAATTATACAAACATACATACATACTCTCGAAAAACATAACCCTCCTTCTGGCGCAGTCGGGTAAAAAATTTATGATTTATTCCCCGTAACATTTCCTTTCAGTATACCTCAGCCACGTAAAATATTTCTCGACCGCGCCGTATCTGCTCAACATGTAAATAAAACTTTTCCTCTGTGCGTTTGAAAAGCAGATGAGTGTGTGGAGTTATCCATTCACAAAAGTTTTTAGATGTTCATATTTTAGCTATTTAGTTGTTTGGCGTACTGAAAATAACTTTGCTTTTTTTTAAACTGGCCAAGAGTGAGTCGCGAGTCCGAGGGTTCCGTACAAACTTTTTAAAACACAAACTTAACTTTGCTGTTCGATCCCTAGAAACGGCTATTGCTCCAACCGCAAATAATAAGTTTGTAATAGTAAAATCGCTTTGTTTTGTTATTAAACTACATATTTACGGTTGTCAGACTTTTCCCTTTACATGTTCTGTAAGACCTTGCTTTTTGCCAAATTTCGTGATTCTAGATCATATAGGTTTTCGACCCAAAACCTATAGGGTAGGTACTTCCGGTTGACTAAGAATTGACAATTTTGGTTAAAAGAAAAGTCTTACAGCACAAGTAAAGGGAAAAGTCCAAAAAATTAAAAAAGTTGTAAATTAAGGTAAATTTTGGTACTTTAGTTTTTGCGAAAATCTAAATTTGCCCATATCTTTTTATCGTGTTGACTCAGGACCTTGATTTTTATACACCTAATAGTGACTATAAATCTCAGTATATGGTATAAATTTCAACTTGCTAGGTCCACCCGTTCCTGAGAAAATCGGTGGTGACAGACGGACAGACAGACGGACAAGAAAGTGATCTTATAAAGGTTCCGTTCTTTCTTTTTGAGGTATGGAACCCTAAAAACTTTAACTTTTGGGGGTATGAAGAACAGGGTGTAAAGCTCTTCTACCCCATAGAAAAGGGAGGATCCTCCGACCAGACGGGTGTTATGTCTGGTGGGCCACTGCCCGACAGTTGTTGTCGGGTTCTCGTAGGTAGTCTTATGTCGCGGATAACTTTGCTTGCGCGATGTAGGATTTTTTTGACGTGTTTCGCTGTTAGTTCATCATCTGTGTCATAGATGGCGTTGTAGTACTTTTTGTCCAATGTAGCGTAGTACTTTTTGTAGTGCCGCTACATCACTCCCCCTCGGAGACAACAAATGCCGGGCAGTGGCCCACCAGTGGCCCACCAGACATAACACCCGTCTGGTCGGAGGATCCTCCCTTTTCCACGGGGGATGAAGAGCTTTACACCCTGTTCTTCATACCCCCAAGATGTAGCGGCACTACAAAAAGTACTACGCTACAAACTTTACTTAAAAAAAACGCGATTGCGATGTGACATGATAATATCGAGTTTTCTTTGTTGTCTAAGTTTAATATCTTTCTTATTTTTCTTGGGGTTAGTGCCTAACCTAGCGTCAGAGTTTTTATGCCGCCCCCATGGGCGGACGACATGTTAAGCCAAGTCAAAAGCCCATGCTTTTGACTTGGCTTTACATGTCGTCGAGAAATATCTCTAGGCATGAAGGTTTGTTTTCCTCACGACGATTCCCTTAACCGAAGCAAGTAATAATTATACTATACGCACATGAATCCGAAAAATCTGACACAGACAGAATCATGTTTTAGATTTATGTTTAAATACGTGTTGTTTTGTAGAGCAAGAAGGTTTTTTGTCTTTACCTCCTTGATACTTCGTACTTTAAAGCCCAAATTGCTAACAAGTTTTCTTAGAAGTCCTCTCATCTCAAAAATCAATAAAAATATGATGTTAGACCAAAGCTCCTCGTGTAAAATAATACAACATTCGCACCTGTAGGTAGCTAACTGTCACGTTGTTACATTAATTGCGAATTCTGTTCGCGTGACGGCGGGTGAATGCCTCTTTATACCGTGGATGAAACGTGTACCTTTTATACCGTTCCACTGAAACGTAGTTTTAGCTCAAATGTACTCTTTGGTATTATATTTTGACCTTGCATTAGGATATTGGGTTAGTCGATCTTCGATTCGTCATCTGCCTAGCCTTTTCCCAATTAAGTTGGGGTCGGCTTCCAGTCCAACCGGATGCAATTGAATATAAATATTTTAACATGGAGCGACTGCCTATCTGACCTCCACAATCCAGTTAGTACTGGGTAATGCGATACCTGAGTAGTATCTTTATCTTAAGAGATGATATGATCTAGAATAAAATTCATTGCACTTCTATACCTACGTCCTACATAGACCTCTTCCAATATTATTCACCAACAATTTTTAGCTTTTCACACCCATCCAATAAACTTTTGCCACCGGTGTGTACATTGGCTTAGATACAGAGATATTACCTACTTCCCGCCATTAAAATCCGAATTTTTGAAGGTTCGTTAGTCATCGGTGTATACTCGGGACCTGACTGAGGTGATTGAACTTGTACGACATAAATAAGCTAGTTTACTTTTGCTTCTGTAATTGAATTTCAAACAGAGATTGAGTAGATTTACAGATGTCCGTCCGAATATTTCGTAAATAATACACACAAACTTAAGGCTCCAAGAGCGAAATTTACCAATGATCGCTTCAGTTCACCTTAACGAGTGTCAATATTTCTCAGCTATGATGAAACTGACAGCTTTTTAACGCAGTTTAGGTAAGCTGATCGTGTTCAGTTTTAGGTGGTGGTTAAATTCGCTCTCATCGTCATCAGTATTTTCCTTCCCTTATCAATTTTTATTTGGGATCGGCACAGCATGACTTCTTCTTCCATACTTCTCTATTACTCGTCATCTCAGCAGTCACCTCCTTTCTAGCCATATCATCCTTTACACAGTCCATCCATCGTTTTTTTGGTCTTCCTCTACTCTTATAGCCATCTACATTGATACTTTGTTTTTAATGACGACGACCCGAATGGCGCAGCGGTAGTGATGCTGCCTTACGTTCTTAGGGTCCCAAATTTCAAATCAAATCCCAAGTAAAATCCCAAATAGTTCAAATCCTAGTACGAGCAAATGTTTGTATGATGAGTATGTACATTTGTTTCCGAGTCATGGATGTTTATATGTATAATAAGTATGTATTTACGAAGAAAAAGTAACTATGTAGTTTATCAACTATCTGGTGTCCACGACACAAGCCTCGTTGCTTAGTGTGGCACTAGATGGCGATGTGTGTAATGTCCAGCGATATTTATTTATTTAATATTTGCTACAAACAGATTTTCCATCTACACTCCAACACATCAGAGTAAAGCTTGACTCACGGTAGACCGTGTCGGGTCCGAGCCGAGTGTCGACTGTGCCATTTTGTATGGACACAGTCACGCTTCCGAGCCGCTTCCGAGCAACGGACAATGGATTGTGCTACAGCCGACACTCGGCACTGTCTAGCGTGCGTCATCCTTAAGGTGGATGCTCCAACCAGCCCGCGAAATTCTAATTTTCTTACGTTTTTTGCAATTTGCAGGCCAGTCCTAGGTTATGGTTAAAGGTGCAGGAATGACTTTGACCGTGAAAAAGTCATTCTTGTACCTGTATGAGCTTGGAGGGTTGTATTGATGATTTTGATGATTATAATTGTGTAACTACATACGTCTTACAGTCGCGAGGAATATTTTAATCAACATACAACCTAGCACTGGCCTGCAAATTGCAAAAAACGTAAGAAAATTTGAATTTCGCGGGCTACCCTGACCGTTTTCACCTTAACTTGTCACAATGCATCGCTACTTGTTTATCCGCCGGATAACGGATACTGACCGATCATGATGAACGTCAGCAACATAACTTCACACGTATATATATTCCCTGAATGAATACCCATATTCACCAGTACGTAACTGGTCATAATTATGTCACATAGTTGGGTCTAGTGTGTACTAGTCTTTTACGTTTTCTTTACACTTTAATATACACGGTGTAAAAGACATTGACGTGCCAAAAGACATGGCTGCTTCATACATACGTGAAATACCTACACGGTCAAAATGTATGGACCAGTCCCTCCCTTAAACCGTGTATTTTACAATCAAAATAGATAGTAAGTTTTCCACTATAGATCTCTTCTGAAACTTTGTATTGATTCTGACGGAAGACACCTATCACGTATAACAAGCGGTCTGTGATGAATATCTTATAATATAATTAAGCCTTCCAATTGGATCATTCAAAGTGTTTTATATTGTCGAGTTAGGCGATCAAAGTTTTGATGTAAAAGAAAATTAAATTAAAATAATTGACTCAGAAATGAAGTAAATGAGGCACTCTGATAATTTTAATGAGATGCTTTTATTTTTTTTTTTGCATTTATTTTGTTTATTAGAGTATGGGCCTGTTTCACCACCCACGATTAAGTTCCCGTTAACTTACTTAGCAGATAATTTCATACAAATTATGAATAAATAAATTTAGCATATGACATTTTGTATTTTGATACTTTCAGTTGGTTAAGTTAATAAAAGTAGAACGTCAACAAAGGCTAAAATGAAAACCGCATTTCTATCTAAAAGTGAAGGAAACTCAGACATTGTTTCAATCTAGTCAAAGCGAATTATTCCAGACCGTAAACACCTCGGCAAACTGTCTCCGGTAAATTGTGGCCAGACTCGCTCATAAGTCAGCGCATCAGATAGCGATCTGAATTTTTTTGGTTAACTGTAGGCATTTAGTACCACGGATATAGTGGATATACCTAGATAACGCAAGTTTCACGATCCGTATGAAAACAAGCGTGCCATTTTTTGACTACCTACTATGACCATAAACAGTATTTAGATACTATATAAAAAATTCTAAGTTTTTGTTCTTTAAAATTTAAACAACAAAAACGTAGTCTTTTTTGTATAGTTACTTATAACCAAAGTTTACTTCTAAAATCATTTCTTTCATAACATAAAATAATATCACGCCTGTAATCCCAGAGAGGTTAGGCTGAGGTGTGTACCTAATAGTACCAACCCTTCGTATTTGTAAATTTTTTATTTATTCTCGAAGTTTTTGTTGACTTAATTTATTTACTCTGCGCTGGGGTGGCTGCTGCAGGTGCTGAAAACCTCAAACGGCGCAAATACAATAATTTAAATGGTAATTTTGTGTTTGAGCCGTTTGGGGTTGAAACACTAGGGCCATGGGGTCCGATTTTTTCTGACGTACATTATGTTTCGTAGATGTATTGACAATGTACTGTCATGATGCCAATATCCTTAAACAGTTCCCTTAGAGAATCGCGCCTACGAAGATTATATATGGCTCTGATGGCTCTTTTCTGCAGAATAAATATAGACTCAATATCTGCAGCCCGTCCCCATTGCAAAATGCCATAAGACATTATACTATGAAAGTAACTAAAATAAACCAGTCTAGCGGTATCTACATCAGTATACTGACGGATTTTTCTAATGGCATATGCTGCTGTACTTAGCCGCCCCGCAAGAGATGTTAAATGAGAACCCCATTGTAGCCTTGAGTCAAGCGTAATCCCCAGGAAAACCGTTTTATCTACGAATTCAAGTTTCTCTTTATTCAGTACTATATCACAATCACTACTTTTAACATTCGGTAAAGCAAATCTTATGCATTTGGTTTTTTTTTGATTTAATACCAAATTGTTTGCTGTGAACCAATTTTGGACCTGAAGTAGAGCATTATTTACGTCATCTAGATTTTGGGCCCGCCTATTTATCTTAAAAATTAAGGAAGTGTCATCAGCAAATAACACCATATTTTGAGGTTGGTTTTTCAATAAATAGGGTAGATCATTTATATATACTAGAAAAAGGAAAGGACCCCATATTGAGCCTTGTGGAACCCCCATTTTTACTTTTAAACCATGTGAATTAACACCATTTATTTGAACATGTTGTTGTCTATCATTCAAATAAGATTTTACCAAACTAAGTGCAAGTTTAACCAGTCCGTAATGCTCAAGTTTCAAAAGTAATGTGTCGTGATTTACACAATCAAACGCTTTGGAGAGGTCACAAAAAATTCCTATGGCGTCTTGAGACTCTTCCCACGCAGTAAATATGTGCTTTAATAAGGTTACACCGGCGTCAGTTGTACAACGTCCCTTGGTGAAACCATACTGTTGATCATGTAAGATTCTGTTGGTGTTAAAATGATAGAGCATTTGATTAAGCATTACCTTTTCAAAAACCTTGCTAAAAGCTGGTAAAACCGATACAGGTCTATAATTATTAGTGTCTTTACTGTCCCCGGATTTGAAAAGAGGTATGACTTTACTGTATTTCATTAAATCAGGGAAAACTCCTTGATCTACACATAAATTAAAAATTAAAGCTAGGTAAGGGGCTATAGTCTCAAGTATGGTCCGAGTGCCCACCTAGTATTTCGAGAAATCGCCAAGTGGTTGGTCGACTCTTCACATGAGCAGAGGGCGGGCCTATTTTTTGGCCAAAGAATCAGCATTGCCATCCAACGTGGCATTGCTGCCAGCCTTCTGGGCACTTTTCCTGTTGACAGCGAATTTTTTGACGCCCTGTAACCGTTTTGTTACTCGTACATATTTTTATTATTATTTAGAGTTACTTATAGTTTGTATATAAGTAGTGTATTTATTTCAATAAAAATTGTTCTCGAAGTGCAAGCAGAACTGTAGTTTAGAATGTACCCTGCCTGGGTTTAATGTTACTAAAATAAGGCCTGTCTTTTAAGACTGTGAGTTTGGTAACTCAATTTAGTTTTTGTATCCCGGCATAATCATTAAATAAGACCATATTTGAACAAAGTCACCTTCAATTATAGTGTCAGTTGTGTTATCGTATAATTGATACTGGCAGCTGCTGCTTACTTACCTATAGTTGGTGCCAATTAAGATCGCAAAAGAGGTCATTGACCCACCTAAATTTATTAAAGTTCTTAACTTTGAAATCCAAAAATAAGCCTGTTCAAATCTATCGTGTTCTTCACTTCAACATTTTTTCTAATGAAAAACGATCCATGTTTCATTTGTTTTGTTTCGTAGGAAGAGATAATAGGGAAAGGGCAATGACCGCTATTGCAATCTAGTTAAGATTATGTAGTATAGGCACCAACTATAGTGTTCATTTAGTAAAATATCCCCACGGATTTAGTAGCCTATTACATTTCTTTTGTCAATTTCCTGAGGGACAAAATCCAAACTTTGAACGAGTATCGAACTTTATATAACAACGACAAAGTTAGATCAGATCCAATTGGAATGAAGAAATTGATGAAACTTTAGCTTGTTTACTTGTATTCAGGGTGCTGTAAACTTCAAAGCTCAATTTAATTTAACTTGATAAGAAAATACCTGGAGTAAACACAAATAGGATTTTTTTACACAGGCAATTTTAAAATACAATTAAATATAAAAGAAAATAAAAGATTGATAATAATAGATAGTAAAATATTAATAGAGTAAGTAAATAAATGGAAATATATTAGCTTAAGAAACATTTCAAACTGAAAAGTAATAAAGCGGTCTTCCTCTCTCTCTATATATTTACTAAATTTGCTGTGCCCGACAGGGTCCATAATTTGTTTCTATGTTTTTATTTACCACCTGTACTGTAAGTATACATTATGGATTTAGCAATAAACGATTTGACTTTGACTTTTGGCTAATTTAAAAATTTCTCCCCTTTTGGCTTATGTGATCCTATGTCCTCTTGATGGGGCAGAGGGCTCTAATAGGTGCTTTTTATCTTCATCCGTCTTGAGCTTTGCGCATATTTTCACTCGACATATATGTTAGCTACTTCTTGCTCCGCTTTGTCTAGCACAGTGTGTCGCCAGTTTTGAAAAGCGATTGCGGGAGCACTATTATTACGAAAGTGTTTAAAAATAAAAAAGTTATTAAACAGACTTCGGACCCAGTTTGGACAAAATAAGGAAAACTTGCTCTGGAGGAAAAAAATATTTAACTATTTATTTCAACATGTATTCATCAAATTATTACATTAAATGAAAGCTCAATCTTTTCGAGATAAAATTATGTGCGCTATTGATTTAGTATTTACTAGCTGTTGCCCGCGGCTTCGCCCGCGTAAAGTTCGGTTACTGTCCCACTGGATAATACTAAAGGGATAAATAGTACTACATGTTAATCCAAGTTATAAACTATCCATGTGCCATATTTCATAATCATCACAATTATTTTTATCACAATCAACATCTCAATCAAAATTTCAATCACAATCACCATCTCAATCAAAATTGCCATCACAATCACCATCACTGTCACAATCACTGTCACAGTGACTGTCACAGTCACTGTCACAGTCACAGTCACTGTCACAGTCACTGTCACAGTCACTGTCACAGTCACTGTCACAGTCACAGTCACTGTCACTGTCACAGTCACAGTCACAGTCACAGTCACTGTCACAATCACCCCACCTTTTATACTCATTTATCAATAGGAGCACTCTTGCGAAGTTTTGAATAAAATAGTCTAACTAATCTTGTTTCCCCATACAAACTTTGGAGCCCCGTTTAACCCCCTTAGGGGTTGAATTTTAAAAAATCCTTTCTTAGTTCACCCCTAGACCACATTAGAAACCTACTTGTCAAATTTGGACTCTGTAGACCCAGCGGTTCAGACTTTGCATTGATTTTTAGACTTTGTCACCCCATTTCTCCCTATTAGGTGTTGAATTCTAAAAAAACTTGAAACCCGTTTCTACTCATTTATCAATAGGAGCACTCCTGTGAAGTTCCGAATAAAATAGTCTAACCAATCTGGTTTTCCCATACAAACTTTGTCACCCCATTTCCCCCTATTAGGGGTTGAATTCTAAAAAAACTTGAAACCCGTTTCTACTCATTTATCAATAGGAGCACTCCTGTGAAGTTCCGAATAAAATAGTCTAACCAATCTGGTTATCCCATACAAACTTTGTCACCCCATTTCCCCCTCTTAGGGGTTGAATTCTGAAAAAACTCGAACCCCCTTTTATACTTATTATTCAATAGGAGCACTCCTGTGAAGTTTCGAATAAAATAGTCTAACTAATCTTGTTTCCCCATACAAACTTTGGAGCACCGTTTAACCCCCTTAGGGGTGGAATTTGAAGAAATTCTTTCTTAGTGCTCCCCTAGACCACATATGGAACCTACTTGCCAAATTTGGAATCTGTAGATCCAGTGGTTTAGGCTATTCTAAGATTTTTAGACTTTGTTACCCCATTTCCCCCTCTTAGGGGTTGAATTCTGAAAAAACCTGAAACCCGTTTCTACTCATTTATCAATAGGAGCACTCCTGTGAAGTTTCGAATAAAATAGTCTAACTAATCTGGTTTTCCCATACAAACTTTGGAGCCCGGTTTAACCCCCTTAGGGGTTGAATTTTGGAAAATCCTTTCTTAGTGCACCCCTAGACCACATAAGGAACCTACTTGCCAAATTTGGAATCTGTAGACCCAGCGGTTTGGGCTGTGCGTTGATAGATGAGTCAGTCAGTCAGTTTCTTCTTTTATATATTTAGATTTATTTATTTATAGTTAATTAAAACGGTAAACACCAATTAAATTAATTAACAAAACAAAAGTAAAATCTTCCAGTTGAGTGTTACTCGCTCACAGGTCTTTGTTCGGTGTGGGGGTCCCTTCTCTGGAGATTCCTAGAGTGTAAATGCGTGTTCCGCCAACGTTATAACAATATTGTAATATCGAATCCTACATATCCTGTTGTTCACTCATTACATGAACTATTGAACGCTACTGAAAGCGCCAAACGCGTAGCCAATTTCTGTGTCGACTCAATTTAGATGGCCATCGACACGCATAGAAAAATAAAAATGAAAGCGATTCTTTTACTGAATTTTAGGACATTATCATCTTCATTACAAACATCTATTATACTACTCTTATAAAGAGGTACCGTTTGTAAGCTTTGAACGTAGGGCGTAATCTTTGGAATTACTGATCTGATTCCGAAAATTCTTAATTATTTCACTAATGGGGAGCTACACTTTGATTGAGTTTCGTGGGCTATGTTTATATTATCTATACATATAATAAAATCGTTGAGACCAAAAAATCTGTACATTGAAGATTAAAAAAAAAACCAGCCAGGGTGACTTAAAATAAGTAACTGAACATATTAAAACCATTTTTAAAATTTTTGTTTGTTTGTTTGACCGCGCATCAACCTGCTGAACCGATTTTGTTGAAATGTTCACAAATCTGTTTGAATACATTCAGAATAACATTTAGGCTATATAAATTTTGGAAAATTTTGGGAAAGGGGGGTGAAAAGATTGTTCTAGAATCATGAAACTCAGAATAAATACTTATTAATAAAAATAAAGAAATACCTGTTTTAGCATTTTTGTAAAATCTCATCCAGAGACGCAAAAAAGAGGGTTTTGTGTTTAAAATGAATAAACTTCAAACACCTATACAATCAAAACCAATGAAGTGTAACCTTTTAAAGTTGCTACATATACTTCATATCTAATACAGGTAAATATAATTCCTCAGTTTTCTTGAAATTTGATTTTTGACGTGAATACGCACAAAATAGCGGAACTCGAGAAAATCAGCTTTCTTCGTTATAAGTAGTTGGTACGAAATGTTTGTGCGCGCATCACGTCAAAACTACTGCATAGCCTTCTTCAATATTTAGGCTATATATTATCACGCTACTTCCTTAAGGGGTTAGGCAATTTTGCATTATGTCCGTATACTTCAATTGTTTGACATTTCAGTCATGACGTAAGTACATGAGAACGACTATTTGTAGCTTATGTCAACGAAGTAAATAGGCTAGCAGTTTTATGACCGCTATGTAAACTACGGGGTTGCAGGTTCAAACTACCCCAACATTATTTTCACTTTTTGTGATTTGTTTTTTTTTTTTGGTGCTGTGAGATTTCTTATATTACTTTTTGCATTTAAATTGTTTGCATTTCTATATTTCTTATTTAAAAAAAAAATAGAGAAGTATGGAAGAATGAATACAATCATGCTGCCCCGACCCAAAATAAATTAGGGTAATGGTAGGAGTATGATGATGAGGATGATTTCTCCAAAAAGTAGTATAGCGAACATCAGAAGCCTGATAAATTCACGTGTTCTCGCCGTGCAAGAACTGTGCTGTGCTATTCGCAATAATCAATAATCTATACGCAGTTTACGTAGATTATATTTACAGCTATATTGTTATTGGCTTCATTTCATGCACCTTGGTGAGAATTTAAGACCTGCCTGGACTGTCATCGAAGGTCTGACGATGGAGACAATTGTCAGTTGCAAGAGGACCGCAACAGTTTGCAGCAGCTGTATCGTGTTTGGGCTCATTTCGTGGACCTTGATGAGAACTTTAAACTTAGCTAGAGTATGACTTTCATCGAAGGTCTGACGATGGAGATGGAAGGCAGTTACAAGAGGTCATCGAGAGTTTACAGCATCTATATTGTGTTTGGGCTCATTTTATGCACCTTGATGAGAACTTGCGAACTAGCTGGAGTATAACTGTCATCGAGTGTCTAATGATGATAACGTAAGGCTGTCGAGGGAAGCCCTTATTTGGAAAAACAGATTATTTAAGCGATTAATGCAAATATTTCAGATAATTTAAATTGTTACCTACTTGAATCTATACTATAATATTATAAAGCTGAAGAGTTTGTATGGTTGGTTGAACGCGCTAATTTCAGGAAGTGCTGATTCGAGTTGAAAGTATTTATTAGTGTTGGATAGCCCATTTATTGGGGAAGGCAACAACGAACAAAAACGTTACAACATTTATATAAAATCACGCTACAATCAATAGGAGCAGAGCATCAATGAAAAATCTTTCGTTGCATGCGCTGCGTAAACGGTTAAAGTTACGCAACAATCGTGTATAATGGAATTTTTCCTCTTAAAAAGTTCTATAAAAAGTCCGCGATTGCGATGATGGAGAGATGATGATGGTGAGATGGTTAGAGAGAGTGTGTGACACCGTTAAAAGATTTTAAGGGTGTCTCACACTCTCTCTATCCATCTCTCTCTAATATATCGCAGACGAAGTTGCGCGGGTCAGCTAGTAATAAATAATTCTATAATATGTATCAACGATAATGTGTGCCAATCTCATCTTGTTTGCGGGGCGAACATGGCCAGAGATCGCACAAGATAGCGAGTTTCGGAGAAAGGGGAGGCCTTTGACCAGCAGTCTTAGGACACTCCACAGGCTAAGAAAATAAAGGAATCCACGTCAATACACAACCACCATGTCAACAGCGTTCAATCTTGTCCCCAGGTCACCGCGCCCACACCGTCTTCGTGGGAGTACACGTGCCGGCCCGAAGACACTCCCATAGGAAGCACAAACATCATCACCGTAATGGGGAGAAGGATGCTGAGAGACCCGGTAAGAGAGATGGTAGAGGAGAAGATACTGGTAGGGATGAAAATAGAAGAGTTTATTAAGAATGTGATTCTATAAAAACGTCTGAGTTGATAAAGAAAAAGAGGAATGGCAATGGAGGGTCAACTAATAATACCTATACTATTTTACCAAATGGAAAAACCAATATTATCAACTTTGTATATAGTGTATCATAATTGGCTGTACCTACAATCTTAGATGAATGCAACACACATACCTAACCAAATTGTTAAAATCCTTTAAATTTTATAATTTGTTCTTCTTGTGTGTGACAAAACTTATCTATCTATTCCTCTGCCTCACACCTGAATGATGTTAGAAGTTTATCCAAAATTTGAGTCATTTGCACAAAGATAAAAAAAAACTCATGACATCCTATTTGTGACCTTGCCATACAGACTATATCACTGCACAATATGAAACCAAATGACATTAACGTTGTTCATACCCTCGCACGAAATTAGTATGCTCATAAAATTAACTCCTTTGACACAAGCACAATGAAGCTTGTTAGTCTCTGCAGTGTCACTGAAAGCGAGATTAATAACGTAGACCTTTTCAACATAGGAAAAAATCCAAAATATTCTTATTGGTTCCCAATCCATAGGACCGGGGTTAATGTCCAGAGTTAGAAGACTAAGCGTCACAGATGACGGCGAAACATGTAAGATAATGTAGTAGAAGCAGAACCTATCATTATTTTTAGTCAATTCAATTTCCTTTTCAATTTAAATCTCCATTTTAATATAGACTCATTTCACCATTGGCGTCTAAATAAGCATGGATTATTCAATCTGGATCTTTCCTTCCATTTCTGTGTTCTAAGATTACTTAAGCATGTTCTTACAGCTTACATTTTTATTACCTGTTTTATTCATGAGCCTTCGAGATTTCGTCTTTTGATTTTACTTTTTCGTAATGTTAATTTCTGGATGTTTAAAATAGGATAGATGACAAAAAAAAATAATTAGTCCGTCAGATAGTTTTCCAAAAAATATTGGACACTTTTTTTTCTATTTTCACGTAAACAATAAATGGAGACGATACAGTGCGTCGAAAACTCGTGTGACGTCACATTTGAGTAAATTTTTTACTCAAATGTGACGTCACAAGCCCCCACTCATGATCTTTGACACGTTTTATCTTCGTCATTTTTTATTAATTTGATAAAAACAAAAAACACGTATCCAATATTTTTCGATAATCTAACTGACGGACTAAACAGAATCTTATTTTTTAGTCAGTCATCATTCCTATAATCTTCTGAAAACTTATTCAAGACTATAATTTCCATTTCAGTAACACCACCGGCCCAAAGAGTGCAGTTTATTCTTGGTGAAGATGTCGATGATTCCACGCTTGAATCCCATCCGTTATTCTCCGAGATGGAGGAGCTGGTTAAAGATGGTGACGAACTTGAATGGAAAGAGACAGCTAGATGGATAAAATTTGAAGAAGATGTTGAAGAAGGTGGCAATCGATGGTCAAAGCCTCATGTAGCCACATTATCACTCCACTCTCTCTTCGAATTAAGGAGTCTCATACTAAACGGATCGGTGATTCTCGATATGGAGGCAGGCTCTTTGGAACAGGTTGCAGATAACGTACTAGATAATATGGTAGCAGATGGCGGCATAGGATATGATTGTAGAGAAAAAGTTAAAGACGCTTTATTGAGGAGGCACAGGCATCAACACGAGAGACGGAACCATCACAATAACATGTCAAGACTCCCTCTAATCCGATCTCTGGCTGATATTGGTCGGAACCATTCATCCTGTAAAAGTGAGTTAAAACTTTGTTCTATTAACTTCTCTTAGCATCATTTCTCGTGTTGTTTTTATTAATAAAAGTGTTCTAGCATAAAATTCACGGGTCATCCGATCCCATCAGATTTCCAGGAAGGTGGCTCTCGACGCTCCAGTTCGAGGAGTTGTCGGGGGTCCACCACCTCGTCTCCTCACACAGCTCTTCTTCAAGCTTCAGACGCCAGAGGTTCTTACCTGGCAGTACCAGGTTAGCCATGCGTGTGATGGTACCTAACACTAAACTGCTCACTGAACTCACGCCCTTTAACTGACATTCACGGCACGCACGAGGCTAATGTTATGTTGTATATATCGGTGTAGTGTTTGGAGGAAGTTAACTGTGACTAATCTGTATCTGTGACCCTTATTCTAAGCTCCCTTTGAACATTGGCATTATATTATTACAGTTGAAGAAGGCGGTTCAACCAGCGGACACTCTTACAAAGGAGAATTCAGTCGTTTCCTAGGCATCCCTAGTGCGGGTAACCGCTTATCCTGATCAATGTTGTTTCTTGTCTTTCTTACTGTTTTCTTTTTCTAACCTCCTTTTCATTTTCGACCTACATCTTGCCATTTCCATGTAACTATGCTCAACGCTGGTGTCCTTGTTTTGGTACAGTCTGCTATATGTCAGCTTTAGCTCGCGCCGCCTTTATGTTGTATATAAAAGTATATGGTATAGAAATTGCTAGATAACACTGCAAAGAGATGTCCATTAATTATGTAGGTAAAGCAAACATAAGTTATTATTTTATAATTTGTATTTAATGCGCCCCATGATCGATTTGAGAATCTAGTGAAACAGCCTCATAACACACAAGTTTTCGTAAATGTTTATAATCTTTTATACGTATTTTGCTTTGACATGATATATAGCACAAATTTATAACTGGTTTTGGATGTAATAAAGGCTTTTAATTGGTCGATGTTTATTACTTCAGCATTAAGTCACTGAATTAACGTATTTCAGGTGCTGCTCATGACGATGGTATGGTTAAAAGTCCCAGCAGCATATCAATGCAAAGGAATCATAGCTCTGGCGACCTACCAATGAACGGAGACATCAATCATAAAAGCAACACACATTTTATGCGTAAGATACCACCAGGAGCAGAAGCGTCCAATATTTTAGTGGGAGAAGTAGATTTCCTTGAAAAAACACTATCAGCTTTCGTTAGACTGAAAACAGGAACGATAATGGGTGATTTGACCGAAGTACCAGTGCCAACCAGATTCATGTTCGTATTACTTGGACCACCAAACAGCAATTCTAGTTTCCATGAAATCGGCCGAGCTATGGCTACCCTGATGTCTGATGAAATATTCCACGAAGTTGCATATCGGGCTAAGAAAAGGGATCATCTTTTAGCTGGTATAGATGAATTTTTGGATGCAGTTACAGTTTTGCCACCAGGAGAATGGGACCCTGCCATCCGCATTGAACCTCCTGCCGCCATACCTTCTCAAGATCCCCGAAAACGGCCAACTGATAATCATCCAAAGGAGGAATTAGACGAGGAAGAGGAAGAACAACGCCAGAGAGAGGAATCGGGGTTAGCGAGAAGTGGAAGACTATTCGGAGGCTTAATAAATGATCTCAAAAGAAAGATGCCTTGGTACTGGTCGGATTTCAAGGATGCGTTAGCGATTCAATGTGTCGCCTCGTGGATATTTTTATATTTCGCTTGTTTATCACCTATAATTACATTTGGAGGGTTACTGGGAGAGGCAACCGGAAAAAATATGGCAGCTATGGAATCTTTAATATCCGGATTCGTCTGTGGAATGGGTTACGGTTTTTTTTCAGGTCAACCTTTAACAATTTTAGGATCAACAGGCCCAGTATTAGTATTTGAAACAATAGTATTCGAATTCTGTCGACAGATTGGCTGGAATTACATGTCATTCAGGTTTTGTATCGGGACGTGGATAACGATCATATTGGTAATATTGGTAGCGATAGATGCTAGCGCATTTGTTTGCTACATAACCAGATTTACTGAAGAAAATTTCGCTACTTTGATAGCCTTTATTTTCATTTACAAGGTAAATATATAAAGTTACATAACTTAATTTAATTCCAAAAATTTTGTAGCTTTTACTTTGTTCTAATTTTGTTACATTGTAGGCGGTGGAAAATGTAATATCAATCGGCAAAAAGTACCCTCTAAAGACACGCCCCGATGAAGTTCTCAATTATGAATGCTATTGTTTGCCAAGCAATTACTCGAAAGTGCCGGAGCAGTTTAATTGGACTTCAGTAGACAAAGAGTCTTGTGAGGTATCTACCTAATTAAGTTATGGTACTTAGACGTGACAAGTTTACACGTGTGGCTTGTATGCCTCATTACACTAACGAGCTTATAATAAATGTTTTGAGCTTATAACAAATTACAGGTTTATAACGGCACCCTAGCTGGTGGCGGGTGTGACACAAAAGTGTATGTTCCAGACGTGTATTTAATGTCCATTATTCTCTTCTTGGGCACTTTTACCATATCGATAATTTTAAAAGACTTTAAGAACTCCTTGTTCTTTCCATCTAAGGTATGTTGAGAGCTTATTAAGTTTGATCTTTTCAATTCTGAACGCTTGATTAAACTGCTTTCTATATTTTACAGGTTAGGCAAATCATAAGCGACTTCTCAGTAATCATAGCTATATTATCAATGTCTTTCTTGGATTACAAAGTCGGAGTAAAGACCCCAAAATTGGAAGTACCGTCAGAATTCAAACCAACATTGCCGAGCAGGAACTGGGTTATCACTCCGTTTAGCGGGAACCCAATTTGGTCTGCACTAGTGGCCATATTGCCAGCTTTATTGGGAACTATACTTATATTCATGGATCAACAGATTACAGCTGTTATAGTGAATCGAAAAGAGAACAAACTGAAGAAAGGGTGTGGTTATCACTTGGATTTGTTCGTACTTGCAATTCTAATACAGATATGCTCTGTGATGGGCCTTCCGTGGTTCGTAGCAGCAACAGTATTGAGCATTAATCATGTGAACTCTTTAAAAGTGGAGTCAGAATGTGCTGCGCCTGGAGAGAAGCCACAATTTTTAGGAGTTCGAGAACAAAGAGTTACCCACATTCTAATCTTCTTAATGATTGGATGTTCAGTGATACTGACACCTGTTCTAAGCCATATACCAATGCCAGTACTGTTTGGCGTGTTTCTTTATATGGGTGTGGCTTCCTTGAAGGGTCTACAGTTCTTTGATAGAATCTTGATCATGTTCATGCCCCAAAAGTATCAACCTGATCATATGTTCTTGAGACAGGTAATAATCTCTTACTTCTTTCTTTGAATCTTTTACAGGAGCAATGTTTTCATATACTCATTTGTTTCAGGTACCAATACGTCGTGTCCATGTATTCACTACAATTCAGCTGACATGCCTCATTTGTCTCTGGGTAATCAAATCATTCTCGATGACGTCAATTCTTTTCCCATTGATGCTCGTGGTAATGATAGGTATAAGAAAAGCTCTCGACTTGTTCTTCACAAGAAGAGAGATGAAGATACTAGACGACGTAATGCCAGAAATGACTAAAAGGAATGAAGATGAACTTCGGGAACTCGGCGACGCAGAGGTGGGATGGCATGCAAAACTATTAAACTTTTGCGGTCGAAACTAAAATGTTGCACTATTTAATCGTTTTAGTTTCCTTTGTCATCCTATCGTTTACCTAAATATTTTTTGTTAGTCATATAAATCTATGTTGTATTAAGAAATAAAATCAGTGTTACGTTCACACACTCGCATTTTATTTTTGCTATTTCAACATTTTCCTTATTCTTTATTTTTTCGTCTTTGTACCTTACTATGGTGAGTAGTACCTATTTTCCAAGTTATTATTTTAGATTTTTTACTATTATTAGCCCATACGATTTCTTTGAGGAAGTTTCTTAGGTTGTGACCTTGTAGGATCCCAGCAAGACCAACCCGCCGCCGTACCAAGAGAATCTGCAAATACCACTGATCAATGGCAATATAATGAACATACCGCTGGCGTCAATTAATATATCGGAGGAAGTAAACAAAACCGGGATATGGAAGCAAGTCAATAACAGCAACAAGATGAAAAATTCAAAATCTAAGTCGGGAAAGAAAAAGTAAGTGAGAAGCAATTGACTATTCATGTGTTTAAGTGTCGATCTGAATAAAGCCATTGATTTTAGATCAAGTTTGGTTTAACGTCTGAGTCTGGAAACTATTGTTCCATTCTTGATAAAACAAAAACGCTGAAGGAAAACATCGTGAGGAAACCGGTTTGTCCTAGAACCAAAAATTCGAAGACATGTGACTACCAATCCGCACTGGGCCCGCGTGGTGGATTATAGCCCATTCCCTCTCATAGAAAGGAGGCCTGTGTCCCAGCAGTGGGAACATTAATAGGCTGATGATGATGATTCTTGATAAAAGTTGCAATTTCCTAACCATAATAGCCAGTATTTACTTTGCTTAAAAATATGTAATACTTTTAACTACCACACATAAATTATTCTCATTTAAAATGCATAGAATTCTAAAGTCGAAATAAGGAGTCATTGAAAATAAATAAAAAACTTACAAATGTCTGTTTTCCAGTAAACCACACAAGAAAATAATAATATCTAAAAACGCACAAACTGAAATCGAAAGGCGACTCTCTACTATGGACGAAGTAGAAGAAGACGATTCATCAGCCAAGGTGTGCATCAACGATACAAAGTTCTAACTGGCGCATGATTGCACCGTTTTCTTGAAGATTCTGCATGAACCAGCAACCTTGTCACAACATGCATGAAGTCCCAACTTGTATAGAATGATAGCACCCCTGATTTTTGGTTGTAAATCCCGATTTGATAGAATCTGACCTATCTAGACGATTTTATCATGATACAACATGTATCAGTAAAGGTGTGGTTATATTTAAGGATGTGGTATAAACCAACGAACTGAACAACTTTCTTCATGGGACTTTCATTCTAACGTGTTACCAAAGGCGCTGGGCACACAGAAAAGACGTAAGACGAGGACGGGGCACGGACAAGGCGTAGACGGGGCGCCGTCGCGACTTTTTTACGCACACAGAAAAGACGAGGCACGGGCGGGGCGCGGGCGTAACCCCGGGCGCCACAAGAGAATACAAGCGACGCGCGCCAGTGCCTTTCTATCTGTTTTTGTGTAACCAACCAACTTCATTCAGCCAGTTTTAACATTTTTTTTGACGCGCGCGCTTCACTTGTCCCGGCACCCGCGCCACACCCCGCCCGCACCCCCGTTCTCGCCTGTCCCTCGTCCGCTCGCGCCCGGCGGCGCTTGTGCTTCGTCTTAAGTCGTCTTTTCTATGTGCTTTACAACAGGGCGTAGACGGGCAAACGTCGTTTCCGTGCCCGTCCGTGCCCTGCCTTTTCTGTGTGCTTTGCGACGCGACGCTTCTATATACATTTTGTATGAAAAAGACGCACAATAGACATACGTCTGTGCCCCGTCTGCGTCTTACGTCTTTTCTGTGTGTCTTGCGCCAGCAAGTGCGTGCCCTGTACGCCAAACGACACAAGTATGTGACATGATGGTAGGTGAAATTGAGGCTTGGCGTGGAGCACGCGCGTGCGTTTATACTCTGGCGTTCAAAAGGCTAATTGCAAAAATATATATAGCTGTCCCATACAACATTTTGAAATTTCACACCTCTATGATACATGCTGTATTTGGTAGTTTTTAGAATGAGCACTGGATGTTATGACAATTGTAAATAGTGTGTTAAATTGTTATGATATTGTTTTAAGACTTTATTTTAATCGATTAAAAATGAGCAAATCGTAATGTATGTACCCCTATTAAAAGATTCCTATTAAAAACTGTGCTTAATCCATACAAATGTAAGAAGATAATAAATTATGTTTTCAGAGTACAAAATTGTTGTTTTTAAATATTGTATGTTTTTAAATGTAGTTTAGAAGTCCTAAAATGTTTGAATGTAAATGTGAAAATAGAATTAGTTTTAGCCAATAGAAAATGAGCGGTCAAATTTATGACGTAAGTAGATTTAATATAGATACAAATTCTACACCTAGTTTTTTTCAGTTTGTTTGAATGTCTATTTTTTTATCTGTCTGCTTTTAGTGTAAGTTAACGTGCACTCTTATGCATCATTTTTTTAAGTTTAAATAAAGTACTCTATCTTTAATGTAAAAATAGAGTAATAATATAATAATTTACCTACCAATAAAAACATAATTTATTTCCTCTTTTTTTCTGCATGCTCTATCTTTGGAAATATCTTTGCATATTTTTTACTTTACAGTGTTTTGCTTTTCAAGAAAAGAAATCATTAATTTCCTCAAATATCGTTGTGCGTACATACAAAATCATACCACCTACCTACCTACTTTGCTGCACTTTAAAAACAAAGACTATAATAATTATAAATATGCAATCGAATAGAGATTGATAAATGTGTGTGTAAATGTTTCTTTTTCTTCACAAAAAAAAATGTTATTCTATTTGAGCATCGCCCTCTCAATGGTTTTCAGAATGACCACGTGAGGCGCAAAGATTCATGGAGCAGTGGTATCAGAAAGTCAGAATCTAGAAAAGGTAGCACCTCCGCTGAAACTTCGGTCTAAAGCCTCAATTACGCCATTTACTGCCGAATTCATAAACCTAACTTAAAATATATCTTAAGAGGGAACAGAGACTGCGAGGAATTTGAAGGAGAATCGTCACTCTTGTTCCCTCTTAATCTACGTACACCTTGAAAAAGTTACGACTTGATTGAGTACGAATTTAGCCAATGAAACTGAACGCTGTTTAGATTTGCTAATTACGCTCTGATTCGATGGTGTAATCGGCCCTAAGTAGTGTTTGCGAGTTCGGCCGTTTTAAAAACAAATCATTATGTTACTTACCGTTACATTTAGTAGAAATTAAGGAAATTGGCACAAAGTGTGTTGATATAAATTAGTAAGTATTCATATACTGTTTAGTGTTTAGTTTGGTTTTTTATTAATAAAGTCCTTGTCTAACTGTTACTGTGTTAGAAGTAGAATGTCGGAAAATGTTTACAATTTTAAATCTACAATCTATCCCAATTGCGTAACACGCTTTAACAAACCGGACGATTTTGAAAAAAAAAAAAAACGTAATCCATTGCTTATATATGTGTGGAAAATTTGTCTGTTCGACAGTGTTAATATAATATAGCAATGAATGTTATTGAACTGTCAAAATTAAAGGCATTGCCATTGTAAGTGTGCTACGCAAGTACCCTGAAGTAAAGTCAATCTCAGGGAGCGGGAAAACCGCGCGACCGCTCGCGGTTCCAAACCTGCAAAAGTTTGAGTCAATAATTCCACGCGCGGTCGTACGGTAACTTTTGTAGGAACCGCCCCGTGTAGTCTTAGCTTTATGCTGACGATAGCTTCTTTTATAGATGTGATTTTCTTTTCTGCGTAGACTTTTTTATTTTATGGCCACCTCCTAATACAAGCGATCCTCGCGTTAACACGCGTCCGTCTCGCGAACAAGCGACCGTCACGTTCATTTTTTTCGGCTAAGTCGAACGCATGGTTGCGCCCAAAGGACATCTTCCGATTTTCGAAATAAATAACATGAATAAGACCTGCGTTTATTCGCGCGACTGATCGCTTTAGTTAGGACGAGCCGTTATAGCTGACGCTTGTGTTGAAGACGTTTCCAAGTAATCAATTACTATTAAGTAAATAAATTATTTTATAACAATTAACATACGGAAAAAGCAAGCTATCTCCAGTAGGTGGTCTCAAAATAAAAAAATAAAAAATAAAAACGAAGTGCCAATAGAGTAACACCATTAGCTTTTAGATTTGTATAATTAAATCCAGTCTAGTATTTTTTGATGTCGCCAAAATAGGTCCATGATTGTTAAATAATAATATTAATTTGCTATTATACGTTTTTATTTATATTTTTGAAGAAACAATGTAATAATGTAGTTTTAAAACGTTATAATTATTATGTAAAATTAGATGCATATAAATATTGAATTATGTAATCATACTTAGAGTGAAAAACAAAAAAAAAATAGTTTTTATAAAGTTACTGAATTGTGTTAGTCTGATGTTTTTCTTTTAGCTTGATTAATGTGTTGTAAGTGTTAATATTAATTTAGAAAAAAATGGTTTAAATCAAGTGTTGTATACTTTTTATTTTTTTCATTTATCTAATCTAATTCCGCTAAATCTAGTTCTATTAGAAAATGCAAGTGCTACATACAATATTATTTTAATAAAAACTTTTCTGCAAACTTGCACGACGAAACAGAAAAAGACTTAAAAACTATCAACATTACCTAAACGAATGCCTATTGAGTGAAATCACATTAATGTACGCACGGATCAACGTATTCGAGTATATTCTGTCTTGCAAAGACGTTTTTTGGTGGAGTGAGAAGTTCAGTCGCAAACATCCGCATTCATTCGCGTCGGAAGCATTTTAACGTGCTCTCTCACTTTAGGGTCGGCGCACATATGGCGGAGCGAAGCGCGGAGCATTTTTCACTGTCAAACTATTATCGACATTGTCATCATTGAAATAATATCTAAAATATGTGTGTGTCAGAATGAGAAAATGATACAAGAAAATGCTGATCTGTGCGTTTAGGTAAAAGCGCGCTGTTAAATTTTCACGTTTAGGCTCAGCGTAGGTGGGCAAATTGTAACGCAACGGGCAATAACTACCTTTATCATTGTTTAAAGTCTTCATAAAAAGTGATTTTTCTATGATATTTGTACCGTGTGAAATTGTGCATGCGTTATTTCTCTAGAAGTGGAACTAAAAATAATTCCATAAATTCAAATTCTTGTTTTTTTTTTCTTTAACTTCTTGATGTGAAAAATAAAAACGATTCCCCTAAATATATTAATATAGTCGTCATCACTAGGAAAATATACCTAATTGATGTAATACTAAAATACTCTTTAGGTTTCTACATTCCGTATTCAGTATTTCTCCCTATCCAGAATATTCTCAGCCTAAAATAATTCTGTCTTTTAGAAATAGGTTTAAGTCAATAAATGTAAGCAAAACAATTATTGTTTGTACCTGGAGCGTTTGTTACGATTTGTATCGTTTTTGGAATATATTTGTGGAGTGTTATGAATAAATAAATGGGTTTTTATAAATGTATTTTTTGTTTTTTTATCTTAGGCAAAGATCTAGAGGGAACTTAGACAGCTCAATCTTAGCTCATTTACGCTTCATTAGAAAATGAACCTTATGTACTTACTTTTAGAAGTTTTAGTCTTTTGTTTTATCATGTTTGGACATATCCAAACATGATAAAACATTCACACATGTGAAGTTTCACTAGCTATTTTAATTTGACCTTGTATAAACAGTTAACCTAGTCACATCGAAGGTAACTACCAAAGTATAGTGGTTTATTTCGACTAACCTTAAGGCTCCAGGATCAGGATGAGAGCTCTCGGCGTAAATTACTGTCCCACTTCCTACGAAGGCGGTAGACCAAAACCATACAGCGAGATCAATGATTTCTTCTACAAATAAAATATGACATTAGATATTTTAATCGATGGATGCCATCGATTGGAAAATATGTGAAGGACTTACCGTCAGCCCTGGTCACATCCATTCATCCCCGATTCCCTGGGGGAGAGTGGAAAGTAAACTCTATATATAAAGTGGTAAGGACACCGACGCACGTCATTACATTCTGAACTCCACCACATAAAAAATTTTAAGCTTTACCATATATTTTGACCATGTAGGTATTGCAGTTTTGTAGGAAACAGCAGATTTTAGGGTTCCGTACCCAAAGGGTAAAAACGGGACCCTATTACTAAGACTCCACTGTCCGTCTGTCTGTCACCAGGCTGTATCTCATGAACCGTGATAGCTAGACAGTTGAAATTTTCACAGAATGTATTTCTGTTGCCGCTTTAACAAAAATAGTATATTATGCAACCAGTGAATAAAGAACGGATTTAAAGCGAGGGCCGTAGATGAGTCACGAGCAAGTGAAGGACTCTAATGATTGAATCACGAGCGCAGCGAGTGATTCAACTGTTAGAATCCTGAACGACGCGAGTGATTCATGGCCCTCGATATGAATTCGTACTTTATTCAGGAGTTGCATACTATACTTTATATCATGACTACGAGAAAAGACATAATTTAAGCGAAAATAGAAATTTAATCAAGAAATAAGAATTGTTACATTAATTGAAATGGACAATAAATTAGAGCAATGACTGAAATTAAGCGTAATTTTCTTATTATTATTATTAGGGTGGTCAACTTGTGAAACAATATTTATTAATCTAATGCCAAACTCCTTGTCGCAAATATCGACCAATCAAATCTCGAGAATTTATTTGCACCAAAGAGTTTTGAATTTCGAATCTTAGCGCAAGGAGTTTGTGTAAGCATTGAAATAGAGACCGGATATATTTTTGTGTTCCAAATTCAAACACCAAAATATTGAATAAAAACAAAACAGTGAATAAAAGGCCTTTTTATTCACTGTTTTGCGTGAATAAAATAAGCTTTTTAGAGTAGTTATGGTATAAAATATATAACCGACGAAAAATTTCTATGGATGGATTGACTGGATGATGTAATGAGTAGGTACCTGATAACCGTGTTAGTTTCGGTGTCCCTTCCAGCCTGTATATGACCAGTCTTGTATCTTGACAGTAGTATCTTGACAGTTACATGAACTGAATATGAATGTTTGATGATTTAAATGATTATAATTGAAATAATTATAATTTTTATCAACATACAACCTGACACTGGCCTGCAAATTGCGAAAAACGTAAGAAAATTTGAATTTCGCGGGCTACCCTGGAGCATCCACCTTAAGTTTCACTCGCAAACGGCAGAGTTGATTTCGATAAAATTTGTCACGCAGGCGGCACGTCCTTGTGGGATAAGTTCCGACCAACATGCGAGAGCATGTTGCGAGGGCATAAACTATAAATCCAAATCAAACAACTACTGAAAATCTTTTACGTGTAATTATCTTATTTATCATACATACGATTTGCCTTAAAAACAACAATAAAAATAACGATAAAATAAATTAGACTATAAACATTGGCTAGGCGGTTAGTTCTTCTTCTTTTTCTGATCTGGTACAAGTCCCATGTCTTCTTGGTGCTTTCTGATGAGCTTCTCCTGGACATCGGGTAGGCAGGGGGAGTATCTACTGTATTCCATGCTGAATTCACCCTTACCTTGGGTCATTGACCTAAAAAAAAAGAAGGGAGTTCATTAATATGAGGTAAATTAAAAATTAGTGAGACGATAAATAATTAACGTTCTACCATTTTTACTGTCACCTACCAGAGACAATGAAATGAATAAGTAGGCCATATTGGGAAATTAAGTCTTTTCAGAAAAGATTTCGTTTTCATTAAGGATTTCGCACATTACATACAGACTAGACTTTCTTGATGAAATTGTTCCTTAGTAGATGAATACTAGTACATCCTGTATGGACGTTTGTTACTCTTTCACGCAAAAACTACTGAACGGATTTGGATGAAATTTACCACACAAATAGTTTATAACCTGGATTAACACATAGGATACTTTTTATCCCGGTAGTACGATCCCGTGGGACAATTATCGAACTCAACGCGGGCGAAACCGCGGTTATAAGCTTAGCGCTAGTTTAAAAATGAATCTCACCTAAGTTCCCCAGCATATCCGAACATGTTGTTCAGCGGTACTTCAGCGTATATCGTGGTCCAGCCCTCAGAGCCTTCAGTTCCCGTGATGATGCCGCTCCTCTTGTTCAGCTGCCCTATCACTGTGCCGTGGAACTCATCGGGTAGCACTACCTCCACGAACATTATAGGTTCTAGGATCTGCCAGGCGCCGTCGTCGAATACTATGGAATAATAATGAGGTTATTATAAATAAATGAATATCGCTGGACATTACACACAGCGCCATCTAGTGCCACACTAAGCAACGAGGCTTGTGTCGTGGACACCAGATAGTTGATATACTACATAGATACTTTTTGTTTGTAAATACATACTTATTATACATATAAACACCCATGACTCGGAAACAAATGTCCATGCTCATCACACAAACATTTGCTCGTACCGGGATTCGAACCTGGGACCCTAAGAACGTAAGGCAGCTTCACTACCGCTGCGCCATTCGGGTCGTCAAAATATAGAACTTTTAAAATAAAAAAAGAATCACGCCTGCGATATTGCTTTTGTTATTACAAAAGATGCACATCCGTGCAATATCGCAGGCGTGATAATAGGGTTATTACCCTATTATCATCATCATCTGCCGAGCCTTTTCCCAACTTTGTTGGGGTCGGCTTCCAGTCTAACCAGATGCAGCTGAATACCCGTATTTTACATGGAGCGACTGCATTATATAATAGTACATTTTGATACAAGTGGAGAAAGTTTGTTATTGCATTCGAGGCGGAATTAACTCCCGAGCCGTAGGCGAGGGTGTTTTTGAGCCGAGAACTGCAATAACAAATGTCCACGTGTATCAAACGACGTTTTTCAATACACTTTTGAAGAAATAAAATAAAATAATGAAAAAAAAGCAATCACCGCCACTATAGGCAAACTTGCCAATTTGTACTAACTATAGGTATAGTTTTATCTGAGGCAATTTCCCAACACCCGCGTGCGGCTCCACCTGCACGCGGCACAGAACAAGGTGATGGAAAATGAAAACAATCCACGTGTGTGAAATACATGGCATGTTGAACCTAATCGTAGTGCGATAAGAACCCGTTTTCGAAGAAGTGTATTGAAAAGTACAATAGTGACAAGTGACGCTATTTTCTGCCTAAGGCCCCGTTCCCACTATGTCGTGACGATTAATTTATCGTTGGTTTCTAGTCGACGACAGAAATCGCGTCGTCCTATGTGTGAACACCTCTATTTAAATACACAAGCCACGTACGACACTTAAAACTACACGATTATCTGTCGTCACGGCATAGTGGTTACGGGGCCTAAGTGTATTGTCGTCATTGTATACAGGGTGTAAAGGACAGTCCGCCGCAAACTGACAGGCAGCATTCAGCTCCTTATTTTGAATCATATTCCACCGGCATTTTTCTCAGGAAAATTTTCGTCTTTTTTTATCGTTGTTTAAGTTACTATTTCTTTATTTAAATGTAAAATTACATACTCTGTACGCAGCGCTCCATTTATGTTAATAAAACGGTAAAATCAAAAAACCAACAATGCATGTTGAAATACTCTAACGAACGACGCGTGCAATCAGCTGTTCATTTCCTGCTTAGCTACAGAGTTCATCGAACTCGTCGTCGTGCTTCTCTACGTGCGTTTTGCCATGGTAACGATACATTGAGTATCACTACATAGTTAAAACAAAGTCGCTTTCTCTGTCCCTATATCCCTATGTATGCTTAAATCTTTAAAACTACGCAACGGATTTTGATGCGGATTTTTTTAATAGATAGAGTGATTCAAGAGGACGGTTTTAGTATATAATTTGCGGGTGGGCGAAGCCGCGGGCATCAGCTAGTGAGGAAATAAAACAAAACGATTTTTTTGGATTCCCATAAGGTTCCTGAGATAATTTCTTGTACCGGTTATCTTAGTATGATATACTGAATTCACCCCATCAGTCTACGGATGGCTGTCTCTTACACCCAGTGTAGTAGGTACTTATTTTAGTCTTAATTTTAGTAAGGAATAAATTGCTAGTTTCAATTGAAGACCAGCCAACTTAAATACCAACCTTCTTTAACAGCTCCTTTAGCCGCCAAGAAGAACGCGAGCTCACTGGAGTCCACGATATGATGCGCACCGTCTTGTAACCGGAACTTGACACCTGACACTTTATGTCCTGACAGGTAACCTTTTTGACAGGTGTCAAGGAAGCCCCTCTCTACGCCGGGGACGAACGGCTTGGGGATGTTCGTGCCTATGGTTTCATCGATGAATTCTAGCACTGGAATTATTGAAAAATATTTTTGTTAGTTTTCGTGAAGAAATTAGTATGAGGTTAGGACACGGCTTGAATGAATTAATTCAATATTTAAATTTGTCACGGTCATAAGACGTGTGAGTGGGATGGGACTGAATATCTTGTCTCGCTCCCACGGTTTATGACCGCAGTATTTGAGATCCATTGCTTATTTAGTGAAATAAAATAGCATTCATTGCAAAAAAACAAGGTATGTACTTATATTTTATTTGAGTGTACTAAATATCTGGCAGTGAGAATTGTTTTTGAGTTTTCCCCAGACAATTATGGCTGTCTGTAAAGTAATAGGGATGATGACTGTCTAAAAAAAATATGATTCTGTTTAGTCCGTCAGTTAGATTATCGAAAAATATTGGATACGTGTTTTTTGTTTTATCAAATTAATAAAAATTGACGAAGATGAAACGTGTCAAGAATCACGAGGCTTGTGACGTCACATTTGAGTATAAGTACTCAAATTTGACGTTTGTTCGTGAAAGTTTTCGACGCACTGTATCGTCTTAATTTTTTGTTTACGCGAAAAAAGAAAAAATGTGTCCAACATTTTTTGGAAATCTATCTGACGAACTAATTAGATTTTTTTTTGTCATCTACCCTATTGGCTTAATTAACTATATCTACAACCGATATAGAAGAAACACTGAACTTACTTGTGTTCTGATGAGGCGGCAAGGGTTCCATGATACCGATAACCCTGGCGAACTGACCGGCACCGCCAGACTGTTTCTTGTGAAGGTAGTCAAATGAACAAGGTGACATCATTGTTTCTCTGTAATTCAATAAATACACCTTGTTAATCTAGATTAACTTGAACATTTTAAAATCACCAGTCAGGTGTGCATCAATTACCATCAAAAGGTATGCATCAAAAGCTCCACAAATACACATGGTGTAAACAGTCCCTTCACGAAGCCGTCAGCCAAGCATTCTGTATATCCAACTAAGTAACTCTACGCAAAAATGATTGTTGGGAAATAAATGACTTTTTATTTTGGGGTGAAAAATCAAGCTTCTCGGTAGAACTCAATGTAATGTAACGCACTTAAAACATTGTGCTGATTGAAGCATTGAAAGTACAGGGGCCATGGAGGTCTTTAAAGTAAGGTTACAGCATTAAAAAAAATGTTTTATTTTTTCACTTCTCATGCTCTGAAAATGTTTATTTGTGCAAAATATAGGCTGCATAAAATCGAATTTTGTGCACAAGTACTCACGTACATACGTATCGTACGTAATTAAATTAAGGCAAAGAAAATGAGGCATACAGTAAATTTATAATATTTACTTTAATTTATTTGCCTTATGTGTTTTTTAAGACATAAAAGTATTAAAATTGAAATTCAAGTACGGACGTACGGTAGGTTATTTAATTAATTTAAGAAAATTATTATTAAAAAATTAATTTAACAGTAAGCTGTATAGGTCTGCAGCCCATGCCCAATATCAATGCCGTAAGATATAAAAAAAATAAAGCGGCGATGAAAAACAATTTCCTTCAGTATTCAAAACTGTACTAATTTTACTTTGAATTTTAATTAAAGATATGTTATGTTATACTACTTTTTTATTTCCTCGCAATCGAAGTGAAAAGCAGAGTTTATAACTCGTCCACAAAACCATTTTATCCTCGACATTACTATCAGCCCTATCCTTCGGCTCGGGCTAAAAGCCTCGGATAAAAAATGGTTCGTTTTGTTCACTTGTTGTTGTTGTGTACTATTTAAGTTATAAAAATTGGAGCTTTGACCTACAATATCTCTGTAACTAGAAGGTTCCCAGGTTCTCAAACAAAAAGTCGCAGTATCTTATCTTGACTTACCTAAACGCTACTTTCGGCTTGCCCAAGTCGACGGGACAGTTGTATTCCCTCTCCATTCTCTGCGCATATATTTCTAAGTGAAGCTCGCCCATACCGGACACGATCGTCTCCTTATTATCTGGGTCGTAGCGGAACTGGAATGTTGGGTCTTCTTTGGTGAATCTGGAATTAATAAATTATGAAATTATTGATCTGGCATTATTTTCTGGGTATCATTTGCACAATTTTGTGGCGAAAAACCGTTATAAGACATCGTGTGACCGGAATTTACTCTGCCAGTTATTTGTAATAGGACAGCAAAGTTATTTCCGTATTTTTTGTTAGTTGGCAAAAAAAACCTAATAAAGGAACTTTTAGATGGCGTATTTTTAGGACCAAGTTTCCACGATACCACACACGTTTCACGAATTGAAATGTTATTTGACAATTTTTAACAACAGCTTAGGGGCCATCCACAAATTACGTCACACGTGAAGGGGGAGGGAGAGGGTCGACGAAGTGAGACATTGTGTGATAAGGGGGTGGGAGGGGTCCTAAATTTCGTGACGTCACATTTAAAAATATTTATAAGTCTGAATCTTTAATAAAAATAATTAATCGTTATAAGTTTGTTAAATTTTTGAAATGTTTCATTTGAAGTTAATTTCATTAAAAAAGAATTTAAATCGAAATATAACTAATTTCGGAACTGATTTTTAATTCAATAATTTGTAGATGTAAAATAGCAAAATATGTGACGTCACACTAGGGTGACGGTGAGACCCCCCGGTCTCACAAATGTGACCAGCTGTGACAAGGACGGAGGGGGGGTCATGAAATTCGTGTGACGTAGTTTATGGATGGCCCCTTAGTTGTTTTTGACATTCTATACCACATATTCTTTCTTTGCCACAGTTAAGTCTGCCACCATCATCAATTCACCAGATATCTAACTAAAATCGCTACAACGACCATTAAAGCGCTGCTCATATCCAGCAAAGAGTTATAATCTAACTATTCATCATCATCTATCATGGGGTTTAGGTTTCCCCACTTAGTCCTTGAAGTGGACTATTGTGCGTGCATATTCATCATCATATACCAAGCCTTTTCCTAACTATGTTGGGGTCAGCTTCCAGTCTAACTGGATGCAGCTTTTACATGGAGCGACTGCTCATCTACCTCCACAACCCAGTTAGTGCTAGGTAATACAATAACCCTTGGTAAGAGTGATTGACAGACTTTCGGGCCCCTGACTACCTGTAACGACTGTCAAAGATCTACAATTCACAGCCGGGACCAAGGGCTTAACGAGACTTCCGAGGCACGGAGGAAACTCAGTGTGTAATGGGTGGTCACCCATCCACGAAGCAATCCAGGCAAGCGTTGCTTAACCAGTAGATCGACCCCGAGCGGCTGTTATTATTTAGCCACGAGCGCCTCTAACCTACTATTTAAAAAAAACTTACCTAGCAACAGCCTTCGAGAAGTTGTCCCTATCCTTATTATTCTTCGGTTTAATAGACATGGACACAACAGGGTCGGGAATGTGTATAGATTCCATTGCCAACTGTATCTTGCCGTCATTGACGAACGTGTCACCCGACGCGCAATCTACGCCGAACAACGCGAAGATGTCGCCGGCCATTACTTCGTGGACTTCTTCCATGTTGTTTGAGTGCATACGTACTAAGCGAGAGATTTTTACCTGAAAAATTAAGTTTCCTTGATTTTTCGTGATTTATCAACACGGTTGACATGGTTGTTAGGAACATTCTGTAAATCCCAGTTTAATACTATGTAGGAATATGTGGAGGCTTTTGCCCAGCAATGGGACGAGAAGCACACGGACAGAGTAGTGTAACAACTTTAAACTAAATTAGTTCTATGTTTAAGTAGGAACAAAAATCTGAACCAAAATCATGGTATGTACACTCCCGCCTGATCACCACTAAGCAAATTTTTGCTTGTACTCGCAACATAGAAACGCTCTCTAGCCCCGCTCCGTTGCTTTTGTATAGAAATAATGAATAAAAGACAATACCGATCGGCCGAGCGCACTGACGACGACGCACGCCAAACGAGAGTTATCGTTATCTTGCGCGCCAAATAATTGACGGTTTCCCAATAGAACTAAACTTTAAGAGGGCGTGGCTCGGCGCCTCCGCATGATTTAAGCGAAAACATTTTTAACTGATCAGGCGGAAAAGACCACGACTGTACCTACTCGTAGCTAGGAAGGTACCCATGAATTTACGAAAGACAATTCACTGTCTATACTTTTTTTTCAACCGATAATTAATTAACATCTTAAAATTCGTACCTTCATAGTGTGTCTATGGTTATCCCGATAATTAATTAACATCCTAAAATTCGTACCTTCATAGTGTGTCTATGGTTATCCATAATGAGTCAGCCCAGAATGTTCAAGTCCTATGTAACAGGGGGCGAACCTATTACCATGAACCGGGCGCAAATCCAGGTTCCGTGGATGCTACTGAGAAATTCCTGATGGAAAAACCCAATAACACTTTGCACAACCCGGGAATCGAACCCAGGACCTCATGCTCAGCATTCGTGCTGGCGTCCAACGAGGCAGTCGCAGTACTTAAGTATTTACTTAATCTAGTTTAACTTAAAATACGCACCTTCTTTCCAGTCCTAGCATTAAAAATATTCTCCCCCCTCTTCAACATACCCTGGTAACATCTCAAGTATGTGAGCTGACCGAACTTGCTAACTTCCAACTTGAAAGCCAAACCAACAAACGGCTTCTTGTCATTCCTTGCGGCATCCAATAGAATTGTCTGTGCCTCTCCATCCTTATCTTCATTCAATAAGGCTGTGTTTTCCACTTCACCGGGATGTGGGAGGTATTCTAATACTGCGTCTAGTAAAGGTTGTACTCCTTTGTTTTTTAGAGCTGTGCCTACGAGGACCGGAGTGAAAGCACGTTTGAGTGTAGTGCGGCGGACTGCCTGCTTTATGTCTGCTACTGTTGGGGTTTTTTCTTCGAGGAATAGTTCGCCTGGAATGATTAGAGAAAAAGTGAGTGGAAAGAAAAAAATTGAGGTTGTAATCCGAATATTTGTAATAACCGAAGTAACATAGTTAAGTAAAAAATCATATTGTTAGTAAAAATTCTTTGTATCCATTAACCAAGAGTTTATTTTATGTGAACAGTAGGTACAAATTGCATAGAGGTCTTAGAAAAATAATGTTTGTATTAATAGAAAAAAAGAGACACAATAAATGATTTTTTTATCAATTTCTATTTCGAGGCTTCAGTACACTTTAGATGCCAGCCTCATGGGGTCATACCAAAACTAAGATTGCAATTGCAATGATTCATATAAACTCATGAAATGAAATGAAAGAAAAAAAAAAAAATCAATCAATAAAATAAATAGGTCATAAACATTTTATAATTCGATTTAAGTAAATCTTACCTAAACTCTCATCAACATTAGACAGGTGTTCAATAAGCTCGTGCCGCCTCTCCTGTACTTCCGTCCTCCTGTCTTGAGGCACCTCATCATATCGGATCTTGTCTCCATAATCTCCTTCAAAGTAAATAGCCCTCTCTTCAATCAGATCTAGGATACCTTCGCATTCTTTTTCAAGGCCTATTGGAAGCTGAACAAATGCAGCATTGTGATTCATTTTGGAACGCAATTGTTTTATTACCCTGGAATAAGTAATAATATCAATGTTAATAATTGCATGTGGCCACTTACTCGGCTCAAACAATACCAGGTGGAACGTACACTGACGCTCAAATGGTTCTAAATATTTGGTGCATTTCAATCAGCTGTTCCATACATTTTGACCGTGTAGGTAATTTTTTGCGCAATAGGGAATATTCACGTAATTTTTTCTTCAATCAATAAAATACAGTAATATCAACCCAAGAAAAGTATTAAAAGTTAAGTTCAACTACTGCTTGTCGCACAAAAATAATATTAAACTCCTGCAATTTTCTACGACAGTTCAAACGTTCGTAGCTGTCGCGGCCATGATGTGACGTCATTATCCACAAGCTGCCTTGTTTACATCTAATTTTATTGGCCTTAATAAAATAATTTTACCAACTGTATGTGCTTTATTCAAGTAAAAATTGCAATAACAATATTATAATCAATTTTAGTGAAACTTTTAGCACTTTTCAAATAAAAGTGTTTTTTTGACTCTATGAACTTTGACTTCAATACCGGCGTTATCGAGGACAATGTGTTTTGACAGTGCATTCCGTTTCACCAAAAACATGCTACATAAAACAGTAAATTGTAAAATAAGTGATGTATTAGAAACTTAAACAAGTGTACCACAATGTTTTTATGCGCCAAAACAAGGCATTTTTCATAAATAAAAAGAGTTTTGTATTTCATGCATATTCCCTATTTTTTTAAAATTTAACATTTAATTTTTATAGGTGGTTCCAAATGATGTACTGAATATCTGGTTACCCATTTGTATGTTGTCCCTTCCACCTTGTATCATCATCATCAGCCTATAATGTTCCCACTGCTGGGACACGGCCTCCTCTCAGTGAGAGGGAATGGGCTATAATCCACCACGTGGGCCCAGTGCAGATTGGTAGATGTCACATGTCTTCGAAATTTTTGGTTCTAGGACATGCTGGTTTCCTCACAATGTTTTCCTTCACCGTTTTGAGTCACCTTGTATAAGGAGTCAAATAAAGTAGTCCTGATAGACTAGTTGCATGTTGTTTGTAATGAGATATTCTCACTGTCACTGTCTATTCGGTAGTTGAAATAGTTCATATGGTAGTCATACCTCAATTTTATAACAGCCAGTTAAATGCTACTTTTACTACAAACAAGATACTTGTTTGTTTTTCAACACTGAAATAAAGTGCAGTATTATAATTTTCACTCACCTATAAGGATTAGCTCCCATCCTATCAAGCTTGTTAATAAATGCCAAACAGGGAACATTATACCTCTTCATCTGCCTATTTACTGTTAATGTCTGACTCTGTACTCCACCAACGGCACACAATACCAGCACAGCTCCATCCAACACTCGCAGAGCACGTTCAACTTCAACGGTGAAGTCTACGTGACCTGGTGTGTCTATGATGTTGATATTGTGGTCTTTCCATATTGTGTAGGTGGCGGCAGACTGGATGGTGATGCCTCTTTGTCGTTCTAATTCCATGGAGTCCATAACAGCGCCCACATTATCTTTGCCTTTAACCTGGTAATTAAAATAGGTAAGTAGGTAGATCTTATCGATTTTTTGCGGATATTATTACAGATAGCTTTTTTTTTTAAACCTAGTTTATTTCATGTTTAAATAATCTGTATGAGAAATGTTTTGTTTAGCTTGCAAGTATGGCCATTAGAAAGATAATAAACCCGCTTAATTAATGTATGTTCTAACTTTACTAATTAGCTAGCTAAATTCAAGTACAAGAAATAAAGTCAAGAAATCAATGAAATTGTAGCTTAATAGAATATTACAATCTGCAGTAAGACTCGTAGCTCACTCGCTTGCTAACATTAAATGAATAGGTACATACCTCGTGCATTTGGTCTATTCTGCCAGTATAGAACAATATTCGCTCTGTAAGTGTAGTTTTTCCTGAATCGATATGGGCAGATATTCCAATGTTTCGGATCTTTTCCAGAACTTTGTGGTCAGCATCTTTAATGTGGGATGAGAATTTCTGCAACACATCACATTAAACAACACTCCTGAATAATTTGGTCACATTTTGATTCAGAATTAATAAAGTAATAAAATTACGTAAAATCGACCGGAAAATTCACAATTCAACTTAGCGATTTAGAACTCGACTTTACCTCGATTTGTGACACATTTGTTTTATTTACATTTCTTAGAACGTTTGCTAACCGTAAAAAGTTTGTTATCGTCATTTTGCTTTCATAAAATTAAATTATCACAGAATTTCCAGAATTTTTAGGTTACAGCTTCATGTCAATGTCATGTGGGGCAGAGAGGGCCAAAAAGAAAGAGACGAGATGATGAACAGATGAAAGAAGGCAAGAGGGAATCCACAGATTAGTAATATTACAGAGCAGGCTAGTGGCGATGATGGCGCCACGAATACCTACAATGCAATTATGCAACTAGTTCAATTGAAAAGTATCAAGCAGGTGGTGTTTTTGTCAGGTATTTCAATTATCTAACATAACAAATTCTTTCTTACTTTGTCCGTGCATGGGATGTACCAATTAAAATATGTTTTTTTCATCGATCTGGCTACGAAATAAACAGAACATCGTATGCATCAACAATCATCGGAGTGGATTTGGCTCTGAATTTTATTGTTTTTGTTTGGTTTGTATTCATTTTTAACTGGTATGAGGTTATTCACTCTCTACCACAAACAATCAATTGTTTTCTGGTGAATAGCTAGCCTTACGCCATCGACAAATAGATACTACATGAAGTAAGCCGTTTGTTGATACAATCGTTAAGTTGGCGTGTAAGCAATAGACAAAAAAACAGTTTCTTTTCAGTTTAAAAAGAATATGGCCGTGTTGGGGCCGTGTGTAAGTGGAAATATGAATGGGCACAATAATATTCATAGTCAGTTAACGAAATCGTTAGAGAGAATTTTGGAGGATGCTTACTTGAGTGGTGAATTAAAACTAAGTGGACGCAAGTTGAGAGAGTTTCCTAAACCAGTGAAGTATGACCTGAGCGATACAGTTGTTGCTGGTAAGTCGAGTTTTATAAATAAATCGTGCTGCATTTCTATGCGTTTTACGTATAATAATTTATTTTGGGGCTTGTTTTATGTTCTGTAAGTATAGCGGAGTGTTTAGAGACGTAACTGTGTTATTTTTGTATGCCGGCTATCGTGGCGTCGCGGTGCCTTTATTTGTCATCAAATCGATCGAATATGATAACCGCTTCAAACAGGAATTTCGATCCGATAGTCACCTGCATTTCTAAGAAACGAAGAGGACAAATAAAATATGGAACTTGTTTCTTCGATGTATGATTCTAAACGATACATGATTGTGTATTTTTCCATAGCTAAGTTTGGGAGCTATCTATTGCCCGTTTTGGCCATGTGATCGGTAAAACATACAGTTATTCGGTGCTTTTTGAGACAATACTGCGCTAGACAATTACGAGGAAGTTTTAATACGTTCTACTTTAACATTTAGTTTAAACTGCTACCAATAATCACTAAAACTAACTACTTGAGCCCTCATGACTATTTAACTATTGACTGACTCAGGAAATTACCTCAAAGGAGTAATTATTGGGCAAGCCTTTATTTCCTGTTTTCAATGTTGTCCAAATCTAGGTACATAGATTAAAGACAGACAAAATTTAGTCCTAATATTTTTGTTGTGAATAAAAACAGGTTTTTAATACCTATTATCTGTAAATGATACAGCTTCAGCAAGTGTGCATCTTACTATGCATAAATAAAAAGTGCAGCTGCACATATTCTTGTTGGGAGCAGAATCATCTTACAGTTGTCTCATATCCATTTTGCATTTTAATACATAAGTAGGATCAAGAGACTTGTTATACAAAGTATTAGTCATAGGATGGACGTTATGAGCTGCAGTTTCCTCCCAATAAATAGTAGGTGCATACAAGCATGTTGCCTGTTTGATTCAGGAAAATACCCTGGTACTCGGAATTTACTGCTACTATATTTTCTATAGCAACGTGAGTACTGAAGGAATTTTATTATGTCAGCAGCTTATCAATTTTTCTAAGTATTCTCTCCTAGAAAGTTTGTTAAAGTACATGCTTCATTCATTATCAGCTGTTGTTTATTTAGGAAAGATTATACCATATTTAATAAGTTGATAAACCTACCTACTTACTTAATGACTTTCTGAAATATATTTACAATGCAACTAACATGTTTTCAATTAACAAACATTCTTCATACTATTAATGAGGTGTTAATTTTTTTATTGCCTCAGAAAGCATCATAATTAGTATTCTATGATGTGAAAATTTTCTTACTTGACCAGCATGGGAATTAAAAACGTTTCCACTATTGTCTATTGCTATAACAGCTTGTAACATCAAACATAGATGGAATGTAAAAGAGATTAGGCGAAAATGTCCCTAATGGTGGTTGTATGTCGGTGACTTGTGCCCATAACTGGTTTCTTTTATTGCTACAGGCGCCATGAAATACGGCGTGGGCTATTCTAAAAACAAAATTTTTTTTTTTTTTTCGCCATTTCGCTGTTTTATTGTCGTGGGCGGTGAGCGCGTGTTTGTAGTTCAGACAGGTCAGTGCCTAGTAATATTATGTTATGATGATTGGCACGTAGCTAATCTAATATAGACTTTGTGATCTTGATGTTTTTAGTAAATAAAGAACAACCTACCTACCAGTACATAGTATACCTAGTGGGTGATGGGAGGAGTTTTGTAAAAATATGGCCAAATGGGAGACGGACTACCATTCATGACGACATTGCTTTTACGGTGACAGCTTCCTCTGTGTAAAAGAGGTTGTAAGTCTTTGAACAGTCCCTCTGGGCACGCAATGAGCACGGAACCCTAAAATATAAACTACCTACACTATTTTACGTAACGTAATATTTTAAGCTTCAAACTTGACAAACACATGAAACGATGAGTTGGTACCTAATAAAATATCAGTTATATAAATCGTAATACCGCATATCCACTGCAACCACCCACGCTCCTGCAACCAGTCCCGTCGCGCGCGTAGGTTCACATGATTCTCCGTTTTTCTTTTACACAGCCAGCAACTGTAAATTTTATCTAAGTGGGTAGGTATGCTAGCAGCTTCAAACTGTTGTTTTTCGCTAATAATGCCGTACTGGTTGTAAAGTTGTAATAACCATCTAATGTAGCCGTTTTCTACCAAGTCGTAAATGTTTTTGCCTTTGGCATTTCATTGTGATGTACGGCATGATGCCATGTGTGTGACTGAATGGTGTTGCCGATTGTTGATCGTAGGATGCTAGAAATATCGGAGATCAATGTAAGATGACGTATGGAACCATCAACGAGGGTAATTTTCAAAAGCTTCAGGGGTGCAGGGCCGTTTTCCTCATTTGCCACTCTGGCAAGTGCGCTAAGGCCACGGACACGAAGTCAGCGGGAGCGAGGCGGCGGCGGCGCGGGCAGCGGCGCGTTCCAATGCATACATTTATATGGAACTAACTGGCCACGAAGTCAGCGGCGCGGGGAGCGGGCGGCGAGCGGCGAACGAGCGGTGCCCGCGCGTCTGCATTGATGTAGGAATTTACATCTTCTTTTGCCCACAATAAATCAAACTTTACGAAGGATTAGTATCAAAAAGATGTCGTCGCTGTTTAGACAATTCGTTCGCGAACAAAGATACAAATTTATCGTAACACAACATTACGCCGCTCGCTCTAGCGACGCGCGATCTGCCCGCTGACTTCGTGTCCGAGGGTGTCAAAAGAAGACATAAATTCCCCAAGGCGAGCTGCTGAAGTTTTCTAGCACGCGGTACTTGCTCTTTCATCCTACATTCTCTTAATTCTCGACCTTCCTGCACAAACTGCAGAGTAAGTCCACTCCTAATTCTGTATGAATGGTCAAAAGACAACCTAACACTTACGATCTCGTAAGCGTTACGCCCCGGGCGTCGCGTCGGGGGGCTTAGATTCTAGGGGATAAACTAAAAATAGGACTGTTTTACACTAGAATAAAACAGTTATTATGTGCCGAAAGAAAGACACAGCGTTAGTATGAAGAAGCAGTCTATGATTCTGGTTTCTAGGAGCATAGATAATGTAAAACATACCTGATTCTCTTTGGATTTACGTTGTTACCTCTCATTTCCGGCAGGGGTCGCCATCTCTGGTTCCGGTGACCGGCCGTTTAGGCTTTCATAGTGTCTTCATACCAGCAAGGACCTTGAGCTAACGCTGTGTCTTTCTTTCGGCACATAATAACTGTTTTATTCTAGTGTAAAACAGTCCTATTATATGCCTACCAGAAAGACACAGCGTTAGTATGAAGACTTGTTTGATATCTGCTGGTGAAGGTAACATAATAAACGCTATGTGAAATAAATAAATGTGTTAAAGAATGAAAGAAATTCATTTCAGATTAAACATTTATTATCAATTACCATAATCAGTAAGGTTATATTACTGATAAATAATTATAATCATTTGAAATTAAAATGAACAATTTGTTAGGTACTTCAACTTAAACAATCAACTTTGGCACATAAAACTTAACAATTCTAATTAAAACTTGAGAAATTTAATCGTAACAAATCTTCCTCTTCATTATTTGTATTTTTAATAATCTCTCTACAGTAAAACTTTCTGAAAGTCTTATCACTCTTCCAGTTCCCTCTAGCCAATATATCATCTACAGGAACATTCTCCCACCAGCCTTTGGATGCTACAGCTGCTCTGACGCTTCCTGGAGTAGCTTCTAAATTTAAATCTTTAAATATAGATTTAATCCAACCTGCTATAATAGTTCTTGTAGCTGGTTTTATTTGGCCTTTTAATGAAACAAATAGACTTGTAACATTACTATTAAGTCTTCTTTCCTGTGAGATCAGAATCAATTGTGAAATATGTTTCAAGGGACATATATTTGCATCTGGGTGTTTTAATAAAGACCAGCCAGACTGTCTATATTTGCTTGAGTCTGTTTTTGATCCAAATTTTGGCCATAGTATAATTTTTTCTTCTTCTTCTATGAAGTTGCTTTGAGAAATATCCAACAAGGTAAGGTCATGTATCCTTCTGCCTGATGCTAACAATAAAATAATTGCAGTTCTTCTTGAGATATCAAAAAGGGAATTTGTGCTTGGAACTGTATTCAACCAATTGAATATTATTTTTGTGTCCCAAATAGGGGATTTTGTAGGTGGAGGTTTTGATAATGCTATGGCTTTTAAAACTTGTTGAACAAAGAAATTTTTTGATATATTGTCTGCATTTGAAGCACAGAAGGTAGAAATAGCTGATTTATGTAATAAAATTGTATTAACTGAAAAATTTCTTTTTAAATGCAGATCTGCTAAAAATCTTGCAACGTCTTTGCCATCAGGATTTGTTTTATTAATATTATTTGTGGCACAAAATGATAGCCACCTTTTAATAGGGGCTTTGTAAGTATTTAGAGTGCTTTTGCGCCAACTATTGCTTAGTAATTCAATTTCCTCCCTACTCCAGTTTGCTACCTGATCTGACCACCCCCAATTTTCCACGCCTGGAGGGACAACTTGTCCACTTGTGGGGGACAGAGCCCCGTCGATCGATCTATCAGGTTCTTCCGCAGATCTGTTATCGATATTGGGTCTGACAGGGCCCTGGCTTGTAGATCGGCCAGCCAAAAGCACTGATCCCACTGTGGTGCTATTACTATGTATGTCCCTATGGCCCCATTCAGATGATGGAGCACCCGAGGGATCAAGTTGGGTGGGGGGAATACCCAGCCCAGCTGAAAGTCCCAAACTCGACTGAAGGCGTCGCAAAAAATTGCTGACCCATCTGTTGAGTCCCAAGTTACGTATTGGGGGACTACTGCTGTTTCTTTTGAAGCGAACAGGTCTACGTCTGGGACGCCCCATTTTTGGAATATTACATTCTTGGCTTGGGGTTGTAGCTGCCATTCGGGGACCGGTTTTCCTCTTGAGAGGCGGTCTGCAATCCCGTTTAACCTCCCCGGGAGGTATGATGCCGACAGCGTTATGTTGTGCTGCTCGGTTAGGTGAAGGAGTTTGCTTGTTAGGCCCAACAGGGCTAAGGACCGGGTTCCCCCCTCGTTCCTTAAGTAGGCTATGAGAGTTCGATTGTCCGACTGCACTAGAACATGTGCGTCCTTCATGTGTGCACCTTGTCTTACTAAGGCTGCATACACAGCAAACATTTCCTTCACATTGGAATGCCACTTTTGCTGGCGACGATTCCATTTGCCCGACAACATGATGTTGTTCAGGTGTGCTCCCCAGCCCGCGTCCGCCGCGTCTGTGGTGAGAAAGTGGGTAATCTTGGGCGTGTGCATTGGTCTTGCACTTTTCCCTACGTTTCTTACCCACCATTGTAACTCTTGAGTCACTAGAGGTGGTAACTCCCTCTTTTGCCTTGGTCTGGCTCCTCTGAATGATTTTAGAAAAATCTGAGTACGGCGACAATGGAGGCGGCCGTTTGGGGTTGCTAAATTTGCAAAATTTAACATACCCAGCAATTTTTGCATCACTCGGAGACACGACTCTTTCTTCTGTAATAAGCTTGTTAATAGTTCTAGAATTTTTTCTACTTTTTTTACAGGAAGTGAAATTAGTTTTGTTTTTGTATTCCATATTATGCCTAAATATTCTATTTCTTGGGTTGGGGTGAGAAGTGATTTTTTGAAGTTTACATGCCATCCCAACTTTTCCAGAGTTTGTATGGTTATTTTGGTATGTTCTATGAGTTGTGTCTGATTTTGACTGGCTATTAAGAAATCGTCCAAGTAAACTACTATTCTTATGCCTTGTTTCCGAAGGATTTCCGCAATCCAATTGGTCACTGAGGCGAAGGTTTGAGGAGCTGATGAGAGACCGAAAGGTAAGGCCGTTAACTGTAATATTTCGCCTCCATATATTATGCGCAGAAAACGCCTGTGGTTTTCCTTTATGTTTAGGTGAAAATATGCCTGATGGAGGTCTATTTTTGTCATCCAGTCCCTGTCCTGTAGGAACTGAATTACATCCTGTCGAGAAATTAATTGGAAATGTCGAGTCGAGACATGTAAATTTAGGCTCTTTAAATTGAAAATAGGGCGTATCCCCCCGTCTGGTTTCCGGACTAAAAACATTTTGGAGTGAAAGCCGGGTGTTATGTTTTTTGGTTTTTCTAAAATGTTTGCATCTTTTAACTGTTGTATGATTTCTGTCATCTTCTTGGATGACTTGGTTGCAAACTTGTTCAATATTCTTTTGTAAGGGTAATGTAAAGGAGGTTTTGTTGAAAATGGAATGCGACTCTCCGCTATTATTTTTTGAATATATTGACTGGCCCCTAATTGTTCCCATGCCTGAACATGGGATTTTAGGCAACCGCCTTTGAATACACTGCTTTGATTGTCACTTATCTTTAAAGTTGGAGGTATCTTGAGTGCCTGTACGACGAAAGGAATGCTTTTTATAATTATTATTTCTTGATTTTTTGTCTGAGTTAAACTTAGTTTTCTTATTGAAATTAGTTTTATAAGATGGCTTGAAACTTTTATTGTTAACCTGATTGGTATTATTGACTTTCTTTTTATCTTTTAAATAACTTGGCATGTTAAGCCATACCTGCGAGCCTCCTAAAGAATCTACCAGTGGGATGAGCGCTTCTCTGTTGAAGAGATACTCAGCGCTAGGTGGAATATTTTGTAACGCTAATTTAAGATTAACATTATTAACTTCTTTTAGAATGCGGTCACGTCTAACCTCAATACATTCAGCTCGCTTGCCACATATGACTTGCATACAAGTTTCCATATTTTTATATGAAGGTGACGCTGGACCAAACTTTTCAGACAACTTATCACAGAGAGTGCTTGCATTGAGCTCTGTGTCGGAACTAGCAGCCCAATTTACAACCTCCTGCAAACCATTTTTCAAAAGTTGCCTATTTTCCAGAACAGCATTAGACAATCCCGCTAACAATTGCTCTGTACTAGCCAAATAATCTGTTCCTTTATTAAGGTGACATAATTCCTCATTTAATTTTAAGCCTATAAAACCTGGTGTTGCAATAAGTGTCTGCAAGTCCTTTTTATACCGAATGCCCTTCCAGGCCTGTGAGTTAAATTGCTGAAGACTATTTAACTCTGCTAGTTTAACGGGATCGGCAACAGGTACAATCTTAGATTCGTCATAACTTATTTTCAACTCCCCCAAACACATATTATTATTATTAGTTGCTTTGCTTAAAACTTGTGGTTTGTTTAGAAACTGATCATTCGTATTCGTAGAATTCACGGAATTCAAATGGCTGCCGACATTTTCTTTATTATTGTTAAAATTCGTATTAATAGCCGAGAAAATCTGCGGCATTTGAGCTACACAGTTTGTTAAATATGTAACTTGATTAATTATAGTGTCCATGCGAGGATCCGAACAAGTTCCCACTTGTTTGAACCTGCGCCGCTTAGACCTTTTATTAGGTGGCGGCGAGGCAAAACCTTCTTCGTCTTCCGAAGACGAGGAACTGCTTTGCGATGAGCTCGAGCTCACAGCTAGTCTCTCTCCATCCGGAGCAGCGACTTGAGCTACAGGTTCAGGAACGGAATCCTCCGAGTTCATAATGGCGGGTAGGTACTTACCGAATCGCCGTCAATGACACAACACTGAACACTGTATAAAACACTGAATACGTGTTTATTATTAGTGTACAATCACTCTAACACTATTTTCAGACCGAAAACAATGAATTATTGGAATCTGATAGTATTTTTGTCGGTTTTTAAACTTTGAAAAACTTTTGCTCCTTACACGACAAAAATCATAAACGCTATGAAAGCCTAAACGGCCGGTCACCGGAACCAGAGATGGCGACCCCTGCCGGAAATGAGAGGTAACAACGTAAATCCAAAGAGAATCAGGTATGTTTTACATTATCTATGCTCCTAGAAACCAGAATCATAGACTGCTTCTTCATACTAACGCTGTGTCTTTCTGGTAGGCATATAATAAAACAATTTTTATTTCGTCATATTGACTGTTCATAATTCGAATTTACTTACTCCCAAGTTTATATCTGCTAAAAAACGCAAAACCGAAGAGAACTTTCAGACAACTGGGCTTAAAGCTCACTTCCTGGGACACTGGGCCACCGCTGCTCTCCTCCATATCAGTGTAACGTTATCAAATGGCTAACGTTTAGACAAAGAGCGTGTGTTCACTCCGTGATAATCAGTATAATCACATTCGAAAAGAGAGAGTGGCGTTAATTTGTATGCTAAATAAGTACGGAAATGCAGTCAGGGCTGAGTTCATCTGAAGTACCTACCTACTAGAATTATCCTACAGCCATGTGTGCCTAAATATTATGTAGGATTGCGTTAGAAAAATTACTAACGTGGTCTGAAGTTACGAAATCTATATTACAAAATAGTAATCTAACGCACGTAAAAAACACCAAAAAATTCAATGCAGAAAAGCATTCAAGCTACATCCCCTGAAAGCAAAGACCTTTTACCAAAGACCAAATAAAACACCAACAAAAATCAACAATATTCTGAAAACTTTTAACAATTCGTTATTTCTTGTTTGGCAGTGAAAAGGTCAAAGTAATCTAAAATCATTAAGAAAACGGTCTTCAAATTCTCAGAAACATTCAACTTTGTTCGATTTTGCAACTCCAGAAAAGCTTGACTGATTAGTACTATCCATAAAAGGAGGTTTACTCCAAAAACAACTAAAGTTCGTAATCCCTTTTTCTTTGTAGACAATGACGCAACTTCCTCTGAGCACTTGGCTATATTTTGTGTGTCAGTTAAAGTATTGTGTTTCAGGTTAACAGTATTGTAACTAGAGCTTGCATGGAATACGGTTGGTTGGTTGGAATTGAAAGTATCAATAACTTTAAAAGGGTCTGCGGCGCGTAGCTAGTTTGATACTTCGAGTTTTTACCCCAAATAATGACATGTGGTCTTTTTAGACAAGGGGTAAGGGAGCAAAGTAACAGCAACTCTAATTTATACTGTAGTGGACTCGGACTGGTTCAAGTATTCTCTATTTTTAATTTCAAGAACGTAGCTTCAATATTGTTTATATATGTAATCATAGCAGTGTCTTGTCCCTCTGTCCTTTGTGGTATCTGAACAATGGGCCTTGATGAGAATATCCACCGTAGCAGGTGTGGGACCCAGTTTATCAAGTATTAATTAACCTCATCTGTTTACATAGAAATCGTACCGCTTACCGCAACATTGTTAGGAATGCAATCATAGTCATACTATGACATAATCGGAGCGGTGTCATCGTAGACTCATTATTAGTCTAAGCATCCGCAGTAACTCGTAGTATTAGAGGAGCTTGTAGCCACACAACAACAGCCGCCAGTGTCGATCTTTAGGTTAAGCCGCACTTTCTTGTCCGTGGATGGATGACTACCCATTTCACATCTAGTTTCCTCTGTGCCTCGGGAAGCACGTTAAGCCGTTGGTCCCGGCTGTCATTTGTAGATCTTTGACAGTCGTTACAGGTTAAGTCAGTAGCCCGAAAGTCTGACAACCAGTCTTACCAAGGGGTATCGTATTACCCAGTACTAACTGGGTTGTGGAGGTCAGATAGGCAGTCGTTCCTTGTAAAACACCTACTGGTATTTAGCTTCATCCGGACAGACTGGAAGCCGATCCCAACATAGTTGGGAAAAGGCTAGGCAGGTGATGATGACATCCGCATTAGCGGTCCGGAGAAATTCGTACCCGGTTGACGGCAATAGACTCGCCCCTATAATGGAACGTAAACGGAACTAGTAAATACTATTAAATATAGTTAATACTATTGCTACACGTCCCTGCCTAAGCTTTTGGGGAGAACATGCGTGATGTTATATCAGCAGAACATGACATCAGTAACATCGTAATTTGGTCGCTACATCCGATTAACAATTACCGATCTCTGTAAGAGTAGTTATCTAATTAATCATAGTACGATTCTTATGTCATTATCATTACCATTACCAAGGTCTTTCAAACAAAGGAACGGATGAACGCTTTAATTTAACTTGCTGATAAACGAAGTACTTACTAACAATACATAACTGAAAAAGTCTTGATTTTAATTAAAATGTTCGTAAAAAATCTCACGTCAAACTTTTTGATGCGAATCTGGAAAAGGAAAATTTGCCCTGTGTTTTTGAGGTATTCCAAATTGCCTAAAGTTTCAAGGACGAAGAAATAATTAGTAACTTTTCTTAATTTAATCTTTTTGACTAGCGACTTGACAAAGCATTGATAGTATAAGTAAGGTACCTTCCGGAATTAATTAAATGATGGCGAAAACCGCATCAAAATTCGTTGCGTGGGACAACCTGGTCAATCTCAAACACACGAACACTCCTTTTTTTTAATATTAAGTATGTCACTAGAAGTTTCCCTTCACTATCACTACATGTAATATAAAACAAAGTCCTCCACCGCGTCTGTCTGTATTGTTGTTCGCGATAAACTCTAAAACTCCTGCACCGATTTTCATGCTGTTTTCACCAATAGATAGAGTGATTCTAGGGAAGATTTTAGTATATAATTTGTCAAGTTTTTGTATTACATTGGCTAGAATATACTGATATTTGTTGGAGGTGTCGGAATTAAATAAGCCGTCTGGGAGCTTTTTTTAGTCGCGATAACCGACATCCACGCGGGCAAAGCTGCGAACATCAGCTAGTTTCTTCGTTTCTTAAACGCAGTAAGTATTTTCATACATAAGTAACGTGACCATACGTCCTGTTTTGTTCCGTTTTTCGGTTCTCAGTCCCCGGTGTGCGGTGTCCCCGAAAGAAGCTTTGAGACGCAAAACTTTACTGTTTTCCTAAACCGCAAAAAAAAATGCAGACCGATGCACGGGCGACGCCGAAGAATTGGAGATATCTTATTGGGCAGATTAAAAAAAAATACCTGAATGGGAAGACATTCAAAAAGCATTGTATGTATTATTTGAAAAGGGATATATTGACAGTAGGTACTAAAGATACAGAAGTATTTATTTGACGAATTTTCACTGATCACAAACTAGGTACCTACATAACTTCGCAAAAGGTAACTGAATGGAAAAATCAGTGGAAGTGTTCCAATTCAATCACTTTCACATCAATAATCTCAAACTTAAAACCATTTTTATCATAATTGAATACATTTTATGTCTGCCCGGTACAAATGTACCAGTAGAAAGAGTGTTTTCATTAATGAACAAATTGTGACTTCTGAAAAAACCCAGTTACAAGTACCGGTTCTGAGAATTTTATTCCTAATTATTTTAGTCCTTATTAAAAAAAAAATGGGTTTTATTTTTCTTTGAGAATCTTGGCCCGCAATTTTTATCTTAAAGGAAACTCTAGTTGCTGCTTAAACTCGCCAAGTATTGATTTGGCGATCATCAAAACTGAGTATTTTTTAGGAATCGGCCCGACTAAAAACCGATTCCCGTTTTGATAAAAAATAATGGTCACATACATAACCTGCTACTCTTCATGATGTTGGGGTTTCTGAACAGTGTGCTTGCCTTATGGGCTTGCCGTATTGTTGGCCCCTAAGCACGCCACTGATTTCGACAACGTGACATTTTAACTGTTCAAGGTTCTAGGAACTTCTGTTAATTACCGAAGTTTCGTAAACAAGCAAGCTTTGTTGTTAATTTTAGCGATTTCTGGTATTTCGCTCATTAATTAATTTTACTGACGTAAGCTGAATGTAGAGGTCAAGTTTAATATTACGTGAACAAATAATATCGGTTGAGTCAGCAGTTGATCTAATTTTATACAGACTTGTTTATTAGATTTTACATTTATTTGCATTCTCAGACTTGATTATTTTGATACCTAGCAAATAACATAATTATCATCTATCTTTATTAATAAACTCGTTAGAACATCTCATCCACTTGTCCGATTTAGACCAAACGTGCTTCGTGCACAATCTAGCCCCCACACACTAGCTAGACCAAATTGTTTTTGTGTACTTAAACGAGAAAATTGTTGCGTTAGTCTATCAATAATTTCATACTTATAAATAAATAATGTGTTTATTTTCTCATCACAAACGTTACAGTGAACAGGAATGACTAAATCTAATACACAGGGTAAACATTTGTGAGAGACTGGTGCCCGAAATAGGTATACAATACCTGTGTTACGGGTCACCAGGCCCCCCAAGACTTACAAGTACAAAACTAATTTAGATTAATTACTAACAAAATGCGTGATGATTTTACTTAAAAACTAGGTACAGAATGTTGGAGGATAAAATAAGAAAAATTATAATTACTCTAAAGGGGCATACATGTGTGATTTATGTGGAATGGGTGGTATGTAGTAGATGGATGTTTATCGAATTGGAATCAATAGACTTTCAGTTGCCTGATAGTCTAGAGTTTTCAACCATTTACAGACGGTTAATTTACAGACTGGTTTCCGCAGTGGATAAATTGTAAGTGTTGTGTTAATTTTATTGTACAAATATCCTCCAAGAAAACAGAAAAATCTTTGGGAGAGAATAGTACGAAAAAAGCTTGTAGGACAGACATTACCCTTCCTCCGCTTATCTTTGTTAAAATTAGGTTCATATTGTATTTGTTTATGTTTTTTGGAAACTATGGAAAGTATGAAGCTCTGCCTAACAGTTAGAACATCCCAACGTTTATAAAGTTCAGCAGTTGGGTAACGAAAAGGAAATCCAGCCCCTACCTTGAGAACCGCTCTTTGTGCTCTTTCAACCTCCAGAAGGTGAACTTTGCCTGCTCCTCCCCAGGAGGTTATGCAATAATTTACTACAGATTGACAGAGTGCTAAGTAAACCATTTTGGTAGTCCTAAGATCAGCAACATGTCTTAAAGTCTTAAAAATGAAGATCAGCTTACGGATCCTAGTAACGAGTATGTCGATGTGGGGCTTAAAGGTTAGTGTTTGATCTATTAGCACTCCTAGATATCTAATTACGTCTGAATTCTGAAGGGGTGAGCAAAGGCATGAGGAATTGGACAAGGAACAATTGTGCGCTATGATACTGAGAGTTGATGGTGGAAGAAGATTTCTCCTAGGCGCAAAGGCAACATATTTGGTTTTTGATAAATTTAGTGTCAAGACATTGAGTTTAAGCCATTGACAAACCTCATTGAAACCATGTTGAGCACTTTGGAAAACTTCTTCCCAATTTTGACCACTAAAAAATAGCGCAGTATCATCGGCAAAAGATATTAGTTTTCCATGTTTAAGATGGAGCTGAAGCAAGTCATTAATATAGACTAGGAAAAGGCTAGGACCCAGGACACTGCCCTGCGGAACGCCATAATGAACAGAGAGTTCATCACTGATCCAGTTGTCTATTTTCACTCGTTGCTTCCTACAACTTAGGTAATCCTTGAGCAATTGCAAAGGTAGACCTCTAACTCCTATTCTCTCAAGTTTTTGCAATAGTAATGGAATAGGAACCGTGTCAAAGGCCTTGGCTAAGTCTAGAAACACTGTTACACACTTCCTTTTATTGTCAAGATTAGTAACAATATGGTTAGTGAGTTCATGCACAGCGTCATCAGTCGACCTACCCGATCGAAACCCAAATTGCTCAGGTGACAGGAGAGTGTTTGTCTCTAGAAAGTTCATGAGGCGTTTATTAATTAGACGTTCTAAGACCTTGGACATCGTAGGCAGGATCGAGATAGGCCTGTAGTTTGATATGCAGCCTTTATCTCCTCCTTTATGGATAGGTTTGACAAGGGCTATCTTCAATGCCAGAGGAAAGGTACCAGTAGTGAAGGCCAGGTTGCAGATGTGAGTAAGTGGAAGTGTAAGCTGTTTAACGTAGCGTTTTAAGATTTTACCCGATATCTGATCTACTCCAACTGCCGCACTCTCTCTCAAGTCCATTATTAGATGTTCAACCTCATTTTCATCAGTAGGGAGTAAGACAAGAGAGTTTGGTGATGAAGGAGTGTAGATTTTGTAGCTATTCGACAGATGACCGTTACCAATAATTTCTTCCGCTAGCCTCTGACCGACACCTGTAAAATATTGATTAGCGTCATCAACACTGCTTTTTGGATTATCAGTGTTGATTAGAGCCGAGGAGTGGTCTGGCTTTTTGGTAGTATTACAGATACTTTTGATAGCATCCCACAGCTTTTTACTATTGTTTTTGGACTTGTCAATTTCCTGTCTCTCATATATCCTCCTCTGCTTCTTAAGGAGACCGTTGCAAAAGTTCCGGTATCTTTTGTACGTTAGATTAAGTGCTTCATCATGGGGATTCTTTTTCAGCTTTTTGTGCAGATTGTCTCTATTACGCATGCATCGTAATAAACCAGTAGTAATCCATGGTTTGTTTATTCTTTTCCTGTTAGCCAATTTCACCACATGCGAGTTGTCTTGAATGGCCTTGTCTAGTAGGAAAATGAGTTGTTCAGTAGCAGCGTTGGCATCACTGCAGTCAAGTATAGGCTTAAAATTTATTTCTTTAAGAGTGTTATCTAATTCATTAAAATTGATGCGTCGCTGCGTAGAAGAAGAATGGTTGAGTTTTGTATGCAGGTTGATAGCAATGCCAACACTTTCGTGATCAGTGACTGAAGATTCAATAACAAAGCAGGTGGCTTCCAATTTAGTTTTGATCATAATATGATCCAGACAAGTGAGGCCATGAGTAGGTGTGGTATGAGCGGGAAGTATGCAGTGACTAGCCAAGACGTTGAGGTATTCAAAGGAGCGCTTATCATTAGTGTTGGGAGTTATGTCAATATTTATGTCTCCACAAATGATTATATTTTTATGGTTGGATAATTTTCTAAGCACTGTATCCAGTGAATTACAGAAGGCACTTGTGTTACGCTGACCTGGAGGGCGATAGATGCCGATAACGCATATATCGGAGCTTAATTTTATTATAAGACAATTAGCATCAATCATATGTGGTTCCTCTATTGAAGCTTTAAAACTGGTTTTATGATAGATAACAACACCTTCATTTTGTGTTTTATTAGCAGTCGTAGCGGTACAAGTATAACCCTCCAGCTCAGGGACGAATTGGGTAGATTTGAGCCAGCACTCCGTCAAAATGAGTATGTCCCACTCAACGTCTGCACGAGTCAATAATGTATTAAAACTAGGCATATTACATTTTATGCTCCTCATGTTTTGAGTTAGAACTTTGAGAGAGTTGTTTGATACAGTTATAATGGATTTAATATCTTCTGCCTCGCATGTCATAGAATTGGCCACTACCATGGAATCGAGACTCTGGTGAATAGATTCAATACCAATGTTATCGAACTTTGAAACAGATTGTCTTTATGAATAACTTTAAGGATATGTGATTTACAAAAGATACATAAATACAACAGATAAGTGTGAATCGGTTCCAGTGATTGTAAATGGTATTATTATATGTACGTAGAGATAGAGTAATAATAAGTGTTAAGAATTCGTGTTGGATGAGAGTATGCCCTGAAGTAATCAAATTAATTATTAGAAAAAACATGCAAAAAAGTATTTTGTTTGAGTTGGTTATTACAACTAAGTCATAATTAGACAATATGCGAGAAAGTACGATTGCAACTATCTTATTTGAAAGCTGTGTATATTTACAGCTTGAGGTATTAAATATACAATGTACTACAATTATTGGAACAACGATGAATTGATAGAACATCTTTAAAACACGCAAAGTAGGAACCATGCGCCCAAGAATTAGAAACAGCAATGATACTAACAACAAAAGATGGTTTAGAGTTAGTCACATTACAATCTTGAGAATTTCACTTTCTTCTTGTATGCGAATAGGGGCCTGACCCTCCTCTTTCTTCACGTATACCTTGCCGTAGGACGTCCACGTAGCTGCGAGTTGGTTTTAACATATCCCCTTGTTATGTAGTACAGACGTTGAGCTTTAGTGGTAAGGCACTCGGAGATGAATATTGGTTTGGCTGGTCCAGGTACTTTTATAAGGGCTGTATTTAGTTGGGGCTCCTTTGATTCGCGCTGCGATTTATTGAACTTTTTCGAAGTGAATACCATTGCTTCTTTCCTAGTTACGGAAGTGAAGTCAACAATAATTGCCTCAGACTTAGATCTGTAAATATCTCTGATTTCCAGGTCCTGGATAGTAGTTTCCAATCCAACAACCGAGCCGATATCTCTGACAATATTGGTCAAATCCTTTTTGTGTTCGTTGTTTTGCTTTGGGATATTTCTTATTTCCACAGTGGTGGAACGGACATTATTCTCGAAGTACTCTAATTTATTTTCCATGGTTTTAATGCGGGTTTTGTAATCAGTGTTTTCTTGAACCAGACAATTGATTTTAGACAATAATTCGTCATATTTGCCTGACATAAATTGAACTGATTTATGCATTTCTTCGTTTTGTTGCGTTAGAGTAACCACAGAAGCGGTCAACGATTCAAATTTGAGATCTATTTGCTCTTTGAGCTCAGAGAACATCAATTTTATGCCATCATCTGGTGGATAAGTTTGGACACAATACTCATTGAAGTTACGCTTATATCTCTTTGTAACGTTTTCCAAGGCATCTTCGTTCGCAATTTTACTAATGGCAGAGTCTGATCCATAATGCATCGAAGTTGGAGACTTTACTGGTAAAGTCGATTTACTCGGCGAACGTTGAACCATCGCCATAGTGATAAGAAATATAAAATACTAAATCCTAAAAGTGAATGTCGTCGAGCGGAACCGAACTCGAGACTCGTAGTGTGGCAGTCGGCGTCGCTCGTACACGCGCTAATTCGGTAGTTAAGTAGTTGTCGAATTGATCGTATAGTATGTAGAGTAAACGGTAATTTGTCAATGGAAGATTGGAGACAAATTTTATTTGAGGGTAGATGACAGTCACTCACAAATAAATTGTCACTTTTGCACTTTTGTTTTTGATTTTAAAATGCAAATAATGCTCACTTGCACTGGTTGATTATGCGTGATTTTGCTGAAGTCCAATCGATCTTCGGTTTAGTTCACTTTGAAACAATAATCGTGAGTTAAACTTTAATAAAACACTTTATTACAATTATTTTTTGCGGAGCTAACAAAAACACGACCGTTCGCTACTAAGTCAGCGAGGGGGAAATACTTAAGAATATCTAGAAAGAAGCAAAATGAAAGAACTTATTCTGCAGAACTTAAAAGCACATAGAAATATCAAAAGGTTTCTATATGTTCCTTTGGTCTAAAACCACCTTTACAGTAGGTAGATAATACGGTAATAACCATAGCTTCAACACACAGTTCATCAAAATCCACAAATCCCCAACATAACAGAACAATAGTAGATTTTACAACAAGTGCACAAAACGAACCATTTGAGCATGAGAAGTGAAAAAATAATTACAGCCTGAACGCCAAGAATCAGGAACGCTACCTCAAATGAGGAAAGCTGATTATTATCCTTTTCCTACCACTTTTAGCAGTTAAATACAGCTTTTTCTCGCATATCCAGGTCACTGGAAACTGTAGCAGTTGATGAGATATAATGACATGCCAGTGTGCATGAAGTTGCTCGGAATCTAGTTCAGACTACAGAGTAAAACTCCTGAAAGGATAAAAAGGTAGTGTCTATGATCGCAATGACAAGGAGAACAAGTGCCTTTCGGCTTCGTTATGAGGTTTTTGACATCCTCTTATTGTTATGGTGTCTATGCATTGCATAAGCTGCATTGCTATTCACAAACGCTTCCACTGGATTTCGATTCGGAAAGTCGTATTGTCGATCTCGCTCTCTTTCGTAATGCCAAAAAAAGATAGACATCCGAGTTGTCGAATCGAAATCGAATCGAAGCGTTTGTGAAGAATAGCTATGCAGGAGTCATCCTTGGAAGCTCTTTCGTCATTAAGGGGCTGACAACACTACAAAAACTATTTGTTCTAGCACATCAAAAAATTAAATATGTAAATATAGTAAATTAAGTATGTTAATATTCATCATATTTCAAAGACCTTGGACAAACTCTATACATAATTGGACGAAATCGGCTCGATAGAAAATAATTGCTGAGTGGTCTTAAAAGTCTTTATTTTTTTGACGTATGGGTCTGCAATTAAAAACGTGAAGTTAACATATTCATACCTAAACCACTAACGAGTCATATTTCACAAATCATCCACACTTTTTTTATTTCAATATTTATTCATTATTTTCTTTTAAAACCTGGTCGCCCAGTAACTCTCTCGCTCTCGTTAACTCCGATACCAAAAGACAGTGTGCGCGCATTTTGGTGTTGACATCCCTATAAGGCGATGTTTTTTTTCCTAATCTGGTTGCAATGTAACTACCTAGATAATAAGCAAAAAATAAATTGAAACAGTGAAATAGGTTTTTGCAAATAATAATGCAAATCCAATTGATTCAATGAGGGAAAACTTCTCGCGTGGCTGTCTTTCAAATTATTTCTCGCTTACAACTCGAAAGTGCTCTTGTATATGTGCGATGAAAGTTGTAATTGTGATTATTTACGCTTATCGTAAGATCTGCTCTTAGATTAATAAGCAGACATGTAGTTAAGCATACTTGTTATACGGCTGGGTACCTACTTGTGAAGGCAGCAGTTTAAGTGGGATTTCATCAACTGGATTATAGATTTTAATATTTTATAGAATAGCTCAGCCAAATGCTCATGCACACATGACGCGCATAACAAAAATAACTAATTAATTGCTTCCAAATATGAATTATTATTTCTATTGTGCAATAATTAGAAGGAAAATGTAATTCATTTGAACTAAAAACAGCAGAAACGGCATAGCGCGTAGTTCCTGTTATTTGTTTTCAACGTTCAGTTATTAGCACATTTCCCTATGTTTATGAGAATTTTATCAGGGACACATGTGTCGTCTGCAAAGTTGTGCACTTCAACTGTATATAGGTATCTATGTACAGGCTACGGTTCATGTACTTAATGGCAAAATACGAGTACAGGCGACAGGTGCAGCCGAGCGCGCTCGAGCGTATCCACACTCCGGATACGGGGGGACGATAGAGCCAGGTAATTCCAGTTGGCTGCCTGCTAACTACACAAACTATACTAACAAATTCTCGACTTTAAAACCCTAGCAATAAAGGCGCTACCCGAAATTAAAAAGCTGAATAATGAACCAGAAAGGCATGGAAAACAGTGTTTGGAGATCCAATTCAAACGTTGACACTCATAACGGCGGTACCATAACAAGTTTATGTGGGCGGATATGAGTGGGTTTTGTAAAAAAAGTAAACAAACCACCATATCGTTACCATAGTCTGTTATCGTTTAACGCCATAACTGTACCATGGGATGACCTCTATGTATTTTAATACAAGGCTTATCTCATCTGACCCTTTTTAATTTTCCAATACGTTGCTTCATTGGCTTCGGTTAAATTAACGTAAAATTAGCCCCAAGGGTAACTTAACGCATTAGTATTATTTATGCGTATTTAAATATTCGCAACAGCCATACTTTTGGCGAACTTTAAACTTTACAATGCATCATTCTTATTCGATTCGCTGGTCGGTCGTGGTGCCAAGAATACTGATAAATGTAGCCCGACTATGCGTGTTGAATACGAATCAGTAGGCTCGTGAAGACCTGTATTGTCTTTTCGTTTAGTCGGATAATTTTAGCGTGGTAATAAATTAGTATGCAGGTGAATACCAACTTCCTCCACGCTGGGCTCGTCTGGGCATGTCCTTAAATATTTACATAGACGTAGGCGACACGGCGTCGTACTCGTGTGGCCTTTTTGTCAAGTATTCAGTCTAAAAAGGGTTAAATCCCTTCATTTTCAGCTCCGGAATTTTTGATGAACGAAAATGTGGTATGATTTTGCAGCTTGTTTAATTAATTTAGCACTCTGTACCGTTAAACATAGCGAAGATATGTAGTTAACATTAATTTTATATTTGTTTTGAGAGAGAACGGTTTTGTATTCGCCGTGTTGTATGTAAGTACCTAAGTTTATTTTTATTACCACCTAAGTAATAATGTGGCTCGTTAACCGCTGCGATCGTTATTATCATAAGATTACAACGATCGCAGAAAAACTTAACGCTTAGCAATTGACCGATTTCCGGATACGTGGAAAAGAACCCATGATGAGAACTCAACGAGCAAAAGCAATAAATTCGATTGTCAAAACTGGAAAGCATGAAGCGTGCGGACACGCAAAACAATCGGCGATCAATTTAAAACTTTCATGCTGTAAACCACGCAGGCGTTACTCAAAACGGATGATAATAAAATAATACATCGAGACACGAAGTAAGAGCTAGCTACCGCAAGCACATTGATTACTTATCCTAACCAATAGTATTAGAGTGAAAGTGGGCAAGTTCGTAACTTTGATTCTGCTGGAAAACAATCTTGTAATTTAACCTCAGAATCATCCGCTTTGTTAAGTAAATAAGCTTTACCTCACCGCTTCAGGGAGGTTCATTGTCTCAGTACGTCATAGTCTTACCTTCTAATTAAATAAATAAATATCGCTGGACATTACACACAGCGCCATCTAGTGCCACACTAAGCAACGAGGCTTGTGTCGTGGACACCAGATAGTTCATATATGTACTACATAGATACTTTTTGTTTGTAAATACATACTTATTATACATATAAACATCCATGACTCGGAAACAAATGTCCATGCTCATCACACAAACATTTTCTCCTAACGGGATTTGAACCCGGGACCCTAAAAACGTAAGGTAGCCTCACTACCGTCGAATTAAGAAGTAACTAAGACCAGTAAGCTTGGCTACCTCATTACAAATTGTTAATGACTAGATGCAATCAAAATTTATCGACAATCCCCAAATCAATTTCTAGTGGAATCCACTACAATCATGCAAACCCGCCGGTAAAAGTTAGTACTCCAATAAAAACCTGCGATTTCTAACAGTTTGCGTGCCGACTGCTCGTGGGAAGTGTATTGATTTAATTAAGAATATTAAATTAACTCCTCGGTACAGATCTGCGCCGGCGCACTTTATCGAGATCAAAATGCGCGTGAGTTTAAGTCTCGATTGGCAACAACACAAGAAGGATTATGCTCAGCCATCTTGGCGTCATGTGTTCGTGTTATTGGTTTATTTGTGAGTGGATAATGCAATTACATTTTATTGAAACTGACTGGATAAAAGGGCCGTCTTGTAAATTCACTGATTAGTAAAGAGCAGTTTGTTTAGTTTTGGCAAGTCTCTTAATTCGGGTCAATTACAACTTGTATGTTATCAATTTCACTACAGTTAATACACAGAACCATTATCCCAATTCTTTAATTTCCATTTCGTGACCACAATAGCCAATAACCACCTCATGTCACAATATATCACTGGTTCATGGCCTCCCCACATTGTCTACTCCGTCATTCAATTAATTAGTATTTCATGTTAGAAATCTCCAGGTAATACAGTGTCATTGCCCGCCTATGGCTACTCAATTAATTTAGGTAATTGCCAGCAAACTGGGTATATTTAACAACTATAATGGGATATTCCATTCTGGGAATTGTCGGTCTTCTAGACTAATACATTTTAATTTATTTTTGGCTTTGGTAACGTTGGAAATACTAATTTGGGTGAAGCACTAGGATAAAGTTTGTGGACTGTCTTTGTGCTGAAGTCCGATTTGATTGGCATAACTTAGTACCAATAAGCATAATCAGAATTAGCCTATAGTGTTCCCACTGCTGGGACACAGGCCTCCTCTCTATGAGAGGGAATGGGCTGGATGTCACATGTCCTCGAATTTTTGGTTCTAAGACATTTCGGTTTCCTCACGATGTTTTTCTTCACCGCTTTAGGAGCAGTGGTGATGAAATAAATTACACAAAACAGTAAAAAGGACCAATTTGATTGATAAATCGTCAGGGTTCAATAGAAAACTGTCTGTTTACAAACAATAAATTTATTAAGAGACGGAACTATTTTGTTAAATACGAAGCCATATAAGTCTAGTGGTTTATCAGCAGTGAAAGTTTAGACCATCGCCCACTAGCCCCATAAAAACCAGTTTCAGTTACACAATCTGTTTCTTAATAAAACTGCCAATATCTAATGAATAACCTTTATTTTTCATTCATAAAAGTTTCATTCATATACCTATTCGCTCCAAATCTCTAGCGGATTAAATGTAGGGTCCCCAAAGAAACCAATCAATACTCAGTATAGAAGAGATTTTGGGCTACCCTAAATATACTGCCCCTCTTCACTCGCCCTTTCCTTTCAAAGTTTCAACACATAGTAAAGACCAACTCGCACATATTACATTTCTCATCGAAATCGTGCAATTTTGCGTTATTGATATTGCTCAGCACTTTGACGTTTAGTGCTCCGCAGTTAGACATTTCTCGTCTGAGCGTGCTATTTGGCAACCGCATTAAAGTCACTCGCAATCGCTTGATTCAGCGATCAAGCGTTTACATCTCATTCAAGTGTTTTTACTACTACTACGCTAGAGTAAAACCGGCAAATAAATTGAACTGTATATACGCTAAAATTTGGGCTCAAAATCGTAAAAATGTTGACAGCTTATCCAAATCTGCTATAAATAAAAGACTCCAACACCGCTACACCGTCTATTTGTATCGAAGTAAACGAGAGCGTGAGAGTTACTGGGCGGCCAGAAGGAATAATGAATAAATATTGAAATACAAAAAAGTGTGGAATATTTGTGAAATGTGACTCGTTAGCGGTTTAGGTATGAATATGTTGACTTCATGTTTTTAATTGCAGACCCATACGTCAAAAAAATAAAGACATAGAACCGTTTAATGATGATTTTAAACCACTCTTTGCAATTCTTTTCTATCAAGCCAATTTCGTCCAATTATGTATGGAGTCCGTCCACGGTCTTTGAAATATGTTGTAATTTGATGTGCTAGAACAAATAGGTTTTCTTAAAAACTGCTTAAATAACATCAATTAGGTGTTGTCAGTCCCTAAGCAGCTTACACACTCAATATTTCCCAGTTATTGCTTGAAAGCAATCCCAATATTTCCAATAGTCGGTAAGTAATCATTTTAGCCACCCCCTCTCATCTCGCCCTTTACGTTTCGTCGCATCGACTGCTGCAGCGGCATCGTCACTGACCCATATCGTAGGCGTTTACTCAATGACTAACTCGTGACAGGGTTGCGGTTTTCGTTATGCAGATTTTATCTTGATGAAGTAATTTTCAGTGTTTTTATCCTTTTACTACAATTTCACCTGTAATCCCCGAAGGGTTACGCAGACGTGCCTAATAGTACACCCACATTTCACTAGTTATGTTCAAGTCCTCTGTGAAAGGTGGCTAGTCTGAGGCCCTACTCCCTAACGTTAGGGAAGCGTTAGGGAGTAGGGCCCCTGTTGCCATCAATCGGGCCCCGATCCAGACGCCAATGGCTGCTACCTGCTACTAAGAAATTACTGAAGGAAAAACCCAATAACACTTCGCCCGACCTGGCAATCCTTAGCAGTCACGCTTTTCGACCACCAGACCAACGAGGCAGGTTTTTTTTTTTTTTTGGTAGCCTACTTAGTGTCCCACTGCTGGGCAAAGGCCTCCCCTTTCACCTTCCATACCTCTCTATCTTGTGCGATCTGTGGCCATGTTAGCCCCGCAGGTAGGTTTTTCCAAAGCAAAAAATGCGATTTTTTTTTTCATTCGCCATCTTAGTCCTTTGTTATCTGTATGCGTTATTGTACTGTGGGCTGAAGACACTCTTTGACTTATACTGGTGGGTAGGCTACAAAAGAAAGGACGACCTAGCTAGACAAATGAGACAAGGAATTGGCCACACTTTTGTCTAAAACCAAAATGAGTTTTCATGGCAGTAAACACAGATTTGCTCGGCTGTTTATTAAGTACCAGATTTGCTGAAAGGTACCGCTCCGCTCGTACGGTCATTAGAAAGCACACAACAAGTTCCTTGATCAACGATAAGGGTTTCTGATGGCTAATAAAATGGTTGAAATATATTAATTCCATTTAGATTAAAATCTAATTACTTTAACATTTAAAACTCCTTTCCTATTTTCATTTTATTTCCAAAAGAATAAAGCTTAATTTCCATTCAAGTTTTTTTCACGCAAGTTTTCAACACATAAAAACACAACATGTTTTCAATTAGTTTTATGAGTGTGCCTTGTAGTATTAACATATTTGTTAAGCACGCGATTTGCAAAACCATTTGTCACTACAAATGAAAACAGTTTGTCGACAAATTCCGCTGATTGCGAAGTCGTAGTACAACTGAACGGACTGAACCAGTTCATTATCTAGTAGTTCTAGTACTAAATGTTCAACTAGAAAGCAACTGAGCTATCACCAATAAAGTTATTAGTGTCTCTAATTCATTAACGTCGGTATCTTTAAGCACTTAGATTGGACTCGTAGCTTTTCATCTTCAAGTAATTAATCGACAGCATCCCTTGGATATCTGTTTCCACTTGACGAGTTCTCCGTTTATCAGCACATGTGATGGTAATTACATAACAGATATTAAGTAGTTCGGTGTGAACTGAAGTACTGCAGATTGTAAAGAAATGGGAAAATAAGTAGAGTGGCGGAAAAATCTCATAAAGATTTGATTTCTGCTTTCTGCTTTTGGAGCTTCGCGGACACGAACACATCATAAAAGGATAACTTCAATAATGACTGTACCTCTTTTCTGCTAGTATACGTACAATGATTTTGTTGAGGTTGGTCGCCGATGTAGGTACCACAATGACTAAAATTAATTTGTATTCTGGGTAACCCTAACGTACAGTCGTTTTTCGTAAAATCTATCAATAGCTCAAGCCATAGCTTTCAAAGCACGGTTATGTAATTGTGCTTTATGTTCGCGACGATAGCTTGTGTAATCTCTACTTCGGCTTTATGACTGTTAATTTGTGCTAAAGTCCCATAAAATGTGCTTTGGTTTAGCGCCATTGGGCACATGGTCTTAATTTACTTGTAAATTGAAGTTTGGACTTTGGGTTTGTGCTGATACACTTATAGCAGTTTTTGCTAGTCTATTGTTATTTTTTAATACTGTTTCAACATCGTTATTTTTTGTGTACTTACTGAATCCGTGTTCTGGAATTGCGTCTATTTGTCAAACATCCGAGCTTAGCTCTAATTAATGACCAACATTTGTCTCAGTATTCAAAATAGAATCAAGTAAGACGGAATTCTTGTTGAAATATTAATTTCCGTCAGCACGTTATCTATTTTCATAGAAAACACTCATTTATACGATAGCTACTGATTGTTCATATACGGTGAAATGTGAGTAATTTGAGGCAGAATGTCGAGAGATGAATTTATACTCAATTGTATCGTGAGACCTAGCTAGGCTTCAATGCGGCAAGACTTGCGCAAGAAATACCATTGTGAATAGGACAGTTTGCTCGCCTGAACTTTCGGTGCTTTGTCTACATTTACAACATTGAGAATGCATCGTATAACATAAATGGGCGTACTTGGCTTAAATAAATCCCATTCACGATTTATACGACTTGGAAAGCTGTTACGTTGATTGTAAAATTATCAAGCAGTAACGTTACTTCATAGGAGTTTATGGATTGACCTGAAATATTCATTATTGCACGGGTACTTCCCTAGCAGTAAATTCTGCTTTGTGTAAGTATTAGAAGGTAGAATAAATAAATAAATTTCGCTGGGCTGGACATTACACACAGCGCCATCTAGTGCCTCACTAAGCAACGAAGCTTGTGTCGTGGACACCAGATAGTTGATATACTACATAGATACTTCTTGTTTGTAAAAAAAAAAAAAAAGTAGGCACAACCTAGCTAGTATGATCAAAATATTTATATGACAAGTCTTTTGTCTTAAACTAAACGTTAATAAGTGAGTCATCCTCACATTTGCCGCCAACCCTTAAAGACGTAGACCTTAGCTATTTCCTGACGTCACATCCTCATCGTGAGACGGAACTGCGCTTCCTTCACTTTCCGGTCGGCTGCGCTGGTCCCTTGCAACCATCACACGGTCGGGAAAGGCTATTGTTTCGTGCCATTGTCCCTATCATGGGTGCCGTACCAGAAAATTGCTCGCACATAATACTTGGTGTATCTTTGATTTGCTAACTAAATTGTGTAATCGAATTACCGATAGGAATTGTTTACGCTTGGTTTTTGTGCTAAATGTTATTTGATTTTGTAATAGACAGTCAAAAGATCAATCATCCGCTGATTGTAGACCATGCGCGAATCGACAATGGACTCTTTCCCAAAACTGAAATAATTTGCTCAGTCATTTAAATTATCTTATTAGACTGAAACGTGTTATAAATGAAGAACCAAGATTTCCCTGAAGACCATTACTGCCAAGTATAATTCAACATAATTATCAATGACCATTTCTTCATCTAATCAATTAACCATTAAAGAAAATTCCAAAGCGTCTCAGAGAGTTGTAAATCAATATTCTCGCTGGCCCTATACTACATTCCGTTCGCCGTCAAAGTCCCGTTCATAATAGATAGAGGTAACGTTAATCGTAAACCTTTATATGTGAATTTAATTAAACTATTTTAATAGTCTTCTCTTTTAACGTCCAGCAAACGTTCTGTTTTAATATCAACGTTGGAATAACATCCAGAAATAAACTAATAAAACTACACATGTTTTCCGTAAAATTCGCACTTGTTTTATCATCCTGAGTAACTAAATAATTCGTCACTGAAATGCTAAAGAATTCTAAGAGTTATTTTATTACCAAATACAATAAAATATTTCAGTTCATTCCTCTCTTTGAAGATTGTTTTACCAAAACATGCTCCCATCACAGATCATTACTCATACTCATGGTAATGTTGGCAGAGAACTGAGGCGAATTCGGGTCACACACTAGATCTATTTAGTCGACTGTTTCAGGAATATGCCGGACATATGTTTGATTTTAATATTGTACATGTGCAGATAGAAGCAAGTACTATTTTTGATCTTTGTTTGTCCTAAAAAGATTGGAGAGCTAGTCTTAACTAAGATTTTATATTTGTTAGGTAAAATTGATTTCTGATACATCGTGCAAGGTAACTTATGGGTAGTTTGTCTTAATCCTTTGTCTAATTTTACTGCATCTATCTAACAGATACAGAAGTGTGTATTCTGAAATTTCCGACACAATCAGTGCATTGTATAAATGTCCCTACCCGACACTTGGTCACGAACTTCAAATATAATACAGTTTCGTCGCGTGCCCTCTGCCTGCTGTTATTATAGTCCTCCGGCGCTGCGCGGGCGCATGTCACGAGGGGGCCCCACACGTGCCCCATTATGAATTCAAATCGTCTCTAAACAAACGATCAAACACGATGACACAAGATTATGGGTCAGGATGTGCTTTTTTTAAGTTTGGAGAACATACAGTATCACAAAGAGGTTTGAATTGTACTTGAAATAGAATGCTAAAATTAAAAATTATTAAAGAATACTTATTTAATTCAAAAGCAGGACAAGTAATTAATAATAACTTGCAACGAATTAAAAATCTGCGAACTCTGTCGCGAATTGACACCGTGAAGATGGCTTTATAGGCTCGTCTTCATAGCGATCAAAGTTAGTAGTATCTCCTGGACCCCTGTATTTAGGAACAAAAGGAGGCTGAGTCCGGCAGTTAAGAATATTCTCCCACTCCAAACCCTTAAACCACTTGTGGTTCTTATAGTCCATTACTCCGTTTTTCATCACACCAAACCGGTGACTTATATCAACTTGGAGAATGTTTCTGATAAGATCCCTTAAATCGCTGTTGAAGCTCGAAGGACACCTGTATTTGCCACCTACAATTTTCTCATAAGTCTTCATTGGGTCGTTCGCGTAAAAAGGCGGGTATCCCGCGCACATTTCGAATAACAACACTCCGAAAGACCACCAGTCCACGGAGAACCCATACCCTTTACTCAATATGAGTTCGGGAGCTAAATATTCAGGCGTTCCACATAGAGTCCAAGTTCTCCCTTGTAAAATTTTACAAAAACCAAAGTCTGTGATCTTCAGGTAACCAGTTTTATCGATCAGAATGTTTTCTGGCTTCAAGTCGCGGTAAACTAGGTTACAGAAATGCAGATATTCCAAGGCCAGAATTACTTGGCTAGCGTAAAATTTCGCTAGTGGCTCTTCGAACTTACCCATTCGTCGTAAATGGGTGAACATTTCACCGCCTGCTACGAATGGCATAATAAAATACAAATAGCTGTTATCCTTGAAACTGAATTCCATGCTGACCGTAAAAGGAAACCTGATGGCTTCGAGAATGCGTTTTTCGTATAGCGTATGCTCAACCTGTCTCATCTTCACTATCTTTTCTTTTTCCAACACTTTCATTGCGTATAGTTTAGAGCTCTTTACATGCTTTAACAATATTACTCGACCGAAAGCTCCGGTCCCAAGAGTTTTAACTCGTTCGTACTCGGAGAAGTCCATGTTTTGTTTTGGTCTTTTGCACCAAACCTCTTCAAAGTCACTTTTTAACTTCTTCAAATATTTAGTGTACTGTTCTTGCTGCTGCTCAGTGTACCCATCGTGAACCTCAGCGTCAGATCTGTAAGGGCCTTCTTTTGAAGTCCCATAACCTTTACGCGAATACATTTTACCAATGTTGAAACACAATTGAGTTATGAAATTAGTATCGAAGCCATCGCGATTATGTTTTTCATATAAATTGCGACGAAAACAGGGCGTTTACAGTTTCAGGCAGGAAATTTGTGATTTCCTAACAGAAATTCGGAAGGGCATCGTGGGTACGTTTATGTTTTTAACGAGATCGAAAGTTTGGGAGGGTGCCGGGGAGCGCGGGGCGAAGGGTGAACGAACTGGCTGAGGGGAATAGGTGGAATCAGCTGTGTTTAGGGGCGACACGCCATGCCGCCGACAGACGGTCGCCGTCCCGGCCGTATTGATCAGATGGCACGTGTAACTGCACCTCGCTGCAAAAACACCCAAACATACATTTATGTAGTATTTGCCTTATGTAGCTACCCACACCTTAAAGGTTTCTGAAACCACCGCCATGCTTTCGATTTATAATCGCATTATAAGGTCAAATATAGGTCTGGTTGACCAATTATCCTTCGATAAGCAATCTATATTCAGTAAGGGTGTTTGCCTCACCTTATTTCACTAGCTTAATGTGCTTGTGTGTCAAACTTATCTTATCCAAAAGAGATAAACTTCCAAATAAGTGCTGACGAGAACACTCGAACCGATGAAATTGATCTATTTACTTTCGTTTTCGATTATAAGTATCTTTGATGGATTGCCAAGCAAGTGTGACATTTATAGACCTATTATTAGCCAGTAAGTTTACGTGCTTCCTGCACTTAATAATAAATTACAAGCACTAACTTAAATAAAAATATGCCATACCGTAATGCACTCTATTTTTATAACAATCTATTTCCTTGAGAAAATTTATATTGTTAAATTAGATCTTATTATGCATTATTAAGGTCGGAAACCGGCGGTACAGTCGCGAAAAAAACTATCATCGCCTATAGCGTTCGTTATAGTACCGTTATCGTGACGAAACCTACTCGCTCGTACGATTGTACGACACAACATTTTTATAAGTATGACGCATGCGCGAACATTTCATATGTATGCTGATGGAATGGAACGTCCGATCCACGTTCTGGGAACGTCATGATTCTTCAGTAGATGGGTTCAACCGCGTTACTGGGTTCTGTTTATTTTAATTTTGGATCGTAGCTTGTCAAAAGTCGAAATTTGCGTTTGAAGTAGCTTCTTGCGTGCTAATTACATTTTTTTTTGCAGGAATTCCTTATCCGTATCTTCGATCAAAGCATTTGCAATAATTAAGGCTGCTGGAACGATAGCTTGATTTTCGACCTTTATAAATGGTTAAAATCAAGCAACCAATTCGGCATAATTATTACGCCCGATGCCTTCGTAATTTCTTACAACACTCATGGAAGTACCGTTCAAAAATTTAACAAACAACTAATTAATTAACTATACCGGCTAGCTCGCGTTCTTGTACATGTCAGGCCATCTCATTTGCATTGTTCGAGTGATTTGTTATTCAATCTACGCTGGTGTCACTGTACATTACATTCTTAGCTGGTACATGTTAACGGGTATCGCGATCGTATTGCTACATCGATTCATTGCGACCAAGCTTTCGATTGATGAACTAACCCGATACTTAAGGCAGCCATGTTTTTGTGAGACGTTGGATCGGCTATCGACTTAAGAAGTTCTCATTTTTCTGCAGTATTTAGTGCCGCAGGTAAACCCGACACCCAAAATTGTTGCACCCAACGTTTTTCACTGTGCTGCATGATGATAATTTGGGTCATATGCACCGCAAACTATTAAAATTTGACATAATCTTATCACATCGGCTTATCACGCAACAGCACCGATACTTGTTTTGTTTCTGTATCTAGCAAAATTCTTAAAGAAGTCGATAACTTTTCAAGCATCGCAAGCTTCCTTTAGATGTTATAATGTTACGCCGGATGACTTTATAGCATGATGTAATGTAACCTCAGTAACGATAGGTGTTTATTATGTATGCTGGCAACAATCATGATGATGAATTGCTGCCAAGGCCAAAAAGGTTCGCACTGATTGCTGGACGTGCTCAACTTGTATTGTTAATTTGATCGCCTCAAATTTTACAGTAGCCTGCAGCTATTGAGATATCACAGCCAGAGACGATAGCGTCGTTAGATAGAAACTTGTTTCACCATGTCAATGATACCTCTCACCATGCAACGCCAAGGAACGTGAAATGCAAATTGAAGAGTCAGCCGCATACTGCGCCCTATTTCCATTACGTGACATAACACTATTTCAGTTTTAAATAAACACAAATCTACAGTTCTTTGTGCTTCGATTGAATAACCCTATAAATTAGACAAAGCTGACCATACTGGTATTGTTGCAATAGAGATAGCCAAACCTTTGTGAGGCGTTAGAGATTTATATGACTCGGTCGCCGGTCAAGGTTGGTTGAGGCCCGCAGTCCGCAACGCATGTATCGGCAACTTGGCACGTCACCAGATATTCAATCTAGGCAATAAATTTTTCTATGTACATATAAAAAGTGTCTTTTACTAGACATAAGTGGGGGTCTATTTGCCAGTAGGTAATGCTCAATCAGTTAGAATTGTTTCTAGGCCATAATAACTACGATTATTGTGACCAAAATAGATTCGTGACGAGAAGTCGTTTTGTCATCAAGATTGTTAGCGATATTTGTGTAGGAGACAGGAAGATACAGTTCAAAAAAGTCCAATCTAAAAGTCGGCGGAAACGTAGAGGACACCCACCATTTTTGATGCACGTACTTTTCCATTTTTGAGTATCCGGCATTTTTAAAGGCATGCTCGCAGGAAAAAGTTTTTAGATGGCGTCGAAAACTAGGCTCGTGGTAATGACGGTTATTTTTCGAGGACGCTAACCAACGTAAAAACTAGACAGCAAACTCGTTCCCAAACATTCGGCGCCAACCAGTTGCCAGAGTACGCTCATACGCTGATTGCTGAATATTCAACGTTTGCTAATTCGCTCATGTTTTGAATTTGAAACCGAAATTCGGAAATTTACGTAAACACAAGAAAGATAGTGAAAGTAAATAAAAAAACTGTCTATTTCTGTAGTACACATAATAATATATTTTAGTACTAGCTCAGGCGGCTATGAATTGTTTATACGAGCAACTGAGCCAAGTTGTGAAATATGGAATTGAATATGATGGCGAGACAGTGACAGTCGCAGTCATTACACTCGAATAACGACACGACCTTCAGTACATTAGGCTGACTTTTTGTTACATAGTTTATACAAAGCTTTATTTCTATCGCTTTTTCATTGAGACATGAACATGTATTTCATTTATCGCACTAAAAGGTTTCGACATAATCAAGGGTATCTCTTGACGAGGGAGCAATGTTTACCTTCGATAAAGTCTACCTGGAAAGCTTTACCAATGTAGTTTTATCCGATAACGTATTGGCAACTAAATATGGTGACATCAGACATGTCTGGGGATTCAATTTCTTCGAAGTCGTTTTACTGTGCTATTTTATTCCAACCTCTGTCATTTACGTTGTCAATCAAAAGTTCAGGGTTATTGGGTTGTAGGACATTACCTAACGGCCTTTAGCCGTCAGCCCTCCCTTCGTCATGTAGAAATAGCTCACCTTTTGTATAAAAATATACTCTATCCCGGGAGGACATTTCCAGTATCCCATGTTGGCATGTTGGTGCGATGGGGTAGACACTGAGAAAACTGCATGATATTCACTGTATTGTAATGCTAGGACCCTCGACTTTTGCAATATGTTGCTTCGAAAACCAAGGCCAGATATTATTTGTGTCGTATTGAATTCTGTTAGCAAAGGAAACCACATTGTTTTCCTCAGTAAGAATCGAATAAGGGCAAAGTACACTAAGCCCGTCGCGCAATACGTATAGTTTTGTTATTCTAAATAGATTACATGCCTCGTTTAAATTAATTACACTTTCCTATCCACTCACGTAGCCGTCTGTACACATGAATAATTTCGAAGCTTCTTGGAAAGCTTTTGATCATAAACATCTTGTCAGTATCTGTCAATAAGGTGTAATTTTAATCTGTGGTTGTCGATGTTTGTGTTCCAGTTAGTATTAACGATCGCTGTCTCGTCTGATCGTCTCAGCAAGATTACATCATCAGAAACTGCATACACTGTTGCTCTTGAATTTATTTTTGTTTTCTTTTCTCTATATATGCGCCGAGGACTGTCCCCTTTGATGTCGCCTGATTGGTTCGCCTACGTGATGTTTTACGCTTATTAATTCTCATCAAACGCTTCGGAGAATAATTATATAACACAATATTATGTCATTGCGGGGGGCTACATGGTTTATTTTAAGACCTATACTATTGTAAGATGTTATATTCTCACACTTACTAGTATTTGTGTAGGTGTTTACATAACATCGTCAGAGTTCGCTAGTATTACTTGTGAGGGTACTGATGTATATCGTTTTGAGATTACTAAGCGTCGTGAGTCATAACTTTAGTCTCGTAACGAACATGTATTTATGACAGTCGCCGGAAACTTTAGGAGTCTAGGGTATAATCATCGAATACCAGGACTCGAGTGTTGTCCTCGGAGTTATTAAGTCTCACGCTGGCCTCAATTGCGTTAGATTTGTGTCCGCACCGTTGATGAATTGTAACGTGTTTCAGATTAGCTCTTGTTCTGATTAATTGCGAGCTAGAAACAAATATTCTATTCTGTAACATGATTTGTCTTGGCCACATGTTACTGGACTATTTTAGGTCGTCTATTATTCTCCATTTTAATAAAAGTGTTAGTATTAGGACAATAATCTGGTTATTCCCGAAACAAACTAATAACTGTGTCAACTACTGTGAGCTTAAATTAACTCACCTCATAACCTTTTCACAGCATCATCAAAACGTACCATCTTTAATGTTAATTGCTCCTCATCCTCGCTCATAATTATGTGTAGCAAGGAGGCCTCGAGAACTAAAACTTTCATCAAGTCTGGAGTAGTTAGTCTCATGTTCATTGTTGAAAGGCGTGCCTCTACAGTCATTAATGCTTAGGAGACCTCCTTTTGTCACCGCCCACGTTGTCTGTCAGCGAGGAAAAGAAACCTTTATTCTCAGCCTTTGCACAGGAACAAGCCTTGATGAACTTCGTCTTTCTAGGCTTGTTTGAAGATTGGAGTGACTTTCTCATTGTTTTAGTAATTATACTGTGAAAAGTTTAGAGTATCTTATGGTTAGACGCATACTTTTTCAATTTTATTTATGATCGTCCTCGATCTAAGTTATACCTTCGTATGCTTCTAAGTATAACCTTTTCTAAATCTGTGGCTGTTATGTTTTGACTGTCTGGCACCGAAATTGTAACATTAACTCAAAAGGCAAAACACGATTCCGTGACGAATTTGTTGAGTATCGACCCAATTTCCCAAAAGTATAACTACTCCCTGGATTGTTTCCATTAACTTTATTAGTTGCTTGGGCACATCATCGGGAAAAATGAGGTCGCTAGCATTATATCACGAATTCACGTTATCATTTACGATATTTTGCTAGTTTTTGGACTGATAGCACTAACTTATTTACGTGCCAAATTAGTTAAGTAGGTACCTACTGTCATTTAGTAACTGGTTCATCTTGATAAAAACAATATTATCTTTTTCGTTTTGGACATTTTCGTCAAATATTTGGATTTGTTTGACACTATCGTCCGACTGTTTACGGAAGGTGTTAACTGTCTTATGAATGAAATACTGTGCACCATTAGCAATATTATTATCTACGGCTTCCTTTGAACGTCGCTCATCTTCCAATTATTATATTTTCAAGTTGTATTTAACTATGTAATGACACAGTGTCGTTGCAGGAAAACGTTGAAATTATAGCGAAGAAAAAGTTAAACGTAATGCACTGGACAGTTCTCACGAAACTCTGCAAGGAGAAACCAGTTTTGGTGCAGTCTCGCCCATTGATTGTTGACACACATTTTTTGAGGCAGTGTGTGATTCAACTTCAGATACGTAGTGTATTTATAGATAACTTGTATGAAAGATGTCGTTTACTATCAATTGAGTGTCTTCTATATTGCTTAATGGACCAGAAACGTTTGATCGCTCTTTTACTGTCAAAACACTGGAATCAATCTTGTAAACAGCAATTTTTTGAACAGCAATTGCCTGAAAACTCCAAGTCAAGTAGGAAGTTTCCAATTAAATTAAAGTGCTTGCAATTTGTAAATTATGGAATCCTACAGTTGTTCTATGGACTACTTGTTGTTCTTTCTGAATTACATTTATTCTCCGTCTTAGGGCAAGCGCGAAACTTGGCCGTTTCTTATTCGTATTTGGGGCGACTTGGCTCAAAAGCCTGCGGTATTACGAGCATTTATCATTTGCAGTGGCAAACCCCGGCTGTTACAAACGCTCCCCTTGCAACAGCTTTTAGCAAAAACTTGGGATTAAAGCCAGCAAAAAATGTTACACGGAAAATATCACCACACAACATTTAGCAGACCTATTTAGAGCAGTAAACTAGTACACACGTAAGATACGCTTCCATAGAGAAAGAGTTAGAGAACGCACTTGAGTTGCATAACAGATGTTTTCTATTTAGTCAGCTGTCACTATATCTGTCAGCCACTATGGGCAGTTAGACCGTTAATAAATCATATGAATTGAGTTCAACTATCCTAAGATATAAGTGTTCTCAATAACGACTGGAGATTAGATTACATTAGTTGCGCCTATCAAGTGTAGTTGAATTGTTGTGTCAATATCTTCGTTACAATCGATTGGCTCTGTTAACGCTTCCTAATCGATCCCCAAAATCGATTTACAAGAAAATTGTATCAGCTTGGCAACGTTATTGTGGGCTTCAATTAGATTTTTATTATAGGCGAGAATCTGAGAGTTTTTTGGCCTAAACCGGTCCAAAATGGGCAACAATAAAATCATGAGAGGTTAAGGTCGAACGCGTTTATAAAAACTCTTGCTTACTTAATCCGTTTCATAATTTTGGTAGCCTTTTTTGTACACCGCCTTATTAGTTGAAGATATCTCGATTACGCCCCATATTACAAGTATGCTCGCATCCGTTGTAGCATTCCTAAGATGACATTGGATCTGTATCGACTGGCGATTCAGCTTGATTCATTTTACTACTCGTTATAACTTATTCGTTTTCTGTGCAACTGTGCATACACGATTTCTTTGTTTTCTACGTTTCCTCGTTTTTATTATCTTATCTCGATATCTAGCATGAGCGGTGAATTAATTTCACTATGGTTAAGAACTGTTTGGGTAGCAAAAACTATACTCCATTAAATTATGGCTTCAATTTCAGTGACAAGAACTGTTTTGTTAAATTTTCTATCTTGAAATTATTCTTATTCGTAGTCTTCGTAACGGCTTGCATTAAAGATATTCCTAGCAGATTACAGAGCAGTTATACAGGAGTATCAAGCTCCATGATTACATAATAATCCGTTCGTATCCTTGCCAGTCTTGCCTGCGGTTACCATCAACCGCACTCTGGCGCTGTTTTGTGTCAACGAACCTAACTAGTTTACATAGCCTAGAAATTGTTTGTACTCTTATTGGGTATGTTGATATGATATGAATGTTGTGTTGTTAGACAATTATACTTTGAAACATGATTATGATGTTGGATGGCTCAATTCGTGTCGTTGCTTGAGTTCATGTTTGATTTTGATATGAATAGATCGATAGAGATTCATATAATTAAAGAGCAATTCTCAGTATTGAAACAACAACATTTACAGTAACAGTTATTTGCAGCAACTGTTAACGGTTTTAGCGGGATGTTAAGCTACATGGTATTTATTAAAATAATTGCATCAGAGAATTTAAAATTGCTCGCGAAATCGTCGTTCGTTTTTTGAACACAGGCATTAGCATAGTTAAAATTGTTTTGTTAACTTGAAATTATTAATTAAACGATATTTTTCCCTCTAAAATTGTTAATTGAATATAAATAACATCTGACCTCTTATAAGACGCCCATTAAAAATGTTTATGCTGAAGTGGCCTTGTAGATTCACAGGAAAATTGTATTATATTCCTAGTTCTTTCAATATAGATTTATTATTTCGTTGTTACTTCACTTCTAGTATTCATCGTTAGAAGAGTTATAGTTTCAATCTATTTTTGCGGCTTACGCATATCTCCAGGCAATAACCTTTTATTTATTAATACTTGAGTTACCGTCCTAAATCATTGTTACGACGAACTTTCATGGCTGCCATTACTTAAGCCGTAAAACTACGTCTCACTTGGAAAAGAAAATATAGTATCCTCTTAATGTAACCCCCTCATTTACGAACAAAAATATTTGGTTTCATTATTCTTTGAAGTTTAATCGTACTGCTATGGTTTCGTAAGAGGATTATTTTTATAAGGAATTACTGAATTGCCCCTTTGTTATTCAGTTCAGTGTTCAGTCATTGATAGGCTCTGCGGACCTACCATGACGTCTTAAAGCAGGATCGTTTTAATTGCGTGCGAGTGAGGGAAAGAGATGGCGCTAGACGTCCTCTATAGCTCCGTTTCTTACCCACACTGGAACGCGATTAAAACGATCCTGCTTTAAGACGTCATGGTATGCCACCTGGTATAAACCTCTGTTTCTATTTTCCTGATTAGGTCTCAGATTAGTATAATTCTCTTAAATGTTATCTGATATTAGGGATCAGTTTGTTGAATGAACTAATCTCTACGTCACTTGAGTATGAGTAGTGCATTCTGATAACATATTACAATTTTGCGAACACTGGTCTAGATTACTTACGATACACATTAATCATCGACTTCGTCGTGGAAAGTAAATACACAAGCCTCTGTTTTCTTTTGTGTTGCTTTGTTTTCTTTTATATGTAAGAGGACCTACTAAAATAATTGTTTCTTTGTTTCAGATTTGTCAAAAAATCGGTTCAGTGAATTACCAGATGAATTAACGTCGTATATTTTTTTAGAAAAGTTACTGTTATCACAAAATATCATCAGGACAGTCCCAAATGGAGTCGGAGGTCTTCAGTCACTCACATATTTAGATTTAAGGTAAGTCAAACCCAACAATTTTATCACGAACTTTAATAATAAAAATTTGGAATGTAACTTAACAGTAGTCTTATGCTTGGTCATAAAATATCTAATAAATGAATGCTTAATCTAAATAACACTTGAGATATGTTAATCATAATTCAAATCAACTTATGCTCTCGCACCGTATTGTAATTCGCATTTCGTAATACCTGCATCAATTCCATTTTCACGTTCAGACGTAATTCCTCTGGAACCGACTTGAAATGTGGCAGAAGTGACAGCAGGAACATTCTATCAGGGTCATCTGATTCCGGTTTGACCTGTGCATCTACATTCGCAAAAGCAAACTCATCGGGTTTGCTCATTTTTGGCACTTTTGCTGGACGTGCTGTTTCTACTGTATCTGTATAGTCCCTAGAATCATCAAGAGCTACATCAAACGTAGTGTCATTATCTTCTTCTGAAGTTTCCTCGTCTTTAACTAATTTCAATTTCTTTTTATACCTCCATACTTTTTTCTTCTTTACTGGCTTGTCTTCATCTGATTCGCTGGTTGCAGCATTACCTTCGTCTTTCTGGGGTACGTCCTGATCTTTCAATAAGAATTGCAACTGTCTGCAGTATATGTAAGGTCTCTTTGTTCTGTTTGGGTTCGATATGTACTTTTGAAAGCAGTCACGAATGCTTTTCCATTTCTTTTGCAACTGGATTTCTGAAACAATCAGTTAAAATGTTAAGCCTGTAAAGAGACTGCCTTTGGCCAAAAGTATAATAGATCGTTAACTGGAAGCATATTCAGCCGCTGCAAGTCTTGGTTTATAGAACCAAATATGTAAATGATTCTCATTTTTAGCAACCTAAGTAAAAGTTTTAAAAAATCGCCACGCTCAAACTTCGTCAGACCCCGTTACAAAAATATTTTAATTGCCTCAGCAATGTCTATGCAAATGTATGATAAAGTATCCATAAATATCATTAAATTGAACCACTTCAGAGACCCATCAAAAACACATTTCAAACAAAAAACGGTTAAAAAACGAGCGACGACGCCGGTCTAGACACGTAACGCCATCTATTGGAGCGCCGCAACAACTAAACTTTAAAAACAAACTTGTGTTTACCTCGCGTCGTGTTCGTGTACTATGAATACTATGATACAACTCCGCCGTGTGTTCAGGATAACCTGTCACTAAACATAACAGATAAATAATTAAACCAAGTTCAACGGTACGTACCGAGTTCTCTCATTTCACTTTTAGAAACCTTGACGTCCGAATTCATGAGCTCGGTGACCACTTCGTTCCATAGTCTGTATCTCATGTTTTTCGCGCGGTACTCCGTATCTTGGTAGTCCCATATGCCGGGACGCTTTCTGACTTCTTCAATGAGTCGTTCTGGGTCGTATTCGAACTGCATAGTGGGGAATTTGTAGCTTCGTTCAACATGAATCGTACACACGGGCGGGCGCGCACCGAGCGACTGGCGTGCGACGGGGGAACGCGGCGGTTACGTTCCAAGATGGCCGGCACAAGCTAGGGTGAACAGCTTTATCAGAACACGATAAAGGACTATATTTAGCACATTGTGGTTTTATTAAGGAAATTACTCAAACATTGCGGCTATTGTTCTCAGTTGGGATAACTTATTGTTGTAGTCAGGCTTTATTGAATATATTTTTTTTTCACTTAGGGTCGGGACGATATATTATTTCAGGAAAAGGACGAGCTCAAAATGATGTTACCTTAAAAAATTAATAGTAATATTTGACAAATTAATATGTAACGCTAAAATTATTCACCGGTACATGGCGATTATCACATCGCCCTCCTTCGTGTTCAACGCATAACATCACTCGGAGATGGCACATCCCTAGGGTTGGTGACAGATGTTTGACACTTAACGAACGGATTAAAAATTGCACTACTTTTATGGATCACAAGAGTTTTATTTTGCATGTTCGGGAGCTGCTTTCTCCCGCAAAAATACAGAGCTTGGTTACCTTAGCGGCGACGACGCCCGTAGTGTATCGAGCGGCGCGGTCGACTCGTGCCGAGGGGGAAACGCGCGGGTTTGTGGCGACCGACGACCCGTCGAGCGAACGCCAACCGCGGCTGTATTTTCTGTGTATGTTTTGTTTAATTTACTATGCAAACGTGGACGCGCCGGCTTTTAGTTTTTTGACATTTAGCGTTTGAAATTAGAATCTCTCTGGCCAGTTATAATATTACCTTGGACATGTGCAAACTTTGTAGTGGATGAGTTTTTTTTCTTTTAGTCAAATTATTTCTCACGTACATTTACATATAACTATAGCTGCACACGGTTATTTTGGCGCGTGGCCAATATCGGAACTGACGCCATCATTTTGTATTTCCAATACAGTTCACATATCTTTTGAAGAAATTTTTACCAACAGCACCCTACTCTTCTCAACGTTATTCGAGCGTCAAAAGATCCGTCGTCTTCATGATGCTCCTGCCCTTAAATCCCAATTTTTTGGGGTCGGCGCAGCATGTCTTCTTCCAAACCTTCTTCTCTATCTCTCGTCATCTCATCAGACACCTACTTTCTTGCCATATCATATACGCAGTCCATCCATGGTTTCTTTGGTCTTCCTCTACCCTTATAATCCGCATTCATACTCAAAACTGGCCTCACATAATACCTATGATTATTATTAACTTTAAATTAATCAATAATTTCAGCTTCAACAAATTAGAGAAACTTAACTAAATTAACAATTGGTTGTAGTTTACATTATTACGTTCAAACTATCTAAGAAACAACACCATCGATTTTTATACAATAGAAAGTATGTAATTAAGTCTAAATAAAAATACAAAACAGATCACACTAAACCTGTGTCTAATATAGTCTAATAAATTCTACCAAACATATTCAAATACACAATATGGAAGTTGTTTAGTCTAGGTCAAGTTCAAACGTCAAACAATTCAGTTGCCCCCACACCAATGGCACCAATTGATTCATCTTGCGTCTCACCGCATACAAACAAACACACAGACAAGTGGCTAGACAGTTTACTAACAAGATAATAGCAGGAACATGTTACATGCCCTATTGGTGATGTTCTCCAGAAAGGTCAGGTGCGTAGTACTTGCAACCGACGTGCGTGTATGACCAGATTTATCAGGACGAAGCAAAAGTCGTATGTAAGGTTTAGCAGATGGCGTTTTGTAGTTTCTGTATAGGTATCACATCGACTGACGCAATTAGTACGCAGAGTACTTGTTTTCCGACTCCTGGTCCTTAGGGTTCTTACAGACGAGCGGCACGTTGCCAACTGCAGATAAACTGCAGCCGTCGCCACCTGTCGGCGGCAGCCGCGCCACGCGTCCACGGCAGTCGTTGACACACATTTACGCGGCATGCCACAACTGCAAGCGTCGACGGCAGTCGTCGACGCTTCGGCGGCTGCCGCCCGGCGCGTCGACGGCAGCCGTTGACACTGGTGTCGGCGGCTGCAGTTTGGCGGTCTTTGCGGTTTTTGCGTTACACCCTTAATATGAATGAATAAGTCAAGGACATGTCTTGAACTCCTGAGTGCTCCTGGGTTCAGGACTAAAATAGAACATAAGCACAATAAGTTCCACAATGTGGCCAAGAGGGTGCAGAAGTAAATGATAATTATGCAGATTGTTATTGCAATGCTGCGAGTTGCGAGCGAAATGTGTAATATAAATGCATCTCTCAAAGTAGCTGTTCAAAGAGATTTTAATAGTGATGTCAGTAACACTCGGTGGTGCGTTTGGCTGATGGAAACATGGTGTTTTTCAGATTCTTGCAGAAGATTAAGCCTCAAAGTTGGGAGCTAAATCATCACGGATCATTTTGTTAACCTGTTTGTGGATGATGTGCTATCGATGTGGTTGCTCATTGATGTCTCTCATTGTGATTTCTATGTAGTATTTATTGGCAACTAGTACTACGCACCTGACCTTTTTGAAGAACATCACCAATAGGGCATGCAACATGTTCCTGCTATCTTGTCTGTGTGTTTGGTGAATAACGAGAGGAGTCGTGGCCCAGTGGTGGCGGCCCCGACTTATCAAAATCAAAATCAGGTGTAGTGAGGAAACCGGCATGTCCTAGAATCAAACATTCGAAGACATGTAACATCTACCAATCCGCACTGGGCCCGCGTGGTGGATTATAGCCCATTCCCTCTCATAGAGAGAAGGCCGTGTCCTAGCAGTGGGAAAATTATAGGCTTTGGTATTTGGATGTGCACCGACTCGATTCCAGGTTTTTCAATGCTTTTGTCTCTTCTTCCCCTATAATGGAACTATTCCATTCTTTCCTAATTTAGACATGTTGTATTTACTCCCGTATTCAACGAAAAAAGCTGCTTCTCAGAAATACCAACAACGTCGAACAATTTAGAAAATGGTTGTAATTAATAGCTTTGGTTTAGAAATAAACTCTGCTTTATATGCGGACAGTGGGCTTGCCTTTTATAGTTTTTTATTATCATAGCTATTTATGACGGGGGCAAGTAGAATGCCTTTCTCGCGGTCGAGATTGAGCTTAGAACATTTGTTGCCTTTTGTAGTGTTGTATTTAAGCAATGTGCGGTCTTATTTAGTTAGTTTCGCTTTCAGTGTTTGGGTGTATTGCGGTTTCTGCTTTTGGTAGCAGCTAGCAGTGTCCTCATATTTAGGACTTATTACGGCATTGTATACATTATATATATACATTGTTATATTCCCAGGAATAAAACTACCAACAAGGGCTTGTTGGTAGTTTTATTCCTGGGAATATTCGTGAGGCTTTATGTATGAGTCAAGAAACCTTATTACCATAGTCGTCAATTTAAATGTTATGTGTAATTATTGAGGTTTTTAATTGTTAAACGTAAGGACAAAATTTACGTATTTACCAAATTATAAAAATAAATAGCCATTTAACTGTCACCGAAAATTGTTCCCTTCTATTCAAAATCCAGATTTGTATGGTAATAAAATTTTAATTAACATACAGAACACTTTCCCCTTCACATGGTGCCCTTATCTGTACTGTTGGTAGTCACGCGATATGTTATCAAAACCGTTGCATTCAGTTATATGCGCTCATTACGTCAGGCTACTTGTAAGTTATTCATTGTATGTTCAAAATAATGGCAATGACACTACCACATGATATAAATATATAATTATTATATATCTGTACATGCACCTATTATAAAATGTCGCTGTTAGTGTCTGCCTGTATGACCGAGTTGTTTTTAGGGTACCGTACCCAAAGGATAAAAACCGACCAAGAGCGAGTCGACTCGCGCACCGAGGGTTCCGTACAAATTTTTTAAAGGACAAACTTAACTTTGCTGTTCGTTCCATAGAAACGGCTATTGCTCCAACCGCAAATAATAAGTTTGTAAGTAATAGTAAAATCGCTTTTTTTTTGTTATTTAAAATTAAAAATACATATTTACGATTTTCAGACTTTTCCATTTACATGTGCCGAGACCTTGCTTTTTGCCAAATTTTATGATTCTAGGTCAACGGGAACTACCATATAGGCTTTTGACCCAAAACCTATAGGGTACTTCCGGTTGACCTAGAATTGTCAATTTTGGTTAAAAACAAGATCTTACAGCACAAGTAAAGGGAAAAGTCCGAAAAATAAAAAAAATTAAGGTACATTTTGGTACTTACAAGTTTTCGCGAAAATTTAAATTTGCCCATATCTTTTCATCGTGTTGACTCAGGACCTTGATTTTTATACACCTTATAGGGACTATAGACATCTGATTTTAGATTACTAGGTCCACCCGTTCCTGAGAAAATCGGTGGTGACAGACAGACGGACAAGAAAGTGATCTTATAAGGGTTCCGTTTTTTTTTCATTTTGTGGTACGGAACCCTAAAAACGGGACCCGGTTTTTATGCTACGCAACGTATTTTGATGAGATTATTTATCATGATTTAGAGAAATTATTCCGGAAAAGTTATTATGTATTAAAATTAAACAAATCATTATAAAGAAATCTCTATATTTTGTCACCGTTTAAAGCTGGTGCGGTCGTTAGTAACTAGTAATTACTTTGATAGATCGACAATCGAAACGACAGTAATCAAATGAATTAGGATATTCTAAGAAGACCTAAGAAATACCTAAAAGTGCCGAATGCTTGTACACGACTCTCGTTTATGTATGTCTAAACAAAGTACCTATAGGAACAATGTCTAACTAATGACTTGTATGAATGGCTGCTTGACATCAATATGTAGACCTAACCTTTTCTATTGTACCATCATATGAGATCAATATCACTGTAATCACGTGTTCGCGATACACAAGATTAACTTTACTTCCTACATCGCAACAATGAACCTTATTCCATCGCGATAAGTGTCACCGGTACAAAGTTCTGTAGGCGGGGTGAATGACCGGAGATGTCACGGCCAAGAGGTAAAATGACATATGTATAAGACGTTCGATAACACATAAAAGAGCCGTTATCGTGTTATTAAATGCATCGGTTTTGATAAGGAATTTCGTGTCTCTTAGATAAAATTTAACTTGGATTATTTTTCTCGTTGAATAAAGTGGGCGTTTGAAACGTTAGCCCAATTTTTAAGGATGACGGAAAATTGTTATCCTGGCTGTCGCATCTCTTTACTGTGAAACTCAACTCTATTTTTTGGGAAAAGGTTACAAGAACGACGAAGTACCTACGTAATATAATATTCTTTTATATCTAACTTGAAATAATTGAGCTTTCCCTCCCACTCAGTTTCAGTTACATAACCTTTAATTTACTAAAGTTCTCCTAAACTAATATTTAGTTAAAGAGCCTGGACCTTGTTTCCTCCCACACTTCAACCCCGAGTTCCTTTAAATATTATGCAATGTTATTTTTTTCTTTCCAGTTGGACTTGTTTCGATGAGGCCCTGTTTATTTTTGGCACAGGGCAGGTGGGGTCCCAGCTGTCGTCCTTAACATATATTATGTCTGTAGTATATGTATAAAAATTCCAAAACGCATCAAGATCTGCCTTAAAAATACTTAATTCTCAATTCGCATTTTCAGGGTTCCGTCCCCGTAGGGTAACCAACGGGACCCTATATTACTAAGCCTCCGCTGTCCGTCCGTCTGTCTGTCTGTGAGCGGGCTGTATCTCACGAACCGTAATAGGTTGACAGTTAAAATGTTCACAGAATGTGTATTTCTGTTGCCGCTATAACAACAAATAATAAAAATCAATTAAAGGACCCCCTACTCTATGATGGTACGGAACCCTTTATGCGCGAGTCCGACTCTCAGTTGGCTGGTTTTCTTAATTAGCTCTCATTTCTCTAACAAATCTGGACAATTTACTTGCTAATTTTATGAACGCTCTCGTTAGTTGCTTATAAAACAATAATAGCTCTTAGGACAAATGTTCAGAAACGCAGACGTTGAGAAATTACGTAGGCGGAGTTAATCGACTGAATTTTCCAAGAAATTTCCTTTCTGGGTAACATAACCATAACAACGTATCTGCTTTCTTTTCGCGAATGAACTTGAAAATTGACACAATAAGACAATAACTGTATGTCGTAACGTAACTCAAATAGTCTACTGATTACCCTCGTTTATAAACAGTTTGCAGTCGGAAACAATATAGAAACAAAAACAGTTCTACTGTTGTTCCTCTTCTATGAAATACACAACTGTCACAACATTAGCGGACGAGTCCATTGTGGCGTTTGTTACGCAAACAACAGTTTCCACCGTTTATTTGTAGTGAATACCTGTTTAAATGTTCACGCAAACTGGCCAATCGTTACAACTGAAAAAGGATCCTAAACACCTCTTACATTGGTATCATTATGTAATATCCCAGTTATTATTCACGAACCGATGATTTTATAGAAACAAAGCTATCTATTTCGATGAAACTGCCAAAACACTGTCATAAAACCACCAGCAAAGCGTAACTCACGCATTGTGATCGCGGTTCGGCGCACGCGCATGCGCCATGACGCCCGATCAACAGGCGCATGCGCGCGGCACACGTAGGCTTTCGAAAATGGGACGTCCGCGCCAAATGGGCAGTACAATAGCGAGCTACTGGAAAGAACTGCTATTGTGAAACTCAATTGGGCAGATGCAATGCAATTATACTATACAAATATGAACCTGTTAGTTTTTGGTTACATCGTTCCGATTTAGTTTGCAAACATCTCAATTAATTTGAATTTCAAAAGTTCCTGCATCACGCTTGGTTTTTTTTCCGTTAGTTTTTACTTCGTCTAGAATAATTCTAGAAATACTCATACTGTGCTAATCAAGATCTACTTAAGAAGAATCTATCGATGGAAATCTAAATTGAGTCAGCCCAGACCTTTAGTTAGCATATTTGTCTTGTCCTGATATTCACAAAATTACCAGTTCTACGATCACGTCTTATGTTTTTCCGCAATAAATTAACGAAATACTTCCAACAGTTCCGAATGTTCACTAATGTCGGAACGCTACGATTTGTACTGCAAATGTAACCCATTTTCCGTTTGCACTAACGATTTCCGATCGGATTCTTTAATTCTACTAATTGAAGATTGGTATGCATTCGAATGTTTGCTTCTAACTAAAGGCATCACAAACAAAAAAATGAAAACCGCTTGAGAAAAGCCTTTTTTTTACATAAAATAAGTCTACGATGAGGTGCCCCTATTGTCCTTTTACAAGTCCTTTCCCAGTACTATCAAGTAGTTATTTCTGTCACCCCTCTCTGTGAACAAATCGATATAATACCGACCTTGAATCGCTGGAGCGGAACGTGCGAATTATTTGTTCTAAATTGTTAGGGGAAGCCATGTGGGGCCGTCAATGTCGCTTTCATATTGAGTGTGGGAGGGGAGGAAAACACGGAAATTGTACTGAGTGACAATTACACCTGTAGTGTGTAACAGTGTATTTTTATAGAAGTGAGTATGTATGAGATAGAGTTTGAGACGCGGTACGCATATTATTTCAACCAGAAAATAAGCTACAATCCAGAAGATAAATGAAACAATTAATAGATATTATTTAGACATCAAAATCTTCTAGGATGTCAATGTCAAATATTATTTTGAAACAAGTAAGTAACTAAGTCCTCTGGATCAGCAACCAGAGAGCTTTGGCCCTTACTTACTTTAAAATTCTCTTGTTAACCAAGAAGTATAAATGTCACAAGAACCCAAACAGAATAAATATAAAACTCCTACGCTGACCCAGATTCATACAGAATATTTTAGCCCCTACGCAAACTAAGATCTCGCCCCCAATGTCTAAATAATTAAGTCTGCAGAAGGGGGCACCCTACCCCCTCCCTAGTTCGTGGAGTACAGGGACCGACCCTCGCAGTAAACGGCTTCGGCAAATGTTGTCATAGCGTCTGCTAATTTGACGAAGGTGTGTTGTAGGACACATTCAGATACAAGATACAACACAATTAACAGTTTGAATTGCTTTTGAATTTACATTGAATTAGAATGTTTGACAAATTCATAATGGCATGTTTCCCGACTGAGAACGCTTCTCTTCCCGAGATAAGATTGGTAGAAACGTGAGAGGTGAACAGAAATGCCGTTACCTAGATAAATAATGATTAATGTGTTTGTCTGTATCGTTTTCGTAGGCCTGAATAAAGACCTCAACATTTCATATCTGTTTCTGTCGCAGAACTGCAGAAGACGTGGATAATGTGTATCTCTTTGAAGCTCTTTGACAAATCTGTCCGAAATTAGAACATTTTGAAGTGTGCTCTATTTCTGATAAGTGGTACGTAGCAACCTGTAGTGCAGTTCCATATGATTAAACTAAATGCATGTCTTCGTGTAGCTAATTTCAAACTAGTTGTTGAAACTGTTTTATTTTGATGATGGGTCCATATAAGATCAAAGCTGGTCATGGATGACCTCAATGACGAATGATTCTCAACTCCTTACACAGAGTTTCATATTGTTACGGACTTACTTACATCCGCGTCCTAATCAAGAACGTGAAAATAATTAAATTAACAGTTTTTCTTTATGAATTAATTGGTTATGGTTCGTTAATGTTCCGGGCACTAATTCTGTTTTTGTTCTTCATAATATAGTGATTATTTTTTGCATAATACGCATATGTGCACGTGTGAGATTCTGGCTTAGGTCGTCGAGGATGTTTTCAAGAGCAATATGGTGAAATATTTGTTATCACTTCACTCAGCAGATGATCTTGGCTTGTTTTATATTCCCCCTCGTATAGCTGCTTGACACTTCCTAATAAACAACGTATGTAAAACAATTTTAAGGTCTCACGGGGACCGATGTCATAACCAAACAAATCAGCCAAAAACAACACTAGCTTGTCAAAAGAGTGTTCAAGCTTAGAAAGTGCCAAAACCGATCTAGCGGTAATCCTGCACTAAAGTAACGAAGTCATCGAGAAAGCTTGTTTACATTGCAATCGTATGACAGTCTTCGTATTCTTGTTTCTGGTGAAACTGTCGCGTCACCATTTATGGTGGTCCGATAACGGTCCTATCTCGCTGACGGGGCGATATTGAGAAATGTGGCACTTGGAATACTTGGATGTTTTGCTTCGCCGACGCTACTGGGATGTGTTGTTGACACAAGGGGAGCGAGTCTATTTAGATTCTGATTAGGCTTGAAATAACTTTCAATCTGATATGGGAATGCAGTTGCAGTGTATAATTTATGAGTGTTTTGCCTTCTAAGCAATCTATTGCAGTTCTTATGCACATATTTTAATGTCAATCCCACTCGCTCGAGTGCTTTCCACGCCAGTGAAAAGAGAATGATGAATACAAAAAGTAAAAACGAAACAAGTCTTTGAAAGAAACGACTGTATCTTTCACTACGGCTACTGATACTTCTCTCCCGGTTCGTTGATCCCATTCTACGTGCTTTATGTCCGTGTTTATTGGATTGTTTACGTCATCCCATACAATTATCGTTCCTGCTACTACATATATGGGCCATTCTCATTGTGTCGCGTAACTTGCTAATATCGAACTTTTCCTCCCAACGACACAAGTATTTCCTTTGCATCGTCCGTCGACCTCGCATCTATTTATTGATTCCTAGTCTTGAATTGAATCCTGTTTCAAGGAACGTGTCTAGAAGCGTCTAGACGGCTAAAAAAGTATCTAGACTTGAAAGTGCAGTATCAAGTACGTCGGTAATAGGTACTTTACGTTGCTACGGTTAGGGTAGTCTTTGTTTTGGTATCAGTTTGGTTTGTTTTGATGCTGTCTCTCTTGAAGTCTCGACCTCGTCTGTGTTTTGGCTGGGTTCATTCCACTTAGAATTGGGGAACTTTATGGCCTTGCCGTCGCGTCGTTCTTATGGAATAATGCTATTGGTTTTATGTAACAAGGTATTTGTTTTCGTTATGTTTTGGGGGACCAGAATATAAATATGCGAATTCTGATTCGACATGTAGAGACTTTATGAAGATCTTGGTCATGATAACACATTACTAACATTATTTTGACTTCTGACTGTAAATATCTCTTTAATAGTCTTTTTATGATTGTTTATAGCTTTATTTCAAGAAGATACAGATAACTTCGTGGGCGGTCTTAAATTATGATCATCACGTTTACACACACATAATCTAATCAGCATTAAAATTATTAGCTGAGCTTAGTACCCCACACGTAGTAATCCAATAAGTTGTATAACGTTAAAGCTTTTTTATTCCGTTCCGTTTTAAAAACAGGAAGCAGAAATCTTAAGAACACTCTTACACCAATGTTTACTAGTTCTCTTGGCACGAACTCCGAAACTATTAGGTTAGGCGACGACCGATTTATGTTTCGACCGCTCTAATTACATGCAATCCCATTCTAGAGTAGGTTTGATGGGGTAAAAATAGCTATTTAGTGATGTATCGATTGGGTGCATTTGTTTATGTTCGCGTTCATTGACTCTCAAGAATTATGTCGGTTACAATTTGTGATATAGGAATCTTCCGAGTTCCTACGTCAATCTTGAACATTGTTAGCTGTTTGTATGATAATCTCAATAAATAAATTGGAGTGTTTAAAAAAATTTTTAGGAAAGCAAAAATAAACTAAACTGCCTCGTTGGTCTTGTGGTTGCAAGCGCGACTGCTGAGCATAAGGTGCTGGGTTTGACTCCCAGGTGGGGCTAAGTGTTATTGGGTTTTTCCATCAGGAATTTCTTAGTAGTAGCCACGGAGCCTGGATTTGCGCCCGGTTGATGGCAATAGGCTCGGCCCCTTTTACATAGGACTTAAACAATAACTGGCTAAATGTGGGTGTACCTACTATTAGGTATCTGCCTAACCCTTCGACGTTTACAGGCGCGATGTTATGTTATGTAAATAAACTAGACCGTGTGATATTTATTACGGGCAATTCTAAAGGCAATATTTAGGTACCAAAATTAGAAAACCCTTAAAAGTCAAAGTCAAATGATTTCTATGCAAATCATCTGATTTAATAATTTCTCTCTTTCTATTTTATTTATGAAAGTCCTTAAATGTCCTTTTCTCTTGTCCACAGTTCAAACCAGCTCACAGAATTACCGCGTGAAGTATGTCAGATGCCGCTTCAAGTACTCTTGGTACCCGACAATATGCTAAGCACCTTACCCAAGGAGATAGGCAAGATGACCTCGCTGGCTGAGCTGGACGCGTCCAACAACAGGCTAACGCAAGTGCCCATGACTCTTGGGGATTGCGCTGGCCTGAGGGCGCTGGACCTTAGCAATAATCAGTTGGGACTTCTGCCGTTACGTGAGTATACTTGCTATGAAGTAATTCAGGCGTCCGCTTGCCTATAACATCTCACCTTTCAAAGCAAGAGTGAACATCGCGGAAAACGCGGGTTCAACTTAATTTTTTGTTTTAGAGTTTTTTTATTTTTCGGAATTTTCCCTTTACTTGTGCTGTAAGACCTTGCTTTTAACCAAAATTGACAATTCTAGGTCAACCGGAAGTACCCTATAGGTTTTGGAAAACCTGTATGGTAGTTCCCGTTGGCTTAGAATCTTGAAATTTGGCAAAAAGCAAGGTCTTACAGTACAGCACATGTAAAGGGAAAAATCTGAAAACCGTAAATATGTAGTTTAATAACAAAATAAAAGCGATTTTGCTATTACAAACTTGTTATTTGCGGTTGGTGCAATAGCCGTTTCTAGGGATCGAAGAGCAAAGTTAAGTTTGTCCTTTAAAATGTTTGTACGGAAGCCTTGGTGCGCGAGTCCGACTCGCTCTTGGCCGGTTTTTCTTGGCAGGGTGACTGGTAGAACTTGGATAAAGTGGCCGAAGATCTAGTTTAATGTCTTGCGGTTAGAGGGGCGTAGGTTTATGTACTGAAGTGCATGGTTTTAAGCGAATAATGAAGCGATAAATCACAATAAGGCTGCTCTTTTAAATGCTCGTCGTATTATCTGCGCGTGCACAGACGCCAAGAGAAGGTGTAATGATAAAATCGATAAAATAAGGATGTAATGATTGATTAATTAGTAATCAATAGCTATCGATTATTTATTAATCGATAAAAAAGTCTGTGTTGCATTTTTAATGTTTAATTTTATGACTTCTCCGTATACGTATTATGGCTGCATGTAATTTGCACCATAACAATTGAATTAATTCATAATGTGAAGCATTACATGTAGGTATACTTACAAGGTCAAATTTAGTTAGCTAGTGGTACTCCTAAAGCGCAGGTCACACCGCCAGCTAGCGAGCGCGCCGGGCGAGGCACTTGGCGTTTCACTTTTTTTCATACTTAGGTTATACTGCGCACCGCGAACTACCGAAAGAGCCGAAAGAAGGATGAAAAGAGGCTCGCCTGGCTGGCGGTGTTGTCTGCGCATAGAAATATGAAAAATATATCTATGGGGCTGCGCTTTAGATCGATGGGTATCGATTTATATATAAACATGATAAAACTAAATTAACATGATTTCAAAGCCTTTTTTAGTATTGTCTAAGAGTCAACGACAGCAATTAGTGTAATTAAAAAGTCAGATCGTCACGTCAGTGGAGTTTCGCTTGCTAATAAAATATGACCCTGTTCATCATGTTTACTACATGCAACTGTAATACCATTGTTACATGTATTGAGTTCAGCACCGTAATATCGATAAGTGCGAAAGAATAGTCTGATGAAAACATCGGTGACCTAGTTATACGGGTGTCGGAGTACTTGGTATCGGAGAGTACGGGAACGAGGAAAATATAACGCCTTGCCTTTTGTGAGGCCCTGTTACTGTAACGAGTTTATAATTAGACAGGAGTAAGTTTTACTTACATTATATTTCTTCTTGTACAGGATCGATTTTTGAGGCGGGACAGTAAGGGCAAGTAATTAAACTGTTCTAGTTGCAGAAAAACCATTTTTAAACCCCTTAGTAAATTTTTGATTAAATAGTAAACGCGCAATTGCATATTATTCACATATTTTGGAAAAATGCTACAGTCAGCAAGAAAAACATTACTCACTCACGTTTATTCTTATAATGTCAATCGATGCAGTTTCGTATAAAGAATTAAAAACTGTCCCGTATGAACTAAGGATAGAGTAATAGAGAAGCCACAATCAGCGAAAACATTTTGCCACTCTGAAAAATCCATCCTGTATGTACGAGAAAAACCATCAAAGTAGTAGCGGGTCTGACTGCTAAGGTTTCGCATTGTACATATCTACCAATTGTAATAATATTTTGTTATAATCTGCATAATTCAAAGATAGCGAAAACACAACAGATCTAAACAAAAATAATATCTGATCTGTACTATCGAGGACATTTCCGCCTGATCACCACTAAGCTAATTTTTGCTTGCACTTACAACATAGAAACGCTCTCTAGCTCCGCCACGTTGACTTTGTATAGAAATAATGAATGAAAACATACCGATCGGCCGAGCGCACTGACGACGCTCGCCAAACGAGAGTTATTGTTATTTTGCGCGCCAAAGTTGATGCTTTCCTAATAGGCCTAAACTTTAAGGGGGCGTGGCTCGGCGCCCCCGCACGATTTAAGCGAAAAAAAAATTAATTAAAAAAATTAATAATTGCTCAGGCGGAAAAGACCATGACTGTACCTGTCGTTAGTTTAGGCTACCTAATTCAAGCATCAAGTTAGGATAGATGGATGGACTTGCTCTTACTTCGGACGATGGCGAAAGCGCATCTGATCCAGAGATAAATATGTCTGGTTTAGGGTCTTCAGGGTTATCCCAGTTAGTATCAAGCTAGATGGGTGGACATACTCGTAAACCTAAGAAATTGCATCACCGTGCAGCTGGGGCTTCACCGCGTGTTTATTTATCCGTGGAAACCAAATAGTGGCGGTACTAAGTGCTCAAATTCATTTTGATGTGTTTGCGGTTTGCGGCGCCTCTTGAGAATTCTCTTTGATCTTTGTAAGGAAGCTATTTCAGGGATTCAATCTTGTTAGTTTACATTGTTGCTATTGCAGGATTTAGCATACACATTGTTTTGTAGAGTTAATGTATGAAATGTTTTAAATTGGGCGACATTATTTTTTTCTGAGTTTTCTTATCAAACGGGGACCACGTGCTTGATGAGGAAATTATTTTGATATAGGTTCCAGGACGAATACCTACCTAACTTTGGCCTCACTCCGGCCTCAGGGTGCTATTTCATACTTAGGTACCTTCCTCTATTAACATGTTTTCGCCATATTCCAGAGATCACCTACCTCAGGCTGGAACACCTGGACGTGAGCTGTAACTGCATATCGTCACTACCCCTGGAACTTCGCAACATGAACACACTAGTAACGCTTAATCTGGACAACAATCCCCTCGTCTCACCTCCCACCACAGTAAGAATGTTATTTATTTATTTTCATATAAATCATGATCTATCAAAGGACCGATTTGTTCGAGACACCATTGTTTAACTATTGTGTCTACTTCGTGGACAGATCAAGCTGATCAAGGGATAATATCTAGCCATAGTAGTTATGTTTATTGTCTTATCCTGATTCGTGTGAGTCAGTCAGTGACCTGCACGGTAATGCATTAGGTACCTGACTCCTTCAAAGAAGAGGGGACTTCAAATTTTGTTGGCCCCAAACGTTACTACTTCCTCGGCGTCATATCGGTATCAGCGCAGAGGTCTGACGCATTTTTGAGACACAAGTCGGGCAATGCAGGACTGAGGACACTGATATAATAATAATAATCATCATTTTATTATCAGGCAACTAAGGCCCAGAGATAAAATACTTATATACTTCTGTTATATACTTCTCATAAACTTTGTGTTGGTATAGGGGTCTAAAGTCTTTAATGCTGAGCCAGGGCCCTAGATTCGGTCCCTAGATCAAGCAAAGAGTTGGATGTGTTTAGTAGCGGCGTGGAATTTATATTATATAAAACTACAAGACCACTCACTCACTGATTGACATGTCGTTTCTCGGATTGGGTGAGAGATGGGTTAGGGGTATGTTTTGCAATAATGTATAAAACCATAGATTGAGTAGAGGAAAATTATAGAGGAGATTCAAATCCAAGATGGCGGCCGTGTCTATTTCCGGTTTCGGTGGGGAAAAGACTTGGAGAGATTTCGACTCATAGGTCCTGTATAAGATCTGAAATGATTTAAAAAAAAAGTAAAAAAAAAAAAAAAAACAAGATGGCGGCTGCGCTAGGACGTTTTGAAAATTGCTACTTTTTTCACTCGAATTTGGTGAATTGTTTTGTTCAACCGATTTCAAACATTGGCAACACCAAGTACACCAGTCGAGGCCCTCTATCCTTGAGATTTCAGAAAAATTGTGACTTTAAAAAAAAACAACATGGCGGACGCTGTGGCGGCCATTTTGTAAACAGTTGGAATTTTCGACTTTTTTCAAATCCATTTTTCGTGTAGTTGGCAACATCTGACTGGTTCGAGTTTTACCGAGCGGTTGTGTGTTACAACAACGAGTGTTGCCTGGTGAAATAAATTTCCCCATTTTTAGGGTACTTTCCCAGATTTTCCCCAAAAACATGAAAAGTAGAAAAAACGATAATTCGAATGAAGACTTTGACTAGCTGGCAGCATTGGGGTCCCCCAAATGACATTTGACCATATTGGTGCGTTTTAGTTGGCAACCCCAAAAAATATTGAATATTTAAATTTTTGGGACTTTTTGACTTTGGCGAATTCATTTGTTCTACAAAACTCCAAAGTTGGCAACACCAAGTACACCGGTCGGTAGCCTATATCCTTGAGATTTCAGGAAAATTATGACTTTTCAGAAAACCAAGATGGCGGACAGTGTGGCGGCCATCTTGTAAAAATGACGAAAAATCCCAATTTTCGAAACGATAAATGGGACAGGTGGCAACCCCCAACTGGATTGTGTTGTACGCACCGGTTGTGTATTTCGTTGAGGAGTGTTGCCTGGTGCAAAAATTTTCCCCACTTTTGGGGAACTTTTCCAGATTTTCCCCGAAAACATGAAAAGTAGAAATAACGACATTTTGAATAGAGACTTTAACTAGCCGGCAACATTGGGGTCCCTCAAATGACATTTGATCATTTTTATCACTTTCAGCTGGCAACCCCGAGAGCCATTGGGGCTTGAATATTCGGGTCAGAACCGACTTTGGCGAGTTCTTTTGTTCTACCAAACTCAAAAGTTGGCAACACCAAGTACACCAATCGGTGGTCTGTATCCTTGAGATTTCAGGAAAATTATGACATTTCAGAAAAACAAGATGGCGGACAGTGTGGCGGCCATTTTGTAAAAATGACGAAAATTCCCAATTTTTGACGCGATAAATGGGACAGCTGGCAACCCCCGACTGGATTGTGTTGTATGAACCGGTTGTGTATTTAGTCGAGGAGTGTTGCCTGGTGCAAAAATTTTCCCCATTTTGAGGGAGTTTTCCCAGATTTTCCCCGAAAACATGAAAAGTAGAAATAACGACATTTTGAATAGAGACTTTAACTAGCCGGCAACATTGGGATCCCCCAAATGACATTTGATCATTTTCATCACTTTCAGCTGGTAACCCCGAGAGCCATTAGGGCTTGAATTTTCGGGTCAGACCCGACTTTGGCGAGTTCTTTTGTTTTACCAAACTCAACGAACTGCCACCGTTTTTTTACTGACAGGTACCTTGTATCCTGGTTACTTTAGGAAAATTGTGACATTTTAAAAATTCAAGATGGCGACCGTGCCATTTCCGGTTTATTACCACTCACTCACTGACATAATTGTTCTCCCAGATGGTGGAGGGCGAGTGGGGTATATTTTTACAGATTCGTAAACAACTAACTCTCAAACCTATGGGAAAAGTGCCAAACCTCCCCTTTTCACCCCCCTTCTCAACCCTCCCTATCGTATCTCGGAAACCAAGAGACTTGGTACAGTTTTTTTTCAGATTCGTATAGAGGAGGCTTGGAAAAGTAAAAACCAGTTTTTCAAGTTGTCCCCCTTTCCCCCCTTCTCTGCCCCTTTAGGCGGATCTCGGAAGTTAAGAGACTTGGAACATTTTTTTTTCAGATTCGTATAAAGGTGTTAATTGTTGGTCAAAATCATTTTTCTAAACTCCCCCCTCTCCCTCCCTTGACCCCTCCCCCCATCGTATCTCGGAAACTAGGACACTTAGCGGCATTTTGATTTTTACTATACTTAATTTTTGTAGGGCATTGAAATTTTTATACCCTCCCCTCCCCAACCTCCCCTAAAGTTGAAAGATAGTAGCTTTCCGGGGGTAGGTAGGTTCTAAGTGGAGCGAACCTTTGAGGCCGAGTGGAGCGAAGGGGGGAGGTGGCGAGCGAAGCGAGCCGGCGACCTCCGTAGCGTAACGAAGGTTGATTGGGTGAAGCTCCCCTCCCCAATCTCCCCTAAAATTGAAAGGGCTGTAACTTCATAACGGTTAGAGATAGACTTCAGGTGTTTGAACAAATATTATAGTAGGCGTCGAAACCTGTCGGGTGGTAGGTAGGTCAAGGCGGTAGGTACGACAAGCAAACTTTAGGGTAATGTTTTTTATGGGAAAAGGTCTGAGTTTTTAAATAAGGTTTTAGATTTTATTAGGGGTTCGTAAGGGTTTTCATACTGTTTTAGGGGTAATTCTAACGGATTTTCCAATTCATTTAAGGGTGCCTATATATTCTCAAGATTTTCTAAGGGTAAGTAATACTTCTCAAAAACACCAAACACGCGAGCTGCGCGCAGCTCGCGCACTCAAGCAAACTAGTCTTTATTACATAAAACTGGCAGCATGTGGATGCATTAATACTCTATGCAAAACGTTATTGTAGGAGCGACCTAACGTTATTAGCGACAAAACACTGAAACTACATTCGTCATAGTGCAGTTTAAAAGGCAATAAAACTCCTACCACTGCTGCCGCCATGATTTTCAGTTGATTTCGTTGCTTTTAACTTGCGCAACTGCAACACTTTCCCTCGGGTTTTATGACTCGCGTGGTATGTGAAGCTGTCAATACATTGTGTGTTTTCTTTTACTTTCTGATCGCGAGAGTGTAAATATCTAACAAATAGACACCACTGCCGTCAATCGTGGTTTATGTTATTTTTAGTAGGTATGGTATAATTAACTTACTATTTATGACATAAATGAAGCAATATTTTCGAAGGTTTTCCTTGTTGTTTGTTTATCCCCTTTATGGTAATTCCTACTAAAGTACATGTACCCACGTCGGAAATTTGCAAACCTAATGTTATTCCACTGTAGCACAAATAGCCTGAAGCAGAATTATTTACGTCGGCAAATCCAAATCTTTTGTTTTCATCTTATCTTATCTCAAACAAAAGCTAATTTAAAACAACAATATCTTGATAAAGCCGAAATTCTCCGACATCTTTATAACTCTACACTATCTTCGCAAAATCTTTTCATACCTTCCCTAAATATTATATTCTTTTTCTTTCTAGATATGCATGCGCGGGCGCGTGCACATATTCAAGTACCTGGAAAACATGGCGAACAAAGACAACTTACCGGCGCACAGACGAGTAGAAGACACGAGACGAACAGCTAAACACAGCTCCTACATCAGCAGCTCACCGAACCAGAGCACCACGCATCAGATCACTTCGGGCAACGCCACGATAGATTGTCTGAGGCATAAGCCGAGGCATGTCGTCGATAGTGGGTACAGCACTGATGGAGTGGACAAGAGGTGGTCTAATGATGGTAAGTGATAGATTAAGAACTAAGGCGTCTCTTCGGGACATGCCACGAAAGATTTTCTGAGGCATCGAGGCATGTCTTCGATAGTGCCTACATTACCGGTGGAGTAGACAAAAGGTAGACGAATGATTGTGAGTGGTTTTACGATGAAGCGTTTGAAACATTTACAATTTAATTACTAGCAAGCTGTATCATGGGTTAATGTAAACCATTCACCATCTGAACTAATTTCGAAACTTGAATGTTTAGTCCATTTTCAGCAGTTTTAATAAACAAGACACGAAATTGTGTAATACCGTACTTACATTTCTTATTACGAATTTATTTTCATTCACATTTGGTATACACTCCGTTAACGGGCCCATTCACTATGTCAAGCGTCCTTAATGACTGCTGGCATTCACAAATGGCTCCCGACCATAAACAAATAAATGACGGGCATATAAACTTTTTACGTCCGGAAATAGGAACGGACTAAAATTAAGTCTGTTCAACCTTTTCTGGGACAACTTTTACTGTCTCCTATTAATATAAATCTCTTCTAACTGAATTGTTTTTCCAAATTGCTACTGACCTAAAAAGAGTTCAGAATTTATTGAGTGCATATTGCGATGCAGTTTGGATAGTGTTACGAGCGGTAACCAGAAAGTTTTCAAGCGAAATAAATGGATACTTGTGCATGCATGCAGTTGGAATAGTTATTTATTTACTTCTCGAGTAATACGATAAACACATTGGTGCCTACTACTAAGGTATCTATGTTAGTTAGTCCTTTTTCGAAATATTGTGATATCAATTTCGTTTCAGGCACTTGTTGTCTTGATTTTGTCAGTATTGTGATTATTGAGCTGCCTCATTGACAGCAGCTTCCAACCTATCCTATGCTGGAAGAAATTTCCAATGGGTTTTATCATCAAGTTTTTTCAGTAGCAGCCCGAAGACTGTATATGTAATTATGTACCCGGTTGATGGCAATATGTTCGCCCTGTATTACATGGGACTTAAATATCTGACGTGGGTGTACAGTCGTGGTCATTTCCACCTATTCTGTTAATTTTTTTTTCGCCTAAATCATGCGGAGGCGCCGAGCCACTCCACCTTAAACTTTAGGCCTATTAGGAAAGCGTCAACTTTGGCGCGCAAAATAACAATAACTCTCGTTTGGCATGTGTCGCCGATCGGCATTTTTTTTCATTAATTATTTATTATAAACTCAACGGGGCGGGAATAGAGAGCGTTTCTATGTTTTAAGTGCAAGCAAAAATTAGCTTAGTGGTGATCAGGCGGGAGTGTCCTCGATAGTACCATTGATGCACCTTAACTCATCGAGGAAAATGTAATTTGTAGTAGGGATGATGACTGACTTAAGAAAAATATGATTCTGTTTAGTCCGTCAGTTTGATTATCGATAAATATTGGATACGTGTTTTTTGTTTTATCAAATTAATAAAAAATGACGAAGATAAAACGTGTCAAAGATCATGAGTGGGGGCTTGTGACGTCACATTTGAGTAAAAAATGTACTCAAATGTGACGTCACACGAGTTTTTGACGCACTGTATCTCCGTCATGTTACGTCTTCATTTTTTGTTTACGTGAAAAAAGAAAAAAAAATGTATCCAATATTTTTTGGAAATCTATCTGACAGACTTAATTAGATTATTTTGATATCTACCCTGTTGTACGGAGCCATTTTTTTTTACCTGCAGGTGGCGGGGACTCATGCGGAGGTGGCAGTGGTCGTTCAACTCCAAGCACACCATCCACCCTGTCACCCGGAGCGGCTCTATCCAGGGCGCAATCGCTCTCCAGCGAGACACCCCTCGCGCCCCTCACCCCTTTACTCTCCGGGTATGTACTATGCAGTATTTGGGTCTCATAATATGGTGGCTTGTAGACAAAATGAATACTGATTTATTTTAACTGGTTGTGATTTTTAATTGATAAATTACCTAATAGCAGAAAGTATTAGGGTTTTTTTTTTGACATTAATACGGAATGCCAGTGACATTATACGCTCTTTTATTTTTTGGGAAAGTAATCTAACTTTATTCTGATGTGAACATGGTCTTGTCACTGACATTCAACAGATTTAGATTTGATTAAAGAATTCTGTGTAGTAGACTTTTTTTAATTAGGTACTTACAGTAACAGTTTAAAACAATTTTAATTTCGACAATTACCAGTTTTTTTATAATTTTGAATAGCGGATACGAGCTTAGCAGAACTAGAATAATTTTACTAACTTCATAATATTATTATAATTCTGGAATAATCTTTGCATTTTTATTAATTCCGAATTTAAAGCCTACGTATATCTGCTAAACTCGTATCCTTTTTAGTGACATTTAAAATTAATTTGAGTGCAATAATTTGTAATAATTCTGGGTGTTTCTTTATAACTATGTGTAGATTGAAATAGCTGCTTATATTTTTATTTTTTTTATTTTTCGCATTGGCCGATACAGAGGTAAACTTATAACTATTTCCGTTCTTCACAGCCATTATCACCCCCTTTCCTATGTCTCATGTTTCCGCAACGATATCAGTTGGTGCTGTTCAGAACAAAATGTGTTTTACTTAGGGTTAGTTTAGATGCAAGTTGCTTTGCCATCAAGCAATTCGAGAGTATGTGCTGGGCGTACGAAACCTCGGAACATAATTGAAAATCCGAAGTAGATGTAATAATCATAAACTAAGCAGCACTGTCATGTGCAGTCAGCGCCAAAATTATTTTTATTAAGGTGAAAGCGTCAGGGTAGCCCGCGAAATTCAAATTTTCTTACGTTTTTTGCAATTTGCAGACCAGTGCTAGGTTGTATGTTGATTAAAATATTCCTCGCGACTGTAAGACGTATGTAGTTACAGAATTATAATCATCAAAATCATCAATACAAACCTCCTAACTCATACAGGTGCAAGAATTACTTTTTCAAGGTCAAAGTCATTCCTGCACCTTCATGCGCTTGGAGGGTTGTATTCATGATTTTGATTATTATAATTCTGTAACTATATACGTCTTACAGTCGCGAGGAATATTTTAATCAACATATAACCTAGCTCTGGCCGCAAATTGCAAAAAAAAAAAAATCGCTGGCTGGTTGGAGCATCCACCTTAAGACTGCTTATTTGTCCCGATGTTTTTGGCTGTACATTTAGCGGAAAAAATCGTGCATAATTGAATAAGCATAACAGCTTGATTGTAGCAAGGCATAAGGCCCAGACTCCAGTAAAACGGAGACGAGCAAAGATATGCAAGATTCGACCAATCATATGACCCACGCAAATTTCAACCAATGTGATTGGTCGGTTTCCGCACGTCTCCTCTCCACTCGTCTGCGCTTTGGTGGAGTCCGGGCTTAATCAACCTATAATATTCCCACTGCTGGGTCTACGCCCCCTCGTTCTTTTTTTAATAAACGTTGGTCACAACTGGGAATTTTCTCCTGTATCGTGGTGCGTTTACAAACATTTAAACGCACATACACAAACTGTGTCCTCTATGAGCGAGGGACCTAAGTTAAACACATTTATTCCTGGACAACGATTTGACCCAGATATCGTTGTAACTCCGGCTCTCTTTTTTTATTAACCCCGGTGTTGTCCCTTTCAGCGTCCGTATTTCACCCGATGGAAACATGTCGAATGGCGACGATAAGAGTAAATTAGCCCATCAACAAACCTACAGGTACATTGTCATATACGCACGACATTCACTAACATACGCACTGGTTTATATGTATGAGGTTTTACTAATGAGGTTTGATGCTACATAGATTTCGTAGTTTTGTTGTTGTTATAAAAAAAATTAAACTAACTCTTAGTCGCTCTTTTTATAACAACATCATACTTAATCTTCTTACGGTACCTTAATCGTGCATGTTATTATTAATTATTCACTCTACTCAATACTATTTATCTTTAGCTATTAGAAATACTTTAAAACACTTACTAATAAAAAACTTATGAACAGTGGGGTCCACATTAGCCCTGGGTTGGAAGAAAATGGTACATGAAAGTCATTGGAAAAATCCTTCGCTCAGCACTGGGATGAGGCTAACAGTCATCAGAAACTATGTCCCAAAATACAAAAACTCTTCAGTATAAAACACCAAAGTAAACTATACATTCTTTTGAATGCATCACCTATATGGACCTAACATAAATTCTGCCCAGCGCCTTGACCCGACGTCCGTTCATTTAGTCTTGTGAAGCAACACAGAACACACCTACTTTTCACGATATCCTCCCAAAATATCTATCTACTACACGGTGAACGGAACAATCAATCATTCTATTTTAATCGCAGTTCGTAACACTTTGACTTATTGTTCTGCAGTCCCGTTTAAAATGTAGATAGAATTTCCTTTAAGAATAAAATGTATTGTAGGTCAATATTTTTGAAGCTATTGATGTTTGGAGAAGAAATAATGTATGTTGAATGTACTAGAATTAGATAACCACAATGCCAGATTGGCGGTCGCTTCGTGTAAAACAATTGTAATAAGCTGCATTCAGTTGAACTGGGAGCCTGCACTCTATATGGTATTATGGTGTAAAACACCTCTTAACGAAGCCGAAAGGAACTTGTTCTCCTCGTCATTGCGATCATTTTTTGGTTCTATATCATACCTGGGAACCTTCTAGTTACGGAAATATTGGGGGTCAAAGTTCCAACTTTTTGACAAGTTTTTTTTTTTAATACAAGTTTTTAATGTAAGATTTTTACTTTAAACACCTCCCCGTACTATTCAATCAATCCATCAGCACAATGTTTTGAGTGCGTTACATTGAGTTCTACCACAAAACATGATTTTTCACCCCAAAAAATAGTCGTTTCCCAGCAATAATTTTTGCGTGAAGTTACTTAGTTTGATGTACAGAAAGCTTAGTTGACGGCTTCGTGATGAGGTGGTTTACACCCTGTATACAACATAGTTACGAAAAAGGCTAAGCATATGATGACTCAATCGTACGTATCGTAATGTACGGATGTTTGTTACTCATTCACGCATAAACTACTAAACGGATTTGGATGAAATTTTGCACACAGATAGTTTATAACATAGATTAAAACATATGATACTTTTTATTCCGGTAGTAAGATCCCATGGGACAATTATCAAACTTCACGCGGGCGAAGCCGCTGGCAGAAGCTAGTACTAAAAATAAACACATTCTATAAATGCAGTTGAGAGTTATTTGTACTAGTGGCCAGTAGAGGTTGATGATTGATGATGATGATACATTTATCCTTAGCGAACTGTAATAATAGCTTAGTTTCCACCATCAATAAATTGCAAATTTATTTAGTCCGTCAGTTAGAGTATCGGAAAATAATGGATACGTATTTTTTTGTTTTTGTAAATCAATGAATATTGACAAAGATAAAACGCATCAAAACTCGGGAGTGGGGACTCGTAACGTCAGAACGCACTAAAAATTATACCACGGCGTGACGTATTGAGAATTTTAAAAGCGTCGTATCTTCGTCAATTTTGGTTTACGTAACAAAAGAAAAAATACGGGTCATATATTTTTCGATAATTTAACTGACGGACTAATTTGATTTTTTCGGTTGACAAGCCTATTGAATTTAATATTTATAAATTCCAATCACTCTGTATCCTTATACCAGTATGGGTCATATTACTAATAGCATGCACGGTATCGTTTGTCCGTAAACACACTAATTGGAGTCTCCCGAACTTCCGACTATGGGTGCAGTACGAACAAATAGTTCACACACTCGCACGACTCGCTTTAATGAACGAAATGCTTCTGGCACTCGTTTTCTACTTCCTAGTGAGGTGTGGTCTAACGTGTAAAGACTTTAAATTGTATTTGATTGAATAATGTTGTTAGCAAATAATATTCTGGTCTTTCATTAACATAATATTTGTTTGGACTTAGTACGAAATCGTATTGTATACAGAGTCTATTTTGAAAAGTAACAGCTACCGTAAAACGAAATCTATGTGTCAGCAAACATCACTATCAGCGAGGACAAAATCTTACTAAAATTTTGCAACATTCCAGACAATACAAAGAAGCCTTAAGACAGCAACGTCAGCAAGACATCTACCGCCCCCGCACCGACCAGGCTTCCCCCGAGCTGGACTCGTCGCCGCACTCCAACAGCCAGAGCCCCATCCACAAGCCCTCCCACTCCCCAGTCAACGGATACAGTAGTAACGTATCTCCTAGTCTATACAAAACCGCCTCTTCCAATACCAGTATACTATCCAATACCTCATCCCCCAACCTTTCCCAAGTGCCAAACTCCCCCCTCTTACACTCCACACCCAGAAGGTTCCAGAGCCAATCGACGAACGGGAACGGAGCCATAGAGAAACAAGAAGAGAACAAAAGGCCCGTACAAAAAGTAGTGCCATCGAGAAACGTGAACAGCAAGATATACTCGACTGTCAACGGGAATGTCGACTACAACGGGCGCGTTAACGGTCAAACAGATTCATACATAAAGCCGACATCACCTTCTAAATCACCAACGAATACAATAGGGTATAACAGCTTAGGGAAGTCGAGTATACCGCGACAAGTGAACGGGGACAGCGCTAAGTTGCTGACGACGAGTGTGTCGTTTGTGAAAGGTGCGGCGCCCAAGCCGCCCGGCAAGATGGCGTGGAACAAGGACGCAGCGGCCGATAAGCTCAGCTTCACCATGAAGAGGGAGTTCGATAAGCAGAAGGAAGAGTTGGATCTGCTGACGCAGTTGAGATCGGTGAGTTTTCATTAACTTATTTTTGGGGGAATAGAGAAATCATTCTGTTAATCTTAAACGTTGGCATAATCAATGTTTTGAAGCTCAGAATTTGTTTTGTGTCTGACATTGAGTGCGCGTAGCCATTATTTAGTAACATACAATGAGAATAGGAAAATAAACTAAAAAAAAATATGATTCTGTTTAGTCCGTCCCCTATATTATCGAAAAATATTGGATAAGTGTTTTTTGTTTTATGACGAAGATAAATCGTGTCAAAGATCATGAGTTTGTGACGTCACATTTTTGCGTAAAAAATGTACTCAAATGTGACGTCACAGGAGTTTTTGACGCACTGTATCGTCTTTATTTTTTGTTTACGTGAAAAAAGAAAAAATATGTGTCCTATATTTTTTGGAAATCTATCTGACGGACTAATTAGATTTTTTTGTCATCTTCCCTATTGGGCTCTCCCTTAAACTGAAGATTAAGCACCATATATAGACACCAAGAATATACATATTTCTATAGTAGCTATTGCGGGAATATCCTTGGTATCTAGACTGGAAACTAGCTGATTACTTCGCTGATTTGGGTATTCAGGCTGTCAAAAAATACAATGATTATTTCAGAATGGGCTAAATATAGGTGTTGTTTTTCTTTGGTCGTGTCTTTAGTTTGCATTTGAAGTAGCAATAGGCTGTACTGACAAAATCTAAATAGTCCGTCAGTTGGATCATCAAAAAAATGTTGACCTATATTTTTCTTTTGTTATGTAAACCAAAATTGACGAAGATACGACGCTTTTACATTTCTCAATACGTCACACCGTGGTAAAATTTTTAGTGCGTTCTGTAGTCACGAGCCCCCACTCTCGAGTTTTAGCTGACGGACTAAATATATTTGCAATTTATTGAAAGTGGAAACTAGCCTATTTCCGTAGATTTGATGATAAGTAATGATTGGTCCCCCTAGATCATCGAGTCCCGGCTGAAGATGTCGCTCCCGGAGCAGCTGGCGCCCGCGCTGAGCGACGGCGTGGTGCTGTGCCACCTCGCCAACCACGTGCGGCCGCGCGCCGTCGGCTCCGTGCACGTGCCGTCGCCTGCGCAGGTACGCGCTCAAGTAATTATACCCTTATAAACACTGACATTATATTTTATTGCTCCAATACTTGGCAACTTCCACGTCGTCGTTCGCCGCGCAGAGGTTGCTTTGGCTGCATGCTTTAAGGCACAGCGGGCAGGATAGGAGCTGGAGGATAGTTTGCGACACAGCTCTCCAGCCACCCCCATAAGTTACGCCGTTCGTACAAGCCAACAAAATTATGAAAATTATTACATCTAATTTTAAATACAATTTTCTCTCTGACAGACAGTTTACCTACTCCTGTAACAGATCATCTTATATCTCATAATATTATAGAAAATTGAAATGGCATATTGTCGTTAATGTATAGTTTTAAACAAATACGTCCGTTAACGTTGTAATAACCATTGTTATCCAATAACCAAGCGTGAGTCCGAATCGCACTGTCAGTCGATAGTATTTCTGTTTTTGATGTAACTAATGGATAAAATGTTTGTTTCAGCCCAAACTTACAATGGCGAGATGCCGGAGAAATGTGGACAACTTTTTAGAAGCGTGTCGAAAAATTGGAGTTGAAGAGGTGAGTCGCACTTAGACATATAATTTAATTTATAATATTTTCAAAGTATGATACTAATTTATTTTTCTTAATATATTTTGGGACCTTTTATACGATTTAAAGTGGGAAGAAACGTGTGTTTATCGTGATTAATATTATCGGCAGTAACTTTGCATTCCTGCCGTGTCCGTTTCGAGTGTTGCAGGGTCTTGTACGATATCCCTTTGCGAGCAACAGAGATTATTGTAATGAAACTAAGAGACGGGTGGCGTGTGTTGCAGGAGGTCATCTGCTCGCCCGAAGACATACTGGAACCCCTGGAGAGCGACGGAGACGACAGTATCGTGCCTCTCGCTCGCACAGTGACCGCTCTGCTCACACACGCCACGCCCCCCCCGCCCAGGGATACGCACACAGACCCCTACTACACTAGCTTCGAACAGTCGCACGAGGAATGCGCAGGCGGCGACTATGACGACACAGAGGATCCTGAATCATCGCTAGAAGTCAACTACTACCAAAGGCAGCTAAGGAGATACTCAGAAGAACGCTTCATCAGCAACTTTAACTTCCCCGACAACAACCAACACTACACCATTGACGAATCCGAAGAGTATCAAAACACTGAAAACAATAACACAGACTCAAATGCCCACTACTCACCAGTGTACGGGACCAACGAACTAAGAAATAGAGGACCCTATTACCAGACTAATAGAGTCCAATTCGTGACGCCCTTCTGCAAGGAAGACCACGTACTGAAAAGCGATAATTTCGAAATTTACGACACCGATGAAGTCGATTTTCCTACCGAATTGATAAGGGAAGAAGTGGATACTGAACGATACGATAGGGGTAAAATGAATCTCGATATACAGCACAATCTGAACAGTGTGATTACTACAGAGACTGAAGCTCCCAAGGAGGTCGAGAACAAAGTTCTTTTCACTTGGCTATGCCTTGGCACGTTCTTCGTGTCCACCATTTTGCTAATCATATACCCTTTGTAAACTTTACTTGATAATATTGTGATTTGTAACCGACCGAACATTTTAGACCTCATTTTCTGTATGTTGAAACTAAATAATCATCATTACACGATATAAACAATGATCTTTTGTCACATTGTGACGTAGAAATTTGAATCAAATAAAGGTTAAAAACACTCACCTTGAGTATTCAAAGCGCGTTCATGTTAATAAATAAGAAAAACGCCTCAAAGTAAGTTAGTATAGTGCTGAAAAAGTCAGCATTTTTCTTATTTGTCCTTTTCATAAGGAATGTATTGTTTAGGGGTTTGTCAACATAGGTCAAGCGAATGTATTGCCTTTGACACAGTCTGACTGTGATTGGTCTGAAATCGAATTTTGAGGCTAGATTTTTAGAATGATCTTGAACTAGAAGTCTGAAAGGAATTGGACGGTATTTCGACGGATTTATACAATGGAATTTAGATTTTTATGTTTTATAAAGACATTACGGTTGCAGTGAATTTGTTTGTTAGTATTTGATTGGTATAGTTTTATTATAATTGGTATAATTCCACTTGTTATAACTTCATTCCCATTTGAGGCATTTAAAATTTTAATTAGTAGTTTTTTTTATTATTAATATTTTTACATAATTTTGCCTATTGGTTGCTATTGTCGGCTATTTTTGCGTGTTTGATTTTTATATTACGTTTTGCAGGCTGTGATTAGGTCAAAATGTAACATATGCACTAAAATGAGTTGTATAATACACAGTATAGCTAAAAAGACAGAAATGGTAATTAACGATGGCAAGTACGGTCAACTAACATCAGTAGTGACACTAACTACAACAATAACGGCTTTACTGCTATGAAGTAAAGGCGGGATCAAAGCCAAGTTGTTACTTTCAACGTGTGGTTGATTATACGAGCTGTCAAACAGTCTGCAGAACTATTATTCCATAGATCTCATCGTTTGTTGTGTTGAAGAGTGATTCGCTATAAGTATGTGTTAGGTTTTTTTTGTCTTTACATTTTACGTAACAATGCAATGCAATTATTAATGCAATTCTTATACGTAGCAGCCGTAAGGTTAGGTAGTCTTTTTGCACCAAAATACGATAACATTTTACACGAAATAGATAGAAGCACTCTTTACTTATGAACATTGTTAGAAGGTAATAAATCTCTGATTAAAAGTAGTAATTAAACACAGTTTATAAGTAAAGAACTAAGGAACAAGTAAAAGAATTCTCATTTAAAATTATGATGGATTTGAGCCTAGTTAGTATCTGATGTGTTATGTGATTCTATAGATTCGTCGCGACTGTTAGAATTTCAAAAGGTTGATTAATTGGTAGAGCCGAAAAATGGCGTATACCACCGATTTAAATCAACGAAGTTGATAAATGAAAATGCTATGGGAAAAATTGTAAAGGAATACTAAATTGTTCTCGATACATAAGTATCCTGGCATGATATTCGAAACTGATTTAAAATCCATGGCAACAGTTTTCGTAAGAAAATCACATAAATACGATTGCAATGAGCCATATTAATGAAAGTATAGCAATAGTTGAATCACATAACAAATCATATTTCAAAATTGAAAGTACAATAAAACATACTCTTAAAACATTGGTGCATGAAGTATTAGAGACGAAAGGAAATGATTGATTACTAATATATTATACTGATAACGTAGCGTAGCGGTTTACTCGATACTTCTTATCAAATAAGAATTATATGCCTTATTCGAAACATCATATCGTTATTGTATTATTAATGCAAAAGCTAACTTGGTTTTTTAGATAAACGTATGGCACGTGTGCGCATTGTACATACGTGGAACTATACATTAGTTAAGGGATGAATAAGTGGACTCCTGAGATTGGTGAGAAATTCTTACATGGAGGTAATGATGGCAGTTTCGTTACTATACTTAATAATAATCCATTTATTTCAGGTAACAAAGACCCATACTTATATACCTTAACCTAATAATACATCTAATAACAATTTTTGTTATTAAAATGTCACTTATAGGGATATCTTCCGTGATTATTGTTTATTACGGAAGATATCCCGTAAGTAACATTTTAAGTATAGTTATGAACCGTGAAAGCTTAAAACAGATTCGTTACTACACGAAAATAGTAGAAGTTGCACAAAAAACAATATTTAAAATATTCATTTTATAATTATTTCGGGTTTTCTTCTGTAATTCTCTATTCTGGTTTACGAACAAAACCATGTATGATCTCGACAATGTTGTGATTTGAAAAGTTGTAAGCCAAACTTAAAATATAAAGCGACTTGGCGAGTTCACGAATTTCACTAGACAACAAAAAAAAAGACAAAATTCAAATACAATGCGTACCGCGTCCAAAGTAGGCAATTTTTTCATCGGTAGCGAGTAATATTTAGTATTTCGAGGCTTTTTACGTAACAATTTTACGAAAGATAATATAAAATATGATATAAAGACAAGTTTTACAAAAATGTTCTTATAATAATCAAACAATATTCCTTAACGAAGCCAACCAAACAAAATTGATGCCAATAAGATCAGTATAAATTTTATTATATATTATATAATAATAATGATGTTTTATCCATTTATAAAGTAACAGAATATGACAAGATTAAAAGTATTCGTAAAATATATAAAAAGTATATTAATTATTATTATATTGTAACCATTCCAAAGATGTGTTGATAAAGACTGTAGCTTCTGTTAATCGTTTCTTACTCACACACTTACTATGGCTTTTTTCAATACTTCTTGCTAATTTTGTAACGTACTTAACCCGAAATTATAATTTATCTATGACTAGTTTTGCTATTTGCCCGTATTTTAATTTTGCTGTAACTTTATTGAAATAATGCAAAGCTAACGAGTATCTCACGAAATAGCAGTGAGATTAAGCTATTAGATAACAGCAAAGAAATTAAGTAATTTAATTGTAGTGCACCTTGAAATATAGTCAAGATGACAAAAACGCAAAACACTCTCTTCCAATCCTTTACTTACAATGTAAGATATACGTATGCCACGAAAATCTGTAATGAGTGTAAAAAGACTTAACGAAGCCAAAAAGATAATGGAAGTGTCAAAGCTCCAACATTTTCCACGAGTTATAAAACAAATATGTTTTTAATGTATAACTTTACTTTTTAAATACCTCCATGACTTTTGACATTACTTTTTGTACTTCCGTAAACCGTAACATCAACGCGAAAAAAAGTAATTTCCTAGCAAACATTTTTGCGTAGAGTTATTTAGTACAGAATGCTTGGTTGACGGCTTCGTGGAGGGTTCGTTCACACCTTGGACCGAGAGTCAAAATGTCAAAAACGAAAAACATTTCAGGCTTCCGTTCCATTACCATAATTATAAGATATACGTATTAGAAGAAAATCTAAATTAAATACGGCAAATATCAAAACCTTTTATCTATTATGTATATTCTGGTCATAAGCTATTTGTATATGTGTGGTATTTTCTTTCTACGCTTCTTAACATAATCTTATTTTTTGAGCTTTAAAGTCGCAGTACAATGCTAATTATCGATAATTATATGATATAATTAAGAGATATAGATGTTTAATATATAATTAAAAGCTTATAGCGTACATATATTTATTAGCTTGTGGTGCTTGGGTACTTATTTATGTAGTTTATAGTTGACTGGTTTTAATTGTACCTAAATATGTGCAACTACCCGCCTATATTTGTGTTTCTAAGATTGTTTGAAAAGTGTGTGTGGTCAAGTTTGAAAAAATGGCTGCTTTTTCCATTTGGATGTAGTTTTCTCATCGTTTATTTAGGAACAAGTTTTCTTTTTTGTAAATCGATTTTGAGTCGATATTTATACAGGTTGTTAAAGTAGTCGCGTGCCATAGCTTAGGGGTGAGTTCAGTATCGATAAAGGAACCCGAAAAAAATATTAAAAAAATTAAAACAAAAAAAATATTGAAAGATCAACCTAATTTAATACCTACTTACTTAAAATAGCAATCGTTTAGGATTAATAGTACATTATGATATAAGTGCGGTAAGTTGAAAATTACAGCCGAGGCGATATTGCAAGCCCGAGTCGTAGGCGAGGACGATGAAAAAGCGGAGCGGAGCGGAGAGGCTGTAATTATCAAAGCGCACGTATGTCATACGACGTTTTATAACATATTTGCGAGGAAATAAATAAAACAAATAAAAACAATACAGCGAAAAGAAAAAGCGCGCGGAATAATTTTTACTTGTTCACAAATTAGCGATGCGCACGCATCAGCGCTTTTTTTTTAAGGCAAAGACACAAAAAACAGCCAGTATGACTAATAAAGTAAATTAATATTTTTGTGTTTTTGTTACAGATAAATGGTTGTAATTTAATGTCAAATTTAATTAAATTAAAGAATAAATTTTTTATTTATTATATTTCATCTCCCAAAGTTAGGATACATTACGATATTGAAATTGGTGAAATAAGGGACCCTTTACGAGCTAAGACATTAGCTCGTAAAGGGTCCCTTATTTCACCAATAAAATTATTTTATAGCTATTTGAAGTTAGTAGGTAGAGGTACTAAATAAGGTTGATCTTTCAATATTTTTTAATGTTTTTTTTTTTTTGTAATCGAGTTCCTTTCTCGATACTGAACTCACCCCTAAGCTATGGCACGCGACTACTTTAACACCCTGTATATGTATTTACCGAACAATGGTGGTATTTTATAAAATCGAATATACTCAATAGTTTTATTTGAAGCATAAGTAACAAACTAACGCATTTCAACTCTACTTATTCTTGCCAATCACACATTAAAGCCAGTCTAATTATCTAATTCCAGTTATATTTAATTAAATAATAAGTTGATTGGTTTACTTTTTTTTTCTTTTTTGATTATTTTCTACTAAAATTCAGTATTATAATTATTTTAGACGTAATTTGCATTTAATTACACGCATTTTTCACGTAGTGCACTTTGAAAGAGATTTCATTGTTCATGTTTTTTTTTTCGAAACTACATAATGTGGAAGTTTTTTCGAAATATTTTTTGGCTATTAGTCATAGTTTTATTATAGAGAAAAATGTTTAAAGTGTATTTTTTTTTGTATGTACTTACAATGTTTCAACTACTTAAAGAAATAAATTTCTTATTGGCAACACTTGTGTTTTATTTTTCAGTTAGATTTCATACCGATACAATCTCAAAGTTTACTGTGGACACTTTTTACAAACATTACTTCGTATCCATCGTCTCCTGTAAGGGCCGAGTCACACCGGAATGGCAGCGGCGACGGAGCTCGCGCGCGACCTCCAGACCCCACGCGCCTAGTCTCCTCTGACTAGTTTAGTTTCTACATTCGGTCGGCAGCAGCCCGCGGTGCCGCGGGCGGCCGAGCGACCTTATCAAGCTTTTCAAGCGATACTGCAGGCTTAGCCAAGTTGACAATTTACAATCGTTAACGTTAGTAGAATGACATCATCTCAACGGTAAATCACGTGATCAACACAAACGAATAGAAAATTCGTAGACAAGTTTATTTCGTTCAAAATTATAGAATAGAATGTTATCGCTTGTACAATGTTGATCGCTATACTCCTTGGTAGGAACGCTCACCATAGACTAAAGTGTAGGTTTTTTCTACAGACATTAGAGAACGAGTGATGGACTCAGTCGTGTCAACTTGGCTGCCAATTTAGCGCTTTCTACAATCGCTTACGCCGAGGCGTTTACGATTGTAGAAAGAGAATCGATATGAAACGTTTGTAACTTGGCTAGGCCTGCTGGTCTTTTAAGTATGTAGATAAAGTTTAAAATTATTTCACACTGAAAGTGCTCGCCCCGTCGGAGCCGGCCGCTGCCATTCCGGTGTGACTCTGCCCTAACTGGCCCTGTAAAACATAACATACCTTTCAAGGTGATTGTTGATCAAACGCTAAGCCAGCTCTTGAGAACCACATGCAGATTTGTGTGCTTTTTCCTCGAACTTGTCTTCCAGACCTCCGAGAAAAACGCAATATGCATATGGTTTTTAGTGAAATCCTCCTATGGGACACCCCATAATGACACCTTGCTAACCTCTACACTCTCTTCCAGAAACTAATGTGCTGCGCAGCCGATGTCCTAGAAGGCAAGGGAACAGTCCAAGTCGCCATCACAGTGACGGAACTCCTGCGACGTCACGCGGCCCTGCGCTCGTCCCCGCACGCCGTCACTAACGCCACCTAGCGCCCGAAACTCGCACTCGCGCCCATGTCCGGACTGTCACTGTAAATACTATACTAGATACCAAACTTGTGGCTGTAGCGGTCATAAAACGTGTGACGAGGACATGATTAAAAGACTATACTAAGGCAGGTATCACACACAACGATTCTCAATTTAAAACTTAATGCTAGATTAAGCCAATCACATGTTTTCAAATCTATGCTCAAGGTGAGTTTCGTGCTATAATACGAGCGTAAGTTTCGTGTCATCTCGCTCCTAAGTTTCAAGACCGTAACAAGCCACGGATATTGGTGTGTTGGTATTATAGTTGATTATTACGTCGCCATGGAGAGGTTGAAAGCGTGAGTTATGTAGATGTACAAATTGATACTAGTTTTTTAATTAAAGTGTCTAAAGGACACTTAAATTTAGCCCTTGGTAGATGAGTGTCTATCGATGCAATTATCACACCTATTGCGGTTGCATACGACATGTTACCGAATGCGCTAGGCATTTTAGAACTAGTCTTATACAATTTTAAGTCTCGTGATTTGTTTCAAGATTGGAAATTGAAATCCTGATATCTTTACACTGATGTAGATATTCCTTTTCCTGGGCAAATATGTCACATATGTCGACACGCCAAAGCACCGTTTCAATCATTACGGTAGATTTTCTAATTATTATAATATCTAGGTGCAAGTTAGTCATAGCTAAGAAACAAATTAAAACTACTTGTTTTCACATTGGAATCGAACGACCGGTCCAAATATCAAATGAACAAATTAAATGAGTCAGTCAATATTGAATAGAGATAGTTAACAAGTAATACGCTAATATTATACGAATAAAGAGTTTGGTATACATTTTCCATTTCACGTCATACAGCAAACATGAAATAAATATATAAAAAAAAAGTTACGAAGAGTAAGAGAAGCTCTCTCGATTTCATAAAGTTAGATCAAATACGTATAAGTCCATGACAGAGTCGGGTGAAGAAAATGGAATAAAAAGTAGATAGCGTATCCTTTACAATTGCTTTTCTACTGCATTAAACTTTCTCGTGCAATACGTCTACGACTTTTATGCACATCCTAGATTTTTCATGACCTATAATATAAATGCGAGTAATAACACGTCGAGTACAATTTTCTTAGGATTATTCCCGCTGTCCACCGCCTGCTTGTCCACCCCGTGTGGACAGTGTCACAACTTTTAAAAATATGTCCCACTGTCCCCGGGGGGTGGCCACTGAGAATCATTACTATAATGGGAGCAAAATGGAAACGGAATATGGATAGTAATTGCTTAGGGTCGGCTATTTGTTCTATAAATACTAACGATCTACAGACCCAAACATCTTGCAACCTTGAAATGTATGGAAAAATTAGGCAACAATAACAAAAAAAAAAAACATTTCAACCAATGTAGGACGTAATAGCAAAATCACAATAAGGTGCTTTAAATAAATGCACAATACACGAATTTATTAGTGAATTTTCTATGAAACATTTTACACAAGTTGAATAGGCCGCGTAAGTAGACAAATTGTTAGGACGTCTTTATTCGAAGTGCCTCTTTATAATGGCGAGCAGAATATTAACCACTTTGAAAAGAACTTTTAAATAATTTCTTCAAGCAACGTGTCATAGAATAATTTAGAAATCAAAACGATTGTATGATATTTAATCTTAGATCGATTCTGTAAAAATAGATCATTTTCTGCTCGACACTGTACTATCATCTTTCTCCGAAGTAGATTCTTGAAGTGTCTTAGCAAATTGGTATAGTCTGAATCTTGAAGTTATCAAGTTAGTACTGAATTGCACGGGCCTTATAAATGTTAGTGTTTACTTCTATGGTCCATGAGTATCTATCTAATTGAGTAGCCCTAATAAAGTTATCAAATCCCATAATATGCGACAGGTTCAATAAAATGTGCGAAGGGATTTGAGGACTGGAATCTATTTTTGATCGAATATTATAATTTTTTCGTGATGTTTTCTAATGTTTGTAAAATAACGACAGAACTAGTAACAACTCCAGTTAGCTTTTTTTGGCAAGTCAAGATCAATGCTTAATGATCTCGATGCGTAGGCGCAAGCCTAAGTCAATTAGAATGTCAAAGTTTTCTTATCAAAAGCTGGAAATGGTTTTCCCCATAACCATCATAGGGCCACTTGTAACACATAATTATATGATTGTACGATAATTCGGGCTGTGCGTCTGTCATTAGAAATTACCTACTAATAAGTAGTCGCGAATTAGAAGCTAGTAGATGAAGATGAAGATTTCTCGATTTACTAACACGGCCGTGAAATACTTAAGTAATTGAAGGGATTTGTTCACTTCTGTAATCTTTATAATTAGCATAAGGACTGTCCTTACCTATTAGTGAGTCTACACTGTGCAACATGTAATGTAATCAATTGTGTAATGCAACAGGTTGCATATTTAATCTTGATTTACATGTAAGTAGCGATGTGTCACCGGTAATTACGGCTTTACGTTTGCCAACTTGTGTTACACCTTTAGTTACATTGCATGTTACAGAGTGTGTTGTTGCACCATAATTAATTATAAGAAAAAAAATCGTGATAGAATGGGACGAGTTTCGCGTTGTTTAGGAATTGTGTAAGTTTTAAATTATTCTAAAACTTTTTGATTCTGAATAGAGTCGTGTACTTGTGTGCAGTGATATAGTAAGGAATTTTCTCGTATATTTTTTGACTTCTAGATGAATTTTCATCAATTATAAGAATCATCCATCATCCTTGTTGTCATTATGAACATAGTCATTCTTTTAAGGATTTGAAGTACTTACACAAACTAGATAAAAATTAAAAGGGCACACAATATGCAGATTAACGTCTTAAATGAAAAATATGACTCCATACTAAAAATACTTTGAAAATACTTTAACAAATATTCATTCATTTTCATGAAATAAAAAAAGATTGTAAATATTATTCACATATCCTTTTTACCACCGAATTCTAAACGATATGGAATTCTTGTAATACTCATTTAGGTATTATAATTATAATATTCTAGTTTATAATTTTGTTCTCGTCACTTCTAAATATAGTCAATTCTCATAAATATAAGTCACAATTATGATGTATAAAATTATCTGTAATTATAAGAATTATATTATTCGTGTTGTGTTTAGTATCTTATTTTTTCATAATTTATCAGATGTGAATGCTTTATTATTGATTAGGCTTATTGTCTTCTAATGTTATCCCTTTCTTCATAATTATATGATGTCAGGTATTGGAGATGAAACTTGAAGGAATTTAATTATTTTGTCAAATGATTTGTGTTAGGCTATTGCAATTAATTTACTGAAGCCGTGCTGAAATGATGTCGATAGGAAGTAGACTTTGCTTCGCATATTTTCACATACTCTTTTTCAAGCATTTTTAGTGCAACGAAAATCTAAATTAGTTGCTTTGATGAATAATTCAAAGCATGATACAGCTCAGGTAATTGGGCTGTATCATGTTACAACATGCATCATGTTGCACTAAATAGTTAATTGATAAAAAAATGGATAAATCGTTCGTTAAAATGTACTTTTGTTTACTTCAGAAAAAAAGATTTTTATTTTATTTTTATGTTTAGTTTTACATTTCACGTTGTGGTTTTACTGCCAACTTAATTATAAATTATTATAATTTTTGTGAACAACACACAATACTTACGTAATAGTTTTATTTCGCTCCTAGAGTTGTGTTACCACTGATTTGAAATTACATAATATTGAAATTATTCATAAACTTTATAATTAATATGCATTTTGTAATCATCACAAACAACTTTGTTGTTTTTAGTAGATGTAGGTTTTATACAACGGTGATTAATTTTGGGAAATGAAGGTTCATTGAATATGTCTTTATAATGAATAGAACCTGAATATATTTTTGTAGTGTTTATATTTCAAGGCAAATTACGAAGTTAGCAATGCACCTGTTTTGATGTGCTGTTGTAACCCTTGATCTGTCCACGAAGTAGACACAATAGTTAAACAATGGTGTCTCGAACAAATTGGTCATTTGACAGATCATGATTTATGCTGGGTACAGATTGGTGAAATGTAACACATGTTGAGACAAATTCACCTACATGCTGAGTTTATGTTGCATTACTTAAGTCTGGACGGCTCATCTGTGTTACATTTCATGATACGTTTCACCAATGTGTACCTAGCAACACGCAAAAAAAGTTTAAAGTGTCAAAACGTCACATAGTATGCCTTAATCCTCAGTAAGACGAAGAGTAGTATGATCTTATGCACCCTTTTGGCAATGAAAACCGATGCCAAAATAAATCGTCTTTGTATAAAACCTGTCGAATGGATTGTGTATAAAGTAATAGTTATTAAGAATTATTAAAGAACTGAAAGTTAGAGTCGAGTCTTTGTCCTATTCAAAGATAATGTGCCAAAGACTAAGGTGAAGGATATTATTTTGATTGTATAAAAACTAAACGTTTTGTGTAATGCACTGGTCTCCTAGTTTAAGTACCTTTGATGTAGCAATATCGTATCATACACACATGTTTATATGTAGATAAAATAAAGGTATATACGTTTTCGAAATTATAATTTTTATTTTTCATTTTACACAGTGAAATATTTAAGTAGGACAATATCCTCCTATACACATAATTCTGCGCATGTAAATACACTTTTTCTGTTTTCAATATCCAGAAAAAACAAATCCTGACAAGTAAACCATGCTCAACAAACACAAAAACTCATATTTTACGTTACTAACTCCCTCGGCTTCTAACATTGCAAACAATTAACGGAAAAAAGGTCGCATTTATTAAAAATGTGCAAGGTAACGCAGTGATTACGTCAAGCGGGCGGGGCCGCGTGGCGCTGCGTAATCGTCAGACGCTGACTGGCAAGTCGCAGCCACGCCTTATGTGGCGCCGCCATTGTGTTCCATCTTTATACACGGTGTAGATTTCAATTATATTATTGGGAATTTAGAAATAGAAACTAGTGAAATGTGGGTGTCTTGTAGTCTAAGTATATCAGGTGTCCGCAACTCCCCATCCTAAGCGCGTATTTTGGATACGATGGATGGGTGGGTACCTGCCGGCTGCCGCGTTGGTCTCGTGATCACAAGCGCTATTTTAATGCTCGCTTTTTAGGTCCCGAGTTCGATGCCCAGGTGGGACAAGGTGTTATTGGGTGTTTCCATCAGAAGTTTCTTAGTAGCAACATATAGAATCCGGATTTGTGCCCGATTGATGGCACAAAACTAGGCCATTAGTAATGGGCCTAAAATTTGTGAAATGTGTGCTAGTATGGCACAAATTCCTGTCCTTTGAGGATATCAGGCGTGATATTAAATGGTATGTTATGCTTAACCCTTGCTGTGTTCTTGACCCTTAGGACAGTTTTGGGTGTAAGCTTATTTAGGCCCGTTTTTTATAACTTACGTTTAAATAACTGTCAGTTAATAATGAAAAAAAGTTTTTTATTTATCTATTTTAAGTTGTTTCCAAACAAATATTTGCATTGAATTTATTTTACATTGTTAACAATACATGTCATGGTAATAGGCTTATCCCCAATAAATGAAAGTAACATATTTTTTTTTTCGGTTGGGAAATCATCAAATGACTCCTCCCACTCTGGGCGGAGAGCGGAAGGGAGTGTCAGACTTTTACTGACTAAAACCCATCCATGATCCTTCTTAGGCCTTTGTGTTCCAGGGCCGCGGTATCTCTTTCAAACAGTCCCGCAGCCCCGGTAGGCATCGGCCCTTGCGGACCCCTTCCTTATGCTGACATCTCTTTGAGACGCGCGTGGAACACGAACGTGCCAACTCAACATACCTAACTGTCGAAATCTACCCAGACTTCGATAGGTATACGGATGACGGATGGTACGCAGATGTGTACAATACACCCGTATTGTACACATCTGCGTACCCCCTCAGTGTATACAGGCGTTATGTCACTGTCATGATGTCATATAAACAATAAACATCCAAGCGATTACAAATATGCAATCACGGCAGATTTGCCGTCTTTTTTGAAGAGTTCCATTGTATATCTCCGAAGATCAGCATCAGATGTTCACCAAATTCCACACGACCAAACGGGAAGCACCTGCTTTCACATAAAAAAAGAACAATCTAAATTATTTCACCCAGTCTGTGACCCAATCGAAAGTTCTGAGGTAATAAACATAAAAAACATACAGTTGAACCTCCTCTTTTTGGAAGTCGGTTGAAAATATTTTCTGTGATGTTTGGTTTCTAACCGTCCGAAATTTCAAATAGACAGAGATAGCAACCTACCGAAACCGAACAGTAAGTTATTGAAAATGGCCGTTAGTCGCTTCCTGTCTCTAGCGTTAGTTTAGTACATTTACTTATTTGTTACGTTGTAGTCAAAATAAACAACGGCTAAAATACTGTAGAAAAATGAGGGCAAAATGACTATCTTTTATTCTTCAATTTTGTAATATTTTTATCCTCCGCTAAAATGACAAAAAAAAAAGATAACTGTAATTAAAATATCTTGTTTCTTTAAATATGAATAATTAATAAAACTGTTTGTGTTTTGAAACCCCTAATTAAGTTTTTTAGGTTAATATGGGTTTTATAGTTAGTAGGGAGAAGATAAAAGCTAAAAACACTTATAAATAATAATTATATTATCAGATACTTCATACGGTTGTATTCGTCCAACCTAACGTTACTTTGAGATCGGAGCTTACCGCGAATACTTAGTTATCCTACCCTCTTAACAGATGACGTTGTATACCTCTGAATCACGCTATGGTTTCGTCACAGCTGTTGATGCACGTTTTACCGAATTCATGATGGTTGGCGAGTGAATGCATTTACTGAGGTTTTTTGTTTACAATATTGGATGAAATGTTAAAACGTGTACGATATCGTAAACTGAAAGTTCTGGTAGATGTCAGTCATTAGGCGAACACCATTTTTTTTACTAGCCTGCATTGTGTCCCACTGCCGGGCAAAGGTCCAAAAAATCAGGTCCAGGTATTCAAATTTGATTCGCGGCTGTAACACGTATGTAGTTATAGAATTATAATCATCAAAATCATCAATACAAACCCTTCAAGCTCATAAAGGTGTAGGAATTTACTTTTTCAAGGTCAAAGTCATTCCCCTATTTTAATCAACATACAACCTGACACTGACCTGCAAATTGCAAAAAACGTAAGAAAAATTTAATTTCGCGGGCTACCCTGACGCTTTCACCTTAAGTAGGTACCTAGGTCCCTACTTAAATGAAGTAGAGTATACCTGTAATCTAAAGATGCCTATTTTGGACATATTAAATAAGGCTGCCTCATAATAACGTTAACAAGAACCAAACGAGGTGAACTTTATTAAAACAACAATAGAAAGGAAATAACGCTTTGTCGGGACCGACACCGCAAACCCGATTCATTGACTTTTACAAAAACTTCAATAAAATCAACAGACATGCTTAATTTTACGGCGTCTATGCCTTTCTACTATTTACATTTACGAAAATCATCGTTCTTGTTTACAACTAATTAATTAAACGCCCACAAAGAGAACGCACTGTTCGGTTTTTTTTTAATTGTCTTTGTTCCCTCGATGACGTCGTACTTTGTATAATAGGACGTTTACAGTTTTGGGGTAAATCGAGCGGAAAATTGGTAACAATCACCCTTGTATGGGGTGAAAAGGGGCTGATACATGCATTTATTAAAGTGTCTAATGGAATGGACTTTATTGACTTCCAAAAGCGAATTTGTTGCACATAGGCTACGGTTTATTCGATAGGAACGTCTACCTATTTACTACCTACTTGAGTAAACGTTGTAGAAGATAAAAATGGGTTTAAGCTTCGTAGATCGCTTCGTTGTTAGCAAAAGCTGTAGACTAGTATCCTAATCAACCACCTGCCTGAAGTAGATTGTCGTATCACTATTACACTAACACTGTATCGAACTGCATGGGCAAATATTATTGGAATTTCAACTCACGGCCATGAGCAGAGCGTTGATCCAAACTCAATAGCGCATTTTAATAAGGCATCATTTGGCGTCGTTTAGTGATAGTTTTAGCTAAGTAATGGTGTCGATTCTGTTGTGCACAAACTAAACTTAATTTAGGCTATTGCTATCTTTTACTAAAAGGCAGTGCAAGAAAAGGACGGCTATAGCTATGAACTAAGTTAGAGATGTCAAACTAGCTTATGCCTTGTGCTTCACCGTGTTTTTAGTCGACATGTTTTTACGTGCACCCTTCATTTGTATAGAAATATTAGTTCCCACTAAATTTGACAGCTCTAAATTACGTCCGTCTCTTTCTCGTTTTATCAGAGAGAAAAAGATAGCAATAGCCTAAATTAAGTTTAGTTTGTGCACAACAGAATCGACACCAATAACAGCCATTTGGATCGATATTTAGGTTATAGTGGGTGCGTGCCTAGGTTGATCCGTACCTACATGGGTGACCACCCATAACAAACTGAGTTTCTTCCGTGCCTCGGAAAGCAGGCAGTCGTTACAGTCGCCCGAAAATCTGACAATCAGTCTTACCAAAACGTATCGTATTACACAGTAGTGAGTTGTAGAGATCAGATAGGCATTGGCTCCATGTAAACTTCTGATATTTTAGACTGGAAACTGACCCCAATATTCTTGAGAAAAGGTTAGCCAGATGATGAAAACTGTCACGACCAGGGTTGGCTGATAAAAAATACCAATAAAACCTAAGTGCAATTTTTGCACCCAACAGTACCTACACAATCCCAGTACAGTCCTTTAAAGAGACGTTTTATTAAAATTCAATGATAATAAAACCAGAAAGCGCCAACCCACATAGCTGACATCAAAATATTTTACAATAGTTGTAAATTCATAAGGTTATGTCCGTGCTCGCGAATAAAATGGATGCTATGCGCACAATTGTTTATTTATTCGATAGATGTGCAGAACTGCAGATGTAAGGATACTGCGACGCGTATTGTCACATTACCACCATAGAGCGTTTGTTGGGACTCCATGAGTTCTACAGAAATGGAAATTAGGAATGGTCTGAGGAAAAGTGTGGTGTGAGATCACTGAAAGGCAAAAAGGTATGGCTATATATATAGACTAATAAATAATAATAATACCAGCCTATTACTGTCCCACTGCTGGGCAAAGGCCTCTTTTCATACAGAGAAGGCACGAGCATTGATCACCACGCTTGCTCAAGACGGGTTGGCGATTTCAGACTTATATTAATTACTAGCTGACCCGCGCAACTTCGTCTGCGTTATATAAGAGAGACAGAGAGATGGTTAGAGAGAGTGTGAGACACCCTTAAAAGATAGACATAATAATGCTATCGCGGATTTTTATAGAATTTTTTCCGTCATACACGATTGTTGCGTAACTTTAACCGTTTACGCAGCGCACGCAACGAAAGATCTCAAAAAGAATATTTTTTTCCTTTTATTTGCAACATTTTTCATTGATGCTCTGCTCCTATTGATTGTAGCGTGATTTTATATAAACGTTGTAACGTTGTTGTTCGTTGTTGCCTTCCCCGATTAATGGGCTATCCAACAGTAATAGATACTTTCAACTCGAACCAGTAGTTCCTGAAATTAGCGTGTTCAACCAACCAAACAAACACAGCTTTATAATATTAGGTATAGTATAGAATAAAGTAGGTAACAATTTAATTTCTCTGAAATATTTGCATTAATCACTAAAATATTCATTTTTTCTAAATAAGGGTTTCCCTCGCCAGCCTCCTCAGCCTTACGTTATCATCCTTAGACACTTGATGACAGTCATACTCCATCTACGACGAAAGTTCTCATCAAGGTGCATAAAATGAGCCCAAACACGATATAGATGCTGTAAGCTCTTGATGACCTCTTGCAACTGCCTTCCGTCTCCATCGTCGACCTTCGATGAAAGTCATACTCTAGCTAAGTTTAAAGTTTTCATCAAGGTCCATGAAATGAGCCCAAACACGATTTAGCTGCTGCAAACTGTTGCGAACCTCTTGCAACTGACTTTTGTCTCCACCGTCAGACCTTCGATGACAGTCCAGGCAGGTCTTAAATTCTCACCAAGATGCATGGAATGAGGCCAATAACAATATAGCTGTAAATATAATCCACGTAAACTGCGTATGCACAGCACAGTTCTTGCACGTCAAGAACACGTGAATTTATCAGGCTTCCGTTCGCTATACTACTTTTTGGAGAAATCATCATCATCATACTCCTGCTCCTTATCCCAATTTATTTGGGGTCGGCGCAGCATGATTGTATTCTTCTTCCATACTTCTCTATTACTTTTTGGAAAAAAAATGACGAAAAAGTAAGAAATATAGAAATGCAACCAATTTAAATACAAAAAGAAATATAGGCAATCTAACAGCCTCAAAAAAAATAATTAACAAATCACAAAAAGTGAAAATAATGTTGCGGGGTTTGAACCTGCAACCCCGTAGTTTACAGAGCGGTCATGAAACCGCTAGGCTATTTAAGCTACAAATAGCCGTTTTCATGTACTTACGTCATGACTGAAACGTCATACAATTGAAGTATACGGACATAATGTTAAATTGCCTACCCCCTTAAGGAAGTAGCGTGATAATATATACCCTAAATATTTAAGAAGCCTATGCAGTAGTTTTGACGTGATGCGCGCACAAACATTTCGTAGCAACTACTTTTACCGAAGAAAGTTGATTTTCTTGAGTTCCACTATTTTGTGCGTATTCACCTCAAAAATCAAATTTCAAGAAAACTGAGAAATTATATTTACCTGTATTAGATATGAAGTATATGTAGCAACTTTAAAAGGTTACACTCCATTGGTTTTGATTGTATAGGTGTTTGAAGTTTATTAGTTTTAAACACAAAACCCTCTTTTTTGCGTCTCTGGATGAGATTTCAAAAAAATGCTAAAACAGGTATTTCTTTATTTTTATTAATAAGTTTACTCTGAGTTTCATGATTCTAGAACAATCTAAATTTTTTTTTTCATACAAACTTTACCCCCCCTTTTCACCCCCTTTAAAAAAAAAATACAAAATTACTATAGCCTATATGTTATTCTGAATTTATTTAAATAGATTTGTGAAGATTTCAACAATATCGGTTCAGTAGTTTTTACGTGATGCGCGGTCAAACAAACAAACAAACAAACAAACAAACAAAATTTTTTAAAATGGATTTAATATGTTCTGTTACTTATTTTAAGTCACCCTGGCTGGTTTTTTTTTTTTAATCTTCACTGAACAGATTTTTTGGTCTCAACGATTTTATTATATGTATAGATAAGTCGAGGTTTCCTTACGATGTTTTTCTTCACCGATGTCTGTGATGTCCAAGATAAACTTAGAAAAGTACATATGAATTGAAAAAGTCACATTGGTACTTGCCCTGATTTGAACCCACATCCTCATACATGAGAGACAAGGCCTTAACCTCTGGGCCATCACGACCAAATATATGTATAGTCTAATGCGCTTTGCAAATTAAGTACCTGGTGTTTTTAATAGCAGCCACAGGGTGTTTCTCTTGAAAAGGCCGTCATAACTTTCCAAATTAATTTATCTAGGTATAGATTCCGAAACAAGACTGCTGCATAAAAAGGAACTCACCAATATCTCTCTACTAATATGTGGTGGTCTCAGGTCTTGCAGTCACTTCTTCATAATTACGTGACGATTGCAGGTTATGATAGGTGCAGGTTGCTGGAACTATACTTCAAAGCTGTATGCTTACGGGTAACGGGTCCGACATCAACAAGACGAGGTAAATTCAGATCTTCTGACTAATCCCGTTTTTTCTCGCGTTTTGTTTTAATCAGTCACCTCGCGTCTCCATCTTTCATTTCAGGAGCCAACAGCATTAGCCGTTGCTTCCAATCCATCTCTGAATATCCTGCTTCTAAATCTCAATTCCTGGTCGCAATCCCCGCGTAGTTAAGGAAGGCAGTTCATTTGCGCCGGTGTCGCAGCATGGCGGCCTGCGCACGCGCCGTACCCCGCCGTCACTATTACCATACGTGGGACGTACAAACTGACAATTGAATTAATATTATAATAACTGCTATATTATTTAAATGAAACTGTTCCTATAATAGACGAATTCATTTAAATTGCGTCCTATTAGCATAATTTAGTAGGTATCGATATTTACTGTTTTTTTAATTGGGTTTATTTATTTATATTGTTGTGTCTTTTGTACTCATTAGTAGGCTCCTAATTAATATGATATTATTTTCTTGTTCAATAAATGTTTGTTTTGTTGCCAATGCTAACTGTTTACTGTCCTTTTAGTTCAATCAAATAGGCATCAAATTGTGGGAAGATGGCTCCTATTTCTGCTAATCAGTCACACTACATAAGGACCTACCTAAGGATCTTCATCTGCTTCGATGTGGATTGTTATGGATCGAGTTTCAACTGCTTCAACATGGAGTAAGGATTCTAATCCCCCGTTCCCAACCGTGGGATTAGAACGCGCGGTCCCAACCATCCCCTTATCCTCACCCTACCTGTTAAAACACCTACACATTTTCAGAAACCTATCTTCCATAAATACTTGCCTACCAAAATAATTTAGCTATCACAACATCTACAGAACATACCACAAGACTATCCACAATTCCACATCCTACTCCAGATTCCAAAGATCAGAATCTCGTATAGGTGTCACTACCGCTCGCCTGCGCAGGAGTGGGCGCTACGTCACGCTGCGCGACACGCCGTGCGCATGCGCCTCGCACCGACAGCTCACCGCATTTACATACTACACTTTTATTACGTCATCTTACACTTCCTTAAAAGTAAGTGTTGTTATATTTTTTGTTGTAAAAGTTTATTTGCTACTGAAGTGTATGCTGTGGATCTGCTTTACCAGGTTTAGTATGTAGTCCTAGTTATAGTTTTATTGTCGGTTGTGTATGCTTTAGTGTATTTTCCGAAATTCAAACCTAATAAATAAAATAAATAAATATCGCTGGACATTACACACAGCGCCATCTAGTGCCACACTAAGCAACGAGGCTTGTGTCGTGGACACCAGATAGTTGATATACTACATAGATACTTTTTGTTTCTAATAACTTGGGTAACTTAGTGTCTCTATTGTTGATTTTAACCATCATCCTGAAGTTTAGTTTACCTTTAAGACTTAAAGGTAATCTAGTACAATCGACATCCTCATACCATTGCATTATCATCAATAGCCTCCACGAGTGGTGAACTGGTTATACTTTTAAATGGATCTTCTAGTACACTCTGGACCCTGGGCAGCCAATCTGTATTATTCTACCAACTTTCTGTGCCCCTGAGATTGATTTTGCTAAGAGCAACTAAGCTGACAGAAAAACCCAATAACATTTTGCCCGACCCGGCAATCGAACCCAGTACCTCAGCAGTTGCACTTGCAAACACTAGAACAACGAGGCAGGTATATAGCTAATATCGTTCATAACAACTCTATATACAGAATGATTGTAGCAGAGTGTATATGCCCATAAGCATGACATCATACAGAAATAAGTTCTTCAGGATCTCTAACAAACAAATTCGGTCTGTCCGCTTGTTTGTTTTCGCCTTCTGATGTATGGAGGCATAAATAACGCGGCCCGGGGCGATCCAATTACCGGCGCGGGCGCAGGCAAGCCGGCCGATGTTTTGCTTACATTTGTTCACCCATATAACTTGCAGGCAGTGTTTGATTTGGATGATTGTGTTTGTGTACGATTAGTTATTTTTTGGTGTGGATGGCACTGAAAAGAGTTGGTAAAGAAAATAGTGTCATGTCCAAGTTTCTTACGGAGACGTTCTTGAAATTGTGAAAAGTCGGTACTTAGGATCTTTAAAAAGAAATGGGTCCTGAAGTAACTTTCTCTCACTTTAACAGAACAGAAGGATCAGATGGAGACATAAGCTGGAACAGCTGGAAGCAAGTCTGACAAAGTTCAAAGACAGTTCAAGTCTCAAAGTTTTTGTAATCTGAAAAGCAACTAGCGTACTTAACCGTCACAAACGACGCAAACGCAATGAAAGATTGCAAAAGACACAGTCGTATTATGACCATCATTGTGTGGCACAACAATCTCTTCAAATAAACTCGTACTACTCAATCCATACTCGTGTCGTGATTTCATTTCATAAGTATGAAAGCTCAACTTTCATCCTATTGAAATCAATAAAAGCCAATAATCATCGAAGCATATCTCGAAAACTAATTTCGATGTCGTTAGGTACCTTACATTTCGCAAGCAAGTCAGAGATAGATTTCCTGTCTTAGCAGACATAAGTACCTACCTAAAGTCTTTCCAATAAGCTGAGTCGTGAGTGGAAATTAAAAATTAATAAATATCATTCTTCATGCCATTAATTTAAAGTCGGGGTCATCTAAATACATCGGTCGGTAACGTTCACTCGGGGCTTTGTCTGATGGAGAGCGTTTAGCGATTCCTATGGTTTAGCGATGCCTGGCCTTTTCTCAAAGACTCTTTATTTTGTCGTTGGTGGTGCAAGGTGCAAGACAGACAGCTAGGTGAATTTGATTTAATCGATGCATAGGGCAAGTATTCAGAAGGAAAACTTAAGGAAAAGGGCCAAACATTATTATGGGCCCTAGTTGCCTGATAATAAAATAAATAAATAAATTATCGCTGGACATTACACATAGCGCCATCTATTGCAAGAATAAGCAACGAGGCTTGTGTTGTGGACACCAGATAGTTGATATTATACTACATATATACTTTTTGTTTGTAAATACATACTTATTATACATATAAACATCCATGACTCGGAAACAAATGTCAATGCTCATCACACAAACATTTGCTCCTACCGGGATTCGAACCCGGGACCCTAAGAAAGTAAGGCAGTCTCAGTACCGCTGCGCCATACCATACCATACCATACCGGGTCGTCAATAAAGTGATTAAAATGATTATTATAATTATTAGAAAAACTATCTTATCAATTTGAAGCAGAGACGATGCATACGTTGGTGAAGTTAACCATATACTTTTGCAGAAGAACCTATTTATGTACTTATAGATCAAGTCAAGATAGAGAACTCAATCCACATGCTTTCATGGCATCTGCACTTAAGGATCATTTCCGCTCCGCTTAACAGTCGTCCGCGTTCAAAGCGCCCCCAGCCTTATGCTGTCTGTCACGAAAGGCAACTTTGACTGATACTCTGTCTAATTGATAGCTTGACTTATGAGCTTCACGTTATTAAAAAAACTTAAATTGACAACGAAAAAACAACTGTGCAAGCGTGAGTTGAGTTTATGTGAAAAGGGTTTTGTGCCAATTTGTAGAAAAGTGATGGAGAGATAGATTATTTTGTCACTGATTCACAAACATTGACTGAATGGAATGACAGAGTAGGTAAACGTGGAGTTTCTTGCGGTTCTTCTCCATACCTAAGGTGCATCCACCTTAAGTATGGAGAACGTTACGTTTTTTGCAATTTGCTGGCCAGTGCTATAGGTTGTATGTTGATTAAAATATTGCTCGTGACTATTAGACGTATGTAATTATAGAATTATAATCATCAAAATCATCAACACAACCCTCCAAGTGCATAAAGGTGCAGGAATGACTTTGTCCTTCAAAAAGTAATTCCTGCACCTTTAAGAAAATTTGAATTTCGCGGGCTACCCTGGAGCATCCACCTTAAGAGATACGACCAATTCGAACTGTGCACCTAGCTTCTGATGCTTGATAGGTGGCCATCATGTGCCCATGTATAGGTTTAAGTATAAAACAAAATAATTTGAATTGAATCAAACAAATGGGTTGAGCATCAAAATAATCATCTGCCATTAAATAAGTATAATATCGTTTCTTTTATTTCTGTGAGTTTCAGCAAAGAACAGGTGTAGGCAACAGAGTCATTAGGAAGGTGACTAAAATGATTTCAGGTCTGTGACACATTTTCAGGCACAATAATTTCAAGATATTTCCAGTTTCCTGAAATGTTTAAAAGTAGCGAAAGTTTAAAACATAAATACAAACAGAGCTTTCTGTCTTGGCAAAGATGCACTTTACGAAACGATGAATCAGTTTATTCAACGCATTTAACATAATGTTTCTGGTGCGGATCCCTAAAAGTCCGCGCCAGCTTATTAAACCCTTTTAGTATGCGCTTTGGTTTAGCGTAATTGAGTTGAGGCAAGAGGTTAATTTCTTGTATAGATAAATTATAGTTTTCTTATGCAAATGTTTTGAGGCCAGTCTCGAAAATAATTAAATTCCTTTTTGGCCTGGGGCCTGGACACTGTTTGTTAATGTTTTATGTGATTAGGAAGTTCGTTCTTTTAATTTATAGCTTTCGGCTAAGGATATAAATTAGATGTGGAAAGTAGGTATTGTGCTAACAATGCTGATTGTGTAAAGGACTGAATTGGAACGGACTATCAAATGGAATAGATTTATGTTATCTTGCTTTATTGGTGAATTGATTACGAGAATGATTTGAGTTAGAGCTGTTGTGCATAGCTGCATGATATTGCGCAATCTTTAGTTAATTTTAGTATAGTGCAGCACGCGAACAAACACTCTTCTGAATCCAAAGAGGGAAGTAAATAAGGTTAACTTTTCTTCTTCATCCTTTGACCACCCAATGCTGAGTGTAGGTTTCTTCCAAATTTCTCCAGTTTTGGCGGTTTTGTGTCATGGCTATCTAGTTTCTTCCGGCCACTTTAATGAGATCGTCTGTCCACCTAGTCCGTTGTCATCCCATATTCCTCAAACCCGTCCGTGGTCTCTACTCCAGCATTTTCTTCTCCCATCTTCCATCCAGTGTACGGCATATATGACCCGCCCACATCCTCCTTCTTTTTGCTATGACCGTAAGTCTTAAAAGAAGGGTACCTAGGTATTAATTAATTAACTACCCACCAAACTTGAAACTACATTGAAGTCGGGGTTGAATCTTCAGTACCATACCATTTCAACCAAACATTATTTTGGCAAGGAGATCGACCGTCGCGTCGAAAATGCCTGGAGAAGCTACTGGTCCATGAAGGCGCTTATGAAGGGCGACCTTCCAATCTCACTTATGCGTAAGCTCGTCGACATGTGTATCCTGCCTATCCCAGACTTTGTCTTTGACGGAGGCTCAGAACTCCAAACTCAAGGTTTTTCAAAGAGCGATGGAGCGTAGCATTTTAAACATCAAAATCACCGATCGAATACGCAACAATACAATACGCTCCAAGACAGACATCGCTGATGTTGGCGATAAGTCTGCGAGGTTGATATGGGACTGGGCGGGTCACATTTCCAGAATGGGTCAGGACAGATGGGCCAGAATCGTCACGCAGTGGGTGCCTGAAGACGGTCGTCGTCACCGAGGCAGGCCTAAAAAACGCTGGTGTGACGATTTGGACTCGTTCCTGACTGATTGGCCAGAGGAGGCAAAACACCTGGCGAGATGGAAGGAAATGGGGGAGGCCTTTGCCCAGCAGTGGGACAGAACAGGATAATTTAAAAAAAATATACCCTCCCAAATGAATGAATCTACAAAATTTTAAATACTTATTAACATGTGCCTAACTAAATGAAGCACTTATATATAACTAATTAAACCTGAGATTACCCAACACACCAATCGGGACCGGACTACGCTCCCCATATTTGCATTCCTAATGAAATTCCCTAATAATTGTTATCGTAAACATTAATCGCGTTTCTGTACCTAATGCCAACCAATCATCTCACGTTATTGCTTTTAATTATGATTCTTTAGGACCCAAAGCCGACATCTCCAGATTTCAAACCAGTAAAAATTGGACGTTAACACACACGTTAACGTTACGTTCTTTAAGTAAAAACTATAGGAATTCGACGTGAACGCACGCGTTATGGGACAAAATTACATCCGAGGACTCTTACGATACAGTTGGCAGTAAATATCTTACATAAGTAGACCGTTACAGGCATTTATGTTTTGTAGGCCGCGATGTACGGCCGACGGGACCGTAAAATGGCCGGCTGGTATTTGTTTAAAATAAGGCGCCATAGTTTTAATATCGTAAATAACGACTAATTTCGTTCGTTATTATTAAATTTAGAAGGTCCCGGACGGTCTAAGCGCCTTCGGTTATCAGAATTAAGTTTTGATTTGTGAGAAATTAAAAATATTAGTTTCATAAATTGGAGTTATCCCAGGACCCAATTTTTTTAAATATTCCCCATTATTTTAATGAAAATTAACAGAATTATTGAGCAACACGCTCGGGCCTCGCAGGCAAGTTGAGTTTTCAAAGAAATCAAAAGCGGATACATCTTTCACAATCAGGTGATATACGAGCGAGTGCAGGCGCCGATATCAAATAAAATATGCGCGAGAATATAACGAGGCTCTCCATTTAACAATTAACTTAACAAACAAACGTAATATATCGTGGTTAAATTTCAATACGAAAATGGCGGCGGAGTAGACGGCCGACAATAAGTCAGACTTCGCCTTAAGATATATTATACACTATACATTTATACACATACAAACATACAATTTTTCACAAGAGTTATTGTGTTTGTTCTCATAATGATTTGTATGAACGTAACGAATTAGTTTTACGCATTCAATTCGTGGCTTATTTGACTTTTAGTTTTCGTTCTTTATCATAATCATACGTAAGTTAGTTACTGCATTAATTAGAAATAAAAAATATTAATTAAACTCTGAGTGATGTATTACATGATTAATTTTAAAAGTAAATAGACGAGCCAAGGCTGCATCATCTAATCATTTTAGTGTACCTATTAGTTTATATAATATTTAAGTATTAAATTGGGTAAAATAAACTTGAATCAAACAATTACGATGGACACTATGTGCAATAATTTTATAAATATCGTACATGACCTTTGAACATAATTATATCTGTGTGAGTTTAATTCAATGCTAGATGTAAATTGCATTTTAATATCGATGTTCAGGAATTACTGCTAATATTTCAGTACTTGTATATTCCTACCTACCACTTAAAAATTGTTTAGATTCAAGTAGCAATTTAAGCAGAAAACTTTTGATTATGCACCTCTTTCAAAACGCAAGATTATTTTTCTCAGTGTGACCATAATTGATTGCCCTTACCATTTTTTATAGAATTTTCTCTTGTTTTGGCAAAAGCCTTCGACCTCGACCTTATTCATAATGATATTGCAGTACCTCATCACTCAGCAGCGTTTCAATAGTCTCCTTCTAAAGCAGCGGTCAAACCGTCCGGACTGCAGATTTTGACAGATAATCTACTGAGTGTCTGTCAAAGTCGCCGTGTCCGCAGCCATTCCGCAATCTGTCCGGTTTGATGGAACCTCTTCCAAAAAGCCAGACCCAATTCAAAATGCCTATCACATCATTTTCACTCTATAAAAATCTATGAACCCATCTCTCGATAGTAAAGCTAAATGATATTTCAATAGTTTGTATTGCAATCGGTGCGCGCAGCGGGTCGTCGGCAATTAATAATTATTTAATAAGGCTCTCATTAAGTGGACGCTCAACGCAATCAGGACCGGACCAAGTTATGGCCGTCGCACCTACGAGTATGCTCGGGGAGATAAGTGGTTTTGTGATTATATTATTGTTGAAAGGATTATCAGTATGCAGTTTCGAGTAGGTGAATGGAAAAGTTGAGAGTAAGAAAAAAAAAGCGAGTTTTGCGGGCGGGAGAGCGGTGCTGCATCATAGATCCAGACCCGTATCTTTTTCGCGGAATGAAAATTAAATATTTTGCATAACATTTAATTTCTTGGATTTCTGCAAAGTACCACCTGATTCTGTAATTGGACCGTGTTATGCAGAAAGCAGCCATGTGGCACTTTTTCCAAAAATGAGTTATAAACACAGCCATACTAATTTCGACATGCCGGATTTTTTGCAAAAACAGCCATGTCGATATCTTTATTTATCACGGAGATATGAGCTGTCAAATGCAGCCATGTCTACAAATGTTTATTGTAAAAAACAGTCATCTTCATGTAAAATGCAGCCAATTTTGCCAAAATTAAAATGCCTATTTTGCAGAAGTCAGCCAAACTATATGGCCGTTTTTTACAAATATCAAAATGTTTGGAGGTATCGGTGTTCGAGTTATGTAAAAGGCAGCCACTCTATGATGGCTGTTTACTGTAAATTATTTATTTGTTGTTAATCGCAGTTGGCTTTTTTTAACACCATCCAGGCCTTTGCCAATAATAATAAAAAGGTACAACTTTTTGTTTTGTTATCTAATTAAGGATTGTATTACACTTAACTAAAATTTAAATATTTTCCGCATCCCGCGTTTGCGCTTGTCTAAGTGTATACGTTAACTGGGTACTAACCTAGATACTCAAATAAAAAGAACTTACCCATATCCTTTATGTGCAAAAAAGGGAGGAGAAAATAGGGTACCTGATGTGCATATATAGAAGAAATAAAAGAGTTTATTAATTCACTCCCAGTATATACGTCTCATTATAGCAGGTCACAAACATCGGCAAAGTTTTTTAAGCCTGGAGTGACTTTGTCTGTAGTTTACGATGAATATAGAGCCAAAATGACCAGAAACGCCGTGAGTTACAGTTACAGTTTTTTAAACGATTTTTTACGACAACTTTAACATCAAACCTAAAATGCTAAGCAAAGATACGTGCAATGTCTGTGATAAATTTCGCATAGAACTAATAAATACAGGTAGAAGCGGTGGGGATGTTAACTCCATAAAAGAAACACACAACATTCATCTTTATCATGCCGAAAGAGCAAGATGTCAATTAAAAATAGATATGAACTTAGCTAAAAATCAAGAAGACGTCAACCTCTACCCTGGATTCAGACATATAATTTTTATAAAAGGCAAATCTGGCTCTATAACTTGGGTGTGCACCTAGAATCTATAACATTTAAGTATTTGATGCCAGGCCATAGTTACTTACCCAATGATAAAGACTTCGGTGATATTGAGAGAGCTTTGAAGTACAATCAAAGGATTTATACGCCTGACTACTTTCAAATTATGGCTATATGCAAAAAGAAAAAACCTCTGACAACTTGCCAAATGGAAGTTGATGATGTTTGCTCGACTGAGACTCTAGGAAAGGTCATAGTGAATCGCAAGAAAACAACAAACAATGACAAAGTAAATTGGCTAAAAACAAGAGAATTACAAATAACAAAGCCAGACCAATATCATCTTTATATGAAGTCTGACTTTGACCAAGAATATTACGACTGTTTGGATATTACTCGTAAAATATCAAGACGTCACGGCTCTGATAATCCAGAAAGAGGGTGTTTATAAGAGTCAGTTAGCTAAATTATGGCCAAATGAAAAACCTATAGCAGAACCCAACCTACGTGATATAATATCAATAATACATCTAATTCCAGAAGATGCTCGACACTTATGACAATTTGACATCTACACCTGCTATTGAAGATGGCGTTGATTGGTTTTAATACTGAGTTAGATTTTATTTTGGATGATGAATAAGTGCGAAAATTAATGTTTTGCTTAAAATAGTTTGTGGCGTTTTATTATATTTTTTAATAAATATTTCTAATAATTGCCAATTTTTTTCTCAAATCATAATTTTATTTATTTGGTTTTATAAAAGACTTCAAGGAAGTGTAGTACCGCAGTACGAATACAATATACAACGTAGTAAACATTTTAGTCAATAGCTGCTACACTAAATACTTTCTTTTCTGTTTTTTATTTTTTAAATAGTTACAGATCACATTTTAAAACACAGCCATCTTACATGGTTGGTTTATGCTTTATTGTGATTTCTACAAAATATGCTATTTTGTATAAAACAGCCACGTCTAAAATCGCAATTATTAATATTAATAGCCACGATTCTAAATTCTGGATAGGATACAATAAATAACAACAGTTATACCGATATGTCTCAAATAAAAAATTATCAGAAAATTCATATACAACCGAAGTGCAACCATCGACAGAAAAATGCTTATAACTCTGTTTGTACTTTTCCCGACATGGCTGCCTTCTGCATAACACGGTCCAATTTATCTTGATAGTAAGAGTCACTACATATTTCTGAATACGTTTGGCGCATCAAATATTTCTTATTGGAATGGCCAAATGAAACAGAAATCTATTGATTGTGGCTTTGTTGGACCTAGGGCGTTGTACGCTTTTGAGAGTTGTAGAAAATTAATAACACAAATTATGTAAATGCTATCTTGTTGACCGGAGGCTTGTTCCGCACGAGTATGTGGCTGTGGAAACATTATGTTAGTAAGATGGCTCAGGATTCTGTTATGCTAAGGAACGAAAATGATATATATACTGTCTTAGAGCAGAAAAACGCAAGGGTGACATTTTAAACATTTCCACGGTATGCAAGGGAAGAAAAAACTTGTCAAAACGAATAATAACAGTGCCCATTGCATTTCTTACGTTACAGTGCACCACCAACTGAATTAACATAATACAAACATACACTAGTCGTCACCGACAGTACCCCAGCTTAGCAACCGCATTGCCAGCGGCTATGGGCGGAATGGGCGGAGGGCCGGCCGCCCGCCCCTCGCGCTTGACAATTGAATCTAAGCCGGCTCATACGCACCCAATTATATGATACAGTGGTTCAAGATATACGATGGTGGATTGTTAACCCTACGGCGGGTAAGGGTTTCATTTAGATTTAGAAGTATTTTCATTGTTAGGTGGGTTAACTATCTTAGGTATACCTATGATTGAGACGGCGCTCTCGCCGTCATCGAATACCATTCATGTAACCACTCATAAAACCGCATTCTTTGGCAAAAGTGTGCTAGGCATGGCGCCAAAAATATTTAATAGTATACCAGCAGCTATTAGAAATAAAGAGTGTCTGGGATCATCATCTTTTAGATAGATGTTATTACTCCATCACTGAATTTACTACTGATAAAATTATGAATTTATTTATTGACTAATTATGGAATGTGTTTATTTATCTAAAACTGCAATAACATGTTTACCTAACCAACCTATGTATTTTAAATTGAATTAAGTACTTATTGTTTTTCATTAATGTAATCGGCCACCTTAATTGTAATTGCTTGTTTATGCTTGTTGTAGGTATGTTCATTTTGTCCGCCATTTTGTACGCCATATTTTGACAAAACATAGTGCACACATTTTAGACGATATACTATCTGTAACCATACCTATGTTTCACAAAATAAATGATTCATTGATTTTTTGTAGAACCAAACATATTCCTATAACCCCCCTAAGATAGGATAAGATAGGATAGGATAAGGATAAGAACCCTAACATATACCTACCTACCATGACATTTTGTCATGGTAGGTAGGTACTCTATAACTTCGACCTTTAATAAGCTTCCTTGATACGAAATACATCATCTAAGGTTCTTTCTTAGTATGTAGGTAATACGATATCAATTACCTGCTGTGCATCTACATTAAAGTCGGTACAAATTAAACGTTTTTGTCGCTGGAATGGCTAATTAAGTTAGTAAACATAATGTTCTTCTTAAACAACCATCAAACCTAGACATGAAAATATAATGCAAAACAACGTTTTACTATCAATTAAGACCTTATAAAATGTTCGGGTAAATACTGAGCTCAGACCAGTCTGACCGAACTCGACCTGGTACTTATACCTGCAGTTACAGAAACTATAACATTTTTATACCACTATAATAGCAATTAGTAAAACATTAAATATGACATTTGAAACAAAGCATCCGTTCCAATTAGGGGACCGTAATAACATAAAACTGTTACCAATTTAACTTATACATATTGAAAACGTTACATCGAACCTTACATCCTGATAATTAAGGTTTATTATTTACGTTTTTAACGGTAAAAAAGGTTGGTATAATATGTAATAGTGCGACGAAACATAGGGCACTCATTAGAGAAAACAAATCATGGTAATTAGGTAATAAAAACGTCTTTGTTCTCATTGTAACGCAATCCTGTTGATTGGTCTTTACGACCCATTGATTGTGATACAAATCTGTTTACTGTTGTCAGTTCTGTGGTATCACTTATATGGCCTTTCCTAGTATAACATCATAAACGTTGTTTGTTACACAATTAAATGAGTTAATTTGATTTATATAGAATCCCATCTGTGGTAGTAAAATAGATTGTTGTTTGGGAGAGTTTCACTTCTCACAGTCAGATGTTTTTTTGGAGTGCGTCATCAGAATCGGTTCGATCCTTGTAGAAACTCGCAGATGCTGTCAGGTCAACATCTGTGAGTTTCTTTACATCTTGTGCCATCAATCCATTATCATCTGCCTAGCCTTTTCTCAACTATGTTGGGGTCGGCTTCCAGTCTAACCGGATGCAGCTGAATACCAGTATTTTACATGGAGCGACTGCATACTGACTAGACTGACCACCGGCTTAACGTGCATTCTCATCTGGTACCACATGTTTTTATTGAAGAATTTAGGTAGGTAGAAGGAGAGTTGGGAAATTAAAAACAAACAGATCACAAGGGACTACTCTAGAAGCAGATCAATGGTTTTATCTAGGTCTATAGACGCAGAAATGTGTGAAGCCGTACTTTTAGAACTTTAGAAGCTAGATGGACAGACCGAAGAAAGATAAAATGATTCACAATAACGTTCATAGCTCATATAAACATACATATACCTTGATAAAGCAAGTATCACGATCCGTATGAAAACCAAGCGTACCATTTTTTATGACTTCATAAGGATCATGAGATCATCATCAACTTACAGCCCTACAGGGTGTAAACAGGACAACAACCCTTCACGAAGCCGTCAACCAAGCATTCTGTACATCAAACTGAGTAACTCTGCACAAAAATTATTGCTGGGAAACTACTTTTTTTTGGGGTGAAAAATCACATTTTACGGTAACATTTATTGCATTCAACACATTGTGCTGATGGATGCATTGAGTAGTGAACGGGTCATGGAGTTATCTAATTAAAGTACAGTTATAACATTAAAAACTTGAATAAAAAAAAAAAACTTGTGAAAAAGTTGGAACTTTGACTCCCAATATCTCCGTAACTAGAAGGTTTCCAGACGCAAGTTCGCAATGACGGGGAGAGCAAGTGCCTTTCGGCTTCGTTAAGGGTCTATTTACACCTTTTATGTTACTTGGGGTCGGCGCAACACGTTTTCTTCTTCCATTCTCCTCTGTCAACCGTCACTCTATTATTTACTCCTTTATCTTTCATATCATTCCTCACACAATCCATCCATCCGTTTCTTTGGTCTTCCTCTCCCTCTCCATCCATCAACATTTAAATGACGTCATAAGGATAATATACAAAATACACTACGTTTGTGTTCTTTAAATGTCTAGACATACGTTCTTGAGTTGTAATGTTGTAACCCTGTTGTTTTACACAAATTAGCATGTTGTGACCGAAGCCATGTTAAAAGCATACAATTCTTGAGCTGGGCACGCAAAGTAGGTGGTCTTGCGTTATTTAGCCTATATCTGTGATTCATAGCATCAGGTAATACATATAATGCTTAAGACGACTACAGGAGCTGGAGCAAACTTCGTTTGAAATACTGTTAGAATAAAGTTCTGATCAGCTTGCACTACAAAGTGGTTGTTACGTCAGTCACTGCGGGCCGAATAGTGTGAAATGAGTGGTTTTTTGCGAATTACATAAAATCTATTGATTGGACTAAAAAATAAAACAATGGTGTCGATTCTGTTGTGCACAAACTAAACTTAATTTAGGCCTTTGCTATCTTTTTCTCTCTAATAAAACGAGAAAGAGACGGACGTAATTTAGAGCTGTCAAATTTAATTGGAACTAATATTTCCATACAAATGAAGGGTGCACGTAATAACATGTCGACTAAAAACACGGTGAAGCGCAAGGCCTAAACTAGTTTGACATCTATAGCTTAGTTCGTAGCGATAGCCGTCCTTTTCTCGCACTCCCTTTTATTAAAAGATAGCAATAGCCTAAATTAAGTTTAGTTTGTGCACAACAGAATCGACACTACTATTTTGCTAATAATAGCAAAAACAAATAATTAATCAAAAAAAAAAAAAAAATTCTACAGGCAACATATGTTGCGTGTAGAATTATTTGCCAAAAAATCAGAATGATGGCATGTATTTTAGTATGGTTTTTACTCGTTAAAAGAATTTTTTAGAGATATGTTTGTGATTTTTTTATCAAGTAAAATTAGTTGTAATATGTTTTCAAAACACAATCATACTAGCATATATCCTGAAGAATATCATGTATTTTTCTGGTTTTGTTTATTGTAGTGAATCGTATGCTTTTTTGCATTATAAAACTCGCGTTTAGCTCAATAAGTTGAGCGCACGTTAAAATAAGAACAATACGTTGAGCGCATGCTAACGCCCCTTGTTTTCTATTTAAATGTCAGTGCAAAAATACAAAAGCAAGCATTAATTAGATTACTACAGCAAAAAAAAACACAAAAAAAACTACCGTGAACATGCTGTCCATTTCTCTGCAATAAAATGAACAACAAAAAATGTATTCGCCTTAATTAATCTAAAAATAAATCATTACCATCATGTCTGCAGTCATTCACAGTCGAATGGTCAACCCTGCAATGCACATGACACGGATGAACAGTTCCATTTAATAACTTCACCAAAGATTTCCACGCCGGAGTTATTAGCTATTAGAACAATTATAGGCGCCACGGCTTAATAAAAGTTAGTAGGAAACGAGTAATAAAATGATTGGTAGAAATTTGGAGAGTTGTTTCCAATTTATTTCTATCGGTTTTAGAAGATTTTACGGGTTAAGTTTTTAGGATTTTTAGGTTTTAGTTGGTATAGTCTCATGCTGCTGCTGTGCAGCTGTGTGAAAGAAAATAAAGTTTATGACCGATTTTCGTGATGAGTAGTTTGATATCTTCAGAGTCACTTATGTATAGGTATATCGTAATAGGTACGTGTGAAAAAGTGTAATTAATTCTGCGTGCGTGCGTGTTTGTTTGTGGGTGTGACTGTGTGTCTGCGTACTGCAAAAGTGCAGACACTGTCTGAAATAACATAAAGCCACCACTAAAAATCTTTTTTTTTTCGATAAATGAAAAAAATGCTAAAAGATCTACATAAGTAGGAGCACCAGAAAACGCAGGAAAGACAATTACACCTTCCGAAATGGTCAACAAAATGCCGATTTACGTCAACTTCAAGTCAGGACCTCAAGTCTGCTATTACAATAGTGTCAGAATGGTCTATCATTGATTTCATAATTGTTGATTTTGACAAGTTTGGTAATCTACTAATATGATGGCGTCATTATGTCTTTCCAATGGTCAACCAATGACACTCCGTTGAAAGAAATGACATAGGATGGTAATCTCGTACAAAATGACAAATGAATGACTGGTGCTATTTACGAACTTCTTACTACTTCAAATTGCCTAAAGCACTAGTAAATAATATGTAAAAATATATAAGTATCATGAAATTTGGCGGGTTTTATAATAATGGCAATACGACAATGTCATTATAACACAATTTTATTACGAGACCATTGACCGACCAATTATCGACCATTATGAATTTTGCAGATTACGAACTTTGAGCAAAATGACAATGGGATGAGAATGGGGTCGTGCTGGAATTTATAAAAATAGCAGACTTGGCCCCCGGTCAGGTCCCAACTTAAATAAAAGACAGTTTCGTCTCAATTAAAACGTAAAGTTAAAAATCATTGAACCATCGACACGTACGTCCTTAAACAGAGTGGGGCTATTAAAATTTCGCGGTCCACCAAATAGCTTAATCAATAAAGGGTGAACGAGCGACAAAAACGACGCAGGCGCAGCACAAAAGAGTCTGTGGACGCGCAGATATGGCTGGTATATACATATACAATAATTGAGAGTTGCTTGCTAGAGAAAACAAAGTTACAGTCGCGTACAGTCAGGATATGTAATTTTTAGCAGATTGAAACACTACATAGGTACTCGTGTAATATGTAACCCATTTTAAATGACAGCTGAGTTTTAGTGGTACCTTTAACCTCTTAACTGTTTATTATGCTCATTGTAGGTTACAACTTTTACTACACGACTAACGCTGAAATGGGAGGCAACAATCAGCTAACCCATACATTCATGAGCAAAACTCGTCAAGACAGATGATTTTTTTCACTATTTCAGAATTGGTTTCAGGACCCGTTGTGATGTTTCGGGTAAACTAAAACTAAGGTTGTAAAACTACAGTAGTGATTTAAATTGGGTAATTCGATTTGACTGTCACAAATTGACAGCCAGACCATTAAAAATTTGTTTCCTTCACTATATACGTCCATAAGATTAAGTACTTTGATTTATAAACAGGACTTTGATTTTTAGGGTTACGTACCCAAAGGGTAATATCGGCAGCCTATTACTAAGACTCCACTGTCCGTCCATCTGTCTGTCACCAGGCTATATCTCATGAACCGTGATAGCTAGACAGTTGAAATTTTCACAGATGATGTATTTCTGTTGCCGCTTTATCAACAAATACAGAATAAAATAAATATTTAAGGGGGGCACCCATACAACAAACGTGATTTTAGGCCGTTTTGTCTAATGTTGTATAGATAATGGTACGGAACCCTTCGTGCGCGAGTCCGACTCGCACTTGGCCGGTTTTTATTATTATCACTGATAAAAGAGTGACAACTAAATGCGATAAAGACAGTGATAAAGTTAGATTAGAATTCGATTAACTATAAATCAATATTTTGGCAATTAGAATAGAGAACTTAATAATTATTTAAGTATTAGACACTTCTACCTAGTTATTTTTATATTATCCCAGTTAATACCCTTGATAAGTTATGCTTATGAGTTAAGTAACTAAAATGAGGTTATGTTCGCGATAATAATTAAGTGGGAACTTTACTACTATGTAAAATCTTTTCGAATTTTCTCTGCTTAAGTACTGCTAACTTTCACAAGTCGGCAAGTCGTAAAGATTCCCTTTAAACCTGCCTGGGTACCTACTTTATTGATTTTAATAACTCAAGTTGAATTTTTAAACGAGCATGACTACATGAGCATTTATGACGCTCATGAAAATTTTATGCTCATGAAGATGTAGGCAAAACCAACAAATTTCGATTGATCACAAAATGGTGGATAAAAACTTAAGCTCGCGTAAGGAGCGCGCGCGCACCGCTCTCGCCAAAGAATGTAATTAACTGAACACCAATAAAAATAATTGGACACAAAAAGCGATCCGCCCTGGGCCGCCATTTATTATTTTGATTACCCTTGTTATTGTTATGGGCTATTGATGTTTTTCAACTAGGCGCTCGATTGAACACAGTGGGGCATTGTGAGTGATTCGCGCCTTCGATGGCGTTGAATCAGATAGTCGGTGTTGCCACTGTGTCGTCGTGTGTCCTAGTTCGAAAGCCACCTTTATTGTTCCCGTTTACGACTCTGTTTGTTCCCGCCGACGGCGCGTGACGCGCAGTTTTAAAATTTTCTAGATCATAAAAAGATTCTTGTATTGTTTTTGGATTTAATACCGTAATTATATTAGTAATTTAATTTTATGTTCTAGTTACAACTGCTCTTTGGATAGAGCACGATGGTTCGATTAATAACTTTAATTGTTCCTACAAACAAGAAGGTTGACATTTTTTTTTATTGTGAGCAATAATTTTTATTTAACTTAGGTATTTACTAATAGTAAATGAATTTAGTAGGTACTCTTAAATAATTAGCACCGCAATGAAAAATAACAATACGTTGAAAATATTTGCAATGCAAAAAGAACCCGCTAGGCCCCGACGAGATTCGAACTCGTGATCTCCTGTTTACTAGACAGGCGCTTTAACCAACTAAGCCACGGCGCCGTTGTCACGATGACCGAAATTAAAGATTATTTATTGTGACACATTCTTAACACTTAAACTAAAAGATAATCTTTACAAAACAAAAGATAAACGATGTGTTTTTAAACGGGCTATTTACAGAATTATTATTTTGAAGGTCGAATTTTGTTTAATTTAAAGTTGATTTCAGACATTTGCCTTTTAGAAATTGTGTTTCTGTATGTTATGCGAGCATTATGCTAGAAAACCTACCTCCTTGGTATAGTGGGCACTAGCGCAACTGCTGATTATGAGGTATGATGCGCTGATATTTAGTAGCAGCCACGGAGTCTGGATTTCTGCCCGGTTGATGGCAATAGGCTCGCTCCCTATTACATGGGACTTATACACAACTGGCGAAATGTGGAGTGCATTAAGTAAGTAACCTTATTATATGCTAGAAAAGTCAAATACAAAAAACATTTAATTTTTTTTTTTGTGATTGGAATTTGAAGGAAAGAGATAGCAAACCTTTTTTTAATAGGTACTTATTTTCAGATTAAAAACACAATGGTTATTTTTGTCCTTGGCAAATTGATTACCAATTTAAATTTTCCATGTAATATTATTTTAAAATTGTGAGATTTTAGCGCAGTGTATCAATTTGTTGTAGGTACCATTTATTTACCCAGCGTACAGTTGGGTAAATAAATGGTATCTACAACTACCTAACCTAACTGCTACTACTTATAATTTTATATCTTATTGGGGAGTCTATAAATTGCAACTTGGGCGTTCCATACAAAAGTCTTCACGAAAGAATTACCCACAAATTAATATCCTTATTAACAGCAGACCTGATAAATTGAATACAAGAAAGTTGAGATAGGTTTTCACTTTACGATTTTCATTAAGGGGCCGGCGGAGCATGCTTAGTCCATAAAAACGTAATACCAAAATAATTTGTAAATCAAACATATTCTTAAAGTAGTGTGTATTTATTTCGATCGGATTACAGAATATCTATGTTCCCAAATATATATATTTAAAAGAACAATGATTTATGGACGAGATATGAGGAATTTAAAATATCTATAGAAAACTTATTTTTTTTCTCTTGTTTAAATCTGTGTCCATTAAATATATATATATATTTTTTACACCATACTTTAAGAATAATTATGTCTGATTTACAAATTATTTTGGTATTACGTTTGTATGAACTACTCATCCATCGCCTGTCTCTTAAAGCAAAGATTTAGCCATACTAGCTCTGAGAGTCTAAACGAAACATAAACTTTTAGTACGAACACTAGCGAAGTATTAATTAAATCGAATCACGCGCATACTTTGTAGCTGGAGTTTATTAAAGCCCCTGTAATGAATATTACAGTAATAGTAGTGTAATAATCAATATTACGGCTATAATTACGAGCCAGCAGATTATTGCTTTATTAAGCTCACTCATACAGGGTGATATTTTCAAATGTGTATGAAACTGTTAGAATTAACGAAACATTTTTAAACATTTTACAATTTTTAGGTCAATTTGAAGGAAAGCAGAACAGCTTATATTTTTTTCGTTTTTTTTTTCTAAAAAGAAAATGAAAGCGATGTTTTTAGTAAAAACAAAACTGGGAATTAAAACAGCTGTAGCTGTTGTTTTTAGTTTAATAATTCACTTTTCACAAATTCCGCTTTTCTTAAAAGTAGAATTGTTTATTAATTAATTAATAAAACAAACTAATTTAACCGTTTATCAAGCCTTCTCGCTGGCTTCCAGCCAAGACAGAAGTAAAAAGTTTTCATGAAATGTTCTCCCTGTATAAGCGTATAAACAGTGCGTGCTTAAATGTTTATTGTGGTAATGCTATAATAGCACAGTCGCAGAGTGAGGGTTATAACATCTGTCAAATGGTGCACGATCCTAATAAACTGTGGATGGAGTTAGAAGTTGGAGGCATTTTGTTAGTAGACGGGTTGAGGTATTGGTTTTCTTTAGTTTTATGGGAATATTGTGAGGAGCGATACAGGTGTAGTACAGCAGGTCTAGCCAGCAAGCCTATCCAAGTTACAAACGTTTCATATCGATTCTCTTTCTACAATCGTAAACGCCTCGGCGTAAGCGATTATAGAAAGCGCTAAATTGGTAGCCAAGTTGACACGACTGAGTAGATCGCTCGTTCTCTAATATCTGTAGAGAAAACCTACACTTTAGTCTATGGTGAGCGTTCCTACCAAAGAGTATAGCGATCAACATTGTAGAAACTATAACATTCTATTCTATGATTTTCAACGATGTAAACTTGTCTACGAATTTTCTATTCGTTTGTGTTGATCACGTGATTTGACGTTGAGATGATGTCATTCTACTAGCGTTAACGATTGTAGATTGTCAACTTGGCTAAGCCTGCAGGTTACAAACGATTCGTATCGATTCTCTTTCTACAATCGTAAACGTTCAGTCACGTGGTCAAAACAAACGAATAGAAACTTCGTAGACAAGTTTACATCGATCAAAATGATAGAACGAAATGTATTCGTTTCTACAATCGTGATCGCTACATCCTATATAAATCGTAGCCAACTTACAATTTTGACTGAACTTTAAAATTCGTTTGTTTTGACCACGTGACTTAACGTTGAAATGATGTCATTTCCATACATTTGGTTAGTTTTCTATTAGCGTTAACGATTGTAGATTGTCAACTTGGCTAAGCCTACAGGTTTTCTGTGTATTTAGCAAATTGATGATATACATCTTATAATTAATCGCCAAGTATCTGTAATGGCACCAATGGCAGCATTGTGCGTGAAAGTCCCTTTGAGCTTTTTGGTTAAATACACTTTATTCCTTATTTTCAACCGACTTCCAAAAAGAGGAGGTTCTCAATTCGACTGCTTTTTTTTGTGTTTGTTACCTCAGAACTTTCGACTGGGCGAACCGATTTTGATGAATCTTTTTTTATTTGAAAACTGGTGCTTCCCGTGTGGTCCCAATTGCTGATCTTCGGAGATATACAATGGAACTCTTCAAAAATAATTACAGAAAAATGAAGGGGTCCGCAAGGTCCAATGCCTGCCGGGGCTGCGGGACTGTTCGAAAGAGATACTGCGGCCCTGGAACACAAAGGGCGATGAAGGAACATGGATGGGTTTTAGTCAGTAAAAGTCTGACACTCCCACCTGCTCCGCCCAGAGCGGGAGGGGCAATTTGATGATTTCCCATCCGAAAGAAAAAAAGGTATATTAAGTTCCATATATTGGGGATACGCCTATTACCATGACATGTATTGTTAACAATGTCAAATAAATTCATGGCACAGACTTCAGCGGTATCGTTTGGAACCACTTCCTGAATATTAATGTTTTAATGTTGGTGGTTAATTACTATTTAATGACAAACTTCGCCTAGTTACCCAAGTAATTCTAATTAAACCTAACCGTTTCAATATCTTACGCAGTTTAATTTCGATACAAAGTTGAAGTAATTATGTCAATTATATATATTAGTGCTCATTAAAGTTATGATGATTTGCATATACACAGGTCAACTCGGGCTGTATAGCCAGGTATATTGGTAATTATGTATATGAGTATAATATTAATATTGCTGTGTTATTACTCTGCTAATTGCTTGGGTTTGCAAGAGGTCGATATGCAGATGATCCGTTCGCATGGCAAAGTTGCGTTATTCTAGAATCTAGACTGTATTATATTACTAAAGATTCTGATTTGTGCTGAGAATGTTACTGAATTGACTAAATAAACACAGGCAGGACATTTCATGGATATAGGTGAGCTCCTTTTTTGTTTTTTTTTAGGATTGACTTAAGACCATAGACGTGAACAATAATCTTATATAATTTATTTAATTAAATAGAACGGCCGAAGCCAATTACACTATTTAACATATAATTTATTTAACACAGTCATGCATTCTTCTCACAAAAATTCAAACATTCTGACAGTATCACCTTCCATTCATTCGCAAACATATCAAGATCTGTGTTTGAGTTGGAGAGCGTTAATAGCGGCTATATGTCCGGGGAATAGGTGACTTGGAGTGTACAACAGTACGGCAAGTTGGAACAGCCAGTAAGCGGTGTTTCCTGCCACGACAGTAATTGTCTGGGACAAGCAGCTTGCATGTCATTATGCAGATCTGGAACATCAATATCCCCCAAAGAATTTTAAATAATACAATCATCTTATCGCGCGACCGACTTACTTCTAGAGAATTGAAACCTAGGCAACCCAACAGGAATTTAGTGGGATACAAGAAAGGATAAAACCCGTGCAAGTGCTTGTAAAGGTATCTAAGGAATGCTTTTTGAACTTTTTCTAAAGCTAACGCGTACTATTGCTTCTCAAAAGGATTCCGTACGCACGCACTAGACTCAAGTTTACTACGGACCAATGTCCCATAAACAAGCTTGATAACGTGGGGGCTGTGGAAGTCACGACAGTTCCCTAAAACAAAGCCTAAGTAGGGTTACCAACCGTGCATACTTACATGTCCGGCTTTCCCCCCCAGTCCCGATTTGCCTGTCACTTTTCCTCACATTTTCGGTTAGAGGTATTTTTGAAGAAAACAAAAAAAAAGTGAATTCTCAAAATAGAAAGAATGAATAAATCTATACATATAATAATATCGTTGAGACTAAAAAATCTGTACATTGAAGATTAAAAAAAAACCAGCCAGGGTGACTTAAAATAAGTAACAGAACATATTGAATCCATTTTAAAAATTTTTGTTTGTTTGTTTGTTTGTTTGTTTGACCGCGCATCACGTAAAAACTACTGAACCGATATTGTTGAAATCTTCACAAATCTATTTAAATAAATTCAGAATAACATATAGGCTATAGAAATTTTGTTTTTTTTTTGGAAAAAGGGGGTGAAAAGGGGGGGTAAAGATTGTATGAAAAAAATAAATTAGTTTGTTCTAGAATCATGAAACTCAGAGTAAATACTTATTAATAAAAATAAAGAAATACCTGTTTTAGCATTTTTTTGAAATCTCATCCAGAGACGCAAAAAAGAGGGTTTTGTGTTTCGGTTTCGGTTTAAAGAAATTTATTTCTCAAAAAGAACATACATAGTTCACTTATATATGAGAAACTTAGCATAAAAAAAAACTTTAATAGTAAATTATTTGTCGTTCTAACAATCGAGTACAAAATGTAGGTAGCGGTACATATTATTGTTGGTTGGCCAAATACAACTTTAACCTATTTTTAAATATATTAATTGATGAAGAATCCCTTATGTCCTTTGGTAATTTATTATAAATCTGCGCTCCCTCAAACTGAATAGTTCTTCTTCCATATAAAGTTCTTACTGAAGGTAGTTCTATACTATCCCTATTCCTAGCGTAGTAGTGGTATGTTTTACGTTTGAAAGTGATTTGTGTGAAAATTAATAAACTTCAAACACCTATACAATCAAAACCAATGAAGTGTTACCTTTTAAAGTTGCTACATATACTTCATATCTAATACAGGTAAATATAATTTCTCAGTTTTCTTGATATTTGATTTTTGAGGTGAATACGCACAAAATAGTGGAACTCAAGAAAATCAAGTTTCTTCGGTAAAAGTAGTTGCTACGAAATGTTTGTGCGCGCATCACGTCAAAACTACTGCATAGGCTTCTTAAATATTTAGGGTATATATTATCACGCTACTTCCTTAAGAGGGTAGGCAATTTAACATTATGTCCGTATACTTCAATTGTTTGACGTTTCAGTCATGACGTAAGTACATGAGAACGGCTATTTGTAGTTTATATCGAGGAAGTAAATAGCCTAGCGGTTTCATGACCGCTCTGCAAACTACGGGGTTGCAGGTTCAAACCCCGCAACATTATTTTCACTTTTTGTGATTTGTTACTTTTTTTTTTGAGGCTGTTAGATTGCCTATATTTCTTTTTGTATTTAAATTGTTTGCATTTCTATATTTCTTACTTTTTCGTGATTTTTTTTTCCAAAAAGTAATAGAGAAGTATGGCAGAAGAATACAATTATGCTGCGCCGACCCCAAATAAATTGGGATAAGGAGCAGGAGTATGGTGATGATTTCTCCAAAAAGTAGTATAGCGAACGGAAGCCTGATAAATTCACGTGTTGAACTTGACGTGCAAGAACCGTGCTGTGCATACGCAGTTTACGTATATTATATTTACCGCTATATTGTTATTGGCCTCATTCCATGCATCTTGGTGAGAATTTAAGACCTGCCTGGACTGTCATCGAAGGTCCGACGGTGGAGACAAAAGTCAGTTGCAAGAGGTTCGCAACAGTTTGCAGCAGCTAAATCGTTTTTGGGCTCATTTCATGGACCTTGATGAAAACTTTAAACTTAGCTAGACTATGACTTTCATCGAAGGTCGACGATGGAGACGGAAGGCAGTTGCAAGAGGTCATCAAGAGTTTACAGCATCTATATCGTGTTTGGGCTCATTTTATGCACCTTGATGAGAACTTTCGACGTAGATGGAGTATGACTATCATCAAGTGTCTAAGGATGATAACGTAAGGCTGAGGAGGCTGGCGAGGGAAGCCCTTATTTAGAAAAACTGAATATTTTAGCGATTAATGCAAATATTTCAGAGAAATTAAATTGTTACCTACTTGATTCTATACTATACCTAATATTATAAAGCTGTGTTTGTTTGGTTGGTTGAACACGCTAATTTCAGGAACTACTGGTTCGAGTTGAAAGTATCTATTACTGTTGGATAGCCCATTAATCGGGGAAGGCAACAACGAACAACAACGTTACAACGTTTATATAAAATCACGCTACAATCAATAGGAGCAGAGCATCAATGAAAAATGTTGCAAAAAAGGAAAAATATATATTCTTTTTGAGATCTTTCGTTGCGTGCGCTGCGTAAACGGTTAAAGTTGAGCAACAATCGTGTATGACGGAAAAAAAACTATAAAAATCCGCGATAGCATCATAATGTCTATCTTTTAAGGGTGTCTCACACTCTTTCTAACCATCTCTCTGTCTCTCTTATATAACGCAGACGAAGTTGCGCGGGTCAGCTAGTAAATAAATATAAATAAATATCGCTGGACATTACACACAGCGCCATCTAGTGCCACACTAAGCAACGAGGCTTGTGTCGTGGACACCAGATAGTTGATATACTACTTAAATACTTTTTGTTTGTAAATACATACTTATTATACATATAAACATCCATGACTCGGAAACAAATATCCATGCTCATCACACAAACATTTGCTCCTACCGGGATTCGAACCCGGGACCCTAAGAACGTAAGGCAGCCTCAGTACCGCTGCGCCATTTGGGTCGTCAAAAGTGTAATGTGTAAATAATGAAAAGTGTAATGTCAGGTCTTTCATTGTAAGTCCACCTTTTTTAGGGTTCCGTTCCAAAAACAGGACCCTATTACGTACGACTAAGACTTTGTTGTCCGTCCGTCTGTCTGTCACCAGGCTGTATCTCATAAACCGTGAGTGCTAGACAGTTGAAATTTTCACAGATTATATATATATATATTTCTGTTGTTGCTTTAACAACAAATCCTAAAAACAGATTAAATAAATATTCACAAATACAAAATATTTTATTGTGTCAATTAGATATTACAATACATTTTAATGTGTTTGGAACCCCCATTTAGGCAAACAATGCCTGTATTAGAAGGCTCCGCTCTTTCAACATCATTGTCGTACACTTATACTAACATTAATATTAGTATATTTTTTACAACAAACGTGATTTTTTTACCGCTTTGTCTTGTGTTGTTTAGATAATGGTACGGAACCCTTCATGCGCGAGTCCAACTCGTTCACTAAAAAAATTGGTTCTAACCTGATCATTCTATACGACACATAGTCACATAGTGATAAAGTATTCAATTATATCCGCACACAAGACATCACAGGGTGCCTGTACGGCATACTTAAACAACTACCAACCCGCAATTACCAGCTGTTAAACTAAACATTAACGTTGCAGCTCGTAGATAAGGAAAGATTATTAACTTCGGTGTTTAGCTTAAATATGGCAAAGATAAGTGAAATAATAATCGCTCACAATTATGTCTTTAACCTGTTCTACAAACTCATTAACTAAGCTTTTACTTAGTTCTGATGGTTATTTAAATATTAAAGGAAATGTCGTGGATAATCTGCCAGTCGCGTTTAATTGGGAAGTTTTTTATTACCTAGTGCACGATTTTTTTATTAGTATCGAATAGAAATCAGGCAGCGCTTTTTCCTTTTCACAATTTATTATATTTAATCAGTAATTATGTACTAGGTTGTATGTTATTTTAAAAAGTTCAAAAGTAAAGCCGTTTTGATGTCTAGGGGAAAGCTCGACTAAGACTCTATCTTACACCTTAGGGTTCTTACAGATGAGCGGCACGTTGCCAACTGCAGATAAACTGCAGCCGTCGCCACCTGTCGACCGCTGCCGTCGACGCTTGCAGTTGTGGTGTCGGCGGCTGCCGCCGGTGCGTCGACGGCAGCCGTCGACACACATTTACTGCATGCCACAACTGCAAGCGTTGACGGCAGCCGTCGACAGGCGGCGACGGCTGCAGTTTATCTGCCGTTGGCAACGTACGAACGCAAAGTTTAGTGGGCCACAAAGCGGTGTTTAAGAACATAGCACTACATCGGCCCTGTAATTCCCCGGGGATAAGGCAGACTGAGGCGCTACTCAGTCAGAAGCGCCCATTTGATGGAACGCATGTGGAATATTTAATTGTTATCACATTTTATTTTTTACTCCTTTTTATGTTTGTAAACACTTTTAATGCATGTGCAATGTATTTTTTTTTCTATCGTTTTTTTACATATTCTCTGTTAATTGAGAGGTCTGGCTCTTGTGATACAGGAACTCCTAGTACAAGAGCCAGGGCTACACTGATGTTTGAGCATTCATTTAATTGTCAATAAAGATTTTTTTTAATAATAAATAAAATAATTTAATAAATAATTTAATAATTTTTATATTTTTAAATGTTTTTTATAAGAAATATTTAAAAATGTAAATTATGAGATCATAAGATGAATAAAAGAGATAAGTAATAAAATTTATTATTATTTTATTTACTCAAAACAAGGCATAGTAGTACACGTTAAAAATACAGTTTTACTAAAAAGTAGGTACTATATAAGTATATATACAAACATGTGTGTGAGCACTGCTGTCCTAGCTAGGTTATGATAACCTGTGTTAAGGAGAAGCAGTCCGGTCCCCTAAGGTCTAATGATGTAAAGGTTTCATAGTGGTTCCGATGTTACGATGTTACTAACAACGATGCATCTTTGAGAAAGAAATACTAGGTATGTTCGTAACAACTAAAATACTATGGTCGTGAAATTGCAATCAATACAGCAGGAGAAAATCACTTTTAGAATTTAAATATTATTCGTGACTTCAATCGGGTGGCGAGCCTGTTGTTATCCACCATAAATAATGGAGGAGCTCGGTTGATCTTCAAGGCTCAGCAGCTGTTGTCAAGGTCGGTATGTGGAGAGGTGACCATCCATTACGAGGTTCCCGACTGTAAGTCTTTGACAGTCGTTACAGCTAGTAAGTGGCTCGAAAGTCTGAAAACCAGTCTTATAAAGAGGTATCGTGTTACCTGTAGGGCTATTACGTATCTCTGTTGACAGCTCGAAATGATAGTAACTGGGCTCAGTGTCCATCAATTAACGGTCAAAAGGTTATTTTCGTATTATGTATGACCCTGTTAGTCACCGTTAAGTGATATCCACTCAGTGTGATACGTAATACCAATATTATGACATTCACGGTTGTCATCAAAGTTCGGTGTACAACCGAAGCTTGATAGTCACTAGATATCAGAAAGATACGTAATAGCCCTGCTAGTACTGGCTGGGTTGTGGAGGTCAGATTGGCAGCCGCTCCATGTAAAGCTGGTAGGTGTGGAGATGATGATGACAGTCTATTTTTAAGCCGATTCGATGATTTGAAATGCGTCATAATCAAAGTTATCGTGGATTTTGTTTGGCGAACCTGAACGGACCTTCTCATTTATGAGGAAAAATTTCCAATTTTTCTCACAAGTTTAAAAAAATAGGTACCTACTAGTCCTTTTTAATGTTATACTCTAATGTTATTACTTTATTTTAAATACCTTCATGACATCTGGACGTACTTTTCAGTACATCCATCAGTACAAGGTTAGTTACATATAGTCCTACCGTAAGCCGTGATTTTTCACACAAAAAAAAATGATTTTCCAACAAACGTTTTTGCGCAATTTTTTAGTTTGGTGTAGGTACAGAATGCTTGGTTGACGGCTTCGTGAAGAGTTCGTTTACACCTTATATAAGTAGTACAAATGCGACGATAGTATAATCTCCCTACCGATCGCTTTCTTAGGACGTGCGGTTACAAATGAATCATCATCATCATTTCAGCCGCAAGACGTCCACTGCTGGACATAGGCCTCCCCCAAGTTTCGCCACATTGACTGGTCCCGTGCGACTCGCATCCAGCGGATTCCCGCAGCCTTCACCAGGTCATCGGTCCACTTAGTGGGAGGCCTTCCAACGCAACGTCTTCCGGTTCGCGGTCGCCACTCCAGAAATGAATCATCATCATCATCAGCCTATTAATGTTGCCACTGCTGGGACACAGGCCTCCTCTCTAGGAGAGGGAATGGGCTATAATCTACCACGCGGGCCCAGTGCGGATTGGTAGATAAAATGAAGAAATGAATGCTGTAGTAAAACTTGCTCTTTATAGTACAGGAATACAGAGTCAGCTGTTGACTACAACTCGAACAATTAAATGATCATAATAACAAACGTCCTGCAAATACCCTTTAACAAAATGTAAACGAGAACTCAATAAAAATAACTACCATGTTTACATAAGCCGTAAATTCCGCACGAAAATACTCCTAGCACCTTATTTCTCATTCGTTCTCACGGTAGGCCGTGAGCTAACTAGTTACGATCATATAACTTGCCTACTTTACATAATTAGACGTAGCTGTTGCCAGTCTGGGTCGCTCGTTACACCGAAATAAACAATTTGTAAGAACAAGCCGAGTTTAACCCACCAATTATAAGGAAATCATGTTGGTGCGAGTTGTGGACTGAGAGCGGGTTGCGTAAAATTGCTGGCTGGTTTACTCATCATATCCAAGGTGTAAGCAGACCCTTCAAGAAGCCGCCAACCAAGCATAGAACTAAGTAATAGGATAGATGACAAAAAAAAACTAATTAGTCCGACAGATAGGTTTCCAAAAAATATTGGACACATTTTTTTTTCTTTTTTCACGTAAACAAAAAATGAAGACGATACAGTGCGTCGAAAACTCGTGTGACGTCACATTTGAGTACATTTTTTAGCCCCCACTCATGATCTTTGACACGTTTTATCTTCGTCAATTTTTATTAATTTGATAAAACAAAAACCACGGATCCAATATCTTTCGACGGACTAAACAGAATCATATTTTTTTTTGTCAGTCATCATCCCTATTCTGTACGTCAAATTAAGTAAGTCTACGCAAAAAATATTGCTGGGGAAAGAGTTTTTTTTTGTTGGGGTGAAAAATCACAGTTTATGGTAGGTCTCAATGTAATGCACTCAAATCATTGTACTGATGGATGCATTGAATAGCACAGGGGTCGTGGAGGTATTTAAAGTAAGGTTATAATAGTAAAAACTGGTATTTTGAAAAAATCTTTTTTTTTTGGTAAGTATGGCTATGGTCTAAAACAAAAAAAAATATCGCAATGAAGGGAAAAAAGTGCTTTTCGGCTTTGTTCAGGGCACTTTTACACCTGTTATATGCAATGAAATACGTCGAGACAGGAAAAAGGTGTTTGAAGAGCTAAATCAAACTAGTTTATGCAGATCTCTCATTGTTGTGGAAATCTATACAAAGCGAGACCATGTTAAACTGGCCATCCATAGCTTGATGCTGATCTATAACTTTTGTTTTGAAGACAGCTGCAGCTGTCTACAAAACAAAAGTTAAATTATGGCAATGGACACCATCCATCCCTCGATATTTCTTGGCTCTGAACTTGTAGTCGTTCTTGTAAGAAATAGGTTCTTGCATATAATGACATCAACGCTGATCCTGAAACCAATATTAATGTATGTTTTTACTAGATATCCTTAATGTTTCCATTGTAGGATTATTATTATATATATATATATATTTTTATAATGGCAGTAATTTTTCACCCTTGCTAAGTATTAAATATCAATATTCAGTGCATTTATGGATCTAAAAAACTCTCAATAATTTCAAAAGAAACATTTACGTTCCTACAAAAGCTTATAACTTGCACCAAGCACCCACATTTACGTCGTCACCACGAACAGTTTTCGAGTAAAGCGCGCGCATGCAAACGGACGATAAACAGCTGAAATAACTTCATGAACCGCCACTAATCAGCTGAACAAATTTAATTTGCCAACATGTCTGAAACGCGCTGAAACTTTAATTGGAAAATGTGTAATTGGGCTCGGAATTAGGAGGGAAATTGTAGGCCTATTTTCTTGGCTTTATATTTTGACTGTGAGGATGTATGGATGTATGGATGTATGTATGGAGTACGGATGTTTGTTATTCTTTCACGCAAAAACTACTGAACGGATTTGGATGAAATTTAGCACACAGATAGTTTATAACCTGAATTGACACATAGGATACCCATCCATCACAAAAACTTTCGCATTTATATTTATAAAAAGAAAAATGATTTTGAGCTGTCAGTATAACTATTTCGACCCTATTACGAATCATTCTAATCTATAAAGTAAAAGTATCAACACAAAACAAACTTGATCCCCAATACCGCTATTCAGTAAGAACGTGCCGATGCCGCGGCCGGTGCCATACCAAACAAAATAAAAGTCAACAACAAAACTACAGCAATTTAAACCCACTTTGGAAAAAACTAGGTTAACACTTAAAAGGAAAAACTCCAGTGACGGCCTATCATTGGCTTTCCAACGTAAATAACTACAAGTTAACTTCGCGTGAGTTAAACTTAAACAGAGTTAACTAATAGTCTACTAACGGAGCCGACACGAATAAAATTAACTTGAACGCTTTTCTAGTTTTCCGTTTAACTTACTGCTTTCCGTAAAACTTAAGTTGAACGAGGAAAAGTTCATTATGTGTGTCGTTTAAAACGAAATATTATGCCATTGAATGCGTTCGAAAGTTTGTCGAAAACTATAATGAGACAAATATGGCTTATTGTTTATGTTTCTCGGATATGGAAAAGGTTTTAAATTGATAACAAAACAACGACGTGCACAAAAAATAAAAAAATGACAGTTTAGTTCTATGTTCAAAATATTTTAATTACACTAAAGGCAGCCAATGGTCAAAAAAACCTATTAATCGTGAATTTTACTTTAAATATTAATTTGCCTGAAGACGAGGAAGCTTAAGTAACTAAAATAATCAATTGTATTATTGTCTCGGTGTCACAACTTAGTTACAAAAAAAAAAAAAATAAGCGCGTTCCATTGGTAAAATTTTCCCGCCAGGCTGTGTTCTACATAGAAGTTGTTTATTTTATTGTATGGACTGAAAACGATGTAGGTAAACATGTAACCAATTAGGTATAATGTAACCTATTTTTCAAAACAGTTTTAGCTCGGTTCAAATTAAAAATAAGTTATTGCGTAAGTGCACCAGGGTCAAGAAAATTTGTCTTCCGCAGATAGGATGATCTTCTTATGTGTCAAACAATACAGTTTTTTCTTTGACACAACAGTACCCCTAAACTCGTACCAACACAGTCACATGACTGTGTTGGAACGAGTTTAGGGGTACCTAATCGGACTGGTGATAACACCATCCCAGTATTATGTCCCTATTAGAAAATGATGTCGTTCATCTATCTTGTGAGTTAGGGACAAAGCTTTATGCGTAAGTCCTTTGCTGTGCTACCAGACCGGCAAAAAAGCCAGCAGTTTTCCTTTTTCCCTGCATTTATACCAGAAACAGGCCACTCCAACTACATATTTAAAAGACCGCTACTATACACATATCAACCTAAGGGCAACAATACTAACGCAATAGTTAGGCATCGCGTGCGGGCGGCCATTACAGACCTGCCACAGATTGTGTGCCTATTGATGTCTCATTCAAACCGACCCGTCGATAACGACCCCGATATCATATACTACATAGAGAATGGGACTACTAAAACTGGAAGCTAGTTACAGTGCCAGGAAATGTAGGTGGTCTGTGATTAGTTTTTGCGCATTTTGTGCAGTGACTGCAGGGACTGAGGAGTTTCGTAAATTTAGGCTAGTTCCCACCATCAATAAATTGCAAATCGATTTAGTCCGTCAGTTAGAGTATTGAAAAATAATGGACACATATTTTTGTTTTTGTAAATCAATGAATATTGACAAAGATAAAAAGCATCAAATCTCGGGACGGGGGGAGGCTCGTGACGTCACAACGCACTAAAATATATAGCACGGCGTGACGTATTGAGAATTTTAAAAGCGTCGTATCTTCGTCAAATTTGGTCTACGTGAAAAAAGAAAAAATACGTGTCAAATATTTTTTGAAAATGTAACTGACGGTCTAATTAGATGTTTTCAGGACACAAGCCTATCCCACAGATCGTTACTACCGTGATAAAAAGTATCTTGGGTTAATCCACGTTATAACACAATTTTAAAGGTGACGGCTGACGACAGGTGGCAGCGCTTTGCTACCTAACCACAGACCCATCTCTATAAAAATCTTGTGGTGAAGCAACGACTGCTGAGGGCCGTCGCCTTCTGCAGTATACCTTAACCATTTTTGCTCTTTTCTAATGCTTCTACTTTTAGTAGAAGTCAAGCTCGTCTCACTATCCATAATGCAGAAAGCTGAAGCCAAGCCGACAAATACTTGATTAAACAGCTAATCTCAACTGAATAACGAACTACCAGTAATCGTGCCCACAGAACCCTAAACCGCCACCATCAATTACAAAATCCAGAGAGAAGCTTCCATTCAGTGTTTGCAAGCAATAATTACGGCACAGGACTGATTGACTCCCTTTGTGCAACCGACAGTGTCACAATACGGTTATTATGGCCACCATTCCACTTGGCAGCTGGCATTTCACGAATGTAACCATTCACTTACTTGTTCAACAACATTTTTTTCCACGTTTTGAAAAGGTCGGCTTCTCCACTTGTGCAGGACAAGAAAAACAAGCAAACATCTACTGTTATTTTTGACTACATCTTGTTGAATTTTCAACTTTGTGTCTTTTACACAAGGGTTGGTAGGTTACTTTTTGATAGTTCTATTCTAAGTTTGCAACGGTGTCCGTTACATAGTCCAATATGATCTCATAATTGCATTAACTTAATTAACACTTAAGTTTCGTTTGTTACTATCAACAGTAGATAATTGTTCGTGAACGGAAAAAAAATGGCCATGTGATAAAAACTTGTAACATATAGTTAAGGAATGTTTATGGCGATTTTGTAATTGAACGAGCTTGTCCATTTACGTAAACGAGTTAGATAATATTATAATGAGAGAGATAAGGTCTATTAACGGGGCCTAGAGCTAGGCTGGTCAATAAAAAGGAGCTTCAAGAAAAGGAAGTGCGCTGACTGACAAAGAGCAATCATTTAATATGGATACTGCTTTTGATGGACATCTACATACAAGGTGTAAACGAACGCTTCACGAAGCCATCAACCATGCATTCTGTACATCAAACTAAGTAACTCTACGTGAAAAAGTTGTAACTTTGACCCCAATATCTCCGTAACTAGAAGGTTCCTAGGTATGGTCTAGAACAAAAAAATAATCGCAATGACGGGGAGAACAAGTGCCTTTTGGCTTCGTTAAGGGTATTCTTACATCCATTGTAACGGAACAACAGCTTGTGGCTAAATAATAGCAGCCGCAGCTCGGATCGATCTTTAGGTTAAGCCGTGCTTGTTAGGTTGGTCTGTGGATGGGTGACCCATTACATACCAAGTTTCCTCTGTGCTCCAGAAAGCACGTTAAGCAGTTGGTCCCGGCTGTCATTTATAGATTTTTGACAGTCGTCGCAAGTAGTCAGTGACCCAAAAAGTCTGACAACCAGTCTTAGCAAGGAGTATCGTATTACCCAGTACTAACTGAGTTGTGGAGGTCAGATAGGCAGTCGCTCCATGTAAAATACTGGTATACAGCTGCATCCGGTTAGACTGGAAGCCAACCCCAACGTAGTTGGGATAAAGGCTAGGCAGATAATGATCTAACGGAATATCATTATAAATTATAAAGTCAAGAAACTGGATTGATGAAATTGACTACCAACTTAGACTAAGTATTCATAAATGAAATCACTGCAACTGTCGTAATTTTTAACAATCGTAAGAAAAACAGCACGACAAGACGTGCCATGGTGTCAATGCTGCTCAACAATCAAGTTCCCTGACAGTCAGATTTACAGTTTGTTTTGACACTTGCAGTCATTTTCTCTTGATTTTTATTTAATTTGCATATAACATCATTATCATCGTCCATCTTTACGACATGATGATGACTCTAATGGTAACTGGAATATTGTATTTATTTGCCAGTTGAAATACATCTACACCATATTTAACTTACCGGCAAACTCGTAATCGCATTTTAATGTATATTTGAAAGCGCGGTAATTCAAATAAAATCCCCAGCAATTGTCACCAGGGTACCTTCCCAACATCAATGGCTGGTCCTAATGTCGTTTGGGTAAAAAAATCAATTTGTTATGAACCCGCTTTGACGGAGTAACGCCGGGTAATTCAGTCCCAAGTGAGCGTGGTTCCTGCGACGGATTGTTTATTTAACTTTTGTATGCGCGTGAGCAATTCACACCTCCCCCCTTTAGAATCTCCCCTCCCTCGCACCTCGCTTCATTGTGTGCTCAAACTGCGTGTCAGCTTAGGGTTGTCAGTTTTACATACTTAGATAACGCCGTTGTCAGACCGCAAAAAGTCCTCGCGTGTGAAGAGGAAAAAGTGATGTCGTTCTTTTTTTATTTTAATCGACAGGTCTGTTTTTGTAACCAAAATGTGTTATTCGATTGCTTTAAAACAATAATGACATCATTAGCAAATATATAGATCATCATTATTCAGTAAATTATGAATGTTTAATTATTACGTCTAAAATAAAGGTCATCGGCGGGTTCGTCAAATATCAACCCAGTTCAAAAACGTGCTACAATTCCAGTTGCGTGAGAGTCATGCGATACGGTTGGGTAATTTTAGCACATTTAGGTTAACTGTTTTTGTAAAGTTTTTGTCCTTAACATTTATATCCGAATGATAAATAGCTGCTGTATACTTTACAACGTTTCTATTAAACCCAACTAATAAATTCCCAGTGTTTCGAAGAAAAATCGCCGTATTTTTTCAAACTTCATACCATCACGAAGAGATAAAGAACTGACAAGGTTTTTTTAACTTTCTTTTATATCGACTTAAAGTTAAATAATGAACTTTTTAATTAATTAAGGCTCACACTTGTGCATTAGGCCAGCCCTAATGAATAGCAGTTTGCGTTTATTTATTTAACCGAAGTCGTCATTACAATGAAAGTCGGCCGAAGTTACTGGGCCATGTTATTCGATAACTGTGCCGTTTAACCACTAGTAGAAATATTTGAAACAGCTGCGAATTTGTATTTACGTGTGTTCGCGAAACAATAAAAGGTACAATAAAAAAAATAAGAATAACGTTTTTGTAGGTAATGTTATTCGGTTGCAATAACGATGCTTGCGGGAAATGCAAGTTTCTACATCCAAGATGCGATTCTTGCAAGCATCGTTATTGCAACCCAATTTATTCGTTAGTAATTAGCAATCGAAAGTTAGCGATTTTGTCGCTATCTATGTCGAGAATACGAATACGATTCGTTGGTCAAGTGGTCGCAAGCCCGACTGCTGAGCATGAGTTCCTAGGTTCGATTCCCGGGTCGGGCAAAGAGTTATTGGGTTTTTCCATCAGGAATATTCTCATTAACAGCCACGGGGTCTGGATTTATGCCCGGTCGATGGCAATAGCGAGCCTTCTATTAAATGGGGTGGGACTTAAACAAAACTAGCGAATTGTGGTGTAGATACTCTAATAGGGTACACCACTGCCTAGCCCTACGGGAATTATAGGCGTGAAGTTATGTCTAACTACATCACTCGCGCTTTGACGTGGAGTTGCGGACACCCACCCCAACGATGCTTACGAGAATCGCATCTTGGATGTAGAGACTTGTATTTCCCGCAAGCATCGTTATTGCAACCGAATTCTTTCGTAAGTTATTAGCGATCGAAAGTTGGCGATTTTGTCGCTGTCTATGTCGTGACTGCCGGGCCCTGCCATGTATTGGCAGGGCCGGCAGTCTCGACATACAATGTCTGGAATAAAAACTGTTAACCTAGGTAGACTCTTCAACAGTCATCTCCATGAAATGACCTTTGAGTTCAATGTCTTGCCAATAGACTAGACAGACCACACGCTATTTGTTTAGCTTAGTAAGTAATTTTAGCATAGATTTGTGCCTGATATAGGTAACTAACTTGCTTTTTATGAGGAAATATTATATGTTAAGCAATATTGAGTTTTTTTGAATTCCTGTCAGACCCATTGAAGAATGGTGCTTAGCAGAAACTAACTAGAGAAACTATAACAGTAACATCTGATGTATAACATTTTTAGTTGAATAATACAAGGTGTATACACACCCTTCACGAAGCCGTCAATCAAGTCATCATTCAGTCATCATCATCATTTCAGCCGCAAGACGTCCACTGCTGGACATAGGCCTCCCCCAAGTGTCGCCACATTGACCGGTCAACGCAACGTCTTCCGGTTCACGGTCGCCACTCCAGAACTATTCGGCCCAGTTCTGCGAGCAATGTGCCCTGCCCAGTGCCACTTAAGTTTGGCAATTCTTCGGGCTACGTCGGTAACCTTGGTTCTCATAAAAATGAAGACATCCGTCATCAGTCCGATCACGCAAGGAAACTCCGAGAGCATAGCCCTCTCCATTGCCCTTTGGGTGACTTTAAGCCTTCTGATGAGGCCCATTGTGAGCGACGCAGCATTCAGTACATCAAACTAAATAAAGAGTTGTAAAGCAAAAATGATTGTTGGGAAACGATTTTTTTTGGGGTTCAAAATCACCTTTTATGGTAGGTACTCAATGTTACGCACTCAAAATATTGTGCTGATGGATGCATAGAATAGTGCAAGGATCATGAATGTATTTAAAGGTTATAAAATTAAACTTAAAAAAAAAAAAAAACTTGTGTTAAGTTGGAACTTTGAACCCCAATATCTCCGTAACTAGAAACTTCTCAGATGTTCTAGAACAAAACAATTATCGCAATGACGGGGCGAACAAGTGCCTTTCGGCTTCGTTAAAGATGTTTTTACACCCTTTATGTGTACCTACCTGTCTTCTTACCATCCCATTCTATTACACATCCCACTAAACAAAACAATATGATACTTAATCAAAAGTTACTTTCGGGATAAGACTATCTTTATACTGCCAAATCTAAAAAAACACGTGGATCAAACGAAACAGGGCGATAGTTATGGTTATTTGCAGTAAAAAGTTTCTGTGTGGCAGAGCCCTAACTTGATTAAAAGTTATGAGTATTTGAGTGTTATTTTTTTCTTAAAGAAAATACCAAAGTTTGTAATAAATAGGTTGTTTAGTTGCTTCTAGGAAATGAATAATCAATACAAAAGTGTTTTATGACAGTGGGTACGATGATTCATGAGTATTGGAACTTTTTTCAATATCTTTTAAGTCTCACGAAAAAAATATTTGTAACTTTACAACATTACTGTAAAAAAAACCCTGATAACCCCAACTATCGCCATGATTTGTTTGATCCACGATTTTTACCCAATACATGAATCAATCAAATCAATTGGAAACTAAAATCCCCAAATGCGATCTAGAACATCGTTCTTTCAAAAGACCGCATTTCTGGGAACATAAGCTAAGTATATGAATCAATATCAATAAACATAATTGTGTTAAATTAGGATCACATTAGTATTGGTTATCAATTTGTTCCCTTAAACATTTCCCTCTCTTATTTTATATCATCGGTAAAAATATAATTTGAGGAAGGTAGGATGTGGCGGATGTCACGTCTGAGCCCTCGTTACGAAGCATTAGGAGAGCTTTTGATGTTCAGGGTTTTTTGGTTAATAACTTTTGTGGCTAGGTCCATCTGTTTCCTGGATAGGTCTTGAATATACTGTTAACCTGCGTCATCCCACTGCTGGGCAAAGGCCCCATGACTTCCAGTTCTTCCTATCTAGGGCTAATCTGGACCACTGGTCGTTGGTTTTATCCAGCTCGTCCCGCCATCTTCTACGAGGACTGCGGCGACGCCTTCTGGCTGTGTCAGGGTTCCAGAATGTGGCTATTTTGGCCCACAGCTCATTGGGCATGCGCCAGACGTGGCCAGTCCTGTCCCAATTCAGCGTAGTGGCTTTTTGAGCAAAAAAAAATAAAAAGGTTTAAATCACTACATAGTATAAAACAAAGTCGCTTTCTCTGTCCCTATATCCCTATGTCTGCTTAAATCTTTAAAACTAAGCAACGGATTTTGATGCGGTTTTTTTTTAATAGATAGAGTGATTCAAGAGGAAGGTTACAGGTACATAATTTGCGGGCGGGCGAAGCCGCGGGCATGAGCTAGTAAGTAATAATTGAAGACTGTTTGATGTTTTTCCCTAAGTTGCTTTCTATTACTCCAGCTAATTGAAATATTTGCAAACCTAACACACACTTCCCCTACCTCACATAGTGGCCATATAACACAACGAAGTAGAATGCTGCAAACCTTTTCCGAAACCTCCTCGCCTACGGTTTTGTCCCTAACTATCTTCAGAAAAAAAATCTTTTAGTCTACTAAAAACTTTTTGAGAAACTCTGTATACTTGCTGAAATCCTGAAACAAATACCGTATATCCACATAAACAGATCACAACTTTAATACGTAAATAATAACGTTGACTCATATAAACTTATTTACTGCGATTATTTATTCTGATACCAACTTTTAATAGTCCCCAGATTATAGTTTAAAATTACCTAAATGCGTCTTTAATGGTGGAATTTAATGTTGGATTTAAAATGAAGACATCTGGACAAAAAACTAAATTGACTTTACCAATTGTTTCCTGTGGCAATAAAAGTACGGGTTAACATTAAAAAAAGTAACGTAAGCGTGGAAATGAAATTGAATTTTCGAAAAGTAATATGAGATGTCCGTCCCGAATTATTTTTATTACCCTTAGCGGCCATTTTGTGTCATTTACTTAACCTGTTATCGACATAAGGCCGCTGAGACCGATATTACGAAAATACACGATTTATAAAAGGGAAAACTAACCAAGCGAATCAAAACTGCCCGTAGTGCTGCGACACAGAGGTTAGAATCGATTGTAAAATCGTTTTCTCTCGACCTACGTTATTACTTTCGGTCCACATAATGCTATTGTATAACTAATAATCAGGCAGGACTATTCGATTCGTTTATTTCATTTCTGTAACGTGTGTTTGACTCAAAATAATTGGAGGTTAAGTTCCATTTTAAATTGCTTTGGTAGTCGCTGTCACTTTGTAAGGTCACCTTTTGTTCTAAATGTTCTGATTGTTTTAAGAATCTTACGAAACTGTGTGTCTTTGAAAGTTTCTTTACACATTTATGAATTACCTCATAGTTGCCAAGACTGCAAACCAGATTTTTTAGTGGTTGGTTTTCCATTCGATATATTTCTGATCGTCGTTCCAAAGATTCGAATCACGCATACCAAAAACCTTACACCGCTGCAATTTCAAATTGAAAACGAAAATTGCGAACATACGTAATAAGAGAGGAGAACGCCGTCTACGTGACGCTATTTAACGTCAAACGACGCAAGCGCGAATTGGAAATCAAAACAAGCATTGATCCACAATCAAATCAAATCGAAACTTTAGCGTCGTGATCGATAACATACCATCCGATTATCGAAATCACGATCATTTGTGTGCAACGTTAGTCTTGCACGAGAAATCCTTATGAAAATAACCATAAAGCCTATTTTATAAGAAAACACAATTCCATTTTCAAACTTGGACCGTGTTCCACTGTCATAAAGTCTATCGAAAAAGTTGATTCGAATTTCGAATAGAGTTGCGATGGCAATTTGATCAAGTATCGATCGCAAGTTGCAGTTCGAAAACGCTACGAGTGCAACTATTTCTTTGGATTATATTAAATTATAGCTAGCCGTGAAAATCGTCCCGTAATGTGTTGGCGAGATTACCCGTCCGTGGGACTGCGCGAACGTATCATTTGCCTCGATCCGCTCCATCTCTAAGTGCGTGTAATGGCGCGTAATCTTTGAATTAGCCGTTACAATTTATTGATTCTTGTTTTGTTTTTACAAATGAATTATAGTTGTGTGTACAATGTTTAAAAATACATAAATAAAAACATTCAAATTGACGTCCATAAAAATTCAAAGCCATTTATTTTGACATTGTGAATGTTAAAATTGCATGAATCAGTCGACTGTTAGGCGTTTTCCATTTCACGGTCGCATCGCTTACATAGTTTCAAACAGGAATCGAATGCGCCTTAGTGCAATGCTAATAAACGCTTAACGGAATATAAATTCTAAACTGTTATACATCAGGTGGATGGTTTACTTTACGAGACGTTTCGTCAATAACTTACGCGACTGGCAACTGACCCAACAATTGGCTTACTAATTATTATGACCTACTGAATATTAATGAGTATATTTCGTATTAGATGTTCCTTTGTGAGTTCTAGACATTTTCCACGGCTGGTAATAAAGAAAGAATACCATTAACATCTGTTAAAACAACATTACGGGCGCGATACGCTCGCTTGCCGCTCGGAAACGCTAATATTACGAAGTTGACGTAATTTGTGGACGTCGCCGGGTGCGTAGCGTATTTATAAAGGTTTTGTATATTAGGTAGCATGAGATATGACTTAATTTGCTTTCAGTATTTGATTGCGTGTAGATTTTGGAATAAGTTCCGTGGATTTATGTAATCGTAGAGTAGCCGGTAGAGTCAAGTCGATGTTAATGAAGTTCTCGACTGTTGATTATAGATAACATTATTTGTAGGTTTGAGAATATATATATATTCTTTAGATTTGTGCAAATATTTAATTAATGTTTACATTTATTTAGGTAAAACTTCTATAAAGTTAAAGATGGTAGAGAAGGCTGCATTATAAGTAGTTAAATCCAAATCTTCAGTCAAGTTATTTGTTTGTGTTTTCTGAGTGTCCGTGAAAATCCACCTTTCACCTATTTTGTTTTGTTCTTCTTTTTTTTCTCTACCCCAGAAAATCCAATTAAATTAGTCCTAATAGGGCCCTGTATCAAATTGTTTTGAACTAGTTCGGGGCCCTTTAAACCCGTGAGCCGCGAAGCCCAAAAGAGATTTTTGCAAAAGACATTAAAATACCATGCTGACTAGCATCGCATAAGCTGTCATTGATTCCACTTAGAGAAAGCAAGAGCGAGCGAAGTGAGATAGAAAATTTAGTAACCTAGACCGAAGCTCGTATAAGTTAAGTTTGCATTGGAAAGAGCGGAGCGACCTCTAAAAATGTAAGCGTTCTGGACCGCACCAAGTTAAGCCCTCATAGAAAAGAGAGAGAAACGAGCTCGAAAAATTTTGGACTTCACTTCTCGCGGTTCAGTAGGCAAGTGTACCTTGAAATTTTGGAGACTGGAGTTTTGGGCCGCGTTAGATAAAATTTTCATTAATTACTCATATCAATAGGTTCAGTAGTCTCTTGTCAATAGGCTCGCATAGTGTAAGTCTTAATTAAAAAGCGAGCAAAGCGATCTCAAAAAATTGGAGCTTTCTGAACCACGCTAAGTGAAGTTTTCGTGGAAGAGGAAAAAGAAAGTTCAAAAAATTTGAGTCTCTTTTCAATAAGAATTTGAGGTTGTGGGAAGATTTTGTGGTTATTTTTCTCTACACGCCTTGTTACTCGAGATCCCCGTATCAATGCGGCCATAGCTACGCCCCTGTTTTCAAGGTGCGTAGGATAAATAGTCGTTTTCCCATCGACACAAACAAACGTCAAAAACTGTCACAAAATTAGGGTGCTAACTTATCAAGGTTCACCCTATTTATTCAACTCACTGTACCCTAAAAATGTTCCATAAAAAACGTTAGTTGGCACAACTAATGTCGATGTAATGAGCCTCTTATCTCACTAATTAAAAGTCGATTTGGCGCAGTCGAGCTTTCTAATGCCGACAGCTCAGCTGCGACACCTATAGACCAAACGGTGTACTAACACAACTAACTGAGCGAATCCTTTTTACTCTATGATTAATGTTTAAAGTGACAGTTGAGTAATTAATGACACCGATTAGAATTGAGGGTACCTTTTTATGAGAAAACTATGTTTGGATTCGTAATTACTACTACTACTCAGTCGTTGTATGTTTCGGCCGGTTAATCGTCGGTTATCGATCGTCATTAACGATAAAAGCCATCTAGAGTTTGATTTAGGTGAATAAGAATAATTAATCATCATGATTTCATGATTCTTTTGCTGGTGAGGAACAAAAAACTTAATCAGATGTAGTGGAAGTCGTTAAAGCAAATGAAGAAAGCCACACACACGGTTCGTCAGAATTAGTATCATTTTCTTTTGATAATTTTGATTGCGTATCGCATAGTAATTAGCATTTTATATTTTGCAATTCTTAGGTGTGTTTTTTTCAACAGCAACTTTGCCGCTAATCTGTATAAAAATCTAGATTTTGCGTTGAGATTTTTAATCTTTTTGTGCGTGTGAGAAGTATCGAAGAAGAAGACTTGCTGCGCCGACCACAAACAAATTGGGACAAGGGCAAGAGAATGATGATCTTTAATATTTTAGTACGATGTTTGGAGATACTTAATTGGAATTCATTGTAGAAGACTCGTGAGACAAGAATTTTAATAAAGTACCCTTTTTTTAAGTGTCCCTAATTTATATAACTTTTCTTTAAGAAAAACACTGGCTACATTAACCAGATCCAAAAATCAACGAGGAAAAAATGACCCGTACCTAACCTATTTTAATTTGATATTTGTGGCATATTATGTGCCGTCTCTTCTTGTCCTCACCACCCGCGTTAAGCTATGTAGTGACATAAAAAGCAGCATGTTTAACTTCTTGACTGCCGACGCCGAAGCGAGACCAATCGATTCGGAGACGACTTCGAGTTTGTTTAGTCCACAACCCGACCGAATCTCCCAAAAAGAGGAGTCGTGAATTGAATCCCTGTGGCATTGCCTCGAAAAAATGATGAAATGACATGAAATCGACTGGTGGAATTACATTGCTGGTTGGTAATGGGTTTGTGGAGATGATTAAGCGTTAAATGCAGCATTGGATGAGGTTGTTGTTTGTGTGGTAGTGTATAAATCGTGTTCTCGAGTATCGACGGACGCGCTGAAAAACGCTATCATCACGAGCGCATCCCGTTCGAAAATGGCCATGGTAATGGTATTTGTTTGTCGATTTTCTCTGTTTTCGCCCTGTAACTCGATTTGCTTTTTGTTCTCCCGATACAAAGGCGACTAAATTTCGTTAGTAAGTTATTTCTCGGTCGTGTTCGAAGCTTTGAGAGCGTCGTGACGGTTTTCGGGACCGGAGGATACACGATTCGGGCGTGCACAATCAATTACCTTGTCATTAAAACAAATATTGAGTTAGGATTTAGTCTCGGATATATTCTGATGTAGACCAAGCTTCGTATTGGCAATTTAACTTTGATTACAATGATTTACTGCTTTTAAATTGCCAATATTATAAATGCATATTTAAAAACTTGCGGTTTGAGTTTATTAATTTTAAATTGCGTCTATTAAGAGGTAAGTCAATGAAGAAATTTCATTTCGTTTAGCGCTAATTAATCTGGCAATTCTTGGAATTAATCGATGAATAGAGTTATCAAAACAAACGAACTAACCAGAAACTAGTTAGATTAACAGTTGTAACGTTACAACATTTATCCGAATCGATTTGCGTTTCCTTTGACCGCCAATTCTGTTTAAAGTCAGTGACTCCGTTGACTTTAGCCAATTAACCGTACCTTTTGTAATAAAACAAAGCAACGAATCGAATTATTTGTTCGTTTTGTTGAAAAACCGATGTAAAATCACAATACAAGAAAACTGGACAAGAACTGGAGTGAACGTCCTAACTAATTTGTTTTAAATTGAGTTGGTGAAATGAAAAAACGAAGGTAACCCGAGACAAGAAGGGACAGTCACATCCGGAGTACCGAGTCACCGCTGACCGGCGAGGGGAAAAAATATGATGCATTGTGATTTGTGATTGATTTAGTTAACCGCAAATGGACACAATTGGTCATCCGTTCGACACATTAGGCCAGATTTCCGATCCATCACGTTCACACCAAAATAGTTTATATGTCTCATTCGCGAAGGTCTCTTTCCCCGTAAAAGGCACAAATAATTGAGCTGCCAACACTTTTTTATTATTCCACACACTCTTTAATATTGTCACATTAATCGCAAACGCATCATTTTTTATCACGTTCGCATCAAAAACTAATTACTGTTATTGCAATAGCGCAAAAGCTGCGCCCGGACCGGATGCGCGTAATTTTTTCTAACGCGTCCGTTTCCGGTCATAACAAAAAGTTGAATATTGAATTTGAAAAAAAAATCGTATCCCCTAACTGAATTTACGCGATCCGGGGCACTAACGACGGTAAAATAACAATTACATCGCCACAGATCCTATCTATGTAATTTGGTGCGCGTACAAATTTCGTGTCGTTCAGTAATGGCGGCCGCACTTTTATTGTGTTATTTACACAAATAAAAACGTTTATTTTTACATTTTCCCAAAATTAAATATGGGCCAATTTACTCTCGGAGCGGGAATTACGTTGTTAGTTATAATTTTGTGTGATTCAGAACAAAATGTGGCGGCAAGGGCGAACATTGGAGCAACTATAATACACAGCCTAACGCTTGTTTATTATACATGTGTTATTACTTGTGTAATTTGTGTCGCAGCAGTAATTACTCGTGGGAGGAAATCCTCGTTGTTTTGTAATCAGTCGTACGTAATGCGCAATCAGTTTCCAGTGCCTGTTTATCTAACGTTATTATGATGATTGTGTTTCATTATAATACATTTAGATTTGAATATGAACACGGTATTGCAATAAAAAATGTTAAGTACAAAGTAATTTGCGGAAACCATGTTTTTCAGCGACGTGACACGACTTGATTTAATATCTGAAGTTTAGATAAATTAAAGTAAATGACACGGTGACATGAAAGCGTTAGAAACCTAGATGTCATAGTAATTTAAACGCTCTAATAAGCAAGCAAAGTAATTTAAATTACACACTATGAAAGTAAATTAAAGATGAATTACACCGACATGAACAAGTACTGTACGAAATGAAAACACACTCAAAAGCAAATGCCAGCAATCAAGATGATGAGGTAAAAATCATGCTTAAAGTTTCACACAGCACAAAACCTCATCTAAATCACGTAAAGTGGTGTAGTTTACTTTCTACGACAATTTTGGGCGAAGCATTCTCCTTTGTTCGAATTTAAAATTATGTTAAACATTATTATGTTAGAATAACTATCCGTAAAGCGATTTCATATGATTATACACGGAACTGCACACTGAAGGCTTTAGATTGCGCCAAATGTCATTTTAATAGTTTTAATTACATCTCTTGGGGGAGGCTAATTGCATACTGATGATTACTGTACACTACTTTAATATCTTGCTATTATGTCTCTTCGTGGAAGATCTTTTCTTTATGAAGCTTAGGAGTGTCTTTAAAGAAGTCTATCAGTAATTATTTCTTGGAAGTTGCAAGTTTTAATAACTTTAAATAGATTTTACTAACTGAACAAAAAGTTAATACCAATAATGTTTCTTGATTGTTGATTATCACATCTTTGGGAGGAGCTCGTGGCTATATAATAACAGCCGCTCGGGTCGATCCTTAGGTTGAACCGTGCTTGCCTAGGTTGGTCCACGGATGGTTGACCACCCATTAAAAAAAAAAGAAAAAACATCGGATGACTCCTCCCGCTCTCGGCGGAGCAGGAGCGAGTGTCAGACTTTTACTGAATAAAAGCCATCCATGTTCCTTCATCGCCCTTTGTGTTCCGGGGCCACGGTATCTCTTTCGAACAGTCCCGCAGACCATGGTTGACCACCCATTCGCCTCGCAAATCACGTTAAGCCGTTGGTCCCGGCTGTCATTTGTAGATCTGTGACAGTCGTTATAGGTATCTAGTCAGTGGCCCAAAAGTCTGACAAACAGTCTTACCAAGGAGTATCGTATTACTAAGTACTAACTTGCATGTGGAGGTCCGATAGGCAGTTGCTCCATGTAAAATACTGGTATTAAGCTGCATCCGGTCAGACTGGAAGCCGACTTTAACGTAGTTAAAGTAACCGTATGAGGTATACGGTGCTGAGACGTAGACGCTCTCTCACTTATGAGGCTGAATTAGAAAACCGTTGAAACTCGAGGATGTATACAAAAGTCTGCGGTGATAGAAAACGTGTGATGGAACAAATGGAGTTGTGCAGGATAACTGATACGGCGACGGTTACTACTGATGGAAGGTTCATCTGGAACCTCGCTCTAGCACATGACAGTTCTGAGCTACAGAAAAGGATAGAAACATGGAAAAGTGCGATTCCGTGCTGACAGATGAGGGTCAAACTTAAGGCTGTAACCGAACTGCGTCCAAGGACTGGAAGATGAGCTAGCTAGAGAGAAATCGAATAAAAAAAATGTATAATAAAATAAAATAATAATATAAAAATATATATTTGAAAAATGGATTGGCATTATTAAAGAAAGGCCCAGCAATAAGTGACTAGTAAATAATGATAACGAATTAATTAAAAATATGCCTTTTGATTTTTTTAAATGAGAAATACTTGAGTTTGAAGTCAAATGACGCTGGGCTCAAAAGCACAGGATTGTCGATGTGATATTGCTAGGCGAAGATTAGATCAGACGTCTTTCAGTTAAATGATGATGATGAAGCAAAAGACAATAATGATTCGAAGATGCGGGGAGTAATATCGTAGTATCGTAGACCTTTCCAAAGGCCTATGTGTGCTCTTATCCCAATTCATTTAGGGTCGGCGCAGCATGTCTTCTTCCTCCATACTTCTCTATTTTTCGTCATCTCATCAGACACTTCTTTTCTTGGCATACCATTCTTAACACATTCCATCCGTCGTTTTTTTGGTCTTCCTATAATCATATACCCATCCACATTCATACTCAAAACTTTCCTCAATATTATCTCTTTTAAAACAATGAAAATAAATCGAAATTCAGAACATTTGTACCTACAAGCTTTTTTTTTTAAACAGTTACATGTGAAAACTTCATCGATTTTCTACGTTTTCAGGCAGTGAGGGTCAGCACATGAACTAACGAAAACTTGCATGTTTTAAAAGTAGGATAGACAGGGTGATGTTTATACCAAGAAGGGGTTTCAAAGGCTTATTTCAGAATGAATGTATCTTTCGAAATATAAATACCTACCTAATAAGGCTTTTGTAATATAAAGGAAAAAATCGTCAGGTTTAAGTTAGGTTTCTGTTTTCTTTGGCCTGCTCTTGCCATATAAGAACTTGACAAAAATTATTTCGAACTGTGTAGAATTATGGCTTATGTTTTGGCTTGGTTAAGGATTTCAAGATACAGATCAAATTTGACCAATTAATGCTAGCGCTGATCCAACTACTCTAAAGGCCGTTTTCTATAACTTACTTACGTATAACTGTCAGTTAATATGCCTACTCTCGTAGCTATCGGTGTTTCTATAAACAAAGTTACCTTGAAATATCCAATCCGCGTCCCCTACCTGTCACTTGATTCGTAGAAAAATCAAAGAAAGCTTTTCGGTGACGTTTTGTTTCTATCGGTCCGTAAGCTAAACGTCAAACAGACAGAGAAATCAACCTATCGATACCTGTTAGTAAGTTATTGAAAATGGCCGTAAATGCGCTGAAATGCAGATAGGCCAATTTGTGTTTTAATTATAATCATGTTGGGCGTGGCCGATTTGTAATTAACCCCATATAAACTTGCTATACCTACTTGCTCTGAAGATTTGGTCTATCCATAGAAAGCGAAAATTACCAGAACTTGTTAAAAGGGTCTTCCTAAGCCAAGATATTGTCTCATTAGCAAGATTTGTGTAAGTATAGATATTGTTTATTTAACGAAAGAATTTCTATTCACAGTAAATTTAAATCAGATAAATCAACATTTAAGAACCCTAAATATATGTAGTTTATTATCATAACCATAAAATTTATTCCCCTGAGAGAATTCATTTGACTGCCAAAGTTGTATCCGTTAACTAAGTTGCAGCTAGTTGCAATACCAATAGAGCCTGTTTTATAGCCTTACATGCAATTTGCTCAAAGAAGCCGACACTCGCAGATAAATAGTAATCTCAACTATATAAAGTTTTCATAGCTTCTAATTGGATACCTAATATGGAGCCCTATATACGTCCTACAGGGATAAAGGCATCGTTTAGAATAAAAAGTAACAAGCAAGGCCAGCAACGAAATCAAAATAGTTATAGGTATATTTTAATTACAAATGTGATAATATTGAAAAAAAACCTATTAGTGGAACTTATTTAATTCTAGAACAGTGCATTTATTAAAATAAGAATAGAATTGTATCGTATATTAGATTACACAAAGATTACAAAATCATGACTACATTCCTTTATCACTGACATTGTACTAGCTTAAGCTAACTTTACGGCCCTCACTTAGGGTCTGTAATGGGTACAAAATAATCTCTCTCTAGCTCAAATCACCCATTAACTCGCAGCATACTTAATTATAGCACTAGTGGGCCACAGTTAGGCTTTTGACACGGCAGACAAACGCATATATCGTGACTTCGGCCAGTAAAGTCAGTTTGTTGATAAAGTCAATTAGCGGTATCGAAGTAGGGACCCGTATCAAGTGATTCAGCCCACCGTCGCGGCGGCGGTGATATCAGCGCGCCGCCATTGGCCAGGCGTGCCCAGGGGGTGTGGTCTCGGCCCGCTTCTTTTTTGTTATACTTTTTCGAGCGGTGCGTAGGCGACCGTAGCCGGCTTTATTCTCAACCAGTCGATTGAAGGCGTTGGTGTGTTATAGTTTATTGCTCTGTTGTCGTTGGAGACGTCACGGGGTATCATGTAAATTGTGGCCTTTATTGACGGCAATTTATTCGTGTTCACTATCTTTCGTCTCGTGCTTAATAAGGACTTTATTTCGGAGTTCATCGGTGTGAATTGAGTGTGGTAAGTGTTTTTCAATTATTATTTTATTGTATTCGTTTAATTAACTTTTTGTGTAAAGAAGTACAATTGATCTTAAGAAAGTCATTGTAAAATTAACTTTTAATTGCCTTTCTATGCATTAAAAAAATGTTGTTAGTGAAAAAAAATGTTGATAATACTTAGGTGCAAATATTAAAATTATTATTATTTTATTTACCATAAAATACTCTTTATTGCGCATTTTATCGAATCTATAGAAAGAAAAAAATATTGTAAAGAAATACCCAAATGACCTTAAAAAATTAAAATATATTTAAAATGTTTACCCATTTACACAATTATAATTAGATACAATAATAACACATTTTTAAGAATTTTAAAATGTATTTCTCATAACGTTTATCACTCACTTAGATAAATAATAACAATCCATTCAAGTTTAAAATTAAATGTCACCAGATATAGAATAAATTATATTATAAAAAGTTAATTTTGAAGCTTATTGAAGTGATCGCACAAATCCGAATGCACTGCAACATTGTTCTAATAGTTTAAAGTGACATTTAATGAAATTCTCTAAATACAATACAGTTCCTCAAAAAGTGAAGTTATAATACAAAGTTAATGATAATATTGTTAAAATAATTAATGACAGTATCTGCATGACGCTTCCCATGTTTCTAATTATGCGTTACAACGATCTATTAAAATAATGACATTACAATATAACAACTAGGCTCGGTTTTCATTAATCAAAACCCACTATGTTATTTGACGGGTCGCATCATATTTTTTGGGAGTCAAAAAAGGCATAATACCTGATATTTTAAAGGCATTTGCATAATTAGGTGAATTTTATTACTTTATTGAATTAGGGCCGATGTCAGCCTCAAAATTGAAATCAGCAGGGTGCCTTGTGTTGTTAATTTTGTTTATAGGTTGTATTATGGTCAGGTTTGAATGTTATTCCCATATCTCAAGCTCTATAAAAGTTGTTAGATATTGTAAAGATGGACAACAATAGCGTATTTATGTTATTGATCTTGATTTTATTAGCCTCCACGGCGGAATGTGTGGGTCATTTCATATTTTTATAAGCCTGAGCCCGTGTAGTGTCATTTATTTTATTGCTGTCGTGTTTGTGGGCAAATATGTCGTGTTCATAATTTGTCCAATTTACATGTATGTTAATTATAAAGCTATAAAACCGATTTCTAATTACTATTAAATCTGTAATAAAAATATTTCTAGTTATATTTTTGCCGACGGCGGCGACGGCTGGGGCATCGTGTTGTGTAGATTTGTTTTATGTCATGTAAACTAAATTTATACACCTTGTTGATAACTTCAATTTAAAACAGGATATTTCTTGCGCCAAAAATAACCAAGAAATACTAATTCACCTTTTGTCCGAAATAACAAAAAATAAATGCATCCTACTTCTTTAGATTAATGGCTAGTATAATTTACTCTTGTGTAATTTAAAATTACTTTAATGGGTAAGGGAAAAATATAACAAAAGTGGGTGACATTACGGAATAACCAAAACTCAATTAAGAATATATACGGTTCCTGAAACTCAACACTTAATAATTTTATAATTATCATAAACTTTCTTAGTAAACTTAAAAATAATTGCTATGTCCTACTTTATGTGGTAAATTACTTCTTCCTCATAGTCACATTTATTACTTCAGAAATGATTTGTAACTCGCGTACAGACGTTAGATATCTTTATTACCCTTTCAACTGATCTCACGTCTACATTGCTGCAATCTTCACTAAATTGAGTTCTCACATCACAATAGCCTTTGGAAAGAGTGATTTTAACCGATTTTTTACTAAAGGGTTGGCCGATCTCAATTCGATTAACATCACCAGTCACAAAGACCCGCGTCGCTGTCCAGCTCGATGAGAAATTGATCCAAAGATGAGTATCGCATCGAAGGTCAGAGATCTCGGCAGACTAGACGATACGAAACCTTCGTGATGACTTGCGGATGCCTCCGGAACGCGAGCAGCATTGTTGATTGTATTAGACTTAATTAGATCTTAATTAACATTCTGGTTTCTCATTACACGCTACTCGATGCTACTAGCCGCGTTCGTAATAGGAATGTCCATTTACATCCATACCGCTTGTATCTTGATTATTTTTTTAATGTTCACAATATTAAAATTGAAGATTCTCCGTTGTTCGTTATGGGGTGATGAAATTGAATCGGATGTTATTGAGATCGTGATTACGATAAATAATATTAGCTTTGTGAATGTTATTAGACGCTCAGACGCTTTTTTCCCAAGTTCTTTCGAAGAAACGAATTATGTAGAAATGTTACGCTATTCCAATTGATAATAATTTAGCTGCCGACAATGGAATAACAAATAATGTAAGTAATGGAAAAACTATGCAATGCGCTAATGGAGTCGGAACAAAGGAATAATTAAGTTGATAATCAAATATATCTAGAATCGAGAAATCATTCAATTATGAATTTTATTGTTTTGTGTTAAGTTCAGATAGAATTTTCCGAAGTGAAGGATGATGCGTTAGAGGAATTTGAACTTGTTGTAATGGCATTAGCGTGGTAATGTCAGGGTTATCAGGTAGCACACAGACATCAGTCAGGGGACGGATGAGTCAGACGCTTGCAGCTCTTATCTGAAGCTCAGCGATATAATCCGAGACGCCATTAACACTTAACTCCAGACCTAATGGACAAAAACGTTTAATCCCTCAATTCTTAGAGCTAACGATAAAGTGCAGAATGGAGATTCCAAAGTTTTGATAAATATTTATTTTGTTTACGGTGTTGATGGTGTTGCTTCAATTGATATAACATAAGGAGAAGCATTACATGATATGATTGAAAAAAAATATCATAACAACGTCGAAAATTCTGCCGACATACATATACCTAAAAATGATTTTGTAGGTAGTGATGGTTTCATAGTACTGACTAAATTTTTCGATCAGAGTAAAAAACAAACATAAATAATTCAAACTTTAAAGACGTTCTCATGAGCTTAACTAGATAACTTTACTTACAATGTCTAAAACACAGTTGATTATCACCCAAGTCTTAGTAAAGAGACAAAAAATTAATCCAGCAGGCGCCTCACGGTTACTATCGCTCCTAATCCTATTATATTATCATTCTTTCACTATACCCCTGTATAAAGGAAATGTTATATAATCTGAATATATTAAAGGTCCATAATAGCTTATCGTTGGATCAACGCTACTAAATTGTTTTTCTTTGTATTTTTTTTCTATTCATACTATTATTCTGCGAACATACTTTTTTAAACAGGAAAAATACGTTAATTTTTTAATTGAATTAATAGAACCGTGTGCCATAGAAACATGTATATTTTATGGAGTTTATTTCACATTTCCATACTTAATCGAGTGGTGCAAAGATCCGATCAAATTATACCAGCAAGCATAAGGATGTTGTAAAAACTTTAGTTGCAGTTGTTTGGTCAGTTTTCAACTTATAGGTTAACGGTTGCCAGCATCTACTGTTTAGTAAACTTCCCATTTCCTAGCTTTTTCTTTAATTTGGTTATTATTTTTAGCCTTTATCTTTGCCTCACCTTAATGACCATATGTTAGAAGAAGAATAAAATGGTTATACATCATCATTCTATTTCGCTTTAGTGGTGTAGCTTTAAATTATCGCCCTCATTGATTATTCATTTTCTTGCGTTAATTCAGAATCAAGTTATGATTTAGGTGTAACGAACATTGAATGTAATGTAAAAGCAACGTCTTGCATAGTTTCTATAAATCATTCATCGCTAATTTCACACCGTATTGTTAGCTCTATAAGGCTGCGTATAAATCAAATTATTACAGTTTTTCTATATCACACTGGCATCGCCGATACTGAGTTTAATTTATTCCTTCAAACATGGTCTACAATTATATCGCTACGTGAATCGATTATGGTACAACCATTTTAGGTCGTATAGCTTCACATACAACATTAGCTATTCCAAAAGCATGTTCACTTACGGCACTAAACTCTGACATTACAAGTTTTTACATTCTTTATAACGACCTGTGTTATCCAATAGTGTATTAAATTATTACGATCTTTGCCAATATTTATTACGCGGGAATTAATTGAAACACTATATCGTATAAAAGCGATACACGTCGACTCGTTAATTAATTATATGCTAAAACGCGCGTATGCTTTATTCACACATTTTCAATTATTGATTGAATGTCTTATGTCTTGCGGTTTTTCTTGCATAAAAGGTACATTGAAACGAAAGTTTTCTTCAAAATTGGCGGTAATGGAGCAAAAAGTCAAGGTTTATTTAGCTGTTGTGGGGGCAAACGAACTCGGTACAGTCGGTACCGCTAGTTGTTATATAAAAAATATTGTCTAACAATGTGTCGATTACCCGCTCGGCAGAGCCAATCAGTGGATAATATTCGTCAATATTCACCGCGAGATCGCTGGAGCGTTAAAATTTACATCTTGATTGCTTTATTTAATTTACTCAAAGTATTTTTTTATTACTCCGCAAAGAGGAAACGCTGGACCGTGACGGTGTTACATTTATTTTTTCGTTTGCTCTCTATCGGTCGGTTCGCGAATTTCACCGAGGCTTTGCAATATTTTTGTAAACTGTAATTAGATTTTTTTACTTAGAAAATTTCAATTTCTAGGAGAACCGGTAGTTTGATAAACTTACATCAAAATTATTACCTCGTTAAAAATGATTCTATTACCATGAACATCTAAGTAACATAAAAAAATATCTAATAGGTATCAACTTCACGTATGCTTAAAAAAGTTAATATTAACGTACTCATAGATGAGAGGTAAAATGTGTGACTAGAATTTTTTCCTGAAATAAGTTAGCAAAGTAAATTGATAATAATTAGGAGCTGATAGACTTCTATGGCGTGCTAATATAAATAGGTAATTAAGGTAGAAAAGCTTGGTAAAAGATGGGCCTGTACCTAACTCAAATAAACGTATTCAATCATCATAAGTTAATCATGGGCTCAAATTTTTCACAATGTGGATCAAGGAAAACCTTCCAACCTGTGCTATTTTGGCAAAAAAGCTATTCTGGCAAAGATGACCTGCTTCACGATCACAGACAACATTGATATTGGACAGGATAGGGGAAGAGGAGGCTTTTGTTCTGAAGTGGGACAAGAAACAGACAAAAAATAAACCTAAGTTTTGTGTGCAATGGATCGCGATTACCGGCGCGTGCGACAGATGCTCCTGCGCAGGTGTCGTCACACTCCACAGACACAGCAGATAGACCATAGACAGCCGACTCTGAGCTAGCTAATCATTCGTGAACTATTACTAATTTTATTGGGCTCAACTTGAAACAGTAACTGAACTTAATGAAAATTAAATCTATACTAATTATTATAAAGAGGTAAAAGTATGGATGTATAGAGGGTCGATTCCGAAAATTCTTTCACTAATAGGAACCTACATTATCCCCGAGTGTAAAATGATGCCACAGGACCGTTTGAAGTATAGCCTATGGGCTATACTTCAAACGGTATTGTGGCATTATTTCCGACTATAACGCAAGCGACGCCGCGGATAAAAGCTAGTCCATGATAAACAAGAATTATAAATGGAATGTATATTGTAACATAAAATGGAAAATCCAACATTATTAGGGGAAAAAATAGTTTTAAATCGCTTTAATTAAGTTTATTTGCGGTTTATTGGGACAATGGATTACTTATTCGAATAATCAACACAATGATAATGTGATATTATTTTCCTTCCTCAAATGAACACCGTATGACGTAGTTAACATGTAAACAAAAATTCCAGATTCTTTGGGTTTTTATTATGACTGATAATGCTTAAATATTTAGTACGTAGCAAAACTAGCTAGTGACGTGAGTTTGAGGAGTATGTATGTACCAAACAATTCGGTATGAATGATCTAAATCAACATCATCATCCAGACCTTTTCTACCTGATTTGATTTCGGCGCAGCGTGTCTTCATATGGATGGAGACTTCTTTATCAACCATCATCTTAGTGTTAAGGGGATGTCAACACCAAAATGCGCGCACTCTGTCTATTTGTATCGGAGTAAACGAGAGCGAGAGAGTTACTGGGCGACCAGGTTTAAAAAGAAAAAAAATATAAATAATTATTGAAATAAAAAATAGTGTGGCTTATTTGTGAAAAATGCCTCGTTCGCGGTTTAGGTATGAATATGTTGACTTCATGTTTTTACTTGCAGACCCATACGTCAAAAAAATAAAGACATAGAACAATTTAATGATGATTTTAAGACCACTCTTTGCAATTATTTTCTATCGAGTCCGTCCACGGTCTTTGAAATATGATGAATATTAACATATTTTTCTTTTTGATGTGCTAGAACAAATAGTTTTTCTTAAAAAACTGCTTAAAAAACATACCAATTAGGTGTTGTCAGTCCCTTAACTCCCTTTCTATCTATTTTTAAATTTTCTATTTATGAGAAAAAAATGAGGTTCGTAGGTAGAACTTTGTATAGGCAATGTTCGATCAACACTTCAGTTCTTATGATTTGAACTGTTGTGTTAGTGTCACAATTGGCTTCCCTTTCCCACAAAAGAATAGTATATCCATCAATCGCAAACGTACTATCACTAGATACACTTATATAAATTGATTTTACGTCCATTGCGTGTAACTTACCGTGAGAAATACTTTCATATTGTGTAAGTCTGTAAGTCGCACCAAATTTACTATTGCCTAATCCATCCTAGAAGAGTTAACGTTAATTACTTTCCGTTTCCTTTCATTCAAGTGTTGTTGTGTCATTATTTATAATCTGTCCTTTGTTATTGGCATTCTAACAATCTCTTCTATCTTAAGCATTAAAGATTCTGAAGAAATCTTGTTGTCTTCTTCTACCCTTTCTTAAATCTGTGGCTCATCTCTCTCAGGATTTTGTGTTCTGGTTCATTTACCTGATTATCTCTAATTACGTGTAATGCCTCTTTTTCTTAATTGGCAAAAACACTTTACGTTTTTAAATGTTTTTCTTTATTAATGTTACATGGTTAATTAACGTTTATTCGTCGTGACTTGAGTTTATTGGAGCGTTTCAATGATTCTAAAAGTTATAATTACGTACTACTCATAAATTATTTATCTAATCAGTGTATCTCACAAATTCCGTTTTGAAGATTATTTCGTCCATTTGGTTATTGGGTTCTTATTTATTATTAATCAATTTATTGATGTCAACTATAGGAAAATTTTAATCGTCACCGCTGTAATCTATTACCTATATGTAGTTCATGGCTTACGCTTATATCCTGCGACGTCAATAAAATCCCCAACGCGTTTGTACCTAAAAGACTTAATAATTTAAATTACATTATGTATAGTAAAATAGTAAACGATAAACACTGTTTTAGTTATTAGGAAAACGGAAATGGAAAACTATTGTATATCGGGTTGGTGGCCAATGCGCGTATTTTACGTAAATGTAAATCATTAATACTTACATGCCTTTTAAATACCGTTGCATTGTCTGTACTTACTGTAACTAAAGAGTTCACTAGTTCACACATAATAAGGCAATTTTTGTGCATTGCTACCAAAACTACAACATTGTGTACCTACTTTTGATTCTGATTTCGTTGAATTATCATCATGTAAAATGAAAGGTACCAGGATAAAGGTATAAGTAGATCAGACCTGATTATGGTTCTTCGAGTATTCTGTAAGTGTATGGATTAGAATGACTTCTAGTAATTCATTATCAACATCTTCCTGCACTTGTCCCATGTTACTTGAGGACTTGGCATTCTTATTTTTATTTTTTTCTTTCATGTCATTTACACAATCCATCCATCGTTTCCTTGATCTTCCTCGATTCGTCCCTCCTCATCACATGTCCAAACCAAAACAGTCGACGCCCTTTAAACTTTATTTATAGTAAATCGTCATCCCTTAAGATAAATAGATCCTAATTTTGGTTGTTTACAAATAATACCGATGCTAAATTCGCCATGAAGAATCCAACCTCACTTCTTTATCAAAAGCAAGACAACGCCATAACAAAAGACGATACTTATCAAACACAAAAGGCAGTCTAAATTAGTTTTTTTGCACCATTTAACACCCACACTACAATCAACTCAATTACTAAGAATTAAAGCACATTTTCGGATTTCATTAAATACTGGAACAAAATACAGCGTTTAATTATTACTGAAATGTAATTAAACACTTGTTTAATTGGATCTCTCTAGTTGATTAACTGTGCTAATTGTTTCTCAGATATAACGAATCGTTGTGCGGTTTGAAAAATATGCGGTAATTAACTACAGTACGGTAATCTTTAGTTTTGTTTTTGTCATTTCTGAATGATCAGCGTTGTTGACATTGCGTGGTATAGTTTGCTAGTTAATTGTCACAGAGCATGGAATTGCCGTAGCGTCTAGAGACGGCAGTACTTTACAGAGTGGAAGGGACATCGATGCACAAACGGTTAAGAAAAAATGTGATAGCTCTTCACATTTTTTCGTGTATTTGAGTGTTTTAAGAGTGTAACACTCAAATACAAGAAAAAAATTGATGGGCTATCACATTTTTCATATCTAAACCATAATCGCACATCAAAAATATCATTTTAGATGTGTGATTATGATTTAGATATGGCCCCAAATTTTAAAAAAAATATGCCCGAGAAAGTTTGATTATTTCTCTATAGAGAGCGCTTTAAAGAAAAATCTAATTTTTTCTTGTATTTGAGTGCTAGACTCTTAAAACACTCAAAAACAAGAAAAACTGTAATAGCCCTCTTAACACGTAATCGGTATTTGATTCCGAATGCCCAAAAAAATTTCATCGGTAATTAAAAAATAACTGCTGTTTTCCACAAAAGTGCGGTCAAAAAATATGGAACAGCAGATTAAAAAAAAAATACTGTTGAAAATTTTCTATAATGGTTAGGAATGATTATGTGTACGAGGTAATTGTTTGTGCGTTGATGTCCCTTACACTCTATATTTGTTACGCCAAAAGAGCATTGAATGTGTAAACTTCTGTTACGAACCCGCATTTGAAGCCGTGTTTGACAGTTTCTACACGTCATTTGTGTCGTATCGTAGTACAAGTAAATGAATGTTGAAGATGTTTTTTTTATGGAAAATGTTTACAATGCCGCATACTTAAAATGTCACTTACGGGATATCTTCCGTAATTATTGTTTATTTTTGAGTTCCCGATATTTCGGCGCTGTTGCAAGCGCCATGATCGCGGGACCGCATAGTTCTCTAACAGTAGCCAAAGAGGCCTTTCCGTGCTCTGTGTGAATTTAAAATTACACAGACAACAAGAATTTTGTGTCAATGATAAAAAAGTTGTCAGTTTTTGTCATCTGTCTTACTGGTAAACCACTAAACACAGTTACATTATCAAAGATCACGTCTTCAACATCAGAACCTACAAAACAGGAAATTACTCCACAAGTACTTTACTTTTTATCTTTCTCTTCATACAAATAAAAATATTATCTTTCAACTTGTATTTTATTGCTATCAATAAAAATGTTAAGTTATATTATTCTAAGTTATAAACACTTTTTTTAAAAACTAAATGGTGATAATTTTTGTTTTACATTGCGGCAACTTCGTTAGGTTCTACCAGGCGAAACGGTATTAAAAAGTTTTAGTTTACTGTTGGCACTCATTTTAAATGCAGATCTAGGGGCCCTTGCTATTGAAGATTCCATAATTGTAACATTTGTGAATATTATTTAGCCATTGGAAACATACCAGTACTACGGACTGCTATTATTTTTAATTGTTTAATACCTATTACGTATTGCTAAAGGAACTCATACATATCCGATTGGTGCAAAAAAAGGTTTTCAAACATGCATCAACATAGTTTGTCTACTGTATGGGTATTTTTTTTTCTAGAATCGGATATAACGTTTCTTTGGGAAAATTGTTTAAAATGGCGGGTAGGCTCACCTCCTTGAAGGCTTCAGGCCCCTTATTCACAACGCTTCGATTCGATTTTCGATTCGGAAAGTCGTATGTCTATCTCGCTCGATTTTGTAATGTCAAAAAAAGATAGAAATACGACTTTTCGCGACTTTTCGAATCGAAAATCGAATCGAAGCGTTGTGAATAAGGGGACAGGTTCGCCACCTTGTATAATATTAGCAAAATTCTCATCATAACGTTTTATTTGAAAATCAATTTTCTGTATGGATAATAATGGAAATGTTGCTACTGATCGGTTGATAAGGACTCCATTTAATGCGTGCGGTACTAAGAAATTTCCTCTTGTCTTAAAGATCATCAGAAGATAACAATCGTTCAACTTAAACGCCACGTTGACTTTTAAAACCATCTTAAAAATTCGCCATATTTTTATCACCCGCCATTACTTTCTCAGTTGTCAATATGAACGCATCCAAAAGCGTTTCAAGTGCGACCATCACCGTCGGTACTTACATTTTATATTTTCCATTAACAATGGCGCATGAAGAAAGCGGATGTTTGGTATTGCAATTTAGATCGGCAATAATGATACACGGTTAATTGTGCTTGACGTTTGATCACAAGGGCTCGACTTGCCCAGGGCCTGTTCTACCATCTCTTACACCAATATTACTTCAGGGAGAGAAAAAGACGGAGTTATATATAACGTCTAGCTCCGTCCCTCTCACACACAACACAATACTGCTATAATAAGGTCGTGGTAGGCCCCAGCTCTACCCGACACAGCCCGTTGCATTGTAATAACTGGCAACATTATCTTTAATATAATTATATCTTGTTCATAATCAACGTAAATAAAACTGTGAAAGGTTCTCATGATAGTGGCTCCAGGTTTAATTACTGATAGCTATCCTTGTACATGTGTTTCGATATTTACTGCTTATATATCAATTTCGCTATTATAAAGAACGCGTTTATAAACACACGCTAAGCTCGTAACTTTTGCTGTTGGATTATCTATAAAATGTTTATCGGTTTCACGACACGTTGTAATTTACCTTTCGTCTGTGACATTTTTACTTCATCTTTGACTTCCCTAATATTGTCGTTAGATTATCCTCCCAGATTATCAATGTAATCTGTAGGCTTAGCCAAGTTGACAATCTACAATCGTTAACGCTAATAGAAAACTACCCAAATGTATGGGAATGAAATCATTTCAACGTTAAGTCACGTGGTCGAAACAAACGAATAGAAACTTTTAAGTTCAGTCAAAACTGTAATTTGGCTACGATTTATATGGGATGTAGCGATCACGATTGTAGAAACGAATACATTTCATTCTATCATCTTAACGGATGTAGACTTGTCTATGAAGTTTATATTTGCTTGTTTTGACCACGTGAAGTCACGTGACTTAACGTTTTCGATTGTAGAAAGAGAATCGATACGAATCGTTTGTAACTTGGCTAGGCCTCCTGCTGTAGGATCTCTTTGGTGTGTTCCTTAATGTGTTTCTTGCTCTATTTGTTTTGTAGAACTCTTCGATTTCTTAGGTTTGATCTTCTACCATAATATTGTCTCCACATTTAAACCAATTATTATGATTCTCAAAATAAACGTCACTATTTTCGTTGTTACAGAACTCAATTCCAACTACCTCAACATTTTCTACTTCCCTCACTTCATCATGGGTGTCTCCGAGCCTGGTTCCTCGTCGACTCCTGACCTTCCACCCATGGAACACGAGCGTCCAGGGTCGTCTGGCAGCGGGTTGGATGACGAGGACATTCCTCAGAGAAAGCAGCGGAGGTACAGGACCACATTCACCAGCTACCAACTTGATGAATTGGAAAAGGCTTTTGGAAGGACGCATTATCCTGATGTTTTTACTAGGTGAGTTTATTGAGATTTTATGGCAATTATTTATACTATATTTACTTACTCAGATATTGTTCAGATTAATTGTAGAAGTTTAATAATACATGGTGTTTTTTTAATGTTTGGATCACATTATGGCTTTCACTTGCCAAAAACGTGCACACAAAGTGCAGTCGTGGATAAAAAAATAATGTTTAACATTCAAAGGGATCCCGTAATTGCATCTCGTATAAAAGTCACATTTTAACGAGTAAAAACAATTAAGTGCCTCCATCTTGTAAAATATCAACAACTTTATTAAGTCGCAATTTTAATAAAACATTTTTATTGTTGCAGAGAAGAACTCGCCTTGAAAATCGGCCTCACCGAAGCTAGAATACAGGTAAGGACAAGATTATTAATACAAATTAGTTTTTTTTTTTCGATAAATTAGTAATTTGGTTCTCTGAAACATTAATGAATTTCGGAATCATCCATTTATTCATTGGGGCGATATAATTAAGTCAATCAAAACGTCGGTTAAGGGAAAGTAATAAAATCAAAGTGCGTTTTCTTGAGCGGTGCGACAAAAACTCGCACGTTAAGCCCCCTGTAGATGCACGACAGGACGCCTGCTTCACAAGTCACGCTCACTCGAACAGTTTACACATTCCATGCTCTATTAATATGGCACATAAAATTTAGTTGTAAGTACCGCTTTTCATAATTTACACTAGTTAATTTACGCAGTTGGATTCAATTATATGGCTGTTTAGGATAAGATATTCTCAATGTGATTTTAATAAGATGTTTCTCATTGAGAATCGGAGAATGTTATTCCCACGGAAAATTCAGAATGGGGAACAGAGATGAGATTCGTAAAAATGCTTTCTACTGCCTCGTTGGTCTAGTGGTTGCAAGCGCGACTGCTGAGCATGAGGCCTTGGGTTCGATTCCCAGGTTGGGCAAAGTGTTATTGGTTTTTTTTCCATCAGGAATTTCTCAGTAGGAGCTACGGAGTTTGGATTTTTTGTCCGGCAATAGGCTCGCCCGTTATTACGTGGGACTTAAAACAAAACTGGCGAAACGTGGGTGTACTGTTGGGTACACCTCTGCCTAACCATTTGGAGATAACAGGCGTGATGTTACGTATTATTATAATGTCCAGCTGCTTTGCTAGGTACTTTTACACAATCTCTAAGGCCGCGTTCTCACTATGTCGTGACTATTAATTCATCGTTGGTTTTTAGTTGCCAAAAGTCGTGGACGACAGTATATCGCGTCGTGCTATATGTGAACACCTCCATTTAAATACACAAGCCACGACACTTATTATCACACGATTATCTGTCGTCATGACAAGTGGAAACGCGGCGGAAACAGTGAAAAAACGTAATAAAATAAATAATACATAAATATCGCTGGACACCAGGTTGTTGATAAACTACTTAGATAATAATTTCGAACTGTGCAGAAATTGCTTATTTAGTGCTTTATTTTATTAAATTACAGATATTTTTTTGTAAAAAAACCAGCAATGTTGAAACCGAATAATTTGTAATTAAAAGTCACTAATAAATAAAACACTTTAATTGCACTTTATAATCAAGTTTGCATAACATACATAATTAATACAAATTATTTACATTTTTGTTAGTAAAAACATGCTGATACTGGTTGTGAATTATTACTAGTTTTTAGCATATAAACAAGAGCACCCTTTGCACTATAAATTGTAAGATAAGTATATATAGGTGTAAAAATTCACACGTTACAAGAAAAGTTATGACATACAAACTAACAGTCTCACGTGTGTTGCACCAATCAAGCAATCAGTACGTTTGATTAACATTTACAACATTATAATTACTTACTCATGACTTTATGATACTCATTTCTTTGATTAACTTAAAATAAGCTTGTTTGAGATACCTACATATTGGTCATAATTAGTAGCCGTCATTTGCCTAGACGCGGAGATGGCCGATAGAGCAAGGCTTTGACCGAGTGGAAGCCATGACTAGGCCAAAGAAACCAGGGCCGTCCTAAAGCTCGTTGTGTCGACGATATCGTTAAGGCGATGTGGTTCAAACTTCGTTTGAAACACTGTTAGGATAAAGTTCTAATCAGCTTGCACTACAAAGTGGTTGTTACGTCAGTCACCGCGGGCCGAATAGTGCGAAATGAGTGGTTTTTATTTAATGTAGACTAATAAATCATTAAATCAAAATGCCAATTGTACACTTTGTGAAGAAAAAAGTGACACATATTGGTGTGAAAAAACAATACTAAAACTTAATGCCGTTTAGGAGTAGTTACGAAATTTCAAAGAAAAAAAGCTTCACTTTGAATATTTATTTTCATATAGTAAAATAAAGTTATAATTATTTCAATTGTACCAATTAAAGTTTAGAGTCTAATAAGCAACATATATATTTTTTGCATATTTATATTCACTCATCAAAGAGGAGTTACATGGAGAAAACCTCTCGTTAGCAGATACCACCCCCTTAAAGTCGCGGGAAACACCTGGATAAGGGACGCACGGAACCGGGAAGTGTGGCAGAAAAACGGGGAGGCCTATACCCAGCAGTGGGTGATTCCGGGATGATAATTATGATCGTGATGATGAAAAGCCGTCTTTGATCCATTTTTTTAACTTAATACTTTTGAAAACTAAGCGGCTTCGTGCAAATAAGGTAATTTGGGAATGATTCTCGGTAAATATGTTTTTTTTTTTTTTTGTTTTTCAGAAAAGGGCATAAACATTTTTATTTTCATAGCTTCCATGTTTAGCCATTTTAATTGCATCTTAAAAAATCACCCTGTATACAACATTCATAAACAGAACTTCTTAAAAAGCGGTTCATTACTCAAAATAAATAAAAATAAAACGCAACTAAGGAAACTACTCGACTTGTTAAAGTTAAATATTTTTCTCACGTACAAAAGTTCGCCTATGGGTACGCATTTATTACGTTGACCATATTTAACGCTAATTTAAAAGGACAATTTCCATTAAAATACTGGTGTACACTTGCAATAAACTTTATTTAATTTAATGTTTTTCGCCTAAATAATGTATAATTTTAACATATTCTGACATTCCACTATTCTGTAATTTTATGAGCTTTTAACATTGACAATATTATTTTGATGTCTGTTTTAAGAGACACTAGCTATTGCCTGCGGTTTTACTAGCATTCTAAGAGAACTACATATACAAAAGGCACTAAGCACAACTTCTTACGTATGTTTAAAAATTCCACAGTGTGCATCTACTTATAACATGCGATATCAGCAATCTCTGTGTGAAATTCCATATAAAGCCGTACAGCCGTTTACAAGAATAGGAAACATAAAAAAATGCATTTCAATAACACACAGTTTTGTGACAGTATCAGGAACTGTAAAGGAATGGAACTAGATAAATAGATAATAGAAACAATAATACAATTTATAACTACTCAGGAATTTGATTAGTATCTACGATTTCTTCATGCAGTTACTTATATAGTTTAATAACGCTCATTGTGTGTTAATAATGTAATAAATATGATTTAGTTAGACTTTTAATACGTCAAGGCATTCTTAGTTTTTTTTAAGGAAACAGACAAGTCTAATAAAGCATCATTAGCACATATTTTTTCTTCTTAATAAACTCCATTTTAGTCCATATTAACATTATTGAATTGGAATTCTCGTTTCCATATTCTTCATTAATATTCTTGTGTAATTTTATTATATCAATTTGTTTGTCAATAAAAGCATAATTTCCGTCACAACTCACAACATGGTGCTCAAAAACAAATTCCACAAAACACTTAAAATTCTACAATTTTCAAAAAGGTCACAAAGAAGAAGTTAGTTTTTTCATACTTTGCTTAAAGTGCACTATTAAAAGAGATTAAAACGATTAATATCTGTCATTACGTTGTCGAAGTATGGTCACAGTGCGAAATCAAGCTTCCATATAAGACATGTGGGGAAACGCGGCTCCGCCCGTACACATATCGGTGGAACGACACCTTAATGATCACTTAATCACGGCATACGAGACCGACGGATGTTTTCATTAATGTCCGAGTCACTGCAAAATTGGAAATACGACTTTGTTGAAAATTGCCAATTACTTAGAAAACGTTGATGGTTTTTACCTGATAGACGCATGTAGAAATAATGGAATGGCTTTATTTTTTGTTGTCGCTAGGTTGTAATAATGAAATTCTATTTGTTGATAGATTAATTTGTATGTATCGGTCGCGATCTTTTCTAGGAGGTCTACATAAGGAGTCAATGCACATTTTGCAATGTAAATGAGTCGTGTAAGCGACACATTAATATTAAAATTGTTCAATTAGGAACTCACTGTCTACTTTACCTAAGTTAACATTTTGCAAGTTTTTAAAAATGTTTTTCCAGTTTTAAAAGTTTAGCAAAGTTTTTCAAGGCCTTGGTTGTTATACCATACTAAAACATCGATTGCACAAGATTTTTTATAAAACATCAATAAAACTACGGTCAGCAAATTGAAATAATACTTATTATATTTTAACAAAATCTTAATTGACTGCCAGAAATAATAAATCACGTACACATTTAAATCTATAACCTCCCTATTCCACAGACAGAAGTTACTAAACATGTACGGTTTTATGTTATAACGATTTTTTATATATTAATCATCAAATTGATATAGTAATTAAAATGAAACACAATTCGTAGCATTCATCATTTAAATTAACAATTTAATCATGCCGAGAAAAAAAAACTTTGGTCACGTCACGATTTAAAGCAGAAAGCAGATCTTTCAACAATTTCTTTAATAGACGCAATAAAGTTGATTGTGGCGCCGATATAATTAAAATATAAATAGTTTACACTAAAATAATTATCAATAGTTTAGACTGCTTACAATAAATAAATATATAATATAATAGTCATGTCCATGTAACACAGCTAACAGTGAGTTAATTAAAACCTTTTTGCCTTCAATAGCGAACTGGGTCTAATGAGTGGACGTCCCATTTATGTCCAGATTAAGCCTTTGCAAGCAACACGCACAGTGACTCTTAATTAACATTGATTTATGTTAGATTTCTTACGTTTTTTTTTATATTATCAAGTAATAATACTGTCCGTAGGTCGTAAACTTTCTACTTGATCGTTTAATTATGTTCGTGGAATTATTAAAAACTACTAGAACTAGAAAGCCAGCTTATAAATCCACGTGGAAATTGATTAGCCGTACATAATGAGTGTTGCCATCGCATAATACGATAATGATTTGGAATTGAGGTAAAAGCAGAATGTTGCCAGGTGAATATATTGAAAGGAGTTAATTCGCCCGTTTTTAAAGTTCAACCGTGGCTTTGGCGTAATGATAATTACATTTAAAACAGACACAAGGAATCTTATTGTGAGGATAAGTGTGAAGCCATTAAATTAATTTTGTTGCAAGAAGTGAATTGATTATTGACAGTTTTTTATGATAATAATATTCAATTGCTTGCAATTATGATGACAATTTATGTTTTGTTATGACAAACTGCTAAAATCGATTAGCGTTATTATTGTGAACTTCTCTTTGTTTTTTTTTTTGTGGTTAATTAAGGATTAATGGTATACCTACTATTCGACTTGCTTGGCAGCCTCGAGTTTAGACTTACAAAACATCGCTGCAGCATTTATTTTATTTTATTATTTTCGGAAAACTTACATCTAGGAAGACACAATAGTTTAGTTAATAACAACAATATGGCCAATCACAAATAGTTTAGCAATAGTTAATTAAAACAAAAAGAATTAAACTAAAAGACAGTGGTAAGGATCATATTGAATATCTTAATTAATCTATTATTTTCTGCCCTCAAAACGACTGAAACTGACATGTCCTATAACAGGAAATTGGAAGTCTTGTGATATCTATCAACCAGCACTGGGACCACACGGTTGATAATAGCCCACCCCCTTTCATAGATAAGGGGCATGTGTCCCAGCAGTGGGAATATAATAGTCTAATTATCCTTATACTACATACTATCAGCCAATCTAAAGTCACATTTCCTTGTCACCAGGTCTGGTTCCAAAACCGTCGCGCGAAGTGGCGCAAGCAGGAGAAGGTGGGCCCCCACGCTCACCCGTACAGTGGCTACCTGGGGGGCTCTCAGCCACTGCCGACTTCAGCCACCCTGCCTGGGCCCCCACATCCACTGTCACAGCTTGGCTTCGGGCTGAGGAAGCCGTTTGATGCTGCACTGGCTTCGTTTAGGTAAGAATTCGGTGGTTGGATGGTTCCATGTTCATGGTGGTATGGTGGTATGGTGGTGGTGTCCATGTCCATGTACTTTTTTTTATAGCTGTCTTATTTTCTTAAATGCTGATGTATCAATTTCTCCACACAGGTACGCAAGCGCACCACTGTTCGGCGCTCAGTACTTACCTCCGCTATCGCGTCCGCCTCTCTTCGGGGCCCCGCTCTACGCCACATCGCCTGCGCATTTCCATTCCCTCTTTGCGAACTTGAACCTTCCCGAACCTCCCCGACTTTCCCCCGAGCATTCCCGACCGGCACCCGAACTGTCTCATCCATCTTCCGATCTTTCCCGACCGTCGTCCGATCATTCACGATTGTCGCCCGAGGTCACCCGATCCCCTGCACCTTCCATGTCTCCTCCGATATCGCCTGGCAGTGAAAGCTTGCATATGCACCCAGTAATGGATGATGTTCGCTCTTCTAGTATCGCTGCCTTGAGACTAGCGGCTCGAGAACATGAACTTAGACTTGAATTGTTAAGACAGAGAGCTGATATGATGTGTTAATAAGACATTACTTATTTTTCTTATAATAATTCTAATTTAAATGTAAATAATTCTCTAGCTGAATAGATTTAATTTAAACATTGATTTGGTATCCAGACATGTAAGTTTTGATTTTGTAAATAAGTTTATATAGGTAAGCATGTTATTTTAGTTTTAAAATTTTCATTTTCAAATCATACATTCCGTCCTTTTTTAAGTAGTTAAGTATTATTCTATAAATAAATACAGTTATTTAATGTAAATTGTTTGTTTTACCTACCAAATCTACCAAGTTACAAAAATACAAAAGACACAAACAACGACAATAATATCGATATTCTGAATAAATCCGTGGCACATCACTATTCGTCAAAGAGCTCATTTAACACTATGCGGGGTAAAAACATACCTACTAAGATATGTCCTATTTAAGACTATGTGGGGTAACAACATACCTACTAACATAGGTCCGATTTAAGACTATGCGGGGTATCAACATACCTACTAACATAGGTCCTATTTAAGACTATGCGGGGTAACATACCTACTAACATAGGTCCTATTTAATACTATGCGGGGTAACAACATACCTACTAACATAGGTCCTATTTACCCAAATTCGGTAAAAATTAAAGTACTCCTACCTAGTGAAGAGCAAGAAAATCAATTGATTACCATCCACACACATAAACTTATGAAATTGCCACTTTAGAAATCACTCATACAATCCGTCAATATTCATAATTCAATAGAAAAGGATGACTCAGGGCCTCAGAGGTCATTAATCGTACGTTTCTAGCCATGGATAACCATATTATGGTCAAAAGCTCGCCATGACAGCCTAATGTAATTAATATCAACGGTTTTATCCGTAAAATATGGCTACGACCAATTTGTTCGACTGAGAATTATGTGGGGATACGGCCATATTGATAGCGAGTAGCGATTTTGCATAACAAAACAATTATTCAATTGTAAGACACCACATCTATGGGACTCTAGAACCTTTCAGAGTTTCAGCCTCACCTTTCTGCGGCTATTACATACATTGATGAATACACATTCACCACGCCTGTAATCCCTGAAGGGTTAGGCATAGGTGTGTACCTAACAGTAAGCCCACATTTTGCCAGTTATGTTTAAGTCTCTTTTAGGGCGAGCTTATTGTCATCAACCGGGAACAAATCCAGACGTCGTGGCTGCTGCTTAGAAATACCCGATGGAAAACCTAATAACACTTTGCCCGTCCCGGAAAATGAACCCAGGTCCTAAAAAGTGCTTACTCTAAAAAGGTGCGGATAACTGACTGGTAAATAACGTAAGTCAAGGTTGTGACATTTTAGGCGTGCGATGAAAATAATGCATAGTTCAATAACCTCAGTGCACCTTTGGACTCTTTGGCGGTCTGCGTGTTTCACGGTCTATCAGGAAAATTCTTTTGTGGTGAATTGTCTTAGGAATCATGTTTAAAGTAAGATGAGTTATTTCAGTAGCGATTCTGACAAGGTTTCATCATTAACATCATTTGATATTAGACAGCATGGGACTCAAGAACTATACGTGTGATACTTGGTCCATAAACAGGGTGGTGAGGACACCGACGCACGCGCGGTTAACCACGTTTTCAGCATATTTCGTTCAGCTGTTCCATACATTTTGACCGTGTAGGTTTTTTTAAAATTACATATGAAAAATTTATGTGTGGGTGTGTGTTCAGAATGGTGGACTGAATACGACGGTAACCGTTTGTGTGACGATGGATTCCATCCTATGTAATAAATACCTAAAGTTGTCGTTCTTAAATTAAAGTTTCTTTAATTATGTTAAGCAATGACAGCCGCCATGCTACATACAATGCTAAGGCCTGAATTGCTGTCACGCTGTCGGTCGGTAGCGCACGGTCGGTTTCGTACGAGTATACATATATAACACCATACTGCGGCGCTGACGTCAGCGGCGACATCCGTATTTTGTTCCCGCTGACGGCACGACCGACCGTACGCGACCGACCGTCAGCGCAGGCCTACGACAGCACAGAAAAAATATAGAGGTATGAGGAACAGGTTAAACAGTTACCCAATTTCCATTAAAAAGAGGGTTCTCTGACAAGGGGGACAGGTGTTCTGTCTGGTGGCATTACCCCATGTGTATCATCATCATATCAGCCAGGAATCACCCACTGCTGGGTATAGGCCTCCCCTTTTCTTTTCTGCCACACTTCCCGGTTCCGTGCGTCCCTTATCCAGGTGTTTCCCGCGACCCTGACGATATCGTCAACCCAAAAAGCTTTAGGACGGCCCTGGTTTCTTTGGCCTAACCTTGGCCACCATTCAGGCAAAGCTAGGTGTATACACGTGCAAGACCTAATCTCACGGATAATAGCGTGACGTCAGGAATGACACGTAATTAGTATGTGGCGTTGTAGGCACACATTTGAAATAATCGATAGTATTAAATCTTCAAAATAAGACATCCCGGGGGCCATTTCATAACACAAAAGGTGTCTAATTTGAGAGTAGACAGCTTAGCAATAAATCGCTCCCCGCCACCACTAGCACCACAACCCCCTCACAATCCAACGTCGCAATGATTCACCGTCAATCACACACAATCATCACCAATTTGGCATTAGTCACCCAAGGCCGGGTGAAGGGACGGGCCGACGTGCTGCAATTAGGCCTGACCTCATGCTGCATAGGGACGATACTGCGGTTAGAGCTAAGTCTAGATTGTACGTAAATATAGCCCCGCTAAGTGTGTTTTGGTAATTGGTCTGGTTTTTAGAATTTAAATAGTTTTTGGATGATTTGTACGAACAGATACAATATAGTATCTCGAAGGACTGCCTCGTTGGTCTAGTGGTAGCAAAGCGCGACTGCTGAGCATAAAGTCCTGGTTTCGATTCCCGGGTCGGGCAGTGTTATTTGGTTTTTCCATCCGAAATTTCTTAGTAGCAGCCACGGAGTTTGGATCTGTGCCCGGTTGATGGCAATAGGCTCGCCCCCTATTACATGGGACTTTAACATAACTGGCGAAATGTGGGTGTACTATTAGGTACACCTCAGGATCTGTGCCCTTCAAGGATTACAGGTGTGATGTAATGTAGATACATAGTCTACCTACCATGTTCCCATGGGATTCAGGCTCTTTGAAAGAGAGTGGATCTTATGAGTATTAAGGTGGACGCACAGTTATCCGCGCCGAACGCGCCGAATGAATCGACCACGGCGAAAGATTTTTTTTTCCTAAATTTTCATTTCATATGATTTCATACAAGTAATTCTAAAATTCGATTCGTTCGGCGCGTTCAGCGCGGATAAGTGTGCGTCCACCATTAGGGGGACTTCTAGTTATAGATTGTCTCCTATTGTAATTTAGAAACAGACAACATTATTTTCGTTTTGACGACATCCCTGTGGGGAAGCACTCTCTTGTTTGGGCAAGCTTATTAAAGCCCAAGGTGACCTTCCATAGCCCATGTGCAGAAGAGTCGTCATTGCCAATAGATTGCAGCGTTTTTTTTATTTTTTGTAGACACAGACAAGCTTTTGTAACTATCAAAAGAACTCAACGGTAATGCAGAACCATACGTAATTAAACTTTTATTTCAACTTATAATAGCTTTAATCTGACAGTTATATTATTAATTTATTACCATAGTGTTACTTATTGCGATTTACATGCATTCAACTGAGCCTAAACTGTTACCGATTGCGATTTAGGTGGGTTGACCTTTCCAATGGAATTTCAAATAAATGAAAAGGTTTATTAATAGAAAATTGTAATTGAAGTGAATATACTGGAAATTGAATTTCTTTCATTTCATTCTGAACCTCTTATTTATACAACATTAGTTTTAGTATTATATGCTAAACCAGAAACACGTGTCTAGTATTTACAAAATTTCAAAACTGTATCATGAAAAATCACAAAGTTATCTTTTTTTTTATTAAGCAGTTGTTTGATTGATTTAGTGTTTTTGTCACCGACTTCTGAAGCTTAAGTTATTTTTAACTTTTTTGCGTTTTTCTTTTTGTTTTTTTAAATATTTTTGGGACAACATTTTAACATGGTGTAAAAATTATTGGATTCGATTCAGTTGCTTATTCTCAACAAACCATACTCAGGTTTCGCATGTATTTAAAATAATGTTGTATATACGATTTATTATCGTCATTACCACGTGTAAGCCCCCCCACCCTTATACAGGGTGTAAACGGACCCTTCACGAAGCCGTCAACCAAGCATTCTATACATCAAAGTAAGTAACTCTACGCAAAAATTATTGCTGGGAAACGACTTTTTGTTTTCAGGTGTAAAATTATGTTTTACGGTAAAACTCTTTGTAACGCACTAAAAATATTGTACTGATGCACACATTTAATAGTAAACGGGTTATCGAGGTATTTAAAGTAAATTTATGATGACCTTAACAACTAGTACTTATTTGAATAAAAACTTGTGAAAAAGTTGGAATTTTGATCTCCAATATCTCCGTAACTAGTAGGTTCCCAGGTATGGTCTAGAACAAAATGCCTTTCGGCTTCGTTAAGGGTCTATTTACAACCTATACTTCAGAAGGTGTAAAGCGCTATCCTTTCATATTCTATTGAACTTAGGACATTCCTACATTAAGATCACCATTCAAGGTGAATTTATTTAAAATGTAGAACAAAGAAACAAAGAAAGAAAATACATTGATTTGGCACATGTCACAAGTAAACAATAGTACATTTTGATACAAGTGGAGAAAGTTTGTTATTGCATTCGAGGCCGAATTAACACACGAGCCGTAGGCGAGGGTGTTATTGAGACGAGAACTGCAATAACAAATGTCCACCTGTATCAAGCGACGTTTTTCAATACACCTTTGAAGAAATGAAATAAAAGAATGAAAAATATTTTTGTCATGACTTATTCGGGAACACGATGCACGCGTGTGTTGCATGTTTGAACCTAATCGTAGTGCGATAAGAACCCGTTTTCGAGGAAGTGTATTGAAAAATATAATACGTACAACAAAACAGAATAAAACTTAAATCTAAACAAGAATGAGTACGGGCTTTTGAAGATTAGTCCCTCGTGTAAGGTATGTATTTCCTAAGTTAGTAGCTCTATTGCAGAAAAGCCTTAGAGCCTAATTCTGACGAAATATTTAATTATAGAGTTTTTGATAAAAATTACATGAACGAACGACGCCACGTTTTCAAAATAAACTGGTATAATCGACCTGTTTTTAATCAACGTCAAAAGTGGTTGATCTATTCGTTGTGTCTAATCTAATAATTATTTTTATTTTGATGAAACGTAATTATTGAAATTTAATCAAATATGTATGTTTGTAGAGGCAAATTACATTTTGATGTTTATTAAATATAATTTTGAAAAGTACGTACTTATTCTTGATTGTCGTAAAGAAAATAGTGCTTTAGGGTTAGCGTATTCGATTGTCAAGGGATTGGTCGATTTGTGCAGCAATTGTATTTAAAAAGGCAATGTCGTCAATAGCGGCCATAATCAATAAAATGTTTTATTTTACTTTGAAACTAATTAAATTACTTGGTAGATAGGAAACTTGATCTGCGAGGTATATAATTGTGCAGTAAAGAGTACAGTGTGAGAAATAATTTAAATTGCATTTTATTGCGTAACTTACACAATAAAATGCAATTTAAATTATTTCACTCATTGCTGGAGCCCTGCCACAGGCAGAAGGCTTCGTGGCAGACCTCGTAGAAGATGGCAGGACTAGCTGGACAAAGCCAGCGAACAGTGGTCCACATTAGCCCTGGAGCGAAACAGCTGGAAGTCATGGGGAGAGGTCTTCGCCCAGCAGTATTATTTTATACAGACCAACGTTTCTACTCATAAAATGGAAATCGTCTTTCATAATCATGTTCCTAATTTACCAAAATACCGAATCATATTCTCATTATCTTTTCCAACGAAACTTTTATAGCCATTTGAACATGAACAACTCGACCAATCCCTCGACAATCGACTACGCTAACCCTAAAGCACTATTTTCTTTACGACAATCAAGAATACGTAAAAGGGTCCTTTTCAAAATTATATTTAATAAACATCAAAATTTTATTAGTATTTATTTGACAAACAATTACACGCATCCTTTGTGATGATAATGGCGCTTATCATAACATTTTACGGGCTCCGCCGGCCAGCGCACCGCGATTAGTGTTGGGACGCAATGTCGATATCGAATTAAGATGCTTATTATTAGAAACCGTCTAGTCTTGACAGCAACAGGTAGAACTTCTCGTTCCACCTGTTGTTATGCTAATGATTACCGAATCTTCTTACGTGTAATTGTTCAGTACCTTTGGAGGAAAACGGCAGTTTAATTTGAAAACGAGAAGAGCTTGAGAAAAACGTAGGGCATTTCAAAATATTGAGTTCCATACCCACTTCATCACTATTCATACATCAAAGCAATAGCTCCAGAAACCATTAAAAGATCAACTGAATAGGTATGCTAACAAACGAAAATTGCTCTAAAGGTCACACATAGTTATATCAATTTCCTAAATTAAATTTAAAAACTCCTATTATTATATTTGAATTTTCTAACATCGACAGATTAAATAAGTGGCGTGTCAAATCGATTTCCACGACCATTCGAGGTATACAAATGTTTATCGATACAATTATCGATAATACCGCGCCATTGCGTTTGATTCTTTAGTGTTGGATCCTTCGTTGGTGCAAGCGCCTGCGCCTGGCTAACTTTTATTCACCGATCTTTAGGTACCCAAGTTTATAGCTTGTCGTAAATTATACCAAGGAATAAAGACGTTTTGTGAACGCGCAACGATGCTGGGACGTTTCCATTTAAATTATTTTAAATACACTCACGGTTTAATGCGGCCGTATTTATAATAAGCTTTGTGTTGAATCAATTTCGCTTTAATATTTGGCATCGTTGTGTATTACGTTACGCTCTAAGTTATGTGTTTGTTTTCTTCCTCCGTCGTGCATAGCTGTCTCGATATATTTTCCATTTTGATGATTTACATCACTACTTTCAATATCTTTTTTTAGATTAAAAACCTACCTACTTATTTAAAAATGAATTATGACTTTTGGAGACACCACCTCAATCAAAAATTAAATTTTTAATAAATTATCGAAATCTAATTTCTACTTTTGAGTCATTAAAATATTATGGAAACGTCACCATTTTCGCTTGAAAAAAGAATTTATAGTTATTATAAGTTTATCTTCCTCATAACTGCTAATTAGATGAGTTTAATTTGAAAAGGAATGAATACTTAATTTATTTTACGAGCCTGACGACGGCTTAGTATTACCAATTAGGTGTGAATAGCTAGTCCTGATGGTTATCTGATTGTGAACTACAAAGTTCAATTTTTAATTGGAAAGCGTTTCGATGTCAAAACGATGACACAGAGTCGAAATAAGCTCCGTTTTCGATTATTGTTAATCACATTTGTTCTAGATAGTTCTTAAAAACTTGCTTTATTCGTCGTTAAATTTCGAATATCAAGGCAATGTGCAATAAAATCCTTAATTTCAGCTTATTATCACTCCCTGATATATCACCAATCAATCTAAACGCGATTAGCACATGTTAACCGAGTTCAAAAGCTGTCAAAGTCATTATTGCTTAGGAATGTTGACAGGGCTTTCACCTTGGACGCCGCCATTTCATTAGATATTTGTGAAAAAAACGAATGGGTGTGTTTCAATGAGAGCAAAAATTGTTTTAGGCGATCACTAAAATGTAGTATGTATTGTGTGTCTTTTGCCGAGTTGGTTTTGATTTCGAAATGCACACAGATGTCCATAAACTTTTCCCACCAATAACTTAAAAAACATGCCTGTATACAGCCATATTGCGCCAAAACATGTTACCAATCAAGTCATAAACTCATAATACATTTATATATAAACACTAATAATAAGCAATTAACTTAAAAACTAATAGTTTTAAGGCACAAGAACACTAGCCCGACCCCAATTAGTCGTAAAATTATTTACGGCATGCCCAAACATAAATTTTTATGGCACTATACATTGATTAGTATAACGAGCACAAGATACTGTTTGATGATCGAATTAACATTTTATAGAAATTAATCGATTCTGTATTTATATCGATTATTGTATCGATATGCAATAAACGTCTAGTTATCGCTAATGGTAACATATGGTATTGTGGAAACTGTTATAGTTTCCTGTTTGGGTTTTTAATCAGGCTTTTTTTTTGGTGAAATGGACGAATTGTGAAGCTCATTAGTAGAAGAGACATCATCAGAAAATATGAAATGCTTTGGAAGGTTTAGTTAGTAAGCTAATCGAAAAAAGGTTTTCTTTGGTTTTTCTTAAGTAGATACAACGTAGTGTAAAGGATGATATGACAAAAAAGCGGTGTCTGATGAGATGACGAATAATAGAGAAGTATGGAAAAAGAAGACATGTTGCGCCGACCCCAAATTAATTAGGAAACGGGCAAAAGAATGATGATGATGATGATGATGACGAAAAAATCAAGGTTTTTTGGTATGATTATTTGGCCACGATTATCTCTCTCACCCAAAACCTTATTGCAAAGACATTAAAGGCATTAGTATATATTATGTCATTTAAATAATGTATATTGTACAGATGTCAGACATTTGTAAAAAATAAAACTTTTAAGCCAATCATTTATTATTAGCAGACGTTGGTTATGCTTGGGCTGTATTCTAAGAAGCTTTAGAAGAGTGTTACGGCTTTCAAAAGTATCCTCTCTTATTTTAGAATCTTTGAGATAAATAGTTTAGCGGTTTTACGTTAAACCGGGAAATCCATTTCATTATGTTTTTATTAAATATTTACTTAATTTAATATTTAGTATGATCATGGATAAATAATAACAGCCGCACTTGCCAAGGCCGGTCCGTGGATGGGTGACTCATTACATACCGAGTTTCCTCCGCGCCTCGGAAAGCACGTTAAGCCGTTGCTCCCTACTTTCAATTGTAGATCTTTGTCAGGGGTTACAGCTAGTCAATGGCCCGAGAGTCTTACTTTTTTTTTTTAGGATTGGAAATCATCAAATAACTCCTCCCGCTCTGGGCGGAGCAGGAGGGAGTGTCAGACTTTTACTGACTAAGACCCATCCATGTTCCTTCCTCGCCCTTTGCGTTCCGGGGCCACGGTATCTCTTTCGAATAGTCCCGCAGCCCCGGCAGGCTTCGGCCCTTGCGGACCCGTTCCCTATTGCTGACTCTCTTTGAGGCGCGCGTGGAACACGAACGCGCCGTCGACACGGCCTGTCGTCATGAGACGTACGGACGGCGAGCTAGCCCATAGCTCCCCGTCCACAGGCCCGCGCCTACGGTGGCCGGAAGCCACCACGTGGCCCCCGACGCCCGGGGCGTCTCGCGGGGTTCCCAGTGCCTACAATATTGTTTCTGATTAGAAGGTTACCGTTTACGTCACCAATTCGAATTCGGAATGTCAAACGTCAATCCTGAAACAATTAGCACTACACGTGATTGACCAGGGGCCTTAACCTTGAACCAGAAGGAAAACCTTGAAATATCGCGAGGTATTACTTCTTGGTTTAATTTCTAAAATTAACACCAAAATTAAGCTAAAGTTGGAGTGGGCTGGCCATGTCGCACAGATGCACCCGGAGAGGTGGGCAAAGATCGTCACTCACTGGACGCCAGAGGGGTGTTCATCGCCGACGAGGTCGGCGAAGGTGGTGTGACGAACTGATCATCTTTCCGGGGCAAGCATGGCTAGAAATTGAACAGAACAGAGAGTTTTGGGGCGAGAAAGGGGAGGCCTTTGCCCAGCAGTGGGACACAATGTAGGCTATCATAAAAAAAAAACAAAATCGACTCAAGTCACTCCGGTTTCACGCATTCGTATCTCATAGACATTTTTGACACTGTTAGTTTTTTGCAATTGACGACCCAAATGGCGCAGCGGTAGAGAGGCTGCCTTACGTTCTTAGGGTCCCGGGTTCGAATCCCGGTAGGAGCAAATGTTTGTGTGATGAGCATGGACATTTGTTTCCGAGTCATGGATGTTTATATGTATGATAAGTATGTATTTACAAACAAAAAAGTATCTATGTAGTATATCAACTATCTGGTGTCCACGACACAAGCCTCGATGCTTAGTGTGGCACAAGATGGCACTGTGTGTAGTGTCCAGCGATATTTATATTTATTTATTATATTTAATTATCAGGTTGTTTGTTGATTAAAATATGATTCGCGGCTGTAAGTAGGTACGTATGTAGTTACAGAATTATAATCATTAAAATCATCACCGTGGAGCTTCCACCTTAAGACAAGTTTGGTTTCTGTAAATATTAGTAGAAATTATGTTGACAGGCTAACCTGACAGACATATATGTCAGGCATTACGCATCGGCGAATCAGTAAAAGTAAGGATGATGCCAAACGGGCGTAATTTTTGAGCTGTAAGTCGCGTAATTTACGCTGTATTCGGCTGCATGAGTTGTACTATACGGCGACGCATTTTGCGTCAGCTTAAAAAATTACGCTCGGCTTACGTTTGGCTTCAGCCTATCGTAACTTTACGTTTTCACGATATAAGTATAACTGCTATATTTTTTCTCACCACAAGATGTGGTTCACTTTGAAGTAGTTCACGATCTTGAGAAATGGAAACAATAGGGAAGCATTTCTTTGTAGTAAGATAAAACCAGATATAATTGTTTTTTTTTTTATATATAATGAACAGAGTGGTTCCTGGTGAGTCGTTTTTGTGAAAAACTCAAGTTCACAGAGATGCATATTTTGGATTTAATCAAAAGCATCCCTGACATTTTCTTTTTCATTAGCCTTGAATATCCCACGGCTGGGCAAAGGCCCCATATCCTTCCAGGTATTCTTCTCCTGCGCTACTTGCTCGACACAGCCTTTTTAAATTACCTACTTATTTCAAAGTATATGACGCCAATAGGTCATTTACAAAATATCATAAAATTACTCGCAATTTGTAACAGACCATTAAATAAAATAGCAAACATAACCATCAATTTCTTCATATAAAGTTTCTTCTACAAATTAACTACTAATAACTCATTAGCCTATTGACTATCACAACAATGTATTTTGAAATCGCTTTTTCTTGTAATAATTACTTGCAATGTGCAAGTTTAGTAATTAATCGGCTTGGTTTCAAGCCCTATACTTGAAAGGCACCGCCACCTTTACATAATCGTAGTTCCAAAGGCTATTAAGTATCTTCATGTGCATTATATGGTAATAACTTGGAGCTTTCTAACTTAGCAATGGTTTGACAAATGTCGGGTTTGTAAATAACGTAAGTACCTACTATAAAGGGTGTAAAAAACCTGTAAACAAAGCCGAAAGGCAATTGTTTTACCCGTCATTGCGATTATTTTTATGCTGTACACCATACCTGGGAACCTTCTAGTTACGGAGATATTGGGGGTCAAAGTTCCAACTATTTGACAAGTTTTTTTTTTTAATACAAGTTTTAAATGAAAGTTTTTTATTTTAAACACCTCCATGACCCCCGTACTATTCAATCCATCCATTAGCACAATGTTTTGAGTGCGTTACATTGAGTTCTACCACAAAACTTGATTTTTCACCCCAAAAAAAAGTTTCTCGGCAATAATTTTTGCGTAAAGTTCTGTGTAAAGTGCGTAAAGTGTACTTAGTTTGATGTACAGAATGCTTGGTTGACGGCTTCGTGATGAGGTTGTTTACACCCTGTATAATAATAACTGCTGCGTTGGTTTAGCGGTGGTCATGAGGTCGTGAGATCGATTCCCAGGTCAGACAAAGTGTTATTGGGTTTTTCAATAACAACCTAACCCTTCGAGGATAACAGGCGTGATATTATTTATTAATAATCTTTTATTTATAAAAAGGGGCACATTTACAATAAAATATCTTAACAATTATCATAATCCTCATTGCGGTCTTTCTGGAGATTCTGCCATCTAGCACTAAAATAACTTTGGTCCAGGCACTTTCAAAAGAAAAGCTCGGAACGACTAGTCAAACTCAGGAATACAAGGTTTCTTGTATTTTGGTCCCTTTGCATTAAATAATAGTACATTTTGATATAAGTGGGGAAACTTTGTAATTGCATTCGAAGCGGAATTCACACCCGAGCCGCTGGTGAGGTTGTTATGGAGCCGAAAACACTTGTTCTATGACTTTGAGAATTCATACATTTTTTTAGTTTTGTCATACTATCTGATCAGCTGTAAGCGTCAGTTCCTATAGTAAATTCATTTCTTTTTTGTGAATTTTAAGAACTCGTATCTACGACTTCTTAGAATTAGCTTTTTTTTCTGTGCTCTATTGCTGTCCTATTTGAAACAAAACATTACTGGTAGATAATGTCTTGTGGTATTAAGTCCGCCTATGTAAGTACCACTATTACACAAAAAGTTTAAATAAGTAAAATGACCAAATAACATTTCATCAATTATCACATAATTTCAAGGCCTTGAATATTTTTGAATAGTGAATGAGCATTTCCTGTGTGACTAGTAAATATCTCTTTATTAACAAGTCTAAATAGATGTTAGTGTTGCAAATTAACGTGTTTACCACCTTTTTTATTATTTGAATACAATAGGTAATTTAGGTAGGCAATTAATTATAATTCAAAAGTTAACACTCGAATTTTGACATTGGACATGTTTACGTAAGACATATATTATCCACTCAATTTCATTTATTTCGATACTAAATTATAAATAAACAAAAAAATTGATTACTCATAATCAACGTGGATGCACAAAAACGAATGGTCGTGTTAGGGCGGTTACACAAACACGGAGAAGCAGCAGTAGGTACGCAAGTTACTTATGAGATTATTTTACAAAACACCACAAGATTTTCTTCGAACAAGGTAAACGAAAAGGACAAAGTGTTCTTAACTATCTTTAATACAGAGAGTTAGATCCTAGTAAGTATTTTGAAATTGAATTTCTCGGGAAATAATTTGACGAAACGTCCAAAATTTTTCTTTGTTCGAATAAGTAGACTTGGAAGTGAAGAAGACTACATTAAGAAAAAAAAACAGCAATATAGAAAAACACCTATTATTTTCTTGCATGGTCTTCTCATCTACAATGTATTCCCACCTTAGCAAGCGGACAAGATGAATCCGTAGCCGGGTCGTCATCGGCCAAATTAAAACTAATTTATGTTGATTGAATTCATAATAGAAAACTATCAACACTGCTCGGAACGGCGCTTATGTGCTGTTCCCAAATAAGCCACGGTTTTTTATTAGTCTCACTAGACCCTGCTATGTTAAGTAATGCATATAGTTGTATGAATTTTGTAGAGAAAGAATCAACGGTACCCCACTAACACATTATACACCGAAGTGGGAGTTCTTAGAGTCAGACAGCTTTACATCGTCGTCATTTAGTCTGTCACTCAAGATTTCCAAAACCTCCCTGAGCACTAGCATACTGCCCAGGCGAAGGGGACTTACACTGGGAAAGGGTGCGATGCCGTAAAACAATCGGTAAAAGGTCTTACGGTTTTATGGGACCGCACATTTATACGAAACTCAATGACCGACACAAAAAACATAACAAATGTAAAATTACGGTAACAAAATGGCTTCTTAAACTAGACTAGCTATGATTTGACCGAAAGCATCTTATCCTAAAAAACGCACTTGGCTCACCTTGATAGGTACATATGCATTTATCACAACTATAAATCACGAACTGGTATAAGACATTCATTCAGACACAGTGTCACAAAACCAAAAGAACTCTTAATTCACCCCCCCCCCCCAACACACACACACACACACAACATTAATACAAATATACATAATATCATAAGTAACCTATAACTGTTTTCTTTACGTTTTCCTTTTTTGTTTAGATTACGAGTAGATTAGATTTAGAAATTTATTGTAGTCCGCTACAATACATTTCTAAATCTAATCTAATCTACTCTACTACTTGTGTAACAATAAAATGTAAACGGAATGAAGGAGCCTGGAACTCACGACACAGAGAATCCTAGTGTGAGTTTCAGGAATCAATGCAATGAATGTATTTTTCTAAACAATAATTTATTCTTATTCTAGTACAATCTATGCTACGAGTATAGTCTGTGCTATGAGTACAATCTATGCTACGAGTATTATATAATCTATACTACTTAATAATATTTTAAAGAGGTAAAAGTTCGTAAGTTTGTTTGTAGGGGGTAATCTTCGGAACTACTGATCCGATTCTGAAAATTCCTTTACTAACGTTAAGCTATATTATGCCCAAGTGTCATAGGTTGTGTTTAAAATGTTCCCGTTGGATAATTTCCGTACATAACCGCAGCGACGCCACGAGCAAAAACTAGTCCTATTTAATACTTTAAAGCTGAAGAGTTTGTTGGAACGCGCTAATTTCTAGAACTACCTGTCGGATTTGGAAACTTCTTTTTGCGTTTGATAGCTCAGTGCTTGAGGAAGGTATAGGCTATTACATCACACACAGTTCAGTGCAGGGTTCGTAATTATTAAGATTTAATTATCATGGTAATTTATTATCATGGTAATTATCAAGATTTTCTTTGATAAATATCATGATAACTATTGGATGAACACCGAATAATTTATCAACGCAGATTCATAACAAAAAAAATACTACTCAACACTGCCAGCTGGTAATATATCCAAGAATTCCAAGAGACTGGCGGCGTTACCACGTTGTATGCCAACACTTAGTTTCTGGCCAACGTTTAAGCCAGCCCTTGAGGTCAGTTTAGAAATTTCTTAAATAAAATTAAACAGTGCGTATCTTGGCACTTTAATTCTAATTGTGACCTGTATGTCAGTGTTATACGAGTATTATTTCGGCGTTGCCGTCATTGATTGAGGAAATTAATTTACATTATTGTTTCTGAATAATTTACATAATATTACTAATGAAGTTGCGTAATTGAATTAATTTGTACGTCGACGACAATCAAAACCTTCGAAGTGAATCCTCGTTGGTAAAAGTTTTATACTAATAGGCATGACGACAGTATCAAAAAATTGCAAATCTATTTAGTCCGTCAGTTAGAGTATTGGAAATTAATGGACACGTATTTTTGTTGTTGTAAATCAATGAATATTGACATAGATAAAACGCATCAAAACTCGGGAGTGGGGGCTCGTGACGTCAGAACTAGCTAAAAATTATACCATGTCGTGACGTATTGAGAATTTTAAAAGCGTCGTATCTTCATCAATTTTGGTTTACGTAACAAAAGAATAAACACGGGTCAAATATTTTTTGATAATCTAAGTGACGGACCAATTAGATTTTTTTGTCGTCTCGCCTATTTTATTTGAGGTTCCAAATTCAAATCACTTTATTTACCAGCGGGTAGCAATAAAATTCAGTACAATATTATTGCCCGGCTAAAGAGCCTGGGCAACAATTGACTTTATGTTAGCTTTATGTTAGTAGCTAATTTGGCTTTACGTTAGGTTTGCCATATAAGGTGACATATACTTTGACTTTTGTGAGCCGGTGGTGTGAAATTGTTTGCCCACGGAGCAAACAACTATCTTAAAGGCGCGAGTGTTTCTGCCGAGCTTGGACTCTTTACTTTTTGAGACTTATACCTATACTTTTTAATATATATTTTTTTTATTTTCCTCTTGTTGTTAGCAGTAGCAGTAAGTGTGTGAAGTGAATTTTTCTGTGACGTCGTTAAAAGTTAGAGGATTCATTCCTCCAACTTTTGACGACATCACAAAAAAATAGCAAGCACTCGGATTATTGTAGATGAATGAATAATCGAAATGTTTCCATGAGTTTAGTAGGTATACAAAAATAGTACATTTTGATACAAGTGGAGAAAGTTTGTTACCTATTACATTCTAGGCGGAATTAAGTGAATTATTTTTTTTTGAGCCGAGAACTGCAATAACAAATGTCCACGTGTATCAAACGACGTTATTCAATACACTTTTGAAGAAATAAAATAAAATAATGAAAAAAAAAACAATCACCGCCGACTATAGGCATTGCACCAATTTGAACTGAGTGTAGGTATAGTTTTATCTGTGGCTATTTTCCAACACCCGCGTGCTGTGCCGCATGCGAAATTGGCTACTTTCCGCACGCGGCACAGCACGCTGAAAAAGATCCACGTGTGTGAAATACACGGCATGTTGAACCTAATGAATAAGAACCCGTTATCGAGAAAGTGTATTGAAAATGATATTGTATATGACTATGACTATCCTTACAGAAGGGTACAAAATAAACAAAGGGAAATTTCCTTTATTTATCTTTATCGACGTGATATGTAAACTAAATTTGTTTTTTGTTGTTAACTCGGTATAACGAATCCGAATGTGGCGTAGTCTCAGACCGTAAAGGCGTACTGTAGGTAATGTAATGTGTACAGCATTGTTTAGTTACTTAACCTGTCATTTGACTTAAATACGATTAATATGATTAAAACTAATTGATTAATAATGTGAAAGTGAGTTTGTTTGTCATGCTTTTACGCCTTAGAGGTTAAACTGATATTTGGCACGGAAACCCACGCCGCCCGGCGAAGGCACGGGTACAAGCTAGTTATACGTAAACTATTCTAGAGTATAATATGTAAGTAAGTAGCGTTTTAAATTTTTGCCTATTACTAAAGCGATGACAATTACTTTTTCCCGACTGCGGCGAAGCCCAAAAGGAGGGTTATGTGTTTGACCTCTAAGTATACTGTATGAATGTCGGTTTCTTTGTTCCCTTGTAAATCCTCAACGGATGAAGGGATTTGGATAGATTATATGTCGTTAGATTCTTCTTGATGGTGCAAGTGTCACTGGCTACATTACAATAATAAAAAAAAAAACTAATAAAAATCGTGGATTTGGGGTGCCATATTGTGGAGTTCGATTTTTTTTTCTTCTAATACCATCGAGTGGGATATCAAAATGAAGAGTTTTAAAAGGTGATTACAAAAATATATGCAACTTATATGTCTGAATGTAATTCAAAATGACAAATCGTATAAAAGTAAATATTATTATATTTTTTTTATATTTTATTATTTCTTGTTCATTTGGATACTGCAATATGAGTATCAAATTAAAGGGCTTATCATGAGGATTTTAAAATGGTGTATCTAAGTAACTACAAAGTGTAGCTTTTGTTATTCTGAGTAACCAAAAGTAGAACCTTGAAGGTAATTTCACCGTTTTAGACTTTCACGGTTTTCACTTTACGAAATATAATATATAGCATAGTAAATATAAATAAATAAATAAATATCGCTGGACATTAACACACAGCGCCAACCTTCGCCACACTAAGCAACGAGGCTTGTGTCGTGGACACCAGATAGTTGATATACTACATAGATACTTTTTGTTTGTAAATACATACTTATTATACATATAAACATCCATGACTCGGAAACAAATGTCCATGCTCATCACACAAACATTTGCTCCAACCGGGATTCGAACCCGGGACACTAAGAACGTAAGGCGGCCTCACTACCGCTGCGCCATTCGGGTCGTCAAATAGTAACAAAGGAAAATGACGGATATCATCCCGTAAGTACTTTAAGTGTAGGTAATTATTTTATTACGTTTATTGATTTAGCTCTTAACATTTAAAAAAAAAATATTAATAAAATATACCTAAAAAAATGGCGGTGTGACAAGTAGGGACCAAGCTACTGGTGGTTAGGGCTCCAACGACAGGAACCTCCTCACAATGCGGGCCGTATCGAGGAGTACCGCCTTCTGAATCAGGCCCTTGATCCAACCGCCTAAGGACAGCCTCAAAAGATGTTCGTCGAAGCTCTTGGCTACTAGGCCATTGGTCTCAATAAAAAGGAAAATCATCATTTTAAATTCTGGCTGAATTGCAGCAATTTTCAATTTATGATTTGATAGAATTGCAGCAGTCTTTTTAATTTATGGCGTATGTAAGTAAAACTCTTTAGTTCCAGTGGCGGACTACGGGGCACTTGAAAAAGAACTGCAGGCCGTGTTTTGACACAACACATCCATTATGCCTGTAAACTCCAAAGGGTAAAGAGGTGATCCCTATGGTCTAAGGTACACCCGCATTTCCCTAGTTATGTTCAAATACGGGCGATTTTGACACGAATGCCCTAAGCCTTTGTCACAAAAATCCTCTAACAGCTACCACAGGTCATAATCACCGTCATTATGCCACAGTTTCAGCCGGTCGAGTAGACAAACCGCAACTAATGGCCGCCTAACAACTGGGATCCAGCAATTTGGACGCAAACCGCAGCCGCTGACTTGTGCTGCCTGTTTACCTGATTAACTCGAACTGGAGTTGGTATGCTGAATGAGACGTAACTGTGTCACGATTTTTTGGTGGTAGGACAAGAAATAGGTGTATTTTGTACTGTTATTCGTGTTTACTGTTGATTCTTAAGATGTTTCATGTTGAGGTTAGATAATATTCCGTTGAATCAGGTAAGTATGGACTTTGGTACGCTATGATTAGTGTTAGTGCTTCTAACGTTTTGAAACGTCTTTTTTTTTACTTTTAAAATATTTTTCAATACACTTCCTCGAAAACTGGCTCTTATCGCACTACAATAACCTTTATTTCTTCGAAAGTGTATTGAAAGACGTCGTTTGAAACACGTGGGCATTTGTTACTGCAGTTCTGGGATCCATAACAAACTCGCTTACGGCTCGGGTGTGAATTCCACCTCGAATGCAATAACAAAGTTTCCCCACTTGTATCAAAATGTACTATTTTCGCACAGTTTCAATCGCTGAAAAAATAACAAGTTACAGGCAGATGAAATAATCGCTTTTATTAAGTAATGGAATTACGGTTACTGATTCAAATTAATAACGGATAAGTAAAATTAGAAATCGAACAATAGAATGAAAATAAATATCTGTTTGTGGACCGGTTTCTACGCACGGGCAATCAAGAGGTTATCTAGCACCATTGTTTTAATACATACCATTTCATGAGACCTCTTTCCTCGTACGATTAGCTACGGTAAAGAGGCCAACAGGAAAAGGTACACAGCTTTAAAAATACTTAATGAAATAGGTAGGGACTGCAGGTATACCGGAATTAAGTGAATCCTGGAATCACGAAAAAGCACCGCGATTTCAATTAGTGTTGAACTAACGACATTTTGAACAAACGGTTGGTATTTTTGAATTGTAAATGCACCCACGTACTTTATGCACATGCTTAATATGTTTTAGTGCGTATTTACTAATATTGGACTTAAAATTTAACTAACACAATAGTTTTAAAAACAGTATATTTAACCTTTGTAGGTTATACGCAGGTATTCGACATATAAACAAAAGCTAGGTATTTCTGAATTGTAAATAAAACTACCTACTTTAGGTATATACCTAATGAGTTTTCGTGCTATAACTAGCGTTGTATTTAAAATGTTACCAACACAAAAGTGTTAAAAACAGTATATTTTAGTCTTTGTAATTATACGAAGGCATTTGATAGCATCAAACAATATATAATACACATTATATTAATACCTTTGAAAACTCAGGAACTGTACCAGCAATATCATCAATCAGCTATATCTCTTAAAAAATAATCACCACAACAGAACTGCAAATATCAAACTGAATATACACCAAGACCTTCGTTTGGTATACAAAAAGAAAAAGGTGCTAAACAGGGTGACCCGCTGTCTCCTAAGCTATTTACTGAGCACTCTTGAAGAGATATTTAGACCTCCTAGCAGCCTCATGGACTAACACGGGCATTGAAGTTGAGAGATAGAGGCTAGGAAACTTCCGAGTTGCCGGCAACAAAATTCTTTTTGCCCCCACAGCCCTGAAAATACAGACGATGCTCCAAGAACTGAGCACTGCCAGCTTTGGGATGGGACTTGCGATTAATCAGCCTATAATCCAACTTATGACCAACAGCACAAAGCGTAGGGTCGAGGTGATGGACAGGAAATACAATAAGTCGATGAGTACGCCAAGTAGGTACCTACTTGGGCCAGTTAGTATCTTTCGATAACAGTCAGGAGAGGGAAATCGATCGCTGAGTCGAAAACGCCAGGAAAAGCTAGTAAACTAAAGACGAATGAAGGGTGACCTACCGATCTCCCTGTAGCGAAAACTCATTGAAATGTGCATCCTACCCGTCTTAATCTGCGGTGCTCAGACCAGGTCGCAGAAATCTTTTGAATGAACCCTTTTTGTTTAAATAACGTTCACAACCGTTGTTGTTTGTGGTGCCACGAAATAAAACCAGTGCTAAAACTATAATCCACCTGAGTATAAAATTTCACAACTACAAATTGCCATTTCAAATAATCCGTTTGCATAACGATAATTTTCCATAACAATTTTCATGTCTTAACAATAATTCTTATTTCTAATGGCTGCCGATCGGCAATTGTCTCGCTCGGATACACAAACCGATATCATTGTGGTTTCATAAATGGTTTGCGTTACGTTAGAAACATTGGAAAAGGCATTTCTTCTGTTTATTTTACAGTAGATCTTTTAGTATTTAAATGAGAATTTTGTAATCTATTAGAGTGTTTTATTAACAGGAAATGGATTACCTAAGTTGTTGATTTTCGTCATTCTATTGGAGTTTTTGGAAAGTAAGAAAATAAAGCGATAATTGTTAATTCAACACTGTATACATATTTATGTGCTTTAGTTTATATGTATTTGTCGTAACAAATATATTTTTGGCAATAAATTATGTGGGTATTGTCTCTACACATTAACAAAATTGACAATTTGGTTTACAAATGATCTTTTACATATTAAATGCCTAGTTAGTATCTAGGCTCAATGTCAATGTAGTAACGTGCTTAATATGTGCATAACTAGGTTCGAACGTAACCTAACATGCTTAGTTTGAATAATTTATGTGAAATTCATGGACTTCCTGCTACTTATTCGTGAAAATATATGTGTGAGTAGGTACATATTAACCGATCTGCGTTATTCAGCAATAACGACGCTCCGATTTCTGAAAAGAAAAAAAAACGAACTAAATAGCCATCTTTAAACAGCACTTAGAAAACAAATCTATTTTCAAATTATTTATCTATTCAATGGTATCGTTTCGTAGCTCACAGTAACAATTACGATTGCGACCGCGATCAATTGCGATCGCACGCGACTTCCTCGGCAAAACCGCAATCTTGGCGCCAAATCGATCCAAACCATCGAGATGTTTGCTTTTGCTCTTATCTGTCATTATCTGTGGTGTAAAGTGGTTCTATTCTATGACTATTGACTATGGGTAATCAAGTACAATGGGTTTGAATTTCTCTATTTTTTCTGAGGTCTGAATTGTATGTTGTGTAGAAGATTTAATAGGTAGGTTAGGTTAAGTGTGTGTAAAAATAATTTGACCTAAGGCATGAATCAGAGCAATCTACTGAACTTTGCACCTCTGCGTCAGTAGGCTTCAATTTCATGAGACATGGAAAAGTGCTGAAAATAAATTGCATTACCTACTGAATTAGGGAAAACCCCAATGTTGGTTAAAATTAAATCCACCAGTGCTAAGTCTTGATATTCGTCTTATACAACAAAAATAGGTAAACATTTAAATTCAATCCGTTTTTATTTTGTGGTTACGTGGCCAGCTTATCAAAAGTCTAGACGCCATTTGTATCGGCCGAGACGTTCCGATTTCAAACAAATTTCAAATCGAGTTCTTTATAAATGTCATTTGTTTGTCGACTTCGGCACGTGCCCGCTAATGGAAAGCTTTACCCAATGATTCGTTTTTGGAAAAAAATTAAGAACTGTCACGAACTGCTTTTAGTAAGCTATTTTGGAATATCTGGCACAACAAATAAGGTTTGAATTTGACTGTGTCTTATGTACCGTTTGGATGATTCGGCCCGGGTTCGTGCTAACGTTATCAGCCAGCATTATTTGCTTCGAGTTTCGATGTTTCTTTTAACCTTTTATCGAATTCCCAAAGAGTGTTTTGAATTAAAACATTATTAGCGTGTTGTGAGCGAATTTAAAGTGCTTCGCGATTAATCGAATCGGAACACAATCGTGTTTGATTTAATAGATATTTATTTAGAATTCGTTCTAAATTACTTTGGAGAAGTGGAATTATTTTAGATTTAAGCGAAATCAAACTGGAAAAACATACTACAATTTATTCTCTTCATAGTAAGTATGTAAGTAGGTATCGAGATATTTCTTCATAATTTTTGCAGTGATGACATCATAATCATAGGTTTCCGGCTAACTGATCAGTTGTAATAAATTATTTTTAAACTAAGTTGACAAGATAATAATTTCCAATTGGATAATAATTTCAATCAAGTTTCTTAATTTACTTTTATATTCGATTTAATTATTGAGTGGGTAATAAATTGTTTTTTAGGAAGGTACCTACATGTTAAATTAAGATATACCTACCAACCCACTGGTGCATGTCGTGTGCATGGTTTTACAAAATTCTTCTTTAGTCTCCATTACTTTCAAATGATGGAGGAAAACATCGTGAGAAAACGGGTATGTTCAAGAACAAAAAAAATCGAAGTCTTGTCTCATCTACCAACCTGACTGGGCCCAACTGGTGGATACCATAAAAAGGCCTGGCCTGAGTCCCAGCAGTGGGAACGCTATAGGCTGAGTATGCTAAGCTCATGCTATTCATTGCCAAGGTCCATTTGGGAAGCTCGAGTTCAGTTGTAGACTAATGATGACTATGTCGTCTGCCATAGTCATGAATTTACGATATTCGGTTTTTAATGTTGTTTGGTATATTGAATAGTTATACAAGACAAGAAATTGATACTTCATAAATATAAAAATCAAAAAATCCCGTGAATAAACAATCCAAAGATTTAAAAAACACTGCATTATTCACACTACTTACACTCGTAAAAACAAAATTAGATAACTCCAAACATTAATGTCCAAACACAAATTCAATCAGCGACGTCTCAAGGCCAGGCTTGGAGTCATTAAACTTGATTCTTCACAAAAAGCCGTATGACGAGCGATTCGATCCACAACCCTTGCCTTCACGAGCTTTCAGCAAAAAACCTCAGATCTTCGATAACTCAATTTGGACCAATTTATTGCCGGACGGTAATAGGTGCAGCTACCTTACTTTTCCTTAATTAGTTTTGGATGGACGTGACGATATGGTGGATTGTTAGGTGTGGGATGAGTGTTGGTGTGTGTACCTTAAATTTCAATGTGGGACAGAGGTGTAAGTTGACTTGCCTTGTCTGTACCGACGTTTTCATTCAAACATCACGTTTTATCGGATACAGTACAAAAATGCAATTTCCTAAAGATTTTGTTTAAAGTTACTTGTGGGTCAGTTTAGGTAGAGCATTTAGGTTTTGGTCAGGCGATTGTCATAATGATTAAGCAGAACCTTCGACTTACCAAGGCCATGTATAAATAAATTACCATCAAGCTAAACCACAACTAAACAGTTCATACCTCAAACAGGATTGTTTTTAGAAACCATCAAGGTCATCAAGGACATAACTATTCTTTGACTAAAGCACTAAAACGTTAAACTAAAAAAAAAAACTAAAAGAATACATCAAAAATTGCTGAACTGATTTTTGGTTAAATATTTGCAAATGACAATCGTTTTCAAAGCGTTTCGTATTTCTGCACCGACTTTCAGCAGGGCTACGCTTTCCGATAACTTAAAAAATATGACACATCCTACCGAAAAGCTTTTGAAATGTCAATTTAGTACATTTTTTACTTTTACGTCATCGTTATCACTAATTTCACTTTGTCTTGCTAGATCTACATTATGTGAAATTTCCTTCCGTATTGCTAGATCTTATGATTCTCAAAAACTGCTTGATTAATATAGTTAGTAGTAGGGGCGTCGTAAGGCGGCCGGCGCCGGGTAGTCGAATAATTACCGAGCGTATACCGGCCGGCAGCCTCTTGTTTCGCAAATCATCGTCGCTCATTTATTCAAATATTGTACTGGTAGGCGGTCAAGTGTTTGGGCGTTGGTGTTAGAAATACTGAAGAAACGAAAAAGTAAAAAAAGCATATCATAATCACCGAAATGTTAGTTACCTACATTTCGCCAGATTTGATCAAGACCCTTATTAGGGCGAGCCTATAATTGCCTTTGCTCATCGTCATCATCAACCACAGCCCGACTACACCCACTGCTGGGTATAGGCCTCTCTTTGCTTGTGCCAAGCTCCACGTTCTTAAGCCAGCCTCATCCAGGATATTCCCGCCAAGGCAAAAATGTCGTCGGCATCTCGCTGCCGGACGAACAACACTTTTCTTTCAGTTCTTTCAATCGATAATCAAACCCATGACCTCATGTTCAGCATTAACGCTTGCTACCACACTGCTAGAACCCTAGACAAAATCTCAAAATGCCTAACTGTATAAATATAGGCGTGGTACGAATTTTGAGAAACGATCAAAAATAACTATTTTTCAATACACTTCCTCGAAAACTGGTTCATAACGCACTACGATTAGGTTCAACATGCAATGTATTTCACACACGTGCGATTTTTTACATTTTCCAACACGTGTGCGGGCATAAAAATTGCCACAGATAACTATACCTTTTTTTTTTTTCTCCCCCCCCACCCCCACCCCCTGCCCTGGACCCCACTCCCCTGCCATGCCCTCTGCTACGCCCGCTGCTCAGAGGGGCACGCAGGGGAAACGCACACCGCACTTCGCATGACGGGAGTTGATCATACGAAGTGCGAATTGCCCCCCCCCCCCCCCAGAAAGCGCCTGGTGGTTTTTGTTGCGTCTATTTCTTATTTTTTAAACAGGGCGGCAACCACGTGAAGGTGAACACACCAGACTTGCCTTGAGGATCTACACGACCGTAGCGCTCTCCCTCAAGACCCCGCCACCCTACCGCCTCTGACGGAGGCAGTAAGGTAGACCTGCATATATGCTACCATGCAAAGCATGTCGTTGTGCAACCGCGAAAGCATAAATACAGATCCGCCCCACAGATAACTATACCTATACTGACTATACTTAGCTCAAATTGGTTCAATGCATTAAGTCGGAGGTGAATGTATTTTTTTTTATTTTGGCAAAGCAATAATGCGTCTTTACCGCGTAAATATTTTTTAAATATTCAAATTGTGTTTATAAATAGAATATCATAGATAAATATGATTATTTTAAACTAATATTTACTTTTATAAACAAATTAACATTTATTTGTGTTCTAAATTCAAAAAAAAAAAATATATATAAAAAAGTCATTTTTTTTTATTAGGCTGTTTAGCGGCTTCATACCTTTGCTTCTCCTTCAACCTGGCGAAAGCAAAGCGCATTGACAGTGGACGTCTTTCGGCTGAAATGATGATTAAACAGGAAAGATCATTACAAAACACCACCTAGACAAGACTAGTTCTACGAAAATAGATATAAGAAAACAGAAAATAGTACAGGTGCCTTTTTGATACAAGTGGAGAAAGTTTGTTATTGTAATCGAGGCGGAATTAACTCCCGAGCCGTAGGCGAGGGTGCTTTTGAGCCGAGAACTGCAATAACAAATGTCCACGTGTATCAAACGACGTTTTTCAATACACTTTTGAAGAAATAAAATAATAGAACGAAAAATATTTTTGTCATTAATTATTAGGAAACTATGATTTTAATTTTCTTTTTTTCCGCGCTTTGCTATCGCCAGGTTGAAGGAGAAGCAAAGGTATGAAGCCGCTAAACAGCCTATTTTTTTTATTTTTTTTTTGTATTTAGAACACAAATAAATGTTAATTTGTCTATAAAAGTAAATATTAGTTTTAAATAATCATGTTTATCTATGATATTCTATTTATAAACACAATTTGAATATTTAACAAATATTTATGCCGTAAAGACGCATTATTGCTTTGCCGAAATAAAAAAAAACATTCACCTCTGACTATAGGCATTGAACTAATTTGGACTAAGTATAGGTATAGTTATCTGTGGCAATTTTCATTCCCGCACACGTGTTGGAAAATGGAAAAAATCGCACGCGTGTGAAATACATTGCATGTTGAACCTAATCGTAGTGCGATATGAACCAGTTTTCGAGGAAGTGTATTGAAAAGATCTAAACAGGTTTGTGATCTTTACCCTATCACGTACCACGACGGCGACGCTTCTAACAGTGCTGTAAATTTTACGGTTGCTTACTTAAGTGGGTCCTGACTGCCGATTTTGTTATCAGACTGAAACGAATTCAACGAGACTTTTATTTTCAAAATGTGTACAGACTGGGTTGGATGGTCTGTGTGAAGGATGATATGTCAAGAAAAGAGGTGTCTGATGTCTGATGACGAGTAATAGAGAAGTATGGAAGAGGAAGACATGCTGCGCCGACCACAAATAAATTGGGATAAGGGCAGGGGAATGATTTTGATGTACAGACTGTGTTGTTGTATGATGGGGAGTTGTGGCGTAATTTGGGAGAGGCCTATTTCCAACAGTGGACTGTTACAGGCTGAGTAAACAGATTTTTACATTTGCTAAAATTCGTCAACTGATTCTTAATGATTTTGTATCGAAATTGTAACTTTCGATTGTTTTGGCTCTAACTTACTGAAGTAAAATTTAATTTTAATAAAAAACAGTAGCTAAATACTGTGTTTTCGCCTGTACAGTAACAGAGAACGATGTAAATTGAATTAGGGGGCGTGTGCACATTGCGGCGGCGCGGCTGTGCCGTACTGCGGTGCCCGACTCATGTGGAGGCACACGGTTCCACGGAAGCAGCCATTTATTATAATTAATTGTTGAAAAACTAATTATGGCAATAATTAGCTACCGTTATATCAGAAGAGTAAGCAGACGAAGTGGTACTGGCATGTTTCTATCATGTCAGCGGAGAATTGAAAACTTTGTCAAATTCCAAATTCGCCTCTTCCTGTAGGACTCGTTGCTGCTACTACTAATAAGTACGTTCTAGGTTTCCTGGTTATTATAAGTTTACCGTGTGTATCTGTGTGTCTGTCTGTGGCATCTGATTTAGTTACAGACAACACTATAGCTGAGTTTGTACCATAATTATTTGCAAGGAAGGTTTCAACATATACGTTGATATAGTTACATCAAACATGGTTGAAAATCCTGCGTGGTGGATTAGCATGACGAAGCTCCTATTGGAGGAAAAACTGCCCGACCCAACAACACTAGCGCCATAAAATTAGGAGAGCCGACTCCACCTAAAGTGGGATAGCGCTAGGTAGAAGAAGAAGAACATGGTTAAAAACTGCTGGACATTTAAAAAAAAAAAACAATTATCTGTCAAATATCGTGACTATGGTAACCTCCACGAAGACTCGTTTAAATACTAGTCAAAATAACTTGTTTTGAAAGGAATATTACCACTATCAGCAGTTATTTTTCCGCTAACATAATTATTATAATGATGACAGCCCAAAATAATTATAATCGAAATCATACAGAACATACACCCACAACATTATGGTTCCATGTATTAATGTAAATTGAATTAGTGGGCGTATACACGACCTGGCGTAGTCCTATACATATCTATGTATGCATTTAATGTATAGACATGTATGTACACGGAAGCGATCGTTAAAATTAACCGTGTGGATGTTTGTGGATGCTGTGATTAGCTACCTCTTTTGCGGTAGATTAATTGAGATAAATCTTGCTTGAGTTACTTTTATCTTGATGGGAGGTTATGGTCGTTTTATTTTGTTGTAAGTATTCGAGTTTTTGTACACGAAAACATGTAGTTTAATTAGTCCTTCCGTTTTAGCTACATTCGGGGAGTTATTTCAGGAGCCCAGAAACTACTTAGGACTATACAACAAAATCTCGGTTAAAATTAAATTGTGATTAAAGAAAATCGATTTCTTCGCTCATATTTGCTTCATAATTAGAGGAACTTAAACAGTTTGTATACATAGATAGTAACATATAATTAGGTTTCTAACTCTTCCTAAGGGCTATCTACACTAATATTATAAAGAGGAAAGATTTGTGTTTCTGTATGTTTGTAACGAATAAACTCAAAAACAACTGACCCGTTTTCAAAAAATCTTTTACCATTAGAATGCTACGTTATACCTGAGTAACATAAGCTATATTTAAATGTTTAAAAAATAAATGTCCACCCGTGCGAAGCCGGGACCGGGTGATAGTCCTATATAAAGGGTGTAAAACACCTCTTAACGAAGCCGAAAGGCACTTGTTCTCCTCGTCATTGCGATCATTTTTTTGTTCTACACCATACCTGGGAACCTTCTAGTTACGGAGATATTGGGGGTCAAACAACAACTTTTTTTTAAAATACAAGTTTTTAATGTAAGATTTTTACTTTAAACACCTCCACGACCCCCGTACTATTCAATCCATGCATCAGCACATTGTTTTAAGTGCGTTACATTGAGTTCTACCACAAAACATGATTTTTCACCCCAAAAAAATAGTGGTTTCGGAGCAATAATTTTTGCGTAAAGTTACTTAGTTTGATGTACAGAATGCTTGGTTGACGGCTTCGTGATGAGGTGGTTTACACCCTGTATGTATGTAGACCTAACATGTACTAAACTATAGGTATGATGTGAAAGCATAAGATACTGTAGAAACAAATACACCGATACGGCTTCAGATCTTTGCCATTTAACCGAATTAAAAAAATATATTTCTTCCATTATTACATTCACTAGTAACATCAAAGAGACCTTCGCGCTACCAATTACCCGCGCATATATTTTGACATGTCGTGTGATTTGAATTCGGAACACGTCTCAAGATAATGCATAACGTATTTTATGAAGCGTTGAATTTTATTTTCTTAATTAATGATTATAATGTTTAACAGTTAATTAATATTAACTCATGTGTTTAAGAAAGTACGTGTTTCTATGCGTTTGGATCTTTTATGTTTTTTTTGAAGTTACGACTTGGTTTTAAATTCTGAATCTCGTTACCACGTTAACCACCCTTCGAAGTGCTCTCTCTCATGGATCAAAATCACTAGGTACCTGTACATTTGTATAGGTAGGTACTGGTGCCCACCCTGTGTAGCCTACCTACCTTTATTTATCTTCAAAAATACTTATAGTCCGTTTAAAAGAAACAGAACAATTATCTAAAACCTTAATAGTTTTCAGACGTTAACATTATGAAATAATTTAAACAGAAAATTAGTTTTGTCTATTAAAAATTAAAAATCTCATTTACAAACCATCCCAATTTTTCCTAATTACAAAAATTCGCCACATCGTTACTGGCAACACTGAGCGGTTCAATATTTTGGCGCCAACACGCGGCGGCGTTGTTTGAAACAAAGCGGCGCGGGCGCGGTTGATTGCGCGCCGGTGACTTGCGGGTTGTGCGGGCGCCTGCGGCTCGCCGTGAAATTGGGAACACTACATGTAGTGTAGGTACTGTCGGTGGCCCGATAAAGTATCCATCTTACTAAGTAAAGGCTAGCATAATCAGGCCTATTACTAGCTTATTTTGGCTTCTAGAAATGGGATTCTTGCTTAGTTTTGAAACAAAACTTTTCTATCTCTAAACTTTTATTAGTGTCAAGAGCCATTTGATTTATGTTAATGAAGTACAGTAATAAAAAGTATTTATGTAATAAAGATTATTTATTATGTTTTTTTTGTTTTTTGTTTAGAATTATGACTTTCCGAGTGCTGAGACACAGCCCACCTCCCTGTTAGAGGTAATGTGCTGTGATCCACGCGGAAACAGCATTATTGAGGGTTGGGATATCATGTGTTTTTTTTTGAAATTCTTGTCAAGGACAGTTAGTTAGCTAGGATGTTTTCCTTCATCATTTTGAGCAATGGTACTGCTCTATCAAAAAAGTTCGACAGGGTGGATCCTTTTGTCTGATCACCGACTGTACAAGGTTCCGCACCCAAATTGGGGTAAAATACAGATTATTATGCTAAAGAATGTTTCAATTTTCTAATGTGTAAATTTTTAAGGGTTCAGGGAAATTGATTTCTACGGCCATAGAAAGGATAGAATGCAATTTGATGCGCTCGTTGTGAAATTTAATTAAGAAAATGGCGTTCGACCGCCATTTCTATAGACTGTGGCTTGTTTTGGAATCTTAAGGGTTTTTTTTTAGCATTTGAGACCTTATGGTAATAGAAATACAAGTCTGTTTTAAAATGCAAGAGATACGTAAGAGACATTATTACGTCCGTTTTCATTACATCTTAGCTTCCGGCTGAATTATTGCCTAAATATCATTGCATTGTTTCACGATTATTTCTGTATAGCGCTTTTATTTAGAAATTCATTTATCTAGTTGTCTTTGCTTTACTGAAAACTTCCATTAGTTATTGGACGTAAACAATTTAAACAATATGTGAAACCGATACTTAAGAACTTTGAAAACGTGCTCTATTCTGTATTTCTTTCTGTTAAGGCGACTACAGGAGCTTCTTCTTCTTTATCGTGTGGTTAGTGCCTAACCTGGTGTCAGAGTTTTTAAGCCGCCCATGGGCCTCTGACTTGGCTTTACATGCCGTCGAGAAATATCTCTCAGGCATGCTGGTTTCCTCACGATGTCTTAAAGGAGCTAAATTAGCAACTCTGTTTGTGGTGGTTCAAACTTCGTTTAAAATACTGTTAGAATAAGGTTCTAATGAGCTTGCACTACAAAGTGGTTGTTACGTCAGTCACTGCGGGCCGAAAAGTGCGAAATGAGTGTTTTTTTGCGATTTACAAAAAATCTAATGAAATCACAAAAAAAATAAAACACTATCGTGCTAATATGTTGTTTGTAGAATTATTTGCCAAAAAATCAGAATGATCGCATGTATTTTAGTATAGTTTTTACTCGTTAAAAGATTTTTTTAGAGATAAGTTCGTGATTTTTTTTTATGAAGTAAAATTAGTTGTATTATGTTTTCGAAACACCATCATACTAGCAGCATATATCCTGAAGAATATCAGTGCATTGCAGTGAATCATGTGCTTTTTTGCATTATAAAACTCGCGTTTAGCTCCTGTAGTCCCCTTAAGAACCTACTTCTTGAATGAACATAACATAACTTCACGCCTGTAATCCCTGAAGGGTTAGGCAGAGGTGTACCTAATAGGTACACCCACATTTCGCCAGTTGTGTTTAAGTCCCATGTAATAGGGGGCTAGCCTATTGCCATCAACCGGACACGAATCCAGACTCCGTGGCTGCTACTGAGAAATTCCAATACATAATACCAATACAAAATCCAATAAATACCAATTTGCCCGACTTGGGAATCAATCCTCATGATCTCATGCTCAATAGTTGCGCTTGCGACCATTACACCAACGCGTCAGTTGAATGAACAGGTGGCCTACCATGACGTCTTAAAGCAGGATCGTTTTAATCGCGTTCCAGTGTGGGTAAGAGACGGAGCTACAGAGGACGTCTAGCGCCATCTCTTTCCCTCACTGGCACGCAATTAAAACGATCCTGCTTTAAGACGTCATGGTAGGCCCGCAGCATCAAAATTCAAATACAATCGAAAATCCGCTTCCTCATTCTCGTCTCCGAACTTCCAAAACTTAATCTAGTCGGCATATCGCTTACAAAGTACGCCTTCTAAATCTATTTATTGATTCAATAGTAGTTCTCTACGCCACAATACTGACAAACAAACAACGGTAGTTCATTGTAACCGCGTCGGCTCCTTTGTGACTAACTAAACGTCGATGACTATACGTTTCGGTTTAATATACACGATATAACGCCTTATATAAAAGTCTACTTATGTACCCATTGACCGAAAAGCGTTGAACCGCGGCGGTTTTTGGAACTACACCAGAAAATGTTTGGCGTTTTTGTGTTTGCTTAGAAAGTGGCGCACTCATGATATGTCAAGTTATAGTAGGCAGGTTGTACTTTTTAAAGCATTGTAATACCGATTGATATTATAACTAGCGGTAGAATTTTTTATCGTCGCTGATATTTGAAGTCTTGTATTTTTTGTAGTATGGAAAATCGTTCATAAATTAGACGGGATATGAGACCGTATAAGAAATGTATTAGTTGTAAAATAGCGTTAAATTAGGTAAGTAAATATATGTTTAGAGTTTCAGAGTATGTAGGTATTGGACAATTTATTTGTGTCTATGATCGTTTAATTTTGGCTATGTTTGTAGATCATTGAAGTATCGGAACAATTTTAAGTAGAAAAAGCAAACGGTACCTGCCAATAATTTAATAATTTACCAAGCTATTTGGTTTACATTTTAACATGCAAATTGCATTGTAAAATGTAAACCAAATAGCTTGGTCGACCGTACAGTCAATATTCTTTCTATATAATGTTTAAAAAATATAGAGCTTCCTATTGTTTAAGTTGCTATATGTAAATACCTACTTATGTGGCTCTAAGTTCCCTAATTGACTTCATATTGAATGATATCATAAATTCCAAGAAGTTTTAGATTGTCTGTTTTATTAACAGTACCTTGCGAAAAACTCATCTTGAAAATAGAGACTAATTGCGTTTCCCGCAAGCATCGTAATTGCAACTGAATTTTTTCATGAGTTATTAGCGATCGAAAGTTAGCGATTTTGTCGCTATCTATGTCGAGACTGCCAGCCCTGGGTGATCGATCTTTACTAGGGTGAAAATAGAGAAAACTATGAGACCCAGCTAGATCGATTTTTCGTCCCTGTTAACCCGCGTTTTGAAACGGTCATTGAATTCGTGATTACCAAAACATTTGTAAATATTGATAATTTAATAGTACTAAGGATAGGATTAATTAAAAAATCTGTGTCACTAATGCCAAATTCTGTAGCAGTGGTTAGAAAATGATTTAATATGCATGTATACAGATCTGTTCACTTGTTACATTACTCTTTTAATTTGTTTAGATATATTATTCCATTTCCCAAAGTCCGGACGAGTGCATAACCTTTTATGGGCAATCCTTTAAACACTGTTTTAAGCTTTCTCGGTTTAAAACTAAACTTATATTGTCACTTACGGGATATCTGGAGCCCAAAACAAATAATAATCACGGAAGATATCTAGTAAGTGACAATATAAGTTTCCAATCCTTTAGCCGTGGAATGTGCACACCTCCATATTGTTTTATGAACCACTTATCGCAAATCATGTGGTACATATTTTCTAAACAAGAAAGACTCGACAGTAGATACAATTAAACCACTAACGCCATCACCACTACACCACAACATTAGGTTTAAGTCTAACCCTCTCTCCACATAAATCCGGACCAACCCTCTTTCTCTCCAGTAATGAGAACATTACCATACAAATAGGACCAGCATGGTCCAGCGTATAATTGGGTGCTGCACCCCGCTGGCTCCGAGTCTTTGAGCCCGCCGAACACACGGACACACCGCCTGCAATATATATTTGTGAATGTTGGCTGCAATGATTGCTTCACAAATATTGGTAGACGGTGATTAAATGTGACCCTATTTGTTTATTAGGAAATGTAGATCGATAAGGCTTTTGTAAAAAATGTTATTAGCTCTGTATGTGTGGATGGATGGATGTAATGAAATGATATCAATAGAAATTGCTGACTTTCTGGCGGTGTTATTAAGTTTTCTATTTGATGGTTTTTGTGTTACTTTGAATTGAATTTAATGTATTTTTGCGACAATGTGGTGGACATGCTGTCTCCATCACTTTATCAATAACAGTCAATTTTGGAATGTTCATTGCTCCCCTATGGGATACATCCCTTTTAAAATAATCTTGAATCTTGTAAAAGGATTATTGTAAAAGGGATGTATCTTTCTCTATCTATCAATTGACCAAAACCTTCACAATTCCTTTACTATTCATATGATTGAATATATTAAATATACCTATACCATTTAATATAATATATTGATTCGTCTAAATTCCGAAAATAACTACAAAACCAGTCTTAGTATTTCCTCTTCGTAATGCATTTTGCCCATTATACTATTGTTGCCTTTTTTTTTAATCATATTAAATACATATAAAAAACATATTATTTGACAAACATACTTGGCACAGCATTTTCAGCACAGATTAAAGGCGTTTACGCGGGCATACGACGCGACGCGGCTACGCGGGGTCTACTACGCACTTACGCGGAGCCTACGACGATTCCGTAATGCGTCTATGCAGTTCTTACGTAGAGCTTACAAGCTACGAGGCATCGTCTATGCTGTAGAACATTTTTGTATCAGGAATAAAATGTCGTCAGAGCTAATTCATAAAATTAAATCAAAATTGTAATGTATTTATTCTATTCCTTTTTGCACACAATTGACAGGAAATGACAATAGGCAAAGTACAAAGAGCGGCCTCACCGCTAATGTAAGGTTATGCCTCAATCAGGTACAATCGAATTGCAAAATCAGGCCCAGTTTCGAACAACAATAAATAGTAGCTAATCAAATGGCTGCAATTATCTGTGTTTCCATTAACACTGCCATAAATATTAGGGGCCCGATCGGGCGACAGATTTGAGTAAAATCCGCAATTGCCTGCAGCGGTTCCGTAGACGAGGAACTAACTAGAATTTATGACTAGGGGACGAATATAGAATGTTCAGGGCATGGACAATTGTATTGGGTTTTGAGAGGGTTGCCTGTTTAATAAAAAGGTTTTTTTAGTCGTATAAAAATAAAATAAATAAATAAATGTCGCTGGACATTACACACAGCGCCATCTAGTGCTACATTAAGCAACGAGGCTTGCGTCATGGACACCAGATAGTTGATATACTACATAGATACTTTTTTTTTGTAAATACATACTTATTATGCATATAAACATCCATGACTCGGAAACAAATGTCGATGCTCATCACACAAACGTTTGCTCCTACCGGGATTCGAACCCGGGACCCTAAGAACGTAAGGCAGCCTCACTACCGCTGCGCCATTCGGGTCGCCATAAAAATATATTTTCGTGTCTCGGAAAGCACGTTAAGCCCGGCTGTAATTTGTGGATCTTTGACAGTCGTTACAAATAGTCAGTGGCCCGAAAGTCTGACCAGTCCTAAACCTAACCAGTCTTGCTAAGGCGTATCACCCAGTACTAACTGGGTTGAGATTGAGAAGGTCAGATAGGCAGTCGCTCCATGTAAAATATTGCTGCATCCGGTTAGACTGGAAGCCGACCTCAACATGATTGGGAAAGGGCGAGGCAAATGATAACCAGGCTAAACGTCCTCTTGCATGCTCTACGCGATACTAAAGCCTTCCAGGTGGAAAGAAACTAATTCTACCAGTCTCTTTCTAAACTATAGAGAAAGCTGTGAATTATGTTAGCATTTGTACCTCTCTTGGTTCGGAAGCAATTCGATTGTCGTATATCTTGCTATCAGTAAAAGCCTTGTGAAATCAGTGATAAGCTGGATTTCTGGAATTTAGCAACCAATCAACATTTCTTATCCTTTTCGGCTCTTTCCGGATTTCACGTTAACTCTCGAATTTTTTAAAAGGACGCGAAAGGTGTCTTACATAGTGTTCAATGAAGCGTGATGCCGTGTTATTATAACAATGTAGACGCCTACTTACTTGTCCAGTGCTACAATGGCTCTACATTAATATTTTTTGGTTTTGTTGTACCTATGTTATGTATGTTGTATCTTCTTCTTAGTCGTTCACTCTTGACAGAGTGGTCGTGGTCATGAGGGGTCGCCCACAACTGCGGTCGCTGCCTTCGCGATCCTTTTCCACCGGTCTCTATTGGCCGCATGGCGAGCACATTCTGCCAGAGGGATCTTGGTGAGAGATTTAATGGATTCTGTCCATCGGGTTGGTGATCGACCACGTGGTCTCATGCCTTCGACTCTTCCCTGAATTACTGTTCATCATGGAATCATTGTTGCGGGTAACGTGTCCAAAGAATCTGAGGATTCGTAATTGCACAAGCGACGATAGTATTTCTTTGAGTATTGACACGTTAGTCCGATGAGCGGTCCAGGAAATCCTTAGCATGCGCCTCCAGCACAACATCTCAAGGGCGTCAATCTTGCGTCGGTCCTGCATACGCAATGTCTGTCTGTCTCCGCTCCATAGAGGAAGATCGGAGGATATGTTGTATACTTACTGCCAAACTTGATTAGTCCTATCCTTATTGTATGGGACAAGATTTGATGACTTTGGGTCCAAGCGATAGTTAAATGAGCATTTATTTAAGTATCGCTGTAAATGCACCCTGTTAAATTATCAATAATTTTAGGCATCTAAAATGATAGTAAATTCAACCGAGTGCTTTTATTCAGGCATTCATAAAGGTGTTGTGAAGTGTGAGTGGAAACAGGCATTATTTTCTTTCCTTTCCTGAACAGATCAGAGAAGTGACAACCCTATCCACGTTTTGTTGATATTTCTACTTCATTCAGTGTCGAAGTTGATTTAGTTAGGGGTCCCACGCTATCTCAATTTATGTTACTAAATTAAAATAAACCGAAAGCGAATTTGTTACTGCTAATTGTGAATTGAAACATAAATTATTGTTCAAGTACCTATCTACTTAACTAAGAATGTATTGTGTTAATTATTTCTATCTTAGTATTTCAATGTTATTCTATTACTTAGTCTTTTTGCGTTTTAGTACTTTCCAATTACTTAAATGTAAGGTAAATTATTCTTTATATGTGTGGGTAAATTATTAATTGATATAGTTCTTTGTTTTTAGAGAAAAAGGCACCTGGCAAACATTTCGTTTAATCTCAGAAGATCCATTTTCCATATCCATGATGAATCTAGTGAAGATAGTTTTTCTCATTGGTTTATAAAGAAAGAAAAAGTGTTTATAACTCTATTTCTTTCTTTCTTTAAGTAAATAAGCCACGTGTACCTAATATTAATATATTATGAATTAGGTCTTCATATAGACATTAACATAATGGCCCTAGGTAGACTTAATAAACAATGACATGTCAAAGCATTCCATTCCTATTACTTACCTAAGTATACTTTTTACCGATTCTCATCAAGCCTGAGGTCGCGGCTTGTCTAATTATGATAATTACAATGACACCTAATTACGAGCCGCCATAATTATGTCAATACGACTACAGCGCCTAATAAATAAAATTAACACAAAAAACACCAACACATTAAGAAATGTGCTTCAACCGGTGTCTTTTGTAACCTTAAGCACGGGCACTTATCAATAAACGCAATTAGAACTCATTAGAACAAATCGATCGAGCGGAAAAAATCGCGCAGTAATTGACGTCATTGACGACTAAAAAGTCGCTCGGTCGCAATTGTAGGCCGCTGAGGGGCGGAGAGGCCCCGCCTTCGGAGGCGTAGGGAGGGCCGCGCGAGTGCGACGGCCGAGGAGGACGGAGGACCAGTCGGCCTCACCACCGCGGAGTAACCGCGCGTTGCGCGCGACTATCGCAAAAATTTCGCGCAACCACCGGCGGGGAACATACGAGTACGTGCCTCTAGTGGAACCTTACGCTCTTATCATTCGCATCTGAGTGACTTCAGTGATTAGACTGTGGCAATCGATTTATAATACACGTATGAAACTTTAAAAAAAAATTGTAAGGTGCCAACTGTGACTAAAACATTAGTGGCCAGTGACTTAACAAGTGCGAAAACCATTGCCCTCGCTAAAAAAAAATTGCAATGAGTTCCAATTACGAATCATCTGTCAAACTTTCCCGCGCTACGTGACCAAAGATGTCAAATAAAAACAAAAGTACTGTTTTGAAATATTTGTTTTGTGCCACGGTAGCTGTCAAAAATGGACTTGACCACTCGCCGCGGGGACATGTTGGAAGGCACCGGGGACGTTTTATCTTTGAACGGGACTGAACAGGTGTGTCGGGACCTAGTGAACGGAACGGACAGCGGTTGTGACGTCAGCACCGTGACACCGGAAGTGACGACGTCGAGGAAGACGAGCTCGTTCAGCATCAGGAACCTCGTTGGGACTGGAGACTCGGATAGACCTTCCGATAATACGCCTACTCCTAGCGATGGTAAGTGGAGCTTGCTTTTTGTTTTTTTTTGCTTGACAACTGAACACGGGCATTTTAGAAACGGATACCACCATAGAGATGTAAGTATTTTGACAGGCAATTGATAATTTCGTTTGAAAAATAAACAGCTGTTTATATTCATACTAAGTATTCGATTTTTAAAGTTTTTATGAGATTTTCTAGTTAATTATAAAATAAAATAAATCTTCCCGGGATCATTAATTAAATTGTTGACATGTGAACTATTTAGCATTTGAACTTAGAATACTGATTTTGTATTAAAAACTTGGACTAATCCAAAATGTAAGATAGGCACAAGGACATCTACAAAGTTGCATTATTTTAAATATTTTTTTCTAACAATGAAACAAGATGTTCAAAGTATTTGTTCTCATGACATTCAGGTTAATTTTAATTGTAAGATTACATAGAAACTGATACATTCTGACATTTGACATCGATGAATATTCTAATTAGGCACAAACAACAGTGATTTGATTTAATTGATCATAATAAGAATAGAGCAACTTAACCTATACTTTGTGTAGCTTAACTAGAAATAGAAAATTGTTTATTATTCAGGTAAAACATAAGCAGGTACAATTATACACAAGAGATGTTACAAGTGGCTTAAAATATTACCGAAATCTATTTACATAGTGTTGTTGCTAGTGAGCCCCAAACTAGACAGTTAGCCTATATCTTGGGGCTTGGTTTTATTTAATAGCATCTATTTTTAACGAGATGGAAGAAAACACTTTGATGAAACCTAATCTAATCTATAGAACCAAAAATTCGAAGGCTTTTGACATCCACTTGGATGTAATGAACCCGGTATATTACCGCTTACTCTCAATCAAAGAGAGGACGATGGAGTGAGAGACCCAGTAGTGGAAACATTATAAGCTAAATGTATTTGTAATGTTGATCATAATGAGCCTATGTAGATGTAATGAGCCTAGCACAGCGCGTATATACAATATACTGTTGCCTATTGCGCAAGTAAAAGGCGATTTCAGTTATTTGTGTAGTTTATCCAGTAAATATATTGCTATATATTTCAGCAATGTTATAACAATAGCCTAGGACGCATTTGTATTTATGCGGGGTCCCAAAAACCGTTGCCGACTCGTAGTCACCAGTATGAAAAATAGGATTTTTTTCTCGTTTGTCACTCCACTGATTTTTCCACACCATGTTTATGATAATTGCTTGTGCAGTACCTTTATATTCTGATAAAGTCGATCTGCTAATCGGCGTTTGCCAATTTTCATAAATATTGGAAGAGAAGTTCTACTTCATACTATACTCGTGCTTACAACATCATCATCATCATCATCATCTCAGCCTGGAATCTGCACCCACTTCTTCATTTTCTACAACCTTTGGTCGCACAATGTTGAGTGTGTCTTCCAAATCTCATCACTTTTGTGTCATGGCTCTCTAGTTTCTTCTGGCCACTTTAATGAGATCGTCTGGCCACCTAGTCGGTTGTCTTCCCACATTCCTCCGTCCCGTCCGTGGTCCCACTTCTGGTTGCAGATTCTGATGTCGTATTCTTCTGCCATACTTCTCGATTAGGTATATGCGTCCCTCATTCACTCGTACTTACTTCGTAGCAGAAAATGTCCACAGCTAATCAATATTGCATAATAAATTGAAATGGTAAATTGTTTACTATTGAAGCACACCACCGTACCTATACGTCGTACATCATAGTCAGCGGCAAACAATTTCTTTCATAACTACGCTTCTAATTTTATATTAAAAATCAATTTGACAATTAATCACGATAACTTAAAAAGAAATCGATGTTTCTTTCACGAATTATTCACGAATCGACATAGTATGGAAATGGGCGGATGTAGTCGGAAGTTTTATCTATAAATGAACTGAAAGTCTATTGTCTTGTTAACAATGTATTTATGGTTCAAACAATCACATCTACCAGTACAAAATCGTGTAAAATAATTATATGTATTTGCTATGACGTAAATGATGCCGTGACGTCTGCTAGGGGAGAATGGAAGAAAACGTGTTGCGCCGACCCCAATTAGAACAGGGACAAGTGAGACAAGACAGTCAAGTGAGACAAGGGAGACAAGTGGATTAGGGCAGGGAGATGATAATTAGGACGTATAATAGTGTGACTCTTTATATTATGCTTGCTAATGTGATTGCCTTACCAGGCCAGGCTAAACTGATACCAACACTTTCGCTGTTAGTAAAGTTATTACTTATACAAGATCACGTCATCCTTTCAGGATATGTGAGGTTTTAAGTTAGTACATGCGGCAAAAGAGCCACGTGAACAGACAAATAGCGAACATTACCATCGAGAGAGTTTTGCATTAACGGATTACATGCATTGTATTGTCATGAACCAGTCTTACCACAAGGGTAAGTATATACTAACTGGGTTGTAGAGGTCAGATAGGCAGCTTCACTCCATGTAAAATGCTGCATCCGGTTAGACTGGCCGACCCCATATACCAATATAGTTGAGAAAAAGATAGGCAGATAATAATGATCGTATTTTCATGAAAACTTTTCGGTTGTGTGTTAAAAATCAATAAGAGAATTTGACAGTGCAACGCATATTCCTGTCGTTTTGATGAAGATGAGTTCCAACTGTCCACACTGACAAAATGAACATAGATAGAGCCTTAGCAGTAACATATACAAGCTATAGCTATAGCTCTATAAAATAGTGGTAGAGTCTTTTTAACCGACTTCCAAAAAGAGGAGGTTATGTTCAGCACAACTCTTAAGACTTTTATTGAATGGCTCCGTCGTCTCATATAAGCAGAGATTGTTATAGATAAGTAAGTAAGTACAATGTGGATAATACCTCCGCTGCGCCGCCTGCACGCAAATCTCTTTTGCCAACTGTACACATAGAAGTAGTTGCTAATTCTAAACTGTTACAACTTGCAAGTTTTCCCACTTAGAATTAGAACCACTCCTTAAGTAATGCAATAAGTGTAAATGTTATTTATGAGCTTGTTACTCAATAACTTGGCAACTTCTTGGCCAATCACAGACTTGTACTGATAAAATCTTTGATCTAGGTTTATTTCGGTTTATTTTCAAAGCTGGAAAGGTAATATGCATGCAGGCTTCTACTTATGTACCTACGTCAGCTAATGAATTCAAAATTCAAAGATTATACAGGGTGGATTGGTCTATAGTTTAATAGTGGGTTGCTTTTCTGGTTTCAAGGTGTTATCTAGATTTTCAGGTAGAAAAGCGGGTTGGCCTGTATGGCATAGCTTCATTTAAGCGTTCCAGTTAGTTTATTGCGGAGGATGAGATTTGCATGAGGTGTTTTTTAGTTGGTTCTATGGCACAACATTATATTAGCCAGACGAAGCTATGTGTAATTGTGTATAGCTAGATATGTATTTATAAATAATAGTTAGGTGCTTAGTGAATGACAATGACAAAGTAAATGACGTATTACCAGGGGAATCCTTTCCCGCATCGGTACATTTATTTGTATGGCCTACAGATGTCCGTTCAGACTATAAAATGATTGATTATTACATACATGCATGTTACACGCCTTTTTCTAATGGGGGCAAGCAGAAACGACATAACGCTTCTATTCCCTGATGTGATAGACAGAGTACTGCATTCAGATTTTGTTATTTAATTTTTAAACTCTAGGACCGTGGGGTCCAAGTGCTCACAGCCTTTTCAAGGAAATTTCTAAACGCTTAGTGGACACTTCCCATGACCCTAAAGCTGGCTTTTACCTTGGCCAAAGGCTTGGCGTTGCCATACAGTGTGGTAACGCCGCCAGTCTCTTGGGGACATTACCAGTTGACAGCGATGAGGAGGAGTTTTTTTGACGCCATTTTTCATGTTTTTAGTTTAAGTTAGTTCTGTTAGTTTATTTTAATTGTCCTATTATGTAATGTTAATTGTTACATAAATAGAAGGTTTAAATTATGAAAAAACTGTATTTCCTACTTTTACTTTTAAGCAGTTAATTACGTGCGCCGTGCGGCACTCCCGCCCATTGATATTATTACGAATAGATAGTGTCCATATTTTGCTGATTTAAAGACGGATAAAAAAAATAAAAAAAGTTTTGAACTAATCATGGAAATGTGTTCTATTACTGATACTGAACCACCATTTTTTTTTCCGCACTGGTTACAAAATATTCCTGTATATTGATAGGAATTAAAAACTTTTTAATTACCTAAGTAATTGATGTATCATGCATAACGAGCTAAAAGATAATATATACGAAATTGAGATACATTTTTGTCTTTGACGAATGTCATTATTTTGGGATATCAACAAGTTAGTGAATCTAATTGGCAGTCGCTAAGTTGACAAGCACAGAACCCTTTCTTTCGGCTTTACCGTAGTCGGGTAAAAGTGGCTCTTGTAGTGTGTTTTTATAAAACATTTGTAAGAACTAAGAACAAGAACTAACTAATAAACAGAAAAGCACATAAAACAATAAAAAACCAGAAATCAATTACTTTAATTATAAATTTGCATACTTGCTAATTATATGCTTGGAAAAACTAACTTTATGATCATAATGATATAGACATTGACATCAGAAAATCATGTCAGATGAGTGATGACATCATAAAGTCCTGGTTGCAATGATTTTATTGTTTTTTTATGGTCATAGAAGTGACCATAAATGTACAATGTTGTCAAGATACTGAAAATTAGGGCCTTTTCACACTTCCGAATTGCAAGCGTGATGTTTCCAGCAAGAAGATAGTTTAAAATACTCACCAATTTACCTACTGAGGTAAATTGGTAAGTATTTTCACGGATTTAAAGAAATTCGGTGAAAATCCATCATTAATATTGTGTGTAGGTACTTCTCGTTTCCTACCTTTCTCAAACTACGTGCTGAACACGACATTGGCTATATGCGCCAAACGTGCGTAGCCAAAAACAACATTCTCGCCGTGTGTGTATAACACGCACGCCACGTGTTCGCAACGTCTTGGCCTCCTTACCGTGATGAGAGCGTACAAAAGAGAGCGAGACAAGCGTATTCGCGGCTAGCTCGCGTCTTTCTCGCTCGTGTTTCGTGAGGCATAAACGAATTAAAAACAGAAAATAAAAGACTGAAAATTGGCAAAACGATATAACAATCATGGTCCCTCAAAACAGTCACCCTTCGCAACTTCCTAGAGCTGCTTAGTTCTTTTTCTAGCGGGGTAGAACTGGCGAAACAACGTGTCTAGACAAAATCATCAGTGAGATAACGCTCCTGTTGGCGACATATTCAGCATACACCGCCACATAGCGTGATGTCATTTGCAATTATAAAGTATCATTTATAATTCATTACAAATTATAATTGCCTTATTTATGGATTGTATTTTAATTTATTATGTCGCTAAGTTGTTTTAATAAGTAGTACTTGATTAGCCTTGATTTACATATCTGTAATGATAATGTATGACGCATGACTGGCAACTGTATGTAACTAGATAAAACGTTTGCGACAATTTCCATTAAAGTAAAAGCTTTAGATTATGCAATGACTAATTGGCTTAGATTTATTTAGTACCTATTACATTTTTCATTTTGTGCCACAATTTCAATATACATTGGGTGTTTTAGAATAATTTCTATGTGTTTTAATGTCATTCATAGGTCTCACTAAACTTATTATTGCAACATGGGGTTGCAAATGTCGAGAAAATACCCTTTTTTAGATATTAGTGTTTTTGTTATTCAGTAATTAATAGGTCTACAAAAATAATTCAGATATCGGCTATTATAAATTAGACACATTAAATACTAACAATGTAGCGTAAGCTAAACATGTTTTGATCTCTAAAATAATTTTCTTGCATGTAAGTGACAGATGGCTATTAAAGTATTCAATAAAGTGCAATTTAAATAGATTACGACAATCATGCGTATACGCATGGGCCGCATGATTTGCTAACGTCATCCAGTCAGGGACTCAACCTCGTTGCTCAAAACTCTTTACGTGTCCGTTTATGGGTTTTTTGATTTGCAATTAAATAAACATAGGCAATTATAGTGATAAAATCGAATTAAATTATTGATTTGCATGGTTGATATTTTATTTGAAGGTCTTGTCTAACTAATAGGTGGATCTGATTTTACATTTAAACATATCGTCACGCCTGTAATGCCCGAAGGGTTCGGTAGAGGAATACCTAATAGTACCTAAATACACCCACATTTAGCTAGTTATGTTTAAGCCCAAGCTAATAAACCGTACACACATTTTGCCCGACCCGGAACTCGAACCCTACAACCAAAGATGCGAGATATGTGGCATCCATTGGGGGGCCCAGTGGTGGATTGCGGTCCACTACCTCTTGGAGAGAGGAGGGCTCTCCCGGGGCCAGTAGAAACACTACAGGCTGATTATATTATGCTTCATCTCTGCCTATCATTTCCCCAACTATGGTCGGGTTCCAGTTGTCTAACCGGATGCAACTGAATACCAGTATTTTACATAGGGCCTATCTGACCTCCACAACCACTTAGTACTGGGTAATAACTCCTTGGCTACTGGTTGTCAGACTTTCAGGCCACTGACTACCTCTAACATCTGTTCTGTGATTCTGTGATCTACAAATGACAGCCAACGATTATGTTGTGTATACCTAAATATATAATTACGCATATCTAGTATAGTTTCAGTTTCTGTTATAGTTAATTTAATACATTTTTTTTATTTAATATAATTTTGGTTTAATTAACCACAATATTTAAAGGGAAATCCCATGGTTATCCTTGAATTAGACAAAATTAAACTAGGTACCTACTACTAGTTCGGAATGTATTTACTTTCAAAAATATTTTAATTTGTCATTCAAAATCATTACAGACCTACCGACACAAACAATATGTATTGAATAAATAATAATCATCATTTTTAATATTGAAATCGGGTTTATAATGAAAATTATATGTTTTTCCTGTAGGAGGTTTACTATCTAACTAAATTAAATTGAACCTTGCAATGGTGTCGATTCTGTTGTGCACAAACTAAACTTAATTTAGGCTATTGCTATCTTTTTCTCTCTAATAATACGAGAAAGAGACTGACGTAATTTAGAGCTGTCAAATTTAATTGACACTAATATTTCCATACAAATGAAGGGTGCACGTAAAAACACGTCGACTAAAAACACGGTGAAGCGCAAGGCATAAACTAGTTTGACATCTCTAACTTCGTTCATAGCAATAGCTGTCCTTTTATCGCACTGCCTTTTAGTAAAAGATACCAATAGTAGTATAAGTTTAGTTTGTGCACAACAGAATCGACACCAATTGTCAATTAAGTATGTTGAAGATGATAAATAGAGAGATAACCTATTAATAGCCATACCTGCTTCCCCCGCATAGGATTTCCTCATTTTCTTTAACAGGTCAAGTGAGTTATCTTTTCAGACATAAAGCATCTAATTTAGCTAGGAATTTTGATCAGCCATATTTCACTGAACACATTCTGCCATTTTCAACTTTGACTCACGTTAGCGTGCGCTGACGCATAATTTTTCGCTTATTTTTTTATTATTTTTTTATTTTTTCGAGTCCTTTTTTTAAATATTGTCTTCTACCTCTTTCTAAAGGAAATCTTAGATATTTTTCACATCTCCATCACTTACAACTTATTCAAAGGTCTTTAACGGTCATTAAAAAAAATCTTACCAATTTAACATGAATGAAACCAAAACTTTCACCCATAAAGTCCACAAACCGATTAGCACCGACCTACCCTTGCAGTAGTTAGTGCCGGTACCATCGTGACGTCACTTCCCCTAACCAGACGCTTCCGGAACTAAATTGAACACTCGACAGGTGAACTTTATAAGGAACAATCGATTCGTGTTGTTTCATGTTTTGTAATCATTTGTTGGTGTTGAAGTTAATTTTAATGATGATGGCGAACAATAAAAATAACACAACAATAAAACCTGTATGTAATAATAGGACTAAAGTACTGAACAGGTGTCTTTTATGTTATGTAGGTATGCCTGAGAGAGCAGCGGTGGCCCAGCGGTGGTGGCCCCGACTTACGAACAGTAAGTCGTGGGTTCGAACCCAGGCAGGCGCATTACTTTGTGTAATTTATTTCATCACCACTGCTCTCAAAACGGTGAAGGAAAACATCGTGAGGAAACCGGCATGTCCTAGAACCGAAAAATTCGAAGACATGTGACATCTACCAATCCGCACTGGGCCCGCGTGGTAGATTATAGCCCATTCCCTCTCTTAGAGAGGAGGCCTGTGTCCCAGCAGTGGGAATATTAATAGGCTGATGATGACCTCAACATCAGCCTATTAATATTCCCACTGCCTCCCATGCCTAGGTTTTCACACACAATTTTGCACAAACCGCTCCCGATTTTGTATAACCGCTCCCAATTTTGCATACGCCGCTCCCAACTTTATACACACCATTTCCAATTTCCAGCATTCCGTTTGCGAAGAGAATAGGATAAGTTAGTCTTTTAATATGATAGATTTCAACTACAAGAGTCAGCACAGAAACTATTCCTATTAGATACTTACCGAGCTAAATATGCTTGTATAAGGGCCGGACTTCACCAAAGCGGAGACGTGCGGATATGTGCGAAACGAAGAGGAGAGGAGATACATACTGACTAGACCGGAGATGTATAAGTAGGTGAGGCTATACTCACGCCTAACTGGGTGCAATCTAACACGAAAGGCCGCACGCCGCTGCCGTCTCATTTCTTCTCCGCTGTGAGCTGCTGGCTGGTTGGCCGCCAATGGCGTAGGCCTGGCATATAAAACAAAAAAGAGACATCTCCTCTCCTCTTTGCTCAACCGCTTCCATTAAGGGGGTGGTATCTGCTAACGAGAGGTTTTCTCCATGTAACTCCTCTTTGATGAGTGAATATAAATGTACAAAAAAAAATATTATGTTGCTTATTAGACTTTAATTGGTACAATTGAAATAATTCCAACTTTATATGAAAATAATATTCAAAGTGAAGCATTTTTTCCTTGAAATTTCGTAACTAGTCCTAAACGGCATTAAGTTTTATAATTTATTTTTTTCACACAAATATTTGTCACTTTTTTCTTCACAAAGTGTACAATTGGCATTTTGATCTGATGATTTATTAGACTACAATTTAATAAAAACCACTCATTTCGCACTATTCGGCCCGCAGTGACTGACATGACAGCTACTTTCTAGTGCAAGCTGATTAGAACTTTATTCTAATAGTACTTCAAACGAAGTTTGAACCACCACAAATAGAGTTGCTAATTTAGCAGATACCCCAGCCTTAAAGCTAAGTAGATACGAAAAATGTAAAAAAAAAACCTATTGGTGGTTTACAACAATGTCCTCTCCATGACCTAAGAGGCTGCATTTACAAAAGCAAAATGTTGTCATGTAATTCTCAACCGAAACTATTGAAACGTGACAAAACTCTTTAAGGTATTAAACTCTAAGGACATAGTCACGATCGTGGTGTGCAGCACAAATGATTAAGATGATATCTATTGTGATCGTGTGACATTATGGCCTAACAAAGTTTCAAGTTATGTTAATGTATGTCGCAGCACAATATGATGTTGAGATCTTTTTGACACGTGTCACGCGTGTGGATGTAAACTAGTCTTTGTTTGTTGTTTTCTACTAGTTTTTGAGATACATTTAAAGATCCACCACGAATTACTATAAGTGCAGTAGTGTACAAACAAATCGCTACTAATAACGCTGCCAAGGTGCGTAGTTCTGATCGAAGCTCATTTGATTTGAACATGGAATCATCGACGAAGACAAAAATTTTAAATATGACGACCCGAATGGCGCAGCGGTAGTGAGGCTGCCTTACGTTCTTAGGGTCCCGGGTTCGAATCCCGATTGGAGCAATTGTTTGTGTGATGAGCATGGACATTTGTTTCCGAGTCATGTATGTTTATATGTATAATAAGTATGTATTTACAAACAAAAAGTATCTATGTAGTATATCAACTATCTGGTGTCCACGACACAAGCCTCGTGGCTTAGTGTGGCACCAGATGGCGCTATGTGTTTAATGTCCAGCGATATTTATTTATTTATTTTATATTTTGCCCAAAATTCGCGATCGCCGCCCGACAACAGGGTATTCGGTGCAAGATTGAAATATATGTTCCAAAAAGATAACTATACTAAATACACTGCAATTTTAAACAAAACAAAGGCTTCATATTATTATTTTCACCCACAATAGATCACAATCAGCAGATGTTCCAACAGATCAACTAGTTAATCTTGTTCAGTATTTTTTACTCCATATTCATGATATCGGTAATTCAGTTCACCTCCTGAATACTAACTAACTGACTCTGTGGGTGACTTCGTATTTAGCTTTAAGTTGGCGCAGTGGTAATATTGATGCAATTAGGACATATTACTCACTTTGAAGTACCGAGGCTCGTGGCTAATTGGTAAGTGGAGTCGATCGATCTGTAGGCCTAGCACGAACACATGGGGTAAAATTAATTTATATAAATGTGGCTGACAATAATTTATAATGTCAAAAAAACAATATGCTATAGTCCAGTTGTATTAGACACGGCCTTAAGAGGGCTAACAGAAAGTTTGAACATTTTTTTTTTGGTGTTCTTATGACCAAATGCAACTTTCCTGAACTATTCAGATTCAAAAATCTAAAAAATTATTTACCCTCCACCCCAGTTCACCCTATATTTTAAGTTAATGTGATCCTTACTAGCTTAGATGATACATGGAGATCATGGGATCAACATTAAGCCTTAATCATCAGCAAAATAAAAGCAAAAGAGTTAGAAAAAGCTCTTACAAAAGGGAAACACGTCTTTTTGGCCATTCCAACGAGGTATTCCACCCAGAGCACACTTTTAAGAGCACGAAAAGTATTCTACAGAGCGCACACTTAAAGAGGGGGGCATTGACTTTGATTGAAAATATCGATGTACTTTATGTATATAGCCATCTTTTTTTCTCATATGTTAACACTTATTTTTGTGAATGCTGGTTAACCTGTAATTGGCGACTGTGTAAGTCCAAGACTGTTGGTGAAATATAAGATCGCAAAAGCGGTCATTGACCCACCTACATTTATTAAAGTTCTTAACTTTGAAACCCAAAAATAAGCCTGTACAAGTCTTGAATCGACATCTATCGTGATCTTCAACATTTGTTCTAATGAAAAACGATCATGGTTCAATTGTTTTGTTTGTAGGAAGAGATATTAGGGAAAGGGCAATGACCGCTATTGCGATCTTAACTGGCACCAACTGTAGACTTAATCGCCTTGAAAAATATCCAAGGGATACAAAATAATACACGAACAAGTGACGGAACTACCCGTATTTCAAGTACAAGCGAAATAATTATTAATTGATTGCGTTTACGCACCTGCCCGCCGTATATGTACGAATTGTTACTCGCCTTTAATAACAGGCGCGCATATTACTAGTTTCTATATTATTAAAATTACAGCTGAAATTATACTCGCTTCTGTGTTTTTATTTACCTACATAAGTCGTTTGGGACTTCGGAGGTTATAAAGGAGGGTTGATTTTAATTATGATGATGTTTAATTGATTGTGGATCTAAATTGATTAGTAGGTAATACTAACTATACAAATTAAAAGCGGATATAATAATTATAAATATTTTTCAACATGGTGTTTTAACAGTATCTACATTAAATACAGGGTGTAAGCTACATTGACGCTGTAACATAGTCTTCTAAAAGTACTTACCTGCTTTCATTTTGTTTGCAGATATAAAATTTAAATTGCAAACGCATATCTAAGTAGGACTAGACAAAAACGTGGCATAGGAAATTATTGATAATCTACATACGAAATAAAAATACGATTATTTCTACATTTTTTTTCTCACATACCTATCCTTCCCACACTGATAAGTGTCTTGAATTAAATTCACAAGGATTTGATGGTTATTAGTAAAATAAATAATTATTATAAAATGGTTTCTTTCGCAGGATCTAGGTCGTAGGTGTAGGTACAAGATGTAATATGTTACATCTTGTATAGTTAATTAGTTATATAGAATGATGTATTGTATTGTACAAATTAAAACAATAAAATAATGTAAACCTACAGCAAACTAAAATACAGGGTGTAAACAACCTCATCACGAAACCGTCGACCAAGCATTCTGTACATCAAATTAAGTAACTTTACGCAAAAATTGCTGGAAAACGACTTTTTTTTTGGGGTGACAGATCATGATCATGTTTTGTGGTAGAACTCAATGTAACGCATTCAAAACATTGTGCTGATGGATGGATTGAATAGTACGGAGGTTGTGGAGGTGTTTAAAGTAAAAATCTTATAATAAAAACTTGTTTAAAAAAAAAACTTGACATAAAGTTGCAACTTTGACCCCCAATATCTTCGTAACTAGAAGGTTCCCAGGTATGGTGTAGAACAAAAAAAATATCGCAATGAAGGCGAGAAAAAGTGCCTTTCGGCTTCGTTAAGAGGTTTTTACACCCTTTATACCATCGAAAAACTCCTCCTCAACGCAGTCAACTGGTAATGTGTCCACGAGACTGTCAGCATTACCACGGTATATGGCAATGCCTCTAGCCAAATCTCCTTTAAATAATCTCTAGAAACACAACTTACAATTTCTTTTTTTCTTTCGTGTGATTAGTGCCTAACCTGGTGTCAGAGTTTTTTTTCTCTGACTTGGCTGACATGCCGTCGAGAATTATCTCTCAGGTATGCTGGTTTCCGGGACTGTGGAAAAAAAAACAAAAAAGGTATGCTGGTTTCCTCACGATGTTTCCCTTCACCGAATCAAGTGGTAATTATACAATACGCTGTAAGCACATGAATTCGAAAAATCAGAAATCAGAGGTGGGTCTTGGGTTCGAACTTGAGACCTATAACTTGGCAGTCCGACAGTCACACCACTAGACTATCACTGCTCGAGCAACAACTAATGATGTGTCATTTGCACAAGTTTGCAAATTAATGCATATAATGGACATACTCGCACATAAAACCTATTAAGACTGACAATAGTGTTCATTTTAATTTGATGTGAATAATTAAAATGATGTACCTATGTACTCGAATGTAATTATTACCGTTTTAATTACTGCCTTGTAATAATGTAAGAAATTTGTATTTCATCGCCACTAAAAATGTTAACATCTTTATAATATTTTATTAAAATGTTACAAACTTTAAAACACGGTTTGAAGGAAACAACCTATAATTACAAAAATTCTTAGAAAAGTATGCATTTGAAAAAATACCTTCGCTCCAGTAAACTTTTAATATTTAGAAAATATTGCAGAATAGTTACCGGCCGTTATTAACTGACCTCTACTTACCAGTCGATTTAATGTAAGTTACGGGTCTTTAACAAATTTGCACGTTTTCGATAGCATATTCTGGTATAATTCCAAAGAAAACTAATTATGAATGAAGTTATCGTGTAAAGGTGTTGTTTCAAACGTACGTTTTGTAATTACTCGCATTATGCATTTCCTAGCCAGTAATATAATCCTAGTTATGCTTAATGATTATTAAAATGAGGAAACGTTTGAAAAATATACTCAAGTAATGTATTTTGTATGAAAATTGATATTGGAGAATAGCCAACGGGCTTTTATAATTATTAAAATAAATATAAAATGGTAACTTGGTTATGTGCTGTTAATGAAATTAAGTTTGTTTGGTAATAAGAAAAAAATATTATAATCCACGTAAGGACGAAAGGGTTTGCCACCATTTTTATTTAAGCATTAGTTACTGCCATTCATTAATTTTGTATATTTTAGTCAGCCATTTATGTATTACTTAGATTTCCTTAGACTCTGCAATTTTCAACTTATCTTTTTAAATACCAATTGACTTTATTTTTATTTCAACACTTCATAAGATGACTGAAAGATCTCCAGTACTAAAGTAGATGGTCTTTATGAGCTAAGTTCATAAAGACTACGGCCTTACAAGAGTCTTCGTTTCGACAATCATGGTCGCAAAGACAAGGGGCACTAACCCTCTCAAGAAACCATGTCCAAATGTTTACGAGTCTACAATCAAATTATTCAAAAAACACGGCTCCTTGACTATCACCACAATAATTTACAACCGAAACGAAAACATTCTAAAAATCCGAAGCATGCACACGGAATCGAAAAACAAGCATTTTGATATTCAGAAAATCTTGACTCTAAATAAAGTGCTGATAACTTAACAAATGACTTATGTTTCTGGAATTTAAAGTACTGGACCAATGCAAAAATGATGTAAACCCTATTCCAGGAAGATTAGGGGTTAAAATCCTTTGTTTTCGAAAAGGACTTTACACAGTGACATGGATTTAAAAGTGAGAGTTATCACGGGGTCCCATTTGAGGCGCACGCGCGGTCCCTTGCACTAAAAATAAATAAAAAAAGGATCACTTATGAAGCTCGTAAAAATAATGCCGTCTGACCATTCCACAATGGTTGATGGAGGGACTCCCGTACTAGCTCCGTGATAAGGGATAGTGGTCAGCAGTTGAAGTATGTTAGGTTCGTAAAATAAAGTACCAGAGAGCTGTAGTCACTCATCTGACTCTAGAAGAAACTGAATTACGTCTTGCGATTTTGTTAAGGGACTTAAATGCACTCAACTTGACTGCCTAAAATGAAAAGAAGCATTATTAGGTGCTTCTATGGAATGCTTGAAATATTTTGTTTTTTTGTCTGTTTGTAAAGAGCATTAATAGTAACAAGTTTTTGACAATAAGGTGTAGATCAATAGTATTAGCTGGTTAAGTTGCACTTGCCATAGTCATACATCATAACCTCTCAGAGGCTCGGAGAGCACTGCGTTGGTCTCGGATGCCATACTAATTCTTACGACAGTTGTTTAACCCCGAAGGTAACCTGGTCAGCATTTCCATCTGTAGAAGTTTAATGGTAGTCTCTGTTGTCACACATAAAAAAACAGCAGAAGCCGCCTGAAATAATGTTGAAATTATTTAACGGATAGAGCTCGTTACAGAAACTGTTATGAGACAACGGTTATTAGCAAAAACAATGCAAACAAGCTTGTTACTGTTAAGAATAGAGTTTTGTAAGTACAATAGACTGTTTTCTTGAAAACCAATCATGCACAAAATATATTAGCTGTGACTGAACTGTGGCTTTTACATGAAGCTGCATCCACAAAACATTCCTACAAAGTTCTTTGAATAGCTAACCTACAATCTAAACTTCAAGAAAAACTGAAGATCATACGTAACTAAATAAATAAAATCACATTACAGCCACATCAGAATAATCTCCATCAACAGGAAATTAAATGATGTAAAAAATGTACACACAATCGTAATAGAATGTGGATAAAATATTGTAAAATGAACGCGTCTGATGACTGCCGCCGCCATCTTGGATCGAGGTCTCATCGTAAGCGGGCGGAAATTGGCGGGAATGGTCAGTGCAATGTTTAATGGCTATTTTGTTTTTGGAATATGTTTAGTTTTTAATTCTGTCTATGTTTCAAATTGATGCACGTTTAAAAAGAAGTTTTAGTTAGTTTTGCCTGACTGTATTATAAATACAACAAAGGAGGGTAATTCTAAAAGTGTTGTTATTACGCTTTCCAATTGGACTTGTTTTTTGTAACTTAATGCAATTACATTCTCAATATCATTGGTTTTATATTATCATGAGTTATTTGGAAATGGATCGCCCTATTTATATCTATTGGTGCTATCGTTATTATTAGAAAATACAATATGATTGTACACCAAAATTAGAGGGAATGTATTGTTTCTACTAATGTATTGGTTATTTTTATTGCTCATTATCGAAGTAAGTGGGCTATATTTAATTCCATCACTATTTTTAATCATATCATCAATATATACAATCTCTGTTTATAAGTAAATGTACCTATGTATTTCAGTATTGTTTTTGAATGAATATGTCAATTCATAGTCAATTCATTTCAAAGTACCTGGATCTAGTAGTATTTAAACTGCTTATACCATCTCTAATGGAAATCTTTGACCACAACGTCAATCTGATGATAGCTTACAAAGGATACTTTCTGAGCTGTCTTGGGCACGAAATGTTTTATTTTATTGAAATGAAAAGGAGTACAGAATCAACACGTGTGTAAAAAAAAATGCGGGGCAGTTTTTGGGGACTGCCGAAAGAAGTGAAAACTAAGTAACTTGTGAATTGTATCGTCGAGCTATAGGTAGATTATTATTTTTGAATTATTTTTCGTTTATAAAGTGGTTGAAGTGTTTTATTTTTGTTTCCTCACCGTTTAAACCTTTCCTGGACTAAGACAAACATTTCAAAACCAAAACCAACTAAATCGGCCTAGCCGTTCTCGAGTTTTAGCGAGCACAAACGAACGATGACGCGAGTTCCATGATTTTTGTTCACCCAAAAGTGCTCAACGCACCTAAAGAAGTTTTCCTTCAAAAATTGGCAGTTGTTTTCAGTTATCGTTCACGCAGGTGGCACGTAGTTGTAGTAGTAGTAGTCCTAGTAGCACCTAGGAGCAGTCCTATCCCAATTTATATGGGGTCGGGCCCTACTCTCTAACGCTTCGTCCGTATATATTCGGATCTATCCGTCTCTCTCGTGCACGTCTGCAGATGAGTGCGAGTGAGAAAGACGGATAGTTCCGAATTTACGGACGAAGCGTTCGGGAAGTAGGGCCTCAGTGCAACATGTTGTTTCGTCGTCATCAACCGTCTTCTCATGAGCCCCATGGCTAGAAAGGAGCCATAATTATGATCTTCATCATCATCATATCAGCCCGGAATCACCCACTGCCCGGTATAGGCCTTTTTCTGCCACACTTCCCGGTTCTGTGCGTCCCCTATCCAGGTGTTTCCAACGAGCTTTAAGACGGCCCTGGTTTCTTTGGCCTAATCTTGGCTATCTCTCGGCCAAAGCCTTGCTCTATCGGCCATCTCCGCATCTTACACATTTATTTATTTATTTAATTATGGCACTCCAACGACTTATTCACTAATACATTCTTTGGGGTAAGTAATGTAAAAATGTACACATGGTTTCCAACGTTTTTTTTTTAGTACTTTCAGCCACATTAAAATCAAATCGCTCCATTACTCCAAACCGCTCCCTCTGGTACCTCACACGTTTTCCGGTAATTTAAAGTACAAGATGCAACATTAACAGATAAGCAGAAATAAAATAAAACAAACAGCTCCTCGGGTAATTTGCTAGCTAATGGCGAGCCTTATCTGGCTAATTAAAATGCGATTTGGCACAGACTACATGAGCGACGACTTACGTGATTGTCACACTGTTTCTGATAGGAATCGCTTGATAATTGTTCTTCTTTGCTATGGCTATGATTTCCGTTGGAATTATTATAATATTAGTGTCAAGAGTGCACATAATAAGACCTGTGTTTGTAATTAAATACAATTGCGATGTTAATAACGTCGCACATTTGTTTTGATTATTTTTATTAGGTTTTTTTTATTGTCGTTGTCTTGTGTTGTGTTAACTAGCTTCAGATAACTCAAAGTTTCTTTATATTATTTCAATATTTTAAAATCGAAATGTGTTTCAGTTTTTCCAAATAATGTCTTTGACTGAATTAAACATTCAAAGTTTGTGCTTCAATTCTTAGAGTTTTTGCACCATTTAAAATATCTTTGTTGGTTATCGTAATGAGTAGTCCAGTAGCATTTCAAGTAAATACATAGTAATTTAAAACAACAATGCGTTATAAATAACTCAAATTAGATAGTAATTTGCAGACAAGGTTTTGCTAGGTTATGTATAATCTACCATGTCTGTGAATAATCATTTTTTTCTCTTGTAGAGCTAATGTATATTTATAGAAGTAAGGTCCTTTAGCTTCTATTATTGTGAAATAACAATCACTGCTAAATAAAAACATTTTGGTGCACATATTTGGACCGTGATTTGGCTCCAACATCAAAATGGTCAAATTGTCTAAGACTGTCATCATCATCATATATATAGGTATAGGCCTCCCCTTTTTCTGCCACACTTCCCGGTTCTGTGCGTCCCTGATCCAGGTGTTTCCCGCGACTTTGACGATGCTCAACCCAACGAGCTTTAGGACGGCTCTAGTTTCTTTAACCTAACCTTGGCCACTACTCGGTCAAAGCCTTGCTCTATCGGTTTTGTGGGGCATCACTACATAGTATATATAAAACAATGTCGCTTTCTCTGTCCCTATATCCCTATGTATGCTTAAATCTTTAAAACTATGCAACGGATTTTGATGCGGGTTTTTTTAATAGAGTGATTCAAGAGGAAGATTTTAGTATATAATTTGCGGGCGGGCGAAACCGCGGGCATCAGCTAGTAGTTCTTAAATTAAGATTTTATATTCTTTCTTTTAATAAATAAATAAATAATAAAAACCGGCCAAGTGCGTGTCGGGCCACGCGCAGTTTAGGGTTCCGTAGTAGCCCGTTAATAAAAAAAAATGAAAAATAATAGATCAAATTTGACATCTGTCAGTTTAGCAACTACAGCAAATACTACCTGTCTTAGTCACTTTAGAGGATTTATTCTAAGGATTTTGTGTTTGGTACAAAATTATCCAACACCCAAGTTCAACGACTATTACTGATAAACTAAAAAAGTTATCTTAACCACTATAATTTTCATTTAAAGTTCATAAAATATACTATCATCGTGAATTCTTCCAGATTTTTCAAGCCAGAAGTTTAGCTTTTAGAGGGGGAGGGGGCGCCTACTGGAACAAATATTTGCACTATAATTTAATATTTCATAAATGGAGCATTAAATCGAAAAATTGTATTAGCAACCACTAAATCATTTTAAAAGACCATAAAAACAACGATAAAAAAATTCACCACCACTTCACATGTAGGGAAGCTACCCACCCTAAAAAAATATATTTTCCAAAATTTATTTTACCATTTTGTCGGCCTAATTGATATAAACACCTCTAAAAAATTTAAAAAAATCTAGTACTATAAACAGTCTCTGAGCAAAACTTCGGACGGACGGACGGACAGACGGACATGACGAAACTATAAGGGTTCCTTGTCAGGACTACGGAACCATAAAAAAACGGCCATCTATCCAAAAGAACAACTCGTTCCATACATTTTATTTTGTAACCCCAACAACTCCATGAATCGCCATTTGTTGGACCACAAAAAATAAAACACAATAAGCATAATCACGAAATCGTCCCTAAAAACTTTCAACCCTTCCTAATTCGTATACGGAACCCACAATAAGAATCAATTTGTGGCACCTCACTAAACGCATGGCCGTCGAATTACAGGCCTCTGTGTCGTTACATCACTATTAGTTCGGAATACATTACATTTTATTTTTTATTGGATTAAGTTATACAGTATGGTGGGCTTAGACCTTAGACAGATGACTGAAAATAAAAAGGATGATACCTGCGTGTAATTTCTATAGAGTTCTTGTTTAATGAAGAACATAACTGGCGTGATCAATATGTTTCAATTATGATATTTAAACATAAGCTTTCCGTGAAACACATTCAACAAATGTCCTTTCTTTGGTATTTTTCATCGTTTCGTTGAGCTCCTTGAGTTATGAGTCGAGCTACGCGATAACCGACAAATGCTTGCACTGGCTGTACAGGTCCACTCAAATCTGCGTGGTCCTTTCTTCAAAAGATACTTATCTACATAGACCTCATGTGAGTTGACCAAGATTATGTCTGGACCTTAAAAGGGACTATGACCCCTGAGTCAGTTTCGGCTGTTTCTTCTCAGAGTAGTCAGGTACGAAACACCGGCCTCATTTAGTTAAAAAAAAGACGACGTGTAAAAGTGTTTGTAAAAACTTATTTTTGCCAAAAAAAAAAATTATCTTTTACTGCTGATCTTCGGAAAAAAGTCTACTTCTTACCCGAGATTGTGCTTTCTGAAGTCGAATTTAAAATAACTTAAAGGCTCATCAAACGGAACCAAGCATACTTAAGATTTCCTTCTTTCTGGTAATTCCTAAAAAACTCTATTAACTATTCAAAAAAATCTTTATTTTATTATTTATTTATGATTTAAAAAAATTGTTCTTATATTTATTAATGCCATAAAGGAACCCTTCTAACTAAGAAAGAACATCTAGAAATTGCTTTTGTAAGTGACACGAATGGAATTCAATGCATCTTAGCTAATGACAACATAAGTCAACGACTGTCTCTGCAACAAAATACAAACAGCCCAAAAATAAAAAACCTCCACAATTGAATTGAAAACACGACTCCAGCCAAAAAACCCACATTTATTTAACCCTTCTGTCCAAAATGGCGACAAATAATTAGTTAGCCATTAAGCCCCACGCTTTGGAAACCAAATGGCTTTTTTTCGCCATCCAAATTGCCGTTCACTGAACTATCCAAGTATTAAAACCACATTAGTTACTGCTTACCGTAACAGTTGACGATTATGCTCCCGTATGATCGAATTATGAAGGTTTGGGAATGATTATAGTGTCATACTTAGGAGGGCCGAAAAGGGGACTAAGTTGTTATAAAATGTTCTAAGAGTGGTGGGTCTGGCATTTTGTTAACGATAACTAAAGCTGTCTTGATGTCCGCCTTATGTTTTTCAATTATTTTCTTGGAGTCCCCTAAACATAGCTTACATTGGGAGCTCACTGCTAAATAGTACTTTCCAACCTAGCAGTAGGTCATGTTTTAAGCTATTCTGTTGCCTCATCCTCACATAGGCATACAACTACAGTTACACAAAGAGCTGCTAATTAGTTTATTATTATGTCAGTTACTGTTAATTTTTAAATTTAATTTTGGTCACTTTTTGTAAAAACTTGTGCATTAGTCTCAATATTTAATATTAAGGGAAGGAGCGAGATACCCCCAACACAGGCAAATCAATTACCTACTGGGGATGTCTCATTTATATATTCCATGTAACTGTTTTGGGACAAACAAACATTTTTTATTTTAATTTTTCATCCTGTTTAACTTTTGTTAAAACAAAAGTTACTGTATTCTTCTTCTTTAGCCTTTGGTCACCCAATTGACCCGACGCTGCATTTTGATGGTTTTGTGTCATGGCTATCCAGTTTCTTCTGGACACTTTAATAAAACTCTCACTTAGTCGGTGTATTGTACCATTTTGACGTGATAACGTCTTATAAATCGATGAACACCGGCTGCACGAACGAAAAAGTGTCACACCGCTCCGATCAACGCCCAGCCCAAACCCTTGGAGCTAGAAAACTGAAATTTTGCACAGTTGTTCCCATTATAATGTAGACAAGGAATAAGGAAGGATTTTTGAAATTCAACCCCTAAGGGAGTTAAATAGGGGATGAAAGTCTGTATGAAAGTCCGTCAGTTTTAAAGTTATGATCTCAAAATTTTGTGTTTAGGCTGAAAATTGAATTTTGTGTTTAGGCTAAAAATTGAAAATTAATTTGTGTGTCAGCGTTTTCGATAATTCCACCCCCAAAGGGTTAAAAAAGGGGATGAGTTGTGTATGGAAAGTCCTTAATTTTCGAAGTTAAAATCACAAAATTTATTATTTAGGCTTATGGTTGGAACCTAGCGCAACGGTGTTGTTAGAATTTCAATCCATAAAGAGGTGAAAAGAGGGATGAAATTTTGTTTTTTTAGTTACAATCACTAACATCATGAAAAATTACGTTATCACGTAAAATTGTCGTCCGTAAACCGACTTTACAGACAACCATTTTTCTTAATACTAAATAGGCTCGCGTTTGGCCGCATCTCGCTGATGTAAAGCGATGATGCGGCCTGGGATGCAGCACGCTTGCCTAGAAGAAACCGATTCACTGGAACTTTGAATAGATCCAAATTATAATGATCAGGGAATAGAGAAGCCAGCAGTGAATTCCACAGATTGGCGGTGTATCTGCATAAAGGTATTTTCTATTAGGACTGTGGCATTTAAAAGTTTAAATTTCAATTCTAAACTGTGAACTCGAAAAGCCATCATTACAAAATTGCGTCCGATGATCTGATTCTAAAATACCGCTCTCTTCACACAATCATTGCGAAATTAGACCTCTTTACAAACGCTGTTGAAACAATACAATAATCACATAATATTCGATCACAAACCAATCCAATCTGGACTTATCATAACAACGATCAAAGAAATAACGCTAATAACATCGTTATCAAATATATTATTACCTCCGTTATTGGATTAATGGCTCCCAAAATTACTTAATAATGCACAACCGTAGTTACTATTGTTTGAAAGTTTGTTATAGCCTATTGGCTTTCGTAATATCACTTTATTGGGGCTATAAAAATAGTTGGAAGATTAGGTATTAGACCTGGCTCGATGATTGGCCGTTGGAATATTGATGTATGAATTTTTGTATCTTATTATAGCGGTGTGGCAATGTGGTAGGTATTTACAGAGCCTAAAAGTTGGTTTTAGATTAATGGCTGTGATCGAGAATCATCATCATCATCATCTGCCTAGCCTTTTCCAACTATGCTGGGGTCATGTGATCGAGAAAATTGAAGTCTTTTTTCCTGTTAGAGAATATAAAATTAACTGTGGAGAGTCTTGGTCACATCCATTTTCGAACAGAGAGCCTCATACGTAAGAGGAAGACCGCTGAATATCCAAGACTATCGCCCGACCAAGGAATCAAGGATTTAAGCAAGCTCTCTCACTTCGAAATAAAAGTTTGCCCTTTGCAATTTATTAACTATAAAAATGTATATTACAATTTTATGATATAACTAGCTGACCCGCGCAACTTCGTCTGCGTTACGTAAGAGAGAGAGAGGCTTAGAGAGAGTGTGAGTCAACCTAAAAAAAATGCAGATAATATGCATTAGCGGACTTTTTAAGAGGAACAATCCCGTCATACATGTATGATTGTTGAGTAACTTTAACCGTTTACACAGCGCACGGAAAGGAAGCTCTCAAAAGCAATAATTTTTCGCTGTATTTGCAACAATTTTCATTGATGCTCCACTCCTATAGATTGTAGCGTGATGTTATATAACGTATAGCCTTCCTCGATAAATGGGCTATCCAACACTAAAAGAGGTTTTTAACTGGAATCAGTAGTTCCTAAAATTAGCGCGTTCAACCAACCAAAACAAACAAACTTTTCTCCTTAAAATAAGTATAGATTCAAGTAGGTAACAATTTAATTTCTCGGAATTATATGCATTCATCGTTAAAATATTGTACTATGTTTTTCCAATTTGGGGCTTCCCTCGACAGCCTTAGGTTTTCATCCTTAGACACTCGATGACAGTCATACTCCAGCTAGGTCGAAAGTTCTCATCAAGGTGCATGAATTGAGCCCAAACACGATATAGCTTTTTTTTCGGATGGGAAATCATCAAATAACTCCACCCGGAGCAGGAGGAAGTGTCAGACTTTTACTGACTAAAACCCATCCATGTTCCTTCATCGCCCTTTGTGTTCCGGGGCCACGGTATCTCTTTCGAATAGTCCCGCAGCCCCGGCAGGCATCGACCCCTTCTTTTTTGCTGACTCTCTTTGAGGCGCGCGTAGAACACGAACGCGCCGTCGACACGGCCTGTCGTCATGAGACGGACGGACGGCGAGCTAGCCCATAGCTCCTCGTCCACAGGCCCGCGCCTACGGTGGCCGGGGGCCAATACGTGGCTCCCGACGCCCGGGGTGTCTCCCGCCGTGGCCGGGACGTAAGGATCTCTCCTTCTCACGTTCCGCCACCTCCTTCGCTAGCATGACTGCTTCGCAGAAGGAGGTGATGGCATCCCATTCCGCCTTGCTCCGGACCATGTATTGAACCAGGGCTGGGAGAGAGAAGTCGCCGCCGCCGATCGCCGCTTCGAGGACACGGCGGTGCTCCGCCCAAGTGGGGCACACCTCCACAGTGTGCTCCACCGTGGCCTCCGGTCGATCCTCACAATGGAAGAACCCGGGCGTCTCCTCCCGCCCGAAAACACGATATGAGGCCAATAACAATTTAGCTGTAAATATAATCTACGTAAACTGCGTATGGATTATTGATTATTGCGAATAGCATAGCACAGTTCTTGCACGGCAAGAACACGTGGATTTATCAGGCTTCTGGTGTTCGCTATACTTCTTTTTGGAGAAATCATCCTCATCATCATACTCCTGCCCTTATCCCAATTTATTTGGGGGTAGCATGATTGTATTCTTCTTCCTTATGTACTACTCTATTACTTTTTGGAAAAATATTTCACGAAAAAAATAAGAAATGCACACAACTTAAATACAAAATGAAATATAGGAAATCTCACAGCATCAAAAAAAAAATTAAACAAATCACAAAAAGTGAAAATAATGTTGGAGGGTTTGAACCTGCAACCCCGTAGTTTACAGAGCGGTCATGAAACCGCAAGGCTATTTACTTCGTTGACATAAGCCACAAATAGCCGTTCTCATGTACTTACGTCATGACTGAAACGTCAAACAATTGAAGTATACGGAAATAATGCGAAATTGCCTACCCCCTTAAGGAAGTAGCGTGATAATATATAGTTTAAATATTGAAGAAGCCTATGCAGTAATTTTGACGTGATGCGCGCACAAACATTTCGTACCAACTACTTAAACCAAGGAAAGCTGATTTTCTTGAGTTCCGCTATTTTGTGCGTATTCACCTCAAAAATCAAATTTCAAGAAAACTGAGAAATTATATTTACCTGTATTAGATATGGAGTATATGTAGCAACTTTAAAAGGTTACACTTCATTGGTTTTGATTGTATAGGTGTTTGAAGTTTATTAATTTTAAACACAAAACCCTCTTTTTTGCGCCTCTGGATGAGATTTAAAAAAAATGCTAAGACAGGTATTTCTTTATTTTTATTAATAAGTATTTATTCTGAGTTTCATGATTCTAGAACAATCTAATTTTTTTTTTCATACAAACTTTACCCCCCCTTTTCACCCCCTTTTTCCAAAAAAAACCAAAATTTCTATAGCCTATACGTTATTCTGAATGTATTTAAACAGATTTGTGAACATTTCAACAAAATCGGTTCAGCAGTTTTTACGTGATGCGCGGTCAAACAAACAAACAAACAAACAAACAATTTTTTTTTAAATGGTTTTAATATGTTCAGTTACTTATTTCAAGTCACCCTGGCTGGTTTTTTTTTTTTAATCTTCAATGAACAGATTTTTTGGTCTCAACGATTTTATTATATGTATAGATATAGATGCAATCAACATGTTATTGCTAATTACAAAGTGTTTGTAGGAAAATATATATATATTTTCCATCCCATAATAAAATATGTAAATACGTACTTTTATGTGCTTTTAACATCTTGAAACGTTTCCTATGAATAACAAAACGCTCTAAGAAATATATTAAAATAAAACACATTTATTACCTAGTAAGTACTTGCATCTGTAGCACAGTCACGCGCTAGCCGATATAATTTCGAAATTATTTATGACTTTTATAAGTTAGTAGTAAATGTCAACTTTTTTTATTTAATAATAAAATGGTAATATTAACAAACATGATAATAAATAACTAGTTCGTGTCAAAAACTAAACGCAATTCACACTTTCTACCCCTTTATAGAGCTAAGGTTTGAATAAGCTTTTTTCGAATAAAGTCTTGTTCAAGTCTTTGACACGAAATTCCAAATACAAACAACGAAACGAACGTGAACGAAATAAATAAAAATAAATATCGCTGGACATTATACACATCGCCATCTAGTGCCACAATAAGCAACGAGGCTTGTGTCGTGGACACCAGATAGTCGATATACTACTTAGATACTTTTTGTTTGTAAATACATACTTATTATACATATAAACATCCATGACTCGGAAACAAAAGTCCGTGCTCATCACACAAACATTTGCTCGTACCGGGATTCGAACCCGGGACGCGAAGAACGTAAGCCTAACAACCGCTGCGCCATTCGGGTCGTCAAATAAAATGAAAATGAAATGATCATGTGTTCGAAATGTCATAATTTTACATCTATTCTACATCAATCCTGTTCCGCTTTTGATGTAGAAAATTATTCTTTGAATTTTTGGTAGGTACCTACCAAAAATTCAAATAATTTTCTACAGAATTTTCTTAGTATTTATATAAGAGTTGTGTAAGAATTAATTTAATTCGAAAAGGAGCTTATTCACTCTAACATAAAATGCCCGCCTTCTGAACGCTAACACACGTGGTTATCGTTTTCGAATCGTTTCATACGTTACACAAGCTTTTTGGTAAACATTTTCGTTAAAAAATGGCTTTTCCACCTTCGCAATCACTGATACGATACGTCAGTTGGTCTAGGCCTAGTCAGGCCCTTACTTAAAACAGCAATTACCGAGAACGACCATGAGGAAAGCTCCTTAAAGTGAATGCTCCAGGGTACCCGCGAAATTCAAATTTTCGAACGTTTTTTGCAATTTGCAGGCTAGTACTAGGTTGTATGTTAATTAAAATATGATTCGCGGTTGTAAGACGTATGTAGTTACAGAATTATAATCATTAAAATCATCAATACAACCGTCTAAGTTCATAAAGGTCTTATAGGAACAAAAAAAAAACAGATAAAGTTATTCCTAGAACTTTATCAACTTGGATTGTTCTATTATTAAAATTTGAATTTCGCGGGCTACCCTGAAGCATCCACCTTCACTAACCCAAATTTCAAGCAAAGGAAACGAGGAAATAACAAGCAGGGGTGTAAAAATACAAACAACAATTTTTATTTATTCATTTATTATTTATTTATCGAGGACTTACTAAAATAAGTCATTACTTCGCTGACCGCCATAGGATTACATTATGTCTATGGCTCTTCTATAGTCTATGTTAATGGCCGCTAAGCACGGATATAGCAAGTACTACAGCAATAACAATTTAATATTTATGGACATGTTACATGGTTGTGGACAAGACATTTCGAACTTGTGAAAAGGGAAACAGTTAAGATGATAGACGACTGTTTGTTAAGTAGACCAGGGTATGTAGTTAGTGGTTTAATGTTCTAGAACCTTATTAAGTTTTGAAGTATGTGGCAAAGGAAATATAGTGCTATACGACGTGTTTCCGGACGATATCGATAAACTTCGACCGGTCATTGTATTCATAATTATGAACAAATTACTATGGGACCAAACCCTGAGTCGCGAAAAAAAAATCAGCTGTTCCATACATTTTGACTAGTTATGCGAACATAGTTGTAGTGTTGTTGTACTACTTCCTACTAATATTACAAAATTGCGAATGTTTGTGAGGATGGATGTTTGATCTTGTTTCAGGAAAAAATCGCTTGAATGGATTTGGGTGAAAAGCACACAGCGACTTTATAGCCTGGATTAACATATAGGATAGTTTTTATCTTGGAAATCCCGTGGTATAATTACCGAACTCGGCGCGGGCGAAACTACGGGCATAAGCTAGTATTTCATATAAAACGCTTGTTGCTGCTTTTATAACTTCTGCAATCCTGGCCTTAGTCGACTGTAATATTACGGCTTTCGTGTGAGGACAAGCTGTCCAGAAATTTTATGCTTTTCGCTCCTAGCACTGCATCGTATAACCAATATAAAGTGTCTCTTAAGTTATTAGGTTATTGCTTCGACATTTATAACCCGCGCGAGTTGGTGTTATTTCGCTTTTATTTTTATCTATTTGTTATAAATTTTCATAAACTTTTCTTTTATCATTATTAATTGTAATTGCGATGCTTTCTATATTACACAAATGAACTTCCTACATGACAAACTTTCAATACTAAGACTACATACATACATAAAACTCACATCTCTTTTCCAGCTTACCCCCATGGTAAGCTGAAACCACAGAACGCCACCTGGAACGACTCTTACATACTCCTTTGGCCTCCACCACGTTCATACATCTGATCATACACGCACGTTGCGAGTACTACGCACCTGACCTTACTGAAGAACCTCACCAATAAGGTCTGTGTTTGTCCTTCTAAGGCGTCTCCTCCCGGCGTTGCCACTCACATCTGCCTTGTAAATACCATTAGTACGACTGAGTTTCCTAAAATCTTTGCTAAGAACGGTTTAGACTTTAAAGCGAGTATGATTAAGTTCTTTTTTCATTACCTTGTTATTCGTAGCCCAGTTTTATACCTGGTATCTTAATAAGCTTTCACACAGTCCATCAAAGTCTTCTTAGGAAGAGTATTTAGAATACACTAATCACTACATAGTATAAAACAAAGTCGCTTTCTCTGTCCCTATATCCCTATGTATGCTTAAATCTTTAAAACTACGCAACGGATTTTGATGCGGGTTTTTTTAATAGATAGAGTGATTCAAGAGGAAGGTTTTAGTATATAAATTTGCGGGCGGGCGAAGCCGCGGGCATCAGCTAGTGCTTATATAAAATAGCGAGTAATTTACCAAATGGATTCTGCACAGAAAATCATCGGCGCAGCTTTTTTTACCCCATGAAACTCAAAGTCCTCTCCTCCCAAGATCACGCATTTCTCTCCCAAATGATGTCATTATATCTAAAGCAAATCGTGCTAATGTTGATACAATTATAATGACATATATTATAAAGTTGTTTAGCGAGCAATTAACTTGAAATTATATACACATCAGAGACGTACTGCTGTGGCCACTTGAACCGCATCCGGCGAGGCGCAACAAAAAGTGCGCCTATCTAGTGCGTACGCGCAGAACAAACCTCAAATGGTTTCTTTTGCTGCTTTCAATGTAAAATGTGTTTGTATTGCTAGTCGTTTGTGATTGTTGGCAGAGGGCCTCAACATTTTATACGTAGTGTTATTTAGCGAGATTTTCCAATTCAGTTGCAATAAAAACCAATTTTGAAAAGTGGAAATCAAATGGCCTTTTGATAAGTGTAATAGACTATCCTAAATATATGACGTGACGGTCTAAATTGGACCCCATTAAAATAGCGTGCCACATTTTTTACCGTCCGTCGCCGATTAAATAGGAAACTTCGTATGTATTGCCAGTTAAATTCCTAATAGTCACGAAATAAATCACCTGCTTGATTTACAGTATTTACTAATTTATTCTTCATGCGATATTTCAAAGAAATCGATATTTCATCCGATTCGCCATAGTTAAAGCGCATCAAATGTGTCTTTAAGTAAATCGCGTTCTATAAAATGATTAAAAGAGTAAAAAATGTTGCGAATCTCTGTCTGGTACGTGGCTCGTGCTCGTGTCACCGCGGCTGCGCGCGCGCCGCTCCACTTCACTCCGCTCAATGGACGACCATTCAAATTGCCCACAAACCGCCATCTTTGTTTTTTACGTACCCTCGTTTTTCCGTTCTTTCAGTAATAGTTGATTAAACTTGGGTTCGATAAACTTTGTAATCACTTGAGTAGTGTTCTCAATTTTCTATCATTAGGTGACTCCACATTTCTCTGGTTTACCGGAACACCCACATCACGTCACCTGACGAACGATACTTAACATATTGATGATCTATTTAGTTCCACCCCATCCCCTCCTTATTATATCAAAAATCTAATTTCAGCAAGTTGCCGGAACACATGCCCAAATTCGAGAAAGATTCGTCTGCGCTACGCTAATTTGGCAGACAAAGATGTTCATCAGAAACAATGCAGAACCGATTTGGGAATAATGAATTTATGAGTTAACAGATTTCCACCGTTCGCTTGGGTCCTCTGGGAGCGGAGCGGAAACAAGGAGACCGATTGCTGCTATAATTTCATAGTCGATCCGTTAACAATATCTCGGTGGTGATAAAAAAGTGATTTAGGATTATTAGGCGGCCGATGCGGCGGAGATGCGAACGCGGAGAATCGATTTGGCGTCGCTGTGTGAAGTTTGTTTAGCGGAACGGTAGCGGGCGCGGCGGGGCGAGGGTGCGGTGCGCGGGCGGCGGTGGCGGCGGCATGCGCCCGCGCGGCACGCCCGCCCCGCTCTGCATTACAGCCTATACAAACTTTATTGGACTACACGCTTTAGTAAATAGTCTAGTTGGTTTTTCACCGTCTTTTTAACGCTGCTTCGCCTCAGCACCGACCGTTTTAACGGTCCCACAATTTAGCCTCGTAACATTATTACCACTGTCGTTGTTCAAGATAAACATCTATAATGTAATTTGGAAAATGAAATTATCATGTCCGTAAATGACATTGAGGGGTTCGAAGTAAATGAGGTGGCATTTCGTGTCTAAATTCACGCGCGTTAACGACAGTAAAATAACAAATATAAGGGAGGAGATCCCTATCTGTGTAATCGTTTCGTACTAATTCCGGCCGATAGCTTCCCGTTAATATTCTGTTTACACTTGTAATATTACGAGACTGCATTAAAAAGCTCAATTATACACCAACACTGAATCTGTTTTTAAATTATTGTAATTATAAACGAACCCTTGATTTTAGATGTCATGGATAACAGTACATCCTGTTGCATAATCAATGTTATTATGTGCAGCTAATGTGAGGCTTTTGCTAATTGCTCATACATCTAAGGGTAATTTGGATAAAAATACACGCTTTACATAGTAATCGTGGATAAATTGTGAATCCACAACATGAGTCCATAATTACCAACTTTTACAACGCTAATGTAACAAACAATTTGCACGATTTTGAAATCTCGGTGAATCTAAATAATCAAAACTACATTACATTACATGCCGTTAGTATTAATATCAGTAATAGAAAACGAATCTCCGGAAGAAGATAATAAAAATGTTCCCGAAACATCTCATGATGACAATCTCGACTTCCGGACCACACCGACAGAGGTCTTTGCCCTGTTATTAAATGCCGACTGTGTGTTGACTCGCCGCCACGTGTCATCAACTCAGAAACCGCAAAATGTAGACAAAGATACCAATGCGATCAATAAACCCAAAGATTTTAACATCCTCACTGATATAAGGATCAGAATAGTCGAAACTATGACAGTCAATAATAAATACGAAGCAATCGTAGTTCTAATTCATACCACAGACGACAAAAAAAAGACAGCAAAGCTTCTGGCGCCTTATCATTAGCAACTTCCGAAAAGGGGCACATTTTTTCCAACGTCTATCGGCTAAACCTCAAAAGGACAACAAACTGACAAATTGTACCAACAAACAATGCTAAAAGCAAAAAAAGAAGCTCCCTCGAAAATGAATTAGTGGTGCCAACAAAGAAAAAGCTTTACGTAAGCGAGTAATTGCCTACTGCAACTCTTTTGTTGTTCGCAATGACAATGAAGCATAATGATAAAGGATTCATTATTTGTCATTGTCCGTAATGCCACCTTTCAAATATTTTACTCGAAATTGAAACAGCAATTCATAATGAAAGCTTCGCTTAACAATTGCATGTGTAAGACAGTATGAATACAGGAAAGGAACGAAGCGATCGGATAAGCCTTTTTGTATTTGCATCGAGCTTAATGCGGAGACATTGTGTAAGTCAAACAATCGAGGATGAATAATCATCCAGCCGAGGCATCAAAATCCTTTTAACCATTTCAATTTTCTTATCAACAAGGACTAAGTCGAACGTCAGTCGTCAAGCAAAATCTCCGAAAATAAATTAGTTAATGTGCATAAAGTGGTCGAGCTCGTGACTGGCCCGCCAGTGAACCCGGAGTCGAGGCCAGCATCCCATTTTTATCTTCGTGTCAATTCGCCTTTGTAAAATATTGATACTGATAAAGCAATAACGCTTAGTAACCAAGAATTTCCTGTTTGATACGTCAAAACAAATCGCCGAATTCATTTGTATAATAGTAACTAAGTTCAAAGCCAAATTAGTTTTGCTACCGATCCACGTCGATCGTTTTTTACCGGTAGCGGTAACGATTCGAAATTGATTACCCACTTTGAAAAAATCAATCGAACGTTGTAATTGCTTTCTATCTTCTCAGAAATTCAATTTGTCAATTAAGACATTAAAAATTACTCTTATTATAGTCGAAAGACCGGCTTGGATCGTGATCAGTAAAATCACGTTCGTTATTAATTGAATATTGCAAATAATCAATCGGCACCCACGAGCAATTACATCTGCGACGTTGGATACCGTCGGCTGCGTCGGGATGATATTATCGGCATGTATTAATTTATTGGCGAAATCGAATAGGGCTAATTTAAAATAGGAAAGGTGGGGAAATAAGTTTATAGCAGGCGGAGTTGCGGAGTGTGCTCGATGTGTAAGCTATTGGCCGGCGTACCGCAGGGGCGGGGTCTGGGGCCCATGTTTTATTTGAATTATGGATGAGGCATGCTGCGTTCGTTTCTTCAAACCAGTTGTGAGTGCCGCAGCCTCGCGCCCGCTCGCCTCTCCCCTTCTAATTAATTGATGTTTTCATTTAATTGCTTGTTCTTTAATTACTCGGTCATATCTGAAATTGAGTGTTTAACTTTATTAGATTTAGTGTTACAGCAAAGGAGACTATTGCCCGTCATTTAACTGTGAGTGCGAAAAATATATCTTACAATTCTATTTAATGTATTAATGTCACTAATTAATCTAATTATATCGTTTTATTCACTTACTTTTGCTATAATGCAATTAATGTTGTTATAGTTATCAAGCAGCTCACATAAAAACTGTTTATTTATATTCATTGCGTTATATTGAATTATAGCGTTGGCATATCACGTTTTATTTTAATGAAATTTGTTGCTAAATTATTATTATTGTTGGTAGTTAATCAGACAAAATCATTGATTGTTCTGTTATCCCACAAACTGATGAATGATGAAATCTTCCTTAATGTACTTTGTTTATTCATGTCATTTGTTTGCCGACGGAAATGGTTTTATACCAAAAATATTCTCTATCATCTCTCTCTCTATTCATCCTAAAATTTATTATTTCCTTTACCAAGTGTATGTTTTCTTTAATAAATTAATCCTAATCATCTATTTCACTGATTGTGTGATAGATCATTAATACAAAATATCTGTGTAATTTTATACTATTTAACAATTTTATTACGAATAATTATTTTAACTGTTTATACTTCTTATAGTACAATTATTTAATTATAATTTTTTTGACTTTGCATAAATTAAAAGTTATTATGCTGTTTTAAAAACTGTTTTTAATTATTTGAATGTTAAACTGTAATGGCCTATACTAATATTGTACTATGTTTTATTACTATTCTAATTAATTTATTAAAACCTGTTTTCTTTTAGTTTGTTTTTTGCAAGCATGTAAAAAACAGATAGTCATAAGTAAGTTAACCTGCTAGCAACGTTCTTAAAATTCATGTTATGATAGGTGGTACTTAATGATCTAGTCTTCGATCACATCTCTTTGGTCACATCTCATCATCATTCTTAAAGTTTTATAAAATCTTAAATCGCCAACTGGTCATATGGTATCATCAAAATATGTAATACTAGCGGACGTCACGCGGTTACACAAGCGTAGTTCTCGTTCCCGTGGGAGTACGGGGATAAAAAATAGCCTATGTTACTCAGTAAAGACGTGGCTTTCTAATGGTAAAAGAATTTCGAAATTTGAAATCAGCGCAGTAGTTTTTGAGTTTATATTCATTACTGTATACACACAAAAATACAAATCTTTCTTCTTTATAATATTAGTGTAAATTATTATTATTAGTGTAGATAAAGTCTATCAATATTATTAATTCTATCAGTTATTTAGCCTTACTTACCCTTCTAGATAGGCCTATCCAACAACAAGCTGCATAACAGCACTTGGTACAGTATCACACATTGCCCTGATCTGCATATTTGATTAGTATCCTACAATACACTTTAAGCGACTTATCTATGCAGGGGGAAAAACACAGAACTAAAATAAAAGTACCATGTTTGACACATCGATGCAAATTCTCTTGTCAAGCAACGCCATCTTGAACTGCACTAAGGAATACTAAGGAAGAGATCAAAGAAATGATGGATGGACTGTGTGAAGGATGATATGGGTAGAATGAGGTGACTACTGATGATGACTAGTTAAATAAAAAATTAAAATCTCGCCGGACATTACACACAGCGCCATTTAGTGCCATATTAAGCAACGAGGCTTGTGTCGTGGACACCAGATAGCTGATATAAGTACTAAATAGATACTTTTTTTTTCGTTTGTAAATATATACTTATTATTATAGATATAAACATCCATGACTCGGAAACAAATGTCCAAGCTCATCACACAAACATTTGCTCCTACCGGGATTTGAACCCGAGACCCTAAGAACGTAAGGCAGCCTCACTACCGCTGCGCCATTCGGGTCGTCAGCTTCTATGGAAAAGTATGGAAGCAGAAGACAAATAAATTGAGAGGACAGGAAATTGATGATGATGACTATATCTTTATCAGTAAGTAGTAAAGTTTGACAAGCTTCCATGTTGTCTAAACGTCATTTTAAAAGTCATGACAGGTGGCGCCCCCTACCGCCATCTTTATGGCACTAAACTTGATCAGCATCTAGTTGAGGGGCCTAAAGCCATGTATAGCGATGACCTTTTCAATGTCGTACAGTTAATAAAAGTACGCCGATTTCTATGAAAGCTATAATAACCAGTTTGGACTAATTGGTTTTTTCATTCATTAATTGCTCCATGATCTGGGAACGGTAGAAAAAGCGATGTATTATTTACTTCTCATGATAAGAGATCATTGCAGACTATAAAACAAAAAAAAGGGTAAATTATGAAGTTCTCAGAGAAGAAGAAGAACTTCAAAACGGTGCATTATAGTGGATTCGTTTATTGCGTAACAAATTATAACTAATTAGCCAGATCTCATGTACAAATTTAACAATCAGCCGTATAGTCAATTCCGAGATACAGTAATCGTGCAAACGTTACTCCAGCAGGATTCTAAATATCTTCGCAACCATAGCAAATACAAATACAAATTAAGTTGTACCATTTATTACTAATTATTTAGATAAGATTTATTTCAAAATATCCATTAGAAAACAAAAGATCTGGCTGGGGTAACGTTACTCCAGCCGGAAGTGTTTTTATCAAATAATTAAAAAACTATCAGCATACCAAATTTAAAAATCTGCTTATTAATTACAGAAACTGTATTTCTAATTATCTATTGCACTTAGATGACGATGACGATTTTGGACAATATCTGGCTGGGGTAACGCACACCATTAAATAAGCTCTTGTAAGCGTTATGGATATAGGAGCTCGTTGATAAATAATAAAAATCGCTCTGGTCGATCTTCAGGTTAAGCCGCTGTTAGGCTGGTCCAAGAACGGGTGACCACCCATTACATACAGAGTTTCCTCCGTGCTTTGAAAAGTATGTACAATCGTGGTCTTTTCCGCCTGATCAGTTAATTTTTTTTTCGCTTAAATCATGTGTAGGTGCCGAGCCACGCCCCCTTAAAGTTTAGGCCTATTAGGAAAGCGTCAACTTTGGCGCGCAAAATAACAATAACTCTCGTTTGGCGTGCGTCGTCAGTGCGCTCGGCCGATCGGTATCTTTTCATTCATTATTTTTATACAAAGTCAACGGGGCGGGGGGCTAGAGAGCGTTTCTATGTTGTAAGTGCAAGCAAAACCTAGCTTAGTTGTAATCAGGCGGAAGTGCCCTCGATAGTACATACGTAAAGAAGTTGGTCCCGGCTGTCATTTGTATGTAGGTCTTTGACAGTCGGAACATGTACTCATTGGCCCGAAAGGCCGAGTTCCCACTTTGTCGTGACGACAGATAATCGTGTAGTTTTAAGTGTCGTGGCTTGTGTATTTAAATGGAGTTGTTCACATATAGGACGACGCGATAACTGTGTTCCACGACTTTTGCCAACTAAAAACCAACGATGAATTATCGTCACGACATAGTGGGAAAGGCGACAAAGTGGGCGGCCAAAGTCTGACTACCAGTCGTAGCAAGGGGTATCGTATTACCCAGTACTAATGTGGTTGTGGAGGTCAGATAGGCAGTCGCTCCATGTAAAATACTGGTGTTCAGCTGCATCCTGTTAGACTGGAAGCCGACACCAGCATAGTTGGGGAAAGGCTAGGCAGCTGATGATGAATAGTAATGCATATTATATGAATAGAGCATTAAGTACTAGTATGTATGTACATACACATTATTGTAATTTCTATGAAAGGTGGAATTCATCAATAATATCGTCGAGCTATCACACTTTTTGCGAACGGTTCACGGCCGAAGTGCAAAAACTTATCGTGATTTACAAAAAAATCTTTTGGAAATCACAATACTTATTTAAATTCGAAAAAATATATATATAGTACAGATATAGCTTTTTCTTCTTTATCTGGTGAGTTTTGGTTAAAAACACATATTGTGTTAACATTTTGCTCGGTAAAAAAAATCTGAAGTAACGTCGATTTTGAAAGTATTTTAAGTTGTACATTGGCTAATCGGGTTTGACAAGTATATTATTTGATAGATTAATAATATGGCACTTATTTTTTTTTACATAAAATAAAAACGTGAAAATGGCTCGCGCGCACTGCGCCGTGTCCAGCCGAACTTCATAGAAAAAAAAGAAATGGGGAAAGGGGCTTAAATATAAACATTAAAAGCGAAAACATTACCAGAAAAGATACATTTACTGTTAATCCTTATTCCATTTCCCTAGCACACAGATTGCATGTTACTTTATTAAACACAATAAATCACTCATTGGTTTTATCTCCATAGTAAATGCAAAACGACCAGATAAATTATACCGGCAAGGTGTGTTTGGTATAGCCTAAACATGCGTGTTTCTACTATATTGGGTTGCAAATATATATTAACTGACTAGCTGTTGTCTGCAACTTCGTTTATGTGTATTTTTAGGGTTCCGTTTGTCTGGATGATAAAACGGAACTGTTGTAAGATCAGTCGGGGTCTGTCTGGCCGTCTCTCACAGCCAATTTGGTATTTAGTAAACATGTGTATTGTGGAGTCACTTTAGGGCAACAAAGAAAAAAAAATGTAGGTTAAGGTGGGTTAAGTGGCAACACTGATTGAATCAGGTAATGTAAGATAATATGAAAAAAATGTAAAAAAATATGAAAAAAAATGTAAGACAATATTATAAGCACGACGGACGACGAATAAGAAAGATGGAAAACGTAAGATTTTTAGAAGATTAATATTATTTAAGAAATTAAAGTTTGCTTGCTGTTTCATTTTGGAATCCCACAACACATACTACATTTGAATAGGAAAAGTCTAAAATGTATGGGACCGCTACCGGAAAGCGTCATCCCACTGCTGGGCAAAGGCCTCTCCCCATGGCGTCCAGTTGTTTCGATCCAGGACTGCTGTGGGCCACTAGTCGTTGGTTTTGTCTAGTTCATCCCGCTATCTTCTATGAAGTCTGCCGCGACGCCTTCTGGCTGTGTCAGGACTCCAGAAAGTGGCAATTTTAGCCTATAGCTCATTGGGCATGCGGCAGACGTGGCCAGTCCAGTCCCACTTTAGCTTAGCGGCTTTTTCAGCAACGTTAGTAATTTGTGTTTTGGAGCGCAGTGTGGTGTTGTAGTCCATCCTATTGAAAATTTGTAGATATAAGAAACGCTTCGAAAGCAATTGCCACTCTTGAGCTGTAGCCTATGTCCTGCTCCAGGTCCCAGGTTATACCTATCAGTCAAATTTCATAACGATCAGTTCGCTGGTTTAATTGTGAAACGAAAACCAGACAAGCAGACAAAGTTTTAACTCATTCAATAGCCTTAATGATGGACTAAATTGCCTAGAATACTTAAATGTTAATTAATGCTTACACAATGGAGAAATAAAACTGAATTCTTGCGCATTTTCTTGCAAATAAATTTACTATTCAAAATAGATTAATTGGTAATTTGTTTCTTAGGACTAGACTGATAGGTTTCAATTGTGCATAAATATACAGGGTGGAATTTTTCAATGCCATCTGGAGGGAAAGTACTCTAAATACTGGAGATAGCAAATTTTACTCAAAGGAAACATTCCTTTATTTTTAAAAAGAAACAAATCTGCATTTCCAGATTTTCGAAAATTCGCATGATTTTCCCTTCATTTAATTTATCATGTTTGTTAGAGAGATTTGATCCATATGATTGCCCCTATGGATTGATGTAAAAAAAGTACAGGATGTTATTTTTTCGAACTTTAGTCGGTTCGATTCCCGAGTGTGGCAAGCGAATTTTCGAAAATCTGTGAATGCAGATTTGTTTCTTTTTAAAAATAAAGGAATGTTTCCTTTGAGTAAAATTTGCTATCTCAAGTATATCGAGTACTTTCCCTCCAGGTGGCATTGAAAAATTCCACCCTGTATAGGTTTAGCACGTTGTTAATTTAAGATCCATTTAATTATTCCTCAACCAAGCTTCATTTAGAATGGCCCTTAGAGCTTCAATGATGGTGATTATTACCCGATTGTGCGACGCAAAGGAGGGTTATGTGTTTATAAGCCCATGCCATACATGTGTTTGTTGCTTTATGGCACTCTAGAGACCCAACGCATGGGCCGATTTTGATGATTCTTGCAGTAATCGATTTGTTATAATCTCATCATTCACACATTCCGTCGTGAATTTGCGTACTACCTAATATGTGGTTGATAGCCCACATTACCATACATAAAACGATATTATATCAAATTTAAATAGACAATTCCAATACACGTTAGGTAAGTACATTATCTAACTAAACAACCATATTTAACAAGTAGGTACTCAGTACAGACAAATTATAGCCACTAGAACATTCGACAGCCTATTTGCTGGTAAATAAAAACGTGTTCTAGAATGTTTTTGTCTATTATTTTACTAAGTAATTGCAACATCAGTTATACTGTTAGTTAGTGTATATTTATAATAGTGGCTAAGTACTACTAATTCATTCGTTTTGTTACACGAGTTCCTAGAAATAATATTTATGGTACACTTTATTGCTGAGTAGGCAGTAGAGTTCAAAATCGAACAAAAATATTTCGAAAATTAACATGCAAACTGTAACACATTACTTAATATTACCAAGGTGGTCTAATTCAAATGTAAACGTTATTATAGGTTTATCATCGACATCATCTAGTTACAAAGTTCACTGCGTACGTCGGTGACCAAACCTGTCACTTTTTACGCACTCCGACCTTTAAACACAACACTAATTGTAGCCTTTAAGCCAGCCGACGCACTTTATGTGCACATCACTAGCCGCGTCGTCCACACAACTAAATTATCGTCCACACAAGGACTTAACTGTCCAACCATACTTTATACGACAACCTTTACAGAAGCGTGTTTAAACCATAAACATAAAATTGTGTCAAACAAACATTGCGACAAAACATGTTATAACACACTCCAATCAACACAAGCTTATAAGCTGGGACAAAAGTCCAAAAAGGACACCAGACGAAAATATGTGACAGAGGCATGCAGCCTTACCTACCGAGATAACCCTAAAATGAGGACATAACAAAAACTATACGGGCGAAATTAAAAGCAGCGACGTACAAGCAACTAACACACGCTCTAACGTTTTCTGATAAGCTCGTTGACTTTTTGGGGCCGACGTAATTTGTCGAAGGCGCCTAAGATAAAGGCGGCAATTTGGTCGCGGAGGCCCCAGGCACGCCGCCGGAATGTCAACCGGGGTAGCAGGCGCAGGGTTAACACGCAACACGATATGTACGGACACGTTTTAGAAATTGAAGTTGTAATTTATTTGGTGGCAATCAATTTTAACATTTTAATATAAAATATGGGAGTTTCAAATTGTCCACGTTTTTTTTTTCGAAAATTTACGCTACACACTCGTAAAAATGTGACGTCAAATGTCATAGCGGTATTATGTCGTTTTGACAGTGAAAGGCGCGAAAACGCCATGTGCGTGCGAGCCCTTGGGCTCATTCTGTAATATTTTACCGCGGACAAACTGAGCGGTGAGCCCACCAGCCCGCCACACGCGATAAAGGCGCGTGTAAACTATATGTCACGAAGTTCTGTATAAGCTTCACGGCAATATGTGTTCACTTATCGTGAATCGGCGATTTCATTACAAACCATCTCGGCTACACACCAGTTATTACGTGTCACGCGACTCCGACATGACTGATCCCATTTGTATTGACGTATGATACAGCCGGAAAGGGTTATTCAGCAAATTGTATGATGACAGCAGAGTTTATATTGCAGAAAATAATTGCAACACTGACTAAACAAAATCAAAGGTACCAACCATACAATAACACAATCTGGAGTAGGGCAATCTAAAATGTCAGTATTGCTGATTTTTTTTTCTTAGCCTTTCATGTTGTCACTGCTGGGCAAAGACCTCCTTTTTCTCCTGCCAAACCTCTCTATCTTGTAAAATCTTGCTGTATACTCCGATAACAAAATGCAATACCCACTACGAAATCCCTAAAGTTACAAAAAAAAAACACTCCTAAAACAAGAAAAACCTTAACCTACATTTCACCTTCACCTATTTTACTTTAAAAAAATCTTCCTCCACCGAATCTGTTTGTATTTCGACCACGTCTCGGTGGTCGCGTGTCCCCACACTAATTATACGTAACTACTTATCGTACCGACTCTGTCTCGAACCTTTTAGCTGGTGACGCACTCAATAAATCTTGACATATCTAACTGACGGCGCGGCGGCCGCTACGGCGACGAAACACAAATATTAATTGCGAATATATTAATAAAACTGATAGTTTGGGACTGAATAAGAATATTGATGGATAGTAACGAAAAGGTTTTAGCGATGTTTTTGGAATGTAATCCGGATATCGTTTTTTCGTATGTTTGTGTTAAAGTAGATGATAGAACAGGTGAAAAAGATTAAATTAGCGGCTCTATACTTGCTTTTTATGTAAATAAACCTGACCATATTTTTTTTCGTCAAAATAATGATCCATTAACATATTTCTGCGGTAGTATTAACATAAATAGATTCATAGACGGTCGTGGGCTTAAAATGTTCCAATCCGGAATTTAAAATCCATGGAAGTAAAGCAATAGATCAAGTAAAAACTGCTCGAAAACAAGTACACAGTTTTACACGGTCAAGTTCGTACAATCATAACATATTCATCGCAAAACGTGTAGGATACAGTTGAGTGCCTTCCACTACATGTCTAGACTTAGGTATGAATAAATCTCCCCATATCTCCGGGTACATGACGATTGCCAACAAAACACTTTCTGATTCGCGCATCCTTGATTCTATTAATTGGTTTTCATATCGCAGTACGCAATGCTACCGTTTCGTCCGTCAATTAATTCATTTCTTTGAAACCCAGTTATATGTAGTCTATATCGGTCGTTCAGAGAAGGACTCGCCCGCATTTCAATAAGAAATTATCAAATTAGTTTCATCGGAAATAAAAAAAGCTGCCGTGCGACCACAAAGGATGGCTGGCATTGTTCACAGATTTTAAAAATCATCCATAATTAAATGGAATTTGGTTTTTATAGGCGCGAGCGTTTCGCCATGATATAAATTCCTGCATTGACGATACAGTTGGGGATATTGAAAAAGGAGTCATTTGCCACCCTGCTGGATGGGACTGTTCAATATTGAAAAGACATATCGCAATCCGGGTATAAACAACAAATCAATAATAATAATACTGTACTTAGGACCTTCTTTGAAATGTATAAGAACAGTATGAGGCCAGTCGCGGGGCGACAAAAAGTGGTCAAGCTGAGGTGACTGATTCCGCGAAGAATCCAGGGAGCCCAGCTCTGGTTATAGCACACAAAATAACAGATTGCCGAGCATTCTTTATTAGGTACGCCAAACGGGCACATGTCCTGCTTGTCATCCCGGTGGTCTTGGTAATGCAAATATTGAAAGACCTGATACAATAACTAAATATCGCATTTCTTTCTTCAAATTTCCACTGTTTGCCGACATAATAATATGTACACTAAGTGTTTGTGATATATTACCCATTATTCTCCTATATATCAAAGTCACAGACAAACGCTACTAGCCAATAAATTGTGAATTTCTATGAGAATAGGAGTGCCATTTGAGGTTAAATGGTTTTTGCATAAAATATTATCTAGTAGGATTAATGACCACCAATTTGATATAGACATTCAAGCTGATAGATAATATGACCTAAAGAACAGACATAGACATTTTGAATTAAACGCTATTTCAAACACTTAAATATTTAGTTTGTACTACGAATGTGCCATTGAAATTGGCAAGGCTGGCAAGTTAAACCTATTTTGCATTATTCGCAAAGAAATATTGTGTTATTAAAATATACAGCTGTTAAAGTAACTCGAGATATAAATATCTCAAAATGCAAGAAGAGTTACATAAAAACACTTTTCTCTGCTAATTATAATAGAGCAGATTAAATTGTGTTCTGGATGTTACTTCGTTAAAAAACCTTATAAGTATCATGGTTTCAATCACACGTTAATATTTATGATACATCTTCATCTGAACATTAATGAAATGGCAACATTATTTCCTCTTCTTACAACACCAGCCATTCTCTCTAAATACCAGAACTGGTACAAAGCCCGGAAATTAATAGCAACGTTATTATACTCACACCTAAGCATTAGTAAGTGCCACACGTTCAATCCTCATCTGTATAGAATACAAACGTAAATTACAAACATAAATAAGACATCTCAATGTAAACGCAATGATCATTACTGAAGGCAAAAACAGCAAATTGTTCTTAGAAAAAGTGAAATTTCAAGATAGAAACATCATTGAAGACATTGGCGACATAAAATGGGAATTGCGGGGAGCATTCAATGCAATAGGTGAAAAAAGCAATATACACAGAGTTGTAGATCGGTATATCTTTCTCGGCTCAGCATGAGACTAATTATGCTATGGGATGACAGTTTTTGTTCTACCGCGGTCGCCATTACACCCGAGTTTCGAGTCAGAATTGAGTTTTTAGTTTGGCATAACTTAAATTGCATTTTTGTCACCCACCGCCGCCGAGCCGTGATTGTAAAATGTTTTTGCTTGTTGATTACGAGCCTCATGTTTATTCTGCTGTGTCTTCATTAGTACCGGTATCTTGTTGTTTTTTGTTCAAAAGATAAAATTGGAAATACGATGATATACAATTTTGATTTTGATTCGATTAGGTTATGTCTTTATTACGGAATTATTTGTTTCCCCACCTCATTGTAGTGACGTAATGACTGTAGTAGATTGTAGTAGTTTTAGCTGCCTGGTTTTTTTTTCAGATTATTGAAGAATTTCAATTTTCCTAGATTAGATCTCTGACCTCAGGACAAGATTGAGGTAAAGCGGGCCTCCATTTAATATAAAAACAAAGATGATTAAATTGTTGTCAATAATGATGAGCATTTAACATCAAGATTACCATCACCTGTTTAAGGACAAAGAATAATTCAGAAAGATCATCGTTCTAGCTTCATATCGAACCTGACCAAGCACACACAAATTCCACTTATCTATGATTAAGACCATCGTGATAACCAACAAGAAGTGTTTCTAATAAATAGTACTCGAAATAGCTCTTGACTGTAATGCCTATCGGAAAACGGTACTTGTGACTAATTAAACTTCTTGTGGAGACCACTTCACCTGACTTGTCTTGTACGATACTAATAACAATGGTCAGTGTCACTTCATCTATATTTTATTAATTGCTAAAGACAACACAATCAAAAAAAGACCCAACTTCACCTTCTTTGGTAAAAGACACTTTATTAACTGCTGTAGTTTAAGTCCCAAGTGTAGGGGACTCATCAAAATAGTAACATTCCCCTTTAAGACAGGAACGACCGTAAACACTTCGCTTTAAGTCATAGCTCTTCGTATTTCCACAAGAGTACGACGAGTGAATACTCGTGATGCTATTAAGCATCCGAGGCAGTTCCTCTAAGTGAAGTAGACCTTGGGAATAGACCCAGATAGGGAAAAGGATGTAAAGCTAAAAAATGGCATAAACAAGAGAAAATAATGTCATACATTTTTTATCAAGATTAGATAGCAATTTTTGTAAGCAGCAAGTAACCGTTAAACAATTCCCACTTGGAATAAGATTGGTGATAATGTGGCTAAGAAACGCAAAGGTGTTTAAAACTTCCATCATTCTAACAATAGCAAACTCATAGTAGGTGCGATAATCTAGGTCACCGCCAGATTGCAAATTCATAGGTCTCAAGTTCGAACCTAAGACATGCACCTCTGATTTATCGGCTTCATATGCGTATTGAATAATTAACCCAGGAAAACGGAATGAGGAAACCAGCATGCCTGAGAGATATTTCTTGACGGTATGTAAAGCCAGGTCAGAGGCCAATGGGCAGCATAAAAACTCTGACACTAGGTTACGCACTAACCATACAAAAAAATGAAGTGGGTAATGTTTCATAATTCGTGAAAGTAACTCTTTACAGACAAAGAGTTTTCGATTAACTGCAAATACAACTTCAGCTGGAGGCACTAAAGGGTTACATACAGATAGAAGCACAAACACAAACTACATAAAAGTGAGGTTTCGTGCGGTATCGTAACATCGGAGCGGCATGTTGATTGCACCCCAGCTTAATTAAATAAACCGTTTCTTAGTAACTCTGTTTACTAGTTACTTGAAGGCTTAATGCCACAATCAGGTAGTTGTGTTTGTACCACTGATCATCTTATTATTGAAATTCTTGGATGAGTTATTTTGAAATAGATTTGTGCTTTCAAAAATAACATAAAGTTTAAGAGAAAGAAGGAGATACTGTTAACTTTTACACAAATGAGGTTGTGCAAGATAATCTTTCAATCACTGACAAAAAGTTAACCAGCATTTATGTGTTACAGTATTTCTCGTAATCGATTACGTTTCAATAAAATAAATATTTTCTGCTTTCTTGTTCGGTTAAACATTTAAGAAATCCAACACATAGTTGTACAAAAATAGTTTCACTTAATTGCCTCAAGAATTTTGTCGAATAATTGTCAGAATTCTACACGAGGAATCTGGTTGAAAAATAGTTTGTTTCTTGTGACCTACCTTCGATACCATTCCCTCGCTGTGTTAAGTTCTTGGAAGTGGTTCATGTTGGAACAGGACACCGTCTTGATGAGCCCAGTGCCGTGATCCGTTGAAACGTTCGTAGTCGCGTGCTAGGCGCGTCGATGGCAGTGTGGTGCAAGGGACAAGTGAAGTGCCTTTGTTGGAAAAATATCTATTGCTATGTTTCAAGCAGTGAATGGACTGTTTTGTTTACGGGAACCTCTACTGATCCAATACATCCCTGTATTGGATCAGTAGAAGTTCCTGCATCTTTAGCTTGTTAAAAAAACGTTTCATTGATTTAACAAAACATAGACCAATGCATGAATTTTCTGAAATCAAACCAACGACTTTATCTTTTGTGGTTAGCCAAATTAATTCTTAGAAATAAGGCCCATTTATAAAAATAATTTTGACTTCTCCAAGAGAGATAACGCGAACCTTTTGCTTCTTCACGATCATTGCAAACTTTAAGTGAATACTGATACAATCTTGAAATCAAAACATAGTTTCGAACTCGCCTCCTCTCCTAACTTGCGGCAACCATGTCAACTCTGTGTTCAGTGTAAGCGGCCGCGGAAACGAGCAATTTCCTCTTCCATTATAATTGATTGGCGTAATTGCGAGTGGATTCTTTCGCGAATGGCCCACTGCGAGTCGCCCAGTCAAACGTGATTACGCCTTTCGGCTAATAAGATAGCTAAAAAAGCTTAATTCCATTAGACACATGAGAAAATTGTGTTTAACGATCTTATTCTTAGTTATTAGGTATGCTGCTTTAACTGTTCTTGATTAATCTCACCCGCATACGTTTTTGCATCTTATAAATGCTTATAAGGGTGTATTTTATTTATTCTTGTTGGTGTTGTAGAGGCAGTTAAAAACACCTTCTGTTGACAGTTATGCGCATTTAAATTGAAGTTTAAACAAACATTAGCTTGAGTTTTGTTTACAATGTAACGGTTTTAGTATTCCATTCCTAGCACGCGTCCTGTCTTCCTTGGTTCTATTTTATCGACAACTTTGCTTAAGTATCTGTTTATGCATCATTAGTTTTTGTTTAGTTCTGTTTCTCATATTTCTTAGTAACTGTTTGTTCGACGTTTCGTTATTTTCCACATCTGCTTTATTGAGTTCAATACCTTTCCGAGAGATCTTGGTAAAATATTTCTTGTTTTGTCTTTATTGTCTGTTTATCATCCTCTGCCTAGCCTTTTTCCAACTATGTTCGTGTCGGCTTCCAGTTTAACCGAATGCAGCTGAGTACCAGGTTCTTTACTGACTGCCTATCTGACCTCCACAACCCAGTTAGTACTGGGTATTACGGTACTCCTTGCCAAAATTGGTTTTCACTTTCGGGCCACTGACTTCTTGTAACGAGATCTAAAAATGACAGCCGGGACCAACGGTTTAACATACTTTTCGAGAGACGGAAGATACTCGGTAGATAATGGATGGTCACCCATCCACGGATCAGCCTAAGCAAGTACGGCTTACCCTGTAGATCGACCAGAGCGGCTGGTATTTACCCACGAGTTCCTCGCCTTTATTGTCTTTATATGTAGGTGGATTTCTTTCACCAGCTAAACTAGTCGTGTGCTATTACAAAGTCCAGCAGCTTTAATGACCAAGCCTGGTTATAACTTTTCCTCCATACCGTTAATTAGAAGTCCGATAACCATGAAGTCAGTTTCCTTAATTTCTTCCTTGACGGCGCTTGATCAGACTTAATCTGTTGCAATTTTGTATGCTACTCTATTATAAAGAGCAGTTTCATGTCCGTTATCAGGCTTAATTAAACAACAAAGTATGATTGACAATAATTATTAGTTAATAATCCTAAGGGTATCAATCAACAGGAAAATTATCCACGTCAATGAATACAAAGGAAAGATGAAAAATGTCAACACCTATTGTTACAGGACTGGGAGATGTCCCTTCGTGGAAGCCACGACATTAATTAGATCATTTTCTTCATTAACTAGTTATTGACGATTAATCATTAATAGCTGGAAATATCGATTTATAATTAATGCCGCGTCAGAGACGAGATAAGTGGTGTTGGGGTTCCGTGGTTAAAAGATAAAACACTTCTGACTTCTAGACAAAGAAAACTGAATATAGGTCCTCCAATGACCTCTGTCGAATTCTGGGCTACGTGACAGTCCAGAATTCGACAGTCAATTTACCAACTGTGTCATGGAAAAGACTTAAGTGTGGTGAATGAATGTGTCTGTAAATTCACATCCATCCATATTCCTCAAACAGGAACCTGCTGAGCCAGCTAACGTTTAGGCAGGCTTTGATATGCTGGTTCTTGCGCCTACATCCCGTCTTGCTACTTTCCCAATTCACCACCAAAACAAAAGACGAGCAGAAACCAACACTAAAGTGCCTTTTCGTTACCATTTTGATCTTCATACATATGACATTCACTCTCGTTTTGGCAACTTTCGAAGACAAGCTCCTTTAGGGCGTATACACGTAGAACGCTGGTTGTCAGCGCAGGCACGTCGGCGCCAATAATAGTCAGAGAGCCCATGACTCTAAACCTGGTTCGATAAGACTCTCAGATGATATTATATATCACGTCACGTCATAAATGTTTTTTTCTAGCGCCGCCAGGTTTTTTTTACATTTCAGCATCGTCATTTCGTGTTCCCAATTAATAACGTGGCTAATTATTTATATATCATCTGGTAGATTTATCGAAGTAGGTTAAGTGTCGTGGGCTCTCTAACTATAAGCGCCGACCATTTCTGACAGACAGCGTTCTACGTGTATACGCACTTACAAGGGAACAAAAGAGGAAACAACGGAGGATCTCCTTAGATAAAACCCGTGCAAGTGCTTGTAAAGGTATTACAAGCACTTGCACGGGTTTTATCCTTTCTTGCATGCCACTAAATTCCTGTTGGGTTGCTTAGGTTTCAGTTCTCTAGAAGTAAGACGCGCGATTCAGATTGTATTATCTAAAATTCTTTGGGGATTATTCTGTTTGCTATTGCTATTCTATCTGCAAGCTATTTGTCCCAGACAATTACTGTCGTGGCAGGAAAAAAAAAAAAAAAACGTTTATTGCGTATCAATTTCGGTAACATAACATGTCAAGGAGTCTCCATTTAGGCATAGAAAATGCCTGTAGTTGAAGGCTCCGCTCTTCCTTTACATCTTATAGATACAAAATAAATAGGCAAGTAACAACAACAGAAAAAAGTAAAAAAAAAAAAAAACAAAATTAAACAAAGTACGATAAATTGTATAAGCGCGTGTGTGTGTGTGTGTGTGTGAGAGAGAGTTTTTGAGTGTACATGTATGTCTAACCAACCAAATAACATCACTATATTGTTTATTATTAAGTCACACGTTGCAAAAGTAGCTCTGTGTCATCATAATTTAAATTGTGTAGCCATATTGTTAGCTTTTTTTTGCATTCGTATTTTTTTTATCATAAATATATACAGGAAACACCGCTATAGAGAAGAATGCATGACTGTGATAAATAAATTAAATGTTAAATAGTGCAATTGGCTTCGGCCGTTTTATTTAAATAAATAAATCTCTACTCAAAAACTAGTCCTACACACACTTTATTTACTACTAGCTGACCCGCGCAACTTCGTCTGCGTCATATAAGAGAGACAGAGATATGGTTAGAGAGAGTGTGAGACACCCTTAAAAGATAGACATAATAATGCAATCGCGGATTTTTATCGAACTTTTTCCGTCATACACGATTGTTGCGTAACTTTAACCGTTTACGCAGCGCACGCAACGAAAGATCTCAAAACGATTTTTTTTTCTTTTTTTGCAACATTTTTCGTTGATGCTCTGCTCCTGTTGATTGTAGCGTGATTTTATATAAAAAACAAACCAAACGAACTCTTCAGCTTTATAAAATTATAGTATAGATTCAAGTAGGTAACAATTTAATTTCTCTGAAATATTTGCATTAATCGCTAAAATATTCTGTTTTTCCAAATAAGGGCTTCTCTCGACAGCCTTACCTTATCATCCTTAGACACTCGATCATAGTCATACTCCAGCTAGGTCGAAAGTTCTCATCAAGGTGCATAAAATGGGCCCAAACACGATATAGATGCTGTAAACTCTTGATGACCTCTTCCAACTGCCTTCCGTCTCCATCGTCGACCTTCTATGAAAGTCATACTCTGGCTAAGTTTAAAGTTCTCATCAAGGTCCATGAAATGAGCCGAACCACGATATAGCTGCTGCAAACTGTTGCGGATCTCTTGCAACAGACTTTTGTCTCCATCGTCAGACCCTCGGTGACAGTCCAGGCAGGTCTTAAATTCTCACCAAGGTGCATGGAATGAGGACAATAACAATATAGCTGTAAATATAATCTACGTGAACTGCGTATAGATTATTGCGAATAGCACAGCACAGTTCTTGCACGGCAAGAACACGTGAATTTATCAGGCTTATGATGTTCGCTATACTACTTTTTGGAGAAATCATCATCATACTTCTGCCCTTATCCCAATTTATTTGGGGTCGGCGCAGCATGATTGTATTCTTCTTCCATACTTCTCTATTACTTTTTGGAAAAATATTTCACGAAAAAATAAGAAATATAGAAATGCAAACAATTTTAATACAAAAAGAAACATAGGCAATCTAACAGCATCAAAAAAAAAAATAAACAAATCACAAAAAGTCAAAATAATATTACGGGGTTTGAACCTGCAACCCCGTAGTTTGCAGAGCGGTCATGAAACCGCTAGGCTATTTACTTCGTTGATATAAGCTACAAATAGCCGTTCTCATGTACTTACGTCACCGACACCGACCGACACCGACACCGACTGAAAGGTCAAACAATTGAAGTATACGGACATAATGTTAAAATGCCTACCCCCCTTAAGGAAGTGGCGTGATAATATATAGCCTAAATATTGAAGAACCCTTTAAAGAAATCTATGCAGTAGTTTTGTTTGCGCGCACAAACATTTGGTACCAACTACTTAAACCAAGGAAAGCTGATTTTCTTGAGTTCCGCTATTTTGTGCGTATTCACGTCCAAAATCAAATTTCAAGAAAACTGAGAAATTATATTTACCTGTATTAGATATGAAGTATATGTAGCTACTTTAAAAGGTGACACTTCATTGGTTTTGAGTGTATAGGTGTTTGAAGTTTATTAATTTTAAACACAAAACCCTCTTTTTTGCGTCTCTGGATGAGATTTAAAAAAAATGCATAAACAGGTATTTCTTTATTTTTATTAATAAGTATTTATTCCGAGTTTCATGATTCCAGAACAATCTAATTTTTTTTTTCATACAATCTTTACCACCCTTTTCACCACCATTTTCAAAAAAAAAAAAAAACAAAATTTTGATTTGTGAAGATTTCAACAATATCGGTTCAGTAGTTTTTACGTGACAACAAACAAACAAACAAACAATTTTTTTTTAAATGGATTTAATATGTTCTGTTACTTATTTTAAGTCACGCTGACTGGTTTTTTTTTTTAATCTTCAATGTACAGATTTTTTGGTCTCAACGATTTTATTATATGTATAGATAGACTAGCTGTTGCCGGCGACCTTCGTCCGAACGAAATAATTATGAAATATCTTATCTTCTATTTGAATCGGATTTTGTAAACAATTTCATGGGCTTTAATTGTTTTGCACTGACCATTTTTTTCTAAAAGGAATGAAAGTAGCCTAAGTTACTCCTTATACCAGCTATCTGCCAGTAAAAGTCCCGTCAAAATCGGTCAAGATAGACAAAAATAAGTTTTTTTTTTTTAAGTATAAGTACTACACTTGCAGTTAGTTTAAGTACTACACTTTTAAAATTTCATTTTTTTTTTCAAAACTATAGAAGTTAGAGATTTAAAATAAAAAATGATTTATAGCAATTTTTATCAGCTTTCTTTGAAACTATAGACAAAATTAAACTATTTTTCGAGTCATTTTTGTTTCGAAAGTATATCTTGTGTACTTAAAAAGTTATTGCAATTTTAATAGTGTGATACTTATTTTTGCAGGCCTGTGTATATAGGTAAGATAAAGGTATACGCAATTACAGTTGTCTAATAAGATGTAGTTAACCCATTACGAGCATACCGACAACGACATAATATCATTTCTCTCGAATTCTGCCACTCGTGGGAATATTATCATTTGATACAGTTTTTCTGCCATTCCCACTATAGTGATATCAAAGCATGGATTTATTAAATACGGATTTTGGAACAATGCCCCCTGTTGTGAGTCTAATTAAAAGAATAATGGAACAATAACTTTTATCGGTAATGGAACATGATGTACCGAAGATCCGATAGTTTTTTTTTCAGTTTTTGTTTCATTGTATTGTTCTATTAATAGATTCTTCGGTACTTAGCTACGAATGTAAACCATTTGTGTAATCTTGGTAAATGAATATTGCGACGAATAGGTGCCTTTGGTTAGTGAAATAATTTCACAAAGTGATTAGTTGTGGATCGAATGTTTTAGTCTAGTGTTGGATGTCACTCAAATATTTTGCCGGAAAATAAAGTAGCTAATACTCCATTGGTTTCCGCTAAAAACTTACATGGGCAGTAGGTACATACTTAATTTTAAATAATATGTGAATACATTAATAAAAAAAAGTGCCGTTGATTACGTACAACTGCAGACTCCCACCAAGTAATTACAAGTATGTATAAGCAAGCGATAATTCGGTTTTCCAACTGGCAATGGTGTCACCTGGGAAGACCAGAGACGAATGCCACAAAAGGAGGGAGAGCCATACTCAGCAGTGGTTAGAAAAAAGTTGCCGATGCTGTTGAATGCTGAAAGATTTAAATTCACGTACATAAACAACCAGACCTGGAACAACTATCTGGAGGCCATACAAATATTTGTTCCGTGCGGGGATCGAATCCGTGACACGCAACGCAACAGTCAATCGCACAGCCACTGCGCCAACCGTACCGACAAAATTTACAAGTCAGTAATGCCCAAAATTAGTTATCCGCTCTCAAGACAATTATACGTCTTATTCAAATGACCTAATAACATAAGTTTTCCATGGTCTAGTATAAAAAAATAAAACCAATAAAATTATATTACGAGCACATTTCTCAAGCAACTATGTCCATGCAAGTTGCTTGGTTAATTAACTAGCATTAAAACGTTAAAAACGTGTTTACAATAATTATAGAATGACATAAAAATATCTTAATGAATTGTGCGAATAACATACAAATGAGAATTATTGAATGCTATTTTTATAAAGGAACGTTTACACCCAGTTAAAGATTCTGAAACTGGTGCTCGATCGTACTGGGCGTCGCTTTAATTGAACCCTTCGAAAAATGGTTTTGTTTTTCCAGTCTTGTGTTGCATCCTAATAAAAAAATACTAGGACAAATGCGTTTGTATTTGCTGAGAATGAGCTCCTGGGTTTAATTCCCAGGTTGGCCCAAGTGTTGTTGGATTTTTTTTCAGTCGTAGCCTGGATTCGTGCCCTGTTGATGGTAATATGCACGCCCCCTATTGATACAATAAAATCAACACAACACTTACAATTTACCCACTGCGGAGACCAGTCTGTCAGTTTTCAACCATTTACATGCAGGCGGTTAATTTAACCGCCTGCGTGTAAATGGTTGAAAACTCTAGACTATCAGGCAACTGAAAGTCTATTGATTCCAATCCGCTAAACATCCATCTGCTACATAAACACAACACTATCTACCGCAAATCACACATTCCACATTACGACCAGCAGGCCTAGCCAAGTTACAAACGATTGGTATCGATTCTCTTTCTACAATCGTAAACGTTAAGTCACGTGGTCAAAACGAGCAAAATATAAAAACTTCGTAGACAAGTTTACATCGGTTAAGATGATAGAATGAAATGTATTCGTTTCTACAATCGTGATTGCTACATCCCATATAAATCTTAGCCAACTTACAGTTTTGTCTGAACTTAAAAGTTTCTATTCGTTTGTTTCGACCACGTGACTAACGTTGAAGTGATGTCATTCCCATACATTTGGGTAGTTTTCTATTAGCGTTAACGATTGTAGATTGTCAACTTGGCTAAGCCTACAGATTTTCGAGCGGATATCAAATAACACATTAAGGCTGGGGTATCTGCTAAATTAGCGACTCTATTTGTGGTGGTTCAAACTTCGTTTGAAACACTGTTAGAATAAAGTTCTAATCAGCTTGCACTACAAAGTGGTTGTTCAGCTGTCGCTGCGGGCCGAATAGTGCGAAATGAGTGGTTTTTATTAAATTGTAGCCTAATAAATCATTAGATCAAAATGCCAATTGTACACTTTGTGAAGAAAAAAGTGACAAATATTTGTGTGAAAAAAAAATACTAAAACTTAATGCCGTTTAGGAGTAGTTACGAAATTTCAAAGAAAAAATGCTTCACTTTGAGTATTTTTTTCACATAGTAATAATAAAGTTAGAATTATTTCAATTGTACCAATTAAAGTTTAGAGTCTAATAAGTAACATATATTTTTTTTGCACCTTTATATTCACTCATCAAAGAGGAGTTACATGGAGAAAACCTCTCGTTAGCTGGTACCACCCCCTTAAGTACTAACTGGGTTGTGGAACTCAGATGGGCAGTGTGCAACTCGGATGGCAGGCAGGGCAGATCCATGTAGAATACTGGTAAACAGTTGCATTCGTTTAGACTGGAAGCTTACACCAGCCAACATATGGGAAAAGGCTAGGCAGAAGATGATAATCATCCCCATCAGCCTACAGTAGTCCACTGCTGGACATAGGCCTCCTCAATCTCACGCCACTCAACTCGAATCTCAGCAACTCTCATCCAGTTGCACTAGCAACCCTGCGAACATCGTCGCTACACCGAGCCTGAGGACGTCACTCCTATCACTGCGAGGATCGACCGGAGGTCACGGTGGAGCACTGGACACGCGCGGACGGTGGACACTGTGGAGGTGTGCCCCGCTTGGGCGGAGCACCGCCGTGGCCCTGGTTCAATCCATGGTCCGGAGCGAGACGGAATGGGACGCCGTCACCTTCTTCTGCGAAGCAGTCATGCTAGCGAAGGAGGTGGCGGAACGTGAGAGGGAGAGAACCTCACGTCCCGTCAGGCGTCGGGGGCCACGTTGTGGCCCTCGGCCACCGTAGGCGCGGGCCTGTGGACGGTGAGCTATGGGCTAGCACGCCGTCCGTCCGTCTCATGACGACAGGCCGTGTCGATGTCGCGTTCGTGTTCCACGCGCGCCTCAAAGAGAGTCAGCGAAAAGGAAGGGATCCGAAAGGGCCGAAGCTTGCCGGGGCTGCGGGACTGTTCGCAAGAGATACCGTGGCCCCGGAACACAAAGGGCGATGAAGGAACATGGATGGGTTTTAGTCAGTAAAAGTCTGACACTTCCTCCTGCTCCGCCCAGAGCGGGAGGAGTCATTTGATGATTTCCCATCCGAAAAAAAAGGACGTCACACCTGATGATGACTGGATAATGATAATGATGATGATGATCACCAATTGAATCGCATGATTGACAGAACTCGAATAAGAATTTACTCCTAAGCTCCTGAAATAAAAACAAAGAATAAGAACGGGCATTAAAAATCATTACGTCAGGTTCACAGCCCTTCAAATCTTAATAACTTGATAAGGCTCACCCAGGCAGCATTGTCTTACAGTTAAGTATTATTTTTTTCTTTATAAATCTGCAAGCTAATCCTCTTAGCCAACAGAATGCATTAATTGCAACCAGTCAAAACACAAGCTGTCATCCAGAATCTTACAGTCCTTTCACTGTTTATTATGCCTTTGACAGCTGCAATGCAACCACAACTTTATAGCCACGGACATAAAGATCTTTATAATTTGGACAGACTTGTCAGCAATCAAATTGCCAATGTAGGTCCGTGGATTTGTGACCATCCATTACATACCGAGTTTCCTCCGTGCCTCGGAAAGCACGTTATGTCTTTGGTACCGGCTGTCATTCGTAGATCTTTGACAGTCGTTACAGATAGGGAGTGGCGTCTGACAACCAGTCCTACCAAGGGGTATCGTATTACCAAATAATTGGGTTTGGGAGGTCGGGTAGGCGCAATCTGAGCCGAAATGATGATGTCAGCAACCTTATTGTTATGGGCATTAAGCTCACCGTGATTTTGACAGCGCTGCAAGGGCGAATGTAAAATAACTGACAGGACTGTAGCTTCAATAATAATTTATTGACTGACAAATCCCATCGCGAATAAAACCACTCTACACATACCACCGAAACACATTCCTTTCACCTTTATGTCTGAAGGAATAAGGTGTGTATTGTCTTGTATTGACCGCAATAAAAGTATGTCGCAGGATCGGTCCAGTTTAGCTAAGGGCTGTCAAAAGGAGTTTTATACAACTTTTTTTATACGACGTTTTTTTTGACGAGTGCCGATTCTTAATACTTTTTGTATGGACAATGTTGCGTTTGTTTTTGAACCTGTGTTTCGGGTATAAAAATATTATAAGCTTGTGGGTGGGGATTCATACTAAAAAGCGGTTTCTTTAAAAAATGAAAATAAGACAACCAATGAATTTAATTGAAGTTGTAAAAAATTAATAACAAAGTTAAACATCACGTCGAAATGATCAAAAATATTTTAAAAAAAAAACAGAGAGCTTTAAATTCTTTAGGTATTTTTCTAATTAAACCCTTTAATAAATCCAATCAATGAGAAACACACGCCCCTTTAAAACCTTTAATATAACTCTTCAAATTACGACAAATTGCTCTTTCCTCGAATTAAAAATCAATCGATCTCCAATTAACCCTTAAATGATGGCGGCAATAAAATTATAAGGAACAATTACTAATTATTATAATCAATCCATCGTCCACAAGAAGTCTCAGGGGCACTTAACTCAGTTAGCTTTACAAGTTCTGCGAAATTATAATAACTACTTATAAATTATAATAGGTTTTAATCAAGCTAGGTTTATAGACTGAACCACTTCCATTGCGATCAATCGAACATTGAATAGTGAATTTTCTTGTCTTGGTTAGACTTGGTGACGGGAGGAATGATGGAGCATTGAGCATTGAAAAAAATTGAATTAAGAACAGGGGGCTTAAAATGGCGCTTTAGCAGAATCATAATAGGGAATTATGTTACACTCTGGCGGCCATTTTAGGCCCCAGATGGATTGATTGTGAAGTGAATTTGCACTGAAAAAAAACTGAACATGGAAATACGGCAGATATTGGAATCAGATAAATCGGCGGATATCGGTATTGAAGATGATGATAGATTTCAAATGGTAGGTTTTAATTTAACACTCAATAAAAAGTTGTCCATGGATCTTCTGGCGTGTGGCAAAAATCGTTTAGACTATTTAGTCTATGCTATGTTTTTTTTTTGCCACCTTTCTGTTTCAATAAAATTTTACAAATGTTTATTAACAGAATAATCCACCTTCATCATCTGCGTTGCTTTTTCCCAACTATCTAACCGGATGCAGCTGAATAACAGTATTTTACATGGAGCGACTGCCTATCTGACTTCCTCAATCCAGTTAGTACTGATAAATTCGACACCCCTTTGGTAAGACTGGTTGATAAAAACATGCATGGAAAAAAAACGTTAACTAAGCATGTAAGTACCAGAGAGTGAGTGAGTGAGTGAGTGTCAGAGGCCCATGGGCGGCATAAAAACTCTGACTCCAGGTTAGACGCTAACCACACGATAAGTAGTAGTAGTACATGATACATGATTGTTCCTTGGGGGCCATCCATAAATTACGTCACACGTTAAGGGGGAGGGAGGGGGTCGACGAAGTGTGACATTGTGTGACAAGGGGGGGAAGGTTATAAGTCTGAATCTTTAATAAAAATAAAGAATCGTTTGAAGTTATGTTAAATTTTTGAAATGTAAATTCATTTTATGTTAATTTTATTAAAAAAGAATTTAAATGGAAATAAAACTAATTCGGAACTGGTTTTTTAATTCAATAATTTGTAGATGTAAAATTTCAAAATATGTGACGTCACACAAGGGCGGGGGGTCTCACAAATGTGACCAGCTGTGACAAGAACGGGGGGGGGGGGTCAAAAAATCATGAAATTCGTGCGACGTAATTTATGGATTGCCCCTTGGGACAAAAACAGGACAATAGTGAAATAGGTTTGGACACCTAGATTAGTTAAAATGTTACTGAATGAAATACTAAACGGATGAATCGTCAAGTTTTTCATTAGATAATTAACAATGTGCTATGACTATAAAATAGTTACTAATCATTAACATGAATATTACTATTTCCAATAACTGTTAAGGAAAATAGAATGTTCCCTGGGATTTTTACCCATAAAACTAACATGCATGTTTTTGTGACGACTAGAACAGCACAATTCTAGAATATGTCATATTAATCATAGGAGCGTTTTTTAAAGGATAACTTGTGAAGTTGTAGCTTAAACCCTCAAATATAATGAAATACAAAGGTATCTACCTAAAAGTTACAAGAAAAGTAAAAAACATACAACCTGACACTAACCTTCTCATTGCAAAAAAACGAAAGAATATTTGAGTGAATGTGTGGCTACCCTTGCGCTTCCCAATTAAGGGCTTCAAATGACAGCGTGGACCAACGGTTAACGTGATCTTCGAGACACAGGGGGCTCGTTTCGTAACAAACTAACCAAGAGACAAAAACAGCGGCTGTAAAAACAGGATTCAAATCTTAACCCAACCTCTTTCATTTCAAAGTCTGTCTTTATCATTTACCCTACCAGTTATTTCTCCATGACACCGCAAAACATCGGACATTTTATTTATATAAGCTAATCATTTAATTAACATGCATAATTAAACGTGTTTAATCAACGTTCTATGAATCTATGATTAATAGGATTGATAACAGCTGATTGTACAGCCAGCAATGTAATAGTTTATTACTAGAAATTCTTATTAGGAAAAGTTGCTATCGAGTCTAAGGAAAAATCTAGGAGCTACCTTTAGCGTTTTCATTTACATACATTATCACTCTCCAAATTTATTTGTGGTCGGCGCAGCATGTCTTCTTCTTCCATACTTCTCTATTACTCGTCATCTCAGCAGTCACCTCCTTTCTAGCCATATCATCCTTCACGCAGTCCATCCATCGTTTCTTTGGTCTTTCTCTACTGTTTTACCCGAACACATTCATACTCAAAACTTTGCTCACGACATTTTTCTCATTTCTTATTTACATACAAATGGTAAAAAAAAACATAACATCATCACACAGCCGTGATCTACGCATCAGTGACATTTAGTAAAAGTTCTTGCTTAAAGATTATTCTTTGTGAGGGACTTTACTGACCGTAGTAAAAAGCGCAAAACTTTTTTTGTCAATCAGCTCATATTGTCGCACTCTTTTTATCGCCAATTCGCAAGGAAGCCATCCAAGGCGTCCCACCATCTTCTTCTCGGTCTGCCGCGACCCCGTCTAGCTGTCTCAGGGCTCCAGTCTTGCGATATTCGGGCCCACATATGTGCCAGCATTCAGCAGACATGCCCAAATCCATTTTAGTCTCGCAGCTTTATACGCTACGTCGCGGTCGTCGCGTAACATTTCCCGTAAAAATTCTACCTAGCTTATTCTTTAGTAGGTATACTTATAGTTTACCAGCATTATACTGAAAAATCTACAGAATCGATCCGATTCTTCGTATGCTCTTTTGTTGTCTACAGAATCTCAAACGATATCATTGTTATATTAGTCAACCCTTTTATCATATCAATTTATTAAAATTATTTAAAAAATAAAACTATACTAATAATACTCGTACACTCAATAGTCAGGAAAATGGTTATCCTGTCTATTGTCCAAATACCGTGATTATCTTTGTATAACATCCATCCTGTATTATTAGGCCATTGTCACCTAAAATTACAACTTATATCAGTAACTAAATTGGTCAGAAAATTTCCAATGTCAACGTGCTCTTATCTGTCATGAATTATTTTTGTTTTCCTGCCAAATTATAAATAGGAAATTACAAAACCATTATTTTGTTCTAAAAATAGAAAAACATCATCATTTATTTCTGCCTGAATTCACCCACTGCTGGCTAAGGCCTCTTTTTCTTGTGCCAATTTCCATGTATGTATATATGTCTCATTCAACTTCCGAAAATTCACTTCCGATTACTTTGTAGACCATTCTATAAGTGGAAGTTTGGATCCTATTCCTAGCCCTCACACATACAGACATACAGGCAGACACACACAAACACCAGTTATGTCAGCGAGCGTTATTTAATTTATGCAAGTTGGGATTATTAATATGAAATACGGATGTTTGCAAATCAGTTGGTTGGCGAGGCAAAAGCGATTAACGTCTCGCCGGCCGATTAGACCGCACGGTCGCATTGACAGTGTTAAGGGTTATGTGAATGTTAATGGTGAGAAATTAGTATTATCAGTGGTAAATCATGGTACTTATTGCAATATTTATGGGCTAATTTTCCTATTAAATTGGTAAACTAATTAATGTGATCTAAAAATTGAATCGCAGGATGATATAAAAAAACCATCATCATCATCCACAGCCTCAATTCACCCACTGCTGGGTATATATAGGCCTCTCTTTGCTTGAGGAAAACGTTAAAACTTAAAACTCCACGTTTGACGTTATTTTGAAATCAGCCAAAATTCCGCTTTGTCCAAAGTCCCGCCTCTATAACCAGTATGTTCTGCCCACAATGACGTACGGTGCTGAAACATGGACGCTCACGCAGAAGGCTGTCTGAGAGTTGCACAGAGAGCCATGGAGCGTTCCATGCTCGATAAAGCTGGTAGGTCGACTTCCTAACGTCGAAATCCGAAGACGTACAAAGGTTTTTGGAAATCGCGTTACGGAACTCAAACGGAGTTGGGCAGGACACAAGCAAGGCGCAGTGATGAATGGTGGTCTAAGGCTGTTACCGAATGGCGTCCAAGAACGGGTAAAAGAAATGTAGGTCGTCCAGCGGCGAGATGGGCAGACGACATAGTTGCCATCGGGGGAAAAACCTGGATGAGGCTGGCACAGGAACGTGGAGATTGGCACAAGAAAAATATTACTTAAGTCAAATATTTGGCACCTGCTTTCCTTAGCTATCAGCGTATCTATCTAACGTTAGGAATTTTACTTTAAATGCCTCTACGTACTAACTGGAACAATTACAAGTCCTCATCATTTAAAATGTCAGAACACTGACCATTATCTGTCAGGGTCACTTTGTTTGTATCAATCAATTAAATTAATAAATATTAATCTTATATAATAAATCACGTTTACTAAGCGACCACGCAAATACGACACTATTCAACCCGTAAATGCCGGGCCACCTAGAGAGGCCCGAGTCGCCAATTCTCCGCGTCGCCGTTATCGGTCCTATCGGCCTCTCCCGCAAGATTTATGCGCGTCATAAACTTGACGCATATCGGCCGATAATACGCCCGTCACCGCTCGAATCGCCCCGGGAGCGTGACTAACACATCGCCTCACGCACTACACAATATTAAAAATGAAACAGTCGTACAACATCCATATAGGTACTGAGAAAACGTGATTGTTAGAAAAAACCAGTGATTAACTTATTTTCCTCGTCAATTCAATTTGCTACAAAGGCTATGTAGATTAAACCGGTCGGCCCCTCTTAGCGAACGGTTAACGCTCGAAGGCAATAGTAAGTATCAATGTGAAGTCAGCGTGCGCATCTAATGTCCTTACACAAAGGTGCACTTACGTAGCGGGCAAACGATCCCATAATTACGGGTGTGGAGTACGCAGGCGCGAAGGGCGATATTTGTTTGCAATTAGTGCCCGCACGGGAAGGCGATGTCCGGACGTCTCGGTAATTTATGGTTGCGCGAAAGTACCAAGTTGAAAGTGAGGCCGGGAGCGCCCGCAGCTGCCGCTATGCCGACTGACATTTCCGCGCGCATTCTAGGGTTAAATTGCACTGGCGGGTGGGTACACACAGTTCGTCAAAACTGATGAATTGATGGTGATTGAAATAATTGTGATGAATGTATTGCCCTTACCTGCTATCTAATTATATTGTCTTAAATTCGATCTTGAAGTTTTTTTTGTCATAGACTTGAAAAAGGGTAACACCTCAGTCTGTACTTTGTAATATTTTTACAATCATATTTTCTATCAATTTTAAAATAGGAACTCGCTTCCCACAATGACGTAGGTAACTACTCATATCTAAATACCTAGATGAAGTGGAATAAATTATTTACATATTTGTATAAAAACAATGGACTTCCTCCTAAAATTCAGACCGTTAATTAGTTTGATAATAATTTTATGTTCCGGTAATTCCCCTTTTCATGAAACAAGTTCTATTCCATGATTCACGCAAACCTTATGTAAGCACTTGTCTTCAACTATGTCGTAGATTAATGTTATTAACATGTTTTTCCATAGTAAATAGGTTTAGAGACATTAACGACCAATTACCTTTTAATATATCTTTTAATGTTTAAACTACTATTAGGAGCATTAATAAAAAATAAAAATAAACAATGATTTTTTTTTTTAGTAGCACCTGGCAATTTTAAGTTTTGCTTTCACGTTTTAGCACTTTATTCAAACCAATAAAAAGTTTAAAAAGTAACGTCTTTAAATAAACACTACAATCATCGAAATGTGATAAAATGCAATGACAATTACTGTAATGGTCGTTGCATTTTATCACATTTCGATTATATTTCACAATCGACTAAATAGTCGGCACTTACTTTTAACACCATAGACACTTTTTGAACGACTTAATAATCACTTACGCCAAGCTTGTACGTAAATAAAAAATAAAAAAAATCGTATTTTTTGAACATCTACTATTCTAGCTACTTTATCATTGTTAAGTATCTAAAATAATTATCTAGCCTGCAATAACAATTAACTTTTATCTATGAGCAAGCACTTTAGCGTGTTTTTCTCGCAGAAGAGGCCAGCACTGTTTTAAGCACCAATATTTCTTGTCACCTCAAACAATTAACGAACAGTTGTGGACATCCGTGAGAGTGTACATTAATGGCTGCTTGAAATTGCAAATGTGTCCGTATGTCCGTAACTCCGTACCTTTGTCCGGCCGCGTGTGGAACATAGAAAAATAACAATACCCGTAATTGTCGATTAGCACGAACACTAGACGTGTGATCGAATTACTGTGAAATTATTATTATAGGCACAACACTATCGCGCCGCGAATATTAACGATTTAATAATGTTATTAATAACGGTTATGAGAGCAGCTTTAATAGTGACAGAATAATAATAGCACTCATTTAAGGGTTAATTGACTATTCGTACAAGATTATATTATATTCTAAGACAATATGTTCATTTTTCGCTTTATTTATGTCAATAGCGTCCATTAACACCGTATACTGTAGCTATAATTTATTTAAACTGTAGTGCTAACATAAGAATAGACATCGCCTCTCATATTTACATGCTTAAGAGATGTACGCATAGGTCAAAATTAGCATGCAACAAGTTATTCTCAACCGTAAAAAATTTTCGAAGCGTACGTATTTCCTGTTTCGATATTAATTTAATAAAAATCATGACTCGTCTATGATTATTTAAAACACGAGTGTACAGAACTATCGATCAATGTTTTTACCAACGTACTGAAGATAAAATCAACCCTGCGCGCGCCGCGCACCGCAATTAGAACTCATTGAATTATTTTTTAATTTAGTGCGACAACACACGCACTCGGGAATTTAATTTACTTCCAAGTGAGTAGTATCAATTTTTTTACAAATTACTTTATGTGTTCATCTACGCCTGTTGCATTTCTATTTTTATTTATTATAATAAAACTTTTATATTTTTATTCACAATTCAACGTTCTGTAACGTCATATTATTATGATTAAAATCAGTTTAATTAACTTCGGTAAATATCAGTTCGTGATCGGTTTATTGTATTTTAATCGAAATAATTGCAAATTGGCCGGAACGCATTCTCTAGTTAAAATAATTGGCATACAACTTTAATTCGCTCAGGTAGTCGTAGAACACTTTTGTAACCTTAAAAATTTCAATTATATTAAAATTGGTCACTAGCAACGTTTTCTTATTTGTGCCTATCTCTAATTTAATTTAAAAACATAATTATAATAATATTAATTAAGATCCTGTTATCAATTAATTAATTACAGGACATGTACATTTACTTTTATGAAAGTCGGCACATAAAAGTATATACCTCGAATCGGTAGCTCGTTTGTACTTAGTAATTATTGTAAGATACGATCTTATCACCAAAATATCGTGATTGAAGTCTATTTAGATTTTAAAATAGATAAGTACTGTGTAGTTTCATAAGGCAACACTGATAGATAACGTGTTTACTCTATGCGCAATGACTAGAAATACTTTGCTATTATATGTAATGCGTAAGTACATATACTTTACAAGCACTTTTTAATAGAATTCTGTGCTATCAGTTCTAGTCTAGCGTGAAATTAAATGGTGGACAACCGTTTTAATACCATTATATAGTGTATTATTTTTCATTTATTAATAGTTCAAATGAGGTAACATTAAGTGCGTAAGCGCAGAGTGGTGTATACGGTTTGTAATAAAAACAATAAAAATATCTTAAGTAATTCATTTCAATATTACTCTACAAGAAATGTAGTATAAACCAGTATGTAGATGTACAACTAAAAAAGGAAAAAAAACATCTTTTCCAAAAAAAAAACATCAGTTCTTATCTCGAACGGTAATGGCGCCAGCAAGTACGCGGTATCTCTTTGTTACAATATTAATAAGATAAAACAATAAGTACCGCCGAAAGGTGTGTAATGCGAAGGTAACGCCTACATCGGCTACATCTAGAGCTGGGCCATTACGATAGCTACCGTGTTTTAACACTTGTCGAAGGTCCTCTTGCTTATCTGTAATTAACATACTGGGTATCGCCTTAACAAGAACTCAACATTGAACAGCTGGTTACGAAAAATATGTTTTTGAGAGAGGAATATCAATTTGCCATGCAGTTTACTAGATCAGTATGTTGTCTGTCTACCTTCTGCCCTACCAATTTAACTGCATCCATATAAAAAAAAGAGGGTAGGGACTCTTTTATTTAATTGGCACCTCAGTTCAAAATATGTATTTTATAAAGTTGAAATTAATTTACACGCAATAACTTAAATATTTAACTACATATAGACCAACGGACAAATATTAATTAAAATATTTAAAATTATAAATTAAGTTTACTTGTCAATTTGACCCTGCAAGTTAAGGGTTAACGTCACCGCCATTTTGAATCATGCGTACGCACACTATCTCTTCCTCAATCTATAATTGCATCGAGAAAGTCCCACTTTTCCCGCGTTTTTGCACACCCTGACACGTAATTCGATACAACTTACTGATTAAATTAAGTACGTATATGAAGATGCATTATTGTATTAAAAATTTTAAGTACAAAGTTATTAAAATAATAACTATTATTACATACGTCAGTTTGATAAAGAACATAAACTGTTATAATACAGTTTGTTGTGAATATTAAAGTTATGACTTGCTATGTTTTATGAAGTCGTTTAGTGTTTCCAGTGTTATTTAAACTGGTTCTAGTTTTTAACTTGACTTTATGTGTCCATAAAGTCTTTTTGTAAGTTAAAAAGGGTTGTAAAATTCATCCAAGGCACTTTCCCTATTTATTGCTGATTTTTATCATGAGATAGTGGTCGTTTCATGCATGCTTGTAAAATAAGCTCTGTGTAAAATCTTCGATGACAGTTTGACGACAATCGTGACGTATAACTTAAACAGCTTCATTTCTGAATTACATCATTTATATCTTCCTTTTTTCTACATGCATTATAAAAAATAAAACAGAATGTCAGTCGTCAAAAATCTAGCGAAATTGATAATTATGTTCGTCAATTACCGTCTGAACCAAACTAAGCGAAAAACTGGCATAATTATTTAGTTTTTTTTACACAATTTCGTATTAAACGACCCAGACCTATCGTTTTCCTGATTGATATAAATAAACTAACTATTATTTTATAACACATTTCAATTACGACATACACACAAAAACATTATTACCTCTGTCTCGCAAAAAACATAGAAGGAACAAAAACGCCACGATAAAGCAAAAACGTATAAAAAGATCACGTTATTTGATTAGACCTAATTACATTTCTGGTCGTAATTAACTTGCACGTATCATTCCCTTTGTTTTATTACAAACAGATACCAAATTAACCACAAACCCATGCAAGTAAAAACAATGAAATCTAAACCCTATTGTTATTGTCTTAAGAGTAGTAAACATGTATATTGTTAGCAGAATGTGTTGGTGAACGGTAGATGTCTTAGGCCAAGATAAGGCCGCATATTATTAAGGCATAATTTACGATGGAAATTATGGCGATTTGTTAATTTTATATTCAGCAATGTTATGAGATGGCGACGGGTCGTTTAGGTGTCTCGTAAGACTATTTGTGGAGCAGTTAGGATTAATTTTTGGATCATAATGGTGTGGAACAGAATAGATTAGCTTGATTCATAGTTTAATGCAAAGTCCAAACATGCCGTATATAGAAATGGAACAATGTTCTGTGTTAATCCTCAGTTTGAAAGTTTATTTCGAAACTAAATGTACGAGTACAACTTAATAAAAATATAGGACATCGATTCAGCAATTCGATTCAATCAAATCACAGTAAAAACTATGACGGTGTAGACAGTAGACACTTCTTTACTAAGTCAGTTGCGACGTGAAAATCTCGGGATGACCAAAGTAGGAACCTACTTTACAACATTAAAAAGTGTCATCTGTTTCCAATAAAGCCAAAAGTTTGGGCCTCAATTCTGCTATTACAATAGTGTCAGAATGGTCTATCATTGATTTCATAATTGTTGATTTTGACAACTTTGGTAATCTACTAATATGATGGCGTCATTATGACTTTCCAATGGACAACCACTGACACTCCATTGAAAAAAATGGCATAGAATGGTAGTCTCGTACATAATAACAAATTAATGACTGATGCTATTCACATAAGTAATATGTAAAAACATATATAAATTAAATTTGGCGGGTTTTATAATATTGGCAATACGACAATGTCATTATAACACAATTGTAGTTACAAGACCATTGACCGACCAATGGTCGATCCATTATGAATTTAGCAGATTACGAACTTTTAGCAAAATGACAATGGGGTGAGAATGGGATACAGCAGACTTGGCCCCTTGAACTCTTCAAAATCTAGAACAACGCATACTCACAGTGTAGGTACACGCCAGCACATCAAGCTACCCGAAACTGTCAAATTTTCCCAATCAACCTTGAACCTAATGCTTCAGCGATAAAGTGGAAAATCTATTAAAGAAATTTGACAGATTGTAGTAGCTTGATGAGTCTGTACTACACAGACTTTCACTAATTTATCGAACACGCGCCCCAAGAATAAGGCCCCGTACCACTATGTCGTGACAACAGATAATCGTGAAGTTTTAAGTGTCGTTGCTTGTGTATTTAAATGTAGGTGTTCACATTATAAGACGACACGATTACTGTCGTCCACGAGTTTTGCCAACTAAAAATCAACGATTAATTAATCGTCTCGACATAGTGAGAACGGGGCCTGGTGATAAAAAAAACACGTTGGTTGCCATAAACAACAATTTACCCTATGCGCACTATTTTATATAATTAAATTATATCAAATAAAGGAAAAATTAACAAACAAACGTACAATCACTAGGAATAACTGTAATTATGTAAAAACCCAAAGGAAAATGGTGTTCGCAAGCCGGTGTCACGACCCGCGCGCTCGCAATTAAATAATTATAAATAATCTCTGCCCACGCGCATCCGACAAAGACCCCAACGATTTGCTCTCGAAAACTCGATATAAAATCGCTCTGATACAATTATCTCGATCGAGTATGAACGTAGAAGGCTATAAGAGTAGAGGAAGACCAAAGAAACGATGGATGGACTCTGTCAAGGATGATATGGCTAGAAAGGAGGTGACTGCTGAGATGACGAGTAATAGAGAAGTATGGAAGAAGAAGTCATGCTGTGCCGATCCCAAATAAATTGGGATAAGGGCAGGTTAATGATGTTGATGATAATTATCTTCATTAAAAGTTGATACAACATTGTTGAATTGTGTCTAGGTAGACTCATTCTGTTGAAGGTCTGATGGAGTCATTTCATGCAATCGTAGGTTTTGGAAGACATTTCTTTAGCGTGGGGCGTGTATTTAAGGACATAATCAGTTGCTGTAGATGTGCAATATTTTGCCTATCATATAATGTGATATGAAGTACCTTAATTTGTTGAAGGTGATTCAGCAGAAGAAATTATCTGATCAGTTTTTCCAAGGGTTCTGTCTAGTAATACAAGCTCTGCAGGGTTATGTATGCTTTGGAAAATGATTTGTGGTAATTTCAAGAAATACATGTCAATGGTTAACCCTGCACTGGAGGAGGTTGCTGAAGATGCAAGGTCACCATCATCCACGTGCACATTGCCCACAAAGTTGCACCACAGAGCAGCTAGAAAAAAACCGATGATTCAGCAATGATAGCGAGTTATTAATTACAGTAATAAAATACAAAGAACAAACAAGTTTGCTCGATAGTACTCGATTGGAACGAATACTAGGAATATAATCAAACATTAATTGTGGCGCTATTTGCCACAAATTGCCCCACATTATGTCAGGTGCATTATCAAGTTAATTGCATATATCTAAAATTATAATCCTAATAGAGATAAATATCTATTTCAGGAATGAGGACAGGCTTTGACATTTCTGATTGCATTTTATACTGTTTTTATTTTAGTGACGTTTTATAGATCGAACGAGCTAGAGGGTTAAGTGAGGAAACAGAGAAGATACCAGTCCATCCAGACCGATGTCTGTTATTTTTTATTACTTCGTGAATCATAACATCACGCCTGTAATCTCCGAAGGGTTTAGGCAGAGGTTTAGGTACCTACTTAATAGTAGACCCAGATTTCGCCAGTTATCTTTAAGCCCCATGTAATAGGGGGCGAGCCTTTTGCCATCAACCGGGCACAGATACAGACTCCGTGGCTACTAGGTACTGATTAATTCCTGATAGAAAGACTTTTTGCCCGACCCGGGAATCAAACCCAAGACATGAAAATTTCGCTCAGGGCTGAACCAGAGACAATCCTACTTAGGAAACTTTTTACCCTACATGAGTGATTAAAAACAGCAGGCAATGTTCAGTTCTGACGAGATTTTATCTGAATGACGTATACAATCGATACTGAAGTAATCTATATCAATCAGCTGATTGCCACTAATGATTTCGAGACATATTGTCGGCAAAATACACTCGAGAGCAATGAATCCGGGTCACTTAAAGAATGTTAAAAATCTCGGAAACTAAAAATGATAGGTTAATGCAATAAATTGTATTTAATAGACAATGTAATACTCCTTAAATGAAAGTAAAAAAAATATGAGTCACCATACATTTTATTAACACAAAATTACATAAAGAAAAAAACTGCTGATCTCTCCTTAAAACAAAAATAGGAAACATGAAATTTTTTAACTTTATTACGATTTTCTTGAATTTTAATACTTCGTATTGCCTCCTCGTGCTTCCATTACTGCGTTTACGCGGTTTGGCATGCTGTACACCAAGTTCCTTATACGATTTTGGGGAATATTCTCCCATTCCTCTGTGAGAGCAATTTTGAGCTCACGAAGCGTGATTGGGGGAGGGTTTCGTTGTTTTACGCATCTGCCTAGCTCGTCCCAAGCATGCTCGATCGGGTTGATATCCGGGCTGCGCGCTGGCCACTCCATACGAGTAATGTTCATCTCTTGAAGGTAGTCATTCACAATCCTACCTGTATGAGGTCGGGCATTGTCATGCATAAATATAGCATCCTCACCTAAATTGACCATAAATGGACCAACGTGATCATTGAGGATTTCTTCCACATATCTTACGCTAGTTAAAGAGCCGTTTTCTATGATCACCAGCTCTGTGCGACTTTCAGAAGAAATTCCGGCCCACACAAGTACAGACCCACCACCGTAGGCTACTTTTTCTTCGATGCATGCTTGCTTGAATCTTTCCCCTGGTCTTCGATACACTCTGTGTCTTCCATCGTGCTTGTAGAGCATAAATTTTGATTCGTCGGAGAACATAACTTTTGACCAATCTTCAATACTCCAATTTACGTGGCTCTGGGCATATCTTAGTCTTGAAATACGATGCCCACGCTCCAGTTTAGGGCCGTTTGCAGGTCTAAGGGGTTTTAAGTTAGATTCAGCAAGCCGACGTCTTACTGTCCATGCACTTGGGTTACTTCCTCCGAGGCGTCGAAACTGATTTGTGAGTTCAGTTCCTGTGAGAAAGCGATTTCGAAGCATGGTGTTCACCAAGTATCGGTCTTCTCGTGCTGTGGTACACCTGGTTCTGCCCGTTCCTGGTCTGCGTAGGTTAGAACCAGTTTCTTCGTAACGTCGGAGAACTCTTTGTACTGTTGACAGCGACACACCGACAGTCCTGGCTGTATCGCGCTGACTCCGGCCGGTTTCCAGCATTGTAAGTATTCTGATGCATTCTTCAGGCGTAAGCGACATAATTTCAGCTTGAATAATGAATATAGAGCACTATCAACATGGTTTATGTACCCACATAAATGACAGATTACAAACAAAAGCAAAATCAAAATCTTCGAAAGTGGCCCTTTTTCAAATTTGATTTTTTTATGATATAACTATACAATAACTAAGAAGTTTTAATACCTTCATTTAAGGAGTATTACATTGTCTATTAAATATAATTTATTGCATTAACCTAGCATTTTTAGTTTCCGAGATTTTTAGGATTCTTTAAGTGACCCGGATTCATTGCTCTCGAGTGTATATTGAGAGCTCGTGGCTAAATAATAACAGCCGCTCGGCTCGATATTTAGGTTAAGCCGTGCTTGCCTAGGTTGGTCTGTGGATGGGTGACCACCCATTACATATGTGCCTCGGAAAGCACGTTAAGCAGTTGGTCCCGGCTGTCATTCGTAGATCTTTCGACAGTCGTTACAGGTAGTCAGTGGCCCACAAAGTCCGACAACCAGTCTTACCAAGGGGTATCTTATTAGTCAGTATTAACTGGGTTGTGGAGGTCAGATAGGCAGTCGCTCCATGAAAAAATACTGGTATTCAGCTGCATCCGGTTGGCTGGAAGCCGACCCCAACATAGTTGGGAAAAGGCTAGGCAGTTGGAGATGTCGGCGGAATTTACATAACAGTATGCAATGTAATGCATTACTAGCCAAATCCTTTGCAAAAGACCGGACGGCATGTCTTTGTTTCCATGGAAGATGGGTAGGCCTTTAGTGGGATGCTACATGTGTCGATACTCTTGCGCCTTCCCATCTTCCTAGTTTATCGTGCTGTGCAGGGGCCGCAGCGGCTGCGGAGAACCTCAAGCGGCGAAAATATAGTAACCTTATCAAGGTGTCGCTTTGTATCCTAGGCGAATAGGCATGACGACAGTATCAATAAATTGCAAATCTATTTTGTCCGTCTCTTAGAGTATTGGAAATTAAAGGACACGTATTTTTTGTTTTTGTATATCAATGAATATTGACCAAGATAAAACGCATCAAAACTCGGGAGTGGGGGCTCGTGACGTCAGAACTAGCTAAAATTATACCATATGGCGTGACGTATTGAGAATTTTAAAAGCGTCGTATCTTCGTCAATTTTGGTTTACGTAACAAAAGAAAAAACACGGGTTAAATATTTTTTGATAATCTAAGTGACGGACTAATTAGATTTTTTTTGTCGTCTCGCCTATTCTAGGGTGTGCTACTGATCATCAAACTGAATGAGTTGTGAAAAAATAATCAACGGCCCCATACACAATTCCAATACTACTCGACCAAATTTATGAGACAGCTGTTTTTTTTTACGATTTCGATTGTGGTCCCATGGAGAAAGTTGTTTAGTTTGAGGGAGGGGGAGCACACCCTTGAATTTGACTGGGATGCAAAGCAACACCTTGTATTTTCGAGCAGTTTGGGTTTGAAACTGCAAACCCAAACTGCTGCTTACAGTCTTTTCAAGGAAATTTCAAAACGCTTAGTTGACACTTCCCGTGACCCAAAGGCTGGCTTTTACCTTGGCCAAAGGCTTAGCGTTGCCATACAGCGTGGTAACGCCGCCAGTCTCTTAGGGAGACCAGTTGACAGTGTTGAGGAGGAGGTTTTTGACGCCATTTTTTAGTTTATTGCTAAGTTTAGGTTATTTTAATGTATAAATCCTTTTTGTGATCGTTGCCATCTGTTTATACAAAGTCAAAAATCAACCAATTTAATAATGCTCTAATTCTAGACAATTACGTTGCCAATTTAGTAACAGATAACTGTCGACAGGTATCACTCATAAAGGAAGTATAATTTAATGAATAAGCTAGGTAGGTAAGTAGGTTACCAGCTATGACTCACGGACAGCTATTAACTGAGGCAGGCAGACTCTGTGTTTAGTTTCTATTAACTAAGTATACAAGATTGTAGCTTGGGTAAAAACGCAATTTACCATAAAGCCTATTTTTGCAAGACGCATGACATGAGCCATAAAACGCATGTGACTGAACGAGTGAAGAACATAAATGCTGATGAATGGAGAGGGAGAGGAAGACCAAAGAAAAGATGGATGGTTTGTGTGAGGAATAATATGAAGGAAAAAGAAGTTAATGATAGCGTGTCGTTCGACAGAGGAGAATGGAAGAAAATAACGTGTTACGCCGACCCCAAGACAAATGGGACACGGACAGTCGGGCAGGAAGATGATACATGACATGAGCCAACTATAAGACCAAGTAATGGAGAATTTATAAAGATGACACCTATAAGTAGCTAAAAGAATTAGCATTGAATATATTAACAATAATATTAAACCACCATTACCACCATTTATTTCAGGTAACAAAGACCCATAGATAAATACCTTAACCTAAAAATACATACTAATAACAAGAAGAAACAAGGCAGCAACAACAAAACTAATATAGAAGGTAGAGTACCTACAGACTTTATGGGTAATCAGAAGCCCAAAAGTCCAACTAGTCTTACCAAGAGTATCGTGTTACGATCACAGATTGAAAGAAGAAAGAAAAAGCATTTATTAGCCCGCACAGGACAAAACACATAAAATAAAATAGTGAAATTATCAACTACTTAACAAAATTTAAACATTGAAAAAAAAAAAGAAAATGAAAATAAAACGAAATTGGTCCTGTCTAAGGTCAAAAGGCCCCCTATCTCAGCATGGTGCTGTAACATTAAAAAAAAACGTCGCAGCGCTGGCAGTCGCTCCATGTAAAATATTGGCATGGAGTAACATCCATTTAATCCAGGTGTAGCTGGGAAAAGGCTACACACGCTAAGTAACACTGCGCAAAAATTATTACTGTGATACGATTTTTTTTTCAGTGTGATAAATTTCGGTTTACCTCAGCGCGTAATGTACCCAAAGCATTGTGCTCAGGGTGCACTGAATAGATATTTAAAGTAAAATTAGAACTTTGATCTTCATATCTCCATAACTAGAAGGTACACATGATCCCGAACAAAAAATGATCTCAATGACGGGAAGAACAAGTGCCTTTTGGCTTCGTTAGGCCCCTTATTTTGTGGGGAAGATGATATGGCTGGAAAGGATTAGATATTTAGTGAAAATGATGTCTGATATAGATGGAAAAGTTACCCGCTGTCATTTATTGTAACAGTTTAAAAAGACGTTGACTTGACCTAATTATATCTATATTACATCAAAAATATGATGAAATCTATCACTCATTTCCGCCGATTACTAACTAAACATCGCATCCTACTCATAAGCCATATCTTTCCACTGACATCGATTAAGTCGGGGAAGTATTCACTGCATTTATACGAAATTACACGTCATTTAGGTACATTTTCCTCTAGCATACGTCATAAGAAACTAGCTAAATATAGAATTTTAATCAAAAGTCTTAAACGTCACTTACTTAGTTAAGTTTTTGTTGGCATTTTGTTAACACTAAAATGCGAAGCTTTTGTTTGTCATAATGTCATATTTTGGGGGAATAGTAACGCCCCCGCCAAGTTGGGCACGAATAGGGTTACCATCCATCCGGTAGAAATAAGGAAGGATCGGATCGGTCATGGTCACTGTCATGTCCGGCATTTTGGCGTTCCATCCCGACTTTGTCCGGTCTGACAATGGCCAGGGCTTCCACTTCTTGTGAAATAAAAGTTTATAATAACTTCTGAAAAAACATAGATAAGATGAGTGTTCGGACTTTTTGTCAGAATTTTTCAAATTTCGAATTAAAGAAAGCAAGAATGATCGGAAACCTTTATTTTTGCAGGAAGTAATCAGATCACAGGATAGTTTTGATTTGATTGGGGCATTTGAGGTAAGAGTCTAAATAGATATTCTCTGTAATCTTTACCTTTAATATTATAGTGTTCTGGCAATGTTTAGTTCGCCTAGCAATTTTGGTATTAGAGCAATATTTCAGTATTTATATGAACTTTTAATATATACCTATCAGTAAATTACACTTTTCAGCCCGGAAAACAGGAAATAGTATTTAGTTTGGTATGATAAACATTAATCACGTCATTGTACGAGGAAAGATAGTAGGCATGTAGGTAAAATATTTTTGGTGTATGACGCATTTATTTTAGGAAATATATTTTTAATGATTGTTTACCACGATTGTTACATTTCGGGGAAATACTAATGGTACCTACAATAGCTTCCTTTTTTCTCTCATCTCATCGATACTGAACTCACCCCTAAGCTATGGCACACGACTACTTTAACACCCTGTATACTATTACAGTTACACCTCTGCCTAATGCGTTATATTATGTAGAACTGCCTAACGGAAAAGTCACGAGAGAATGTTTTCACTACATTTTCCGTATTATAACAACTTTCTATAATGTTACACTCTAATGATAATATAGCAAATACACATTCAAGTTCTTCCCATAATTAGATAGCTTCATTAAAATCTATTTAGCGGTTTTTGCATTACTTATGTATTGATGAACTTCACTCACATTAGTAAGTGAAGTCTCTCACTTTCTCTGTTATATAAATTAAATGAAAACTCATTTATATGTTACCTACAATTACGTACTTTTTGTGGTACATGGGAAATTACGATTATTCTTGAATGGTTTTTCCACGACGATGTAATCTTAGTCGTAAAATGTATTTTATAATCTTTTGTATTGCAGATTCGATGTCATAAATTCAATATTGATATGACAGTAGCATGCGAAGGGTTAGTAGAGAATTTGTTCGTAGTCTTCTTTATCGTGTGGCGATTGCCTAACCTGCAGGCTTAGCCAAGTTGACAATCTACAATCGTTAACGCTAGTAGAAAACTAAACAAATGTATGGGAATGACATCATCTCAACGTTAAATCACGTGATTAACACAAACGAATAGAAAATTCGTAGACAAGTTACATCGTTCAAAATGATAGAATAGAATATTATCGTTTCTAAAATGTCGATCGCTATACTCTTTGGTCAAAACGCTCACCATAGACTAAAGTCTAGGTTTTTTCTTAGACATTAGAGAACGAGCGATCGACTCAGTCGTGTCAACTTGGCTACCAATTTAGCGCTTTCTACAATCGTTTACACCGAGGCGTTTACGATTGTAGAAAGAGAATCGATATGAAACGTTTGTAACTTGGCTGGCATGGGACTCTGACCTGGCTTTACATGCCGTCAAAAAATATCTCACTGGCATGCTGGTTTCCTCACGATGTTTTCCTTCACCGAAGCAAGTGATTAGTAATAATACATTATTTTTTGTTCGTAGTTGTTTCCTTAGCTGTGTTTCGGGAAAACTTTTATATGTGTTTAACAGGAAATTCAGTTCATGCACTGATTAAAATCTGACATCAGCCACCGTAATTAGTTATCAATAGATTTTCCTTTTTTAATTGATTTTTCTAATCGACCCGATTCCCTGATGATATCACAAATGGAAACCGAAATACAAAATGTAAATTAAATAAAAATAAATGTTAAATTCCGTTATCGGGCCCAATCGCTCTATCAGGAGTCGATACTATTATTTTCAAGATCGAAAACGTCGGCAAATCGTCGCGATATATCTAAATATGTTATCACCGATTACAGACGGTATTGTCATCTAATCAGAGGATCTGATCTATCGGAACTTTTGTTGTTAGATCAGATTTTATTTGTAAACTTAATTAGATCGAATACTGCATTACCCAGATATGCGTAATCATATAATTGATAATCTAGATCAATATCTATACGGTACCTAATTGGTTAATCAGTTTTGTGATTACTCAAACTTGGTTAGTCAGATAAATAAAAGTGCCGCTTGTTCGATAAAACCTCGATCTCTTAGAGTTCCGTGTGTTGATTCAAACAAAAACTATTGTTAATGGATTATCTACAATAAATCTAAATTGGACAAGCATTGTTACCATGTTATGTATTAAATGGTCTATGTAATCTAATGTTGGCAAATCTATGATCTGTTTATTCGTTCAATGTAATAGGATTTAATTTGGAGATTGATTAGAAGTTTGATCGTGACTCTGTCCTAGATATTTACCAAGTAAATAGGTAGCATATTATCATGGGAAATAATAAGTATGATGGAAAAATTCACTTCAGCAGAGTTTTGGCAACACTGTTACATACCGATCCATTTGACGGAGGAGCTCGTGGCTAAATAACGTAACGTAATAACAGCCGCTCGGGTAAATCATCAAGTTAAGGCGCGCTTGCCCAGGTTGTTCCGTGGATAGGTGACCACACGTTACATACCGAGTTTCCCCCGTGCCTCGGAAAGCACGTTAAGCCGTTGGTCCCGGCCATCATTTGTAGATCTTTGACAGTCGTTACAGCTAATCAGTAGCCGTAAAGACTGACAAACAGTCTTACCAAGGAGTTTCGCATAACCCTGTACTAACTGGGTTCTCCAACCAAGGTTACCGACGAAGCCCGAAGAATTGCCAAACTTAAGTGGCAGTGGGTAGGGCACATTGCTCGCAGAACAGATGGCCGATGGTGCCGAAAAGTTCTGGAGCGGCAACCGCGAACCGAAAGACGTGGCGTTGGAAGGCCCCCCACTAGGTGGACCGATGACCTGGTGAAGGCTGCGGGAATCCGATGGATGCGAGTCGCACGGGACCGGTCAATGTGGCGAAACTTGGAGGAGACGTCTTGCGGCTGAAATGATGATGATGATGATGAACTGGGTTCTGGAGGTAAGAAGGCATGTAAAATACTGGTATTGAGTTGCATCAGGTAAGCCTGGAAGCCGATCCCAATAGAGTTGGGAAAAGGCTAGGGTGATGACAATAATTACGTTTTTGTGAAAAACATTGCAGGACTAAGTAGGTTTTCTGAAAAAAACTATAGTGATCTCAGTTCAGATTTTGTATTGACAGCTTCGTTTGCCATCACTATATGGCCACAGAAGTGACACCCATAGATCATTAGTTTACAGACACGTAGATATACGACAGTCTTTTATGTGGATTGTCAGGCTACATTGACCTCTAACTTATGAGCTTTTTAACTCTACTATTTGGTCGTACTGTGGTATTCTGCTGCATCCGATTAGACTGAAAACCGGCCCCAACATAGTTGGGTAAAGGCAGGTGATGATGATGATGATGATTTGGTTTTAGCGATTGTCAGACTTTTAGGCAACCGACTGATTGCACGGAACAGAAACAAGAATTTGGGCAAACAACTAAAAACCTTCAGAGTTTACAATGTAAAATCGACTAATCCTATTTTTGAAGTCGGTTAAAATGTAGCCTATAGCAGGGAGGCATAATAACGGATCGATTGACACCTTATTCATCAAAATCGGATGAATAGTTTAGGCTCTACGGAGGAACATGCGCAAATACAAACATACTTACATACAAAGACTGATTTTTAGATGGTGACTATTTTCGAGCGTTTCCTTAACTGTCACCCATCAATCTGCCGCGACAAGCTTAACCTCGTCACATTGAAACGTGCACCCCACCCATATAAAATAGCACATCCTAAAGATAAGCAATTATAACTTTATAGAACAGTTACTTTACATACGTAATCCTATTCGCTAAGATAAAATCGCTAAGGAGTTGCAATATCGAGGCTTATCGCTACATTGTTTCATAGAACAGGCTCATTCTTATACCGGCCATCATCTATGTACTACGTCAAGAAAGAAAAAAGAATAGAAAGAGAGATAAGTGACATGGGAGTGAGTGAAAGTGAGTGATTAATGTGTAACGGGTTTTTTTAGTGACGTCAGACGGTGATTAACGTGATTGTGATTTTATTGCAAAAAGGTTTGGTTATTGAGACGTTTTGGCAAAGTTAATTTTACTGGAGGAGAATATTTTATTATAACTTTAATTATTATGTCTCGCTCACTAGTAATTTTTCTTTTTTTTTTGTGACTAAGTTGTTCCATATTCCACACATAATTTAAAGTTGAAGACTATATTATAAACTCTATATACGAGTATTTTCTTTTTAATTTCCTACCACAATTACGCAGCTACCTTCTACAAAAATTCTTCAGCAAAACATTTAAGAATTAAAATGAAAACGTAAAAGTCTCACTTATTTTAATTAAAATAAAGACTTCCGTGAATTCGCGGCAATCTGCGGGGTTTATTTCTGCAATTTGTTAATTTTATCGCACGCAATCTCTTTTACTTGGATTTAGGTTTTTTTATGTATGACTTTTGAGTTGATTTCCGTCGGTTTACGTAATTTTATACGAAAAACTCGATAGTGGTACAATGTTATTGTTCCTAGTTCCTATGATTTACATAAGTTTGGCTTCATGAGTAGGTACAGTCGTGGTCTTTTCCGCCTGATCAGTTAAAATTTTTTTCGCTTAAATCATGCGGAGGCGCCGGCAGCCACTCCACCTTAAACTTTAGGGCTATTAGGAAAGCGTCAACTTTGGCGCGCAAAATAACAATAACTCTCGTTTGGCATGTGTCGCCGATCGGTATCTTTTCATTAATTATTTCTATATAAAGTCAACGGGGCGGGGATAAAGAGCGCATCTATGTTGTAAGTGCAAGCAAAAATTAGCTTAGTGGTGATCAGGCGGGAGTGTCCTCGATAGTACATTCACCAACACATCAAGTTACTGCAAATTGGCCAATTTTCCCAAATTTTAAACAATAAAATGTTATGTATGTTCAAAATCGAATAAGAAAATTTGTGTTGAGTGAGGAATAATTCGAATGAAAAGAAAGTTAATGATGACGTCACGTTTGACATGGAGAATACGAGAAAAATTCTCCTTTCCAAAAAGTGAGCTACGGATATTTATTTTTAAAGATATATTTTTCTCAATCTTAGGCACGCGTTCTTTAGTGGCAGAGAGTTGTTTTTTTTTTAAATTATGACGCAAGAGAAATATATGGAGAGCCTTGAACAGATTTTTGACTTCACATTTTCAGGCCAGTAGTATCAGGCCAAGTGATTAATCGTCTTTGCAGAACTCATACTCGCTTTCATCAATCTTACACCGCTTCTGCTACATTTCTGCTCACCCACCAACCGAGGCTCAAAGACTAACAAACACAAACAAAAATCACTCACACAAGCAAAATCATTATAACCAATTACAAACGTGTTGTTCTCGTCCAGCTCCATTATAACTGATCAATTATAGACATAACACCATAATCAGTGACCAATTAACTTAATGCCATTAACTGAATTAAATGACACAATTGATTACTAGAAACGGAGGTCGGAATTATCGGTAATCGTTTGAAATCACGATAGATTTTTTTTTATGTGGCGTTCTATAAATAAATAGGTTTGCTTGTGGCTCGTGTATGAGGTTATGATGTGGCAATGTTGTGCTTTTACACCACAAAAAGGGCAGTGATAGCTCAGGGCCAGTGGTGTGACCGTCGGTCTGTTGGTCTCGAGTTCACACCCAAGGTGCGGGCTGCGGGACTGTTCGAAAGAGATACCGAGGCCCCGGAACACAAAGGGTGATGAAGTAACATGGATGGGTTTTAGTCAGTAAAAGTCTGACACTCCTGCTCCGCCCAGAGCGGAAGGAGTCATTTGATAATTTCCCATCCGAAAAAAAAAACGTACCTCTCATTTTTCAGATTCATGTGCGCGTTGTAAGTATAACTATCACTTGCTTCGGTGAAGGAAAACATCGTCAGGAAACCAGCATGCCTGAGAGATAGTTCTTGACGGCATGTAAATTGTAAAGCCAAGTCAGAGCCCCGTGGGCAGCATAAAAGCTCTGACACCAGGTTAGGCACTAACCACATGATAAAGAAGAAGACTACCTAAAAAAACGCCCTAACACGTCAAAAACTTATAACACTTCACTCACAATAAAAGTCCAAGTTTTCTTGACAAACAACACCTGAACTGCACACGAGTGGTCTTACTTCACGACAAACATTTGAATAGTATAATTATGTGTCGTTCACTGAGAAAATGTAAGCCTGCATCAATTTTCTCAGTGCGAACACTTTTTAGACGCACTAATCACGTATCGTCTGTAGTGAAATAGATCATTGTTCTATGAAAACAGTAATTTGCCACGTCAAAACAAACATAAATTGATTATCATTTACTTGCAAAATGAAAACCCCGTACAAAACTGCCATTTACTAGAAGATTAACTCGTCAATTTCGCAGCAAACCTTATTTATAATTCATCGCCGCGTTTGTACTGGTCGTGACACGCGACGCTCAAGCCGACCGCCAGTAATTAGCAAACAAATTGATTCGAACGTTAACCTAACTGGTACACACGACAAAAGAGTTTGGTTTGGAGTTTGGTATGACGAACAGTTTGAATGACATAGACCGTCTCATTCTGTGTATAGAATAACTTCTTAATAAACGTTACTACTTACTATTAATAATATTGTTCAAATCCAGCCTGTCCCGTGCTGTCCTACCCCAGCGAAACCCAACTTCAAGGCTCGTACCGCACTAGGGGCGCCCTTTGCAACTACACTCTTAGTTTGGCACCTGGCTGAAGGACTTACTCTCAAAGCACCCACAGAAGAGTCCGGTTAAGCAGGCGACAAACTCCTTGGGTGACCTGGAAGGTGCCATTCACAAAAAATAAAGGTTCGGTCGATCTTGAACGGAAAGCTTCCGATGCGGCTGCGGATATCAAACTCTGACATATACTTCTGACAGTAACGGGATGATTAAACCATAATAATTAAACACAATTAACAAAATCAAAAGTGTCCTTCTAATGTTTTTGTTTTCCAACATAATACAAACATAAAAATCATCAATTTGTGCCACTCAAATCCTCGCCACTTCAAATTCAGATCACGGCCACAACTTTGCCGTAATTAAGTTAACTGCACGCATAACTCATTTTCCGTCAGAAAAAGCTCATTTATAAATGTGGTGCACGTTTGTGAACTGTCCCTGAGGTATAATAAAACCCATTATTTCTCTATAATTTCTAAAAAAAAAACTTGACAGCTTAGAACTCTATACTCTATGGCCGGCTGTCAATACTTTTTTCGCATGACAGCTTAAGTAAGCTGTTGCCTGTAGCTGTCGGTTCTCAAGCCTAGGTTATTATCTGATATAATTGCCTGCCTATAAATTACAGGGCTATTAGAAACAATGTTAGAACTGTCAATGTGACGTTAATCCACATTAATCTTAGTTTTGTTTTGCGTCACTTCTGTGGAATTTTTTTACAATAGGTTTAAAAAAATAGTTAGGTAAACAACTTTATTACCATTGGATGAATAAATCTAGTTGATTTTGTATCCTGTATGAATGTAAAAAAGGGGACTATTATTCCCGTATGTTTCACGGATATTTACAGGAGTGACTAACAAAGGGAAACGGGTACTTCCAAGGACACTCTCTCTACTAAAGGGTGTAAAACACCTTTTAACGAAGCCGAAAGGCACTTGTTCTCCTCGTCATTGCAATCATTTTTTTGTTCTACACCATACCTGGGAACCTTCTAGTTATGGAGATATAGGGGTAGGGATATGGGGGACGGGGGTCAAACTCAACTTTTTGATAACTTTTTTTTAAACACAAGTTTTCAATGTTAGAACACCTCCACAACCCCCGTACTATTCAATCCATCCATCAGCACAATGTTTTGAGTGCGTTACATTGAGTTCTACAACAAAACATGATTTTTCACCCCAAAAAAAAAAGTCGTTTCCCATCAATATTTTTTGCGTAAAGTTACTTAGTTTGATGTACAGAATGCTTCGTGATGAGGTGGTTTACAGCCTGTATATTTAATTCATCTGAGCAGGCAAAAGTGTTGCTTTCCAATCCAACTCAAACAAACAACCAACAGCTAAAATCTATAAATAATTAGATTAGCTATCATTGGATCAAATAAATTCTTCAATGATATTGATAATAGAAGTAGTATATAAATTACTACATAGATAGGGAAATACACCAAGTATACATATTTTATGAGGAAATAATTTCCGTTGAAAATCATTGTACAATTTTGAGTCACTTATAAAGGGTCTATTTTATTTAAACGTTATTTTTAACAAGACACTTTTCCTTTTCCAGATTACTTCACCCAAAGCCAAGAGTACCAGAAGTACGCGTCTGCAATGGGGGTGTCAGAACACCCAAAGGACGATTCTCCCCGGACTACGCCAGAATTGTCCCGGGCTGACCAGTCACCCTCCGAGCGTCTACCTCCGGGGTCCGCAGACAGTGACGATGCTGACGAGTTCGCGCCGAAGAGGAAGCAGAGACGGTATAGGACCACCTTCACCAGTTTCCAACTTGAGGAGTTGGAGAAGGCTTTCTCCAGGACACATTATCCTGATGTTTTTACGAGGTTAGTTGAACAGTCTAGTAATTAATTGGAGAGGTATTTTTTTAATAATATGAGAGAAGATAAACGGAAGAGTTGGATAGCTCTTTTGTTTATGAGATAGAGTACTCTGACCAACACTGGCTGGTTAGATAAGTTCCTCCTTTTTCAATGGCCTTCGAATTCCTGATTTATTCTTCGTTCGTACTACTGAGTTTCGGCCCACATAATAAAATCCTGGTTCGTCCCAAACAATTTGCTCCCTTCGTCCTAAAACATATTTTTTCTGTCCATCAACAACATTAAAAAAGGTGACACGTTTACTTCACCTAAGTACCTACATTGCATTTGAGAATTCCAAAAATACGATTCCTACATAAATCTTCAACTAATCCTAATCCGTTTAAATACTCAATGAAATTCTTGAATGAAATCACAAAGGTGTGGTGAAAACATTTCCACTTTTTATCAATAATTTATCAATCAAATAATCCGTCTCTTCCTTGTTTTATAATAGGATAATGAAGATAAAATGGCCGCTTAAGTAACATTAAGTTCTCTAGTGAACTAATTGCTACAGGATTATCATAACATAATCCATCGTAAAAATGAACTGAAGTTTATTACGTTTATCTTCCATTTAAGTACATTTATGCAATAACAATAGCTATATTAAATAGAATACACACGGATTAAAAGAGTCTATTATTATTTTTTGTCAGTCTATGGTTCCTACAGAAAAAAAAAACAACTGTTCCCCGCCTTAATTTGCCTGGATGACATTCTTGCACGACGAAATTAACTGACAACTTCAACATGATAAAGAATTTACTTAACAATTTCATTATTGGTCTGGTACGTATGTAGCCATATAGTTAATAATGACTTAATTAGGTTTATTATTTATTTACTTGGTCGACATCATGAACCAAGATGGTACCTACAGTCTGTCACTTTTTTTACCGTTTCTTCTAGTGCAAGCTACAATAAAAACTTCTCTTGTTTGGAAACTGGTTTTATAATTATATGCCCTTTTGTTTCAGAGAAGAGCTCGCTATGAAAATCGGCCTAACAGAAGCGCGAATACAGGTAACATTTCATATCAGCCTTTATTAATTGAAGTTTCCTACGAGAAAACTTCAGAAATGAAACCCTGTAAATTCCATCGACACATGCAATCTAGTTACCCAAAGGTGACCTTTGTTTGATTGATTTAGTTTTTTTGTCACCGACTTCTGAAACTAAATTTATTTTTCACTTTTTTAAGTCGGTATTATTTTTTGCAAAAAAGTTTTTAATTTTTCTAGTTTTAGTTGTTCCCAAACAAATATTTGCCATGAATTTATTTTACATTGTTAACAATACATGTCATGGTAATAGGCTTATCCCCAATAAATGGAACTTAACAGACCTACCTAACTGTCGAAATGTGGGTGTATTTACATCTGCGTACCCTCTCAGAGCATACAAGCGTGATGTTGTAAAAACAATAAACATCCAAGCGATTGCAGCAATCACGGCAGAATTACCCTCTATTTTTGAAGAGTTCCATTGTATATCTCCGAAGATCAGCGTCACCAAATTTAAATGAAACCACCTCAGGAGCATACTCTTTCAAATATAAAAAGAATCATCAAAATCGGTTCATAAACGACGAAGTTATCCGCGAACAAACATAAAAAAATATATATACTCGAATTGAGAAACCTCCTTTTTTGAAGTCGGTTAAAAAGAAAGTAGGTACAAATTGCCATGTTAAAAAATTAACCAGACATAAGTCTTTTTCTTACCGCAAAAAAGAAACTCATAAACTTAAAAATATACTTGTTACTCCCATAAAATTAAGTGTGCCACATAATAATTATTTAACACACAATAACATTCAGCTGGTATCTCATTACGGAGCAGTAATTGTGGCGCTGGACATGTTCGCATTAATGAAAATTACCTATTCCGTTTGTTAATTATCTGTGGCGATGTAAGGGGGGTGACAGACTGACGCGATGACGTCTATAGACGCGGTTCGGAATCATTTGTTTGAGATTATATTGTTCTAATAACTTTGATATTGAAAGTTCTGAGATTAAGTACAACTACAATTTTTGAAAAACTCTACGTTTAAATTATAGCGAGAAAATGGCAATACAGAAATTTAGCAAGACAAAATATTTTGAACTAAAACAGCTTGCTGGTAAGCCTAGTCTTCTTGTTCTTTTCGAAACTATGGTAATGACATTATTGTTGTAACAAAAGAGTTGAGCCCAGTAGGTGGCAACGCCAATCGCAGCATCAGTGGCGTTTTTTTTTTAGATCCTCAGAAGTGCAGGTATTTGGGTATTTAGGACACGCCAACCTAATTATGGGACATGATTAGTTCAGGAGCACCATAATCGCACTGGGTGTCGATGTAGTCTATAATCCCCCATTTTACAAAATTCTGCTTGCAGTGGCCTACTCGAGGCGGCGGCGACCTCTCGCTCCCGGCCTTGGTTCAATCCATGGTCCGGAGCGAGACGGAATGGGACGCCGTCACCTCCTTCTGCGAAGCAGTCATGCTAGCGAAGGAGGTGGCGGAACAGGACAGGGAGAGATCCTCACGTCCCGGCCGCCGCGGGAGACGCCCCGGGCGTCGGGGACCACGTGGTGGCTTCCGGCCACCGTAGGCGCGGGCCTGTGGACGGGGAGCTATGGGCTAGCTCGCCGTCCGTACGTCTCATGACGACAGGCCGTGTCGACGGCGCGTTCGTGTTCCACGCGCGCCTCAAAGAGAGTCAGCAATAGGGAAGGGGTCCGCAAGGACCGAAGCCTGCCGGGGCTGCGGGACTATTCGAAAGAGATACCGTGGCCCCGGAACACAAAGGGCGATGAAGGAACATGGATGGGTTTTAGTCAGTAAAAGTCTGACACTCCCTCCTGCTCCGCCCAGAGCGGGAGAAGTCATTTGATGCTTTCACATCAGAAAAAAAAAAAAAAAAAGAAAAAAAAAAATGTGGCCTACTCGAGTCGAGTTAGACTGATTGATTGTGTATAGCAGACTTTATTTTAGGCGTACTATTTAACATATCTTTCAATTACATTGCACAAATCAACTGATATGCAAACAAGACTAATTGAATAAAATAAAATAAACAACAAAGTCGAGCAACCTTGTAAAAGTTGCACTAATCGCAGTCAGATTTAGTCTTATCGTTGGTCTAGCTAGCTTGACTCAAATGTACAGATACTAGCACCAATAATTATGCACACTTGGCAACTTTTAAAAGTGATATACTCCTTGTATACCTATTATGTAATTGCAATTTCACGTTAAATACGAACATAGTATTTTGGGACCCATAAAATAGGCATGACGACGATATCAAAAAATTGCAAATCTATTTAGTCCGTCAGTTAGAGTATTGGAAATTAATGGATACGTATTTTTTGTTTTTGTAAATCAATGAATATTGACAAAGATAAAACGCATCAAACCCTGGGAGTGGGGGCTCGTGACGTCAGAACTAGCTTAAAATTATACCATGGCGTTGGTATTGAGAATTTTAAAAGCGTCGTATCTTCGTCAATTTTGGTTTACGTAACAAAAGAAAAAACACAGGTCAAATATTTTTTGATAATCTAATTGACGGACTAATTAGATTTTTTTGTCGTCTCGCCTATTATGGTTATAAACAATGATATTATAAGTAAAATAGGCGGTTATGAAGTATCTACTTACTTTTACTGTCAAATCTACTTCTGAGATGGCGAGGGTAGAATGGAAGAAGAAGACATGCTGCGCCAACCCCAAATAAATAAAGCATGATAAAAGGAGAATGCTGAAGGATCAATACATGATCTTATTTCAATAGTTCGCGTTCGTTTATCCTCGAAAAAAATGCTTTTGAATTTAGGGAAGCTATACATATTACAGATACAGAAAATATGAAGAGGGAAGGGTTCCTTTGCTCCTCAGTGGGATACAATAGATAATACAGGGTGTAAACCACATCATCACGAAGCCGTGAACCAAGCATTCTATACATAGAAATAAGAAACTTTACGCAAAAATTATTGCTGGGAAACGACTTTTTTTTTGGGGTGAAAAATAATGTTTTGTGGTAGAACTCAATGTAACGCACTCAAAACACTGTGCTGATGGATGGATTGAATAGTACGGGGGACGTGGAGGTGTTTAAAGTAAAAATCTTACAATAAAAACTTGTATTAAAAAAAAATGAACTTTGACCCCCAATATCACGGAGAAATTGGGTATCTCCGTAACTAGAAGGCCTGCTACCCAGCAGGCCTAGCCAAGTTACAAACGTTTCATATCGATTCTCTTTCTACAATCGTAAACGCCTCGGCGTAAGCGATTGTAGAAAGCGCTAAATTGGTAGCCAAGTTGACACAATTCAGTCGATCTCAAATATCTGTAGAAAAAACCCACACTTTAGTCTATGGTGAGCGTTCCTTCCAAAGAGTATGGCGATCAACATTGTAGAAACGATAACATTCTATTCTATTATTTTGAACTATGTAAACTTGTCTACAAATTTTCTATTCGTTTGTGTTGATCACGTGATTTATCGTTGAGATGATGTCATTCTACTAGCGTTAACGATTGTAGATTGTCAACTTGGCTAAGCCTGCTGGTATGGCGTAGAACAAAAAAATTATCGCAATGATGAGGAGAACAAGTGCCTTTCGGCTTCGTTAAGAGGTTTTTTACACCCTTTATAGATACAAGTCTATACAATGCTTTGACTGTACTGAAATATATTGAATCTAAGGCTTTACCGCTTATTACCTTACACCTGCTGCACCCAAGGCGAAGCCAGGAATATATTAAGTACCTCAATCAGCGTTGAGTAGATAATCAGTTACATAAACATAGACTTGTTACTTGTAAACAACGGGCATTAAACAGCTGATAGCTTTTAATGGGATATATTTTTTACTTGTTACCCGATTATGGAAGACAAAGAGAGGATATGCAGTTGTGGAAAATGCAGACAAGAGAAAGAACTCATTAGCTAGCTTATTACTATTTAATAAAAAAAATAGGAATATTACAGAAAATCTACGTAGTTGACTGTCTCGTTGGTCTAGTGGTCGCAATTGCGTCTGCTGAGCATCAGATCCTGGGTTCGATTCCCGGGTCGGGCAAATTGTTATTGGGTTTTTCATCAAGAATTTCTCAGTAGCAGCCACGGAGTGTGGATTTGTGCCAGTTGAAGGCAATAGGCTCGCCCCCTATTGCATGGGACTTAAACATAACTGGCGAAATGTGGGTGTACTATAAGGAACACCTCTGCCTTACCCTTCAGTGATTACAGGCGTGATGTTATGTTATCTGCGTTGTTCTTCTAAGCCATGGCACCCAGATGACTTTGATGTGGTGTTCATCATTCAGAAAATTTATTTCGAAATATTTAAGTCTATAATACATTAGTATTGAACTTGCCCAAAGAAAATAATGACGTTTAGTCAAGTTGTAAATACCGGGCGATGCAAAGGGGAGTCGCTAGTTTACCATTAATTAGGTAAATAAAAGCCTTTCAACGCTTTTGAAAGCTAATTTCTTTATCTGATATTTACCTACAGTTTTTATTGATTTGATGTCGCGTCAATCCACACGAGCCCTTACGAAACGGTCTCGTGCAGATACCACTAATTCCCGCAGTTCCAAGGATCTGTCGCAAAACCTTCAATCAGACCTGACCGAATCGAATGAGACACAGAAACGACTGCAGTGATAACTATAATAAACTACTTTGGGTATGGAGCTAGGAACACGAAGTGTGCTCAGGAATGGAGGAGGCATATTTATACTGCAAATTGTTTTAATTGTTCGAAATGCGCTATATATTGGTTATGAAATATTAGAATATTTATATTGACCCATGGGAACGCTACAGGGATTAAATATGCTTTATCTTATCATGATCATGGTATCTTTGTGTGAAAAATTTCATCTAAATTAATAAATCTGAAATGTTAACAAACAGACGGACTGATTATTGATATGATACTTTAGTAACGCATGTCCTTAATTATACCACTGAAATCTTAGATTGCTTAGACTCATAATTATATTGGCAATATGTCATAAAAGGCGATCATTCATGACACTTAATAATGGTGTAGTATTCCTTCCAACCGCAAACATGAATAATAAATTAATTAAATCAATCTTTACACGTGTCACACTTTTTATCAGTTTCCTTATGATGATTTCCATCATAGTGTTGTAAATAGATTAAATTCATAACTACATACGCGGAGTAATCAAGAAAATCAGCGACAATCACGTCACAGATAGAACTTTTATTAGAATAGAATAGAATATTCTTCATTATGTAGGTACACCATACAAGTAACATTTAAGAAAACATTACACATACGGTGATGCGATGGGCGGTCTTATCGCTAGAAGCGATCTTTTCAAAACAACCTTTGGATGGATTACGGGAAGACTATACTGCAGCCCGCGTAGCATGGACCACCGTAGAAATGGATTTCTTCGAAGAAAGAATCGACAAAATGACAGATTTCTTTTGTTCATCTGTCATTTATCTGTCACTTCGTCGATTTTTTGTCGACAAAACCCGTTTTTACGGCGGTCATGATACGCGGGCTGGTAGTCTGTTGTGTACCAATTACATATCAATATACTTACATACATTACATACACAAAACTTAATACAAATCTACATAGAACCATTATTTTGTTATGATTTATAAACCGGTATTACCGAAAGTAATGAAAATCACCTTTTAAAAACTGTATAATTGCGAAAAGAAGAGTATTACCATAACTATTTTGTCCACTCCGATCCAGCCTGTCCCCTTGCTGTCCTCTTCCAGCGACGCCCTAAGCCGAGGCCCATACCCCGCAGGGGGTGCCCTTAGGATGTAGTCGCTTAGTTTGTAAGTTTTTTGCCCTGGCTGGAGGCCTTACACTCAAGGCACCCACAGCATAGTCCGGTTAAGCAGACGACAACCTCTCTAGATTGAACTGCGAGATGCCATATCGAAAAAAAAAACCTACCTATTTTGTAATGGTGTTTTTTTGAATAACCTTATATTCATTTAAACCGATAAAAACACTTTTAAATTCATTGGGTTATTTAATAGGATCATTATTATAATCAGTAATATTTATGCAACAGACTAACAAGGCGAAAACATAACAATTTAATCAACTAAGGTTTTATGTTAATAAATTACTTAATATACTCGCTGTTATGTTATCTTCAATTATGAATGCTGATTCTGATATAATTGTTTGAATAAATGTTTATATATTAATTAATATTAATACAAAATGCCTATTTATTCAATATTTAATACTTAATCGTGTGACCCCCGCAGTGCCATTGGCTGATTTTTAATTTTTACAACCTTTTCCAAAGTCGTTTGCATAGTAAAATGTTTTGTTAAAACACCATAACCCATTTGAAAAAATAAAAATCACACGAGTTTCTGTCGTATTTTACTGCTAATAAATATAAAGTAGATATTTAAGTAGGTATTTAAACATGCATTTAGGACGTCTTATAAAGTCGAACGAGCATTCCGGAATGTATTGTTAATAAAATAACCGCTTTGCAGTTGGCTCGTCAAATTAATTGATTGAGCAGATATAAAACACAACTAAGTATAACTAAGTATCGGGTATTATGAAAGTGGTCTCATTTGCCATAATTATTTCGAATTTAATGGTCCTAGTACTGCAAGGCATTGTTTTTTACGTCGTTGGTCAAGTGGTCCAGAGCGCGACCGTTGAGCATCCGGCTTTAGGTTCGATTTCCAGATTGGATAAAGTAGATTTTATTTTTATTCAAAAGGAACAACAAACAACTGCAATATAAAACATAGAATTATGAAACTTATACAAAACTTTTAGATAATATTCCAGCCCACAACGCTGTTCACAGATTAACTCTAAGATACATAACAGTGAAAATAATGAAAATAATCGCTAGGGTTACAAATCAGAGAGATATAAAATGTTGTAAATAAAAAAACAATGTAAAAAAACAATAAATAATTAAGAAAGTTCCTTAAGTATAAGACGTTTAAACTTATAGGGGGAACATGCAAAAATGTCAATTTGCTTGAAAGTACTATTGTAGGAATCGACCATTCTGCGAACAGGTGAACGCTTGCCAGAGTTGGACTTGCAAGTGCCCACGGAATTGGTTTTTACATCAGGAGTTTCTCAGTAGCACTAGCAGCTATGGAATCTGTATTTTTAACTGGTTGTTGTGCAATTGGCTCGCCCCCTGCCACATACCTAACGGTCAAAATCCCTTCGTCCACTTTGATAACTAAAATTACCTAACCAGTTACAAGAGAAGATTTTTCTTTCGCTGTTTAGTAACTAGTTTGTGAGAGAAGAATTATTTTTCCATATTCGTACATCAAATTATTTCAATTTTTGTAACCAACCAGTTACAAGAGAATAATTTTCTTTCGCTGTTTGGTAACTAGTTGTGATAGAATTGTTGGTGAACTGCTAGGTACACTTCTGCCTAACAATTAAGGTATTACAGGCGAGATGTCACATCATATTATGCCATATTACTATTCGTAAACAGAAAACTATAAGTCATGATAATCTCTTTGCAAACTGAAACAAACGCCGCGCCGCCGTGAATTTATTAAAATACCTTCTCCATTTTAGCAACACATAACAAACCTTTCAAAACTCCTTGTTGCCCGAGATCTTTTAATAATCGAACGCAACCGACACTTATTTGTAGCAACGGTGTATTTTGTTCACAATCGATGCGAATTATCCGAATAAAAATTAATGGTGTACAGGATTAAGTAATCGAGTAATACAATGGATCGATATAATTCGTATTGTGGAATAAAATGTTGGATGGAATTCATGAATTTCTTCAGGCCATTGCCACCGCTCGCTGTTTTGTGTCCCAGCACACAGCCCAGCCATGACACAAAACCGCCAAAAGTGGAGAGATTTGGAAGAGATCTACACCCAGCATTGGGTGGCCAAAGTTTGAAGAAGTGCCACAGTAGCTACACCTTTATATCCCATGTAGGTAGCAAGCCCATTGACATCAGGCACGAATCTAGAATGAAAAACTCCAATTTGATGCGATCATTAGACCAACAATGCAGTCCCATTTCACACTAATTGAATTAAAGTCAAAATGTTCGTTTAAATTGTTATTATCCTTACAACGACTGAACCAATTCGCAAGAAATTATGTGCCTAATAGATAGAATGTATTCTTTATAACAAACGCGATATAATAGGTACGATGCCGCGGGCACAGTTCATTAATATAATGCTCAAACTACTAACTAGCTGGTCACCCGTTTTGGTGTGTGACATTTTATTAACTACATAATTTAATAATGTTTTTATAACCTCTACGAATTACAATGACGTGTGTGTTGTATCATGTTTATTCTATGTACCAGCTGCTCATTGTCTTTAGTAACGTACTACATTTGGACAAACCTTCCTTTCGTCTTTTTAAAAAAAACTTGAGAACTTTTCACACAAGACACCGCAGCCGTTAGATTTTTCCCAAAAAGATGGACGCGTTTCTGTTTCATAAACATTTGCAAATGAGAACTGCTTATTGTATATCGTTTTCGTAGCTCGATATCGTTGGTCTAGTTGTCACAAACTCTGCTGCTGAGTTTGAGTTCCTAAGTTCAATACCCAGGTCAGCCGAAAATGTTTATTGGATTCTTCATTAGAAATTTCTCAGTAGCAGCCACGCGAGTCTGGAATTGTACACGATTGAGGTCATAGGCTCGCCCCCTATTTCATGGGCCTTAAACTTTACTGGCGAAATTTGGGTGTGCCATTAGGGAAACCTTTGTCTAACCCTTTGGGGATTACAGGCGTGATATGGCGTATCTGGACGCTCTTAATGTGCACGTCTCTCTACATCGTTCTCACATAATTATGTATAATCTCAACATGAATGATGTAACCAAGATTTTGTAACAATATTTTGATTTAAAAGAGTGTCCATGGAGTTTCTTGCCCGTTCTTCTCCATAGAGATCTACGTTAGGGAATGGGCAACTACAGTACTTTCTCAAGTTATTATGCCTTGTGACTGTGACTGTAGCTTTGCTTTTTTTGTATTTTCGACATTCAAAAGTGTCGTTATGGTCTAATTGAAATAAATGATTTGAGTTTGAGTTTGAAATTATTTTATGTCTTTGCATGGGATCAATGGGGACCATTTTTCGCGATTTTCCAAAATGCCTTATCACGAACGAAAAATGAAGGCAGAAATCATCAATGAAACTTAAAAACTACCATCGTCGAACAGTTCGTAATTTTCAGTCAATTATACTTTTAAATTGCGTAATTATTGACCGCTAAAAGTGCATTCATACACTGTTGCTGCAATATCTTTACTTTTTAGTATAGTGCGAATTATTAATTGGTTTTAATTATTTAAAGTATCTTGTTATGGAAAACGAATTGCCATGTGTTTAATTATCTTTAATTATAGATTATTATTTATAAGAAGATTACTAATTAACAGTATTGTTTATTGTTTGTGTATATCTTATACATGTTTGTCTACATTTATTAGCCAACAAACCGTGTGCCTGTTCTTCTCCACCGGAAAATAATGAAACTCCTATTTAAACTGTCATCCCCAATTAAACCCCCTGTTAAGGGCTTTTTTTTTTAGTTAGCCCGTATTGTCCCACTCCTGTGCAAAGGCCTCTCCCCATTCCTTCCACTTCTCGCGATGGTGAGCTTCTTCTCGCCAATTCGCCAGGAAGCCATCCAAGACGTCCCGCCATTTTCTCCTCGGTCTGCCTCGACCCCGTCTAGCTGTCTCAGGGCTCCAGTCTTGCGATATTCCGTTTAGACGGTATAGGGAATTATTTTTTAAAAACCTTCGTTTTCACCTCCGCTATTGGTATAAGAAACTCTTGAACGTAATCCCATTCTTCTTTATACAGCGGTAAAAATACGTTTATTTAGCCATGTCAAAGTATACACAATATAAAAACAAAAGACTTAACTCTAAACAAAAAAGATAATACTTATTGTTTGCCTCACGGCTGCACCACAAACAACTTTAACTTAAGATTAATTATTTTAGATACGATTTTTATTCTATAGTTTAGTAATTGCTTGAAGTTAAAACTGTCAAAAGATAGAGTTTTATCTTTACTGTCGTTGACGGTTCTTACTTTACTTCGTTCAAATTCATGTCTTTTGTATAAAAACGGTTGCGTAAGTAATTACTTCAACTCCAGAATTACTTCAACTTATCTCTAGAAACAAGTGATAGTATCTTTATGAATTAACATTTCATAAAGTTTTAGTGTTACAAGTATTACCTACATAGTTTTAACATCAGAAACACTGAAAATCCTAACAAATTGACCTATTGATTCTTGACAGAGCCACTAAAATACATTGTCTATACCGTTAACGTAAATACATTCAGCTCAATTATTTTAATGCATAAACCAAAGCCATTTCAATGTACAGCATCACTTAATACCCACCGAACGAGGCGACATCTTTGAATACCTTCACACTTAACATGAGACGACGCTCTTGAGATATTACGACGTCTTCAGACCAAACAGCTACCATCCATTTAAGTAATAGGCGCGTATTTTTCAAACCCTTGTTTATTAAATGAGGTCATTAGCAATTTTCTTGTATTATTACCAGCTGATTCGATCATGGTGAGGCTTGGCGGCTAAGATTGCGCTTTGCCGACATTGAGTGCCATAAAACGTTGATTTTGCGTATAGATATCGTATCAGAAAATCATTCAAATTGTGATTTTAGCTTACATATTTCAGCAATTACCTGTTGGAATAATTTTAGCTCATAAATCATGATCTGTCAAATGACCAATTTGGTCGAGACGCCATTGTTTAACTATTGTGTCTACTTCGTGGACAGATCATGGGATATAATGAAAACTACTACTATGATTATTTATTTCTGCCATCAGACGTGATGGTCATGACTGGTCAGATAAATAGTCCTCATATCACATTCTAAATAGCAAATGTGTATAAGCCACACGCATCCCATTAATCAATACAACTAGTCTACAACTACATTGTGAGTTCGTTGCTTGGATTTTGACGCCAAAAGGCATCCGGCGCAGTTTTAGCGCTCCAGCGTCCGTTCGCAGCGCCGAGCGGCCGACGCGACGTGGTCATTACCTTAATGCGCGACTCTGTTAAGCTATTAAACACGGCACCTGGGACGCAGTCGGTGCCTTTTTGCACCCACCAGACCCGCATGCCGTCAGCAGCCGCCCAGCCCAACACCAATTACAACATTTATAAATTCGCGGCCTCAACGCCGTATGAAGTCATATCCGTAATGGCCATTGTAAACTTAATAGATCATACCATCATACACAAATTCCAACCATAAACACTAACCATTAAGGCTCAATATAAAACGCTGATGGTTACCGTAAACATAAAACGTTTCTTGTTTATCACAGCATCCGCTAAAACCGCATCGACATTTACAGAAACGCGTTTAATTTTTTGCAATACACCATTTATCATAAGTGAATTAATTTAAATTGCCATAAAAATAACAGTTTACATAATGGCTGTACGGTTCGTGACGATTTTTTTCGTGTCTCAACATTTTTGTACGTGCATAAATATTTCATGCTATTATAATCGACCTTTTACTAAAGTATTGAATTGTAAACTTTTTGCTGGAAAAAGCTGGATTTTTGTTACCAATAAAATATGATGGCTGTCAGGTTGAATGGTGCAATTAAAATTTAATAACACCGCAGGATATAATTCTACAAATTTTAGTTGATTGCGCCGATAGAGACATGATAGTATGTTCCGACTTGCTCATTGAATGGGTCATAAATCAATCGAGGCTCGCGACACGCAGCGTATGTCTTTATATTTATTAAATGGATCATTTCTTCATAGAAAACACATTTAACTTAGTTAATTCGCATTACGATAAGGCTAGGTGCAGACACTTGTAACAAACATTATTACTTTGGGAACATTTTTTCTCGTTAAAACTCACTTATGGTGCAAAGGACCGTGTTTTTCTTCTCAAGCCAAAGACATAAATAATCATAAAGGACATCTGAAGAAATTATGAAATAAACATGAGTTTGTTGAACAATAATTTATTGTTGTTATAATATAGTAAAATATCTGTTTGGGCAGCAATATTTTACGACACGTATGTCTCGGTTACAATGTAAGAGACAGTTTAAGGATGTTTTCAACATGTTTAAATACATTGTTGTATAGAGATATTCAATAAATGTATTGAATGATCTCATTGGTATTGAATTAAGCAGTTATAAAAACATTGAAGGGTTCCCAGGAGCTGTGCCAGGAGTTTTAAACAAAATGTTTCACACAGCTGATGTTCATCTTAATAATCACTGGCATAATAATCAATTATTTATCTAAACAAAAAACGCATTATAAGTGTTAAGTACATTCACCACACTTGGAAAAAGAATTTAACCTCAGTTAACCACCACAAAAATATAGGAACTAAAATAATTCTACTATAGTTGGTGCCAGTCAAGATCGTAATAGCGGTCATTGCCCTTTCCTTAATATCTATTCCTACGAAACAAAACAAATGAACCATGTATCGTTTTTCATTAGAAAAAATGTTAAAGATCTAGATGACGATTCAAGACTTGAACAGGCTTATTTTTGGATTTCAAAGTTAAGAACTTACCGCTTATCTGGCACCAACTATAGCAACAATTTTAAATCCAGAAAAAAATCTAAACGAGATTCCTGTATAAAAAATACACTCCTGTCTGATTATGATGTATGGGGAAGTTTCTATCATTATTTATCGAGTTAAGTATAACTGCGTGTCCGGTAACTAAGTTTATAAACATTTAACACCTATTACTGGAAGTATCCACGCGTGGTTAGTTAACTAAGAGAAACTAAGTAGGCAGTAACGTTCATATAACTAACAATCTGTTGCCCGCGAACTTCACCCGCGTGAAATTATTATAAAAATATTACTATAGTTGCTGCCCGTTAACATGACAATAGCGGTCATTGACCCACCTACATTTATTAGAGTTCTTAATTTTGAAAACCAAAAATAAGCCAGTTCAAGTCTTGAATCTTCATCTATCGTGATCTTCAACATTCTTTCTAATGAAAAACGATACATGGTTCATTTGTTTTGGATCGCAGGGAGATATATTAGGGAAAGGGCAATGACCGCTATTGTCATATCTTAACTGGCAGCCACTATATTATTATACCTACTATTTGAATCGGTTTTTTTATCAGTTTCAAGGGTTTATTTTTACCCTTAAACCTAATCCTAAGTTACTCCTTATAGCATCAGCTTCTGTGCCGTCAAAATCAGTCCAGCTGTTCAGTTTAGCCAGAGAGACACAAAAATTAAGTTATAAGTACAGTAGGTTTATGCTTTCATATGTTCACACCTACACACCTGTAACGACTATCAAAAATCTACAAATGACAGCCGGGAACGGCTTAGCTAGCTTTCCGAGGCACGGAGGACACTGGGTTATGTGTTGTCACCATCCACAGAGCAGCCTAGGCAAGCGCGGCTTAACCTCAAGATTGATCCGAATGACTGTTGTTATTAATTAAATTAGCCACGAGCTCCTCCGTTAGTTGTCTTTCCTATTATTTACTCTCTTTTATCTACTCTTTTTCTTTCTCTTTTTTATTTTTTTCTTCTCTCTTTTATCTACTCTTTTTCCCTATTATTTACTCTTTTTTATCTTTTCCAGGTCTGGTTTCAAAACCGTCGAGCGAAATGGCGAAAACAAGAGAAGGTGGGTCCTCAGGCTCACCCCTACAATCCGTACCTGGGAGGCGCGGGGGGGGCGCCCCCGCCGTCTGTCGTGGCGTCCATGCCGAACCCTTTCTCACAGCTGGGATTCGGGTTCCGGAAACCTTTCGATACCAACGCCTTGGCTCAGTTTAGGTGAGTTGCATTTAGCGTTGCTAATAGGGTAGATGACAACATATTTTTTCTTTTTTTTTACGTAAACAAAAAATGAAGACGATACAGTGTGTCGAAAACTCGTGTGACGTTACATGGTCTTCTACGCGTTTTATCTTCGTCAATTTTTATTAATTTGATAAAACGAAAATCACGTAGGTAGGTATCCGGTTCTTAGTCAACTGATCCCGCTCATTTGGATCCCGCGGGATCAGTTTACTAAATTATTATTTTGATGTCATTTTCTTTAGTAGATTGGTCCCGCACTTAAAACAATATTTTTCGTTAATCTAAAGTGACGGACTATTCATATTTTTTTAGTCAGGAATCATCCCTATTTTTTTGGGTGTATTTCTCGTGATCCGACATTTCGCCTATTTTGTTGTAATTTATAAGTCACATGTAAATCGGTAAATTTTATTCCTACCAACTGACTCTGAGGCAATCTTTAATGTAACACAAACCAGGAACCAGCAGTTTGCTTGAGACCACTAGCTAGACCAATGAGACAGTATTCAGTTATCACTTCCATCTTGGGAAAGACCTGGATCCAATGTTTTTGTCACCCACACCTTTTGTAACGACGACGTTTAGTTAATTAAAGTCGTGCTAACCGTCTCCATTCCTCTGCCAACAGATACGCCGGCGGACCAGTCCTGGGCGCGCAGTACCTCGGCGGCCCCCTCCGCCGCCCGCCGCTCTTCAGCGCCCCCCTCTACAGCAGCCCCCCCTTCCCCTCCCTCCTCGCCGGGCTGGCCGCCCACCCCCGACAGTCCCCCGACCCGCCACAAGTTTCACCCCCGATCTCGCCTGGAAGCGAGTCTCCTCCAACTCAACCTTCAGCACCAGAAATAGAAAGACGAAGCTCGAGTATTGCTGCCTTACGAATGGCCGCGAGAGAACATGAATTGAGATTAGAAATACTGAGGCAGAGGCATCATACCGACTTGATCAGTTGAGCAACGTTGCCCTCCGTTTCGGAGAACTCAAATCCGGTTTCCTAATTGAAGCTTGAACCTTCGGCAAGGCTGGCTTGCGAATCTAGAGATGTTGAATGTTACTTATTTGTAAAATGTCGGCAATCAGGTTGTTATGATTATGAAGAATTAACTTAAATTGATTTTGGCTTACTTTTTTCACTTGGCTGTTGATATTTGAGAATTATACCTATTATAACTTTGTTTTCCTATTTTTCGATTCCGTTTCTCAGAACTTATGACGCTCAATGTATGGTATCTCTTGCATTCTTGACATATTAAGATTAAACTCTGAAGTGAACGGGAAAAATAGTTAACAAGACGTAAAAAACTGAAAACCAGTTAGATATCTTAATTGTAATTAAAAACTCGATTGGCAGAACTCTTGAAATATTTCTTCAAGATAATGACAAAAAGTGACAACTAAATTAAATGGCTCAGTACTTAGTAACTTATTATCCGACTTCAAAGAAGTAGGAGGTTCTCAATTCGTCGGAATCTTTTTCATGTTTTTTTTTTATTTCTGTAAATTAATTGATGTAGAAAGACCTATTTCAGTGAACTATAAACTATTCACATATAAGTACTAAATTTTGGCTAAACGCCGTGTAAGATAACTATTGTAGTAAAAATTAGTACAGTTATAAAAATATGTTAATACGTATAATATAAGATGTAGTTACTTCAATTCCGTCCATTATAGGCCTTATTGTTATTTATTGTAGGATAAGTACTTATTAATTTTAAGTTTTTCAAGTGATGATTGTAAACTCAAAGGGAGTCTCCATGCCTTTATTGTGCCTTCACTCAAAAAAGTATTAAAACTGTAAAAATAGGACAATAGAAGGGTTACTATAAACATTTATTTATTTCTAATGTAAAATAAATAGTAGCTTTGGTCGAAATCTGATTTATCAAATAAAAAAAAAAAAAAGTTTTAATCGATGCAATAACTCAAAAATTTGATGTTTACACAAGATTTTTTTAGTTACATTTACATGGCAATACTTCAACGAGATGACGCTAATAATATTTAAAAAAAAGGCCCATAGACTTTAAGAAAACGATTGACAATTTTTTTTTTTTTCCTACTATTTATAAATTACTATTAATATTATCAGTATTGCGTGGGGATTGCATATGTACCAATGTTTTGGTGTGGTGTCGGTTGCCATTTTAATCAATAACTATTCAAAATTTACACGTTTTTGTATTGTTTTGGACAAAGTAAGTTATATTAAGTTGCACCAAAGAGGATTTAATGAAAACCACAAAGTTCTGGTTGAAGAGAAAATTTAAATAGCTGCACAAACCACAGTGTCTTCGCTTCTACTGTTTGTTAAAAGGTTAAAAGACATCATTGTTTTAATCTTGTATAAAATAAAAGTATTGAAACCTACGTATTTCTTTTTTTACATAATAACCCTCACCGACTCAAACTCAAACTCAAATCATTTATTTCAATTAGACCATTAAAAAGTACCGTCGTACTTTTGAATGTCGAAAATACAAAAAAAAAGCAAAGCTACACTCACAGTCACTAGGCATAATAACTTGAGAAAGTACTGTAGTTGCCCATTCCCTAACGTAGATCTCTATGGAGAAGAACGGGCAAGAAACTCCATAAACTATGATAGGAACATTGATAAACGACGATCTGTAAATTCAAGACAGAGATTGTTTTGTGCATATCACTGCCAAATCACCTTTGATTATTTTAATAAATAAAATAAATCACTACCTCATGTCGTGAGTCATTTGACCCTTCATAAACAAAACAGTAGCTGTTGCACAACTATTTGAAATCCCATTTTCTCTCAAATGAATAATGAGTCGTTTAACCATTCCGAATCTCTCATCACATCAGCAATTTCACCGCGTACTGTAGTAGTACGCCAAAATCGATCAAACATATCGACCAACAGACAACCGTTCAAAATATTCAATTAGTTCAATAAGCACTTTCGTTCAAAGAAATAATGTTCACCTCTCAACATTCACCATCATCAATCACCATCTTATTACACGTCAGAAGTTGAAAAATATGGCAGCTAACCGTTTGAGGGTCGGGTCATTCATCACAGACCCATACAACAATGGGCATACATTAATTACATAATCGAATTCAATTAAATTGTAATTCAATAACATGCAATTACATTGGATTCCGTCGTGGGTAGCTCGGTGCGTGGGACGTTTCCGATTGGCTCATGATTAACCATTAATCTAAAATTCAATTATCTCATGATTTAACATCGTTTGATTGAAAGAAAGCCGTGACTCACGTTTATTAGTTTTTTTCGTTAATTTCTACTAAAATTATAATTGGTACTTTCTGTTTGCTAGCGGTGAAATTGGCTGTGTCTAATTACAAAGTAATGGTACTTCGGATATCTTGGCGAACAAATTGCGATGACATTTGGTATATTTTTTTAGTTAAAAATGGCTAATTATGCTTTTTTTGACACATGTTCAGGAAAATTGACTCTGATTTGATTTGGAACATTTCACGATTTTTTCGATTAGTCGAACTTTATTGGAAAGCGGCAGTGCACGTGGAGAAGGATGGAAAATAAGGAGATTGTTACTATGAACCATCAGAAACATAACAAGACGAAACCACTATACAGCGTTCCTACTAGTGATGTTCCGGATATCCGTATCCGTAGATCTTGACGCCAATGATCCGTATCCGGATCCGTATCTGCGGACCTGCACTTTTAATGATCCGGTACATCACTAGTACCTACCAAAGTAAACTTCTGTAACAATGTGTGCTCAACGTTGAAGTAATACCCCCCACTACAGTGTTAATAGGCAACAGAGTCTAAATTAAAAGGGTAATGAAAAACAGAAAGTCCATCAACTAAAGGTCAAAAAAATAATTTGGTATTCAGAAATGTAAAATGCACTATGGTATTTTGGTAAACTACCGAAGCAAAGAATATTTATAGCCATATAAATAATCTTCTACGAGTTCCAAAATCAGATATTAATGAAAAATAAATATGAGTTCGGTTAATTTAATTGTAATCGAATTTTTATCCTCCTGAACTCATCTGCAGAGAACGCCTCCCGACAGCCGCTTATTATCTGTTAGGCCAAGTTATAAGCGGTAGCGGGGAATTAATTGAAGGTTAGGAACTTATGACATGCTTCTGTTTAGAAAGCACCTAGTTACTAAAGTTTTCAATAAAGAATAGATTTTTTAAGGGGTAGAAATACTTAGTTAACAATTATGCGTGTAGTAGGTACTTAATGAACAAAAGTATAAAACGTGGTGTGTAATAAAAACTCTACAATCACATTGTGATGCTCAATTGCTCACCACACAACTTACACAAGATCTTGCACACTAGTGATACTTTTCGCTATCTGTGAGACTTAACATGAGTAACAAATTAAGTAAAGTATACATTCGGTTTAATAAAAATTTTCTTCATAAGATAAGGTAACAAGTCCTCCAAAAGTGAAAGTGTTTCCCACATCAAACGCTTATAACTTAAACCACCTCGCGGTTGCCGTGCAGGGTGGGTCCTCGCCAAATCTAATTATGAAACCACACAAAAAGTAAGAGAGAAAACAACATTTTTGTATGTTTTGTGGGATCCTAGAATTTGCCCGTGTGAAACAGGCGTCTGCCTGTTGTGACAGGCAATTATAAGTGTCTTAATTATAACGTACGTACCTACATTGAATCGCTACGCAGTAATTTATTGCGAATGTAAAGATCCATAAAAGCCTTCGTTCTTTGTAACAGTTTGGTTTAAAGAAAAATCTTTCAGGAATTTATAATGATGCGATTCCATGACAAGTAAAATCCTGATAGAAAAGTTTCAAAATTTAAAATAGCTACCATAAGACCTTACAAACATATTACTCGTACATGGATATGCTAACTATTAAGTATAGACATCCACAGTAATTTATCTGAAGACCAGAAGCAAGCGTTCAGTTACAAACTACCAGGGCAGCATAGCGACGCGGGAGGCGGAATCTCAAGTAATTAAACAAACACGAGATCGGCCGGTCTCGTTAGCCGAGCCACGCCCACTCCTAATCAATTCTCATAATTAATCGATACGCCCGATCACGATACAAACATCCGAATATCGATTACAAATAACGGTTACGACAATGAGTAGAAATCCACATAATGCACGCTTTGTAGTAGTAGATAGTGTAGATTTGGTTGCTACCAAATCTACACTAAGGTAAAGTGTGTAAGTTTGGATGTAGTGCTAGGGGGGGTAACCTACTAATCCGTTTTCGAAAATTCTTTTTTGGAAGCTACTTTGTCCCAGACTGCCAAAGGCCTGTCTGTTGTCTGTCTTCCTAAAAGCCTGTTCATTAGTTTGTTCACAATTCTGTAATTTTTTTTCAAATATTTGTGTAGGTTGGCGTACAGGGCACGTGCTTGCTAGTCACGTATATGTGACACTGGCAGTCAAAAGGTTAAAACAAACAAATAAACAAACGAAGCCGCGGACAAAAGTTAACACTTAAAGTATTATTTGCGCGTGCGATTCGATTAAAATATTCCGAGTTTCCGACGTCGCGAATGTAAATAATTCGTATCGAATCGTTAACTAAACGATGGGTGATTTTATACAATAAAATTAATTCGAAATAATAGATTTTGTACGCTTCGTTATGACCATACTGAATCGATGAAATAAAAATTTATTAACGATTAACATAAAGTAATGAAAAAATCGTCGGTAAAAGTAAACGTTGTTGTATCAAAACTGGTAAAGTTTAACTTTGGTGTCAGAGTTTGTATGTTTTACTCAATTGCAAATTCATCGCTAGCAATGGGTACGGACAGTCGGACAAGCCAATGCAACCTTCACTGCTAAAATTAATTATTTTGGTAAATTACATTTGAGTCTCTATTTGCTAACCTTTTGAGCGCCAGAGCACAAACGCACGCGCGTGCCCTCCTCACCAAGCCACAAATTTACCTATTACCGACCATATTTGTGTCGTATAGGGTCACTTATATGCGACTGTGGCCGCCAAAAGGTTAGGTACCGTTCACTGCTGAGCCCGTCCTTAAAGTCGTATCCACTGATTGCCAAAACTGGTGACTTATTCATCTACCTAAACTAATATAATCAAGAGGTAAAAGTCTGTAAGTTTGTGTGTAGGGGGTTATCTCCGGAACTAATGATCCAAATCTAAAAATTCTTTTTCTGGCAGAGGCTCCATTATTCGTGAGGCTGCTGCTAGGCTGAGGCTATAAATTAAACTTATATCATGCATATTAGCCGAGTTATCACAATTTTTTGCAGACGAAGCCCCGGGCGAATGGCTAGTCTAAACTAGTATTATAAAGAGGAAAGATTTGTATGTTTATTGTAAGTAACGAATAAACTTAAAAAATACTAGACCGATTTGAAAAATTCTTTCAGCATTGGATAGCCACATTATCAGCGAGTAACATAGGCTGTATTTTATCCCCGTACTCCCAAGAAAACGGGTACTACGCGGGTGAAACCGCGTGACGTCCGCTAGTGTTTAATAAACGCTTTACAAAATAGCCTTAAAACTTACAATCCGAACTAAATCAAATCAACCAACAAACTCAAACATGGCTAACCAACTCACATTTACTCTCAAACTCATCAGAGCTCATCATTACCGTGTTACGCAGCCTCTGGTCCCTAAAGAGTCGATAAACTGGACCTCTTGGCTCCATCAATCAAAGCTGGATCCAATGAGCCTCAAGAAGCGCCACAATGATTTATCAGCGTTGTGTCTGCGCAAGCGCAGGGCGCGTAATGGCGCCGATCACGATCTTGGATCGGAGATTTTTTTTTTGGTAAATAATTATATAATTTGATTGGGAATCTAATTGTGGGAACTTGAGGAAGGCGTTTTGAGAACAAAAGGCTTAATTAATTATTTTATTTATTTACATTAATTATTTTTGGATAAGTAATTTAGGTATGACGTTCTGATTCATGTCTGTAGGGTTTTATGTAGACTACTTTGGAAACTGAAAATAGATGAAAAATAAACAATGAAATTGGTGATAGCGCCAAACTTGTAGAAAAGTTAGTAAGTAGTACTTGTAGAAAAGTTAGTAAGTAAGTATAGTTAGTTGTAGTTAAGTTATTATATATATTACTTTTTACCGTGGGAGTACGGGGATAAAATATGGCCTATGTTACTTAGTAAAGACGTGGCTTTCTAATGGTGAAAGAATTTTTGAAATCGGCGCAGTAGTTTTTGAGTTTATTCATTACAAACATACACACAAAAATAAAAATAAATTCTCTTTATAATATAAGTGTAGATTTAGAATTATTACCAAGGACGCGCTAAGAAGAACAGACCCCTGTCCTCTGACCCTAATACTTATTAGATAGGTAGAACTTAGAAGTTATGAAAGGGTGAATCAGTTTTTAACTACATAGTTAAACACTCGTACATTATTATTGAAACAAACCACTACATAACATATAACGCATTCCTCAAATAAATCAAATCATCTATCCAAATATTAATACGGCAACATCACTAAATTAAAATAACAAATGGCCAACAATATCTTATACCAAAGACAACGTAGACTTTAAAAACAAAACTACCATAGACAAACAGTAACAAATGAGGTCGGTTGAAATTGAATGGGCCAGTTTTAAATGCGATATTTTTGTTTTAATATCCAATTATGGAGTTTTAAATTATTCGAGACTTTTTCATCGGTTCGAAGGCAAGTCTTGGACTAATTAATGATTTCCTCACAGCTGGGGATCCTCGGCGATTAGGGAACGCATCGGTATGTCGTTATGTTCTCAGTTTTGAAGAGTTGAGGATTAATGTTAAAAAGGAATTAAGAGTTTTTTAAAGCTTCATCGGTTCGAAAGGATTTTTGTGTTAAAGTTTAAATGTAGATCAAGAAGTTTTTAAGAGAGACGGTAGGTCCAGCGCTGCGTGGTTCTTTTGAGCTTTCAAATGACATTGACAGGAGGGCGCTCTTGGTAAATATTTTGTGAAATTGTCTGTGAAAATTGTATCGGAAAAACATGATGGCGGCGATCGTTCCGAATTTAAAAAAGAATTATACTGTACTTTGCTTACGTTTGACATCTTATTTAGCGGGATCAAAGCGTCTTCTTATAGCACATAAATGAATGGCTCATTGATTTACGTACTTTAGTAACAAAATAACATGTTTGAGCCTAATACCTAAGAGCTAAGATTTAACAAGTTAACATTTCAATGTTACATCGTTAGGTGCATTGTAATATTTTATTTAATATTGACACCTATGTTTATAGTCTGTCAGGATGTAAACGTTAATTTACATCTGAGTGCAATATTCATCGTAAAACTTAAGCAATTACTTAGGTACTGTTAAGTACTGATTTCCTTTCCTTAATTTTATTGCTATTAGCCAACTTTTAGTATCTGAAGGTAGAGATTTTATAGAGACCTACTCATAAATATGTAGATAAAATATACATTAGTTATCCATGTGTTAATTTCGGTAAACGGCGAACGAACTCCATGACAGCAGTGGTACACTAGGTACAGACGCCAGTACTCTGTCAAAATTTAATAGATTTTATCGCTAAAGTATCTAAGTTCAAGGCTGTTTGGGAAAATTTGGCAATTTTGGGTAGCTGCGTTTTGTCTTTAATTTCGAATTTAGGCAAATGGGAATCCCAATTACCTACTATACATATTGATAAATTTTAATAATTTCTCAACATTAAATCAATATTAAAACATGAAAAGGCTAATTACGGTTTACATATTTATTTATAATGAATTATCTCATCAGCAGAATATGAATAACATTATAGAAACTCACAAAAACGTGAGACTAGAGAAATGCAAAGCTGAGTTAACGGGTCAGGAAATTACAGAGATGAACATGATGTGATGTGATTGCTTGAGTAACAGCTTCATGAGGAAATTAATGAAGTATTGAACATCCGGATAAGAAAAGACAAATGTCATCTAGCTCTGTAACTGATTTAGTTACAAAACGTACATCAGTACTACTTAACATGTCGAGGGCAATCTTAATTGAGTCGGTGGGAGAATTTGAATACGAGTTTGGTGATTTCAGTAGCATTCATCAGTGCCAGTCACGAGCTAAAAACACGAGTTAACACGACACGTCTAGGGCACAGTATTTAGTGTCCCATCTTTTGCTGACGACAGGACGACTGGTCAGGCGTTTATGTGACAAGTTGTCCCACTGACAAGGCAACCATGCTGATCATCGAGTTCTATCCGGCTCGAAGGACCATTGTAAGATCCCGTAGTAGTCGGCACCTTACACTTGCAGTTTATGTAAGAAGTGGCAAGTAAGTAAGTACTTGGAGTTAGGTGAGTTGACGTAAACACACACAGATTTGGTAACACTAAAAGTTTATTAGAGTATATACCGATCACAACAAAGTAAAAGTGGGTTGGATGCTAATCCGCGGTGTTCGCGTAAGTATGTAATTGTCAACTAACTTAAAATTATATTAAACATGGTTTTAAATACGAAAGATAAATGTAGGTTGCTGCGTTTGCAGCCTGACGGTATGTACGTAAACCGTACAACCATGTTATTTAAATAGATAAACTATTATTTAAATTGAAAAATTTAGATTGGGTTAAAAAACGCGTACTTCCTTTTAAATTCATCCTTGGTACAGTGATGTTTGACACTAGTAACATGACGACATATTAAATTAATCATAGACTAAATGTTGTGTTGCCAGCAACATAACTTTTACACTTTAAGTCAATCCATGTAGATTATTAGATCCTAATCACATCTTCTTGGCATTTAAACCCTGACATTTCGCACAACACACACAGGTCACCCGTCCATAGGCAAATAATTGCAGTATCAACCATCACTAGGAAAGCTATTAGGTACAAGTAACAAAAACATCACTAAGTACAGTGCCGCTCATTATTTTGATATCATTAAGCTCTGTAGATGAAGATGTCAGCTCAGCCATTAGTTATTGTGACTAAACTTTCGTGGAAATACAATCAATCATGTAGATTTCTTTTTGCAAGTAGATATGTTACGTGATGGATTTAGTAGGAGCTGAGTATTTCATTAAGAAAATGATCGTACATAACATCACACTTGTAATCCACGAAGGGGCAGGCTGTGGTGTACCTTTCGTACACCCACATTTCATTTAAATCTCGTGTAATAGGGAGCGAGCCTTTTGCCATCAACTGGGCAGAAAACTAGACTCCAAGCTGCTACTGAGAAACGGAAAAATCCAATTAAACTTTGTCCGACCTAGGAATCGCAATCAAAACCTTGCTCAGCAGTAGCACTTGTGACAACTAGACATACAAATGAAAGCAGTGAAAAACTAAACACATGAAAAGTGCATGGAAAACATTGGCCCTCCTCTTTCTTGAATAGCCACCTCAAGAAAGAGGAGGGCCAATGTTTTCCACAAACACTGTTTGAAGTATGTAAGTGGTAGTTGTGTAAGTGGTAGTTTATACAAACACTGTTTTAAGCTATCACGGTCCATGACTGAACTTAAAATGTCACTTACGGGATATCTTCCGTCAGTTAACCCGCGATCATGGCGCTTGCAACAGCGTCGAAATTTCGGGAGCTCAAAAATAAACGATAAAAACGGAAGATATCACGTAAGTGTCATTTTAAGTTTAGTCTATATAAGAAAAGAAAAAAAAGAAAATCACGGATATCATCCCGTAAGTACTTTAAGTGTAGTCTATAAAAGTTACATAAATAGATAGAAGGTACACTAGTCTCTATGGCAGCTTTTGTTAAATAATTTGGAACTTCTCAGAAATATTCAGAGTGTACCAAATTATTAGGTGCATGAATTACAAAGAAAGATTGTACATATCTATCAAAACATAGCTTGAACAATCGAAGCGGAGGAAATATAAAAACAAACTTCTTTCAATCATTCCATAGCGCCATCAGTTCTACATACACAATAAGATGGCCGCCCACATCACTAACAGGATTTAAATAAATTCCCAATAATTTACCCTTCTGTCGATCATCAAAATTGAATATATTCCAACCTATGACCCCTGCTTATATCACTTTTAGAACTCCGTTTAATTTTATTACTGACATAAAAATACACTGTTTTACAACGTTTTCTAAGCATAAAGAAAGTCGCCTTTATTGCGTCATAGACAATAATAAAAGAAATGAAAAAGATTTACATTTCCGTTGTAATTAAATTTTTATGAACAGATGATGAAAAATAGAAAATAAAAGCTTTTCTTGAAATTGTCAGTAAATAATCACAATTCATTTCATTGTCTTCCTCATCAGTGTAAATCTTCGCTGGAAATTAAACGCGTAAAAAATGATTACGCGCTTATTACACGCAATCAAATGGAATGACGTCAACACTGATATCAAACAAACATTTTATTACAACCCCACATGTTAACGATGAATAAAAACTCTAATATTACGTCATTTACATAGTGACACGACTCAAACTATTATACCTCATGAAACGTTCAAAAAAATTCAATTATCCAATATTTTTGATGCGTGTACATTTTTTTAAATTAAAAAAGAAAGGTAATCAGCCCTGGTACTAAATAATGCATGGAAAAAAATCAACAAAAACATTTAGAAACAAGCAAACGAGCTTGATTAGGGCCGATGTGACGCCGATAAAGGCCGTAAAGCCGAAAATTGAAAAGGTTACTTCATTAAAAATGCTATATTTTACAATTTTTAAACGGGCAGGTGAACCCTATGGCGGTATGAAGGGTGACCATAATGTTGAGCGTGGAGAATTACTGTTTGTATGTGTACTTTGCGTTTTTTTTTTTGTTATAAATGAGATTCGTTTTTGTTGTTAGTACTTTATTAAATAATTGGCTGTAGTGAACAGAATTTTTTACCAAATAAATGCCTTGAAAGTGACACTCGTTTATGTCTTTTACTAGAAGTAATTGTGAGTGCACAGTGCAATTCAAAAAACATTGCGCTGTCATAAATGATAAAAAAGGGGAAGAGAAAAGTAATAAGATATTATGACAAACGTCATAATATCTTCAAGCCAGAAGGAAAATTATAATCTGATACATTTTAGTTAATATTATAATCGAATATTATAATATTTATATTATAAGTGAATAAAGTTTTGTGTCTGTTGGAACATTTTGTAATAATCCTTTAGCACTGACCTCACACTAAACTAAGCTACGTAGAACAAAGCCTAGCCGTACGCATATACACCCTACGGTCCGGCGTCGACTCCCGCGCACCCTGCTGCGCGGATCTAATGAAATAAACTGAAAATCAACACGCGTACCCGCGCCGCGCCCGCTTTGTGCCGCCGCACGACCCACTCACGATATAATTAACACCAGAATTTATTATAATACTGTCCCGAAATAATCTTACGATGCGTGGACACGCTATTGTTGTTCTTTAATCAATATTATTGGCAGTTTGTTTTCGCGCTCGGAATTTGAATTTGGAATGTTTGTATTGTTTGAGGTTCCATTTGTTTTTCGTTTTTGGTTTCTTTTTTGTTGTGTAGCCTTCTAGACTTTCTAGACATATATATCACAAACAATTATTTATAAATCAATCACTTTTTCGGTGATTGAATCGTCTTGTTATCGTCTTGTTATAGGTAGGTAAATTGTGGGCTAAGGATCTGGAGAGGCAAGCTCTTACTTGGCTGGATGCTTCAAAACATCTCATTTCTCACTTGAAAGCTCTGGTTAAATAATTACTTAGGGTGGATAGCCAGAATATCAAATGCGAAAGATTTTCTTTAGCCATATTAATGTGCCCGATCTTAGAGAACAAAAAACGACCGACTGCTAGAGACAGTTTTCTTTATTTATTTAACTTTCGTGCATAGGTAGACTTAATACTATAGACATTTTCAGGAAAACCTCAAATACAGTCCCAGAGAAGTGCAGGACTGAAGGTCCTCTCTCAGTTGGTTCACTCTCCAAAATATAATAATAGAAACAAACCCATGAACAATTCGAACAAAGACTGGTTAAGAGCCAGCACACAGGTAAGGTCAGGGCCTCATTTAAATGATTGATCTGGCTAATTCAATCAGCCGCTACGAATAGGCTGTAGGTAGCCGATTGGCTCCCAGCGAGTGATGAATTACACTTATTAAGTTAAGGAGTTCAAACAAAAAATAGATTTGTATTATAATTCGAACGTTTTTTTATCTGTGAGTGAAGAATTTGGTGGTTATGTAAGGTCGTGTTCTAGAAAGAGGATTTACATATTCAAGATACTTGTGTTTTAACTGTGGTAGTGACTTGATGATAAGGAGCTTGTGGTTAAATAGTAAAAACAGCACTTCTTGAGGACATCTTCAGAGCAACAAAATCTTCAACAGCACATCTTCAAGGTTGAACAACTCTTGCCGTGGTTGGTGTGTGGATAGGACCATCCAGTTCATACCGAGAGACCGCTTCGTGTCTCGGAAGCTTTCCCAGCTGACATTTGTTGATTTTTGACAGGCGTTACGGGTAGTCAGAAGCTCGGCAGTCTGCCAACCAGTCTTACCAATTTAAGGAGTAGTATCTGGGTTGTGGGAGATAGCCAGCCGCTCCATGTAAAATTCTGGTATTCAACTGCATCCGTTTAGACTGGAATCCAAACCTATTTTTTTTAAATTATCCTGTTCTGTCCCACTGCTGGGCAAAGGCCTCCCCCATTTCCTTCCATCTCTCCCGGTGTTTTGTCTCCTCTGGCCAATTAGTCAGGAACCTGTCCAAATCGTCACGCCAGCGTTTTTTGGGCCTGCCTCGGTGACGACGACCGTCTTCAGGCACCCACTGCGTGACGATTCTGGCCCATCTGTCCTGACCCATTCTGGAAATGTGACCCGCCCAGTCCCATTTCAACCTCGCTGACTTATCGCCAACATCGGTAATGCCGGTCTTGGAGCGTATTGTGGTGTTGCGTATTCGATCGGTGATTTTGATGCTTAAAATGCTACGCTTCATCGCTCTTTGCGATGTACCCAACCCATAGTTGGAAAAACACCAGGCAGAGTGGCTTTCGATATTTCTTTTTATTTGCCTACAGGCTAAATAGAATGGACTCTCTTCACTTTCAATAATTTTGAACCAACAAATCATTCAATTAATATTCAATTCCATGGAAAAATAACAAGAATAAATTGATAATATCGAAACCCACTGTACACGTTCTGTAATGGTTCCTCCACTGGTATGCGGTTCAATAATTTTTTTATTGACATTTTTACATCACTAGACAACCATTCATATTTCTATTACTGAACAATAAAACGTAAATCGATACATTATCAATACGGTATTAATAAAGAACTAATATTCGTGTGTAACGGTAGGGGTGCGCGTGCGCAGCGTGACGCCTCCTGTCGCTACACATCCAAAGAGATGTGCCCGGACGAAATCGATTATGATTCGCAGGTGCAAATAATGATATTTTTTATCGATAAAAAACTCATTTGGCCTTATTCGGCCATTTTTTAGGCTTGATGATGTTATTAACTATTAATAGATCGAAACGATTATTTCATAAACATCGATAACTCGTTAATAAAATGATTGTATGATGAACTGGGATATTAGATATGTTTGAGGAATAAATTAATGTTAGTAAATGCTGTTAGAAAAAGCTAATAATATAGCTTTCGATATGTTTGCATGAAATATGATATAAATATCGACAAAACAGATGTTAATGGTATAGTAGGGCTATAATTTGCAAAATCAGTGGACCAGAGAAATGTCAAGGAGTTAATAATATGTTATTGGAATCTTTTGCGGTTTTTAATCAATAGGCATGACGACAGTATCAAAAAATTGCAAATCTATTTATGAAGTCAGTTAGAGTATTGGAAATTAATGGAAACGTATTTTTTGTTTTTGTAAACCAATGAACATTGACAAAGATAAAACGCATCAAAACTCGGGAGTGGGGGCTCGTGATGTCAGAGCTAGCTGAAAATTATACCATGGCGTGACGTATTGAGAATTTTAAAAGCGTTGTATTTTCGTCAATTTTGGTTTACGTAACAAAAAAAAAACACGGGTCAAATATTTTTTGATAATCTAAGTGACGGACTAATTAGTTTTTTTTGTCGTCTCGCCTTGGCATGGCATGAAGCACGCGCTTGTCTCTTGACGTAAGTAGCTTCTTGGGCCAAACCCAAGGTCGTAAATGGAACCTTAGATGTAGCCCATGTTTTATAGCGCTGTATGTTTTTAGGACATTACATTACATTCATTTAATATAATAAAAATAATTTAATGTTATTAAATTGATGTTATGTAATGTTATTAAATAGATGATAAGTAATGTTATTAAATGGATGTAATGACATGTCATTAAATGAACGTAAAGTAAAGTTACTAAATTGAGGATTACCTAGGATTAGTAACAGTAGAATTGAATTTAATGAAACGAATGTAATGGAAGGAATGTAATGCTTTTAATGTAACGTTGATAATGTAATGTTAATAATGTAATAAAAAATAAAACCTTTATTTTCAGACAACTTTGGCTCATAGACCTTACAGACTAACATACATGTGATAAAATACAAACTGTGTTAATATAAAGGACCTTAAAACTACATTATGTTACGTAATTTTAATAAGTTTTGTTACAGTTACGATTAATCAAGTATATAAGTTGCTATGTAATTATGGTAGAATTAAAGGCTTTTTTTATTTATGTTTTTAGGAGGTATTAAAATAGAGACATTTAAAAACTTCAAAGCGACCACTGATCTCTTCTTGGTGACTATACAGGATGGAAAGGATACGGACGCACAAAAGCTTGTACCACATATTCGGGACATCATTCCAAACCTAAAGACTTTTTTTAAAAGTTACTGATGAAAAATTTCTAGTGCGGACTGTTTTAGACTTTCACGGTTTTCCACTACAGTTAAACACTTACTACACACTCACTCACTTAATTTCGGGAGCTCATAGCAATAAAGAAAAATCACGGATATCATCCCGTAAGTACTTTAAGTTCTAGTACGGAAATTTTTCATCGGTATTTTCATTAAATCTGCTGTTTCCTACAAAAATGCAATACCAACACTGTCAAAATGTATGGAACAGGAGTTTTTTTTTTTAAATAAAAATAGAATACGTGGTAACCGTTTAATGGCCTACGTAGACCGGGACGGTATGGCAAGGGATTAAAATATTTGCCAATGGACATTCAAACGTATTGATATAGAAATAAGACTGTGAAAGACGCGCAGTCTTTCAATGCAAACCCTTTCGATGCCAAGGCATGCCACGGCTTCATTTTAAAGGATAGCAATTTATTTCGTATATCTATATCGATACGTTTGAATGTCCATTGGTAAAAAAATAGATCCCTTGCCATGCCGTCCCGGTCTGCGTTGGCCTTTAGCGTCGGTGAGTCCAGCTACCAACCTTGTATAACAATTAATCATTCTTGCATATCTTTGCAACATTATCCAAATTACATTCATGGCTTACACAACACCTCATTTTGTGGCGCCTCAGATTATCAGATATGTTTGCCTAACAACGCCAAAAAAAAGTGCTCAACAGATACAGAATCATACTTTTTTATACCGATATCTCTCAATCTAGCTTGACTGCCAAGTTGCCTTGGTTCGATTCCCGAGTCGGGCAAATTGTTATTAGGTTTTTCCACTAGGAATTTCCCAGTAGCGGCCACGGAGTCTGGATTTGTGCCCGGTTGATGGCAATAGGCTCGCCCCTATTACATGGGACTTAAACATAACTGGCGAAATGTGGGTGTACCTACTATTAAGTACACCTCTGCCTAATCCTTAGGATACTACAGGCGTGATGTTATGTTATCTCTAAATCTCAGTACGAGTATATCTATTTTTTACTACCCACTTTTTCTACGCAGGGTTTTGTAAAATGGGAATATTGGACTTCAGGACAACTTCTCTTGTAAGAACACTGACCTGCAAAAATAAGTATCACACTTTTAAAATTGCAATAACTTTTTAAGTACACAAGATATACTTTCGAAACAAAAAAGGCTCGAAAATTTGTTTAATTTAGTCTATAGTTTCAAAGAAACCTGATAAAAATCGCTATAAAACGTTTTTCGTTACTTCTATAGTTTAGGAAAAATTGTAATTTTAAAAGTGTAGTACTTATTTTTGCAGGCCAGTGTAGTTCCAAAATTTTCTCTCACCCATTGTAACATGTGTAGTAAGAAGAACGAAAGATCTTTCGATCAAAAGCTTTGAGTTTCTCCCTTGCTTGTGTAATATTTTAGAGCTAAAATTCTGGGAAGGAATTCTAAAATACATAATCCAGGCCTCTTTCCTGTTGATACAACAGCTCCCAAATACAGTCCACCGCGGCGGCAAAGATATTCATTTAATTTAAGATAGTAATGAGACACGTCAGGCTCTCGAATCCGGCGACGATGAAATATGGCTTGTCTATGATTTATCGTAACATATTACCTTTTTTATCCTCCATTCACATTCATCTGTAAATGTAAATACAGCCTGGCGTTTTTTGATTTAAGAATAACGTGATATTCTTCATTTGAATTTTTGATTTGCTTTTGTTTTTGATACGTTATTCGATTACTAAAGTTCAATTTCAACATTACTTATAATGGGGTTACGCATTTTCTCCTGAATCTTAGTTAATTTAAGGTCACGAGACCAAAATCGAAGTGGATTAAGAATTTCCTTCTTTTTTTACGTATTATAATTAAAAGTGTGTAAAGCAATTAGGGTGTTGCTCCACAATGGGAATGTGCCAGTCAGTGTTGCCACCTTAGCCCTTTTCGGGCTAGATCTAGCACTTTTTACTGTTCGTATACTCGTTTTTTCATGTTTTAGCTCGAAAAGAGCAATCTAGCCCTTTTCAAGCGATACGAAAACTTCGCACCGCGATTACCAAGTTATGAAACAATGTGCGCCATGTGATTTTGTCAGTTCACACTTTATAATTACTAATTGGGTATATTATGGTTTTGTTATGGTAACATCATGTATGAATGTTTTGACTTATGCTTCGGCAGATATGATTTAGGAAGATTCTGACGAAGACTCTGATTTTTAACAATTTAATTTAATTAATTTTGCACTTTCATAATAGTTCATTATGATATAAGTGCGGTAAGTTGAAAATTACAGCCGAGGCGATATTGCTTGCCCGAGCCGTAGGCGAGGGCGATAAAAAAGCAGAGGCTGTAATTATCAAAGCGCACGTATGTCATACGACGTTTTATAACATATTTGCGAGGAAATAAATAAAACAATACAGCGAAAAGAAAAAGCGCGCGGAATAATTTTTACTTGTTTAAAAATTAGCGAGGCGCGCGCATCAGCGCTTTTTTTTAAGGCAAAGACACAAAAAAACAGCCAGTATTACTAATAAAGTAAATTAATATTTTTGTGTTTTTTTTTACAGATAAATGGTTGTAATTTATTGTCAAAATTAATTAACTTAAAGAATTAAATGTTTATTTATTATATTTCATCTCCCAAAGTTAATTTTATTCATAAAATGTTGACCACTTTTCTGACATAAAAACTATTTGCTAAGATTTAAAAAAGTATAAACCGTGCATTTTACTTTACATCACAAGTGCGTAATGAGATACATTGGTGAAATAAGAGACCCTTTACGAGCAAATGTGTTATAAATTACTTTACTTAGTACGTTTCAAATAAACAATTTTTAACCCTTTGCATTTGTATTTATGTTTTTAGCCCTTTTGACTATGGAGATATAGCTCATATTAGCTTGTCCGACTGCCCCTTTTCAAAAACCAAGGTGGCAACACTGGTGCCAGTCTCTTCAAATTGTTTTTGGGACCATTAAAAAAAACCACGTCACATAATATGAAACCATTCACCACAGCAACTCCGAGTGTTCCAAATATTTACACAAATGACCCAAAACATTTTAAACGACCTCAAACATTTCAAAGCTCACAACTCAGATTCGTAACCAAAAACTGATACCCCACGCCACACGTGCCAACTAATGAGTTTACCAGCAAAATTACACAATTAGTGCTGTCCGATACAAACAGGCATGGCCCAGCAGTGAGCGATAGCATGCCCGGGGCATCCGTCAACCAATCACGAAAAACCTCCCCCACGTATGCAAAGTAGCACTTAAGAAAGGGTCTTACTAAAACGGATGCTTTAAGTTCTATGCCCTATTCATTTGCGTTGTTAAAATGATTGACACATTCAATTAGCTGGGTGACCGGCAGACCTCCCAGCTTGGTTCTTAACTATTAACTTCACTAGTCTAACTTGCCTCTGCAAATGTGTGAACTTTCCCCTCAGTGCCCAAGTTAGCAGTACTTTAGAAGATGTAGGGGAGATCTTGTAAAAGTGGTCAGTTAAGAAGGGTAGGGTTATCGCATTGTCTTGTGGTTTCACTGTTGTTTTCTGCAATTAGTAAACGAATAGCGTGTCTCTGTTTAATAGTTCTTTCAGCGATACACATCGTCTCAACGAGGAATTTCGTTTTGACAGTGACTTATTGTTTTTAACGTTATTTTTAGTGTGTGTTGAAGTTGGTTAGAATGTTAAGCCATTGAAACGATTTTGAAGAAATTCAGGTAATAGGTACCTACGTTAGTAAGGTTCATAGTTCCTAGCACGAGCGCGGTGTATAAACGTAACGTAAATTTATACGTCGATTTTAAAATTAAAAATACTCGTTTCAAATATGTATAATATTTTCATAATTCTAAGAATTGATTGATATCTTTGGATAATACTGTTTGTACTGTTGCAAACAATTTAACTAAAATGCCAGATAATAATATTTTCGATTCTAAAATCGACGTATTTACCTACGTTAAATTTATAACCGCGTGCTATTCAAGTTAATTGGAAATGAATTACGTTTAACGTTAAGTAAATCATGCTTTCAATTCGATGACAATCTCAATAGCTGACAAGTTCAATTTCCTTTCGGCCTTTTTGTAAATTACAATTTCCTTTAAGAAAATGCGTTTTAAATCTTGCCATAAAATAGAAGTAAAATATCGATAACACATCGATACGTTGTTTTTAATTGTTTTTAAGACTTGTTTTGTATTAGGTATTAACTTTAATTACTTATATAGGTAGTCTTCTATTATTTTTTTTTGTAGATAGATATGTACGCCACGCAACTAAATCTCTACCCTCGTGTTTTGAAAGTTTATTTTAATATTAATCCTGTTTTCAAATCTCAATTCAAGTTGTGTGATTAGCATGGAACTAATAAGTACTAGTGATTTGTTGTTTGCCACATCCTTGAACAAGTCAGAACTGCTAGATTCGTTGTAATTGGTTGCTGGTAGCTGTTATAGATTAACATAGATCTTTATTATACACAGTTCAACTAAGTTTCGAAATATTTAGTTCTATTGGCCATTTTTCCGAAGGGCGAAAGGAGAAACAAATACATAATTTTACTTTTCATTATTAGAAATTCTGTACAATCCTAATGAGTTACACCCGTATCAGTAAACAAGTCAAAGTGTTTGAGTAAAATTCATTAGATACGATTTTTATTATGTTGTTTTAAGTAATTGCTTGAAGTTAGAACGGTCAAAAATTACAATTCTTAGCTTTGCTTTCTTTGTCGGTTCTTACTTTGTTTAAATTCTTGTATATTGCATAAACATGTTAGCATAAGTAATTACTTTAACTTGACTATAGATACGGGTGTAAAACTCTCGCGCCTCACCTCAACCAAACAGCTCATACTCCTTTAAAATATCAATTTAATTCCACTATAGGTACACGAACACAAAATACAGCAATTACACAGCTAAAGATATCAAGACATCTTTATTACGTTTTAAATTAGATCATGACTTTCGTCAGGTTTTTTTATTTGATTTATACTCACAATAGCGTCTTGGAGCGACCAATCAAAACCTTAGCCAGGCTGTAATGAAGTTGTATCGTGTTTAGGTTGCTTTCTGCTACTTTTTGTAGGTATATTTCAATTAGGAATCATAATAGCAAAGGGTTAGCTGCCGATGGTTCATAGATTATGTGGATAGAGGCGATATTTTTGGTACATTGGAATTTTTTACCGCTTAAGAGAGCAATCCAGGTTTTTTTTTATGGTAGACAGGATAACGCTGCTTGCTATGCTTTCGAAGCAATACTAGGAAAACTCTTGGGCAGGGCCCTAAAGTATATTGCATAAAGTCCTACCCAAGGGTAATCAAGTAAGGACCAACTTTAACCTTGTAAAGTTACTCCTTACTTTTCAGCCCGCATGAAAAGTAAGGGGCAGATTGGGCGGATTGTGTGAGGAATGATTTGAAAGAGAAAGGAGTAAATGATGCCGTGACGTGTGACAGGGGAGAATGGAAGAAGAAAACGTGTTGCGCCGACCGACCGACCGAGTAGAATGTGACAAGGGCTGGAAGATAATGATGATGAAAAGTAAGCGGCAGACTTTTGTGTATAGACTGTGTTATCAATTAATGGACTAATCCCTTGAAAGAAAATTTACCCAGACAAATAATATATCACAGATGATGTGAAACACAAACTCTAGAATATGTTTCTTCCTTAGACCTTCAGTCAAATAATAATTTGCTGGGCGGACATATCACATCCATAACAATTTGCCCACTTCGTATATTAATCTATGACAGTATCAGACAGTATCAAGTGAGACATTGTCAGCATCGTCGGCGCGAACGCATCTCAGCGGGGGCAGATTGCGTGCGCATGACACAGCTCCGAAGACACACGAACGCTCCCGATTGACGCTCGTGCCTTCAATACGAAGGCATTATATTGGCGATTCTTTACAAATAGATCAAAGCCTTTCTTTTATAACAGTGTTACAAAACCGTTATGAGCCGTTTTCAATTTTACACGGCTTTGTTAATGCGAAATGGTGCTGTTCTATAACAATCGTACAACTTATTCTACACTAAAACTTGTACACACACAATATGTAAATTAGTGTGAACGGCAAAAAATAAGACACTGTTTTTATGACTAAGTAATCACTGATCAAACAAAGGTTATTTATTAGTGACCGCTGAAAGATTTCATATATTCTAAAAATTGCAAAATAACGTACCTACCTAAGTACACGGTGTTTAGGTAAATAGTTTCCAAGTTTAACATTTAATACAAAACTCCTGTTACCATCCGCATCAAGTTTTTTGCTTAAAAAGCTCACACCAACCTCACAGCTCAAGCCCGCACCCATATCGCCACGACAGCAGTTTCCCGTAATCGTATTTTCCAGAAAATTGTCCGCTCCGATAAACATCAAAAAACAAAAGAATAACGACATCAATATCATCATAAATACGTCATACGACCGAACACGGTCACATCATAAAACTCATCAGTGGGGCATAAACCGCGGCCATATTGGAAACTGGCGGCATTTAATAATCTCATTGAAAATGTTGATTAAAGCGAGAAGACGCCTCTGCCACAAGCTTTATTAATAGGCTTATGATTGCGGGCTCTATTAAAAGTTATCACAACACCATTGGACAGGTTGAACGAGATGAAAGTCGATACCGTATGGCCAAAGAATCGATAAAACAACGATAGTGCTGTGCCTCGCGTACCGTTTTAAAACGGCTTTTGTTTTTCGTATGTGGCGTGTATAATTCAATTACCTGGCCATCAATTACGGGTTATTATACAGTTGCAATTTTATATGGATTCAAGGTTGAAATAATTATGTTGTCTCAGATAGCTATCAGTCTCTATCGGCTGATACACGACGTTTTTTAGTTCTCACTGTAACTACGTTAAAGTACAACATCCTTGCCCACTGTTAAAAAAACACGAAGCTTTTATTTCAAACTGACACTGACGTTTTAAAAATCAACCACAAAGGTTTTACACTTCTTAAACTCCTAGTCTATGGCTTGACGCGCCTCCTGTGCCTGAGTGATTGAATGCGAGAGCAAATTATAGGCTGTATGGACACCTTATTACTGCTCTCGGACTGTTAAAGCAATTTAGCTGACATTTAAATAATTCCGCACCGAATGAGGGCACCGAGTAATGACGGTTTACTTAATGTTACCTCGGAAACACCATGGGAGCTTGCTTCTTTAAAAACTGTCGCGTGCCGTGCGTTTCTGACATTACAAGACTTTTAATTTTCGGGTCTTCTTTGGAAAGTGTCATTAAAATCCAGTTATTCTATTTTTGAAACTGTTTTTAGTAAATAGGCAGTTAGACGCGCACGTTCTCGACTTTGATTCAAGATAAATAATCTTGATTTTATCAATATCGTTAGTGTAGTGTGAATCATAACACTTAGATCTACAGATCTAAATAATGTTGATTTACTTTTATCTAAGTCTGATTTACATTTTCCTTCTGAAGATGATGCCGGAAAGCAGTCCTTTCAAATGCTAATTTTGTTGATGTCACTATAAGAAAAACTGTAAATATTTATCGAACACACAAGAATGTCAAAGATTTAAATAAAAACCTTGTAAAATTTTTAACATGCCAACAATTAACAGAAAAAAAAGAACCGCCACCGGTTGACGCTCATCAAAAAGATTCTCTTCGACTAATAAAAAAGCACAAATCAAAGGAGCCGTTAATCAAAACCTCGCAGCGATTACACACCATGTAAATTAAACACTTACGATTCCCAGCAACACACGAGATCGGCAAACTAAACAAATTCAGAGGCAATTACAACTTCTCCCCTGTATTAGCAACAAAATGAACTTGGGGCTAATAATAGTGGTAGCGGCATGTTATGGGAGGCAATTACGTTGTGGGTAGCACAACAAAATCCGGTAGTTAATTAGGCTAAATTGTATAATGTTGGTGCGGCAGTTTGCGACGAGTAATTGCGGGCCCCTGGGCCCCTGGGCTCCGGTCGCAACCTGAGTCCGACTAGCGACGTCAAGTCTGATGGTAATTCTCTGATTTATTAACTAGTTTTCTCTGGTGATGGGTGGAATACGGACGTTTGAGGGTTTCAAAGGTTTTAGATGTGACGTGGCAGGAGAAGGATCGGTGTTACCGACACGATGGTTGTTGAATGTTGAGTTTTTTTCTTGGAGTTTGTTGGATTAAAATATGAATTGAAGCATCGGTAGTTTTCTCTTAAATGTATCTTTAGATGATGATGGGACTATCGTTACAGAAACTGAAGGTGCCAAACTCGTAGCCAAATTCTGGGCCGACGCAATTTAGATTAACGACCCACTAAGAAGAATAATTTAACTACCTACGTAAGATTCGAAGTTCGTTGGACTCCAAGGACCATCAGCCATTTTTCTTGTAAAAAGACAAGCCCTGTTTCCTCTCCAGTCAGACATCTACGCTTTCAGTAATCCAAGCCCACCTTCAATTGCCATCATACTTCACACATAACGATATTAATAAAAAAGGGTGTCGTTATTCCTCTTAAATTAATGGTTCACATCAAGGAGTCGCGAATGATATCCAAACCAGTTATATCTCTATAACTCGTAAGTACTTCACATAAACGTATAATTAACTATCAAATCACTCAGCTGACAGCCAATTAATAACGACCGTATGACTTGTCTTTCATAATTTGAATTATTAGTCGATGGTGTGCGGATAAATAAAAACAAAATCAAATTATGGACCATTTATATAAACCAATTTGCATGGCAAACTGTTACGACCTGGCGACACCGGGACATTATCAGAGGCCGGCCCATTTGAGGCCAAACTAGTATAGGTTGGTGATCAACTACGTATCTAAAAGGCCATCACTTGCTTAGCAAAAGTCTAAATTAAAAAACATAACTGTCAAAATGTTTAAATTTCGAATGAGGATTGATGTCGGCGCAGTTTGTTTTTGGGATTGATGGATCACGATGGCGCAAAACTAGTCACGACTCACGACCTTGTCGGAAACTAATTTTAAACACAAGAGTACCTAGTCTTCTAAAGACTACGTTATATTCATTTTAAAGACACATGATAAATTTTGATATTATCCTACAACACTCTGTTTCTAAGGTGTTCCTATCATCCACTGACTTACTTTGCAACATGACCAAAGTCTGCAAATAGAAGGTCAACGTTCTGGAAATTGGAAAATGAATTATCTATTTATGTATTTACGCATTACCCAGAAGAGCCTATTAAATGTTTAGCTATAATAATAAAATAAGCTAAGCTTAATAACGTTATCTTGTGTTGTGTTAAGACACTTATGTTGCCATAACAATTTATCTAGAAAAGCTGTAATGCTTTCAACAAACTAATAGAAATTAATTGAAAGCAATAGCAAGTGTCACACACTTGCGACACGTAGTAGTCGCAATCAGCGGTTTAATCGAGCGACTATCGCCTAAGGGCATTTGCGGTCACTTGACGTACGACGTGCGAACTCAGCAATTACCGAACTCACTGATTACACGGTTCGACCGGTGATAGCCGACTGTTCTTGCGCGATTGACGACTGACATTCGCAAGTGTGTAGCCTGCCAATTATGAAATATGAATGAGATGCAAATTAAGGTCGTGGATTATGACAAAAATAACTGTCAACACCTTTGAATATCGAATAACTAGTTCGATTTATGAATATTACGAGAAAATTTATTGAAACAATTCTTATTATGCGGATAGTAAACAGTTATATGAGAGCAGCATCAACATCTTTATGTTTTTGGCTTTCAGATTTTACAGAACGATTATATTTCAGTGGACAAATGAAAAAAGTGCTGATACTTAATATAATTCGTTATGTTTTGTTCCAACGACCCAAGACTATTTCGGTCAACGACTATTCTGCATATATTGAGCCCTCAAGAGTGTTGAAATCAGCGACAAGTCTCGTGTTATAAGCGCGCGTCCGATATGCCCGATCCGTCCGATATGATATAAGGTGTTATTGATGATGTACCAAAAACAAAAATCGTGAGTGATCATTAAGTCATTAGTGGTAATAATAAAGTGATCAAGCTTGCCCACTTAAGGGAAAAAATATATTAAGGACACTCCTTAATTGTATTTTTTTTTCTCTTTAAATAAAGAAAATGTAATAATAACCACTCGCATTTACACAAGAACCTACATAATATGCATAAGTTGATGTAAAAGACATTAAAGTAATAAACCCTCACTAAACTGCCCAATAAAAGCAGTCACTAAGTCTAAAATCCGGCTCGAAGGACCATAAAACAAAACGAGCGAAATAAGCACACATCTATCAATACTTCGAAATCTTGGCATTTATGCACGTTTAACTTGTGCATCTTGAATGAACGTGAAGTACACACAGTTACGGTTTTTTGCTCGCTACGTTCAACTTAAGCTAAAACAGAATAAACTTCGGTGGTACCCATGGTACTTAAAATATTTAATATTAAATTGACAATGACGAACAAAACGTTTTTCTTAAACCAGTACGAGTACCAGTCTGGTGTAGGGTTACCACCCGTACTCTAAAATAGAGTATTGTCCTCTTTTGTAGGCGTACTTTATAATCTACGACACTAACAAAATACGCTAAAATACTCTATTTATGTAAAACTGATTATTACTGGCTCGTTACCCGTTATGAGTTATTCAATAAAAGTGAAGATTTTGAAAATCCATTTCATACATTTTGTCTGCCGCACTTCAGCGTTCACTGAGATAGTCTTTTCCCTTATGAAAGTAAAGTGGAGAGATGAAAGGAATAGAGCTGCCCCAAATTTAATAAAAAACGAGTTGATCATATATTTTAATTTAAATTATGATTGCGAAGAGGCTGTAAATATCTTCAAGAAAGACAAATATTTGTTTAAAGTCGCAAAAAGCAACAAAAAATACGTTTTTAAGGACAAATTATGAAAAACAAAAATAAATACTCTTTTAACTGTGTAATTTATTTTTGTACTACCAAAATGAAAAATACTATAATCGTCCTAAAAAATGGTGGCAACCCTTATCTGGTGCCATCGTTAGCACATAGTTTATCGGTAAATTCAGTGAAAAACATACTTATTTACTAACTCAAATTAAAAACGGACACCGCAAACAATCCTCACAAATTTCACGCTGGACGCTGGAGAATGGAAACGGTATACAGCACAAAATCGTGATGAATTACGACGTGCTAACACCGAATTACCCACAGCAATGATTACACGGTTAACACAAAAATGATACCGCCATTACATCGATAGAACTGTGAGAAATTAGTGAGGCGAATCGCAAAACTGCACTCACCCGTACCGAATAACAATTACCGATATCAATCGATATAAATCGCTAATTTTGTGTCTGTTGTTTAAGAATGAAGCAGTTTGCACAGAAGGTTTTGTGATCGATCGATTGAGTGGATTTGAAAAATAGTACAACAGGACTTTTTGGTGGTTAAATGACTTTGCTTTCAGTAACAACAAAAATACTATAGCATGTTACAAATTAAAGGCTTTTTTGATAAAAATATTTAGTGAATTGTGATTTTAAAAAACAAGATGGCTATGACGTAAAAATCCTTGCACAACTATGTTGATTTTTGTGTGTTTTAAAAATTGAATAGGCATAAACAAGAGAGAACTTTTCAAAAAGAATAAACCAAAATGTCAGAGCTTATTTTTAATTACAACCCGAAGCTTTCATATTATGAGTTTCAGTAAGTGAGCACAAAAGTACAAAGGAATATAACTAAATATCACTAAAACAAATAAATTTTTAACACAACCTATAACTTTTACACCCAGCCTAAAAGAATTTAAAACAAACAAAGAAACAACAAAATTCTCCAGTAAAACCTCACAAAGCCACTGACAATAACAAAAAAAAACGATATAATTTCATTACCTACGTTCATCTCCCTCCATTTGTCTTAACCAACATAGTTACGAAATTGGTGCTGCAATGTTCAGCATTACTGCTCGACTAAAAAAACTTGAGACTCTAAGGTGGCGCTGCTAGCTAAGGAAAATGTCAAACACCATTTAAATTAAGTACTTTTTAAACGTAGTTCCCAACTCCACCACATCTCAAGATATGTTGGTCTAGTAATACGTAGGCCATAAAAGCTGATAGCATTGTGTACCATTATCCTTCATAAGCCTTCGTATAAAGAGTAGCGAGCCAGTAGGATAGTTTATTACCGCTTAACTTTAAACTGGGCTTGCGTTCAGTAAGTGCGCGTAATTGGTAAAATTGTCTCGCTGAATGATTTTTTGCAGGATTATTGAAGGACTTGGGAATCTTGGTCGCGGATTAATGGTGATTTAAAGAGGTTTTGCTGAAAAAAATAAAGACTTTCAAATTAATCTTTTTTTTGGTCGTTGATGTCTTTTACTAGCAGAAAGTTACTTCTAAACTTTTTCTTTTTTTTTTTTTATTCATCTTCTTTAAAATTGTCATCACTCTTATGTTCTTACCATGTCACAATCTTAATGACTAGTTCAAATAATTGAATTGTCCCAGAATTTTATAACAGGATTAATATTATGTCCTTCCTGGACATGATATTAACCAACAACGATATTAATCATCTGCCTTACTTGCCTTTTCCCAACTATGTTGGTGTCGGCTCACAGTCTAACCGGCTGCAGTAAAATACCAGTATTTAACATAGAGCGACTGCCTATCTTACGTCTACAATCCAGTTAGACACGATATTAAACAACAGACTAATGTAATACATAAGTAAGTATGTGATTTGGTGACCATGAATCCCCTATACAAAATCCGATCCGAAAAGTTTCCAACCCGTCTTGATTTTATTTTTTTATTTTATTTATTCGGGAAAACAAACAATTACACATTAAGAATTACAAAAGATAAGACAAAAATGATACAAATGTGAAATCAACCACGTTCTCCACAGATACACAATGAGACAGTTTGGTAGATTATAAGATTAGCGTTGTAAAAAAAAAAAAAACAAAAACAAGATTAAAGGTAAAGTATCAACGATACATAACATATAGCTGCCAATAGTGCCGCAAAAGTGGAGCAACAACAGTGTAATACTAATTTTTCAATATGTTAAGTAACATGAGTCTAAACTTTCCTTGCGGTAAAGCAAACAGATCCAAATTACAGAAATTCTTATTAAAATTGCTCGTTAGGCGACGAAGAGGTGCACGCAAGCCGGCATTTGTACGACTGGTAGTAGTAGCGAATACAGGTCGTGCGCGCACCTCGCGTCCCTGGCATGTTCTGGGAACTATATAACACAACTTATTACTAATATCTAAACAATCATACGAGTTATTGCACAAATCATATAAAAATGTAGTTTCAAGAAAAGTACGCCTTGAACTCAAAGAAAGAAGATTAATTTTTTTAAGTAACTCACTATAAGAGAGATAACAACTCTTTAAGCAGCGGTAATGCATAGACTTCAAAAATTTACGTTGTATGCTTTCTATACACTCAATGTATTTATTGTAGTAGGGGTTCCACACAGGCACTGCATATTCTAATTGAGACCTAACTAGTGATCGATACAGATATAAATATGTACTAGCGTGCTTAAAATCTGTGGCTGATCTCATCACCAAGCCGTACATGCGATAAGCATTATTAACAATTTTATTAACATGTGCATCTAAGTGTAGTTTATTGTCAAGTAGTATTCCCAGGTCGCGGATTAAACACTCCCTTGCCAGAGTTACACTGTGTATTGCATAGGGATATTTAAATATATTTTTATTTTTAGTGAAGCTAATACAACAACATTTAGAGATACTAAGTTGGAGTTTATTTTTAGTGCAGTAATCTGCAAGACGATTGAGGTCTTGTTGAAGCAGTTGACAGTCAATTCAACTGTCAGTGATTTGAGGCAGATATTATCAACAAAGTACAAAGTGAGCAGATAAGCCTAGAATTATTACATTACGTGCACTTACCGTGAAATATGCGCTCGCGCCTGTGTTTATCACTACGTCGGCGTAGAGTCAGTCATAGTAACTAGATTTATAACGTGTTTGCTCTCTCTCCAGATTTCAATTTGAAATGTTTTGTTCGGAGTTCGACGATAACTTTTAACCTAAGCATTTTCTAGTAATAGTGCTGATGATTGATGAAAAATTGTTAAACCCAAACGTAACCGTTTGGGCTTAACAATTTTTTAAATGTAAGGCGAATAACGTCAAAAATGTTCACTTATAAAAACTTCCCGAAATCAATAAGAACGTAATCAAACACTTTAAGACCTAATTTCATAATAATCCAATAAGTATTAACACGCTACACCGCCTAACATATCAATTTAGGATTATAAACCAAACAAAATTCAACAATAAAATGAATGTGAGCGTCCATTGAGGTCAAGGTGTCCGAGTAATCTTCCCCATCAACTTTACAGCATCTGGGCTCGTAATTTAATTAAAAAATTCACAGAAAACAGGCACTGTCGGCGGCGTCGGCGCAATCTACCAAATTGCGTACCACAACACATCGGGAGCCCTAATTCCCTTAAATATTATTTTTGCATCCTTTATCGTATATTTTGAAATTAACCTGACCCAGGTAATAACTGTTATGCCAACGTTTTTGATTAAATTCGCCCAAAACCAATACTTAAATGTTATCAAAGTGTTATCGTTTCGCGAGGACAATTTGCGCGGGACCACGTTCAGCCATTAGTGATTGTTGGACATAAAATGACGTATGGACCTCCTCTTTGGTGTTTCGATAACGAAGTTTTGGTCTAGACTGTTTTTATGCTAAACAGGTGAAGCTTTTATGAAGCTAATCACACTTAATTTGGGACGAAATATCTCATCCTTAAGGGTAAAAGAGTTCTTGAGAGCTATTTAGAGCTATTGGACACTTAACTAAATTAAGTGGGCTGACTATATGATGATAATTTTTAGTGACCAAGCAATACCAAAGTAGGTATTATTGTACTGAAAATCAAAAGTAGTATCTACAAAGACAAGAGTAACCCTAACCTTTGCAATTTCTCAATTAGTTAATTAATCTATCTAGGTATTCACAATATATGCTTCGAATTCAGAAGCATTTTATTCAATTTGCTACCTACTTACAGCAACAGTGTATGTATCGCACCAACGTATAATTTAATAAATAATCTAAAATTAAATGACCAACCGATCATTGTTGATTTAAAAAAAAAAACGAAAAAGAAGGAGTTACCGGTTACCACGGTACCATAGATTCAAGCTTCGTCAATGAAGTAGGTACGAAGCAGAAATAAACTAAGAGCAAAATCAATTTAGGTAGGCCTGTACAAAAAAGTGTGATCTGTTAAAAAATGCATATTCCTAGAAGTATCATTTTGCATATTATTTACTTACACAAAACTTGTAATTCTCGACAATCCGCCATTTTTAGTTTCGTAATTTTCCCGCGCTCTCGTCTCTGGTTAATAGTTTTGAGCGATTATGTATGGCAACACTTTATGCTGCATTTGCATAATGAAATTACGGCAGCGGCCCTCGGAACATCGCACTTATAAAAAATAGGTACGGAGCCATCGTTTACCGTATAAATACAAAATTGATTCGATCAACGGTTATTAATCGAATTTTCCGTACCCAACTGTAGTCGATTGATTATTTAGGTAGTTTTCAACAGTACTTTACCAATATTAAGAAGATAATTGCGACTAATCGCAAAAGAAATTTACAATAATTTTGAACGCAATTCTTAATGCTTCTAAAAATAGATATAATGTAGCGATTTTCTTGGAAATATAAATATAATATAAAAGATCGGTCGTGAAAAGACACCACTTATACGATTCTCGTGATCGCTATCCGAATAAAATGTTTAATTACTTCATAATTACTAACATTGATTACAATAAATTAACTTGGGATAATCACGATATATCTATTTTCAAGAAATTAAAAACATAATTACGGAATAATATCACTAAGAACAAAATAATTCGTAATGTTTCATGATTATTAATTTGAGGCAACGCTTTCCTTGGCCGCTATTACCGAGAGCCCATATTTTATACTTGTTTAATACCGTACGAACTAAATCTATGTTTTGTGTATGGTTTATTACATTGCGTTTTATGTGCCATTGCATCTGAATGCATTGAAATGTTAGCGAGCAATGGATTTTACATATCTGTGGCATTATTAAGTTAGTTCCTTATGGCTGTCTTTTAGAGGTGACGATCTCATGATTTTTCTTCTGTTGCATCTAAATCTTCTCCTTCTAGGCCAACTAAATGAGTTCTTAGAAATATGTCCATATGTAGCCATAAATGGGCAACGTAGGAAATAACTTACCTATAAGGTAATAACAGATCAATTATATCCAAAGCCTATTTTCTCAGTAAATCAATTTATAGAGTTGTTAATTACTTTAATGACGCAGTAAAATAGATAATAATCCGACTTAATTATTTATTGAGCTGAATCTTAAATTGGGATAAACAGAGTTGGTACTGTTATTGGTTTGGAGTTGGAGTTACCTAAATCAAAATTGAGAACGAGTGTGTCGAGAATCTCTTCTCAGTTACAATCAATAACAAAAAAGTATCAATAATTTAAGTTAATTTGAGGATTTCCGCACAGATTGAGGCTGAGATAAGAATATGATCACTCGCGTTCTTAAAAATACTGGAATTACCCCTCAGGTGATTTCAAAAAATGATACATAAGTATTTGCGAGTCCATCCAGTTACTGCAAGGAGGTTCTAGTTTTAATCCATTTACCAGCCCTGTATAGTATGTAATAACAAGCCAAGCTAATGAGTAAACGATTTAGCAACTACCCGTGTCACCGGCCACTCTAACAAGGCACTTAGGACACATCGCTTGAGGCCATTTTATTATAAAGTACAGCATTAGCATGCTCCTCCCACTTACCACTGGAGACAACATTTGGAATGAAGTGAAGTGTTGCCAGACTAATGAGGCAGCTATTGCTAGTGTTCTAAATACAAATACAAGTTTGACTTCTCGGTTATAATTCAGCCATATTTTGGATAAAGATAAATCATAAGCTAAAGTTGGAACGGAATATCTACCTACTTGTCTCCGGCAGAGATTAAGGAGAATTACAGTGTTTTATGAACTTGAGGAGCTAAATGAAATCTACGTATTGAAATTATACGTGATGTTTTACACCTAGATGCCTTTTTATAGCCGCAAAAAATCTATTAATTTTGTCCTACGATCACTATAACTCAAACGAACTAAATACGTATTTAATGACAGTGTAGTATGGGGTAAGGTAGGGAACTAATAAAAACAGATTTTCTAGATGAATGACTACGTCACATGTGGTATAGAAAACTAGAACTAAAGAGTAAGAGATAACATAAAATTAAAAAATATACAAAATAACAAAGTAAAGGTTCACACATTCATAAATTCCTCTCACAATACATCTGACATGCCAATACAATCTTTGTCCATCCATCCGCAAACATACCTTACTTTCGAAATCTGGGTGTATTGTACACATCTGCGTACCCCTTCAGAGCATACAGGCGACAGATTTGCCATCTATTTTTGAAGAGTTCCATTGTATATCTCCGAAGATCAGCATTGGATCGTCACCAAATTTAAAAAGGACCACCTCAGGAGAATACTCTTTAAAATAAAAAAAAAGAATTTTGAGAATCGGTTCCCAAATGGGGGAGAAATCAGGTAAAATATATAAAAAAAAACGAACATATAACCTCCTCCTTTTTTTGAAGTCGGTTAAAAAAGAGGTTAATTTGTACACTATCACCCGTTTTCACTATAACAAAACAACATCGAAATTATTGCCTGAATATTATAGCGAACCTATGCGCTGTTCTTTAGGCATTCATTTAGGTGTTATCTAACTCAAGTGAAACCGCCCCAAATGATTCCTTTATTCTGTATTAAGATTTCAGATCGGGTAATGTGTTGGTGGAACACCTGTGCCTATGTCCAACACTTCGAAGAATAGAGCGCAATGTCATATTGTTTTAAAATGTAGAATTGATAGGTAACACGTATTGTTACACTTATAGATATCGTTCTAACTAGCCTATCACTGATTAATATTTTAGTCTAGCAACATGATGAAATGTTGTTTCACTATACACTGAATAACTCCTCGGGAAATACATTAACCCGTTTAGAAGCGCCTTTATCATGACATACATTTTCCATACAATATAAACTGAAACTACGCAACATTAAACGCTCACATAATTTATATTAGAATACAAACAGTTACCTAGTCTATTCACACAGAACGTATTAATTACATCTAATAAACGTTGTCAAAGCATTCAGACAGCGCACATAAAATCACCCAGTGAAAAGAACAATGTTGCCAGCGTGTGTAAATAAACTCCCACAAATGACAGTCGGGTATAATTATTTTTTTACTGGCAACACAATTAGCGGCCGTTTCGTTTCACAATTACTTTACAATATAAAATTGATGCCCAGTTCATCTCAGTTTGTAGGCAAAACGTGCTCACTCGGTGATTTTACGAATTTTGTGATAGCTATTAATAAATTTTATGATGATTCGGTTACTTTGTTTCGTAGTTAAACTGTTAGTTTTTAGGTCTCTGTGTCATTTGTTGACCATGGAAAGATATTTTAAAAAGATCTAATAAATCTTCTTCGTCATGTCGGTGATTACTTTGTAGCAAAATGTCGGGGCCGTTCAGGCCGCTGAGCGTGCCAAACATTTGAATTTGACAAGAAACAAAATCCGCCATTTTGTTTCTTTTTTTAATTTTGATATACCCAGTGTCACTCTCACTTTAAATACGAATCTAACGGACACATCTCAAGCTAAAATCAGGCCACAGAGCGTGCCAAACAATTGTACACATATATAATACATACTGTAGTGTTAAAATAAAACTGCTAGCTTTTCACTACACGAAATTCTGTTTTATTAAATTAAAATAACTAAAGATAAACCTAACCAAGCTAATTTATAAATAAAAAATACAATAGAAATTAAAAATAAGAATTAAATAATTGAAAATGCTAATGTAAAGTTGGAAAAAGGGGGTTGGGAAGGTATTCGCTGAGGTGTCGGAAGCTTCAGAAAAAGGGTAATATTTTAGGAAAATAAAAAATACGATGACAAATTGACCCGTTACTTCAAAATACTAATTAACTAATACATAAAACCATATCTAGTTATTAATTTCTGTACACAGTATTTTTTTAAAATAGTATAACATTAAAAGACGCTTTTGTTGGTCTCCGGTAGGTATTACTCACTGGTCCACTGACTCAGGGTCACAAATGATTGATCAGATTGATAAACAGGAAAAATGGTCTCTCGCGTAGAAATATATGAAGCGCACAAATAAAAGACGCTTTTGTTGGTCTCCGGTAGATATTACTCACTGGTACATTGACTCAGGAACACAAATGATTGATCAGATTGATAAACAGGAAAATGGTCTCTCGCATAGAAATATATGAAGCGCACAAATAAAAGACGCTTTTGTTGGTCTCCGGTAGATATTACTCACTGGTCCACTGACTCAGGGTCACAAATGATTGATCAGATTGATAAACAGGAAAAATGGTCTCTCGCGTAGAAACATATGAAGCGCACAAATAAAAGACGCTTTTGTTGGTCTCCGGTAGGTATTACTCACTGGTACATTGACTCAGGAACACAAATGATTCGTCGCCAATGCTGGATCTGGTCTCAGTGTTATTTTCTCATCAGGTAGTATTTTAGGTAAGTGGCAAACCTCGTTGACGACGAACTGGTAGTTGGATGACTACATAGGCCAGTAAATACCCGAAGGGCTAAATTGCAATCTATGCTGGATTGATCACACCAGAATAAACTGAAATTGAAGATAAAACTCACGAAGTCTTTTTTTTTAGGTTGATACCTCTCAAGCGAATCACAAGACGAAATCGTCCGGCATGTCAGAAAATTTTCTGTAAAATCTAATTTCAAAAAATAACAACGCCAAACAGAAAAAGTAATTATCAGCAAGGTTTAATTACCAATTATTTAATTAAATGAGGCTTCATGTAGAGGAACGCTACAATACATCCTACTCCTTCTGGCGCAGTCGGATAAAAAATAGTCTCATTTTGCAATAGACAAACTACCTCTATTATCTTGAATTAAGCAATTAACCATAAAGGTTGTAATTAACAATTTAAAACTAAAACAACACTAAAATATCTGCACATAATGTAAATAGGTAACATGTAAAGGGAAAGGTGAAATTTAATTGTCGGGCCTACATTTTAACGGCGGGAAATTATCGCATAAATTCAAGGCAATTGACGTTTTTTATTGTTTGATCACGACACAAATAAAATTGTTAACAACGTATCTACAAAATTCATAGTTAAATATTCTTTGAATTGGTGGTACTATCATGTTAAACTAGGTTTAAAAAAACTTTACTTAATTGGAATTGATTAATATTCCAATGAAAGTTTTTTTTGTTGATAAGTGAAAAACTCTTCTCATAGATAGGAAGTTGGTTTAAAATGTCTCGGATTTATGTACCCATCGAACATCGCACCCCTGTAATCCCTGAAGGGTTAGTCAGAGGTGTACTTAATAGTATGCCCACATTTCGCCAGTTACATTTAAGTCCCATATAAAATATATGCCTCATAATACATGGGACTTTAAACTTGCACTGTCAATTTGTCCCGACATAATATGGTCACACTACACTAGAACGTTACAAATGTTGTCTGGTTGGCCGAATTAAAACACCGAGATAGACGTACCGTAAAACGGGGCTATTTGGGTTTTGGGGGCTATTTGGGACGATCCAGAATTTCGAACAAAAATATCGATTTCTGTCGATTTGTAGAAGTTGTTTCACAAACTCTAGCCAAAGACTAATACTCTATCAACACTTTGATTGGCTGCTACTGAGAAATTCCTGATGGGAAAACCCAATAACATTTTGGTATATATGGTACCATAAGCCCCCAAAAACCCAAATAGCCCCGTTTCACTGTACCTACTTACCCACATATTTGTTACTGTTGTAATTATTTTGCTATGGAAGAGCGGGGTCTCCTAACACACTCAAAAATTGCTTAAATGGAGTCCCCAAACACAACCACCCATTGTTGTAACAAATTTCTTGAATAATACATTTTGTATTTTTGTACTTGTATTGTAAGTACCTACATAGATCAATCAGGGCCGATGGAGCAGAGACTTCAGTACCCGTTGGAAAACTGAAAATACGAAAGCATTATGAAAGAATTCCCTCTCAGCAAGCACGTATCCAAACTTTTAGTTCGGGGGGGACAAACATTGGAACAACCATGTGAACTGTGTGAAAAATGGCTGTAATCACTGTAGTATAATTTACGTACTTTGCAGTAGTAATAATCCCGTTTATTACCAGTCAGATTTCGGGGGGATAACTCTCAACTATCCCCCCTCTGTATACGTGCCTGCCTCTCAGTAAGACTTAGAAAAAAAAAAAAAAATTAATAGATACTTAGTTATCCCGACCCTTTCCTCCATCGCCCTACAAAAGCTATTTTCCTAGGTCGTGTCAATATGTTTGTTAATATAATAATGTTAATACAAATGTCACAAAATGGTGCTACACTAGGCTTAACCAAAATTGCATTATTATCATCTAATGTTACCACAATTCGGCTGCACAAAACCATCATGCCAATCAAACCATCCACATTATTCCGAAATATTTACAAGAAAATTATCTAAAATTAGTACAGATGTTGCGGTTAAGCCTAATACCTACCTCAATCCTTGAGGCCATCTAATCTTTACCCAAATTACGCCATTTTGGAAACGACATCTCTATATTTTTGATAGCTTTATTAAATGAAAATATTGTCAGGAAACAACTTTAGTAATTGAACGGCTGCACGCGAATACTCAATTTATATAATTTTTGTTCCATAAATGTATAAAAATATGGTTGATAGGTAATGACATCGTAATCCCCTGATCGCAGCGGCCGCCCGTTACGAACCCTCGCGAATCAGTCAGGTCCGCCGCCCAAGGCATGCTTTAGTCGATCCCGCTGACGCTACAACCCTCCTCCAGGAGAGCAGGAAGGAAACTAGCACGCTTAAGAAGCACAGATGCAAACAGCCGTCATTCCGTCCTCGCCGTCGAGGCCCGTCGCGACGCCCCGTTACGAACCCTCCCCGTCCCTTGCTCGTGCCAGCTCGCGTTGCTGAGCCTGTAGTCCAAAGTCAGTCCCTAAATAATGACACCACTCCGATCCAGCCTGTCCCCTTGCTGTCCTCTCCCAGCGACGCCCTAAGCCGAGGCCCGTACCCCGCAGGGGGTGCCCTTAGCGTGTTGTCGCTTAGTTTGTAAGTTTTTTGCCCTGGCTGGAGGCCTTACACTTAAGGCACCCACAGAAAAGTCCGGTTAAGCAGACGACAACCTCTCTGGTTGACTGCGAGATGCCATTTCGAAAAAAAAAAAAAAATGATAGGTAATACGCAAAATTAAGATTTGTGATCGTGACATTTTTTGTAGGAGCACGCATCCCGTTGTCTCCCGTTGTCTTGTCAAGGGTTCAATTTGCTTGTTTTTTTCGGTTCTTAAGATTCATCAACGTCAACCGCTATATTATTATAATAAAAAGTCTCGGAAAACGGATGAAAAAAGCCGTCCATAAAGTTCCTAACTAAGTATGTCGCAACTCTTAGCGGAAACAGAAAACATAATGAAAAATAGTGTGAAACACTTTGCTTGTTCTTCGTCAATCACTTCAAACACAAAGTACAGCGGCGGACTTAATGCCATAGGCATTTTCTACCAGTCAACCAATACTTATTTTTCTGCCAAACATGTAGGGCAGTTATTGCTATCGCTTATCGTCGGCAAAGTGTGTCCTCTTTCAGCATTAACCTGCAATACCTTATAGCCACTTACCATTTGCTGACCTATTCCGCAATTGTTTCAAAATTAAAATAGGTAGGTACCTACAAATATTTCACATCACTATTTGCTAAGTTCCTAACAAATAAAACGAATTTATAATTACTCAACATTAGTAAGTACCGCGTATTTAAGACAGCAGCTGTGAGCTGTTAAACTTATTTTTATTCAGTTATAACTTCTTGTCAAGTCGGTCCTTTGCCCAGCAGGTAGCCCCGTAGCACGACGGTGGGCAATCCCTTATTAAGACCTCTTTTAGCAGGTGAATGGGCTTTTGGGACATTCAAACAAGTGCGGTGCTTAACCACAATAGGATGATGTATTTATTAATTTAAAAAAAGAAATATTATCGCCCATCATTTTATTGTTTAATTATTTGCAATATTTATGGAAGTGGCAGATGATTCGTATGATGGTAGGCGGTCTACCTATTTTCAGAACAGCATCTAGTAGGTACCTACTTATAGGTACCTAAAAAAAAAGAATTCTAGACTACGTAAGTGCCTTTGTCATTTCGTAAGTCAAACTGGGGCAAACTGTATTTTAAGCAAATAAATTATTCCTATTCCTTTTCCTTGCAATGGGGGCAAATCTTGGAATGCTGGCTAATGCCACTTCTTCTTACCGTGTCGATGGCAATTTAAATTGTGTCAGCCCAGAACTGAGCCACTAGTTTGGCGTCTTCAGTAGCGTCCATCAATACCTACCAATCCAAGCACAAATCCAATCTTCGGACTGCTACTGAAAAATCTCCCTAAAGTTAAAACTGAATTACCTACTTCGTTCTTCAGCCGCACTTAATTGCGAACAATAGACCAACAATGCAGACTTTTTATCTTAAAAGTTTTAGTTATAGAAACCACACACCCGGCACCTCAAACCAAATAAAAAACCAAGACATAGCGCTGCGAACAATAAAGTGAGGCCGGCGCAGCAAAATACGTCTCGCTCTGTGCATACACGCTCACATGCACACATTTACACTAAACTACAATAATTAAACTACGTCTCAATAAATGCACACATGTTTACGAAACCGGCCTCACTTCTGTTCGCAGAGTTCCGTCTTAACTTTTTTATTTGGTCTGAGGCCGGGATAAGGTAAAATTATTAATCCAACATTTAAAATAAATGACAAGATCATCCGTCTATATGATTAACTCAATTTATACAGAGACAGATACCCCAATTACAGGCAGGCGACGTCGGGACGAAAATGAAGCAATTTGTAGCAATTGAGGGACAATCTCAATTTATCACTATTATCCTTTGGCGGGTGGTTAATCCAATGCACTGGCTTTTATTAAAGAAGTCTGTGGTAGGGTAATGGGGGGAAATAATCAAATTAACTTATTAATCTGAATTGAAACGGAGACATCATTAATGATGTACCTAAAACAAATTCGTTCCTGGACATTTGTAGTCTCGATATAGTTAGGTAAAGATCCGGATTTTCTTCATTATCATCTATTATTATATATTATTTTCCGTTGTCATGAAACTTGACGACGGAACTGATAAAAACTGAAAGGCTTGGATTAAAAGGGGTAGATAGTGGCACGTTTGTCCAAATATTCACGTTATTTCGCCATTACAAAGCATACTATAACTATCTAATGTGATAAGTTCCATTTTTTGTTAGCACAATGAAGTAAATATTTGAGCAAATACACCAAAAAATGTTTCGCCATAAGACAACACAATACAGGTTTTTCTTCTTCGTGTCGCTGACGCGAAGTATTGTTAGCCCATAAGAAAGCAAGATAGGAGGTGGAGCATAAAATGTACCACAGCTCCACACCAACAGCCCGCTGCTTTACAGACAAATTGATAGTGTTTTTAATATTTGCGTAGTCTTCGGTCTAACACAGGTAATGAGGTCCTTGGTACCATTTTGCAGGTAGTGTTATAGATTTTCTTCTTTCCTCTATCAATAGACCCAACGCTACATATTGCTTAAGACTGCCTTAGGGGTAGGCAGAGGCTAAAGTTATTTTCGATTTTGTTTTCAACAACCCAAGATCGACATTTGTTGCGCAGTGACACGCTGTGCTGCACCTCGTCAATTCAACTGTTGTGCTCCGATTATAATTCTGGGTAGTGATGATACTCATGATTTGTATTCGAGTGTTATCGGCTTCTTATGAGGGCAGGGGGTTCTTATCAGGTAATCGATATTGTCTAGTCATACAATAAAATAAACACCCATATGTGACAATCAATTTAATACAAATACAAAACTAGTTGTTCTGCTTCGACTCCTTAGCATTTTGGAGTGCTTGCGTCAAATACAGTTTAGCAAGACTTTGGGAGCAGAACTGGCTTATATGTTGGCTGTAAGTATTGATCTGACCAGCGACAATCATAGGGTTGAGCCTAGGCGGAACGGGGTGGGGCTTGAACAGCTTGTTGACGTCTTCTTCGGGTAGTGGAGGCTCATCCTTGGCCGCTCTGGCCAAGTTTTCTTGCGTCCTCTTGGCCAACCAGCGGTGCTTGTCTTGCTGTTGACGGACCACCAACTGTTGGTATCTGTTGAACTTGATAGCTTCTTGGTTGAGCTCGTCGACGCGCTCCATGAGGCTGCGGAGTTGGCCTGTGGAAATGGAAATTGTGCTATAATAAGTTTTCGATCTAGATTATTTATCAGGCAGTGTATAATTATATGTGGCAGCCAATTCGTATAACACGCCGTATTACATAATGGCGCGCCGGATTGAAAAACGTCGCCGTTATGTAATGCGGCGTCCTCACGTTCAGCCGGATTGTGGTGGCGATACGGTCGACAAAGCGGCGTCCAACATTTAGCCGTATTGACAGCAAGAAGAAACGACCGAATAAAATACTGAAAATATACTGCCTACTATATATACATATGTATATATCTGCTGCTGTGGCGACGATTTCTCTGCCCGATTGGTGAATTTGAATTGTATTATTGTATGGTCACGAAGATGCATTTGATGCATTACATTAGCGATAGCGTTGCTGTTGATAATCTTGCACGGAACGGACATGCCATACGTAAAATGTTGCCGATAGCGTCACTACTTTAACTTTAGCCTTTAGTAAATTAAATTAATCACTCATTTGATTTACTAAAAGCTAAATAAAGCTATAGAGCGTGCTACTTTACTAATTTTACCTCTGCTAAACTATTATTAAAGGGAGTGACTGTAGTCACTCGACTATTGCACTTATCGATACAGGATCGCCTTATACCCTATAAGACCTTTCCATGAAGATGAAATATAAACGAATAGCCCGACGCGGTGTCGACATGCGTCATCAACACCTAAACGAGGTGAATGACGTCATTTTCACTTCTTTATGAACATAATACTTTCTCCGTCGATAAGTGTGGCGACTGTCATACAGTTTGTGACGACAAGCAAGATGTAAAGAGTATAACCCACCTTCCAATACTGAAGCAGTTCCCAAATCCAGGAACTTGGATCCCTCCTCCTCTGGGATCATCTCGGAGAGTTCTGACATCATGATGTTAGTCAGGGGAGAGTTGCGAATCACAATGGGCACCTCGATGAACAGGCTCTCGTAGCCGATCTTCAGGTTACGGAGGGCTTCCGGGGTGTAGTCACCTTCTTTGTACATGGCGATGGCCTGAAAGGGGCAAATTGTGAAATTATTATTTTAGTAATCATCGCTTGAACAAGGCGCAGTTAGTTTGCGCAATTAAATAAGTATGTAAAAAGGTTTTTAACATTGAAATCAAGTAGAAACTAGTTTAAATGCTTAGCTAATCCAGTGCAACCAGAAGGTCCCATGTCTTCTCAAGGTCTCCACAACCAGGGCGTCAGGAGTGGCAGCTGAGCCCCGCAGTTATATTTCAATATTTATTTGCTTACATGTACATGCGGCATAAAAAATCTGACAAACTCAAACTCAAACTCAAATCATTTATTTCAATTAGACCATTACGGCACTTTTGAAAGTCGAAAATACAATAAAAGCAAAGCTACAGTCACAGTCACAAGGCATAATAACTTGAGAAAGTACTGTAGTTGCCCGTTCCCTAACGTAGATCTCTATGGAGAAGAACGGGCAAGAAACTCCATGGACACTCTTTTAAATCAAAATATTGTTACAAAATCTTGGTTACATCATTCATGTTGAGATTATACATATATGTGAGAACGATGTAGAAAGACGTGCACATTAAAGAGCGTCCAGAGTAAAATAATAAATCAAAAATTTAAAAAAAAATAAAAGTAATTAAAATGAACGAACCGTGGCAGCCAAGAGATGACCAGTCCCAACTGAGAGCGCCCGTTCACGAACATGACGCATGTATCGGCGCCAAACAACTCGACCATATTTAAGGGAATTAAATGACCCGACACACCCGCCACCATCAGCGAGACATTTGAGTGAGCATGACATTCTCTCTTAGCCACCAAGGCATATTCAAGTCAATGAAAGATAACTAAATGTAAGTGGCGGCTGAACAGTACAAAGTACTCACACATGTGCTATGAGATTATATAATACTAAAAACTGGAATCTATACAATGCAAATAGGTATATTTTTACAATCTTCCGCAGCTTCCACAATACATTAACATGGGAATCAATTCTTCTTCTACTTCTTTCCGTGTCGATAGACTCAAATAATGCCCGACCAGTGCAATCAATTAGTTTGCAACTATGGTTGTGGAGCAGGACCAGCATGTAGCCAAGCATTTTTATCATCAATGTAATCCCCCAACTTATAGTATGCTTGCCTACATAGTGTGCGTTTTATACAAGATTTAAATGTCGTCTCATTCAGTTGAAGAATGTTGGGAGGTATTTTATTGTAACATTTCAAACAGTACCCCATGAAAGATGAATCTACTTTAGCAAGCCTGAAACCTGGCTGAACTAGTTGGTCCCTATTTCTAGTGTTATAGTGGTGTCTGTCACCTCTTTTACTGAATAAATGCAGATTTTTCCTAACGTACATGATGTTTTCATAGATGTATTGACAAGGTACTGTCATGATATTAATTTCCTTAAACAGTTCTCTTAGAGAATCGCGTCTACGTAATTCATATATGGCTCTGATGGCTCTTTTCTGCAGAATAAATATAGACTCGATGTCTGCAGCCCGTCCCCATAGTAAAATACCGTATGACATAATACTATGAAAATAACTAAAATAGACTAGCCTCGCGGTATCAATATCAGTAAATTGACGGATTTTTCTAACAGCATATGCAGCTGAACTCAGCCGTCCTGCAAGAGATGTTAAATGAGGACCCCATTGTAACCTTGAGTCGAGCGTGATTCCCAAGAAAACCGTTTTATCGACAAATTCTAGTTTCTCTTGATTCAATATTATGTCACAATCATTACTTTTGACATTTGGTAGAGCAAATCTAATGCACTTAGTTTTTTTCCCATTTAGTACTAAATTATTAGCGGTAAACCAATTATGGACCTGCAGTAGGGCGTTATTTACGTCGTCAAGATCAGTGGCACGTCTGTTTATCCTAAATATTAAAGAAGTATCGTCAGCAAACAACACCATATGCGGATGGTTGTTAAATAAACGGGGTAGGTCATTAATATATACTAAAAACAGGAAGGGACCCAATATCGAACCTTGTGGTACACCCATTTTTACATTTAAACCCATTGAATTGACACCATTTATTTGTACCTGCTGCTGTCTATCATTCAAATACGATTTTACTAAACTGAGCGCAAGTTTACCTAAACCGTAATGCTCAAGTTTCAAGATCAGGGTTTCGTGATTTACGCAATCAAATGCCTTCGAAAGGTCACAAAAGATTCCTATGGCATCTTGTGCCTCTTCCCATGCAGTAAATATGTGTTTTAATAAAGTGACACCGGCGTCAGTTGTACAACGTCCTTTGGTGAAACCATACTGTTGCTCGTGCAATATTTTATTGGTGTTAAAATGGTTAAGCATTTGATTGAGCATTATCTTTTCAAACACCTTGCTGAAAACCGGCAACACGGATACGGGCCTATAGTTATTGGTGTCTTTACTATCCCCAGATTTAAAAAGCGGTATTACCTTACTGAATTTCATTAGATCCGGGAAGACCCCTTGATCCACGCACAAATTAAATATTAAGGCTAAATACGGTGCTACAGTCTCAATAATTGAGGTACAAGCTTTGATAGACATACCCCATAGATCTTCCGTTAATTTGATCTTGATTTGCTTAAAAGCTTTTATGACTATTAAGGGGTTTATATGCTGAAATTCAAACTCATTTGGACAGGCTGAAACGTTCGCTTTCAATAAATCAATAGAGAGCAAGGGAGAGGATTTTAAGGTTTCTGTAGTTTTAAGTGGGATACTGGTAAAGAAATTTACAAATTCTTGAGCAACTTCATTGTTGGAGCTCACAAGGCCACGTGATGTCTCTAGTGTGAAATCATTATTTAGTTTTTTATTTCTATTTGTTTCACTGTTGATAATTTTCCAAACCGTCTTTATTTTATTATCGGCTAATTTAATCTTGTTGCTAATGAATAAGGATTTGGCTACCTTGCAAGTGTTTTTAAAAATTTTCGAATAAGTAGCAACATATTTATTAAAAGATTCTGTGTTGATGTAAGGCTTAAGGCCGTACAGCTCAAACAATCGTTCCCTACTTTTCCTAATACCCGGTGTTGCCCAGTCACTAAAAATAAACTTTGGGCCAATAGTTTTAAATTTCTTTTTTAAAGTATTATTGAACTCGGTGTGCACTACCGAAAAGAATTCTTCATAAAATTCATTTACATTGTTTATAATATGGCCCGGTATACCTAGCTTGCTAATTAAATTATTATTAAACTTGTCCAAATTGCTGGGTGTTATTTGTCTAGATTGAATCTGAATTCTTTGTAATTGTATATTGGACGCGAAAGCAACGGTCTGACCGCTGTGATCAGAAGGAAGGTAATTTACGATGGATTTATCTAAGTACTCACAGCAACAAAAAACATTATCAATACATGTAGCAGTATTAGTAGTAATTCTAGTTGGTTCTGAAAACACATTTGACAAATTAAATGATCTAAAGAGACTTAAAAATCTACTGCTATTTACATTATTCTCTAAGATATTAACATTAAAGTCACCACAGATAATTATTGGTTTATTACCAGTTACAAGCTTTGCTAAAGCATCTTCCATTACTGACTCAAAGATAGAGTAGTTAAGGTAATTAGGGGGTCTGTAAACGCACACTATTACATGCTTATCTAGCTCAACACAAGATAATTCAATGCTATGTTCAACCGATAGATCGACTATATCATTACGAGACTTAGATTTAATACAATTTTTAACTAAGATTAATGAACCCCCACGCATCTTAGATTTCCGGTTATAGCAACTGCCCACGATGTAATTCTCATAATTTATTTGCATTAATTCATAATCTTTCATCCAATGTTCAGTAAAGCAGATAATATCATACTTGGTTTTTTCTAAAAATAGTTCTATTTCTAATTGTTTGGATGAAAATCCCTGAATATTTTGGTGAAACAATTTCAAGGAATTCTGCTCAGCCCCTTTATTACAATTAATTGATTGAGAGCTAGAAGATACCCCATAGTTGACACTGACAGGTTTAACTAAATTGTCACTCGTCGACACCAGGTTAGGCATTAACCTCACGACAAAGTTACGAGGGCCTACCTTATTTCTCATACCATTCCAATACTTTGCTAAAAGCAATAATTATGTTAAATTTGTAGCAACCAACCTGAGGAGTCAAGCGGTAAGCCTTAAGGGTCAAGAACCCTCTTGCAGACTTCTTGGTGTCATAGATGACGACCACGCTCTCCTCGATGGAGGTCTGGTAGTGGTATTGCGACTCCAGCAGCGACTGGCTCAGGAAGTTTCCGACATCTGCGCTCTGGTACCTGGAGAAAAGATATTTATGGTATGAGTGTGATGTCTTAACTGTTTTCGAGCGGTGAATCTCGTTTGAGACTATCTATCAACACGGGAGATATGACATAACATAATATAACATCACGCCTGTATTCCCTGAAGGGTTAGGCAGAGGTGTGCTTAATAGTAAACCCACATATCGCCAGTTATATTTAAGTCCAACGTAATAGTCCAGACTTCGGGCTGCTACTGAAAATTCCAGAGAGATTAACCCAATACCACTTTGCCTGACCTGGGAATCAAACCCAGAATCTTAAGCTCAACAGTCACGCTTGCGAAAACTAGACCAACGAGGCAGTCGCAACGAAGCAACGCGAGATATGATAGTGTACTAGTGGTGGGCGTTGGGACGACGAACCGTTTTCAAAGACGGTTTTGTGTTCTGCGACGATGAAACCGTTTTACGTCCAGGTTTAAAACAGTCTTCGTTGCACAAACCAGTCTTCGAATTACTTGGTGCGATTTTTATTTTAGGCTTATGAAAATACAGTCGAGAACGCAATGATTCAACTATCATTCTCACGAGTCACTCGTCGCGTCGCTCCGCGTGCGTTTACAAAACAGTCCTTACAATAGTTGTAAGAAACTGCAACTATTTCAGTCGACGAAAACGCAATTCAACGGACGACTCTCTACGAAAACGCATTTTGGATAAATTTCTTCCTTTGAACCGTCTTCAAACCAGTTGCAACGACGACCGTTTTCTGCAACCGTTTTCATCGTCGGAAAAACGGTTGCGTTTCGTCCGTCAAAAATTCGACAACGACCCCCCACTATAATTTACTGGTAGAGAATGCCTTGTGGCATTAAGTCCGCCTATGTATTACCACTCTTGTACATGAAGTTTAAATAAATAAATAAATATAAATATAGTGCACAAAAGTGTCTGTTACCACGGCTGCTTCGCTCCCCCCACTCTCATAGTTAGATGGGACGAGATCAGATGCAAAACCAACGAGTTAAGGTTGAAGCTCTGACCGACCGTCCATACATTTTTGTCTCGTAAAATACACTAAACACAGACACTCTTTCTTTCAAACTAATCGTTTTATCACTTCTCTACAGTGAAATGTGTACGCAACGGACCTTTTTGGGCATTATCTTACATTATTTACTGAGAAAAACAATAATGAAATCCCGGCAAAATTTGACACTTCTTTAGTAGTGTGCGTGACTTTTGACAAGCAAACCAAAAGCGTTGTTTAGACATTGACACGCTAGATGGCGTGCAGACGATCTTATAATTCTGATAAATCAATATCTTAAAGTTCAATAATTGGTTAATTCCCTTTCCAACCGTTCAAAACAAAAACAATATAAAATAACATAAAACTGATGACATAAACATCAATGTTTTGTTTTTTTTTTAACTTTTCTTACTTATTATTGTTGTATGGCAACATAAATACCAATAGTCGTAGAAGCAACGATGCCGTTCTTCCTAACCTTGACCTACATGCATTGTTGACGTAACAAAGCGTTGCCAAACTTCGTTCACTTGTATAGACTGTTATAAAATACATTCTTATTTCGGTTGTGACGCGCTATGATTTGCGCGCGGAATTTCTTGCGTATTAAATTTTGTATGCTATACATTTTCATTGATTCAAATTGCATTATTTCTCTAGTATATATTTAGTTCATATTATTTAGTAGACTATAATGTAATTTATCGTAGGTATAGTAATTATTTATTCTAAAAACGCAATTCTATTTTTTTCGGTGGTATTTGAAACAGCAAGTTGATCCGTGATTTTTATGAAATCTCGTCATAATACTAATTACCTACGTCATACGTAGCAGTGATGAGTACAAAGTCAGTGTTTCTTAATATTTGAATGTGTTTGAATATATTTTTGGTCAACAATAGATATAATTATTAATCGGTTAACTACCAAAGTAGTCACAAAATTAAACTTGCAAACATGTGCAAAATATAGCTTTGCCGGGCGGGACACCTTTTACGCATTTTGCAAACAGTTTCAGACAGACAGTCAGACATACATTAATATTAGTTGGTTTTATTTTGTAGTAGGTACCTAACTTACCAAGCTCTCGCTAGTTCACGTCAAATTGTTATGGTGCGTTCAGAAACAAATAGAAATCAGTTACTTACAATCTATTTTGTGCTTTATTTTAAATAAGTAACTTATCTAATCTGATTTTGTTTTCTTATTTGTCGACCAATTCTACCAGGAATATAAAGATAACATTGAAATATAAAGATAAATAAAATGTAACTTAACATTTTTCTAGATCTTTGGTTTCGAACGCAACCCTATTTTATTATCTATGATTTGGAATATTGCAATTTGCATCATGGTTGTGAAATACGAATTTACGATACTATTACATTATTTTAAATTTTATTGATTGTGGAAGCTGGTTCAAGTATCTAAATGATTATCTGGGATATCTGGGCATCGCATTGTGGACTTGAAGGATGTAAATGTAATGGAGTGGGCATTTCTTCTGGAAATATGTACCTACATCGAAATATGTGTGAATCTAACAAATTGAATTTGTTAGTGAAATTGATGGATTACGAAGTGAATTAATTTTCAAGTGCAATATGTGTCATAAAATTGTTCGGAGAGCAGTGATTAAATAAATACTGGACACAAGCAGCTCACAACAAGTCCTATGGATATTCCGGATATTCCAACAATGTCAGCTTTATTTTATTATGAAAGATCAAATTGCTATTCAAAAAGGTTATGAGGTGTCTTCAGACGGCGCGGCATTCCATTTGTTACTGTATAAGTAGATTGTATATGGAGCATGGTTCAAAGGTCAGGTAAGTTAATATTTTACAAAACACGAATTTGGTTCTGTAAGACATTTCTAATACGTGCAATATTTACAAGTGTTGATTTTCATTTCCAGGCCTGCATTATTGGTAAAGAAACTACTAAATGTATATTTCTTGCTGCTAGAAAGAAATATTGTTAGACATGTCAATATTATGAGAGGAGAAACATCGATATGAAAATTATGAAAAAAAAAACTGCTGAAAAAATTTTACTGGATCATCTACAGCAATGGAATCAGAGAGAAATGGCCCGCTTCATGTATTCGGAGTACATGAAAACTGCAAGGATTATTACTGCAATGTCAATAAAACATTGACAGATGGAACTGAAAAGAAGGAAGAAGATCTCGTAGAAAGGCTGAAAAATACTGCTCCAGAGGTGTGGGTTCTGATTTATGCAGCCAATGAAAAAATTGCTTTGAAGGCAGGTCGTTTGTCAAATGAGACAACAAATGTGGCAGAAAACTTTATGAGCGTAATAAACAAATTTAACTGTGGAAAACGAATTAGTTTAGGAAAAGGGCGTTCTTACCAGCGACGTGTTCATGTGGCAGGTAAATATAAAGTCTTTCCTTATATAACCCAATTTATATCGCCACAACATGTCTTTCCTGGAATATAACACTTAAAAATATGTTTTCAGGACTATCGCTTGCTAATGGACACAAATGGCATGAAACTGCATGGAAAAAGCAGACCACACAGAGCCCAAGGAAACATTTTAAAAATACTTAAAACGGAAAGAACAAAGCAGAATACGATAGCAATCTTCGACACGCAAACGATTGTTTACCAATTTAACAATATGAGAGTGTAGCAAAAAGTATGTTCATGCAACAATATAATAAAATTGTGAGGCCTTCAGGCCTTTTTATTGATGAAGAATTTGGATTTTTAGCTGGCCGTCCAGATGGTAAGTTATTTATTTTTCAAACTTCAATTTTATCTTTGTGTTTGGCAAATGTGGCCAAACATAACACTAGTTATAATTGCGAGAAACAAAGAATAACCAGCACTAGAGACGATTGAATTTCTTATATCAAATCTCATAAAAAGCTACATCTGTGTTTTATATTTTATGGCAATTTGTTACAGGTATAATTGAAAATGAGATAGCTGTTGTTGAGATCAAGTGCTTTCCATCATTGGCCAGGACAAATCAAAGCCTCGAGGCAGCTGCACTAGAAAAGAAGAACTTTGCTCTAAAACTGGACAATAATGTTTTAGTGATGAAGAAAAAGCACGATTATTACTATCAAGTAAACTGAAAATTCTATTGCATGTCCACATTTTAATTAATTTCAATATCTGGTTTTCTCTTACTATAATTAAATTCTATTCCAGGTTCAAGGCCAAATGCGTGTCAGCAAAATGGATAAGTGCTACTTCATATGTTTTATTTCAGTCACGAAACCTTTGACTGTAATAGAAGTTTGTCAGGATAATGAATTTATCAGCAATATGATACCAAAATTATCAGACTATTTAAAAACTGTGTTCTGCCGGAAATAATTTTGAGACGTGTTCAAAAAAATGCAAAATGTATAGATTTGAATGGTATGTACGCAAAGCTTTTCCTTTTTTTTGTCCTCATTTTAATAAATTTCAATATCTGGTTTTCTCTTACTATAATTAAATTTTATTCCAGGTTCAAGGACAAATGCGTGTCAGCAAAATGGATAAATGATACTTCATATGTTTTATTTGTCGAGATAATGAATTTGTCAGCAAAATACCAAAATTATCAGATTTTTTAAACTGTATTCTGCCAGAAATCATTTTGAGATGTGTTAAAAAAAGCTAAATGTATAGGTTTGAATGGTATGTACACAATGCTTTTACTCTTTTTTTCACTTCATAAATTGCATCAATTTCAATGTCTAAACTAAATAGAATATATTAGGTTATTCTAGTAAAAAATAGCAAAGAAGAGAAGTAAAGTTTTATTTTAGAGCAGCTAAATAATATTTTGAAGTGAATGGTACATAATATTCCTCAAAAGTAACAAATATTACCAATTACCTATGTTTTCTTTGCAGCAGCAGTATAGCAGTGGTTTCCAGACAGGAACTTTCAAAGCAGACAGGGTAAAATCAACTGATTCTAGTTCGAATTGTATTTTAGTAGTAGTTTGTTTAGAATCGACATTATCATGGTATATTTCTTAGTTTTAGATTTGATGTTATCTCTTGTATAAGAATTATAGTTTCTGTGTTATGAAATGTCTAATTATTGTAATAATTGGTACTATTACAAATCAGCATAATTTACTTCAAATACTTGTTTTGATAAAAAATTCAAAAGTGTAATGTAATAAAATAAAACTGCGTTTTATTGTAATTAATGTTGACATAATTTATTTCCCAAAATTATAAATAAATAGTATACGCCAACAAATACAAACTTTTATTTTTATACCTATCTTACGGTCGAACAAGCTATTTGGTTAAAAGTTTAACCCACAAATTACATTGTAAAATATAAACCAAATAGCTTGGTCGACCGTACATATATACCGTAGCAGGTTAAGCAGGTGGCGTTCTGTAGAAATCATCAATCTCAATACAGAAAAATGAAAAACTTGTTTTTTTTTCATTCACGCCATCTAGTGTCAATCCTTGTAAACGTAGGGCTTACATACTCACCCACGTCTGTGTGTGTAAACAACACTATGTTCAATAGCAAATGTTAAAATCCGAAATTGTGTCGAATTGGGTGGATTTTGTGGCAATGATATGACCCAGTTCGATAAAGCGCAATGTCCTCTAATCGCTAGCGCTACTCCTACGACCTAATAATTTTCCAATTACACAAAAACCCAAATTAACTAAAAAATGTTGACTTCAACGCCATCTAGCGGGGAAATGGCTGGGAGCAGCCTGTATGCATACCCTTAACATTATAATACGGTATATGTGTCTGGTGAAGGTTGCGGGAGTCCGCTGGATGCGAGTCGCATGGGACCGGTCAATGTGGCGACACTTGGGGGAGGCCTATGTCCAGCAGTGGACGTCTTTCGGCTGAAATGATGATGATGATATGTGTCGCAGGTTTTTCATAAAATTAGGTTTAACCGGAAGATGACCCATTTTAAACTCAATTTCATCATAAACCTGTAACAATCCAGATGTTTGATCAAAAACCTGAACTAGTTTGGGTTTATGATCAATCTGATATACATTTACATCTTGGATACATCATGGATGTAAAATTTTGATAAATAAATCATTGTTTTCTTTCTACTAAGTTGCAAATGATGATGAATTGTTTATTTATTTGTCATAAAACAAAGCAAACCCGTGATTTTGACAAGAGCTTTATCATAAACCCAAACTAGTTCAGGTTTTTTATCAAAAATCTGAACTAGTCTGGATTGTTACAGGTTTATGATGAAATTGAGTTTAAAATGTGTCATCTTCCGGTTTTTGATCAAAAACCTAATTTTATGAAAAACCTGCGACATATGCATCTCTACATAGTATAAAACAAAGTCGCTTTCTCTGTCACGCGACGCGACGGATTTTCTGCGTTTTTTTTTAATAGATAGAGTGATTCAAGAGGAAGGTTTTAGTATATTATTTGCGGGCGGGCAAAGCCGCGGGCATCAGTTAGTGACAAATAAGAACTAACATTAGTTTTTGCACACTTATCTTGATTAAGTTAGCTGGCCAATGGCAGTTCAGTAAGTGGCAGTAGTGACCTGCTTAATGCTTGTTATAACTGATTAATGTCTAGGCTTGTTAACCTAGATTATTCTCTGTGGAAAGGTGAACTGTCTAGTAGGGTGGAAAGGTTAATCAGACACCATGGTTCATGAATGCTAGTCTATTATTATATCAATACTTGCTATTATTATGAATATAGAAGTAATAGTCTGTTACCCTATCACAGCTTTATAGCTGAAGATGCTTCAATGAAATTCGGCACACTGCCGATCATGACCTGAGCGTGTATGTGAGGATTTAAGATAATTTTTATCCCAGAAGTCTCGGGTAATAGATGGTGGTGGCTAATGGATTCTTCTTTCTTTCTAATAATAAATAAAATTGGTACTTACCATCCAACATGAAAATGATCAACATTGACACGGCGCAGTCTCCTCATCATATCAAGTTGGTACTCCTCCTCATCCATGGTATCATCGTGCTTTGGGAACGGGAAGCAGTTGGTGATCTCCAAGCGGTTCTCCACGACCAGACCCAGCAGGGCTCCCTGCGCCACCTCCATGTTGCTGCATGATTCTTCATGGCAGTGCTTCACTATTTTCATAACAGCCTAGAAAATAATAAAGAGGGATTTATTTAATTTGTTTAAGCTTTACTTATCCATACTAATTACATACTTAATTACTAAAAAATAAATTTACATTTATGATATATATTATTGTATGGGCAAACAACATAGGTACACCTGAGAGCAGTGCAGAGGGTGTAGTTATGATAAACATTATCAATTTTTTTTCGGCATTTGTCGTTTTCGTGGTTCCGATGTTATAATATGTATCAAATGTAGGGTAAAAAGCCTCCTCCTTCTTTTTCCATTTTTGTTTGTCTTGAGCGGTGTACATCCAGTTTTTCCCAGCCGTTTTTACGATGTCGTCAACCCATCGTTTCTTTTGCAAAGAGGATCTTTGTCTTCTTCCAGTGAGACAGAGCCACTTTGTTGTTTGTAATCCTGGTACCTCGCAATATACCAATAATAAATATATGTATACCATACCCTATAATAAAGAGGGATATGAAAACCTTAACATCTCGATTTGCCATGTATATGTGGATTCAATAATTGTCCAGTCATATCAGCCCCAACTCGTCATGGACGTTGGACCAAGTAGGCATTGGATGTTGGACCAAGTAGGCACATGACTTTCTGTAATTGCTGAGCGTGAGGTCCGGGGTTCTATTCCTAGGTTGGGCAAAGTGTTATTGTGTAGCCACTGAGTCTGGATTTGTACCCGTTTGATGGCAATAAGCTTTTCCCCTCTTACATTTAAACAAAACTGGCGAAATGTGGGTGTACTATAAATATGTATATCTATTCATACGACCCGATTGGCGCAGCGGTTGTGAGGCTGCCTTACGTTCTTAAGGTCCCGGGTTCGAATCCCGGTAAGAGCAAATGTTTGTGTGATGAGCATGGACATTTGTTTCCGAGTCATGGATGTTTATATATATATAATAAGTATGTATTTTCAAACAAAAAGTATCTATGTAGTATATCAACTATCTGGTGTCCACGACACAAGCATCGTTGCTTAGTGTGGCACTAGATGGCGCTGTGTGTAATGTCCAGCAAAATTTATATTTATTTATTTATACACGAAATCTCTTAAGGGGCCCCCTTACATTTCGTGTATTAAGAGATAAACCTTATATAGGTACAGCTCTGCATGTTATGATATCAAAACGACTTTGCAACCTTTTTACAATTTTTAAGAAATATCGAATGTACATCAACTAAATCTTGGCCTAGCTAGCGCTTGTAATCTTTTATAACAACTATCAATTGTACCTGTGTTAACAAATGATTAAATGACTGATGACTAGTCTGTACAGTGCTCTAGCTGCGTCAGAAAGTGGCGCAGCCAGAACACTGTTGCAGATACTTATTTCTATAAGCCTACAAACTAATCTATATCTAAATTCTTCGTTGCGGACACCCTCTGTCAATATGTGATAAACATCATCAACGGATTTATTACAAAAATCACACTTATCTGTTGTTGATTTTGCCATAAGGTTTAAGAACACAATGAAGACTGGTACTGGCATCAAGCCATTCTTTATCAAAACATTTTTTGAGAAACCTAGAAACTTATGCATTCATAAACAAAACAGTTGACAAATATTTGTCTGAAGCAAAAAAAGATAAAATGCTATGAAAACTCTCATTACTGTTATCTGTTCACCTACAAAGGAGACTGTGTGTCTGTATCGTTATTATATTGTGTGAATAATATTGTAATTGATTAAATTCAAACGTAACAAACAAACAGCCCACCCATATACCAACTAAGCTTATAAACAATGGGACCTATGTTATGGCTCTGAAATGGCCGCTTTAGCAGAATCAGAATAGGATAATAATATGAATTGTGTTAAAACTTTTAAAATGGTCTAAGACACCATTTTAAAAATTTCCCCAGTAGTGCTTACAATAAAGCCATCTTTCACAGTTCATCTGTGGTTTCTGTAGTCTTCCCCTAATCTAATAGCACACCACGTTAATACTCAAAACTCAGCTCAATAAAGGTTTCCGGTTAGGTCAGGTGTGAGGTCAACAGTCTACTTTGATTATACAAACAGACAAATGGTGCAATACATTTTTATCTGATCATCATACTCCTGATCAAAAACGTCTCACCATCTACTTCACAATATCCTAAATGTGATGCATAGCTAATACTAATCATGAATAACAAACAAAGAATGTTTTATTTCCAGGTTGACTGTCATAGATTAATAAACAGTTAAAATGTGCCAAATAGAGCTGCCATCATTTAGTTTAGTCAACAAGTGTGTCATTGCTATTTTAATTGATGATCAACTCATCTATGTGATCCTCTAATGCGAAATTGTTGATGTTATCATTGTTTACAAAACATACAGTTTTTATAGTTGTCTTGGTATGCTAACATTCTAGCATAAAACATGGAAAATTCGCAGTTTCCAGACACTAATGTATCCTGCCAAAGTTACTCAATGTCACACAGTGAGATCATCTCTGAAACCGTCTGCCGGCAGTCAGGTCACCGAGGTAAATGTCCGAAAAGAGTGTGTGACTCATGCTTAGTAAACTTTCACATTGTAAACAAATTACTCCCGAAAAAACTGAACATTCACCAAGAATGTCTAACAAACATGTCAAATAGACGCAATTTGAGTTTCTAGTCGCAACAGTAGGTTAGATAGTGAGGGTAGTAATGATATTTGTGTTTTGGGATGACATTTCCAGGAAGCGAACTATAAAGTTTAGGTTCATAACATAACCTAAACGGTCTTTCATAAACTAACAATGCAGCCGATTCAATTATAAATATAACCATCAATATATCAATTAAAGCTTCAGAAACACGTTTATCATAGCAAATAATGCATAATTACTGCACAATCTGTAAAAACAGAGAATACATGACGTGGTGACAAGGAACAGCTTTACAACGATTAATAACATTCTAAGTGGATATTTTAATAAAAAGTTGCTACATAAACATCATTAATTGTGTACATACCAATCCATCGCACTGAACGTACGTAATTGTAGCTTCAGTTTCAGGAACGCGCCTAGCAGGCCCACTACGGTTCGCCATTTTTGTGAAAGGTTAGAATTTAGTTTGATTGATTTTGAGTAGACTTGGGTAGTTCCGGAACGAGTCATGAAAATGATATACTTCCAGTCCCGGTACTACACCACTCACTCGTTCACTACCAATTCAAATGTGTCCTTTAGTTCCTCTAGTACCGAGTAGTTCCGACTATTTCCGAAGCGCTCTGCTAGCTCTCGCGCCATCGCACATCAACGCACCGCCACGCCTATGATAGAACGAGATGGGAACACATCGTATGTTCGAACCGTATTACCGTACAACAACCACAGATTAACTCTTTTGTAACTTAACGCGGGCTTATACTACCACCACCCCTCGTCACACGCTGTACTAAAACGTTGAGAGTAGTTCAGTACTCGTATAGTCCCGAGGTAATAATATATCAGTTTTGCTTGAATAGTTCTGAACTACAATGGTACTGGAACTTTTCCGTGGTACTAAATGAACTGAAAGCATTCCCCGGTACTAAAGGAACTAATGAACTAAATGAGTGGACTAGTTCCGGAAGCAAAAATATACATATCACTCCTTATCTTTTGTTGGACACGTTTTGCGCATCTCTAATTTTGAGAATTCTGACATTTGTGACCTCAATGTTACCATCATGATAAATGAATAGCCGCTAAATAACCGCTATAACCATTGAAAAAATAGAGATGCTACGCGTTATAGCGTGTGGCTTATTGTCTATTACAGTTATTATAAGTTAGTCTATGTCAGGAGCACTCTATGTTGTCTTTGATAAATAATCAGCTGTCAGCTGTCAATTTATTATTTGTCAATCACAAGCAAAAGCAATCAAAAGTTGTATTAAAAAACCTTATCAAACAAAGTTAAATAAATCGGAGTTTTCTTGGTTAACTAAAATATTCAGTTGTCAATGTATCTTATAGTGAACAGTTCCATTCAACAACGTAATATGTGCGTCTACGAGTCGAGACAGTGTGCATTAGTTCTTCCGCCCTGATATAAATCGATGATACTCCTACTTTCAACCCAATGAAGAAAGGAAGTGATTATTAAATAATGAGTCAGCATAATTTCTGGAGAGGACTCACACCGTTGAACGTGCCATCGTCACAACAAGTACCTGATAAAATTGTAAAACTATGTGCTCTGGGCACAGACTTCATTGTGTTAGGAAATGACCATGGTCTCTATCACTGCGAAAATGTGGAGGACACCTTAAACTTTAAAAAAATCAGTGGCATTTCCGCAATAGACATATCATATCATAATGATATCCTTTATATTATAGATGTACATGGGCGGCTCTATAGGACAAATGCTAGTTTTAAAAACAAAGAAGAAATTATTGTTAAAGAGGATGCTAAGTGTTGTCCTCATGGTTTTAAAAGTTCCAGTTATAAAGTGAAGTTTAGAAATGTAGTGACAAGTGATTTTGGACAGCTGTTCATTAGTAGTGATGGACAACTGTTTGGCTCAGGTTCTATGCCCCAACTTTCCTTAGACACCAGTAGTGTAAAGAAAATTCCATTTTTTGAAGGAAGGACTGTGTATAGTGCGTCGGTGGGTCAGAACTTTGCTGCAGTGATCGCTAGGAAAAATGTCAGACGGTCTGGCAACTGTGATACAGAAAGTGATAATGATGATGAGGAAGTATTTGCTTCAAACTGCTCACAATGTCAGACAATAATAGGCCTAGCATCTCCTGCATCCGTGCCATCCCTATCAGAAACCTGCCCTTTAGGTGTTCAAATTAGTAAGTCTAGTGAAGATTCAAGTAGTACTACAGCCCCACAAACTGATGTCCACATTGATGCTCATAGTTTAACAGAAGATTCTAGTCCCTCATCTGAGGAATCAAAGATTGCAAGAACAAACTCACAAAAAAACACAAACTTAGAAGAAGATCACAATTATCAAGATGCTAAATCAATGGAAGAATCTGATGACCAGACTGATAAAGAAAGTGAGACAGGTGAGGCTAGTGGAGACAAAATAAACAATATATTTATAAACACTGATGCAGCTAGACAATTTCTGAGTAGACAGCTCTCTTGGGTATCAGCTGGTGAGGACTATTTAGTAGAATATACAGAAAAACCTACTAGAATAATAAAAGAGAATGTATCAAACCTTACCAACTTTGTTTATGAAGGAGTAAAAACTGTAGGAGACAAAGTGGCGACATTATCACGACATGTTAGTGGTAGCAGTGATAATAATGATCCTGTTGAAATGCAAATGAGAAGTCACCATGAAGAAATAAATTCTCTAATGTACAGCTGTACCTCTAACTGCAATCTCGAAGATTTGCATTTTTCCACAAGCACAATAAGCAGTGAAAGGGAGTTTGAAGCCGCAAGGAAGACAGAGAACCTCAAGAACATGTCTAAACTTGGTAAAAATATTTTAGCTACGGAATTATGGACCTGGGGTGACATATCATATGGGCAATTAGGTGTAGGGGATACAATGAAAAGAATAAAACCAATGGTGGTCATGACTTTGTCAGGTTTTGGTCTTCAAAAAGTATCTTGTGGTAAATGGCACTGTTCAGCTTTAACATTGGATGGGAGACTCTTTATGTGGGGCTACAACCAATTCCATCAAGTCAGTTTTGATACCAGAGAAGACAAAAGTGGTCCTAAACAGTTCACAGAAAATTCTGACAGTGACAGAGTGAGAGATATGATAGCTACTGACCACCACACTTTGGCATACACCCACAATGAAAATATATTCTACATGGGGAAGCATACTGAGGGGTACACAGACTGTATAGTTAATTTGAATGCCAAGAAAGATCAAGAAGAAACTGAAAACCAAGTCATTACTATAAAACTGACTGATTCACAAAATTACACAACCAAACCCCAAAATATGTGCTACCATTGGAGAATATTATCGTCTGGCAACATCAGCTATTGCTCAATAGAAGAGACGTCCATATGTCCAGAATTCCAAGACCTGTCTATTGCTCAAAGATATCTAGAAGAGATGCTTTTGATATATCATAATCTAGTTAAACCTTTTCTTAAGAAAAGTAAAGCTGTAACTTCCCATTCCAACATTTACGAAACAGTTTGTGATATTTTTGGTGACATATTAAACATAACTGCTCTGAATGTTCTCTCGGTGTGGCAGTACGCTGAGAAGCATATAAACGAATGTGATATTTCTTTGATAAAAAATTTAGAAGAGTTTATTTATTTGTACAGAAAGTATTACATAGCTGTAAGCAATTTGATAGTTATCGGCGGTTTCGCGCAGATTAACAGTGTAGTGGATGCCCCATCTGCTGTTTATAGTTTGTTTAGCGATCAGCTCCCGACTAACAAACAGAAGAATAATAAAAAGACTTTGGAAGCCATAGTAGCCCTCGCGTTCGTACAACCTTTAACAAGATTGAGCTCTTATAAATGCATAGCTCAATCGTTATTGAGATACAAAACAAAAAGAAAAATAATAGACGCAAAGTCGAATATAGATGAGAGACTTAACAAAGTTATTTCTTCGCTGGACTCTTTGATAGACGAACAAGAAAAGAAACGGAAGGAAGCAGACGTCACAAAGTTGTTTTGGGAGACAGTTGGGAAGAGTCTGGAGCAGTACCGAACGCCAGAACGAAGGCTAGTTAGAGAATCGAAATCTCGACAGCTCAATTTAGTGAACCCTGGCCGTTTTTCATCACACTGGTTTGTTCTGTTCAACGATCTTTTCATACACGTTAGCGGAAGTACACCTAACTTGCATCCTTTAGAAACCTTATGGGTGGAACCTATACCGAACACAGACTCCCTCCAAAACGTTATACAGCTCACGACGCCCGAAGAAACGATATCAGTAGCAACAACTACAGAACAGGAGAAAACGGAGTGGTTACATTCTCTGAACACTTCGATCAGGCTTGTCTTGAACAAGGATAATTTCAAACCGCCCGCTGTCCGAACGGCCAGTCACACATTTTCTACTCGAAATGCTTTCTACAAAGAAGCGAAGTACACTGGAAGATGGCTGGATGGGAAAATCCATGGCAGTGGAAAGGTGGAATGGCCTGATGGGAAGCTGTATGTGGGCCAGTTTCAGCTGAATGCGTTATGTGGACATGGGAAGATGGAAATGCCAAGTGTAGGTAAGAATTCTAAATGTATTTAATTTACTTAACTTGTTCACTTTGTATCCTGTACCTACTTTCTTGCTGAAATATCTGCTGAACATTATGGATCCTGTTTTTGGGGGAATTTAAACAGTAGCTTACATTGGCTTTTGCCGTGGCTAAGTCATAACACGCCAAACGCGAGATTAAACTCCCAATCATCCTCAAATCGCAAATTCTTAAGCTCATCATTTTCTCTTGTCGATCCTGAACTGTCCTTGATTATTAGTTATGGTCTATTCTCCGCAATGTCTCGGCTGTAGACAAACGCATCTTGGATGTAGAGACTTGCGTTACTCGCAAGCATCATCATTGCAACAGAATTTATTCGTTAGTAATAACTAGCAATCGAAAGTCAGCGATTTTGTCGTTATCTCTCTCGAGACTGCCGGCCCCAGGACCGGTAGAACTACTGTTTGTTTTGTGTCTGGATCTAAATGTAGCATATCTACCTTTCCATACTAGATAGAAAGGCCAAAACGTACGTCATACGAGTGAAAGCCAGTCTTCCATAAAAGGAATCTTATCTAAATAGGTACGTCTATACAGCCTATTGGTTTATTACTTTCGCTTGGCATTTCAATATGAACATTTTTCCTTTTATTTCAACGCCATTCAAACTGATCGCTGTATGACGACGAATTCTTGACGCTTTTACGCGATTCATTGTAGTCGAGGCCGCGAATTCTTGTATTTGTATGACTTATGAATGATTGCGTTATGTATCATCCATCATTTATTGAGGATTTTGTTTACATAATACTTAGATAGTATTTACGCATGATAAATAAATAGCACATTAAAGGTACGTTTAACATTAATTTTAACATTATACTAGGTACGGGTACGACCAAATCGGTATTGCGGTTTTATGCAAATTTAAAGCTCTAAATTAACTACATTTTTTTGTTAGTCTGAACTGTCCCTCTCCTGGGCAAAGGCCTCTCCCCATTCCGTCCACTTTTATCCGATATGGCGCCTCTTCTCGCCAATAAAGGAGTAAGCCATAAAGCTCTAAATAAACTGCCTATATTAAATCATCTGTAACTCATTGCACCCACTAATAATATTTCGGGCAAGTTATATAGCGTGTTATATTATGGTAACAAAATCAACGTTTGTTCAACAGCGAGGAAATATCAATTCATATCAATTGTGACTAATATGGAATTATTGAAAAAGCAAATACGTCAATCTTTAGTACCTACCCATATAAGTAGTCTACGGTCTCAAAGAATACATGATTGTACAAAGAAAACACTTGTGTTGTACATAATAATCGGAAAAGTAGTACCTAGTATATTGTAACTACAAATATTTGTGTCAAAGCCAGTATTGCGAAATTTGTACAAGCCTTCACGAATGTGCTAATGTTTTAAATACTTTGTAAGCGTTCGTAATATCAGGTCGAGAAAATATAATCTTTACATAATACAGAAAACTAGTATCAACAAAATGGTTCAGTTCTCCAGCCCATAACCCAATTTTAATGGGTCGGCGCAGCAAACTGTCTTCTTTTTCCATACTATTAAATTTGTCATCTAATCAGGCTTTCCTTTCTAGCCATATAACATGCCACATAATTATCACCTTTCACACAGACCATCCATCGTTTCTTTGGTCTTACCCTCTAGTAGTATCCGGATAAAGAATTACACCTAGCTCCAGAGTCTGTAAATGTTGTACCTATTTCTAGGGTTTCGCAAAAAATACTTAACCATAAGACTCATACATAAATAGAGGGTTGGTATAGCATGGCACTGGCAGCAGAGCAATGTCAACCTTTGTAGTAAGGTACCTTCATACTTCAGAATAATTCCGATGACTCAGAATAATTCGATCCGAGATATGCCATAGTTATCGGGCGGGAGGAGACGCCCGGGTGCTTCCACTGCGAGGATCGACCGGAGGACACGGTGGCGCACACTGTGAAGGTGTGCCCCGCTTGGGCGGAGCACCGCCGTGTCCTCGAAGCGGCGATCGGCGGCGGTGACCTCTCGCTCCCGGCCCTGGTCCAAGCCATGGTCCGGAGCGAGACGGAATGGGACGCCGTCACCTCCTTCTGCGAAGCAGTCATGCTAGCGAAGGAGGTGGCGGAACGTGAGAGGGAGAGATCCTCACGTCCCGGCCGCCGTGGGAGACGCGCCGGGCGTCGGGGGCCACGTGGTGGTTTCCGGCCACCGTAGGCGCGGGCCTGTGGACGGGGAGCTATGGGCTAGCTCGCCGTCCGTCCGTCTCATGACGACAGGCCGTGACGACGGCGCGTTCGTGTTCCACGCGCGCCTCAAAGAGAGTCAGCAATAAGGAAAGAGTTCGCAAGGGCCGAAGCCTGCCGGGGCTGCGGGACTATTCGAAAGAGATACCGTGGCTCCGTAACACAAAGGGTGATGAAGGAACATCGATGGATTTTAGTCAGTAAAAGTCTGACACTCCCTCCTACTCCGCCCAGAGCGGGAGGAGTCATTTGATGATTACCCATCCGAAAAAAAAAAAAAGATATGCCATAGTACACACTTTGAGAATTTCCCCTTCAGCATTTTCAAAAATTTGCATACTGAGAATTAATTATTAGGGATACAACATCAGTTTCAGCAGTCACGATAATGAATGGACAATGCCTGACTGAGATAAATATTTCCATAAATATCACCATTTAATAATCCCCTAAATATCATCGGTTTCTGTGAAATCCCCGCGAGCGATAAATCAATGGGGTACCTTGACTGAGATAAATATTTCCATAAATATCACCATTTTAATAATAATCCCCTAGATATCAACGGTTTCTGTGAAATCCCCGCGAGCGATAAATCAATGGGGTACCTACTAGTAGTTCCCCATTGGTTTATCAGTGGCTACAACTAACTACAAGAGATAACGAAAAAAAAGGTAATTGCGGCGAATTTTTTAACTATTTTCTTCACTCATTTAGGAACTCAAGAAATATGTCCCATCAAAATCCGCCCGCTATAAACTTTGTTCCACGTTTTGCGTATTTTTTGTCTAATTGCACTCTACCAACAAGCCACAAATTTTATTTATTTTCATGAATCTTAATTGATTAGTGAAAAAACGAATCAATAACCACTGCGGTGACCTCATGTTAGATACCAGCTAATATTAACGCCTGACAATAACAAAACAATAAAACAGTCATTATTTTCAACAAATATAGCTTGTTCCAGAAAACAACGCATATTTAGCCTGTAACGTTCCCCCTTATTCTTATTGTATCGATGTTCCTTCCAATTACACGGTTTGGGCCCAGTAGGTGGCCACGTTTATTGCAGCGATAGAGGCGCTATACAGGTCGTCGAGAGTGCAGGTAAACGGACACCTGGGACACTCCAGCAGGTGGGGCATTGTTTGGCCCGGAGAGCCGCACTCGCACTAGGTGTTGGAAGAACCAATAATACCCCATTTTGCCAGGTTATGTTTGCAGCGGCCAACTTGGGTACGCATTCGATCCAGAGCTTTCCAAATAGGCCACGTCTACTGTAGTTCAATGCCGGGAGCCAGGTGTTCTTGGGGCTTTAAGAAGTCACACAACTTTTGTGGTGGACACTTCTCTTGCCATAAATTGCTTCTTACTTTAGGTGGCCTGTTTTGGATTCCCTGAGTGGAGCGTAGGAAGCTTTTGCGGCTTTTTAGTCTGTCCGGGGTAGTTGTGTGGTATATAAGGGATGTCGGGAATAAAGATATATTTATTGCGTAACTATGTACATTACGTTCTTATTGATACACATGCATACATGTTGGCTGTAGTCCACCACGAGAGCTCAGTACAGGAATCATTCATCATTCATTTACAGGAATCTATGAAGGTCAATGGAAGGAGAACCTGCAAAACGGTTACGGTGTCATGAAATATACAACTGGCGACATTTACGAAGGATATTTTAAGGATGGCAACCCCCACGGTCACGGGATCAAAAAGCAAGGAGACTTTACATCGTCATCCGCTACGATTTATACGGGGGAGTGGGTCAATGGGGTCAAGCAAGGGTATGGGGTCATGGATGATATTGGAAAGGGGGAGAAGTACTTAGGTAACTGGAGTGACAATAAGAAGCATGGGTGTGGTCTTATAGTGACCTTGGATGGGATTTATTATGAGGGACTGTTCATGCAGGATGTTTTGACGGTAAGTGCACAGAATTTGAGCCGTCAGTTAGATTATCAAAAAATATTTGACCCGTGTTTTTTCTTTTGTTACGTAAACCAAAATTGACGAACATATTTATGACGCTTTTAAAATTCTCAATACGTCACGCCTAGGTATAATTTTTAGCTAGTTCTGACGTCACGAGCCCCCACTCCCGAGTTTTGATGCGATCTTTTGTCAATATTCATTGATTTACTAAAAAATACGTGTCCATTAATTTCCAAAACTCTGACGGACTAAATAGATTTGCAATTTTTGGATACTGTCGTCAGGCCTATTATGAGTTTCAGCCCATTTAAATCTAACATTCTCCCGACCTAATTTCGGTCACGACACGCGGCGGAGATTGCCAAAGTAGGCAGTATATTATAGTGCACTAATGTGTGTGCAAATAGGTGCACTCTCAGTTTCTTTACTCTCATAGTAAAATGGGATGGCAATCTCACACGACCGGCTAGAAATCAACCACAGAACCAACGGCCTTACGTGCTTTCCGAGATACTGCTGTGGCCACCAACTTACCCCCCCCCCCCCCCCCCCACGGTACAAAAGTTGAGATACGTGCTTCAACACAGCGGTAATATGTAGGCAGTCCAGTCTTTACACATGGGAATACCGACCTTAGTATTAATGTTATCATGATTATTTAGAAAAACAAAAGAAAAATTTTCACATGTGGGAGATTTTTATTTATTTATTGAGGTTAGCCTACATTATTGTTTACACGTTACATTTAATTGAATTCCCGTGACACCCGTGGTTATTATAACCCACTCCCTCTCATAGAGAGGAGGGCTGTGTCCCAACAGTGGGAACTAGATAAGCTGAAAATCCTTGAACTTTTATTTCCATCTTCCAGGGTCACGGTGTAATGGTATTCGAAGACGGTACTCACTACGAAGGAGAGTTCAGATCCGCTGGAGTATTCTCCGGAAAGGGCATTCTGACCTTCTCCAGTGGAGACAAGATCGAAGGGTCCCTCAGTGGGGCCTGGACTGAGGGCGTCAAGATATCAAACGCTACCATGCATTTGAACGTATCAAATCCTGTGCTGCCGACGAATTCTAAACCTAAGTAAGTTGAATTTTAAGTTGTTTTTTTTTTTGTGTTTGTCTTGACTTATAGGACTTTTAATATAGCTGATCTACAAAGCAAGCTATCATTCGCAGATAGTGGTAAAACAAATATGTTTAGTAAATTCTTTAACAAGTCTTTGTTAAATCAGCTGTACTGAAAATAATAACTTCCTTATTTCAATAGTAACAAGGTCGACTTTATACAGCTGATGTTTCCGAGGTCCTTGAGTTGATTCTCGGTCAGTATTATTAGATAGTCGACCTGAAGTGTAATCGACGTTATTATATGCTGTATCTTCTGAAATGTCGATGGGCCTTTTGTTATTATTCTGAGTTCTGACTCAAATAAACGCCTAACTATTTAATTTCATTCAATTATTTGGTTAGCATACAAAATAACAGATAAAACTATGTTTTCAATCATTTTCAGCTCATTCGGAAAACTAAGCGTAGCTCCAAATCAAAAATGGAACGCGCTATTCCGCCAATGTTTCCAATGCTTAGGTGTCTCCGAATCTATCCTGACGCCAACCGGCAACCATTTCGCCAACGGCCCGTCTGGCAACACCATAGACAACTCGAAAATCTGGCAGAATGTAGCCGTTGCCATATCGTGTTCGCATAAAGAGAGAAACAAAATGTCTATGAGGAAGAGAGGTAGTGATCTAGAAAAGTCTGTGGATTGTCTAGAAGTTATACCACAGTTTGGACAAAAGACCCTCAATTTGGAGAGTTATGCGGAGTTGCAACAGTACTTGTATAATGTAAGTAGCATATTTGTTTTTTTTTTGTGGCTTTAAACCTAGTCTCTCATGAAAAGCGTGAGTTTATTTGTTTGTTTGTATATTTTGTCAACCGTCTTATTGGATGACTAATATCATTATTTTCCTTAGTAATCTGATTAGAAAGTGAATCTAAAAAAAAAATGGCGGTCAGCGATCATTATTAAAAACAAGAATTACAGACATATACTTCGCCTCGTTGGTCTAACGCAATCGCGACTGCTGAGCATGAGGTCCTCGGTTCGATTCCCAGGTCGGGCAAAGTGTTATTGGTTTTTCCAACAGGAATTTCTCAGTAGCAGCTACGGAGTCTATTTGTGCCCGGTTAATGGCAATAGGCTCGCCTCTATTACATGGGGCTTAAACATAACTGGGTTTACTATTAGGTACACTTCTACCTTAACCTTCGGGGATTACAGGCGTGATGTTTTGTTATGTTATACTTATAATGGACTTTTGAATCGCACATAATTATCTTAACAGATAAGTACCTTTTCTTCAAACTAAAATAAACCTGGTTGGTGTCTTACGTACAGTCCGTGCCACGAAAGATGAGACCCGTCACACCACTTGTATACGAGTTAATTGTGTAACGAAATACTTCTTTTGATGTACAACATGTAACATAATTAACGCACATCCTCAAATGAGTTTGTTCAGAATCGTTTACTGAATCGATTTCTATAATTTTTAATATAGGTAATTTTTTATCCCAAAAATAATTAAAGCTACGTAATTTATAGTCACACTACCCCTGTATAGTCCAAACAAACTGAAATGGACCGTAACTCAAGGCAATAAGACTTAAAAGTGCAGTTTTATTTGTATTAATACAAATTCCGCCATTCAATACAAAATAAGGAAAAATGTACCTTATTTCAAGCTAGTTAAAGTCGTTACAAATACAGTTAGGTAAACTTAGCGTTTCAACCGCACGCACACACTAAACAGTCACTCGTTAAAGGACACAATAGATTAACCAACAAAATACAAAATATGTCATACTTGTTTTCGTTCCCTTTCTCGTGCAATTCAAAAACGTGGGATAGAGCGAGATAGCCACCATGACGCCGGGCGGCGCGGGCGATCAAAGCTAACTTAAATAAATGTAAACAATATTTCGTCCCGCGCGCCCTTCCGTGGAGTGTATGTAAATAGTTTTTCGCGCGCGATATCTTTCCAATAATTGACACAAAATGTTCAGTGAATTGGTGACTAATGGTGAGGACTGTGGCACGGTGTGGTGTGGTGATAAAGTGGTTCATCCTGGCAGAACATTCAAGTCAACCAAAGGTATGGTACAAGAGTAGACCGCAGGGTAGGACGATGTTAGCTGCTACTCAGTGGTTTCTTGGACACGGAACGTTCCGTCCAAACACAGCCATCGACAGAGGAGCCGATTGGCGTACACGTACTCGTTTTCAAAACGAAATATTGGATTAATTCGATGAGAATCCCCAATCAGCTGATTTGACGACTTTTTTGTGGGGACGTATTAAATCGTTAGTTTATTTTAGTGCGACAATAAGTGCCCAGGATCTAAAAAATAGGATAGTAAACGCTTTTGATAAAAAATGACGAAGTGCTTTCTAAATTAAAAAAAAACATTTAAGAAAACAGGCATTAAAATGTATTGAACTTTTCTATTGAAGTTGAGTCGAGCGACGACGTTACATGTTGTACAAGTGTACAAGTTGTAAACCATCTTCCTACTTTGTCTTCTTAATGTTTTACCTCGAGGCATAATCAAGATTTCACAAAGTTTCACTCGTTTCAAGTGGTGTGACAGGTCTCATCTTTCGTGACATGGATTGTATCTCTATTTATTATAAAGCTCTTACCTACCTCACTAACTGATCTAACCTTTCACTCGCTTATCTTACTCTCTCCTCAATCTTACTTACTTACAGCTTGCTCCATATCCACAGGCCTGCGAGTCTTCCCATCACCCTCTAGGCCAGCTTGTCATGGGGGTAACTAACGCCTTTAACACCACATACGGTGGGGTACGGGTACACCCCCTATTATTAAGTCATGCGGTCAAAGAACTCAAGAGTATCACAGCCAGGTTGTACCAAGTGGTAAGGCTGTTGTTCCCGGCATTGCCACCAGAGGGCACTGATGCTGTATTGCCTTATAAAAAGAGGGAGGATGGTCAGGAAATGGAACATGAGGATAGTAATCCTATTGATGGGTGAGTTTTGAATTTGTTCTATAGTTGGTGCCAGTTAAGATCGCAAAAGCGGTCATTGATCCACCTACATTTATTAGAGTTCTTACCCTTGAAATCCAAAAATAAGCCTGTTTTAAAAGTCTTGAATCGTCATCTATCGCGATCTTCAACATTTTTTCTAATGAAAAACGATACATAGTTCATTTGTTTTGTTTCGTAGGAAGAGATATTAGGGAAAGGGCAATGACCGCTATTGCGATCTTAACTGGCACCAACTATACCAGCATTTTGCGTCCGTAATTCTTAGTGAAGACGATTTTGGTGCTAAGTTTAGTAAAGAAAAACTTTTTTTTAACTGCGGAACGCAGCATCAAACCTAGCACACTTAAAAAATAGCTACAGCACCATTTGGCTTTTTTGTCGTGGTGATTATACACAAGAGGCATTGCCTTTTTTGAAGAGTGAGAGACCATATAAAAATACCCAATAATATTTTTTAACTGAGTTACTGCTATCAAGACTATCCCTAAACCCTGTGCTAAATAAACTTTATTTTAACTAGCGGACGTCACGCGGTTTCACCTGCGTAGTTACCGTTCCCGTGAGAGTACGAGGATAAAATATAGCCTATGTTACTCAGTAAAGACGTGGCTTTCTAATGGTGAAAGAATTTTTGAAATTGGCGCAGTAGTTTTTGAGTTTATTCATTACAAACAAAACAACATACAAAAATACAAATCTTTCCTCTTTATAATAATAACCCTTGATCTGTCCACGAAGTAGACACAATAATTAAACAGTGGTGTCACGAACAAATTGGTCCTTTGACAGATCATGATTTATTATAGTTTAGATTTCTTTCTTTTGCAATATCATTTTTTTAATCACTTCCTTCTCAATCCACTCAGAATTTATTTGAAGCATTGCTTTTCATAACTTCATTATTCATCCTTTTCCAGTGAAGTGGTATCAGCAGCATCCCTGCTCCAACCAACCTTGCTACCCCGAGTGCACCCCGCGCTCTTCGTACTGTACGCCCTCCACAACAAGAGGGAAGACGATATGTATTGGAGAAGGCTTCTCAAGTGGAACAGACAGCCTGATCTTACGCTCATGGCGTTCTTGGGGATCGATCAGTGAGTATGCTCTGAAACATAAAAAAAGCACAGCAACAGATACATTTTGTAGAAATTGTTAAATAAAATACGCCTAGTTGACGCTTCCCGTGTCCCAAGGGCTGGCTTTTACCTTGGTCAGAGGCTAAGTGTTGCCATACAACGTGGCAACGCCGCCAGTCTCTTGGGCACATTACCAGCTGACAGCGTTGAGGAGGAGTTTTTCGATGCCGTGTAGTTTGTTGTTAGTTTATTTAAGTTTTTTTATTAAATATACCGTTGTAAAAAAACACATATAAAGATTAATAAAATACGTAGGCTCTTTCGCTCCTAATATAATTACTCTCTCGCTACTATACAGGGTGTAAACAAACTCATCACGAAGCCGTCAACCAAGCATTCTGTACATCAAACTAAGTAACTTTACGCAAAAATTTTTTTTGGGGGTGAAAAATCATGTTTTGCGGTAAAACTCAATGTAACGCACTCAAAACATTGTGCTGATGGATGGATTGAATAGTACGGGGGTCGTAGAGGTGTTTAAAATAAAAATGTTATATTTAAAAAAAAAAAAGGTCAAAAAGTTAGAACTTTGACCCCCAATATCTCCGTAACCAGATCTCGGTTCCCAGGTATGGTGTAGAACAAAAAAATTATCGCAATGACGGGGAGAACAAGTGCCTTTCGGCTTCGTTAAGAGGGTTTTTACACCCTTTAAACTCACTCGCTACTATATACATGTATATTTAAAGCTATCCTGTATTGTGTCTGTTTATAAACCCCTTTTTTATTTTTTCGGACCACACCCAGCGGTGGTCCAAAAGAAGGGCTAGGTTGGCCCAAAAATTTTAGAATCACCTGTATAGTCGCCACCGCATCAAGTGACCACAAACTGACAAATTTTCTCATTCTATTTTGAACTTAAACCATCAACATTTTATGGTTTAAAATCATTTGGAGAAATTTGGCAGTTTGTGGTAACTTAACGTACTGGCGAGACTGTACATACTACGCATTCCGCAAGAGAAGTAAAACACAGTGTGAATCTCTTTTTATTGACATTCATTTTGTAAATTATTATTAATTTTATTTAATTATTGTGAATGTGAGGACCATGTGGGTCACATTTTTATTTGATCCACGATTCCACGACTGTCTCTCAGTTTGAGTACTATAAGTAACCTACCTAAATGTCCTTTATTTGGTATTATTCGTCGTTTCGTTGAGCTCCTTGAGTTATTAGTCGAGCTACGCGATAACTGACAAATGCTTGCACTAACTGGACAGGTCCACTCAAATATGTGTGGTTCTTTCTTTAAAAGACCATCTCGGACACTAATCTGCATAGTTCTCATGTGAGTTGAGCAAGATTATGTCTGGACTTCAAAAGAGACTATGACCTCTGAGTTTGTTTCGGCTGTTTCTTTTCAGAGTAGTCAGGTACGAAACACCGTGTTTGTAAAAACCTATTTGCAAAATAAACATCATTTATCTCTCAAAATAAAAAAATAATTGTAACTTTTAATTAATAATTGTAACTGTTTGATTTTTAATATTGTAAAGCATACCCTAACATTTTCTTGACTAATATTTTTTCTTTGTTCTAGAAAATTCTGGGTAGGCTACACTTACCCCAACAACATGTCCCCGACATCACCTCTCAAAGAACAGCTGTTCCAAGAAGCAGTGGAGACGCTACAGCAACTGAAGACCACCTTCTCGCCGATTGAGAAGCTTCTGGTTATCAGGAGCACCTTCCAGAAAATGACTATTGCTGTACAACAGGAGTTAGGTTAGTTTCATAGTATAGCATAATCACCCTATAATGTTCCCACTGCCAGGGTTCTCTGTGAGAAGGATTAACCCGTAACCCACCACGCGGGCCCAGACCGGGTTGGTAGTTGTTGGTATGCTAATCAAAATAGTCTTGTTACATTCCGGGGCGATAGGGATCAAGGCTTATTTATTGTTTGTCCCAAATTACCCAAAATTTTCCCCAATATATATATATATTTAGGGTTCCGTACCTCAAAAGGTAAAAAAGGAACCCTTATATGATCACTTTCTTGTCCGTCTGTCACCACCGATTTTCTCAGAAACGGGTGGACCTAGCAAGTTGAAATTTATACCAGATTCTGAAGTCAGGGAAAAATCTGAAAACCATAAATATATAGTTTAATTAATAACAAAAAAAGCGATTTTACTATTACAAACTTATTATTTGCGGTTGGTGCAATAGCCGTTTCTAGGGATCGAACATCAAAGTTAAGTTTGTCCTTTAAAAAGTTTGTACGGAACCCTCAGGGCGCGAGTCCGACTCGCTCTTGGCCGGTTTTTTTATTTTGCAACACCATCATAGGCGTTGGTATGTCTACAAGTTTCCCCACGTTATTAAAAAAAAAAAAAATACATGTTATCTAAAAAGGATTATACAAATTGAATAGAATTTCGATACCTAATAATACCTTCACACATCGAACGGGGTTTTTTTTAAAATATTGCATAGACCCATCCACATTTCATCTGTCTTCCATAACTGACCAGGTCCAAACTACCTCTGGAGTATGGACGAGTTGTTCCCGGTGTTTCACTTTGTGGTGGTCCGCGCTCGGATCCTGCAGCTGGGCTCGGAGATACACTTCATAGAAGACTTCCTGGAGCCGGCCATGCAGCATGGAGAACTGGGGCTTATGTTCACCACGCTCAAGGTAATGTCAACCTTATTTTGGTAGGTGAGTGTTGAAAATTGAATAGGATACTCTTTTATAAAATCGGGTTCTTCTAACCTAACAAACAAATGTGTTTCTGTGGAGTTTGTTTGTTCATTTCTTCTTCCAAACTAAAATACTATGGAGTGGGGAAAAAAACGAAAAATCAAAACGTCGTATGAAATTTTGATGTTTCAGAAAGTGCTGATTTTCAGCCTAATTTAAATAAATGACTTTTGATTTTAATAAACATTATTTTAATATACATTTGATTGTATAGTAAGAATGCACTTTATTTGACTGCATTTAGATGCGAGTTCAATCAAATTATAGATCTTTGCTGTGTGTGCGAGTTCAGATGCAAATTAATTAAATAACTATATATATAATACTAACTAATATATGGAGTGTAAACAAAACATCATCAAGTTTCTTGCTCAATGCAGTCGTATCAACTTTCAGTTGGAAAACCAAGCCAATCTCAACTTTATTCCAACCTACTAAAGCATAACTCTCTTAATTTCCAGGCCTGCTACTTCCAAATCCTCCAAGAGAAGATGTCGATGAACTAGAAGCAACTATATAATAACGAATGATCTCGCAATAAGAATGGTGCGTAACGTTTAGTTGTAGCTTGCGCAATAATTTGCTATGTAAGTCCTCGCTAGGTGTTCTGTTATCTGTTAGCTTGTAGATGTATGAGAATGTATACAGTTTGTTCTTGTCCAGCTTAAAAATGAGCCCGTATTCCCTGTGATTGAGCAGAGGTATACTTAAAATGTCACTTACGGAATATCTTCCGTGATTATAGTTTATATTGAGCTAAGGAATTGAGAGGATGGCTTCAATTGTCAAGTACGTGGTATCCAGTTTTGAGTATGCTCAAATGTAGCAACCAGCATCATAATAAGAACTCCACAAAACCTGGTGATACTGTGAGTGTGTTTTGTCGTGACTTAGTGTCGAGTTCCAAAAGTGCGCGTAGCAAAAGACAAAGAAAGAGGGTAGATTTGTCTGCTCCTAACAATTTTTTCCATCCACCCGCATTCTCCAGCTAACCCGCGATCATGGCGCTTGCAACAGCGTCGAAATATCGGGAGCTCAAAATAAACTATAATCACGGAAGATATCCCGTAAGTGACATTTTAAGTTTGCTTATGAACCGTGATAGCTTAAAACAGAGGTATATAATCAAATCAAATCATAATTTATTTGTTTATTATACACACGTTATATAAGAAAAAGCAATGACAAGTAAAAAGTGACAGTCACAGCAGGCCTAGCCAAGTTACAAACGTTTCATGTCGATTCTCTTTCTACAATCGTAAACGCCTGGGCGTAAGTGATTCTAAAAAGCGCTAAATTGGTAGCAGAATTGACACGACTGAGTCGATCGCTCGTTCTCTAATGTCTGTAGAAAAAACCTACACTTTAGTCTATGGTGAGCGTTCTTACCAAAGAATATAGCGATCAACATTGTAGAAACGATAACATTCTATTCTATCATTTTGAACGATGTAAACTTGTCTACAAATTTTCTATTCGTTTGTGTTGATCACGTGATTTAACGTTGAGATGATGTCATTCTACTAGCGTTAAAGATTGTAGATTGTCAACTTGGCTAAGCCTGCTGATATGCACTATGCCACATACATAGCATTTTTTTGCATTGGCCTTTTAGTTTACCATCTACAAGACTTGCCCTTAAACTAAAGGCGATATCTTGATAGACAATTAACTTGTCCTTAAATAACACGTTGATTTCACGCGTCGTTAGTTCAGTCGTATCAACATCCATTATTAGTTTTATTTTTTTATTTTAGCCGTATTATTGACATAAATGGAGTGTTGCATACAGAGAATCTAATTTTACTTTGAAATGAAGGAAAACTAGTATAAATTAAAATTTTCTTTTTTTTTTTTAATGCATCGATGTCCCTTTGACCCTGTATGTTTATGCATTAACAAATTGTATACATCCTTAACCAAGACAATTGTTATGAAGTTCTTCTTGTTATGTAATTGTAAAATGTCTATTATACATTTATAGTATGGAGAGTTAACCGTACAAAGTCCCTTTAAATAAATACTAGAAGACTTGTGTGATCTTTTGTGTATTTTTAATTAAAATACACTCATAATAATTGAATCTGATGGCATGATATTAATTTAATAAATTAAAGAACAATGATTAATAATGCGTTATCTGCGGTAGAATTTTATGTTAATTTATTTATAAAAATGTAATGTTATGTCAACTTATAGACTTCATAATCTGTCTTAAAATTCATATTACGGTAGCATCTTGTCTTAAACTTAGTAGCTAGTATAAATCAGGTTGTATTTGATTTTTTTATGAATATAATATATTAAATAATATTAGTTACAAAACGTTTCATAGTAAAAAGAAAATTTATAATTAATTAAATAGTGGCAATCATAAAATGCCACATTTCTTTTAATTTACCTCGTAAATTGGTATTGTGTAAAAAAGATGTTGTATTTTTTTAAAAGAGTGTCTTTTAGCTGTTTTACAAAAGGCGTCCATTGTGATGGTTCATGTTTGAACGATTACGAGCCATTACCTGTGTGTTTGTATAAGTAATCATCATGCAATATCATGTGCCTACGAATGTTTATGTACCCAAGAGTCATTATCATGAAAGAAGTCCCTGGGCAATTAGTGAAATTATTTTTAACGAGAGAGATGAATTTTTTATCGATAGAGAATAAAAATATTCCGACATACTAATACTATTGGAGAATGTTGTAGCATCGGAAGCGCTTCTGCTTCTTAAAGTGTCAATGGTAATCTAAATAAATTGTGTCGGCCCAGAACTGAGCTACTAGTTTGGCTTTTTCTTCTTTGGCGTTTTGGCGCTTTTTCATTATAACGATTAGACATCTCGCTCAATCTTCATAGGAACAGGAAAGGATAGAGTTTCGCAGAAATGCTGTTGTGCTTAAGTAAATACGATCCCTAACTAAAGGGGGTCTGCCGGACTTCTTTCGTGGAAATCACTCTTTTTATTTTTATATCCCCCCCCCCCCCCCACCTTTATAAGACTTTAAATACACACCATTGAATACTCTTAGAGCCTTACATTTATTACAAAAGTATTTATTTTTAAAGTATTAGGCATCTAATCTAATAATATTTTGTTTTAGCTATGAAAGAATTGTATTTTTTTAGTTAGTTATGTTGAGTGCCAAAATTCTTTATACGCCGATTAGCTTTAGTATGTGAAACGCAGTAAGTGAACGAGGAATAGTTAATAAGCGATTGAAATAAGAAATCATTACCCTCCTTTTGGGCTCAGCCGCAGTCGGGTAAAAAGAAAAAGGCAGATCCTTGACTAAAACCGATATAACCTCATTTCGATAATTAACATAAATATCGACTCTAATTGAGGTTAGTTTGCAAGTCAATCCTTCTCTTATTTTGACCGCATAGTAACGAATATAATTTAGTAAAAAATAAATGGTTTTCAGAGACTTGCTATATTGTAGACCGTTGATCTCTTCTTAGTGAAAATTTTAAAAAATACTTGTATTCTCGTTCATTCACCGTGTTCTTGACCATTCCATTTGATAGAATATGTTTAAATAAGTTAACGACTAAGCAATATTCCAAAGGTCTGGTAGTACAAAAGAGGATTGTTATGTAGCGAACAAATTGTTATTTTTTTATTTGAATTTTTCCGTTGCTTACTGTGAAATTGTTTTTATTCTGTAGCGATGTTATAGGCAACTAAAGTTGCCAGAGACTTTTCTATCACGTCATCCATATACTTTGATAATCATCGTATTAGATTACATTACTTGTGAAACTGGCCCACTGGAAAAGTAATAAATGCAAAAGGAACCCTATAATTCCATATCATCCAAAAAACATTATGCTAACTTTAAAGAGAAGTAAAATCATAAACAAAGGAAGAATCATGAAGAAGAAATTTTTAAATAGTAACCCCGTCATTTAATGACATCAAATAACTGGGTTGCCATTTAAAAATTTCGCAGCTAGTTATCACATTGAAAACTCGAAATTAATTATTAATTAATATAAAAAATACCATGAAATATGAATGTAGATTTAACTTATGTTGTCACTTACGGGATATCTTCCACGATTATTATTTGTTTCGAGATCCTGATATTACGACGTTGTTGCAACCGCCATGATCGCGGGTTGCAACAGCGTCGAAATATAGGGAGTTTTAAACCGTGAAAGCTTAAAACAGTGTTTGAATGTAGATTGTTATCCTATGATCAAAACGATTGTTGAATGCAATTAATAAGTACCATATCATTAATGTTACATAAATACGTTAATTGGGTACTATACCTATTTATATCTTTGTCCTATGTGGAGTGTGTTTAAATATTTGAAAAAATATATATTTAACATTTAATAAAATTCGCAGTAAAATACTGGCTTTTATTTCATCATTTTTACGAGAATCAATACCTCCTCTTACCTTCTGTTAGCCTGCGTCATCCCACTGCTGGGCAAAGGCCTCTCCCCATGACTTCCAGATTTTTCAATCCAGGGCTAATGTGGGCCACTAGTCGTTGGTTTTGTGGTGCTTATGCTCGTGCCGCCATCTTATCACACACCTTCAGGTTGTGTCAGGACTCCAGAAAGTGGCGGTTTTGACCCACAGCTCATTGGGGATATGGCAGGCGTGGCCAGTCCAGTCTCACTTCAGCTTAGCGGCTTTTTGATCAACGTCAGTAATTTTTGTGTTGGAGTGCATAGTTGTTTGGCGTACACGGTCGGTTAGTTTGACGCCTACTCTTCTTCATTGCCCATTGGCAGACTGAGTTTGGACTTGTGAATTTTTGTCTGGGAGCCATAGATAAAAAGAGAAGAATGCACATGTCCATGATTTATCGCTAGAAATCAATAAGTAACATAAACGAAACAAAAACAGCATTTACGACCATTTTCTATAACCTACGTATAACTGTTAGTTAATATAACGTGTACGTTACCCCAGCAGGAAAGTGTCCGTTTCGACTGCTCGGCCACGGTGTCGTAGAAGAAAAACGGCTACGTCATCATTACGAAGGATTTTGTAAAACACTAACAATGAAAGTCGCAAATTCGTAGATTCAATATTCAGAAAGTTATAAAGGTTTAACCATGGCCGCGCGGTCCGCACATGGAGAACCGCGCGGCCACGCAGTTCTCTTATTACGGAGCTTCGTAGAGGTCCCATTCATTTTGCTAACCACTGATACGATTTCGAAGAATATGTAGATAGTATAATTATAGCCCTAATGTTTGGATTTCACGACCTACAGCACTTAAATGCTATGGCCGCGCGGTCCGCACATGGAGAACTGCGCGGCCACGCAGTTCTCTTAAACGGAGTTTAGTAGAGGTCCCATTCTTTTTGCTAACCACTGATACGATTTCGAAGAAAATGTAGATAGTATAATTATAGCCCTAATGTTTGAATTTCACGACCCACAGCACTTAAATGCTATGGCCGCGCGGTCCGCACATGGAAAACCACGCGGCCACGCAGTTCTCTTAAACGGAGCTTAGTAGAGGTCCGATTCTTTTTGCTAACCACTAATACGATTTCGAAGAAAATGTAGACAGTATGAATAAAGTCCTAATGTTTGGATTTCACGACCTACAGCACTTCTAACCTATAATACAAGTTAGAAGTAGGGTGACCAAGATTTATGGTGCGTCAATCAGACATTTTCAATTTTACTAAGATAAATATGTAAGTACTTACCTTTTATTGTAAAAAGGATTAATGATTGTCTATTCGATTAGTACTTACTTACCTATACGAAAAAATATACCTTCCTACCTCCTTAGGAGGACTGCTATTTTAATAAATCAAGCGTTCGTTTAAAAAACTGATGTAGGTACTTATTGTTTTTAATGATGACGCCTAAATAGCTTACTGCAGTAGATAGTGCATGCATTTTTATATATGCAAAAAAGTAGTGCATGTGTATGTCAGTGTACTTGCTTTGCGGGTAAGTCATAGATATCCGATATTCGTAGGATAAGCCATTCTAAATAACTTCACAAAAATGTCATTTTGCGTTTGTTTATGTCCATTCATGCACTCTAACGAGACGTAACGACCCCCAAAAACGAAATAAAAGACTGGAGTGGGACGGGGATTGCGTCCCGCGTGGTGTTTTATCTCTATCAGCTGTTTTTAGTATCGTAGGTATCGGTGCCAAAGCTGAGGTCAGTGATAACGATATTGCACACAGTATCGCAAAAAGTACCGATGCGAAAGCATTCAGCATAGCTATTCAAAAACGCTTCGATTCGGAAAGTCGTATGTTTATCTCGCTCGCATCGTTATGGCAAAAAAAGACAGACATACGCCTTTCATTTCAACTCTGATACCGACAGCTATACCTACCGATTAATATATTTGTCAGAAATACAAAAAAGTGTTAATCCCGTGATAACCAAGAAAGTAGGTACCTACCTAAATAAAACTAAATAATTGATACAAATATTGTTGCATAATTGTTAATTTACAGTAATTTATATGAGTGTTTGATTAAATGAGTGTTTTCTTTAGCAATATGTTAAAATTTGTATACGAATACAGTGTTAATATTTTCGCATGACATGAGTACTTCTCCATCCAATTAACCATAGTTATTCCCTCATTATGATATTAGATACTACCTACCTACTAAAAACGATGCTTTTGGAAATGTCTGATTGACGCATCTTGGTCACCCTACTTCTAACTCGCATTATAGGTTTAAGTGCTGTAGGTCGTGAAATCCAAACATTAGGGCTTTATTCATGTGCGGTCCATGGCCCTTTACGGGGCCCCGGTGTGGGCACGTTCATTGAAGCGGCGTGCCGCCCACCACTTGAACGTGCCCCAGAAGGTGGTAGCCGTAAGGCTGGTCCGGGGCTACCGCACGATCTCCCGCGAGGCGGCGAACCTCCTTGCCGGATTGCCGCCATGGGATCTGGAGGCAATAGTCCTCGCGCGCCTACACGAGTGGTGCGCGGAGGCGCTACGCCGGGGGGAAACTCCGCTGCCGCGGCAAATTGTCGCTCAGCGGACAGACTTCCGGCGGGATCTCATGGCGACATGGAGAGAGCGACTATCGCAACCCCGTGCAGGGCACGCCACAATAGTGGCGATAAGTCCCCTCTTTGAGGAGTGGCTGGAGAGACGCCACGGCGTCCTCACCTTCCGCCTGACGCAGGTTCTTACCGGACACGGATGTTTCGGTAAGTTCCTGCACCGAATCGGGCGGGAGGAAACGCCCGGGTGCTATCACTGTGAGGATAGGCCGGAGGACACGGTGGAGCACACTGTGGAGGTGTGCCCCGCTTGGGTGGAGCACCGCCGTGTCCTCGAGGTGGCAATCGGCGGCGGCGACCTCTCGCTCCCGGCCCTGGTTCGTGCCATGGTCCGGAGCGAGACGGAATGGGACGCCGTCACCTCCTTCTGCGAAGCAGTCATGCTAGCGAAGGAGGTGGCGGAACAGGACAGGGAGAGATCCTCACGTCCCGGCCGCCGCGGGAGACGCCCCGGGCGTCGGGGGCCACGTGGTGGCTTCCGGCCACCGTAGGCGCGGGCCTGTGGACGGGGAGCTATGGGCTAGCTCGCCGTCCGTACGTCTCATGACGACAGGCCGTGTCGACGGCGCGTTCGTGTTCCACGCGCGCCTCAAAGAGAGTCAGCAATAGGGAAGGGGTCCGCAAGGACCGAAGCCTGCCGGGGCTGCGGGACTATTCGAAAGAGATACCGTGGCCCCGGAACACAAAGGGCGATGAAGGAACATGGATGGGTTTTAGTCAGTAAAAGTCTGACACTCCCTCCTGCTCAGCCCAGAGCGGGAGAAGTCATTTGATGATTTCCCATCCGAAAAAAAAAAAAAAAAAAAAAAAAGGGCTTTATTCATACTATCAACATTTTCTTCGAAATCGTATCAGTGGTTAGCAAAAAGAATGGGACCTCTACGACGCCTCCGTATAAGAGAACTGCGTGGCCGCGCGGTTCTCCATGTGCGGACCGCGCGGCCATGGTTAATAAACCTTTATAACTTTCTGAATATTGGATCTACGAATTTACGACTTTCATTGTTAGTGTTTTACAAATTCCTTCGTAATGTTGACGTAGTCGTTTTTCTTCTACGACACTGTGGCCGAGCAGTCGAAACGGACACGCAGGAAAATGTCTCCTAGAGTTATATGAGTGGAACGTTTAATGTGTGCCATAACTGCTGTAAATGTGCCCCCACATAAAAAATGTGTGCCCCCTGTCGTTTTGGAAAAAACGATTCCTGCTGGGGTAACGTTTTTCTAGCAGGAAAATTCTAAACAAATGATCGGAGAGAGAAACATTGTGCATGGCCTTGTAGCTTATACTAGTGCCAAAGTGTGCCCCTTCAGGTTTTCGAGATATTGCATTTCCTGCTGGGGTAACGTTTTGCAGAATCGTATATCTCTAAAACCATTGCATGTGCCCCTGTAGAATAAACATACACTTGTGTGCCCCAATTAGATTTAAGAAAATATTTATAATTTCAAAGTTATCACGGTTTTATGAAAACTCGAAAAAACATCACAGCGCCTAAATGAGACAAGGTATAAGCTCGCTGAAAACTGTATTCGGTCCGTCTTGACGCTACTAATAACCATACAAAGTTTCAAAACTGGTCATGCATGCATTTTTGAATTATATCTTGATAAAAGTCAAAACGATGGTATCATAACATTGACGCCAAAAATATAAGGAACCAGCTCGATCCCAGATGTGTAGGTGTTAAGGAACTAGTGTGCCTTTAGTAAAAATATATGGTGAAAATATTCAGCTTGGAATGTTTCGCATTAAGTAAATATTAACAAAAAAACAAACATGTAAACAACGGCTGGTTATCCGACCAAATTCGAATGACTACTAAACGGACGGATTCATACATATCGATGACCTTCTTTATTGGACGTATTATACCTAAGCTGTTGTCCGTACAGTCGCGTTCAAAAGTTTTGGGGGCTAATTAAAAATATGTTAAATGCACCTTGTAAACATATTAAATGAAACAGCTTGTTGTTTGTTATTTTTATTCCCTTAATATTAATTCATAAAATAATAGCTGCCATAGAACATTCTGTGAAAATCGAGTATTTAGCTATTTCGGCTAAAAAGATACAGCCCTGTTGACGGATTGTGGTCGAGTTTTGGAGTCTTGTGAATTCTTCTCATGAATATTTTTTTTACATTGTAACTGGAAGTTATTAAGGGATCATATGTCATCAACGTAGCACAAGAAGACAAAATACGTATTAGACAACACATTTTTTATGTGGGGGCACATTTACAGCAGTTAGGGCACACATTAAACGTTCCACTCATTTAACGCTAGGAGACACTTTCCTACTGGGGTAACGTACACTATTATAACGTCTCGTAACTACCGGTGTTTCTATAAACAAAGTTAGCTTGAAATATCCTATCCGCGTCACCTACCTGTCACTTCAAAGAAAGTTTTTTCTGTGACGTTTTGTTTCTAACGGTCCGTATGCTAAATGTCAAACAGACAGAGATAGCAACCTTCCGTTACTTGTTAGTAAGTTATCGAAAATGGCCGTTAATGGACTCTACACGCCAAAAAGCCGCCGATATGTAGGCGACTTGCGTACGCGCTCCGTTGCCACTTAGGATAGTTTTCCTAGTTTAACCCCAAACAACCAGAATACTTTCCAGCTAGTTCACCTTTTTTGGACTTTGTATTATTAAGGAAAAGGGAGGAAATGAAAACACACCTAATGTATTAAGGCTATTTATTTCATTCCTATAAAATAACATACCAAATGTCTCTTTTGTACAACGTCATATCAAAAATGTACACCATTATATAAATTTCGTCTCAGGTAAATGTTACCTAGCTACTCTCGTGTCTCCCCTATTATTTTCATGGCTATTATTACATAAATATAATTATAGTCCTCTCACGTGCCTACTTTGATAGGTACAAAATGTTCACAATACCGAATCGGACGCAACTTTATAAAAATACATAACACATCAGAATTACAACCGCCTTGTATTTCTATAAAACGAGTCCCCCGTAATGCTGTACAATATTATCTACAATATGCCAACTTCTATTTATTGTTAGAATTCATTGTTACGTGAAATTGAATCTTAATCGTAAAGATGTCCAGAATACATTTTATGTATAATAATTTTAAAGGAAGAATATTGCACTGTTACTGTTTACTTTTATAAGCTGGAAGTTATATCCGTTAAGCATACTGAAACTCTGGAATATATTATAAAAATCTCAAATAAATAATTTACATTTTTATGGGGAAGAGCGGTAAATTGACATAGTGTAACATTTTTACGCGAGGCTAGAAATTTATAGACTACCACTTATAATTCAGGCACAAAATAATTCTGAAACCAAAATAAAATACTATTCGATTTCATCTTTTCATCGCCTCGGACGAGAATGGACATCAGCGTCAAACGTTTCGTTATTTTGTTCCAAAATAAGATTAAAACTAAAAGATTTTGAGTATTAAAAATGTATCAGGTGTCTGGATGACAATTTATTTGCGTAGCGAGGCGGTGAAGAGATCAACAGGCGTTGTGATGCGATGCGTTGAAGGAACTTTTCTTGGAAAAACTAGCACGAAAGCCTACCATTTTCATTCTTTCCTTCCTTTCTTTCTTAAAAAAAACACCAACATTAACTTACGCAAGCCTCGCGTAAAAATGTTTAAAATATACAGATATAATTATTTTTCTTTCACCAGTTACACGGTAAGAGGAAATCTAGTATTGCAGAACATATAATTTATTAATTCAGCACTCTAATATAAATCTTTCAAGAATATAAACTCGATGGGTACCGCTCTAGGCATAGACTAAAATGTTGGGGCAATCTCATCATATAAGGCAGTGACAGGTGGGTTATTGTTTATCATGTGTATAAAAATTCGAGAGTATTTTTTTTTTTATAATTTACTTCCTAGAGGCAAGAATGAATGGATGACCGATCGACTCGAATACAAAAGATATGTGGTACAGCATAAGCACAACCTTAATATAAAGAATCGTATTCACTGACTCATACATTTTGTTCGTAACGTTAAAACCAGCAATGCTGTTGTATTTTGTACTTTGTTTACAAGCAATTAAAGTTGAGAATGCAAGTGTATAGATTCTGCAGTGACAAATTATGTGAATCACCTTGAATTATTAATCGGTGTCTTACAAGTTGCGAAATTAACATCGCGACTCAAATTGCATTATTTTCAAAATACTGACCAGCCATTACAACTGCAAACAACTTGTCTGAAACGTAAGTGATACTCGAACTTCACTTCACACCTAGTTTATAATGACGTATCTAAATGAATGTTGTTATTACCACAAACATCGGGTTTTGAAACAGATTTATTGTAACGTCAAATAAGTCAAGATTCTAATTGATTGATTGTTCAGTAAAAACGGAGTATCACTAACGTAAAAATACTCATAAAAGCACCGATAGAAACAATCTCAAACAATTACTTCAACAAATAAGCTCTTTCAGAAATATTACAAGAAAAAAACAAGTTATTGCATAATTATACATTTTTCATTTCATAAGTCCTTAAACATCAATGTTAAATTACATAAAAATCCAAATTAATGATACAACAACGATACCAAAATCTCGCTATAATGTTAGACATAAAGTATTATTTTATACCCATTATTAAAAAATACGATATTATTAGCAAAATATCAATCGAATTTTATTGCATGCATTTTTTTAAATAAACGTTAACAATTATTTTCCTAAATAACATTGTGGGACGATAAACAAATACGATAATAAAAATTGATAAGTAATAAAAGTTTTTAAATAAGATGTTCACAGGGAGCAGTTCCTACCAAGCTAAATACAATAAGAAAACGCGTCATTTAAAACAACAGAATCCTTATACTATAGAAATCAACGTATATATTACTATAACATCCTAAGTCTATGTTAATGCTTACAAATAAATGCTGTCTACGTGGGGCTATGGTGACGAGAGTGATCATGTGATTATGTATATATTAAAACGTGTAATCCACTTAGCGTAGAACTAAAAGCCGCGCCCACAAAAATGAAATCAAAGTAATAAAGTTCCACGATTATTTTCAATTTGCAATATGCTTATTGAATGTAGATTTTAAGTTTTAAAGCTCATTATCAATCATGAAAACGGGCGCGCATTGATTTTTTTTTATTTTATTAGTAAGATCCAATTAGAGTACTTTCTTAGATAGTGTTTGTAGCAACACTACGAATAACTTAATTTGATCTTTACGAAACTAGCTGACTACAAGACCTTTCTAATATTGGCATGTCTCATTCAGTGTGAATTTTGAAGACATTAACCACTCCAATTTACCGTTTATTGTTTTAACATTACATCACGCCTGTCGTCTCGAGAGGTTAGACATAAGTGAACCTTCTCGCATTATAAAGGATGTAAAAAACCTCTTACGAAGCCGAAAGTCATTTGTTCTCCCCGTCATTGCGATCATTTTTTTTTGTTCTACACCGTACCTGGGAACCTTCTAGTTACGAAGATATTGGGGGTCAAAGTTCCAACTTTTTGACAACTTTTTTTGTAATACAAGTTTTTAATACATGATTTTTACTTTAAACACCTCTACGGCCCCTGTACTATTCAATCCACCTATCAGCACAATGTTTTGAGTGCGTTACATGGAGTTCTACCACAAAACATGATTTTTCACCCCCAAAAAAAGTCGTTTCCCAGCAATAATTTTTGCGTAAAGTTACTTAGTTTGATGTACTGAATGCTTGGTTGACGGCTTCGTGATGAGGTTGTTTACACCCTGTATTTAAAACTTATATTTGGAGATGAGAAAGCGCGCCCGTTGTTTCAAAAGGCGACAGTTTAACAGTTCAGGACATAACAGTATAATCTTCTTCGGAGGACTATAATTCTCTAACTTATATGGCCTTTGTAACGACGTGGATTACAAACGCACTGTGTGAATCTGCCTATACCAAGGATACACCTAGCATTAAGCGTACATATACCTAAACATATGTATAAGGTATATACATACAGTGTGTAGTCACTAAATAACAAACTAACGCGTATATTAAGAGAAAGTGATCATCTACATTGATATCCTTAAAAAAAAATCATCAATTTTCAATCAGTTAAGTTAATAAAAATCTTATTTACAAGCTCTTACAAAACAATAATAGTTCCGACATCAAAAGATAATACAAAAAAACAATAAAACCGTCTTGCTAAGCAATTAAAACAAATAAATATATGGCGTGAATTAGCCAAGGAGTTTTTATATAACGTTACTTTTTATCCGCCAATTGTGATATTCTCAGTATGTAAATTTTTTGTATACCAATCGTAAAAAAACCGAATGTGCGTAGTTTACTTAACAGTCAATAATTTCGAGCTGCTTAATCAACTAATACTGAAAGCACCATTTAGTATTACCTAATTTAATCAATTCTTACGTAAGTCAGTTAGTTAGAAAATTTTGTATTTAGGTTCCGACTACACTTGAGGCAAGGATATGCGATAAAATTATTTACGATATTCGATAAGGTAGACGGAAATATTGAGCTTCACCGACAGTTACCGGACGTCCCGCTTGAATGCAACATAAATGCATTACTAAGCCAATTTCACGATACAATAAATGCAAATTTTGGACTGAAATAAAAAGTTTCTTTATCCAATTAGGGTTTTCATTTAAATTACGTTAAAAATCCCTCGTCCGTTGTACACGTTCCAACATATCGCTTTCACCTCGTGTGTGCAGTCGCAACTTCACGTTGGTAATACTTGACACCCAATAATTTAACATACAAAAATATTGCCATCATAAAAATATTTCGTTAAAATTCATAGAGATTTATTCATTTTAGTTTTTTTGTAAAAATGGCATCAAATACTACAAAGCTAGGTTAATACTGAGATGACGAATTTTATTATAATATTTTTAAGCATGCATTGATTTCTGCTCATGAAGTTTGACAAACATATTTAGGACTGTAAGACAATGTGCACTAAGCACATTTTCCAACTTACATTGACCTGGTTTGAGTAGAAATCACAAGATTTATCGTCACAATCTGTACGGGAGCAGAAACAACATAATGAATATGTTTTTAGATGCCAAGTTGATCTGATACGTTCACCCGTGTGTAACACAATTAAAAGTATTTTATTCATAATTAATCATTAAAAAAAACACCCATTTATGACACTCGCGATTGACTGCTTATTGTCACCAATAACTACTTAGGGGGGAGTTTTACCGTAAAAATACAAAGGTATGTACACACTAAAGTTAATAATATGTTACATGAAATGTGGGATAATGCAATACTTGATCCGTCTAATGTGCACAAACCTTAAAGTGACCCGTATTACATCACTTCTTAATAATTGACAATCCCCTATCGTCCATATTTTATTCATAAGTTCACGAAACAGTACATAAATCGTAAATAAGTATTTTTGCTTAGAAATAAGATACAAAATGTAAATTCATATTTTATAAAATAATATTTTGTTGAATAAATAATGCGCATACGCTGCGATAATCTAAATTAATTAATGATAGCTCCGTTACGTGTAGTATATATTAAGAGTAAGAATGTAACACGAGTCACGGATCAGTGCGACGCAATTCACCTTAAGTGCTATTGTTCTGCCACGAGCGCTTCTCTTACAATTCAATTTTTTATGTATAATATAAATGTATGTACATTAATCATATTAATTCTAACCATGATTCAAGCGGCGACCATCATTACTCTCTTATAAAAATATTTACACATTTTACTAGTGCTGGATACTACGCCTAAGTCCCAGTCGAATTTTAGAATCCGTGATTATGTTACAAGTCTATCAATTTATAGCTAGACATCAATATGTAGTCAAAGACGAAGGCAAATCATAGAGATGCGGACATGTCGTATTTATCGATTTCCATCAATTCTGACAAAACACCAGAAATGAGCGATACATAATAGACTGCAACCACGTAGGTAAAAATATCCTAACTTATCTGTATTTGATCCCAAGCACGATATAAGTTGTCGAATAGTTATGAAAATGAAATTCAATGAACGACGATTGCATTTTAAAAATACACGTTAAACATACGTTAGTCAGCCCGAAAAATATCGATAGAATTACGTCCAAATATATACGAACACTTCGTTTGCAAGCTCACCAGAGAGTGGAAATGTTAAACAAAGATATCATCACAAATCCATCATACAGACCACTTACGCACTAAGAAATACCTAAAATGTAAAATAGGTAGAAATAATGTCCTCACTATCCAGAAGGCAAAATTGGCACTTAAGACGAAGTTCGCTCCTTTCTTGAGTGTTCGCAGGAGTGTGGCGGCCGGGGCTGGTCGGGGAGCTTCGGGCGCACTCGGGCCGGGTCGGGCAGCGTCGGGCGCGCTCGGGCCGCGTCGGGCAGCGTCGGGCGCGCTCGGGCCGCGTCGGGCAGCGTCGGGCGCGCTCGGGCCGGGCGCGCGCTATGTGCCGGGCGAGCTGTTCGCCGTCGGGTTGTACGGGTGGTTCGAGTTCCGCAACACTGTGTATACACTGTCCACCTTTGCAAGTTTCTCGAAAAACGGTATCAAGTCCAAAAGTTCTGAATCTGTCATGTCGTCGAACCATGACGCGACAGGTACCTGAAACGATACACGAGAGTTAGCAATAGCCACAGATTCTACAGATAAGATAATCTGCTTTGTTCACAATTTAATCTCGTTGAGGCTATGCATTTGTCATAATAACAGAGAATGTGGTATTCACTCGTACACATTAGTAATTTTTTGAAAAAACTTCGATATGGCTTCCTATCTTTGAGTTTTCAAGTAGCACAAAAGACTTAAAGCAGTATCATTCAATTCTTTAAATCAGTATCGCCTGACCAATGAATCCGCATCCTATCTTCACAGAAAGCTATCTTTCATTTACTCCCGAACCAGTAAACAAAAATATCGATTTTAGTATCTGGCCAAAATGCCAGTATACCTAGTTATAAAAAAAAGATAACGTAATAATGAGAGGAATTGCGTAATGCTTTGGGTATTAGGTATTATGATTATATCTATTTCCGTACAACGTCGCATAAGTCAGACTATACATGAAGATTAAATCATCGATCACACTAAGTAATTAAAAATTAGCAGTTTTTAATTATTGATCTACATAAATAAAATTAAAAACTGCTGCCATATATAAAATGTTTTGAATCAGTTGTTAAAGCTTTAAGAAATTGGTTTGTGAAGTCTACTCCTATTTGTTAGTCTAGTCCGTTAAACATCACCAATATGTGTTTGATATAATTTTATATTTATATTAGAACTGCTATGAAAATTTAAATATCTTCTTCAATTAATAGTACTTTACAGTTGCAACAAGCCGATGGTGGCACAATGTACATTTGAGAGCAATAAAATTGCACACCTTGACTTTTTTCAGTTATGGCTGTTTTTTTTAGTCATGAATATTAATTAATAACATTGAAAAAGGTTTAGTGCTGATTGAAAGTTTATTTCACTACCTTTCTAATGATACCAAAATACCCATAAGGGTTTTAGGGCACTAAACCCAACATACACGTAAAAAAATACCAAATTTCGCTTTAAATGCACACAAAAAAAAAAGCACAAGACACAGAAACACAATTAAATGACACACAAATGATGAAATATTAGCACATAACCGAAATAGATAAATAAAAAATAACATATAATACAAAAATATACAATTGAAAAATTACATACACAAGGGTCGATTGATATCCTCCTTTTTTTAAGTCGGTTATAAACAACATGCATAGTGATACCTTTTAAAATTACGCTGTCATGCCAACGACACGTTTTCCTAGTTACTGATACACTTAACACTATCTCAAAAACTACTGAGCCGATTTTAATGGAACTTGCACTTTCCTAAGATAGACTATACTTAGTCCAACTAAAACAGATTTTTTGCAATTTGACTCTTAGTTTTTGAGATATGCGCGGACAAACATACATACATACAATTATGAAATTTGGCAGACATGTTTAGAAGCTTACATTAATTTAGTTCAATTAAATAATATTCAATTAAATAATGTGCAATTCTGACAATATTACATACATACGGGTCGAACTGATAACCTCCTTTTTTGAAGTAGGTTAAAATATTTATTAATAAGGTGTGTTCCTCTATTAATCATGACCCAGAGCCCCCCCCCCCCCCCCCAGTCAAACTTCCGATTTAAATGTTCCCTGGGTAATTGTAGTTGGGCTTGTCGGTGAGCTGTGGTCAATTTTGGACCATTTGCTGGTGGATGTGCAGTCAAACCTGCTTCAGCCAATTTTCTCCCAACTGTCCTCTGCTTTGCACTGACATAAATCCTTGAAGCTGCTGTCCCAGTTCCACCGCGTTCAGCTGCCGATGTTGTGCGCCGACGGCCCGATCCCGGTCGTCGAATGTTGCACTACATTCATCGGCCAGGAACGGGCGGTCGGCCCGATCACGCCGGCCTCTTCGACTGGTATACACGTCGAACGGAGTAGCGACTCAAATTTACCTGTCGAGCCAACTTCACTTTGATTTAGTCCTGCTTCAAACTAGGCAATAACGTGAGTGGGTCCATGTTCTTCCAGTAAATCCGTAAGATTCCAGTAGAGGTGTTCTCAATTTTAGCTGTCGAGCCAACTTCACTTTGATTAAGTCCTGCTTCAAACTTGGCAATAACTTGAGTGGGTCCATGTTCTTCCAGTAAATCCGTAAGATTCCAGTAGAGGTGTTCTCAATTTTAGCTGTCGAGCCAACTTCACTTTGATTTAGTCCTGCTTCAAACTAGGCAATAACTTGAGTGGGTCCATGTTCTTCCAGTAAATCCGTAAGATTCCAGTAGAGGTGTTATCACATTTAAACAGTTACATACCATAAGGTGATCGATTATGGTATGTAACTGGTAAAAGATGAAAAACCGGTATTTTTATACCTGCGGGTTAGGGTACAAGTAATGCCAGCGAAATGGTAATTTTACGTGTATGTTGGTTTTAGTGCCCTAAAACCCTTATGGATGGATATTTAGGTATCATTAGAAAGGTAGTGAAGTAAACTTTCAATCAACATTTAACATTTTTAAGTGTTAAATAATATTCATGAAAAATTGTGCAATTTTATTGCTCTAAAGTGTATATCCACAATTTTTTATTGTAACTAGTGTCCATGGAGCCTACACTATCTTACCCATTGCTGAGATCGGCATAAAAACACACAAAATGTTCATAATTCTAAATGTTATCTTTGGTTTGGCTGAGCCAAAGCTTTTACAATTCATTCGAACCACTCTTCATTACCTGGTGTCCTGGTCAACTAGTAAAAATGGGTAAAAGGAATAAGAATGTTCCCCACCTCTGCACAGGAAATCCTACTAATATTATAAATGCGAAAGTTCGAGAGTATGGATGTATGGATGGATGTTTGTCACTCTTTCACGCAAGAACTACTTAACTGATTTGGATGAAATTTTGCACACAGATAGTTTATAACCTAGATTAAAACATAGAATACTTTTTATCCCGGTAGTAAGATCCAATGGGACAATTATCAAACTTCACGCGGGCGAAACCGCCGACAGTTCTATAAAAATGCACATTTTCTCAGGATGACACAGCATTACCTGACAAAATTATGAATTTGATGGGTAAAGTGTCTGATGAGATGACGAGTAATAGAGAAATATGGAAGAAGACATGTTTTGCCGACCCCAAATAATTTGGGATGAGGACAGGAGTATGATGAATATACTCACAGCATTATCAGGATGGAATATATAAGAGGCGGGCGAGTTGTCTACAATGACGACGCGCCGGAGGTCGCGGCCCAAACTATTGAGGTCCTTCACGTAGTTCCCGCGGTGGAACACACAGCTGTCGCGGAACAACCGCGCGCGGAACACGCCCCATCTGGAACAACCGTTAATAAAATATTATATTAGGCAGAGAGAAAAATTGTTTAGAGTCGACGCAGATCAAGTCTATTGCTGAACAAATATCAACTTTACGTAGGTTGAAATAATGTCGAAAATAAATTAAATAAATCTAGGAGTTTAGCTAAGTTTTATATCCCTCACGGGCCAACTGTAGTAAACTTACTTTAACGTTTGAAGTCAACTACGACAAATAAAAGATATCATCAGGTACAGTTTACGCTGACCAAACAGTACCTTTTCTAGAACAACCTTTTTCGTACTATACGGTGAAACGACGAGGCCGCTATGAGTCTCAATGGGAATACTTTCCATCATGCAATGGTGTCGATTCTGTTGTGCACAAACTAAACTTAATTTAGGCTATTGCTATCTTTTACTAAAAGGCAGTGCGAGAAAAGGACGGCTATAGCTATGAACTAAGTTAGAGATGTCAAACTAGTTTATGCCTTGCGCTTCACCGTGTTTTTAGTCGACATGTTTTTACGTGCCTCCTTCATTTGTATAAATATTAGTTCCAATTAAATTTGACAGCTCTAAATGACGTCCGTCTTTTTCTCGTTTTATAAGAAAGAAAAAGATAGCAATAGCCTAAATTAAGTTTAGTTTGTGTACAACAGAATCGACACCACTGTTTAACTTAAAAAGTTTCACACAACTTCATAACTAAACGAATGGCATTTACAACTAATCTTTCAAACCAATCAGTTGGCCTAGTGCAGTATAATAGATGAACAAAGATAACGTGAATAGCGTTATAATCGCGTACATTACTCCGATTCACACGCAAAGCACTCACGCATCATATCATTTTCTAATTAGTAATTACACAATTTAATTATATACCTTGTTACCGTTTAAAGCTAACTTATTAACATAATTGAATTATGTTTAGCGTTGCTATGTGTACACTCACGAGCACAAATATCTATACACGTAGAAATTTTTAAAAGTGATTTTCTCCTATTGTGTTGATTGTAATTGAATGCTGTTCGTGTTGGCTGTTAGGAATAGTATTTCGGAACTCTTAACATCATGACATAGGCCTCACATGAAAGTTAAAGTCGATATTTCACGAGGAAATCGCTTTTGAATTTTGCTAACATAACATAACGTCACGCCTGCCATTTAGCACACCCACATTTCACCAGGTATGTTTAAGTCCCATGTAATAGGGGGCGAGCCTATTGCCATCAACCGGGCACAAATCCAAACTCCGTGGCTGATACTGAGAAATTTCTGATGGAAAAACCCAATAACACTTTGCTCGACCTGGGAATCGAACCCAGGACTCGTACTCAGCGGCCGCGCTTGCGACCACTAGACCATCGAGGTAGTTTAGCTTAGTGTGCACAATAGTGCTCGTGAATGTACGGTCGACCAAGCTATTTGGTTTACATTTTACAATGTAATTTGCATGTTAAAACGTAAAGCAAATATCTTGGTCGACCGTACGCGTTGCTTTTGTAAATTCTTAGGGCCGGCGCACATATAACATTTTTCACTGTCTAACTATTATCGACGTTGTCCTCATTAAAATAATATCTAAAATCAATTAACACGACAATTCATTCCTGAAGAGTATCGAAGCGAAGGAATTTATTGTCGTGTTAATTGATTTTAGATATTATTTCAATGAGGACAATGTCGAAAATAGTTTGACAGTGACAATTAATGCGCTGCGCTGCGCCATAATTATGTGCGCCAGCCCTTAGTGTGTAATGATGGTTATTATAGAAACCAAGTCGTGTCCCGATAGAATTTTCCATAAATTATTAACTTCCATACAAAATGCATGAATGGGGATGAATTTTCATAATACCCCCCTTAGCTTGTGCTTATAAAATTAACCAATTCATAAAAGTAAAAAGTTTATAATCTAGAGAACAATAAAATTGCCAGTAAAAAATATGCGAAAATGCGTCATCTAAAACCCACAAGTAATGACGATTTTATGTGATTTGACCTGTCAGAATCAAGTTCGAATGTCTGAGTAATTACATTAATTACTCACGATTACAGAATTTCCAGCACAACCGTGGTTTTAACAACACACACACATTAACAACTAAATATTTACAGTAGTTCATTACAAATTCTAATCCAGGCAGGCCTCCACCTTATTAAGATGAATAATTGAAAAGGCCTGTATGTCAAACTTCTTACTAGCGTACATACAGCATGTTTCAGAAATGTGTGGTCATATTTAAGTACGGACCGTCAAACTTAACAACTTTTTCCATGATATCCAAATCAAGTTTACGAAAAAAAACAGCTGTCCTATACCTTCATTTAGATCGACTAGGTATCGAAATTTTGTACACGCTGTATACGTATTTTGATACATAATTGAGGTTGACCTCAACATTGTGTAGTTAACTAGTTACATACTAGAATCAAGTTTCACCATTGTTCTTCCATAGTAGGTTAATTTTGGAAAGACGTCTTGGAACTTCACGTGACGAGTCAGTCATAAGAACTGTTTTTGGTAACGAAAGCATAACTATTTATTTGGGAGGAAAAGCATGACTACAGAATAGCATAGCTTAGCAAATTTATTTTTGTGAACAAGTCCATACCGTACAGGTGTATGAGATAACATTTTTTCTAACAACATTTCCATAACCGGGACATGAGTCTCTGTGAAGAGGAATAGGTTGTAATCGACCACGGGAGCCTGATGTGGCTTGGTGGATATCACTTTGTAATACAGGTTGTAAACAAACTCATCACGAAGCCCTCAACCGAGCATTCTGTACATCAAACTAAGTAACTTTACGCAAATCTTATTGCTGGGAAACGACTTTTTTTTGGGGTGAAAAATCATGATTTGTGGTAAAACTTTAATGTAACGCACTCAAAACATTGTGCTGATGGATGGATTGAATAGTACGGGGGTCGTGGAGATGTTTAAAGTAAAAATCTTACATTAAAAATTTGTATTTGAAAAAAACTTGTCAAAAAGTTGGAACTTTGACCCCCATATTGGGGATCAAAGTTCTCCGTAACTAGAAGTTTTCCAGGTATAGTGTAGAACAAAAAAATAATCGCAATGACGGGGAGAACAAGTGCTTTTCAGCTTTTTTACACCCTAAATAGGTTCTAGGACATGCCACCAATATTTTCTTTCACCGTGTCTCTACATGGTGAACAGTGGTGATGAAATAAACTTAACAAAGTATCCCGATCTGAACCCACGACCTTTATCTCGTAATATGGCTCGATTACCACTGACCAGTACAGCTTTTCTAATAAGCACGAAGACTAACTCACTTATACAAAATATACCGACTATACAGTCATTATAATACCAACTTACCTGTCCAATAGGTCAGCGACGGGGTCGGCGTATTTAGCGAGCGAGGCGGTGAACAGTACGCACTCGTACAGTTCGCCACAGCGTCGCAGGAACTCGTCGACGTGCGGCCGCTTCAGGACATACACCTGGTGGACGGCGCCGTCGATCTCGACCGGCACCACGAAGTCTGCGTTGTTTATCGGCTGGAAAGATAGGAAAGACACGTTTAAAAAGGTTGTTTTTTAGCGAAAACCGACACTCGGTGCCAACTGTCAGGCAGTAACCCACCCGCCACAACGGTCGTATGTTGGGAGGATCCTCCACTTTCTAAGTAGGTTGAGGAACTTTACACCCCGTTCCTCATACCTCTAAACAAGTAGTAAGTTTTTATGGGTAAAATTCGTAAAGTTATCACAGATATTTCAAGGAATTTATTGAAAGAAACGACAGAGAAGTAATGGTTTGTCATTTGTTTACAATCCCGATCTGGCCCCTTATTCACAACGCTTCGATTCGGATTTTCGATTCGGAAAGTCGTATGTCTATCTTTTTTTGACATTACGAAATCGAGCGAGATAGACATACGACTGAATAGGACTCCTAACAACTTCGATCAAAACAAAATTAAACTTTTTTTTTTTTTGTTTTCAATTAAACCGTGATGAAGACAGTCACTAAATATTTGTCCATTAATTGTAGATGCTCATTAACATTTCGGGGAACTTGTCAAGTTGTCACATGGTGACAAGCTGGAATCACACGCACAGTCAATGAATTAGGTATGTTTCAAGCACTTGTGTCAACAATTAATTACGAAATTAAATAAATCATTGTCTGCCACCACTGTATGTTGGCGAAACAAAATGATATACAGACTACAGACTTCCCGAATGAACAACGATCTCTTAAAAAACCTTTTTGCAGACTAACTTTTCCAATTTTTTTTTTTTACAAATTAAGATGCGCGCTGGCTGGTTATAAAAAAGTTGAGGTTGGTTTTGGTTGGACTTCACACGCAATGCATTTACATAGTGAATTCATGACTCATGGCAAAGGATTACTCATGCAACATTGTCTTTAAAGTATTGTTTTTTTACTGTCTGCTTATCTCATGAGAAGATATCAGAGTAAACTCGGTTGATTATTATATGCGAGGTAATAGAAATGTATGCATTCCTGCTTCTTTTGCCACGAAATGAGATCTACGATGCCGAAAACACCATCAAAGTAATACGTGGGCAGAATCTGGGCCATGAGCAAGAGACCAATATCATCACCCAGTAAAACACCACTGCCTCTTTCAAACGAATTTTGGTTGCCAAAAGGATGGGTAGGTTATGTTTTATGATGAACAAATCTATGCAAAGCCAGGCCACGCCTATTACATAACAATCAAACCTTTACACAATTTTAAATAAGGACTTTTAAAACGACAACTAACTGACAGGGTGGTAATCATGTAACTTTAGAATTTTAATCTGCGAACATAAGCATGTAACTTATATGGTAAGAGAACGATTTCATTCAAAAATTTCTTCGTCTCGAATATCAAAAGAAACCGATTTTGGTTATGTTCCGAGTACCAACATAATTTGATTGCTGATGCGTTGAACAGACGTGCTTTTGTTTTAGAAAATGTGATTATGTCTTGTCTGATTAATTACATACACAAGAAGTATGCTAAGCATAGGCTGGTGGTATTTATATTCAAATTGTCATAATATTTGAGATACAGACGAGACTATCTACCCCGTAAATATGTTTAATTGACGAATATTACAACGACGAATATTACAGGAAAACAAATAGTTACAGACACTCGGTCAACTTACATGGTAAATAAAGCACGTTTGAACGCTAAACCTATGATCTAGATAATTCGGTTATTACTTAGCTAGCCCAAAACCATTTTTTTATATGTGATGTCTTAGGCCCTGGAGAGATCTAGAACACGCACGAAGAGGCTAAAGAGAGCGCTCTCTTTCTAGGACTAAGCTTTATTTAATCACGCTTCTCTTTTTCCATTACATTATTTTTTGCCAAATGCAAGCAACGCCTGTTCCAAATATTAGGTTTCCTCAAGGGTTTAGAAGCCTGTAGCCTCAAAACAAAAACTTGGCGTATCAAGAACGCGTGAAGAAACTGGTTGTGGTTGTGCATTTGTTAATTAGCGCAAGACATCCTTAAACCAAAACGAGCCAACCGTCGAAAAATTTACACAGAAAAGAGGAAATATGCCACATCAGTCATTCCTTGTACATGATATCAAATTCTTTTCTATGAAACAAACCATTAAAAGCTACAAGGGCAGCTAATTAAAGCCATTGTTAAATATAAAGAGAAAACACACAATGGTTCACGTTAAAACATTAATTTAACTGATGTATGTTGTTTTGAACTTCGACTTACAGGTAAAAGGGTTGTTTCATGTTCTAATACCAGCAAATACGTGACAAAAAGTAATTCCACTTAAGGAAATTTGACGTGTCCATTAAAAACAACACAACTTGTTTAAATAACTCTGCTGTTTAACCGACACATTTAACAGAACGAACAAACATTGAAATAAACCTTATCACGCCAAAATGAAAAGGATTAATTAAAGCACGAAAGGGTTAGAATAGATAGGGGAAACCAGTCACCAAACAATGGGAAATACGCTATTAGTCAAACCGTACATAAAAAATATGTACAAGAATGCCATCGTAAGTATTTACAATGAAGATATAAACAAAGTATTAATTGATAATTTGCATAAACCTAATACGTAGTAGCCGCAAAGGTCGCTCAGACATGTTATTTGCGTGACGCGAGGCAACTTAGTTTTATTTATATTGCGCCCAAGAAAGCTCCAAGGAAAAAGTATAGTACTTATTAGCTTTATTACATTTTTACAACCGGCTGTTTAGCGTGACCAACATTTTCCTTCTATACTAAGACATTTCGAGGCAAAAACACAATTTCTAAATGTCAGACCTCACTAGAGCTGTTTGCGGTAAGAATTCCATCGGTAAACAAACAACTGTATTAAATAAAGTGAGTCGATCAATCCAATAAAAGTGAGCTTGGTAAATTACTCAATCACAATCATATTAAACAACACTCTCTTGACAATGATTACTTTATCGAGGCGTTTGTGCACTCGATTAGACACTTATCCTGGGCAGAGTTTCTAGATAAATAAAATAAAGAAAGTTTCAACATTAAAGGTTTGATTCGCGCATTTCTTTCAAACATTTGCGTGGATTTAAAGCACCTGCGACTTGAAAACGAAGTTTGAGCAAAAACAAGTCAATCCACCAGAATTGTGTCCAAGGATTCTGACCTCAAAAATGAACTTAACAAACGCATCAAACCCAACGACTTCTCAGCGTCCAAGCTGATCTCACAAATTCAAATTATACCTATGATCATTTACAAGCGACGAAGTTATTAATACTAAAGACTCCAAGCTGGACTAGAGATCACAAATTACCCAAGATCATTAACAAATGACGAAGTTATCAATATAGAGGAACTGTGTACATAATGCGCCGGTGATCTCATGGTCTAGCTAGTCATAACATAAAACCTAAATTACGTTCCCTCGGAGCACGTGTAATATTACCAACGTGACGGTTAACATAACTTGAAGATAATTTATTTGTGTAACATAACTCCACAGGAGCCGATAGCTCTACTTGCGGAAGCCAGAATTTTGATGTGTGAGCGTAAGATAAACATGGAGTAACCAGAATTCCGTGTAGATATTAATAATAATACGCCACGAGTTCATAATATTATAATATATAAACTTCCGAATTTTTCGTCCACCTTGCTGGCATATCTTATGTAGCTAATCGTATGCAGTTGTGGAAAAAGACTTGGAAATTCTAACTTTGACTGATTGACCTTTGGGCAGATTCTGTTATGCTCCCAATTGATAGTAGGTATAGTTTTAGTGGTTTTGGTTATGGTATCCCAGATTCGTTTGATCTATGAAGATCAAACCTTGTTTATAATGGATGTTCTTCTAATAAAAGTTGTTTTTCCGATATCATTAGAGAGATCGATTAGAGCTTTCGAAAGCATATTTTACTGCGTTAGCTAGATGTCTAGCTTCAATGGTCCAACGACAATTTTATGCATTTTTGGTAAGAAATGGCTGGTAGTTATCTTGCCAGCTTTTGTACGAACGGTTTATTGTTTTCGCAACATAAAACGGTCGTATGGACGACCATCTCGCTCGGCTAGACCATGCTATTTGGCATTTTGTTGTTTTTTTACAGACCACCCATATGCTATGGAAGAAATATTTTCAAAATAACATCTTAAATCCATTCCAATGAACTTATAATTACCTAGATTACAATTGTTATTTTCCAGTTACCCATTCTCAATAAAAATAACAGTCATCCAATCCATAACAATTATGTCAAAACTTTGTCAGTCCCTTTGTCTTTTAGTTATCTAGGTAGGTATATCCTCATGACAAATCCAATTCGATTAATTTAGTTTAGTCACCTTCAAGTAAATCTGATTGGATGTCCGTCTGTCCTACATCCATATATTACCGACACAATTATATCATTTAGCTAATAAATTAACCGTTATATTGCTATAAGATACAGGTCAATATTCATATTAGATCCGTACAGTATTAACGGTAGGTTCTAATATAGGAAGCTTGCATGACAACTGCCGTTCTACAAAAACTGGATATATTGACGAGATTTTGTTTCCAAATAAGTTATTAAGTTTTTTTTCGTAAGAATTATTATTATTCTTACGGAGTTGTATATAATATAATATAATATTTATACATAATTTGCAGAACATCTACACTATTATGCTATGCCGAATTTAAATGTTTTGGTACCAGTACTGATTCCGAGGACAAAAAACTAATTGCATCCTGTCAAAGACTGTTGAAAAGCAAATGTGTGTGTCCTGGCCGAAACTAAAACAAATAATCAAATACTCAACGTTCGAAGGTACACATTGCCCTTCAACAACTTCCAAGGTTCATATTCAACTATCGTGGACGAGAATTGATTCCCGATTGTGTGGCCAAACAAATCCAAGGTCGAAACCTTGACACGGCCGAGCAAACCAAAAGTGAACTTACAATAGCAGCTAACATATGGTATAGAACACAAATCGTGCTAACAATACCACATTTGCAGTTTTATTAACTGTTGTATCAGTTGGCCAATTTGGCCTTGTAGACCTCACGACAAATCTTGCTCTGTGAGCTTAAGAGTTTATGACAGAATCTGTGCGTGATTTTTTACTTATACAGATTAGCTGCTTGGTTTAGGTCAAATACGGTGGGAAGCTATGTGAGTGTAAATAGAAGACAGTATTGACTATGGACCAAGTTTTCCGGTTGATAATGTTTGCACCCAAACAACTTTTCATAGAAATATGCAGTATTTTAACGAAAGCGCACTTGTCTTGTTAGTCAAACAGGTGAAAAACTCTCTCCACCGCACTAGTCTGGATTATAAAGTGATTAAAAACTTATTTTATTTGATCCATCAAGATTGCATTTCTAAAGAGAAGGCAGTGTTTTTGCCTTTTCTAAGCAAGTGCACGTAACAGCGAGTGCTCCATTAAGGATCGGAAGTGAAGGGTGTCGGTCACCTCATTTTCTATACCACGTCGGTCGCCGTACTCGCAAACTTATCTACGGACAAAGTCGCCAGCTCGAGTAAACGTATGCACGATCACATTTTTGCTTGCATACTACCAGCAAGTTTAGATATTAGCGCTCATAGAAACGATTGGGCGGCCTGTGAAGTGTACCAATCAGTCTATTTACGTAGGAGTCAAAGTTCAGTGCACACCCTACCCGGGTTACGTTAAAAATAGTCCAGTCAGTTCAATAGAGCAAAAATTGAGCTTGAGAATCTTTACACTCAACCCACATTATCTCATCGCCGGCCGCCGGATATAGATTGACGGATGGCTAGACTCTGAATATCATGCTATATGTAGCAGTGAACAGCTACGAGCTTCAAAGTAAGCATCGCAGTCCTAACCTGACGATGTGATGCGACACTGGGAATAAGGTAGTAACAGAAAGTGGACAAGCTGAGTCATCATTTTTTTAATTGGAATATAACGCATCAGAATTTTAATTGATTTCACAAATGGTAGTGCTATATAAGGAAGACGACTGGACAGCTATAGAATATAAACAAACTCATTAGGACATGAGCAAAGAAGTATTTGTCTTCATAAATGACAGCGAAAACTCTACAAATATCAAGTAAAGAATTGGGTCACAATGTTATATTATTTGTACAATTTCAAGATTTGCGATCGGCAATGACAGATAATTTACTGCATCCAGTTAAAAACAGCATAGATAAATTGCCGAAATTATATCACAAAGACAATGGATAGAAATAAATTCAGGAATTCATCGTGTCAAGTGACAGTTAAAGAACAAATTGTTGACAATAAGACCTGTAAGAATAAGAAAAATGAAAGCAATTGAATATTATAGAACCGATACTCTCCTTCTAACATTACAGTCTCAGTGTTCAAATAAAGATAAAATATTCGACAGATCGACAAATTCTTTTAAGCGAGGATCAGATTACTAAGACTTTCATGAATCGGATTGCTGTCTGTGCAATTTTGAGCGGGCATACCATTCAAACGATCGAGTCTTGCTTAAATAACGACGTATTGAGAAATTGGTAAGCATTTGAAAATACTTAACTAGTCGGTAAAGGCAATAAATGGCTGGAAGACTTTGAATCATGAGAATCTGAGTATCAAAAATTTTAGAGATACTGTAATGAACATGATAACATTACTAAAAGTGACATTGTAATTTTAGATGAAGACATCAAAATCGACGAAGATGCTAGGTTTCTCTCAAATATCCAGATTGAAAGCCTCATTTAGTGGAGAGTCAAATAATAAGCGAGTTATGCGATACTAGTGTTCATTATGGAAATAGTATTTAAACTAATCGCGTCAGACTTGTTCATAGCTACTCTAGTATCGTCAGGCCGTACTTGAGCAGTAGGAAGTATTTTTAGTGCCGCGGACATTTCAAAGGCTTCCATAGCCACGGACTTAGAGAAGGCTGTAATTTTGAAAGAATTGAACTTTCTGTTTTATTCCATCGCAGCTGTTATGATTCTTACGATCACGATCTATCAAAGTTATTATTAGATCGAAAGTATGACTGGTGTAATTTATTTGGCGCCATGATTATGGTGAACGTAATCATTTTAGAAAGAGAAGACCATTGGCAGACCACCATCAAGATTTTTACTGGAATAAAATTTTCTCTGCATGATGCATACATACTGTGCTCTGTAGCCATTACACTCAACGTTTTTCCTGACACAAGTATGGAAGCAATGCTATCTATTTTCATATTCAATCAAAACAATTTTACACCTGCGTCTGCTTGACACATTAATAATGGATTTTCCTGTTTTCTGTTTACAACTATCATAAAGTAGATCGATACAAAGCATTTTCCTCTATTGATGCATGTTACGTATGCAAGGAGCGACGATGTATGAACCGACAATAGATGGGTGTGGGTGTACTGCCGATCGGAAGTTAGAAACCGACCCATTGAACTATTGTGGTCTACCCACTCGATGTTCACAGATACGAAGCTGATTCAATACCATTTAATGTACCTTAAGACCCATAAGTTTATTGGCAATTAAGACGTTATTTAGCCATAATAATAGACGACAATGGCATACTTGCATATTATTTCTAACGTATCATCTTTGTTTTGAGATTATAACGTTAAGGTCAGTCTATATGGAAACAATCTGATGACTGACTAATGACTTGAAGAGTAAGTAACATTTAGTAGTATACATATCGATTACCTATAAGGATAGAGGTTTATAGAGGAGAGCACAGTTAGAGAGACCGACAGTTGAATCAACCAATATTTTGACAACTACAATACTTTTATACAACGCGCAACGTGCCGGTTACAAAATATGACAGTCGCTGATAGAACGCGTTCTCAATTATAATCTAACTAGTTTGCGTGGGTGCGCGAGCTGCGCGCAGCTCGCGTGTTTGGTGTTTTTGAGAAGCATTCCTTACCCTTATAAAATTTTGAGAATCCATAGGCATACTTAAATGAATTGGAAAATCCGTTAAAATTACCCCTAAATCAGTATGAGAACCCTTAAGAACCCCTAAAACATTTGTGAAGTATAAAAAAAACATTAACCTAAGGTATGCTGGTCGTCGTCCCTGAGTTACGCTTCACCCACTCAACCTTCGTTACGCTACGGAGGTCGGCGGTTCGCTTCGCTCGCCACCACCCCCCTTCGCTCCACTCGGTCTCGCAGGTTCGCTCCGCTCAGGACCTACCTACCACCGGACAGGTTTCGACGCCTACTATAATATTTGTTCAATCACCTGATGGCTACCTCTAACCGTTATGAAGTTACAGCCCTTTCAATTTTAGGGGAGGTTGGGGAGGGGAGCTTCACCCACTCAACCTACGTTACGCTACGGAGGTCGCCGGCTCGCTTTGCTCGCCACCTCCCCCCTTCGCTCCACTCGGTCTCGCAGGTTCGCTCTACTCAGGACCTACCTACCACTGGAAAGGGGAGGTTGGGGAAGGGAGGGTATAAAAATTTTAACGCTCCTCAATAATAAAGTATAGTCAAAATCAAAATGCCGCTACGTGTCCTAGTTTCCGAGATACGATGGGGGGAGGGGTGAAGGGGGGGAGAGGGGGGAGTTTAAAAAAAAAAAATTGACCAACTCTTTGCCCCTTCTTACGAATCTGGAAAAAAAAATGTTTCAAGTCCCTTAACTTCTGAGAACTGCCTAAAGGGGGGGAGAAGGGGGGAAAGGGGGACAATTTTGAAAAATGGTTTCACGCGAGCTGCGCGCAGCTATTAAGGTATAATATTTGTTCAAACACCTAATAGCTATCTCTAACCGTTATGAAGTTACAGCCCTTTCAATTTTAGGGGAGGTTGGGGAGGGGAGCTTCACCCACTCAACCTTCGTTACGCTACGGAGGTCGCCGGCTCGCTTCGCTCGCCACCTCCCCCCTTCGCTCTACTCGGTCTCGCAGGTTCGCTCCATTCAGGACCTACCTACCACCGGAAAGCGGAGGGGAGCAAAGGGGAGGTTGGGGAGGGGAGGAAATACAAATTTCAACGCCTCTCAATAATAAAGTATAGTAAAAATCAAAATTCCGCTACGTGTCCTAGTTTCCGAGATACGATGGGGGGAGGGGTGAAGGGGGGAGAGTGGGGAGTTTTGAAAAATTATTTCGACTAACACTCGGCCCCTTTATACAAATCTGAAAAAAAAAAAACCAAGTCTCTTAACTTCCGAGATCCGCCTAAAGGGGGGGAGAAGGGGAGAAAGGGGGACAACTTTGAAAACTGGTTTTTACTTTTCCGAACCTCCTCTATACGAATCCATAAAAACAAAAAAATACGGGTCCCTTAGTTTCCGAGATACGATAAGGAGGGGGAGGAAGGGGAGCAAAAAGGGGAGGTTTGGCACTTTTCCCATACTCGCAGGAGTTACTTGTTTACGAATCTGTCAAAAAATACCCACCTCCCCATCCACCATCTGGGAGAACAATTATGTCAATGAGTCAGTGAGTGAGTCAGTGGTAATTCAGCTTTATATAATATAACTAGTTTGCTTGGGTGCGCGAGCTGCGCGCAGCTCGCGTGTTTGGTGTTTTTGAGAAGTATTACTTACCCTTATAACATTTTGAGAATCTATAGGCACCCCTAAATGAATTGGAAAATCCGTTAGAATTACCCCTAAAACAGTATGAAAACCCCTACGGACCCCTAATAAAACCTTATTTAAAAACTGAGACCTTTTCCCATAAAAAACATTACCCTAAAGTTTGCTGAGTTACGCTTCACCAATTCAACCATCGTTACGCTAAGGACCTACCTACCACCGGCCAGGTTTCGACACCTACTATAATATTTGTTCAAACACCTGATAGTTATCTCTAACCGTTATTAAGTTACAGCCCTTTTCAATTATAGGGGAGGTTGGGGAGGGGAGGGGAGGGTATAAAATTTTCAACGCCCCCCACTAATAAAGTACAGTAAAAATCAAAATTCCGCTACGTGTCCTAGTTTCCGAGATACGATGGCGGGAGGGGTGAAGGGGGGGAGAGTGGGGAGTTTTGAAAAATGATTTCGACTAATGCATTGCCCTTTTATACGAATCTGAAAAAAGAAATGTTCCAAGTCTCTTTACCTACCACCGGACAGGTTTTGACGCCGACTAAAATATTTGTTCAAACACCTGATGGCTATCTCTAACCGTTATGAAGTTACAGCCTTTTCAATTATAGGGGAGGTTGGGGAGGGGAGGGTATGAAAATTTCAACGCCTCTAAATAATAAATGATAATAAAAATCAAAATGCCGCTACGAGTCCTAGTTTCCGAGATACGATAGGGGGAGGGGTGAAGGGGGGGAGAGTGGGGAGTTTTGAAAAATGATTTCGACTAATGCATTGCCCCTTTATACAAATCTGTAAAAAAAAAAATGTTCCAAGTCTCTTAACTTCCGAGATCCGCCTAAAGGGGGTGAAAAGAGGGGCAAGGGGGGGCCATTTTGAAAACTGGGAGAAGTATAAAAAAACATTACCCTAAGGGTTGCTTGTCGTCGTCCCTGAGTTACGCTTCACCCACTCAACCTTCGTTACGCTACGGAGGTCGGCGGCTCGCTCCGCTCAAGACCTACCTACCACCGGACAGGTTTCGACGCATACTATAATATTTGTTTAAACACCTGATGGCTACCTCTAACCGTTATGAAGTTACAGCCCTTTCAATTTAAGGGGAGGTTGGGGAGGGGAGCTTCACCCACTCAACCTTCGTTACGCTACGGAGGTCGCCGGCTCGCTTCGCTCGCCACCTCCCCCCTTCGCTCCACTCAGGACCTACCTACCACCGGAAAGCGGAGGGGAACAAAGGGGAGGTTGGGGAGGGGAGGGTATACAAATTTCAACGCAACTCAATAGTAAAGTATAGCAAAAATCAAAATGCCGTTACGTGTCCTAGTTTCCGAGATACGATGGGGGGAGGGGTGAAGGGGGGGAGAGGGGGGAGTTTTGAAAAATGATTTTGACCAACTCTTTGCCCCTTCTTACAAATCTGAAAAAAAAAATCTTCCAAGTCTCTTAACTTCCGAGATCCGCCTAAAGGGGGGGAGAAGGGGGGAAAGGGGGACAACTCTGAAAACCTGTTTTTACTTTTGTGAGCCTCCTCTATACGAATCCGTAAAAAAAACAAAATACGGGTCTCTTAGTTTCCGAGATACGATAAGGAGGGGGAGGAAGGGGAGCAAAAAGGGGAGGTTTGGGACTTTTCCCATACTCACGGGAGTTACTTGTTTACGAATCTGTCAAAAAATACCCACCTCCCCATCCACCATCTGGGAGAACAATTATGTCAATGAGTCAGTGAGTGAGTCAGTGGTAATTCAGCTTTATATAGTATAAATAACTAGTTTGCTTGGGTGCGCGAGCTGCGCGCAGCTCGCGTGTTTTGTGTTTTTGAGAAGAATTCCTTACCCTTATAAAATTTTGAGAATCCATAGGCATCCTTATATGATTTGGAAAATCCGTTAGAATTACCCCTAAAACAGTATGAGAACCCTTAAGAACCCCTGAAACAAATTACCCTAAGGTTTGCTTGTCGTCGTCCCTGAGTTACGCTTCACCCACTCAACCTTCGTTACGCTACGGAGGTCACCGGCTCGCTTCGCTCGCCACCTCCCCCCTTCGCTCCACTCAGGACCTACCTACCACCGGACAGGTTTCGACACCTATTATAATATTTGTTCAAACACCTGATAGCTATCTCTAACCGTTATTAAGTTACAGCCCATTTCAATTATAGGGGAGGTTAGGGAGGGGAGCTTCACCCACTTAACCTTCGTTACGCTACGGAGGTCGCCGGCTCGCTTCGCTCGCCACCTCCCCCCTTCGCTCTACTCGGTCTCGCAGGCTCGCTCCATTCAGGACCTACCTACCACCGGAAAGCGGAGGGGAGCAAAGGGGAGGTTGGGGAGGGGAGGAAATACAAATTTCAACGCCCCCCAATAATAAAGTATAGTAAAAATCAAAATTCCGCTACGTGTCCTAGTTTCCGAGATACGATGGGGGGGAGGGGTGAAGGGGGGGAGAGTGGGGAGTTTTGAAAAATGATTTCGACTAATGCATTGCCCCTTTATACGAATCTGAAAAAAAAAATGTTCCAAGTCTCTTAACTTCCGAGATCCGCCTAAAGGGGGGGAGAAGGGGGGAACGGGGGCCAACTCTGAAAAGTGGTTTTTACTTTTCCCAGCCTCCTCTATACGAATCTGAAAAAAAAAATGTTCCAAGTCTCTTGGTTTCCGAGATACGATAGGGAGGGGTGAGAAGGGGGGCGAAAAGGGGAGGTTTGGGATTTTTCCCATTGGTTTTAGAGTTAGTTGTTTACGAATCTGTCAAAATATACCCACCTCCCCATCCACCATCTGGGAGAACAATTCTGTCAATCAGTGAGTGAGTCAGTGGTAATTCAGCTTTATATAGTATAATAACTAGTTTGCGTGGGTGCGCGAGCTGCGCGCAGCTCGCGTGTTTGGTGTTTTTGAGAAGTATTTCATATCCTTATAAAATTTTGAGAATCCATAGGCAACCTTAAATGAATTGGAAAATCCGTTAGAATTACCCCTAAATCAGTATGAGAACCCTTAAGCACCCCTAAAACATTTGAGAAGTATAAAAAAAACATTACCCTAAGGGTTGCTTGTCGTCGTCCCTGAGTTACGCTTCACCCACTCAACCTTCGTTACGCTACGGAGGTCGGCGGCTCGCTTTGCTCGCCACCTCCCCCCTTCGCTCCACTCGGTCTCGCAGGTTCGCTCCGCTCAGGACCTACCTACCACCGGACAGGTTTCGACGCCTACTATAATATTTGTTCAAACACCTGATGGCTACCGCTAACCGTTATGAAGTTACAGCCCTTTCAATTTTAGGGGAGGTTGGGGAGGGGAGCTTCACCCACTCAACCTTCGTCACGCTATGGAGGTCGCCGGCTCGCTTCGCTCGCCACCTCCCCCCTTCGCTATACTCGGTCTCGCAGGTTCGCTACACTCAGGACCTACCTACCACCGGAAAGCGGAGGGGAGCAAAGGGGAGGTTGGGGAGGGGAGGGTATAAAAATTTAAACGCCCCTCAATAATAAAGTATAGTAAAAATCAAAATGCCGCTACGTGTCCTAGTTTCCGAGATACGATGGGGGGAGGGGTGAAGGGGGGAGAGTGGGGAGTTTTGAAAAATGATTTCGACTAACAATCGGCCCCTTTATACAAATCTGAAAAAAAAAATGTTCCAAGTCTCTTAACTTCCGAGATCCGCCTAAAGGGGGGGAGAAGGGGAGAAAGGGGGACAACTTTGAAAACTGGTTTTTACTTTTCCGAGCCTCCTCTATACGATTCCGTAAAAAACAAAAAATACGGGTCCCTTTGTTTCCGAGATACGATAGGGAGGGGGAGGAAGGGGAGCAAAAAGGGGAGGTTTGGCACTTTTCCCATACTCGCGGGAGTTACTTGTTTACGAATCTGTCAAAAAATACCCACCTCCCCATCCACCATCTGGGAGAACAATTATGTCAATGAGTCAGTGAGTGGTAATCGAGCTTTATATAGTATAACTAGTTTGCTTGGGTGCGCGAGCTGCGCGCAGCTCGCGTGTTTTGTGTTTTTGAGAAGTATTCCATATCCTTATAAAATTTTGAGAATTCATAGGAATCCTTAAATGAATTGGAAAATCCGTTAGAATTACCCCTAAAACAGTATGAAAACCCCTACGGACCCCTAATAAAACCTTATTTAAAAACTCAGACCTTTTCCATAAAAAAAATAACTCTAAAGTTTGCTGAGTTACGCTTCATCCATTCAATCATCGTTACGCTACGGAGGTCGCCGGCTCGCTTCGCTCGCCACCTCCCCCCTTCGCTCCACTCAGGACCTACCTACCACCGGACAGGTTTCGACACCTACTATAATATTTGTTCAAACACCTGATAGCTATCTCTAACCGTTATTAAGTTACAGCCCTTTTCAATTATAGGGGAGGTTGGGGAGGGGAGGGGAGAGTATAGAAATTTTAACGACCCCAATAATAAAGTATAGTAAAAATCGAAATTCCGCTACGTGTCCTAGTTTCCGAGATACGATGGGGGGAAAGGTGAAGGGGGGGAGAGTGGGGAGTTTTGAAAAATTATTTCGACTAATGCATTGCCCCTTCTTACGAATCTGAAAAAAAAAATGTTCCAAGTATCTTAACTTCCGAGATCCACCTAAAGGGGGGGAGAAGGGGGGAAAAGGGAACAACTTTGAAAACTGGTTTTTACTTTTCCGAGCGTCCTCTATACGAATCTGAAAAAAAAATGTTCCAAGTCTCTTGGTTTCTGAGATACGATAGGGAGGGGTGAGAAGGGGGGCGAAAAGGGGAGGTTTGGCACTTTTCCCATAGGTTTCAGAGTTAGTTGTTTACGAATCTGTCAAAAAATACCCACCTCCCCATCCACCATCTGGGAGAACAATTATGTCAATGAGTCAGTGAGTCAGTGGTAATTCAGCTTTATATAATATAACTAGTTTGCTTGGGTGCGCGAGCTGCGCGCAGCTCGCGTGTTTGGTGTTTTTGAGAAGTATTACTCACCCTCATCAAATTTTGAGAATCTATAGGCACCCTTAAATGAATTGGAAAATCCGTTAGAATTACCCCTAAAACAGTATGAAAACCCCTACGGACCCCTAATAAAACCTTATTTAAAAACTCATACCTTTCCCATAAAAAAAATAACTCTAAAGTTTGCTGAGTTACGCTTCACCCATTCAATCATCGTTACGCTACGGAGGTCGCCGGCTCGCTTCGCTCGCCACCTGCCCCCTTCGCTTCACTCGGTCTCGCAGGTTCGCTCCGCTCAGGACCTACCTACCACCGGACAGGTTTCGACGCCTACTATAATATTTGTTCAAACACCTGATGGCTACCTCTAACCGTTATGAAGTTACAGCCCTTTCAATTTTAGGGGAGGTTGGGGAGGGGAGGGTATAAAAATTTCAATGCCCCTCAATAATAAAGTAAAGTAAAATCAAAATTCCGCTACGTGTCCTAGTTTTCGAGATACGATGGGGGAGGGGTGAAGGGGGGGAGAGTGGGGAGTTTTGAAAAATGATTTCGACTAATGCATTGCCCCTTAATACGAATCTGAAAAAAAAAATGTTCCAAGTCTCTTAACTTCCGAGATCCGCCTAAAGGGGGGGAGAAGGGGGGAAAGGGGGTCAACTTTATAAACTGATTTTTTTCTTTTCCGAGCCTGCTCTATACAAATCTGAAAAAAAAATGTTCCAAGTCTCTTGGTTTCTGAGATACGATAGGGAGGGGTGAGAAGGGGGGCGAAAAGGGGAGGTTTGGCACTTTTCCCATAGGTTTCAGAGTTATATGTTTACGAATCTGTCAAAAAATACCCCCCTCCCCATCCACCATCTGGGAGAACAATTATGTCAGTCAGTCAGTGAGTCAGTGGTAATTCAGCTTTATATAGTAAGCGAGCCGGCGACCCCCATAGCGTAACGAAGGTTGAGTGGGTGAAGCTCCACTCAGGACCTACCTACCACCGGAAAGGGGAGGTTGGGGAGGGGAGGGGAGGGTATAAAATTTTCAACACCCCCCAATAATAAAGTATAGTAAAAATCAAAATTCCGCTACGTGTCCTAGTTTCCGAGATACGATGGGGGGAGGGGTGAAGGAGGGGAGAGTGGGGAGTTTTGAAAAATGATTTCGACTAATGCATTGCCCCTTTATACGAATCTGAAAAAAGATGTTCCAAGTCTCTTTACCTACCACCGGACAGGTTTTGACGCCTACTATAATATTTGTTCAAACACCTGATGGCTATCTCTAACCGTTATAAAGTTACAGCCTTTTCAATTATAGGGGAGGTTGGGGAGGGGAGCTTCACCCACTCAACCTTCGTTACGCTACGGAGGTCGCCGGCTCGCTTTGCTCGCCACCTCCCCCCTTCGCTCCACTCGGTCTCGCAGGTTCGCTCCACTCAGGACCTACCTACCACCGGAAAGGGGAGGTTGGGGAGGGATGGTATGAAAATTTCAACGCCTCTAAATAATAAATGATAATAAAAATCAAAATGCCGCTACGTGTCCTAGTTTCCAAGATACGATAGGGGGAGGGGTGAAGGGGGGGAGAGTGGGGAGTTTTGAAAAATGATTTCGACTAACAATCAGCCCCATTATACAAATCTGAAAAAAAAAATGTTCCAAGTCTCTTAACTTCTGAGATCCGCCTAAAGGGGGGGAGAAGGGGGGAAAGGGGGTCAATTTTGAAAACTGGTTTTTACTTTTCCGAGCCTCCTCTATACGAATCTGAAAAAAAAAATGTTTCAAGTCTCTTGGTTTCTGAGATACGATAGGGAGGGGTGAGAAGGGGGGCGAAAAGGGGAGGTTTGGCACTTTTCCCATAGGTTTCAGAGTTATTTGTTTACGAATCTGTCAAAATATACCTACCTCCCCATCCACCATCAGGGAGAACAATTCTGTCAGTGAGTGAGTCAGTGAGTGGTAATCGAGCTTTATATAGTATAACTAGTTTGCTTGGGTGCGCGAGCTGCGCGCAGCTCGCGTGTTTGGTGTTTTTGAGAAGTATTACTTACCCTTAGAAAATCTTGAGAATATATAGGCATCCTTAAATGAATTAGAAAATCCGTTAGAATTACCCCTAAAACAGTATTAAAAACCCCTACGAATCCCTAATAAAATCTAAAACCTTATTTATTTTGAGAAGTATTACTTACCCTTATAACATTTTGAGAATCTATAGGCACCCCTAAATGAATTGGAAAATCCGTTAGAATTACCCCTAAAACAGTATGAAAACCCCTACGGACCCCTAATAAAACCTTATTTAAAAACTGAGACCTTTTCCCATAAAAAACATTACCCTAAAGTTTGCTGAGTTACGCTAAGGACCTACCTACCACCGGCCAGGTTTCGACACCTACTATAATATTTGTTTAAACACCTGATAGTTATCTCTAACCGTTATTAAGTTACAGCCCTTTTCAATTATAGGGGAGGTTGGGGAGGGGAGCTTCACCCACTCAACCTTCGTTACGCTATGGGGGTCGCCGGCTCGCTTCGCTCGCCACCTCCCCCCTTCGCTTAACTCGGTCTCGCAGGTTCGCTCCACTCAGGACCTACCTACCACCGGAAAGGGGAGGTTGGGGAGGGGAGGGGAGGGTATAAAATTTTCAACGCCCCCCAATAATAAAGTATAGTAAAAATCAAAATTCCGCTACGTGTCCTAGTTTCCGAGATATGATGGGGGGAGGGGTGAAGGGGGGGAGAGTGGGGAGTTTTGAAAAATGATTTCGACTAATGCATTGCCCCTTTATACGAATCTGAAAAAAGAAATGTTCCAAGTCTCTTAACTTCCGAGATCCGCCTAAAGGGGGGGAGAAGGGGAGAAAGGGGGACAACTTTGAAAACTGGTTTTTACTTTTCCGAGCCTCCTCTATACGAATCCGTAAAAACAAAAAAATACGGGTCCCTTAGTTTCCGAGATACGATAGGGAGGGGGAGGAAGGGGACCAAAAAGGGGAGGTTTGGCACTTTTCCCATACTCGCGGGAGTTACTTGTTTACGAATCTGTCAAAAAATACCCACCTCCCCATCCACCATCTGGGAGAACAATTATGTCAATGAGTCAGTGAGTGAGTCAGTGGTAATTCAGCTTTATATAATATAACTAGTTTGCTTGGGTGCGCGAGCTGCGCGCAGCTCGCGTGTTTGGTGTTAATGAGAAGTATTACTTACCCTTATAAATTTTTGAGAATCTATAGGCACCCCTAAATGAATTGGAAAATCCGTTAGAATTACCCCTAAAACAGTAGGAAAACCCCTACGGACCCCTAATAAAACCTTATTTAAAAACTGAGACCTTTTCCCATAAAAAACATTACCCTAAAGTTTGCTGAGTTACGCTTCACCAACTCAACCATCGTTACGCTAAGGAGGTCGCCGGCTCGCGTCGCTCGCCACCTCCCCCCTTCGCTCCACTCAGGACCTACCTACCACCGGACAGGTTTCGACACCTACTATAATATTTGTTCAAACACCTGATAGTTATCTCTGACCGTTATTAAGTTACAGCCGTTTTCAATTATAGGGGAGGTTGGGGAGGGGAGCTCGCTCCACTCAGGACCTACCTACCGCCGGAAAGGGGAGGTTGGGGAGGGGAGGGGAGGGTATCCCCCAATAATAAAGTATAGAAAAATCAAAATTCCGCTACGTGTCCTAGTTTCCGAGATACGATTGGGGGAGGGGTGAAGGGGGGGAGAGGGGGGAGTTTTGAAAAAAGAATCTAACTAAAAATCGGCCCCTTTATACGAATCTGAAAAAAAAAATGCTCGATGTCTCTTAACTTCCGAGATTCGCCTAAAGGTGGGGAGAAGGGGAGAAAGGGAGACAACTTTGAAAAATGATTTTTACTTTTTTTTTTTCCTCTATACGAATCTGAAAAAAAAAATGTTCTAAGTCTCTTGGTTTCCGAGATACGATAGAGAGGGGTGAGAAGGGGGGTGAAAAAGGGGAGGTTTGGCACTTTTCCCATAGGTTTCAGAGTTAGTTGTTTACGAATCTGCAAAAATATACCCACCTCCCCATCCACCATCTCGGAGAACAATTCTGTCAATCAGTGAGTCAGTGGTAATTCAGCTTTATATAATATAATAACGTTGTCGTAACCGATACATAGAAGTCATTTCGCCTTAATGTAACATTCAATCAACAATGATGACCGTTTTTATCACGCACTTCGGTATTGGCAAAGCTTCAAATTAAATCACGTCGCAAAGTGAAATGGAAGCGAGACTTTCACATAATCTCAAAGCCGTTTTACAATATTAATCTGACAATTTCCCGTTTCGCTGCGAGCCCTTGGTCGACGGCACGCTCTAGTTCCCAAACTGAAGTGTTAAAAAGAGCAAGTCTTTTGAAACGGGAACAAACCGGTCAAATGCGAACCAGCTCACGTGGTAGGTACACATTCCTAACCAATGTAATTATTTGGGATACCGACCGCTAAAAACATAAAACGTTTGTTTTTACTAGTTGTTGATTTACTTGCCGGTTGTAATTGGGTTTTTAGGGCCATCGCTATAATAGAGTTGTGATCGCGTCAGCGCCGCATTCAATGGCCATTTCCATTTCGTTGTATTTCTAAACAATCGAAGTTAGAGAATGGCCTATACCTCGCTACAAGAGCTGTTGGCAATGTTATATTCGCAGTGACTGCTGCAGTGACGGCCATTTGTTTGTTGACCACGTTGCGCAATTATCGAGAGAGTTAGTGACGAATATGAGGAAACAAGCATCGTTAAAGGCGAAACATTAAGCTATTAACGAACGTACGGCAAATTGATGACACACATCCATTTAGACTACGCTGAATCGTAAAAGACGATGAAAACTTTGACAAGACCGTTTTGACAGAAGAAACTACAAAAATTTGGTTCCGATACTAAATCGATCGCTGCCTGTGTTATCTCCACTTCCTTTGCGCAACCTGCTGCCACTTATAACATGTGTGCTGATTGCTTAGGCACTTGTAGCGTTCCAAATATGGGAAAGCAAGGATGCCATAAGGCGTTTTGGACAAGGGCAAGCAAGTTACAGATTAGACCACCCAATACGCGTCACGCAGATTTCGTTTCCCACACTAATAACGTAGGTACACAACCAATAGGGGGATTTACGTCAGAATAATACGGGGAACCGAAAATACTACGTAATACCTAGGTCGCAGTTGTGTGATGTGATTACATTACAAATTATTCAATTCGTTCATTACCGTGTCTAGCATTTACACGATAATTTCATGAAGGTTGTTATGCAAAGTCGGAATGTTTCGTAGGCGCAGCTATGAGGCGCCCTTGGCTTAAGATTATGACATCATAAAATATGTCGTCTCGTCTCCGAAGTAGTCAGGTGTTGCCGATATGGAGGTTCTGTTTTTATTATTTATTGTAGTTTGGGTACCTACTTAAACGGTGGCGCGTCACGCGACATTATTGCCCCCGTCACGAATCTGTGATTGGCCAGTGTTCAGTTTTGCACGCCAAATTTGTTTTATAGCCGACATGACTATTTTTCATAGCAAAATTTTTGTTAACTGTTCAGTAGTTTATTTACTTTTGAGGATTTTAAACAGTTGTGCGTTGCACTGTTTTACAACGATAGAGACTTCCGCCTTGTTATCTCGTCAGCAAAACTGATAATTAGTTGCATAAGTAATATTGTTGATCTTGTAAATAGAATTAATATCAATATAATTTACATTGTGAACGGAACACAATGGAATACAATACGTCATGTCTGTTTGTTTGTCCTTCTAACGTATGAACATTTTATTAGCACCATACGTGATCCAAAATGCTGTCAGTCAATTAAGATGGAAAAATCAAAACAATATTGCTACAGCAATAATCTGATGCACCAGCCCTCAAGGTTATCAACCACGATATGAATGAATTAGGTGTGATAAAAGATACATTATCTGCAATGTCGGCACGAAAAAGTGATAATGTAACGATAAATATTTATATCAATAAGATATGGCTAACAATATAAGTTTGGACCGACCGAAAACAAAGCAATGTCAATTTATGGAGTGTTGCACTTTTTTGCTGAAACTAAAGTGATGATTAGAGTGATTTACACGCGAGACAAATGCTAGTTTGGGAGTCCACACGAATGATTGTTTATCATCACTCATACTCATACACAATGTACTCGTAGGTATAAAACCTAGGGCACGCCACAATAGTGGCGATAAGTCCCCTCTTTGAGGAGTGGCTGGAGAGACGCCACGGCGTCCTCACCTTCCGCCTGACGCAGGTTCTTACCGGACTCGGCTGTTTCGGTAAGTTCCTGCACCGAATCGGGCGGGAGGAGACGCCGGGGTGTTTCCATTGCGAGGATCGACCGGAGGACACGGTGGAGCACACTGTGGAGGTGTGCCCCGCTTGGGTGGAGCACCGCCGTGTCCTCGAGGTGGCGATCGGCGGCGGCGACCTCTCGCTTCCGGCCCTGGTTCGTGCCATGGTCCGGAGCGAGACGGAATGGGACGCCGTCACCTCCTTCTGCGAAGCAGTCATGCTAGCGAAGGAGGTGGCGTAACGTGAGAGGGAGAGATCCTCACGTCCCGGCCGCCGCGGGAGACGCCCTGGGCGTTGGGGTCCACGTGGTGGCTTCCGGCCACCGTAGGCGCGGGCCTGTGGACGGGGAGCTATGGGCTAGCTCGCTGTCCTTCCGTCTCATGACGACAAGCCGTGTCGACGGCGCGTTCGTGTTCCACGCGCGCATCAAAGAGAGTCAGCATTAGGGAAGGTACCACCTTTTAGTCAGTAAAAGTCTGACATTCCCTCCTGCTCCGCCCAGAGCGGGAAAGATATAAAACCTGACAATGACTACAGACGTGTTTTCAGTTAATTACTTCAACTAACATTGACCGACTCAAAATCAGTCTTTTTCGCCGCGTTTCGGATCAATTATTGTATCAAATTAAGCGATTCATTAAAACAAATCGATTAAAAAAGTTAGTTACCAACCGAATTATTTTTAAATAGTAAAAACTAGGCCAGAGAACAGGTTTTATGATTATTGTCCGAACGTTTGTCGCTGGCGAACAAAACCATGGCCGATTTTGGTGAAAACTTTCACTCGTTTTATGATAAAAATGGCATTAAAGTTTACCAACAAACTGTTTTTTAGGGTTCCGTATTGTTGAATAGGTCTATCGGTCGGAATACTACTTTTCGATTTAATGCTCCATTTACGAAATATTAAACTTTAAAGTGCAAATTTTGTTCCAGTAGGGCGTCCCCCCCCCCTCTAAAGGCTAAACTGCTGGGTTGAAAAATCTGGAAAAATTCATGGTGATAGTGCATTTCATGAACTTTAAAGGAAAACTATAGCGGTTAAGAGAACTTTATTAGTTTAGCAGTAATACTTGTTGAACTTGGGTGTTGGATTATTTTGTACCAAATACAAAATCCTTAGAATAAATCCTATAAAGTGAGTAAGATGAAGTAGTTGCTTGTTTATATAACGGGTGAAGACTTGCATTGAAAAACAAAATCTAAAATACATATACCGGGCTACTACGGAACCCTGCGCGTGGCCCGACACGCACTTGGCCGGTTTTTTTCAACGATATTTTCCTGTTTGTCGTACAAAACAAAAACGAATTGTTTAGAAAAACTTTGAATAGGTTAAGTTATGATGAGGCTGTCTTGCCTTTGTGGATAAAAGCCTCTGATAAAATTAGAAGAATAAAAAAACTTTTACAACTTTCGAGAATAAATAGTAAATATTTTCGTGTTGTCAATTAGCATTCGGCTTAGAATCACATTAATAGATAACGTAAAGTAATAAATAGAAGTTTTAATTAAGTGTGGCATAAATAATCGTACTTCCTGTTTATATGATAACACTGTTAAAATATTGTTACAGTTTGATAACAGTATTGTGCACCTTTGCATAAATTACAATAGGACATTAATTTATAAACAACAAGCATTTGAAGTTGAATATTGTTTTTGTAATCATGAAATGCGCGGGTATAATGCACAGACTTGAAGAATATTAGCTCTAACACCCATTACTGGCTAAGAAGTAGAAGAATTGTCAATGGTGCTGGTCCTATCTAAGATGATGGTTAGTGAGTATTTCAGCTTTGAAGAAGTCTGAAAGAAAGTGCCATTTGATAAATTTGGATAAATTACTTCAAGAAACTATAAAGGGTGTAAAAAAACCTCTTAACAAAGCCGAAATGCATTTGTTCTCCCCGTCATTGCGATCACTTTTTTGTTCTACACCATACCTAAGAACCTTCTAGTTACGGATATTGGGGGTCAAAGTTCCAACTTTTTTCGTTTTTTTCTACCACATTGAGTTCTACCACAAAACATCATTTTTCACCCCAAAAAAAAAAGTTGTTTCCCAGCAATAATTTTTGCGTAGTTACTTAGTTTGATGTACAGAATGCTTTGTTGACGGCTTCATGATGAGGTTGTTTACACCCTGTATAAGTATAGCTTTTACACATAATATGAATATTATTAGATAATTAAGTGCTTACAAAAAAATTACTAGACATTAAAAAGAAAAACTTTACCCATGATTCTTTTTTTACATAATTACAACTTTTTATAAGAAATACTTCTTACTTAGAATTGCTAGCTATAATTGGAGATATAAAAAGAATGGAGCATTTGAGCTTGGAATTTAATCACATAATTGCTGCATTGTCTGTCTGTTTAAACTACTTACATATGTGAGTCATAGATTATGTACTCGACTATGAAGATCCCACTTTGGTAAGTTAAAAACTTGGGATTTGCACATGTATGATGTATGAAATCCGTCATATTCAAAGGGGAATTACAGTAAATATTAATTAAGGATAATAGAAAGTTTTAGGGAATTTTGAAAGCTTCATAAAACTTACATACTCCTGTATCTTATTGGGGAGTATACCTATTACATGCTTATGCACAAGACAATATTGGTGTCAAATAATGTGTACTAGGTAATTAGGTGTCAGAGACATTTTTTTCTCACATTGGCCAAATTAAACAGCTTCAGGCCCAGTTTTAAAAATGCTATATTTTTATATGAGGGAATGGGCTATAATCCACCATGCGGGCCCATTGCGGATAGTGGCACTCATAGAGAGGAGGCCTGTGTCCCAGCAGTGGGAACATTAATAGGCTGATGATGATGATATTTTTCTACTTTTAGGTTGTTGGCTATGATTCATCTTCCATAACAGACTGTCTTGTGTTGGTGAATTTAGGGTAATTACTGACTACCCGCAGCACCCATTAACCTACTGTACATGAGCTCGAACGTACATGTAATTGGTACTAAATTCTTTCTTAGAACACCTAACGTAAGATAGGAATTAGTTTGTGAATTCTTTAAAAAAGAAATTAAATATTTTATACTATGTTCAGTCAAAAGTGCTACATATTAGGATATCATTTAAGCGTATAATCATTGTTATTATGCCTAGTTACACAAGAAATGATATAATTATATTTTGATAAGTACAACCCACACCATTTAGATAACGCGTTAAGTACCAATTTTAAGAATAATAAGCATATTGTGATCATACCAAGAAATTGATGTACATACAGTCAACATACAAGACACAATCAATTAATTAGTAACCAAAAACCTGTTTTTGTTGAGATTTAACAACTAAGGTCATGACCGATGCAGAATTTTAGTCATAATTTGCAACAACACTACCTGCAAAAAGTAAACAATCAAGGTGTATTAATAAAAACATGGGCACATACCTTGAATGAGCTGTGAACTAACGTCTCGTCAAGATCAATGACCATACACTTTTTATGCATGTCCTGGTGTCTCACTGGTGGTAGCAGCGGCCGGGGGGCATGCTCTGCCATGACCAGCAGCCCCCGCTCCTGCGGGAGCGGCGAGGCCCGGCCGTCGATGCTGTTCGCGCCATTGCTACCCGGCGGGCCCTTGCCGCGCCCGCCGCGCCAGCAGCACAGCAGCGACCGCAGGAACCCGCCACCGCCGCTCGACTTCTTGCTGCCCATCGGGGCAGAGCCCGACACCGGCGTAACATCCCCCTCATTGTGCTGGCCGCTAGGGGATGGCCCTAAAACAACCATTGCACATCAGAACACACCAAACCAACACAGTAAACACACACGCGGAAGCCCCAATAAATTTCACCAGAGGATCCGCAAGGAAAGAGAAGTTCTCAAGGTTGCTGTAATTGTTATCGCGTCCACTAGATCCAATTGTTTACCTCACAGCACACGCACGCGAAACGGACCCAAAGGAATACAAAACGTTCACTAATCCACTGATCCAACATCGATCACGATCAGCAAATATTTACGAGTCGTGAGGAGGTAACACTATACGCTCTAATTTGATGCTAGTAGGTAACAGGTGTAATTCGGTTGGGATTTACCTCTGTCGGATCCATAATTGTTTAATTGCTCGTCATCCCGTGACACCTGAGTTATAATGGACGATGCGTCCATTTAAACATTTGTTTTTGGCCCTAAGACAAATGGCAACGGAGTTTTTGTAAAATTTTAACACCATAAAACTATTTTTTATCTCCCTTCTATCTTACAAAATGGCAGGCTCTTGGCAAATACCAACTTCAAATGTAGCCAACACATAAAAATTACACAATCTTATTACTCTTTCTACCACGCAAGGCTTCAAAAAGAAAGAGTGAAGTGGCAATACTTCACATTTCATATATCGTAAAGTTGCTACTTCTGTCAACAGCCAAAAATAGTCACTGATGTTCAAAACCTGATTAAAAACAAACAATATTATATATTGACTAATTATATAATATTTTAATTGTAAATGGAAAGAAAATATTTTTTAGCTTAGTTGTATTTATTTAAAGAAGTTAACCTAAACAGAATACTTAATGAGAACTTGTAAAATATTAGATATTTGAACGCATTCAGTGGAGGAAATAAAATAACATTAGTGTTTCAAATGGAATTACTAATCTTAACTCATATATTACTTTACTCTATGTCTTAACTGTAGTTTACAATTATTATAAAATACATTTAAAAAATATTTACATAATGATAAGAAAACGAAAAATGGGGACAATTTATTATCTGTTGAACTTTCACATCATTTAGTGATGTGCTTTTAGTTGATGGTGCAATTGGGAATCGATTTAAATAAATAAAATGTATTATGTAACTTGAAGCTTTCACTATTCAACTAGGCTAGCAAGCATGATGAACATTCTTCATTCGCATGGAGTCCGCTAACTAGACTAAGCTAGTACTCCACTCACTCTGTAGTGTTATTTCCAAGTGACTTGCAGTTTGTGCACCATTGCATTATTTTAAATATTCTAAGCAAACTTATCTTCTATATTTTGAGTAAATCAACGTCATCACAATAGATACAAATTAACTAAGTTAATGAAATCGCATCCAAATAATAGTTTAATACCTGCAAAATGGTTAACTTTGTCATGTTCCATCTGAAGCTTGAAATTAATTAAGCTTCATCTGGCAGTAGCAGTAAAACTGTTTTTTATTTTGATTTGACACTATTCAATTTGGATTAAAATTGTAATTTAGATTCAATGAAATTTCGATTAAAAATCGACTACAATTTTAAATCATCAATACATCTAAAATCGTTTCCAGCACTTGTACTTGCAACACCAGTGAGGAAGATGCTGTGTCGACTTGTCAAAGACAGATTTGTTTAGTTTTTTCACCGTAAAAACCTTTAAATCGCGTTTATTTATAACCAATGTGTGCAAGCAGAAACTGCATTCGTCTTGTAGCAAATTGACTCCCGTAACTGGTCAGAATGTCGCAAAGGGATCCGGGACCTATACCCAATAGGTGGTTAAGATGTCCACGAAAGGCTACGGGACTCGTTGCTGATAAGTTTATGGCTTTCAAGACACCTTTGGGAGCTCAATTCAATGATAAAGTACCTGAAGAAAACCGTTTCACACCATCCATGTTGTTTGTTTACATGAAAAGTATGAAAGTGAGTCACATTTTCATGTCAGCTTTTTTCGCATTGGTTTTGTTCTTATTAATAATTTTTTACCGATTACAATGCAATTCTACTCACTTTGAAATCTTCCTACATGAAATGAGCATCTAAAGAAGACTTATTATCTAAAGAAATACATAATTGACCTTTATATGCCATGACACAAATGATTATTGTTTTTCTACATTTAAAATTCTATTTTTAGTAAGATTAGAGAATGTCCACACACTTTGCAAATGAGTTTACACAATGTAGTTGAATGCCCTCTGTCGTTAATTGAATATTTTGATGTGGAATTAGAGATTTAAGCAAAATGTAAATGAAAGCTATGTAATCCAAGAGTATGTTTTTTCTAGATAAAACTAGGTATGTGGATTGACCTCACGAACACAAGTCGGTTTTATGACAAAGCAGAGGTAGAGCAAACAGGCTGTAAGTATGTAAAAATGCAGTGCCGTGGGCATGGTGAAACACCATCACCAGAACAGACTAGGTAAGAATTGAATGTTGTAATTTGTATGAAAACATGGATGTCTACAGTGAAAAATACTTGAAATCTACAGAGAGTCCTACTTACATGTGTAGCGACGAACAATCTGCAAACAATTAAGATTAATTAGGTACTGTGGACAGTTTATGAAAAAGTTGGCCGTTGAAGTTTATACCATGCACAGTGAAAAAAAAAATTGATTTTACAATGTTTAAATAAATTCCTTCTTACTGGTGCTTGCATGATGCAACTTTTTTTGATAGAAAGCATTGAACTGTTTTACCCGCACCAATCTGTCTGAACTTGTCTACACTGTGTACATGTGACCTATTCGAACTATCATTTCTTTAATTCCAAATTTTACAGTACATAATAAAAAATTATAAGTCACATACAGTGTGTGTGAACAAGATTTGTCCTAACATTGTTTACATAGTATAAATTTTTCAGGGAATTCATCTCATTAGTTAGCAGATTTATAAGTCAAAATCCTCTGGAGCTGATTGGGGTACACTGCACCCATGGCTTCAATAGGACAGGGTTCCTACTTGTCTCATACATGGTTGAGCATTTGGACTGCAGTGTTCAGGCAGCTATTAATGAATTTGCTAGAATGAGGTTTGTCACTTTCATTAAAATTACAGTAAGTAAAAAAAAAAGGAGCGAATGCAAAATAACAAAAGCACCAAAAAAACGAAGTATTTTAATTATATTTATAAAACTGGCTTTTGCCTGTGTTGGGTCAAAAATGATCTCACTTTAATAAACTACCAAGTCAAAAAGTAGGATACTTTACTCTATTTTCTGTATTCGTATAGCTATAGACCAAGAATAAATATGGTCTTGTGCTATGAATGTGCCACATCAAAATCTATTTAGCCGTAAGCAGACAGACAGCGATATCTTTGCATTTATAATATTAGTATAAATAAAAACCGGAGAGGTGGGCAAAGATCGCTACTCACTAGACGCCTGATGGAGGAAATGGCCGTCGAGGTAGACATAGACATGGCCAGATATCGCACAAGATACAGAGGTTTGGAAGGGGAAAGGGGAGGCCTTTGCCCAGCAGTGGGACACATGACAGGCTAAGAAAAAAAAACACAACTATTAAAGATGTAATAATTTTTTTTTAATTTTCAGGCCACCCGGGATTTACAAACAAGATTACTTGCAAGAGTTGTTCCGTCGTTATGATGAGGTGGATTTGACACCAGCCGCCCCAATGCTTCCTGATTGGTGTCATGGTAAGTCTATCCTTAGATTAATTTTAGGGTTCTGTTGGCCTTTGAAATGGTTGTTTGGGGTGGGGCTACAAAAATACTGAAATCTGAAGTATGATAACAGCATCTTCTCTTGTGTCTTTGTTAACACTTAGGGTTCTTACTGACGAGCGGACGTCACGCGGTTTCACCCGCGTAGTTTCCTTTAGTTAGTGTAGTGTTTAGTTAGTTTCTTTCCTCTTTATAATATTACTATATAGTTGGGATAAAGAACTAGTTAAATATCTACTAGTAAGTTTGCTACATAATATCTTAGCCGAGCTAGTAAGAAACAACAGCACCATCTTATTTAGTAAGAAAAACAAACATTTTCTTTACATTTGTACTTACAGAGATAGGAATCATTTATCAACTGCTGTCCTACTTCTGGAACTTAAACCTGTGGTGCACTGACACTCCTTTATGTAATAAATATTATTATTAATTTCAGAGGAAGAAGAGGATGTTGACGATGACGTCCCTAGTAATTCCCAGAATTCATCTTCTTCGGCGTAAGTTTTAAATATAATAAAGATATTTAATTAAAGTCACGTTGACATTACACCTTCACACTACATAGATAAAATTAATTATCATTGGGTACATAAGTTTTTTAATATCACACATACTTAAACAAACAATGAACAGAGATTTGACAACTGAGCATGCACACAATATGTTTTTTAAAGGCGCAGTTCGATGCCTGATTAGTAATCTCGAGTCGAATCATTGATTGTGATTACTTATCTCTTTTCTTGATTGTATGAAAGGAACATGTTTTTCAAAAACAAAGATTATTACTGAGAGCTGAAAAACAATATAACTATAATAAATATTTTTAACAATACGTCTTTACTATGCCTTGTTTGTAAGTTATTTCGTCAGAGTACTGTTGCACTTACAGATTAGATAGCTATACGTTGATAAATAATAGCTCATGACAATTACCTAAGACTAACACAGATAATGTTTGAAGAGACCCTTCAACTATATTTTCCTGTCTTGTTTTATTTAATAAAATAGTATTTAACGTTTAACGGCAAAATAAGGACTCCTAATGGCGTTTGTGATGCGGTCAAGGCGGTAAATTGCTTTTAAATATTATTAAATGCACGTAAAATCAATCCGTTATTTTCAAAACTAAAACAGTCTTGTTGAATAGAGCATCTTTTCAAACGCGTATTTGCATTGTCATTTCATTTTGAAATTCTGATTCTATAATATAAAAAGAACGCGGATGTCCCGTTCTCAAAACGTTCAATTCGAGAACGAGTTTACAGAGTCGGGGCACAGGATACGCCCAGTCTGCTTGTCGATGAGGTATTGTTTCCTTTTCTTGCCTTTTACATATCAAATGCTGTTAGGAGGCTGACCCACCGCTGCCGACAAGGATGCGACTAGCCATCGACGATTTTCTCGCTCAAAAAATGTACAGACGCCAGCAGCATAATCTGTCAAATTTCTTTAATAGATTTTCAACTTTATCGCTCAAGCATTAGGTTCAAGATTGATTGGGAAAAATTGGGTATCAGTTTCGTTTATCTTGATGTCCTGGCGTCCGTCAAAAAGATTGTAGGTTTCGGTCGTGTGGAATTATATTAAGGCGCCTCCCCGAGCAAATGACCTTGAGCGAGCAGTTTTTTGGAGCCTTCTCTCCTCTATATCCAAAAGAAAAACGAACTATTACAAAATACATTAAATTTCTACATATTCTTGACTCCAAAATTGTTTTTTTTTTTAAGTAGCCTATTGTTTAATAAGGGGATTTATTAAACAATAGGCTTCACAACAAAACCACAGAAATGAGAAATAATGATTTATAACATGCTACTCCTCGTAAAGTAACCGCTATTTTGATTTGCTACTTACACTGGATAGGCAATTTAATAATGAACATAATGGTCGTTTTTATTTTTCAAAATACGAATATTTAATTTTATAAAGAATAAAAACTTCTCATTTCTGACTGACGTAACAATCACTTTGTAGTGCAAGCTGATTAGAACTTTATCTTTATCTATCTAACAGTATTTCAAACGAATTTTGAACCACCACAAATAGAGTTGCGAATTTTGGTCGGGGAGGCGCCTTAATAGTCGATCGTTGCTTGTTCACACTGCCGGGTAGGTAAGACTCTGTCAAACAAAACACTAATTAGTTGCTAAGTCTACTCTTTTCTCGCAAATCGCTGCCACTACGTCAGGTGCATAGCATACGTGACTCACCCATTAAATTCCATTGCAGCCCACGCAAACACAAAGGTAAAGGAAGAAAAGAGACCACCCACAAAAAGGCTACATTCATGCCAGGAGTGCGAGGTGTAGAGCCTTTTGACGCACAACCACGACTCAGCGAGGTCCAGAAGAAGGCCCAACAGTTCTGCGAATGGAAAACCACTGGGTTCCCTGGTTCCCAACCTGTGTCTATGGATACAGCTAATTTGAGGAAGCTGCATGAGAAGCCTTATAGGGTATCGTGGAAGGCTGATGGTGTCAGGTATGTGTAACTTGTAGAATATATGTATCATATGCCCGTTTTTACGTGACAGCTAAACTAATTGTAGCCTAAATAAATAAATAAATCTCGCTGGACATTACACACAGCGCCATCTAGTGACACACTAAGCAACAAGGCTTGTGTCGTGGACACCAGATAGTTGATATACTACTTATATAGATATTCTTTATTTGTAAATACATACTTATTATACATATAAACATCCATGACTCGGAAACGAATGTCCATGCTCATTACACAAACATTTGTTCCTACCGGGATTCGAACCCAGGGCCCTAAGAACGTGCGGGCCTGTGGACGGGGAGCTATGGGCTAGCTCGCCGTCCGTCCGTCTCATAACGACAGGCCGTGACGACGGCGCGTTCGTGTTCCACGCGCGCCTCATAGAGAGTCAGCAATAGGGAAGGGGTCCGCAAGGGCCGAAGCCTGCCGGGGCTGCGGGACTATTCGAAAGAGATACCGTGGCCCCGGAACACAAAGGGCGATGAAGGAACATGGATGGGTTTTAGTCAGTAAAAGTCTGACACTCCCTCCTGCTCCGCCCAGAGCGGGAGAAGTCATTTGATGATTTCCCATCCTAAAAAAAAAAAAAAAAGGCCCTAAGAACGTAAGGCAGCCTCACTACCGCTGCGCCATTCGGGTCGTCAAATAAATAAAAGTGTGCTGCCGGATTTTCAACTTTCGACGCATAGCCATAGCATAGCATGCTTACGAAGCTCAACGCGCTCGTGGAGACCAACCCTGGATTGGACTTGTTTGCTGATGAATGGAAGACGATAATGTTGGAATGTTTGTGGTTCTGCGAAAAGACCGAGTAAAAGGATTAGGTATTTCATTTAATGTTAATGGTTTTAAATACTGTACTAAATAAATAATAATAAATAGCCAACTGTTGAATCATCACCTGCCTAGCCTTTTCCCAACTATGTTGGGGTCGGCTTCCAGTCTAACCGGATGAAGCTGGATACCAGTATTTTACATGGAGCGACTGCGTATCTGACCTGGAGGTCAGCTACGCATTCGGCGTCTAACTGGGTTGTGGACAACCCAGTTAGTACTGGGTAATAATACCCCTTAGTAAGATTGGATGTCAGACTGGCCCACTACTAAACTAACTAACTAAACTGTCAAAGATCTACAAAATAATGACGTCCAGGACTACCGGCTTCCTAGTCACGGAAGAAACTCGGTGTGTAATGGTTTATGGATAGACACCCATCTACGGATCCAGCATGGCAAGCATGGCAATGGGCTTGAAGATCAACTGTGCGGCTGATATTATTTGCCCACGAGCTCAGACGACTGTTGAATATTCAAGTTAAATTGATTTATAGTCAGTTTTTAAAGCGTTCATTTCCCAAACTACAAATATTTTCAGATATATGATGCTAATCGACGGAGAAGGCGAGGTGTACATGTTGGATCGAGACAATTGCGTGTTCAAAGTGCACGGCCTGCGGTTCCTACACAGAAAAGACCTCAAAAGGCATTTGAAAAATACTCTACTTGATGGTGTAAGTATTTGTACAAATCCTCAACAACTGGTTTCTGAAAGCCTTATAAATACTGTGATTCCTTAATTTACTATCAAATCATTTTCCGGGTGTCCCACTGTTGGACAAAGGCCACTATTTTGTGTTTCTTCTTTCAAATTCTCAAATTCACCCACCGCCAGACACCTTTGAAGTATGATGCATTAGAAATAATAATAATTTAACATACTAAAGGGTGTAAAACATCTCTTAACGAAGCCGAAAGGCACTTGTTCTCCTCGTCATTGCGATCATTTTTTTTTTGTTCTTCACCATACCTGGGATTCTTCTACGTATAGTTACGGAGATATTGGGGGTCAAACTTACAACTTTTAGACAACTTTTTTTTAAATACAAGTTTTTAATGTAAGATTTTTACTTGAAACACCTCCACGACCCCCGTTCTATTCAATCCATGCATCAGCACAACGTTTTGAGTGCGTTGCGTTGAGTTCTACCACAAAACATGATTTTTTACCCCAAAAAAAAAAGTCGTTTGCCAGCAATAATTTTTGCGTAAAGTTACTTAGTTTGATGTACAGAATGCTTGGTTGAAAGCTTCGTGATGAGGTGGTTTACACTCTGTATAAAGGTGTCTGGCGGAGGTTTTCCAACACACAAAGTGTCATAGTGGAAATGGAAGTCATACTCTAGTATAAAAAAATCACGCTTTAAAGTATGACGTAACTTAGCAGCTATTCAGCACACCTTTGTTACCTTATAACAAAGCCACCACGATCGTCTTTTCATAATATCCAATTGTTCATACCTCTCCTTATAGTAAGGTACTTCCACAGAAAAAAAAATCAGCAAATTACGAAGGTCTAAGTGGACACGGGATCTCCCCTCATTCTTCATCCGGAAATGAATCTTAGTTGAATAAAGTTTATGTTCTTATTCGTATGATACACTTGTAGACGGATGAATGGTGCTCGACTATGTTGAATTACATCCAGAATTATTTACTATACGGACCTTGTAGAAACTAGAACAATGACGAAATTTTTAAGCTTAGCTTAGCCTTTTTTGGGCTTAGTCTGAGCAGAATAAATACATTTATTCTATTTTCTCTTGGGCCGTAGGGTGCGAGTGCCCATAGCCTGGTTAAGGAAATTTCAAAACGCCTAGTTGACGCTTCCCGTGACCCCTTTTTCATTCCCGTGGCTGGCCTTGGTCAGAGGCTAAGTGTTGCCATACAACGTGGCAACGCCGCCAGTCTCTTGGGCACATTACCAGCTGACAGCGTTGACGAGGAGTTTTTGATGCCCTTTTATAGTTTGTTTTGTAGTAGAACTCAATGTAACTCACTCAAACATTGTGCTGATACATGGATTGAATAGTACGGATGTCGTGGAGGTGTTTAAAGTAAAAATCTTATATTAAAAACTTGTATTTAAAAAAAAAGTTGTCAAAAAGTTGGAACTTTGACCCCCAATATCTCCGTAACTAGAAGGTTCCCAGGTATGGTGTAGAACAAAAAAATATTTATCGCAATGACGAGGAGAATAAGTGCCTTTCGGCTTCGTTAAGAGGTGTTTTACACCCTTTAGTTTATGATTAAATGTTTAATAAAGTATGATTATATTAAACAAAGAAAAACTGTATTAAAAAAATGTACATTTTCAGGAAATGGTAATAGATAAAGTGGATAACCAAGACATACCTCGGTACTTATGTTATGACGTCATCACCTTCGAGGGGGCTGATACGGGCAAAATGGCGTTCTACCCGACTAGACTGAATTGCATTGAAAGCGAAATCGTTAATCCTAGGTAAGGAATCAGTTGGTTGTTTCATAACGTCGGGTTTGGATTAGAATAAAACATTATTTACGTGCATGTTATCTAAAAAGAATGAAAAGTTGTTATTCCGCACGAAAAAATACGCACATTACAAATTACATATTAGTATTAGATGTAATCTCCTTTATCGTGTGGTTAGTGCCAAACCTAGTGTCAGAGTTTTATGCCGCCCTGATAGGCCTCTTGGCTTTACATGCCGTCACGGTAATATTATAATACAGAAGTGTAACTCGGCCGCATGATAGAAATAAATGCCTACAGCCGCGCGGTACGTAAACATGCGTTAGGGCTGCCCGTCTCCAGCATTTTAATTACATTTGCCTACTTTCTGTTTCTATTTAGTTTTGTGATTGTAAATATCCTTTTATATAAATAAATGAAATACTTTGTATATTGAATAGGAAGTGTTCAATAAAAATGCGTGTTGTTTTTTGATTGGTAGATTTAATTTTTAAAAAATGTTTTTGTTTGAAAAAAAAAATCGGGCTTTAAATACCTTTTTTTTCGTGAGATAAAAGGAAATACTTATCCATTAAAAAGACACACATTATGTAACTAGACCTTTCAGAGTTTTCAGTTAATTTAAAAAAACTTATGTCTGGATGCGTTATTGACGAATTCATACAACCAAAAACAGCTTCCTACTCGTCATATTAACTGATTTATAGAGAAAAAATCGCGCGGTTATTGTTAAAAAAACAACACACCGTCCGTTCGACACTGCGGTACAGCCGTGACTGTCTGCGCCCCGAGCGCACCCCAGGATCGAGGCGCGTAGGTATAGCTCGCGTTTCGTCCGTTTGAAAGAAGTTGGAGTACTGTATTATAATATTACCGTGATGCCGTCGAGAAATATCTCCCAGGCATGCTGGTTTCCTCACAATGTTTTCCTTCACCGAAGCAAGTGATAATTATACAAAACGCACATGAATACGAAAAATCAGAGGTGCGTATCTTGGGTTCGAACTTGAGACCTATGACTTTGCATTCCGACGGTCACTCCACTAGGCTATCACTGCTTTTTGAGGTGATGTCAAACCGTTATTGACCCACCTACATTTATTAAAGTTCTTAACTTTGAAATCCAAAAATAAGTTCAAGTCTTGAATCGTCATCTATCGTGATCTTCAACATTTTTTCTAATGAAAAACGATACATGGTTCATTTGTTTTGGTTCGTACGAAGAGATATTAGGGAAAAGGCAATGACCGTTATTGCGATCTTAACTGGCACAGGTTGATACAGGTTGGAATTTTTCAATGCCACCTGGAAGGAAAGTACTCGAAATACTGGAGATAGCAAATTTTACTCAAAGGAATCATTCATTTATTTTTAAAAAGAAACAAATCTGCATTCACAGATTTTCGAAAATTCGCTTGCCACACTCGGGAATCGAACCGACTAAAGTTCAAAAAAATAATATCCTGTACTTTTTTAAATTCAATGAAGGGAAAAATCATGAAATCTAAAGAACAGTTATAAATTCAATGGGATAAATTCAATAAGATAAGCACTTTTATTCATGGGTTTGCTTTCATTTAATTTATCATGTTTGTTAGAGAGATTTGATCCATATGATTGACCCTATCGATTGATGTCAAAAAGGTACAGAATGTTATTTTTCGAACTTTAGTCGATCCATCCCGGGTTCTATGCCCGAATGTGGCAAGTGAATTTTCGAAAATCTCTGAATGCAGATTTGTTTATTTTTAAAAATAAAGGAATGTTTCGTTTGAGTAAGATTTGCTATCTTCAGTATTCAGGGTACTTTCCCTCCAGGTGGCATTGAAAAATTCCACCCTGTATAGTGTAATTTAGGAGGAGGTGCTCGTGGCTAAACAGTAACAGTCCCTCGGATCAATCTACAGGTTCAAGGCTAGGCAGATGATGTTTTTCTATCATGTAATTTGTAATGTTCATCTTATTTTGAAAAAAAAAGACGTCTCAAAAGTCAAAGCCTTAGTACAGTACCCTAGTTTTTATAGCTCTATATCTATTGTCATCAATAAAAGTTATCGATCCTACTCTTTACTCTAAGTCTAGTATAAACTTTCTCATTCATCAATTTTCAAGACTGTAAAAGCATACATTAAAATTTTCACTTATAACATCTAGTAATAGCTAGGTGAATTTACAGGCATCAAGCAATGAAAGAAGGCATAATCAAGAAAGAGCGGGAACCGTTCAGCATACGGCTGAAGCAATTCTGGGAGCTTCCCATGGCCAGACAGTTGTTGGGCGAGAAATTCGCTAAGACACTGTCTCATGAACCTGACGGTCTTATATTCCAGCCTTCTAAAGAGGTTAGTACTTTGTCATCATCATAATTTCTCTGCCCTTATCCCTATTTGATTGGGATCGGTGCAGCATGTCTTCTTCCGTACTTCTCTATAACTCGTCATCTCAGCAGTCACCTCCTTTTTAGCCATATCATCCTTCACACGGGCCATCAATCGTTTGTTTGGTCTTCCTCTACTCAAAATCAAAATCAAAAGCATTTATTTCAAGTAGGCCAGTTACAGGCACTTTTGAATTATCGCAACAAAGATGAAAATTAAATGTAGCTAGAGTCCCAGTCACAAGACATAAAAACTGTGAAAGTACTGTAGTTGCCCATTCCCTAGCGTAGATCTCTATGGAAAAGAACGGGCAAGAAACTCCATGGACACTCTTTTAAATCGAAATATTGTTACAAAATCTTGGTTACATCATTCATGTTGAGATGGTATATTATGTGAGAACAATGTAGCAAGATGTGCGCGGTAGTGTCCATAGAAAAGCAAACAAAAAAAAATACAATTAAAAAAACAAGATAATTCTACTTTCTACTACTTTTATAACTATCCACATTCATACTCAAAACTTTCAGAGGTTAGAACATTGTAATAAAAGACTTTGTAGAACTTTTGCCCACGACCTCGTTACCTCGCGTTGAGGTCAGAAATTATTTCACAGGAACACATAGCCTGGATGAACCACCTCTGCCTAACCACCTCTGTCTGCCGTACAGGGCGTGATGTTAGGTTTACTTAGCCTGGATGAAAAATATCCTATTTCCTAACGCAGATCATGGTCTGCCTGTATGCCAAATCATGTCATCTAAATCCGTTCAGGCTCTTAGCCACGAAGTGGTAACAAACGGACCGAGTTACTTACGTATCAACCTGCCACTGTCACATATACGTGACAAGCAAGCGCGTGCTCTTTACGCCAAACGACATAAATATGTGACAAAACCGTAGGTGAAATTGTGGCTTGGCGTGGAGAGCACGCGCGTGCGTTTATGCTCTGGCGTTCAGAAGGTTAATATTATTTGTATTGATGGGGATGTGATTCGAATTGTCCTTACGATAAAAGGAATTTAGGTGGGGGCAATAACCTGTGTTTCCCCTTTGATGAACTCTTTTTTATTTATTTTATTCATATAACAATTCGCATTGTGTTTGAACTAATTAAAATTTTACAGCTAAAAACAATAAGTAAATTTCATTAATAATAAAATCAGATTGTGGATAATGACGTCACGTCTTGGCCGCGACAGCTACGGACGTTTGAACTGTCGTAGAAAATTGCAGGAGATTAATGTTAATTTTGTGCGACAAGCAGTAGTTGAACTTAACTTTTAATATTTTTCTAGAGTTGATAGTACTGTATTTTAATGATATATGCGAAGAAAAAATTAGAAGAATAATAATAATATAAACATTTATTTAACAGGAATGCTTTAAGTTCGGCTTTGAATAGAGTACCTTTGAAAATCAGTGATCTCAAGTCTCTAAAGGTACTCTAAGGTATTAAATAATAGGGATGATGACTGACTAAAAAAAATATGATTCTGTTTAGTCCGTCAGTTAGATTATCGAAAAATATTGGATACGTGTTTTTTGTTTTATGAAATTAATAAAAATTGACGAAGATAAAACGTGTCAAAGTTTATAAGTGGAGGCTTGTGACGTCACATTTGAGTAAAAAATGTACTCAAATGTGACGTCACACGAGTTTTCGACGCACTGTATCGTCTTCATTTTTTGTTTACGTGAAAAAATTAAAGAATATGTGTCCAATATTTTTTGGTAATCTATCTGACGGTGCAATTAGATTTTTTTGTCATCTACCCTATTCTATTGCTTGGTATTGCAATATTTGCAATTTTGTTTTTTATAACGTTTCTTCTAGTTTTCTCTCACGTTCTTCTTGTGATTCGAGCTCGTGTATGTATTTCGCAAAGTGGCTGAGTAGTACTAAAACATATAAACTTCATCATCATCAGCCTATTAATGTTCCCACTGCTGGGACACAGGCCTCCACTCTATGAGGGGGAATGGGCTATAATCCGCGGGCCCAGTGCGGATTGGTAGATGTCACTCATGTCTTCGATTTTTTTGGTACTAGGACATGCCGGTTTCCTCACGATGTTTTCCTTCACCGTTTTGAGAGCAGCGGTGATGAAATAAATTACACAAAGTAATGGTTTCGAACCCACGACTTACTGTTCGTAAGTCGGGGCCGCCACCACTCGGCCACCGCTGCTCACTAAAACATATAAACTTGGTACTGTTAAAATACCTCATTTTTTTTAAATATTCTTTACGTGACTCTCGTTGTGAGATTCTGACAATCTTAAACTTCTAAACTTTCCCATGTCTGATGTGTGTTTCTTTTTTTCTAGAGATACATAGCAGGACCGTGTGAGGATGTGCTCAAATGGAAGCCAAGTAATATGAACAGTGTAGACTTTAAGTTAAAAATTGTCACACAAGGTGGACAAGGGTGAGTTTTTGACTTTTGTATTTAACATGCCTTCATTTCTCGAAGAGATGTAGGTATAGTTGCAGCCAGTTAAGATCGCAATAGCGGTCATTGACTCACCTGCATTTATTAAAATTCTTAACTTTGAAATTCAAAAATAAGCCAGTTCAAGTCTTGAATCGTCATCTATCGTGATCTTCAACATTTTTTCTAATGAAAAACGATACCATGGTTCATTTGTTTTGGTTCGTACGAAGAGACATTAGGGAAAGAGTATTTCGCTTTTGCGATCTTAACTGGCACCAACTATAGAATCCACCCATTTAAATAATTATATTCCTTGTCAAAAAATATTCAGTTGTCTGTTTTGTTGACAATGACATTTGAATAGTTTTTTCTCGCTCACTCATACTGAAAGTTTATCATTCCATTTTCAGTGTAAAAACTTTTTGGGCCAGAGAGCATATCTGTCGAATTCAATCTTTGAGTATAGTTTGAGGCAAAATCACTTATCGAACCGTCGAGCATTATGGTACTAAATATTTGCTGGTAAAAAAAAAAAAAAAAACTACAACTATCCGAGCGGCAGCATCGAACTCGCCAGTGCAGGGCTTGTGAGCGCTAGACGAACGCGGCATCATTATCCATTATTGATTTACCAACTGAATAATATAAAAAATGTTTCAGCATCCTGCCTACAAAAATTGGGTACTTATACGTTGGCAAAATGGAGCAGCCTTTCTCATCAATGAAGGTGACAAAGGATATCAAACATCTTGACAATAAAATCATAGAGTGCACCTTTGAGAATGGACGATGGGTGTTCATGAGAGAACGAACGGACAAATCTTATCCTAACAGCTACAACACTGCCACTTGTGAGTATATTGTACTGTAACAGAGCTTTATTATGACACACTGAATTTAAGAAGCCTTATTCCAACACTTTAACCTTTTGATAGCCTTTTTTTTTTTTTTTTTTTTTTTTTTTTTTCGGATGGGAAATCATCAAATGACTTCTCCCGCTCTGGGCTGAGCAGGAGGGAGTGTCAGACTTTTACTGACTAAAACCCATCCATGTTCCTTCATCGCCCTTTGTGTTCCGGGGCCACGGTATCTCTTTCGAATAGTCCCGCAGCCCCGGACCTTTTGATAGCCTTAGTCAGATATACGTGACAAGCAAGCGCGTGCCCCGTACGCAAATGACACAGATATGTGACAAAATGGTAGGTGAAATTGTGGCTTGTCGTGGAGGGCACGCGCGTGCGTTTATGCTCTAGCGGTAAAAAGATTAAAAAAATCTGCTACCTACACTTTTTAACAATATCTATTTCTTTCCCCAGCGGTCTGCGAGAGCATAAAAGACCCAGTAACAAAGGAGATCTTACTCGACTACATAGACAACCACAGATTTCACGACGACTCAGACATGATGCCGCCCCCCAAACGGATGCGCCGATAGCGACCTCTGTACTTTAACGACACGTAATAAACGATGGCGCGATTGTCGGTGTTATATTTTCTTTGTTGATCATAAGGCAGCTGTCCCTCCGCCAGCGGGAAGCGAGAGCTAGTAACTAAAAACAGAGTTCTCGCCGGTTGTGTAAACAGTCAGTAATCTACTATTAATAAATGTATCTCATTGGTCTATTAGTGGTCGCAAGCACGACTCCTCAGCACGAGGCCCTGGGCTCGATTCCCAGGTCGGGCTTATTGTTTTCCATCTGGAATATCTCAGTAGCAGCCACGGAGTCTGGATTTGTGCCCGGTTGATGCCAATAGGTTCGCCCCCCATTACATAAGACATAAACTTAACTGGTAAAATGTGGGTGTACTACTAAGTACCCCCTTTGCATGTATCTCATTTACTGACACGGAACTTACAGTCGTTTGTGTGTTTCTTGAGCGAGAATATAGTCAATCGCTTGTCGCTTTCCCGCCAGCAATGAGACAGACGCTTTAACCATAGTATTTTTATTTTGAAGTTGCATGAAGTGTTTTACTTTTACAACTTGATTCCACTTAGTGGAACGGCAATAGTTGAATAGTAAAATTAATCACTCATATACCGTACTTAATTATAAAAACAATTAAAAAACGTATTGTGTCTCGTTCTCGAGATCTACGTTCCGGCACACGAAGGGTTAATTCACTTAGGGCTACTGCACACTTGCGACAAGACTGTCTTTAGACAGACAATTACCCTACTAGTGCGAGCGAGAATACATAGTCTGTCTCGCTCGCACTAGTAGGGTAATTGTCTGTTTAAAGACAGTCTTGTCTCAAGTGTGCGGGGTAGCCCTTATTGATCACCAGAGATCATCGGAATAGGCAGTGTTTTTGCCCAAACTTCAAGAAAGCAACTTGTGTATAAAAACTAGCCTAGTTTTAGTTTATTTATTAATAATTTTCATATAAATTATATGCCAGGTTTACATAAAATAAAATACGAAGGGTTTCGTTTATTTATTAATTATTTTCATAATTTATCCCAGGTTAACATAAAATAAAATACGAAAATGAAATCACATTGTGATTTGCTTTCGAAAGTAAACAAGGGCAGGACTCTGCCACCATCAGGTATTTTAGTTTTGATAACACATTGTCGCTAATTAGTCGAAATTTGTCGCCAAATATCAGAATTTGTCGGTCACTGGTTCAAAAGAAATAAAGGTTTATAGGTGGCCGATCTGGAGTCTCCCCAGAGTTGGCCACATTTATATCTCAAAAACTAGGAAATTTAGAACAAAACATCTTCGCTAGGTGCGAAGATGTTTTGTTCTAAATTTAATCGCAATGCGTCGCCAAGTTACAGTTTCAGTCAGTGTATAATTAAAAAGATATTAAAGAAATCATAGTGGTACAAGCAAGTACAACAAGCAAGTAGTACTTTTGTACTTGCTTGTACCACTGTATGGGGAAATTGAACCACCTTTCTTTAGACTCTTATATCTTTTGAACCAGTGACCGACAAATTCAGATATTTGGCGACAAATTTCGACGAATTTTGCGAGTTATAAAAATCAAAATCCCTGATGGCGGGCAAGCCAGTGTCAATGACACGTCGGCGCAACACGTTTTCTTCTTCCATTCTCGCCTGTCAGACGTTGCAGCATCACTTGCTCCTTTTTCTTTCATATCATTTCTCACACAATTTACCCGTCTTTTCTTTGGCCTTCCCCTCTCTCTCCATCCATCAACATTCATTAAAAGGAGCATAAAACACAATTTATAAAACATTAAAATATCCCTATATATAAGTTCTGTAACAGAAATTTTCAATAAGAGGGAGTATTAGCCACATGTTACAAAACTTCCTTGAAATTAAGGTAAATATACTCTACCTGTCCGATACACCTGATAACTTATGAAAAAGTGTGGCAATATATTTAAGTACTTACAACACTAGTTCTAGCTAGGTTTTGTACCCGTATTCCAGATTTGAAATGTTACATCGATCGATAGCTTTTTCATTGCGGTAAATGTTTCTCGCGTGGTCCAATCCATCATATAGAACTAATTATGAAATTATGGCGATAGCATTGCTAGTGATTAAAATAAAAGTAGGTACATCATGCATATCATATAATGTTTCATTAACTGGGGTACCTACCAAAAACAGATTCTAAAGTAGAAACAATAATGATGACAATCGAACTATCACTTCACTCATATTTGTTGTTAATAAGTAAATATGATACTTAATTGTAATAATACTATATTATAAGATCTTGTAATATCAAGGGCTTACATCCACAAAGCTGAGTTTGTTTTTTAATTCACAATATGATGTGATTTATCTTTTGTGTAATATGGAATGTTACGTTGTATTAAACATTATGAAATAAATTGTATGGATAGTTATTTATGAAATAGTTATTTGTGCAACAAGAGAGCAAAGTGGGTTTTTGCTGCGAGTGTTGATTTTGAATCCAGAGTAAGCGAAGGATTCTATAGTTGAATCACGAGCGTAGCGAGTGATTCTAGGTTAGAATCCTGAGCGTAGCGAGGGATTCAAAGACACGAGATGCAAATAACTTTGGTCTCGTGTAACACATACAACTTTTCACCTCAGCAGCAAGAACATATACATAAAGGTAAATAAAAACAACATGGTAAAAATTAAACCACCACACCACATCACAAACACACAGATATCCAGACGATGATATGTGTATTTTTTATGGGATACAATAAAAAGGAAAATATATTGAGAATTTAAAAAAATTATGTTATTTGGATTTGTGCCCCCTACTGACATTCTTTTCAAAAATGCAATAAGTTGGGATACGTTTCAATGTGCACGTCATCTTTTGTTTTTATTGTGACTTTCAACATTGAGTCCAACTTCACATTGTAGATGGTTACCTGGTTTGTGATAATTCTATAAACTACGATAACAGTACAGTCTCCGAAAAAGTGTTTGCACCCTTTGTAAGTCTCCATTGCTTAAAAATATCATAAGTTTTTAGATATTTTTCGCGAGACAAAGTCAGACAGAAAATTTAATTGTACTTTTTCTACATTATGCTTCAATTCTTCGGGTGTTAAATAGCAGACTTCGTCACTGGTACTTTGTAACCTAATCATTGTTAGCGTAACAGAGAATAAAACAATAAAATTTTTAATGCCGCAATTTTTTTAAATGCGTTCTGAAACTACACTCACGGTATTCTCTCTCAATATTAAAGATTGTTAAAACTATATTTAAATAAGTAGATACATGATAAACTTCGTATTTTTTTTCTTCAGCATTCTTCATCTTGATTTAATTATAAAAAATATAATTCGATTATTCGAAATATAACAAAAAATATAACAATCGATTTACAATATCGGTATCCGAAACGTTTTATTCTTTGTTTCTTTTTTGGGCCTACTAGATATGAAATTTGAAAATCGAATTTCGAATCGACGTTGAAATCTTTCGAATTTTGTGAGTGGACCTACACAGTTCTCGGTATTAAAAAAAAATAATTAAAACGTTACTTTGTCTCACGCTCGCAGCAAAATCGAATTTTGCTCACTGTCTGTAAACAGCAAAACCTGCTTGTTTGAGGTGCTGAGGTGAAAATGAAATTATTATTTTCTGGGACAACTTTCACGCCCGCGCCCCTTTCAGGACTTCACGCGTTGCGACTTGCGACGCGCATGCTTCACTTATTAAACCCGTGCCAGACTGTTGTACTTAAACAAGCCCTCCACATCGGTCTCCACCAGCGGTTTACAACAGTGTAAACACTTGTTTGCAAAAAAAAAATCGTTTAACCTTCAACAACCTCTGTGGACGGACGCGCGTTGACAATATCGCGTGTGGATGCCGCCGTTGTAAACACATATTCCACAGTGTAAACGCTTGTTGTAAACCACGCAAGCACAGTTGCGCAGCGGCAAACGTTGCGTGCGCACGTCATTATCATCTTTTTGCAAAAGCTATTCCCGGCTATTCAACAGCTGGCTATATGGGCGACCCTGGAGCATCCACCTTAAGTGAAAAAAAATTACGTGCATATTCCCTATTCGGTCCCGCTTGCTTCCAAATGTGCTTGTTTTTAACAGACTTCTAAAAAAATATTTTCTCATTTGATAAGGGAAGATCGCGCAGTGGCCCCACAAATGTGGGGTAGTAAACTTAATAAAATTTATATTAGGCCACCAGCTTTCTTCTTCCTAAGTTCTTATAAGTGGATGATGTGCTAATATTTTCAGTTTTTGTTCTCAATCATCTCAATGATCTTGTACCAGCAATCTCGAATGCAATGTAACACTGGTAAAAAAACTTCCCGTGGTATTACTGGATCGCTTGGTAGTTGTATGGGATTTTTTTAGTGGCAACAAATTATATTTGCTAGTTACAATGTAAAATTAATACTTAACAAGGATCTGTGTGTGATACAAAATTATCCAACACCCTAGTTCAACGACTATTACTGCTAAACTAATAAAGTTATCTTAACCGCTATAGTTTTGCTGTAAAGTTCATGAAATGCACTATCATCAAGAATTTTCAAGCCAGCAGTTTAGCTTTGCAGTTGAACTACTGGAATAAAAAATTGCAATTTAAAGTTTAATATTTAGTAAATGGAGCAATTAATCGAATAGTAGTATTAGCAACCCTTAAGTCATTTTAAAAGACCAATTCAACGATACCCCACACGATGGGGTAGTCGACGAAAACAAAATCATCCCCACTTCACATGTAGGGGGCTACCCTAAAAAAAAATATTTTCCAAAATTTTATTATACCATTTTGTCAGCGTTATTGATATACACACCTCTACAAAATAACAGCTTTCTAGTACTAACGGTCTCTTAGCAAAACGTCGGACAGACAGACGGACATGGCGAAACTATAAGGGTTCCTTGTCAGGACTACGGAACCCTAGAAAGTCAATAAAATAATAAAAAGTTACAAACTTCTGAAATTTAAGTTATTTTCCACTTTTAGTGTTTTTAGGGTTCCGTACCTAAAAACGTTAAAAAGGAACCCTTAGAAGATCACTCTCTTGTCCGTCTGTCCTTTTATTGGAAGTTGGTTATCGGTCGAGAAAATTTTATGAATAAAAAAAAAAAACAAAATTAAACAAGTGACACAAATATTGTCATCAGTGCTGTAACTATTCTGAGCAAAAGATGGAAAAAAAAATATTTGAAAACTATTGTAAAAATACATACACAACATACTAAATACATTCAAGGATATAGAGTGAAGGCAGAGTCAGTATATCGATCTATTTAAATTTACCATATAGGTTTTCGACCCAAAACATGTATGGTACTTCCGGTTGACCTAGAATTGTCAATTTTGGTTAAAAGCAAGGTTTTACAGCACAAGTAAAGGGAAAAGTCCGAAAAATAAAACAAGTTGAAAACTATGGTAAATTTTGGTACTTACAAGTTTTCGTGAAAATCTAAATTTGCCCATATCTTTTTATCGTGTTGACTCAGAACCTTGATTTTTATACACCTAATGGGACTATACACCTCAGTATATGGTATAAATTTCAACTTGCTAGGTCCACACGTTCCTGAGAAAATCGATGGTGACAGACGGACAAGAAAGTGATCTTATAAGGGTCTTTTTTTTCTTTTGGGGTGCGGAACCCTAAAAATAATTTAAATTTTGTTGTGATATAAAATATTATAGAAATATTTAAACAAACGACTTTCTATTTAGGTTTTCCTATTAATTCCCACAATTAAAAAAAGACACGTAAAACATGAACAAGTAATGTAATAACAGCACCAAATTAAAATTACCCTTTCTGTGATAAATCATTATCTGTCAAATGACCAATTTAGTCGAGACGCCATTGTTTAACTATTTGATAACCCATGATCTGTGAAGTAGACGTGTCTACTTCGTGGACAGATCATGGGTTATCAAAATATTTTAAATATTACTCTATAGATTACTATCTATATTTCCACCAAATTGCCATTTAGCTTCTCCGTCAATTCTGTTACTAATGATCTTTTTCTCTTTTTCCAACTTTGTCAAATGATGTGTAACATTGAGTGCCGCTGCTGCCCATAAATGTTTAGGTGTCTCAGTATAAATTTGTTCAACTAATTCCATCGCATTTAGTTTCGCACCCTTATTCGCCTTCAATGCGTTTAGTATTTGCGTCTCTCTCTGGTTTCTATGGGCTATGTAGTACTTTATTCTATCAGTGGGGTCCTGAAAATGTTTTATTTACAATAGGCATGACGACAATATCAAAAAATTGCAAATCTATTTAGTCCGTCAGTTAGAGTATTGGAAATTAATGGACACGTTTTTTTTGTTTTTGTAAATCAATGAATATTGACAAATGATAAAACGCATCAAAACTCGGGAGTGGGGGCTCGTGACGTCAGAACTAGCTAAAAATTATACCTAGGCGTGTCGTATTGAGAATTTTAAAAGCGTCATATCTTCGTTAATTTTGGTTTATGTAACAAAAGAAAAAACACGGGTCATATATTTTTTATAATCTAACTGACGGACTAATTAGATTTTTTTTGTCGTCTCGCCTATTGTTAGACTAGAATTAAGGTACGAAATGATAAATAACTAGAGGGTCTCTTTATAAAATTGTGCAGACATCAACACACGGCAGGCATGACTATCACAACAATTCAAGTAGGTATACATGCTAAAATATAAGAATTGTCAGAAACAAAATTATCCATCAAAATAAATAAATAAAAATAACTACCTGAATAACATTCCCATGTCCTGGATAAATAACATTAGGGTTTATATCTAAAATCCTCTGCAAACTCTTCATGTATGTGTAAAGGTCTTCAAACACGGCAGTTCCTTCTCCCAGTATGCAGTCTCCACTGAAAAGAGTATCTTCTTCTATCAGACTCAACACCACATGGTCAGTGGTATGGCCTGGAGTATGATGAACCTTGACAGTAGCCCCTTCTACTTTAAACTCTTGGCCATCCGATAACCAGTTCAGTGGTACTTTAAGTGGCAGATCTTCCGGGTCATCATCGATACTTCTTTTATGCTTCCATACTTTTGGCTCTTCTGTAATAATATATGAGGTTTACTTCTTAGACGTGATTTTTACATAAAATCCACATCCATGTTCATGTACCCACCCTATTTTTATTGATGAATTAATGTTTAATGTATGTACGGTCGACCAAGCTATTTGGTTTACATTTTAATATGCAAATGAATTGTAAAATGTAACCCAAATAACTTGGTCGACCATACTATGGCATAAGTAAACAATTTAATGAAAAATTAAAAAAAAAATAACTGAAAACAAAAAGAGATATTGTGTTCAGTGAAAGTTAGTTTGTCATCTGTAGAAAAATAAAGAAAGAAAAAATCTTGATTGACTCATGCCTCAAGGATGCACAAACAATATAAGTACCATATTCTGTGTTGGTAGTAACTTTTACATAAATTATAATATATATATATTAATATTATAAATTATATATATAATACTATGACCATGTTTCTCTTGCACTAGCATGAGGTACTGTCTCAGATAAACAATAGGCCTTTAGAAAAAAAAACAAATTTCTTACTAGCTACTATGCCATACAGGTCATCAACACCACCAATGTGGTCTTGATGCCAGTGAGTTATAATAATATGCTCGATGTTCACTTGTTCTTTCTTCAACACCATGCTCAAGTGGTCTTGGTACTCTTTCATATCTTTTTCACCAGTATCCAACAGAATCCGGCTAAAAACCATAAACATTACAGAAGTGAAAGGAATGGGTGGCCTTTGTCAATGGAGAAAGACATTTCAGGCTAATTAAAAAAAATAATACAAAAAAACTGGCCAACAGCGAGTCGGAGTCGTGCACCGAGGGTTCCGTACAAACTTTTTAAAGGACAAACTTAACTTTGCTGTTCGATCCCTAGAAACAGCTATTGCGCAATAATAACTTTGTAATAGTAAAATCGCTTTTTTTTTGTTATTAAACTATATATTTACGGTTTTCAGACTTTTCCCTTTACATGTGCTGTAAGACCTTGCTTTTTGTCAAATTTCGTGATTCTAGGGAAGAGTCCGAAAAATAAACAAAGTTGAAAATTAAGGTAAATTTTGGTACTTACAAGTTTTAGCGAAAATCTAATTTTGCCCATATATTTGTATAGTGATGACTCAGCACCTTGTTTTTATACACCTAATAGAGACCTTAGACCTCAGTATCTGGTATAAATTTCAACTTGCTAGGTCGACCCGTTTCTGAGAAAATCGGTGGCGACAGACGGACAGACAGACACACGGACAAGAAACTGATCTTTTAATGGTTCCGTTTTTCCCTTTGAGGTACGGAACCCTAATTAATGACAATTTGCAATTTAAAATAATTGAGGGGTAAGGTCATGATAATTTGCTTTTAATAGAAGGTTAATAATTAATGCTGTGAACTGTAGGTACTTACTTCTTTCCAGTGCCTATTAAATATGTATTTGTGCCTTGAAGAGTCATAACACCTGGATTACATCCTAGAATCCTAATTACTCTATTCGTTAGCTTAGCAACGGCTGGAATAACTTGTGCCATTCTATGTAATAAAAAGGTGACTAGATAATTATTATTCAATGACAATAATTTTCAAAGCAGTTCTAAGACACACTCCAATATTATGTATATATAAAGATGTCTATTTCAGTTGTAATTTATTGTTGTAACAGAAAGTTTACAAAATAATTCTGTTAAAAATAAATAAAAAGTATCTGTGAAGTACCTCAAGGTGTACAATAATAATAGGAAAAAGAATATTTGATCAGAGGATCAACAATAAACAGCTATGTACAAGAACTACGTTATATAATATGAGGTGGAAGATAAAATTTATTAGAAAATAATTGCGTAAAAAATAAAAGTTGAATCCAGATTCCTGAGTGACAATATTCACTAACCGGCTAGTTTCATTTTACTTGTAATACAATGGAAAGGTTGAAAAGACTGATACATACAGTACACAATACAGTTAATTTATATAATTATTGGTTAGACAAAACAGTGAAAACTTATCTAATTATTTACATTTGATTATGACAAAAACTTTTACGTCTCGAATTCCGAAATCAAATTGGACTTTGACTGTAGTTTATCTGCCACTGCCAAGCCAAAATGTTACCACAGAGCAGTGTTGCCAGCAGCAAGTTTCGATTTATTCCGATTCTTCATCTGAAAAGTTCCGATAAGTTCCGCCTAAGTAAAATAAAAAAACGATAGTAAAACTATACCTACATATTTTTTTATTACCATGATACAATTTGGTCCAACGATCTGAAAAAAAAATGCTCTACAAACATTTGTTATGTCATGTCCATGGAAGTCCAAGTTCGTATCGCATTATTCTGTGGTATCGCTACTTATGATTGGTCGAAACGGAAATAAGATAGGTACCGCGCGCGTTAAATCGCCGCGATTTTATAGCCAGTCTGTTTGCAGTTTGCATTGTGAATCTAGCTTTAGGACGCAGATCATTTTGTATAATCAGATCAACGATTTACGTGTAGTACTGTAGTACTGTGTAGTATTCAGTATTTATTTATTGCAACATTTTTTTCAAATAATTTTTTTTTATGCCAAAGTTCCGAAAAGTTCTGCAAAAGTTCCGCCAAGGGCTTCAAAGTTCCGCGCCGGCAACACTGCCACAGAGACAGAATCATGACAGAATACGTATACCCTGACGTCAAAAGGCTAGTTTTTCTATAAGGCAACGGGGAATCGAGTTAAAGGATTATTTATACAAAAAAAAACTATATATATATCTAAGTAATCTACAATAATTAAATAATATTCATCTAAACAAACAAACAATAAACCTATATCTATCTGAATAACAATTAACCTCTCGATTCCCAACATAAATAACGGTTACCCCCTTCCCTCTCCACCTGGTTACGTCATCGCGTGAGTCATCGGACCGCGCGCGCTCAAGGGCCTACCACTCGACATATACGGGCGCTTATCGCAAAAGGTAAACAGTTTCACGTTACGGAATCGTGCTAGCATCTGTTTGAATATAAACAACACTTGTAAAACTACTTGAGAATTATAATTGTTATGTTATGAGATGAAGGTATATGAAAAAACTTGCCGCGCTAAGAGCTGTGGCCGCATTTCTTTTTTGTTGGTCTACCTACTGATTCAATTCACACGAAACTTTAGAACGAATGTAATAATTATATAAGAAACCTAATAAATAATTCTCATAAGAGTCTGATATACAATAATCTTATAAGAATTTACTCAAAATACCTATTAGAATATATTTATTGCGTAATGTCCACCACGTAATGTGACCTTGACTTGAAAATACTTGAATCTACATAAATATGATGATTTATGCTTCGAGAACACGAAAATCATGTTTTCGTGCTCATATTCACCTAGCTAACACTATTTCCTACACTATATTTCATAATAAAAGAGTAAAACTTACGTTTTCAATTGTTCGTTCCGTGTTCATTGTTGAAATTCTTCCGACGAAACTTTTGTTGGCTCACAAAAGATTTTTTGCCTCTCCCGTGTTTATTGTTTTTTGTCGCGCACACTCACTACACTATAATGATGTCGTAAACATCCACTTCACACAGTTTTGAAGCACTTATCTACACAAAAACACAATAAATCACTTCACAGTCACTCGAATGTTTACCTAAACTGACATAACTGACATTTCAACGACAACGAAGCGCAATCTTATATTTTTTTCTTAGAGTTGCCATTTAAAGTTACTAGTCTTTGGTCTCGCGCCAAGGAGTATTACTATCAATGGAGTGAAACTTTTTGCAAACGATTTAGAGCCATATCTTTATTCTGAAAAAAGATTCAAATTGCCTGTACCTGCCGTTCCGAAAACGGTACGGCCGGGCCCGAGGGAAGTTTATTGTCCGTTCCGAAAACGGTACGGCCGGGGCTGAGAGGTACTTATCATAACATCACGCCTGTAATCCCCGATGGATTAAAGCCCAGACAATGGTCAAGTCTTAGGAGAGTCTGAGATGGTCGTTTAAAGAAATAACCAAACAGACTGAGTGGGCCGGTCGGTTAATTCCCAATTTCCCACTAGTTCTACTGTGCAGTTCGACGGTAGAGCTGATGGGAAAATTTTTGGTCCCACTAGTCCTAAGATTTCAGGTGGTACCAAATCGTAGAACTACTGGGACCAAAAATTCCCATTTGTTCTACCGGTTCTATTACACAGTTCTACTTAAAACTAATGAGGTTTTTGTTGTCATAGTACTACGTTTTGGCGTAGGTCGTACATTCACACTCGGCAAAACTCGCATCAGTGCGAATTCACCCCGCTTTGGATTTGCTACTAAATATTGGCACGAATAGCCATCAGAAGGGCTATTACGTATCTCTGTTGACAGCTCGAAATAATAGTAACTGGGCTCAGTGTCCATCAATTATCGGTCAAAAGGTTAGTTTCGTATTATCCACTCGGTGTGATTCGTAATACCACAAAGTTTGGTGTACAACCGAAGATTGATAGTCACTGGATATCAGAAAGATACGTAATAGCCCTGCAGGTTACTGTGCGAGCTCAAAGGTTACGTAGCCACTCACCCGCCCCGCGCGCGAGTTTTTTGCACCAAACCGTCCAGGGTGCAAAAAATTGCGAAATATTCGCATGTAATTTGACACTTTAGATAAACAATCGCAAACTACAAGAGTTATAGCTAAATAAAATTTACAGTGAATAGCTGAATAGTTATGGAATCTATATATTAAAAAAAAAAAAAAACTGATATTAATTTGAAACTCAAAAAAAATGTAGAACTTGAAAAACAGTGATGAAAACGGATATTTCGCTATTAAAATATTAATTTGAATTTTTCTAAATATTAAATTTCAATTAAAATAATTTTAAAATAAACTAGATTATATTTCCTTTCCAATAAGACCATAATCTTATTAGTTTATTTACGATAGTCTAGTTAGAATTAAATTAGAATTTGAATACTCACTGTTTATTTTGACGCGGCCTGCGCCAACGACTGTTTTTGAACACGGTTATTTACGTACCTATAACTTTACGAAGCCACTTGTTTTTGTATATACAATTTAATAATATGTTCACAATACTAATTATGCACTGTTTTTCCGTTAACACACACGTTTTAATCACAAAAACACTTATTTCTTGTATAAACACAATCACTATAGGTATTTAAACCTACCACCTTTCGGAGGCGAAATACTCAACTTTGAGATTCGAAAACTAGATTTCCTTTATGATAATATAGTAGCACAGATTTTCACGATTAATTTGATATATAACACTATCCGAAAACAACAATATACATAACAGAACAATTGAAATACGACGCCACACGTCAGAAATGGCGGAGTTTGTTTACACTACAGTTTTTACTTTTATTTTGAGATTTGTCGATGGAATAGTGTTGCTATTGTTGGTCCGAACGTTGAGGAATATAGTATAGAGAATGCTACAAGAGGAATAAGCTCTAGAAATAGCAGTTTAATAAATTTTTATTGCATTTGTTGGACGAAGGCGCTACTGGCTGCTTTAGCAGCCAGGGACATTTGGCAAATCGGCAACTGGCTGCTAAAGCAGCCAGGGGCGGTTGAGTGGGTAGTAGGAATTTGGCAAGGACAAGTAAGAGTTGAGAAACCATTATAGTCAAGTTGCACAAACTACCGGGCCCTGTTTTATAAAGCTGACAATCCGACAAGTCGATATATGTCAAAAAGTGACAATTTGACATTTTTTCTAATTTATAAACACCCACTTTTTGTCACAAATGTCGTTGGTCCGTCGGCCTTCGGGCTACGCTCCTCATGCAAGCTAGCAAGACTTTTCGAGATATAAGCAAATTTAGAACCTGCTACGATTCCATGTCACGCGCTCGCTTGAAACCTAACCTACACCAAAACGTAGTATTCTAAAAAAACAAAAATCCATTAGTTTTTATTTTTTTTTATTATATTTTATTATTTATTACAAAAAACCATAATTAAAATTAAAACAAAAAAAAAACTTTATTTTAACTCTTAGTAACACTGTAAGTACATAATATCATAATAATGGTGCATATTTTTGAAAAATGCTCAGATTGTAGTAGCTTGATGTGCTGGCGTCTATACTTTGGTAAACATTTTGGCAGTGGGATTATTTCAGCTATGCCAACTCTAGAGCTATTTCCTCTGCATTTATATTAGGCAGAGGTGTAGGAAGGAACCAAGGAACTTATATACTAACTGAAATGAGTACGAACAAAATGCCAAAAAAATTAGAAAAAAACTCTATCTCAAAAGTTTAGAGTTTCAATTTGTACAGTGGATTCAATAGAAGAAAAACGTTGAGTCCGAGTGAGAAAGCGACATTGGTGGATGGTGTCTCTGTCTTGCCTTGTCACCGATGTAAACAATATGGCCGATACACTTTCGCGTTGAAGTCATTGTGCTTTTTATTGTATTTAAGTGAAATAATCCGCTTTAAATATGTTAAAATTGTGTTGTGTGAAGGGGTGTAGTAGTGAGGGGTATGCTGGATGTGGAATTTCGTTTTTCAGGTAAGTTTTTTAACTTTGGTTGTTTATTACGACTAGGGTTACCATGTTTTAGATTGACAAACGGGAAATATCCAATTAAATTAAGTAAGTAAGTTCGAAGTTTCGAACATCGTTGTCGTAAATAGTAATCAAAAGTATATTTTCATTTTAGAAATTAGAAACATCGTACATGGTGTCGGTAGTAATTAGTTTGCTTTTAAAATAGAAATATTGAAAAGAAAAGAGTCCACCGCACCGTGCCGTGCCAATACGGTCCTAAGGATTTTTCCATGCTTCTCCAGTAAAATAATCCTCATGCTGGATGCTCCAGGGAACCCCGCGAAATTAAAATTTTCTTACGTTTTTTGCAATTTGCAGGTCAGTGTCAGGTTGTTGTTGATTAAAGTATGATTCGCGGCTGTAACACGTATGTAGTTACAGAATTATAATCATCAATATAACCCTCCAAGCGCATAAAGGTAAGGAATGTATCTATACCTAGAAAATAGGAATGTATTCGACCTTGAAAAAGTCATTCCTGCACCTCTATGCGCTTGGAGGGTTGTTTTGATGATCTCGGTATTATATTATATATATGTATATAATTATTATATGTAAATTTTGAATTTCGCGGGCTACCCTGGAGCATCCACCTTAACATAAAAAGTTAATGATATCCACTCTTGTAGATATCTCGCCAATGCTGTTGCTGGTCATCATCATAAAATAACAGTAGTCTGTAACTGTCTCAAGAGTTAGTATGATTATTGGACACCCTATTAAAAAGAGACAACATCCACTGTTGAAGCTTTCTCGCTCGGAACGATTTTGGTTTGCCGTCCTCATCCCAGTTAGTATTTATGATCCTTGGGTGTACCTCGCATTGAATGGTAAATTTGCTGCTGGTAACATTACTCTAAATGTCACGATGAATTTTGTTTGAATTTTTGTAATTGACACATTTGATTTGAGTATTTGACATCTCCTGAAAAAATGGCTGGTGTGCTGGTTAGAATAATTCAAAGGGCAAAACCACAACCGGGTACATATTTGGTAGCATAATGAACCCATAACATTCAATCTATCATCCTAGATTGAGTTTCTAAAACATTAAAAATCTAATCAAGTTCACACGTAATTGTTATTGTTGGGGTGCGTAGTGTGTGACTTACATAATTTTTACGTCTCGTTTTAGGTATTGTCGGCCCGCTGGTAACTATCAGCAGCAGCAATGTGCCGGTCCGGTACCAAGGGACGCAGCAGAAGGCACCAGAGGGTAAGCAGTTCGGCTCACCGTTGGCGGACTGCGACAGAGTCTTCACGAACTTGTATGGGCGACATGACTGGAGACTCAAGGCTGCGATGTGCCGCGGCGACTGGTACATGACCAAAGAAATATTATTGAAGGGTGCCCCTTGGCTTGTCAGTGAGTACTATTCCGGACTACTACATCTTACAATTTGTTAATTGTTACCCCTTTCATGTAATTTCATTTCTATGGTTTATGGTAGAGCAGTAAAAGTAAATAGCTTAGTTACCCGCTTCTGCTGAAATCCTGTTTGATTACATAATTTACTTAATTCACTTGAAATTAAAATAAATTTCCATTTTTTAATCAGTAAACCATAAATTTACAGATGAGCTGAAAACATCTGGTCTTCGTGGTCGCGGTGGTGCTGGTTTCCCCACTGGCATGAAATGGTCTTTCATGCAAAAACCCTCGGACGGACGTCCCCATTACCTCGTAGTAAATGCTGATGAAGGAGAGCCCGGTACTTGCAAGGATAGGGAGATCATTAGACATGACCCTCACAAGTTGGTGGAAGGCTGTCTGATCGCAGGAAGGGCTATCGGCGCCATTGCTGCTTATATCTATATTAGAGGAGAGTTTTATAATGAGGCCAGCAACCTGCAGGTGGCTATTGCTGAGGTAAGATAAAAATAAATAAATACAGCTGGACATTACACACTGCACCATCTAGTGTCACACTAAGCAACAAGTCTTGTTTTGTGCACACCAGATAGTACTTTTCTTTTGTAAATACATATACTTATTATTAATATAAACATATAAGATATCTTATTATTTTATTACTTCAAATTGTCCTCTGTCGTCCATTTGCGTTAAAATGTATTCAAGGTACAAGTAGTAACGTGTTTTTCAGTAGTTCAGTTTAGGAATGGCTTTCAGTATAAGAATAAGTTAGGCAGCTGTATTAAAGGCTTGATTCAGAAAGTGGTACTCCTGGACATGGCTCGTATTGTTAGGAGGTTCCTCTCTCTGGAGCCCTGACCCGTAGCTTGGACCATGGTCCCGATACCATTGGGCTCCAATTTTTCTAGATTTTTAATGTTTTTTATTTTTTAAATTGATATATAAAAACGTAATTAATTTTAAAAAAATAAATAAAGGTAGAATAATTTATTTTAAAAGTATTACAAATGTGTATATTTAGATGCAGTAGTATTATTATTTCTCAAATAATGGTCTAATTGTTAATGTAATTATAAATAATTTTAACTGACTAAAATATATTAAACAGTTGCAAGTAATGATAATGTTGAGTTTGCAGTAAACTGCGACTTTTTAGCCTGTATCATAGCTGTCTGACAACATCCACTATGTTGTCAGACAGCGATGATACAGGCTAAAAAGTTGCAGTTTACGTATACGAAAAGCTGTTAATGATAACACATTATTCAATTTCAGGCCTACCAATGTGGTTTCCTTGGCAAGAATGCTTGTGGTTCTGGTTACGATTTTGACGTGTTCGTTCACCGCGGCGCCGGTGCGTACGTTTGCGGCGAAGAGACCGCTCTCATAGAGTCTATTGAGGGCAAGCAAGGCAAGCCCCGTCTGAAGCCCCCGTTCCCTGCTGATATTGGCCTGTTTGGGTGCCCCACCACTGTCAACAATGTGGAGACTATTGCAGTTGCACCGGTAAGTTGTTGAGTGAAATAGGAAGTATTGTCTCTTTTCAGTGGATCCCAAAAATACTGGAAAAACGAAAAGGCGACTACTTATCATAATGATCAAAGGAGCAACCCTGTAATTAAGGTAAAATATCCTTGGATATATTAATTTTCGTATAAATCGACAAAATGTATATTGTTCACAATGAAGTTAACATAATATCATTAATTAATTATTAATATCGCTGGACATTAACACACACACAGCGCCATCTAGTGCCACACTAAGCAACGAGGCTTGTGTCGTGGACAACAGATAGTTGATTTACTACATATATATACTTTTTTTTGTAAATACAAACTTATTATACATATGAACATCCATGACTCGGAAACAAATGTTCATGCTCATCACACAAACATTTGCTCCAACCGGGATTCGAACCCGGGACCCTAAGAACGTAAGGCAGCCTCACTACCGCTGCGCCATTCGGGCCGTCAATCATTGACAAAAATAGAATAAGAAGTTCGGTTCCTTACCAAAAGTTGTTCATAATAATGAGTCCAGTAACAGTCCTTTTCGGGTTTTCAATTGTTTTAATAACACTTGGTTTATGAATAAATCACTCTTCATCAACCAACTTTTTTTACAATGACGAGGCTTTTGGCCATTTTGTGTTATTTTAAAAGCTGATGCCCGCGGCTTCGCCCGCCCGCAAATTGTATACTAAAACCTTCCTCTTCAATCAGTCTATCTATTAAAAAAGCCCGCATCAAAATCCGTTGCGTAGTTTTAAAGATCTAAGCATACATAGGGACAGACGCGGCGGGCGACTTTGTTTTATAATATTTAGTGATCGTCGCGTTTTACCTGAAACAGTTTTTCTTACATTCTTTCAGACAATCTGCCGTCGCGGCGGCGCTTGGTTCGCGTCGTTCGGTCGCCTGCGCAACCAGGGCACGAAGCTGTTCAACATCTCCGGGCACGTGAACATGCCGTGCACGGTGGAGGAGGAGATGAGTATCCCTCTCAAGGACCTCATCGAGAGGCACGCGGGAGGCGTCAGGGGAGGGTGGGATAACCTGCTAGCTATTATACCTGGAGGATCGTCCACGCCGCTTCTTCCTAAACAGTGAGTGGAAAATGGGTGATTCTGTTTATTTTTTAGTGTTGTTCTGAAATAAACTTAAGTGGCAGTGGGCAGGACACATTGCTCGCAGAACGGTTGGTCGATAGGGCTGAAAAGTTCTGGAGTGGCGACCGCGAACCGGAAGACGATGCGTTGGAAGACCTCCCACTAGGTTGGACCGATGACGTTGTGAAGGTTGCGTGAATCCGCTGGATGCGAGTCGCACGGGACCGGTCAATGTGGCGACACTTGGGGGAAGCCTATGTCCAGCAGTGGACGTCTTTCGGCTGAAATGATGATGATAATTCTGACATACTGTCAAAGTTTAACAATTTAAAATAGCAGCTTTATTAATTATTGACAAGGTATCGTTAAATTGAAACCGAAATATAAAAAAAAACCATCTCTAAGTGCTGAGCAGACAATGCACAATTTAGACCAAGAACCAATGGAAAAAAACATCGCGATTAATTTCAGTTATTATTTTTCACCACTCCCGCACGAAAGAAGTGTCTTTCCTCTACGAAAACAGTGAGGAAAGTTGGTTTTTCCTCACTGTTTGAACAGTGAGGAAAGTAATGATCCCGTTCAGAAACTAACCTTGCCTGATTTTTTCAAGTTAAGTTTTAAAGATATTTAAAAAAAAAAAATATTAGAATTATTTTGATTTGCTTTGTGACTATTTAATTTATTTACCTATGATGACTGAATACTTTCTTGCTGGAGTGGTGAAAAGTTTTGTATGCAACATGTGAGCAAGTTCATTTGCTATTCGTTTTGTTGAGTCTTTCGCTTACTCAGGATTGAAATTTATAATCACTCGCTGCGCTCGTGATTCTATATTTCAATCCTTCGCTCGCTCAAGACTCAAAATTAAAACTCATAGGAAAAACGAACTTTCCTCACATGTTGGATAAATAACTATTTTCACCTCAGCACCTCAAACAAGCAGGTTTTGCTGTTTACAGACAGTGAGCAAAATTTGATTTTGCTGCGAGCGTGAGACAAAGTAACTTTTTTTTTTTTTAATATTGAGAACTGTGCAGGTCTACTCACAAAATTCGAAAGATTTCAAATTCACTTTGTTCTGTCACTTTCACTTCGATACGAAAAAAGCGAGAGATAGAAACAAGTCGATTCAAAATTCGATTTTCTAATTCCATATCTAGTAGGCCCACAAAAGAAACAAACAATAAAACGTTCGGATACCGATATTGTAAATCGATAACCGTTATATTATGATAACCACGAGTTAAGGTTTTAAGTGAAAAATTGTTATATTTCGAATAATCGAATTATATTTTTTATAATTAAATTAAGATGTTGAAGAAAAAAATACGAAGTTTATCATGTATCTACTTATTTATTTATAGTTTCAATAATCTTTAATATTGAGACAGAATAGTTCAGTTCGAGTGTAGTTTCAGAACGCATTAAAAAAAAATAGCGGGATTCAAATTTTTATTGTTTTGTTCTCTGTTACGCTTGCAATGATTAGGTCAATGTACGCTAGCTACAAAGTACAATAAAATTTGGATATTAAAGTAATAATAATAAATAAATATGAGTGAGTCCAGTGACGAAGTCTGCTATTATACCACCCGAAGAATTTAAGTATAATGTAAAAAATGCAGAATTAAGTTTCCTGCCTGAAAAGTCTCGCGAAAAATATCTAAAAACTTATTTTATTTCAGTGATATTTTTAAGCAATGGAGACTTACAAAGGGTGTAAACACTTTTTCGGAGACAGTACTGTTATCGTACTTCATAGAATTATCACAAACTTGGCAACCTTCTACAATGTGGAATATTTACTCAATGTTGAAAGCCACATTAAAAACAAAAGATGACGTGCAAATTGAAACCTATCCCAAACTTATTGCATTTTTGAAAAGAATGTCAGTAGGGCACAAATCCAAATAATTTTATTTTTCACAAATCTCAGTATCTTTTCCTGTTTATTGTATCCTTTAAAAATACACAAATAAGCGTCTGTTGTGATGTGGTGTAGTGGTTTAATTTTTACCATGTTGTTTTTTTTTACCTTTAGGTATATGTTCTCGCTGCTGAGGTGAAAAGTTGTATGTGTTACACGAGACCAAAGTTATTTGCGTCTCGTGTCTTTAAATCCCTCGCTATGCTCAGGATTCGAACCTAGAATCACTCGCTACGCTCGTGATTCATCTATAGAATCCTTCGCTTACTCGGGATTCAAAATCAACACTCGAAGCAAAAACCCACTTTGCTCTCTTGTTGCTCAGATAACTATTGTCTGGTGGAGGAGAAATGTTCATCGTCGTCTGCTCAGCGCCTTACAGTACGGCGAACATAGTTTATAAGTTTCTTTACTAACCGTTTTAATGGGTGTAAAAGCACCCTTAACGAAGTCGAAAAGCGCTAGTTCGCCCCGTCATTACGATTTTTTTTTTGTTATAAAGTTAGACCATACCTGTGAACCGTCTAGGTACAGAGCTACTTGGGGGTCAAAGTTCTTCACTTTTTTTTTTTAATACAAGTTGATTACGTTCTAAGTCGTACTTTAAATACAGAATGCTTAGTAAACGGCTTCTTAAAGGTTTACACTCTGTATGTCCTGTCTATGGATGTTGCTTGTCCGAAATAAAAGTTTTTTTTTTTCTTTTTTAAAGACAGAAACAGACATTAATATTGTATTTCCCACAGCGTCTGCGACACAGTCCTAATGGACTTCGACGCGCTGACGGCCGCGCAGTCGGCGTTCGGCACAGCGGCCATCATCGTGATGGACAGGTCCACGGACATCGTGAAGGCCGTCGCGCGCCTCCTCGAGTTCTACAAGCACGAGTCGTGCGGACAGTGCACGCCTTGTCGCGAGGGAGTCGGCTGGATGAATAAAATTGTTGAGAGGTGGGTTCCGAGATATTCTTCATCTTAAAACGTCTCATGGCAGTCTAAGGCTCATGATCAGGGACCAAAAAGGTTACCCGTATCTGGTTTTATTTAGGTTACTTTTAGTGGTTAATTGAAATACCCTAGAGTAAAGGTCCATATAATAGGATTAGTCAGCTTATAATTCCAAAATGTTCGAAATTAACTTTTACGATTTTTTTTTTACTTGATACCCCGAAACTTCGAAAAAAGTAATGTCAGACCAATATTTAAAAGCTTGGCTTTAAAATAGTTTTGTTACTATAACATTTTTATTTAGGTAAATGCCAAGGTTTTCGTATCATAGGTTAGGTACTGCTATTTAATCCTAACATAATCGGCGCAAGTCACGAGCGCGCGTCATGTGACTTTACTGTTTTTAGCAGAAGGTTCATATTGCAAATATTGACGCGCGCTTGTGAAATGATACAAAAATATAAAATAACACGTGTGCAATGCAGGATTACACAAGGGATTATCTTACAGCTACCTGTTAAAACAGTGCCTTTACCTGGTAGTTTCGCCTTACGAATTGTAGGTCTTGGATAAACCCAAGCGACATCGAACGCAGGCAGTATCTTGGTGTAATTTATTTCATCACTGCGCTCAAAATGGTAAAAGGAAAAATCTTGAGGAAACCGGCATGTACTAGAACCAAACATTTGATGACGCATTAGACTCGCGTGATGGATTAAAGCCCACGCCAGCCCATAGAGAGGAAGCCTTTGCCCCAGCAGTGGGAACATTATCGCTTCGTGTAAAATACTGGTATTTAGCTGCATCCGGTTAGACTGGAAGCCGACCGCAACATAGTTGGGAAAAGACTAGGCAGGTGATGATATGCTTAAGCTACCTGTTAGTTTAATAGTAATTATAATTATATTACCATTATTAGGGGTCCACAGCTACTTTAAACTACCATACAATTCACGTTACATATTCTGAATATAATCTAAGAATCTAAAAATAACATCTGTTTTAGACTTTCACGGTTTTTCACTACACTTAAAGTACTTACGGGATGATATCCGTGATTTTCTTTTCGTTCGATGAGCTCCCGATATTTCGACGCTGTTGCAAGCATCATGATCGCGGGAATACTGAAGAGGAGAAAATCACGGATATCATCCCGTAAGTACTTTAAGTGTAGTAAAAATAACATGTGTAAAATATCAATAAATATTTTTTGTGCCTTTACAGAATGATTTACGGAAACGCGTCAGTCAGAGAAATTGACATGTTATGGGAGATCTCCAAACAAATTGAAGGTAAATACTTTGACCACACATTTATGATTACTCTGATACATGGATCATTGACATTGATAAGCGGGCGCTGTTGGTGTAAAATATGTAAAATTATATTGAAAAATCCGTAAAACAAAACAGCAGGTAGCGTTAGACCAGTTAAAAGCCACGCGCCAAAATGTCAATGCAGCACTTTATAAAGATTTTGAGTGACATTGTTGCAGCGATAACTATTTACTGGCAACATTCAATGCAGTATGCGGTCGTTCGAATGGCGCTGTATTGTACGAGATTTTACAGTAAAAAATTGTGATCACAATTTAAAATCCCACTGCACATACAACCAACGCTGTATTAGGCAGTGAGCACATTTGTCTATGCGAGATCGGGTGTCCTTGCAATAAAAGCCAAAAATACGTCATTCGCCTCGTTAAGGCCAGCGCACACTGGGGAAGCAAGGTTACAGCATTTTATTAAGGGTGTAGAAAACCTCTTAACGAAGCCGAAAGGCACTTGTTCTCCCCGTCATTGTGATCACTTTTTGTTCTACACCATACCTGGGAATCTTCTAGTTACGGAGATATTGGGGGTCAAAGTTCCAACTTTATGACAAGTTTTTTTTAAATACAACTTTTTAATGTAAGATTTTTACTCTAAACACCTCCACGGCCCCCGTACTATTCAATCCATCCATCAGCACAATGTTTTGAGTGCGTTACATTGAGTTCTACCACAAAACATGATTTTTCACCCCAAAAAATAAAGTCGTTTCCCAGCAATAATTTTTGCGTAAAGTTACTTAGTTTGATGTACAGAATGCTTGGTTGACGGCTTCGTGATGAGTGTGTTTACACCCTGTATTTACCTCTTATGATACAGATTCCAATGCCCTTTGATACCTTGGGGCCGATCTGTAAGCATTAGAATCTGTATCTTATTTCCTCTTGCTACGTATGAATTTACGTTGGGTAAAGACAAGATGTTCTTCCATGCCGTCTTCGGTGCGCGCTGGTCATTACGGTTCGGATGGCGCGACTTGATACCGCCTCGGACCATTCGCAAAGACAACTCGCTGTATGGTTCCGAAATGATGAAGTAAATTATTATATTTTGTACAGTTCGAATCCGTGTGAACGCGTGCTAAGTGTGTGAAGACACGTGTACCATAAAATCGCCATTATTAGATTCGTTATCCACAAATCCCTTGCCCTAAAGTTCCGCCAGGGAGCGCTGCCTTAGGGAAAAAATATCTGACGGCATTTAGACTTACTTCTGTAAAGTAACCGTCTCATACGAATAAGAACTTTATTCTTAGAAGATTAACGTTCATATTTCCCTCTCAATAATAATAACAATTGCAAATCATAACCACTTTTTATCTCCAGGCCACACAATCTGCGCGCTGGGTGACGGCGCAGCCTGGCCCGTGCAAGGCCTCATCAGACACTTCAGGCCCGAACTGGAACGACGCATGGCGTGCTACGCAAGCGAGAACGGGCCCAGCAAGGCCGAACGCCTGTACTAGACCAACACTAGCTTGTATCTCGATGCCATGTTGCCGTGCGTTGCGAGATAGGACGAGTAAAGAAACACAATCATGGAGTTTTAAGACTATGCGTGCTGAACCGAGTTAGGTCGGCCAAGAAAGTTGTTTATCAGTTTTGACAGCTAAATCCGCCGGCAAATCTTGAAGTATTTCTTGTTTCTTAGAGTGGTAGACCACTTTTTTGGCCGACGATACATGACATTTGTACAAAAAATTTGGGGTACTCTCCATTTCATTTCACATTTTAAATAACAAAATAGGTGAGGGTTGGGGGATATCAGGTTGAAACATGCCTACTTACTAACTTGGAAACGTATTGACATCCCTGCAGATTTACTTGATTACAATTCTACATAGATAACTTACTCATAGACTATAAATCTATGATTAATTATTTTTTAATAACTTATTGTTATTGAATTATGAACTGGAGCAACGTCCTAAAATTCTGTGTATATTTCGTCATCAAAAACAATGAGATGTCAAAATTATGCATAAATAAAAGAGGTTCTATTTCACAACACACTGCAACAGAAAATTAAACGTAGTCATGATGACGTCACGGAGCTCACTCCGATAGTGTGTCGCTATCATTATTTATTGTTTTTATTATATTCCCGGGACACATTTCCGACACATAATTTTTTTAAATAAATTTTTCCTTATATTTCTCTTAAGAAATATGCATTTGTTGAAGATTTCCTCATCTAAACACTATATAGGGTTTTTTTCTAAATACAGTAGGCAAAACTGTTAAGTATACATGCAACTAGAAGTTGTTCACAGGGCTCTGCGAATGCTGGGTGGTCAAAACTAAGCCAATAATACAATTTGCACAACAGAAAAAACTGATATTTAATGCGTAATTTTATGTACGAGACACTTTTGGCTTAGTTTTGACCACCCAGCATACGCAGAACTCTGTGAACAACATCTATAATAACAACTTTGTCATATTGTATTTTTAATGTATATAAAATCATGTTTCCTCGAAGTAGTAATTCCCGTATAGTAGAAATAATTTGCTTGCTATCAAATCTTTCTGTGACTCGTTGAACTGCACCGTTACTAATCGCATACGGGTGATCAAGTAATTTAGTTAATTTTGTATAATATTGTAATTAGAAATAAATGTTCTGAGATTTATTTTTGTTGGTTTTTATACGATATACCGGATATACCCGTATTTTTTACTGTTTACACATACATTTACTTTTTTAAATGACTGATATAATGAATAAACTTACTTTACATTCGTAATGTACCTACTTTCCAAAAATGTCAACAAATGTGCATTTGGCCAAACCAAATTTGTTGAATTTGCAGCGCAAAATGAACTTTATGGTCGATCAAGCTATTTGGTTTACATTTCAACATGCAAATTACATTGTGAAATGTAAACCAAATAGCTTGGTCGACTGTACACATAAAGTTCATTTTGCGCTGCAAATTCAACAAATTTGGTACTACTCGTAGTTATTCTAAAATAAACTGAATTTCTACTAAGATAATAGAAAAATAAATTCGTAATAAATAAAATAGTAAAATAAATTCGGGACAATAATTTGACAAAACTCGCAAGAGTACCTCCTAGGTTAATACATTACCGCCATGAGTAGCAGTGTTATCAATAGTCAAGATATTATAATAATTCAAAACTGCAAGTAAGGCACAAGTAAAATATAATAGGTACTATATAAATAAAACTATATAATACACTAATACACTTTATTGTTTTCATTGTTGAATCAAGTAATCAGTCTAATTACCTATGTTAATTGTTGTTTGTTCAGTCAAGGGAAAAATCAGTGAAATGACTGTGTACTTACAAAGCTAGGACCTTTTTCAAAATTAAATATACCTACGCACGACTAACGTTATAAGTCTGACAAACAGTCTCGAGACAGCTCCGACACAAGTACTATTGTAACTTACTGGGGCTGCCTCAATTTATGTGTGACACAATGTTTGAGAAGTAATAAATATTTTTGTATTTGTATTTTTTGTAGATAATCGGTTGCTCCATGTAAATTACTGGTATTCAGCTGCATCAGGTTAGACGCGAAGCCGACCTCAACATAATTGGGAAAAGGCTACTAGGCAGATGATGTTGTGATGTGTTCCTTATGATGTCAAGGTGTCTCGATACGGGCTGCGGGACTGTTCGAAAGAGATACCGCGGCCCCGGAACAGTTCTAAGAAGGAACATGGATGGGTTTTATGGTCAGTAAAAGTCTGACGCTCCCTTCCGCTCCGCCCAGAGCGAGAGGAGTAATTTGATGATTTTCCATCCGCAAAAAAGGGCGTCTCGAATTTCGACGTAGGCTATGCCGCAATATTTCGACACATTGCACTTTGAACGCGTTTTGCATCGTCATGTGTACATAAACAATAATGTTTTATCTGCTGGATTTGTGAGCAAAACTTAATCAAAACGGTTATCTTTTACACAAAAAAAAGAAAGTCATTCTGAGTTGCTGACAGACTTTATCCTGTCTGATGTCACTAAGGTTTGATGAGTGAAAAGCGTGAGTTGCCTGGACAGGCAGAGTCAGCATAGCTATTCACAACGCTTCGATTCGGAAAGTCGTATGTCTATCTCGCTCGATTTCGTAATGTCAAAACAAGACTTTCCGAATCGAAAATCGAATCGAAGCATTGTGAATAAGGGGCCAGGTTTAACTGTCCATTTAAGGCCAGCGCACTCCGGGGATGGTATCAGGGAACAGCATTTTATCTTTATTCGACACAAATTCATACGTAGTTATTGGTAACAAGATGCAAATTCCAATGTTTAGAGATCCACACCAAGGCATCAAAAGGCATTTCCCTTCGCAGCTTTGGACATTGGAATCTGTGTCTTGTTACCTCTTGCTACGTACGAATTCACGTTGGGTAGCCTACTTAGAATCTAGCGGTAAAATGTACCTTGTGCTGTGTCCTTTCACAGATGAAAGGACTGTCTTATTTCTACCCAAATATTGAAATCGGTAGATTTACTCGTGATTACCCTTCCCACAATCCAATTCAACTCATTCATTTATTGCATCAAATATGGTAGGTCCATGAAGTTCTTATATAAAATATTTAGAAACACATTTGGCCAAAAAATAGCATGCAATAGTTCAGGTTTTTACAGTTATGATATTTATTATTATATAATACATTTTTTAGTTTGTCTACATAACAGTTAAATATGTATGTGCTTAATAGTATAAAATTTACAGGGACACTTTTGAAAGAACTCATCTATCGAATAAAAACACTCTTCCAACAACCACGTCCGCAACGCAACACAAAACTTATTGAAGGGCACAAAAAAATGTCTGTCACCGTGAAGAGTGAGCTCACAAAAGTATAATGGTGTAACTTCCAATGATTTTAATCATTGCTTATACCTTCCACTAAGCCCACGATGTGTACTGGTCATATCCATATGCAAGCCGAATCCAAACTTTTGGTTCGGGGGGGAACAAACATTGAAACAACCATATGTGAACTGTGTAAAAAACCGCTATACCTACTATAATTTTAAATAACCTAAAGTACTTAGGTACCGTAGTTTATGATCCCGTTTATTTTTAGTCAGATTTCGGGGGGGGATAAAATAAATCCCAACAACCCCCCGCCCCCCCTGGGTAAGTGCCTGTCCATAGGACATCAGCACACGTGATGTGACTCCACTGGACCAACATCATAATTTTAAGTACATCTGTACCTCACCTCTCAGGAAGTTTTCCTTTGAAAGTATAAATTCAGAAGCTGATCACGTTCGCTCTCTAATCAACTAATACTTCCGTAACTCTTTACTTGCCTACCTAATTTATTTAGCGTTATTTTTGTGTAAGTTACAAGATTGAGGAAGGGGCCGAAGTTCCACGTGGAAATATCTAAATGGTAGGTAATATAATATCGTACCTATTGTCTTCATAATCCATTCATCAATTTGTCTTGTTATCATAATTATCGTGATTGATAAGATTCCGATGGATCTAAATAAGCAGACAAAATATTATGTAAGATTGATGGCTACTTGAATAGATTCAAGTTCGAACCTGATAGGAGTCACGTTATTGTTCTATACGATAGAATTGGAATTTCCGCTCAAATATTCGACAACGGCTTCTTGCGTAGTGTACTTTATACAGATACCTGCTATATATCGATCTGATAGGTAGTAAGCTTGATAAAACCAAAAGACAAGCGCAAACTGTAAGAATAGTATATTTTATATCGAGGGACTAAACGAAGCCATAATATACCAGAGGTGGTTTGACTCCCGAGCGTGCGAGGGAGTCAATGAAACCGAGGGTATATTAAGTTGGCGTTTAGTCTCGAGGTGCAAACTGTACTTCCGCAATATTCCCGGCAAAAGATTATCTATTACTTTTCACTCCCTAGGGACTAAAGTGACTCCCGCTTCGTAGGGCTATATTGGCGTACTTTTAGAGCATGAGAAGTGAAAAAAACTTTTCATCCCCCCATCTCGGAAAGAGTATTTTTGCTCTTCGATATCTGAGTGCAAAAGTCGTTTTTATCCTCTAGAGGATAAAGTAAATTGAATTTAGAACATCGTGTACACTAAGTTTGTGAATTCAAAACATCATTAAACCTATTTACTTCTACCTCCATGGTGCCGAATTTATCATAGGTACAACCTTTTTTAATTTGTTAAAAACTCAGACTCGGAACCTTCTTGGTGTACTTTTATAATTTGCTTTGCGCGCGCCATTTTCTTGTCAGGTCAATTGTTAAAACCTTAGGTTAAAAACAAGTGAAAAACGTAAAATAAGTGGTTTTGGCGACGAAGAAGTTTATTTGACGCCAACAGAATTGACTGAAAGTGTTAATAATGCGCAAATGAGCTTTCTCCCTCAACAATCACGCGAGAAGGATTTGAAACAGTACGATATTAAAAATATTGAAAAAAAAATAGGTAGAAAATGCCCAAGGCATTAAGTCCGCCTTTGTACAGTTTTTACTTGTGCATAAAGTTTTAATAAATAAATAAATAAATATTACACTCAACTTAACTAACTGTAGCAACGTTACTTTAAATTTTTCTTAATTGTACCTAAGTATTATTTGTTATAATTTAAAGATTATTCTGTAATACTTACCTATCATAATGTAGTAGTTAACACCTAAACTGAAATAAAAGTATCTTGTGATTGTAAATGTTTTTTTTTTGCATTTAGTAATTTCCTCGCTGAGGTGGGATGAAAAGTTACGTGTTGCACTCTAGTGCAAAGATTTTTCACCTCGTGCTCTTTTGATTCTCTCGCTAACGCTCAGGATTCTAATTTTTGAATCACTCGCTGCGCTCGTGACTCAATTTTAGAATCCTTCGCTTGCTCGGTTATCAAAATTGAGCACGCGGTTAAAAAGCAACATTGCACTCTTGTATAACAAATAACTATTAATGTGTTGTTCTTAAAACTCCATAGGAGCAAGTACACGCTCAAAATATTATATGGAAATAAATGTCAACGCCTGTGTGCGAAGAATCATACAGGTACCGAATTCATGGTTTCAGTTTTTGCATTGGTGTCTGGTGTCCCTTAGGGCTCATTAGTGCGCGATGTATGTGTTCTCGCGAAAGAACGCGCACGGCGGCGCCGCGCCGCCGCGCCGCTTCTCCGTAATTGAGCCCTTTGCTAAAGTACTAGGTATTTAAAATCAACTTTATGTATTTCATTTATAGAGAATTACTTACCCACCTGTAGTTCTAACACCCAGATAAATTAGATTTGTTTTATCGGTAAACCACACTAGTTATCATTGTTATCAAAATTGTCCCCCTATTAAATACTTACCTCTTTGAAACAATGGATAAATTAATGTTAGTACTATATTGTACCTACTTCATTTATCGATTTTAGGTACTTACCTATCGTACAATAGGTATGTAATATAAAATGACTGCGTGCTGAATGTGACTGTGCCTGCCTCGTTGGTCTAGTAGGCTCAGCGAACTACTGGGCATGAGGGCCTGGGTTCGATTTCCTGGTCGGGCAGAGTTATTAGGTTTTTCAATCAGGAATTGCTTGGTAGCAGCCACGTCTGCATTTGTTCCCGGGAGGTGGCAAATATGGCAATAGACACTTGGGACTTAAGCATAGGTAACTGGTGAAATATACAGGGTTATTTGTATAACACCGACAACCTCTCAGGACTGTGTTACTAACATCATAATCAACAACTTTTGTTCCATGACTTTTAAAAATTCATCATATTTTAGTTCATCAAATTTTCGTACAAAAATAAAAATATTTAAATTGAACGCTCTAAATGTTAAGAAATCTATGCGAAGCAAAAGAAAGCGATAGTACAATAGTGAGGGGAGCGGGGTCAGGGCGGCGAGGGCCCGTAAAACCGTTCAATTTAAATATTTTTATTTTTTTTATGAAAATTTGATGAACTAAAATATGATGAATTTTTAAAAGTCAAAGAACAAAAGTTGTTGATTATGATGTTAGTAACACAGTCCTGAGAGGTTGTCGGTGTTTTACAAATAACCCTGTATAAGGTGTATCTATTCATACACGAAATCGTTATGAGCAAGTTTTACTATGGGACCAAACCCTGAATCGCGAAAAAAATATCAGCTGTTCCCTACAATATGTTCGCTTCTCGTCAAAATGTATGGAACAGCTGAATTTGTTTTCGCGATTCAGGGTACCTATGTTCCCGAATAGTGAAAGTTGTTCAGAATGTCATGAGTACAATGACCCCTTAAGAGATTTCGTGTATGAACAGATACACCTTATAATATGTGTGTGCCACCTGCGCTTCTGCCTATCCCTTCAGAGATTACAGGCGTGAGTGTAACGAATGTGAGTAATCTCAATATTCGATTTTCCCCGTGACCCTGGCTTGGCACAGTTTGTTTTGATTTCACAAATTATAATCATTATTATTGTGGGTACCTAATAGCTAGGTATATACACTACACTTTTTTTTACAATGTCGTGAACTTGCGCTGTCTGGTGTAATTTTTTCTTATCGATGCCAAGAAAAGGTGATTACCCCTTTGGAAAACTTTCTGGAAATTTATCACAGCAGCAACAAATAAGGAATAGATAGATAGGTATACATATATGGGTCTGGGTGAATAATAAAGGAGAATAATTAGGTACTTAGTAGGTATCTGTTTACAAAGCCATTCATCTTCTGTTCTACTTAGTTACGACCTATAGGTAGCTTCAAGTCTATTCACCTATCATGCAAACTGAAACTAGAAAGTAGAACAACCCCATCACACTATTCCCAAACCACGGCAACTCCTGAAAGCCAGGATCAACAGCGGCGACCGCCAGAAAAGCGCCGAGACAATGAAGCTCGACGAAGTCCCAGAGAAACAATTTAACTGTCTTGGATCCCACAACGAAATTAATCAGAAAATTATAGCGGAGGAGTAAGTAAGAAACAAAGTAGAACTGTCTTTCGTTTTAATAAAACAATGTAATAACATTGCATCGACTAATTATGTACTATAGGTACTTAATAGGTGATGTAACTGCTAACTACTATTGGTTACGTCAAACAGATTCCTCGATTAACATTGGAATTGTAGCTCGATCATCCGCTGTTACGCATTCCATTATAAGAACTTATTTTAAAACGTACATATCTACTACCAAACAGGATTTAAATGATTTAAAATCACTCCGAAATTACAAGAACATTATAAAATTACGCAACAATTAATATTCTCATCGTCATTGCAATGTTCTTCCCCTTAAACGCGCGATTTAATTGCTTATGTAATTGTATGTTTTAATTACCTAATTAAAGTAGTAGTTAACAGATGAATAAATGCCAAATGGTGTGATTTATTTACGCAGTACAATATGATACAATAACAAAAAACAGACATATATCTACTACTTTGACTTTAATTATGAGTTTCATGACACTTTGTAGTAGGTAGGTAGTGCTTATCATCGCTGACTTTTAAGTGGCGCCTCTTAAATTGTATCAGTATCGGTTTTGCCAAACAGGAAAATTCTACAATGAATTTTGATTGTGAATGAATAAAGGCCTAGTCACACACAATGTTTGGATATGCTTGAAACAAATACATTGAAAATAAAACAGTCGAATGACGTCAATTACGTGTCGGTTATGTGCGGTAAAGTCTAGAACTCGACTTCATACCTACATGAGGGCCGGAAAAATAACCTAAAAGCGGATTTCACCAATAACGCAATCAGGACATCTAAACGGCGTTTAAGAGCTATCAATGTCAAGATCGCATAACTAACTTCATTTACAGTTCCTGAACGCGGCTTACATGTATTTGATTGAGTCCAGTTTCATTGTGAAAACCGAAACACTTTGAAACTCGAACGTAAGGGTACCTATGGTAAACAAAAACAAAGGCACCCCATGTAAGGCCTAGTATATTACTAGTTTGATTGGATTCCAGGTACCAGGACAATGAGCGGAAAGCCTACCTACTATAATAGAGACTACACAGCAGTGACCACAGACATTATTATCCTTAGTAATAGTCTTGATGGAATTTACGCGATGTGCCGACTGGTGATGACGTCGATTCTTCTTTATCTCTAGGTACTAGAACTGTCAAACGCACGTCAATAATAACATTGGATTGTCTGCAGGTAATTCTACGAAAACAGGACTAATTGCTAAAAAACACTACGCGGTCCAGACCGCCCCTACTGCTGCACGAAAGAAACTACGCGACCCGCCGTTTCTGCTATGATCTACGAAAAACTACGACTTTTTGGTTCGAACCACTACGCGAATCACCCTTTCTGCTACGCAATACTTCGTGCAAATTGCTGTTTCTGCTACGAAACACTACGAGAACCGCCCCTAACTACTACGAAAAAGACACTGATAATGTCTTGATTGATGTGTTTTGTCGGGTAGTTGAGTGCTACTTCAAAATACTTCCTTAATAAGGTTTTCCTTAAAATATTCGACACTATCCGACAGTATGGCACCACTTCTAATCTAAATAATGTTTTTGTGACGCAGATCGATATTATGATAATCTAATCTAACTTCCTGTCGCATATTTATTATGTTTATAACTCGAAAATGTTTTCCTTTTGTGTTGTAAGGTGGGCAATCCTTTTTCAGCAGAATTCTTGCTAATACGTTCATCATTTCTAGAGCCCTTTTTCATGGTTAGTAGCTAAACTGCTACATGAGTACGTTGTCTTGTGCTTCTGTAGCTACGTGCTACGTATTTCTCTTTTTGTGTTCAGCTAAGATACACTGGTTGCGTAAGAACTTCACGCTTTCTTAGCACGGTATATCACCAAAACTGTGTTCAATTTGCGTCATTTAATAAGATGCCAGTAACCGGTGTCTTGAATTATATACGGAAAGGGTTTTCTCCTAAACCACAGTATACAAAGATACGGGTTGCGCCTCATCCAGCAGCTCGGAATCGCATTTTCCACGTGCCTATCCTTTTCTGACGGTCCGAACAGTCATTCGATAGAGCGGGAATGCTGTCCCCCGCGGCAGCATCAACGATGAAGTCGGCAGCATGCGATCCGTGCTGCTAGATGAGGTTCAACCCTAAATCATGGAGCCATTCGTTTCAGCATAAATGAAGTGTCTAATCTATACTGTTGTAGTTGTTTTCTTTGTTCCATTATCATCAATGAAATTCAGCCGATAGTTATTTGGATAAATGAAAAGTACTTACTATTTATTATCTTGTTTTTCAAAAAACAATTCTGTTATCGATGCCTAATTTTATCTCTTATCAAAGACAGTATCGGCCGATTTCCAAGAATTGAGGATGTGCTCAATTCCAATGATATAAATAAAATTAGCGTGTTTTTTGTGTCCGGTTGGTGTGTTTAGGGATGGTCAAATTAAAGGATTGTATATTTTTTCTAAATTATTTTATTCCCTCTATCTCTTTCTTTTTTTCATAATTCTTATGATATCTTAGCACTATTTACAGTTTGTATAAATTAAAGTAGTAATAGTTTATTTTACACAGTAAGCTACTATTGTACAACACACTTTCATTGATCATGAAAGACTTGACTACTTCAACTGTACCATTCAACATAAATCCGAATGATTAAAAATAAAACAAAATGATTGAAAATAAAAAAAGAAAAGTGATTGATACAATTCAACAATTTTGACATGGTAACACTACCGATTGATTTGAACAGATTAATTACAAAACAAACTTAAAATTGATCTCAAGATTTAGATCAAAAATAAAAACTCAACACCAAGTACCAAATGGAAAAAAATAATTTAGTAATAGGAAGAGAGTGCCGACATCACACCGTCAATTACAACAACAATAAATAACGTTTAAATTAAATAAATGGCACAGACCAAATTCTACAACCATATTCGGTACATGGTGAAGTGAATATATTTCTTTTATCAAACATAATTTCGGTTGAATATAATAACAAAATAATAATTTCGTATGTTGATTTATATCCGAATAATCACGATTTAATATAACCAAAAATAATATAATCAAAATAACTCTATGATGGAAGCAACTGATCATTGTGCAACAAAAGAACTATCACTTCTGCGTAACAACGTAATGGCAATCAAGTAATCGCTAAATAACATCGGTGGAGATCACAATTACACGATATAACTTTATATAAATACAAAATATACATAGGTCATTTACCTAACACTACAGCAACAACTTCAATGCAATATACCCATCTATATTGATGTGAAATTGATATGATTACATTAGGCTTATGAGGAATTAACATAGTAGTTAACTGAATGCTTCATATAAATAACTCATTCTAATGATGGACGGGTCGGTCCGGAGCGCCCAGTCCTATGCACAGCAAGGATGGATCGCTTGTCGATTGCATGTAGATCACGAGAACGCGATATCAGTCTCACTTATTCTGTCATTATGAACGTTACGACTATACCACAGCTCGCAAAAGCCTGAACGAAATAGTGCCAATAAAAGCCGCATAATCCTGCATCTGCCTGCAGTAGCATTGTTACAGTGCGTTTGTTTTGCATCGGTCGAGTTATGCGATTCTTATTGTTTCACGTCCGAGCTTCTACGTTTATAAATTAGTAGCGCGTGTCCGGGACGGGCCAGCCGCCCGGCCGCTTGATCCTAATCACTAAATTAAAATCTCGACAGAGACAAAATATTTGGCTTGGGGTACTTCTTACTGAAAGTTGGATATTCGGACGAACAGCGTAGGACTATTTCAGTGAGGACGACCGCAAGCCTCAGTAGGCCGGAATAACTTAAGTTAAATTCATAAATAAGGAAACCCAGGGCGCGTCGCGGGGAGAGCCGGGAGCGATGCGACGCGCCGGAGCGGTGGCCCGATGCCAGCACCGGGAGCGAGGAGCGAGGAGTCAGCTGTGCGGCCGTTACAGGCAGTCGTCGTGCACGTCCACGTCCGGCACCAGCTGGTCGTGGCTGGCGGCGGCGCGCGGCGGCAGCTCGTTGTGCGGGTCGCGCGCCAGCCACGGGTGCCGCAGCACATCCCGCGCGCTCAGCCGCTCGCACGCCTCCCGCCGCAGCAGCGAGCGGATCAGGCACTTGCCCCGCGACGACAAACACTCCGGCACCACGAAGTAACCCCGTGATATCTTAGCGAACAGCGATGCGTGCTCAGAGTCGTTGAATGGATACCTACAAACAAAAAAAAAACATAACGTTAATCATCGGTAATCAACAGTCCAGAGTGATCGATGGGATATCCTGGATAGACTAATCTATTGAATCTGTCCCACTAACTAGCAAAAAAGTCGGCAAAAGGTGCTTATCGCATTTCGAAAGATAAGTCCGAAACATAAAACATCGGCCGAGAGTAGAGCCCTTAATCGCCAAGTTTTTACAAAACGTGGTCCCAATTAATAGCGATCCGATTGTCATTTAGAAAGGGCAGCTGCGAACCAAAACAAAAACTCAGGTACGATTGAACCCTTCCGGCGACAGGTGATGCGGCGATTGCAGCCAAATCCCGAATTTCGTATATAAATTACGGGTGCGAGTCCGAAAAAAAAGGTAGAAAACAAAGGCTCGCGAACGGCAGGTGCCTGCGGAGGTGGGGCGCAACGTCTTCGCCACATGACCGCGGCAGGTGCGGCGAAGATTTCACGAGCCTCATTTATATGTGGGTGATATAATTGTTAGCCGTTGGCGCGTAACGGCCGACAGGTGATCATCCCCACGGCTCCGTCGTCAACGGTCGCCGCGACCCTCACTTTGTGATCTCGACAAACGGTAAGTCCCACGCCTCGCAGGTGAAGACGCCCACCCTTCGCCCTAAGCATTCGATATGCGTGTTTAATTGCTGCTAACCTACATTTTGTTTTCGGACCGGATCCTTACTCTTTATACACTTTATTCTATGCATAAGGGTGAAGCTAAGTTGGTATTAGATACGCACCTTCCAACGAGCATGGTGTACAGTATGACGCCGAGGGACCACATGTCCGCTGCTCGGCCGGAGTACGTCCGATGAGCTCTGAGGATCTCGGGCGACACGTAGGCGGGACATCCTCGCTTGTCCTGAAGTAAATCCTCCTCAGGATCGTCGAGAACTACTGCGTCTTCTAACGACTCTAGTTTTAACGTCGTTCTGAAACAAAAACATATAGAATTTAGTTTTAAGATCCAGGAAGTTTTGGAGCGGAACATACATGAGAGATGTTCGCATACATAATTCAAATTGCATTCGAGGGCCCATTTAGCCGGTTACATTGTCAGTTCGCGTGCGTTTGACGTGCATGACCAGTGACCCATATAAATTGCGATCGTTTGCCTATAATGCACAGGCGTGATACGCAGTCGTCCGACCGAAATGAATCCGTTTGTGCACAAAGCTTTGTCGGTCCACTATTAACGATTCGCGCACTCTGCTAATTATTATTAAAGCGTTAAATGTGTTCGCGTTTACGTTGCAAAATTATTCGGGGATACGGCGGTGTATCGGTGCGTATGCAACAATAATGTCATGTAAATAATTACATAGCGAACCATAAAGCTGTTCGGTGATGCAATAGGTTTTGTTTCATCACATCGGGCTTTAGGCTCGCCGTGCGCGACCTCGTATTTCACAGAGCGGCCGCATCGTTTCGAAATGCATTATTAAATGCACAGTTGGAAACATTACACCGGCTGCGTCGTGTATGATTGAATGTAAACCAACTCCAATCGGGCGACAAACGGGACTTTTCGATCTTCGGTTTCATGGGAACGCATCGAGCTTTGAGCGTACTGGCTTGCTGAGTCAAACGTATTGCGCGCTTTACCACTGCCAAGTTGATCGCATGGTAACTGAGGCGGTTGCTAACATTTTATTTTAATAACTACGTCAAAGGCAAACAGGAGGACAGGTGCGCGCAGAGCGGTTTCGATGCAGCAAAATCAACATATGCATTAAACGCACACATGCATCAGGTATTTTTAGCCGACTTAGTAATAATAAACAGGGGGAATGGAGAGCTTAACCGATTTGAAGAGCAGCTCCTGTACTATTTATACACAACGAACCCTATAATTGTCTAAAAGGAATGTCGAAACGAATTGTAACATTCGATCGTGAGGAAATGTGTAAGTTTCGATTGGCCGTGCGTATTCCGAAAGCTGAAGGCAATAAATATCAAGTTTGCTCAGAGCGCTGTTACAAAACCTACGAGTTGCGGTCTCAGCTGTTTGACAAATAGTCTGCGGACGTACGCAAGACTCGCTGGAGCTCACGGCACAGGAGATCGCACTGCCAATAGCTGCCAGCGAGGGCATATTAGACCGTAGCGCGGTATTAATAACGCGTTGCGATACTTCTAGATGTTAGATAAACGATTGCTATTTATTATGAACACATTTTACCAAGTGATCGTGTCGTGACAATATGGAGCGGTTGGCTCCCGCTAAAGGTTACTCTCGTTAAGACTGTCGCAACAGCGGTCTCTTATCAAGTGAAATATTATGCGCTGGGCCAGCGAGACACCTCGCGAATTAGTTGTGCCGTACGCGCGTACAGTTATGTAAAGTCCAGATGATTGTAGTAATGATGATGTAGAGTAGATGCAAGCGGGATGCGCGGTGCAGTGGTCGTGCGTGGCTGGGCACGTGCGGCGCCGCCAGTTAATCGTCGGTGTAGCAACAGATCCGCTGTGGGAACTAGTTGACGAAACGCGTGACGTCAGCCTGCAACTGCACTCCGGCCCTTTTTTGTAATTCATCAGTGAGCGGAGCCGAGTCTGGAGGGCGTCCTCGTATCCGTTTAGGTCTCGCGACTGCGCAACTGATCCTAATTAAATCCCTACAACGGCAAGGCTAAAGTGCGATGTCTGCAGTTGCAATCGATTCGAATTTCGCAACGTGTAAATAAGTTATACGGTGTCGTAACGCGGTCGGAAGGTTGGCCGGATTTCCGAGCGTGTTCCGAGCGGTGGCCTCCAAGGATTCTCGCGGTGTCTCGGACGCGGGCTGCGGCCCGCGGGCGAAAGGACACCTCGGCTTTACGCAACGCAACGCGCGGTACGCACAGCGCACACGCAGCCTGCCGGAGACCAGCCACCGCTCTGCGCGCCGCCCCCATATCTAATGCAGTCGTGAACTCGTGACGTACCTACCCGAAACTTAACAGTCTCTATTACTAAATTGACTTACGTTTACAACTTCGCAACGGTGTTAACGAAATATTTCGTTAAAATTACACGTTTGTGAGTTACGTTCTCCTTAACATTTCTTGGTCAAGTTTGTCTATAGGTGAATCGTCAATACGTTCATGTTTCGAGCGCTATCATGTTAGTTTAATGTGTTGGTACAATGTCGCACTTCGTTTATTAAGATTGATAGTGATATGAATGAGCTGAGCAGTATCGGTATCAGGCGCATGTGGAGCGTGTCGGCTGCTCGGCCGGCGCTCGGTGTGGGAGATCGCCCACAATTAGCGGGATGCGCCGGCGCGCGTTTCGCAACCACCGCTATTGCTCAACTCAACCCTGACAGTTTCGTAACAAACAATGGCAGTCATCGAGACACAGATGCACCACACATGCATGCACTTCCTGCTCGAGTTTGTATCGCCGCTGCCGCTGTATGACGAATACTTGCGCAAGCGCTAGGAAACGCTTCATAACCGAGTGTACACAAATCGGAGCCGATGTGTCAGTTGCACAGATTGCGAAAGGCTCTATTTTAATAGCCGAGTCAACAATGTATAATTCGACTTTGACGCTCGATATCAGCCGTTTCCGAACCGACAGTCGACAGTGCGGCTCGGTGGCGCAGCGGTTAGTCACAGGTTTTCGTAACCCGCATTGTAGGGACATGTGATGTTGTAAGCGCGATGCCAGTTGCCACACCGCCACCGCGGAGATGCCGCCGGGATACGTTGGGAAACCATCCCGACCATGCCCAATTATATGTCGGCTGTTATGACGCAACTGTTCTCCGGACGTTTCATGAAAGCTGATTGATACCACATCGAAACCAAATCAGACCTTAACTTCTTGCTCGTCTTATCTTGGTCGGCGATGCGAGATTCACACGTTTTATGCCGATTTTTATTGATGTGCCTATTTAAATAAGAGTCACCGCGTACTATCGCATGACAACTGTGTACACTCATAATGTACATTCCAGAATTTAGGTCTCAAAACCGCGCTGGCAGCGGCACAGTTCGCTTTATCAGAGCGCCGATAACGAAAGTCGAACTGAGTTTTGAAACCGAGCGTTGGGCCGCTTGCGAAAACGCTAATGTGAACATCGGTTGCAAAATTGTTTTAGTTTAAAAATCGAATGCTGTGACAATGGTGGCACGGCCTAGCTCGTGGACCGCTGGCAGGCAGCGAGATGTCACACCCGTGACATTTCATCGGCGCTCGTCTGTCGGTGAAGTAAGGAGATCAAGTAGCGCAACTGCGGTGTGGCCGTATTTGGCAGGCGGGCGGCGTCCGCGCACCGCCGCGTGTCACAATGGCGTGGATTATGAGCCGCGTTGCGATATGGCATGTTGCAAGTTCGGGCGGCGGTCCAAGCGCCTCCGCCGAAATAATCCCGTGTTGCAACGCGCGGACTGCGGAACGGGCGCCACTCCAGAGCCCGTTGCGCAAACGCACTACCGCACGCAATTGGCCAATTGCGCGCGCACCATCTCCGAGTGCCCGACGCGCGCGACGTTTACGAAACGTACGATACCGTTCGATGACCCGCGCGCTTCTATTACGCGACGATTGTGTAATGAAAGAAAGCGGCCGGAATGCGTGCGCAAAAAGTATCCAAAATCTCGTCGAATTCCGTCTCGAATCGTTGCAATTACACCGTTACGCGACGTCGTGTTAAATCCGGTGAGCGGTCGACTTTCTAACGCGGGGTCGGTGTACGCGGCGGCGTGTCGCAACAATTTCTCCGAGCGGCCGTCGCGAACGAAGAAAGCGCGACCTCAGCGGCGTTTTGCAATCGCACGCCCGCACCGCTGGCGCTGGAGAAAGACACGCTGAGCGCCGTAGAAAGCGTACATCGACCCGAGGCCCGGCCACGGCAGCGGCACCACTACCAGTACACCACCCGCTAACCGCAGGGAGAGGCTTGCATCAGTGGTGTTAACAAGATTCCTGCAGACTCCTGCGACCGCAGCAGCACGAGCCGCTTAGCATAACAGTAGTGTTCCGCGTGTGGCGCGATTGGGCAAGTGTGCCCCGCGTTACGCAAGTCGCGATAAAGCGCCGCATGTCACACTCGTGAAACACTTCCGTTCATTGACTCCTTCCCGATATAACTGCGTTGTCCGTTTCGAAATACTTTCGCCGGCCGACGTAGCACACGTGTGAGGACACTGGGCCACCGAAAAAACAGCGTGTTGCATCAGTACTCTTTAAGGGTAATTTGTTGGTTACGCTTAAGACATGTTCTCAAAGTCCCTGGCGCCGGGGGTCCCGCCGACGTACACAACCCAGATGTCGCAATACCTCGCGTAACACACTGCTCAAGTCTAATTTAAACTAAGGAATTCTGTCGTGCAGGATATTACACGAAGAATCAACGGGTAACCGGCTCACTAGCACGTTTGCGTATTCACTTTCATAACTCGTTGTTACGTTTTAAACTGACTTTTCCAAGTGTTGGGAAACGTGCGAGTAAAAAGCTGGTGCTCCCACATCGCGGACGAGTAATCATCGTCATTACACCAGTATTACGTGTAGAAAGAAAAAATAAGATTATCGTGCGACAGACTGTGATTAGTTACGACGATAGCTTTCACGCTAACGATGACACGTAATTACACAAAAAGTAATGTCTCGTTTCACCGTACGATCGTACGTCGGCCTGCAATCATGTGAGGACACCTGGCGACAGGTGCGCGTGGCGAGCTCGGTAGCTGTATAACGAGTACCAGTACCACCATAAAGGGCAGCTGTGCGATGTATGTCGCTCGACAGATGCGGTCTAGATCGCTCGATAAATAAAAAGAGCAAATCCGCATCCGTATGCGTCCGCGCAGCTTCCGCCGCACGCAGCCGGAATCGCCGATTGTTTCACTCGCAATCGTTTCCTCCTCATTACAAAGAGTCGGAAGTGCTAAAGGTGCGAGATGAATGCTCGCCCGCGCATGTTATTCAATATAGGTTAGAGCAGTTGGCACATTGTAAGGGTTGCGATACAGGCAATGGAAATTAGAACGACGATTAATCATGAAAGCTATGCCCGCTGGTCGGACGACGCAAGAGCTTGCGATATGTAGCGAACGGAGTAGAGTATTGCGAACTGGCGAGGCAATGCCGAGCATTACTGAAACAGTTGGTTAACTATTGGATCTGGCGAGTGGCGCAAATGTATGGAAAAATTGAACGAGACAATGCTTCATTGACTTTACGGCTGATTTATATGCGCGGAGCAGAGCATCCTAAAACCTTTGGTAATGCAATGTTTTGTAACGACGCCGGCGTCGTTTAGGCACAGAACGTTTCGCATAGTTATCGCAATGTATTAAACGCTGGTCCTTACGCTCCATTTCATAATGTGGTTTGCACAACACTCGAAACAAGCGCGCATTTGTCTCTCGTGCACGTCGACTGACTTGTTCTAGCTAACTAGTTCCACACTCATTACTTTTGGGCTAAAAACTAGTCAGTATCAGAAATTAACATGTTTCTGTAGAAGCGAAACAGAAAAACGAAATGTAATCAATCGTGAATAATAAACAAAATGATAATGAAACTTCAGACATTAACATGGGTACGAGGCGGTATGGCGACATTTTGACACCAATAAACCGTTTTAACATTTCGTATAAAGACAATAAACACAATGTAATCGTACATAAGTACAAAGCAGGAATGAATGACGCAGGATGATTTCGAAAACGCGAAATAAGCGATGTTGCGATTTCGCCTTGTGAAATACATTTACTTCGTGATTGCAGAAACGCGTGGGACGACAAATAGGATTAATCTCCGTCGATTCCTAAGTATTACGAGACAAAATAGCTTTTTATACTCAACGGTACACAATTGAATCATTTCCAGTGAAATTATAAGGTAAATCTGTCGAGAATACTCCGATTTGTGATGGCCTCAAATCGTTTTCCTATTCAAAATCATCAGTACTGTGTTTAAGGTATAAATTGAGGTAACGACCTGTGTTGCTCCGGTTATCGCGATTTTTATCATCATTTCACTCATATCTTATCTTCATAAAAAACCTTAAAATTTTCACTACTTGTTTATTTGTTTAGTTGGCAACGTGAGTGATAAGCAAATATTTTGTAATCTAATGAGTGAACTGTTTGTTGTGTTACACAATCTAGTTCTAACTTATATATTGGTCGTTCGTTGCGAAAATGTGTTACATATAACATGCACTTATTGTGATGCCATTGGTATGGAAATGAGTTGCGTCGCGCGGTGCACGAGTGCTGCTTATATACAAGCTGAGCATTGACGTTATGTAGGTGGCTTCTGGGAACATATCCCATCCCACCGCGTGATTTGAATTCGATTCGAGCTAAACGCCGCCATTATTCACGAACAACGTCAATATAAAAAGTGGGTAAACAAAAAACTTGTTAGCAAACAGAATTACTCGTAGCTCCGGTACCGCTAAGTCTCTCGCGCCGAGTGCTTGTGCTTACATACCGCGATCATTATCTGAACTCCATCGAACAGCAACAATAGCTATAGTACTGGGGTCCGTACGACCCCAATGTCGCCGCAGGTACTGTCGGCTCACCGCGATAAGACACGCAAAACCATTTACTACATTCCCCTACAACTAGAACAGAATTCTTCGCGGAACACGACATACATCACTACGTGCGCTATAGTTAACATGTTTGACAGCAAGCAAACGCGGCAATGGACTGCTTATTGATTAAATTACTTGTCAGGAATCTAGAACAAAGGTGGTGCTCGTGCTCGTTCCAGCTTATAAACGCTTTGATATAACAACAAAAGATCGGTAAAACGTGTGGTCCAAGTAAACAATACAAGGAAATTGTATACCGACTACACGCAAGAACTTGATGAAAATTGTTTTGGTCAAAAGTTTGTAAATAAATACTTATCTTTGCGGGATAAAAATCGCGAGTGGAGAACTCGTTTTTACCGTTAAGCATTGCTGAAAACGACGCGTAAACATCGCTAATGAGAACCAGTCCAGAACGGGTTTCCATATTTATTGATTACCGAGAAACAGTGCGATTTTAAGAGATGGCTCGAAATTATGAGTTACTATCAAAATATGCTTACATGACATATCGGTAATCGAAAGCGTAAAAGAACGCAGGGCAGTACGACGAAGAATTTCAAACACCGTACGATTGTGTGAATCGAGAACGTGGATCGAATACGTTTCGAGTGATCGTGGTTGATAAATAAACAGGCTTCTAGGATTCGCGGACAATGCCCTTTGTGTTTTCACACTTATTGGAAGATGTTTGGAGACGTGGTGGAGTTAGCAAGGCACGGTAGTAATATCTCAAGTTTACAGCTACGGTTCGAATGTGGCACGCCAAACAGCGGTACTTTCTGATCGGTACGCTGCCTGCTCGCCTCAGCGAAATGGTACTAGGCCGATGAAAGTATTGATGCCAACGCTACGATATCGTGATAGATAACACCCGGCAGCTTGTGGTTGTAAGTGACTAATACAGAGCTACCAAATATTATTTGTGGCGTAGTATTTTTCTAAACAATGGCATCTACTAGGCTACTCCAATCCGAATCTCCAAAAAGCAGGTGTTTATTTCTGATTGGTAAGCACAAAAACTTAAAGGCTCATACATACATGTCTATTTTTTGTTTTACTCAAAGGTACATCGAACTATGAGATCATGTAAGGATCAACGCTCCCTCGAATCGAAGAAGCAATGATCAACAACATTGAATTAAGATGGCCGGTCTATGCGGGCGTTCACCCCGCGGATACTTTTTTCTAGACGCAATGATGTAACTTGGAAAGTGCGGAAATGGTAATTTCTAAACAGCAACAGAATTACACGGCGACTTATTATATCACTATTCCGGGCATCTCGCTCGCGGATCATGCACCGCGGAGCGGGGGAGGTCACTGAACTTGCGAAACTTCACCTGTCATATCCGAGGGGAGCGAAACAAAGCCGCGTGATATAACCGAAGAAAGTGCGGAAATCTATCAAATTATTAATAAATCGTGCGAACTGATAATTGTAATAGAACTTGCACCGGTGGTGGCGGTGTCTAAAACGATTTAGATTTTGAAATTGGAAGTGGTCGAATTCCAAATTGACATTAGATGCGGTGCGATAGTCGCTTGCACAATGTTGGCGGGCGCAGCGGAAGAGAGTGCGGCGAAACGGCACACGCCGGTGATGCAATAAAGAAAGTGCGGAACTGAAGTAGGTTTTCTAACGCGGTGAATGTACTCTATCCATTAGCATTTTATCATTCGCGTCCGCAGGCTGTGCGGCTGAGGCTCGCCGGCCGACGACCTCGGTGATGTCAGAGGAGCCGATGTATGTGTTATTCGCGTTCGGCAACACAACACTAATAATATATAATACCTTCGGGATGGAAAATTACGATGCGAAATCACGAGCCTACCGCGAGGAGGTTACACAGAGCGTTACATCAAACTCTTGCTGTATTGGAGACTGCAATGAGTTAAGTAACGAGTGTTGTCACACTTGTTTGTTGCAATTACAGAGCTGACGTAATGCGTGCACTGTGCAACTGTAGGAAACATTATTTTTTAGATAGATAGAACATTTTTCATACCCAACAACTAACGACACCAGTGTGAAATAAACACTGAATTTGCAACAAGGTCTTCAGGTCTCAAAAGATTGCAATATTCATAACAAAGCACATGCGAAAAAGAAACGCTTGCAGAAATGTAAGTAACCTACTTAAGTTAGCACTGACATGAATAATTGGTAAAAAAATATGTTAAAAAGCGATATGTCAAGTTCAGTGGGCGCGAGGCCGATGCGCGAGCGCAAGCGCTGCTGGCGGGGAGGGAGGCGGAGGTGCGCGCGGGCCGGGGAGGGGGGTCGCCGGTGACAATGAATGGCAAAGCACCGTTGTACTTGACCCAGTATTCCGGCCGTCACGCCCGCCGGTGCAGCGCTGACGTTCGATTGATGACATGCGTGAGACACGACCACAGTCACTAACAAACGCTACCATTTCTCACATTAGCACTATAATTAACCAGTATGTAGCACAGCGATGGTTTTATGATAAGCCCGACATTGGCGCACTGACCCACTTGGCACCGGCCGTCAGATTTCTTTACGTCAATCAAAGAATATTTCCATCTAGCCGCAGTCGCAGAGCTCGATCGGATGCCATGGATGATGTCACCGTTTCGGAACGTGCATATTAGTTCAACAATTGAATCATTCCACTAATGATATTATTAAGAATTCTATCTCAACACGTTTAGGGCGCTGAACATAAACAGTCGATGTCGAAACGCATACAAAGTATCTCGCAAGCGGTTTCCGATATACATTTGTTAGCGGCTAGATATGTACTCGAGTATATGTGCCATTGCGCAAGGTCGCCAGCACACCTGCGTGCGCACCGGTCACTGCAGCGACCGTTGCAGCTCCCACGACATAGGTACTTGATGAATTATTAATTAACTCCAGAAATTCAAAGGGTAAATTCAGGAATTCGGTGTCATCTGCACCTGCTAATCGACCTTTTGTATGCGAAGATTAATGGTGGGAGCTAATTTGTCAAATGATGGTAAAGTACTGTTTATTGGTGCACAAGCAAATGACAAAATGTACCCAAAAGCGTTCGCAGCGCTGCCGGTGTTGCGGGCGTCCGGCGCGGGCGCACTCGTAATCATCCAAGTGGGTTAAGGTTCCATCAAGGATTTATTGCGGCAAGTCTCCGCTCCAAAACGCCGAGCGTTGGTTACTATGAGCTAACTGCACGCCGGTTCCGCTGCATTTGTCCATTACAACCTTTTGTTATTCCGCTGTTTTAATGTTCGTTCTCAATTAACGTCGACGTTCGGTCTGTCAATGTCTGGATGATGAACAAGGGCAATTTTTTTCTCGGAGCGTACTATTTGAAAAAGCTCAGAATAGTCGTCCATTTCATTCACCTGCCAGCGACAGTTACAACCAACGGCCAGACAAAGAGAACCTGGACATCTTTTGTTTAATTAGTGTCGGACAAACAAAAGTAACTTGATCGTTCGTTAGGGGTGTCCCTTTGTGCCAGTACTTAGAGAGCGTAACTGTAGAAATAATGAAAACGTCCTTTGAGAGGCTTTTGAAACTCGCAAGTGTAGTACAATTGAGCGCAAAACAAACAGGTTAATAAGTTTCAAAACGATCCAGATGTATTACAAAATTTCAAAAGCGGTAGCACACAACTGTTTGGCAACTGCATGGTCGATTCTTTCGCAACTGGCATCGCAGCGTCCGGACCACTCGATTAATTGTTCCTATCCTACAACATCGAACATTCCAACTCTTTTGTTTCACACAACAACCATTGTAGTTCACATAAGGGTCCTTACGCTTTTGAAGTTATTGTAAAACACTTTTGAATTGCTTGGACATATTGTAAATCATAAGAAAATCGCCCTTTCCGTTTGAAAAGGTTTATAATTTTAGTGAATGGACAGCTTTTAGTGTTTGCAATTAAACGTACCCTGAGTTATGTGAGAAGTCGACCTCGCATTTAGTAAACTAACTTGGATTTATAACATCTCTCTAAAGCGGTTAGCAATTATTGAGCAAACGGGTAGACCTCGAAATTCGCAGGCCTATAAATGGTATTTATAAAGCAAGTCCACCGCTTAATTTGGTCCAGTATTTCGCCTCTATTAACTTTAAATATCCCTTTAGCTATTCCAAATTAAAGTACATCATAATGATGGATCTTTAAATGACTTGTAGCTATTACTTTGCATACCATTGTATGTGCACATTTGGCAACGTCAGTGTGAATGAGACGAAAATGATTGATTATGAAATTTAAAATACGCATTAGATGCACAAAGGTGCAGGAGTAGAGATCGGTGCGCGGGCGGCACCGGCAGATGTGCGCGCACGCATTGTGTCTGTAACAAAGGCAGGTAGAAACCTAGAGGACGATAACGTGCCATGTGCTGCGTGTCACTTTTTCATATCAATATATGTTTTACGTAAAAACCGAAAAAACTTTAATCTGCCCGAACAGATGGCCGAGCACATGTCGATATAAAAAATTGAATGTGAGATTAAAGACCATTCCTTCAACAACGAATTTAATCATGAACGTTACACGGCCTCGTATATTGCCCACTTTTACGCGGAACTACCTACTCAAAATTGAATTTCGACGCCAATCGCGAACGCTTTGTTTTGCTGCGTAACTATATTAAATTAATTACGATGGTTTCCCTTTGTTACAAAAGAGAGAAACGAATTGAATCCCAGTTATCAAAATTAATAACGGCAAAAGCAATTTACTCTGATCGCGTAATATCCTGTCTGGCGCATTTATTGAGCTCCACAGAGTTTTCAATGAAATTGTTTTCCGTGCCAATGTTGGCAACCATTTAGACTGGCTAGCATCTGCCGCCGACTCGTTCAGGCCTCAAAAACAAAAGCTAGTTATGAAAAGACCAACAGAGGGGACTCTGAATACTATAAAGAAAGGAACGTTCGAAAAAACGGCAAATATTGACCTCGTGGCAGATGTCGAAATCCAAACTTGGAGCTGGCTGTATGTAAGTGCATTTGAATAAACATCGCCTCTCGATAGTAACTAAACTCTGTTGACCTTCCGTTGTATCGAATATCGGGCCGTGTGCCGGTGTACATGCATTTCAACGGATAGAGTTGTCATCACGTGTCCAAACATACTGTTTATGAACATCTATTGTTTCTTTTAACACGGTTCTGTTATAGACCAAAGGTGGCGTGGCAACAAAGGAATGCTTCACTTTTATTTGTTTTTGGTTTTAATGACAGCGCACCGATGGATGTGCCGCCAAGACATGGCAGATTTCAGGACCCTTCAAGCAAAATAGCTTACATACCAAATATGGACACAGGGCTATAAAGACGAGAAATTGTTGGCTATTAAAGTCTTTTACGAGATGCCAGATTCACTGCGCTAGTACTTTTTCATCTTGAGGCAGAGGAATTGCGACCCTGTGATTAATTCGTGAGGGCCCTTTTGAAATGACAGGTTGGGGGGAGAAATAATTCATTATTGTCTGTGCGGAATGCGAATATCGAACACGTGCGTGCAGGTAACTTCTCCTTACATGTGCAACTCATTGTCTGCTCCAAAAAGGTGTTTTCTTAGTGTTGAATAGGATGAATCCTTGCACAATGGTCGGTAGTTTTCTTTCGTCCCATCATCAATTCAGCGAAGATATGGAACGAATAAATCATGCGTAGGAGAGAAGTATAATGGCTGTATTTGTTTACTGGAACATCTGTTCGTGTTGGATCGTGACGAGGGTATAGAATTGGCAAAGTCGACAAAAAGTCGGCATTGTAACGTCGTTGGGGCAATTGTTGGAAGATTAACCCGATACGAGCTCAACAATACAATTTGGAACACCTTGACTTTTTTTCTCCTAAATCCTGAATGAACGTGAAGGTACGAAGGTACTGATCTCGCCGTAAGGTTGTGTTACACGAACACGGAGCACATTGCGGCATACCGCGACCTTACCACGTTATCTGCCCATGATAACAGATTGTTGTGACCTCTAAAATGATTAGGTGTCTCGTAGATAAGGCCGAAGTACAATGACCGTGTCACAATCCCAAATTTTATTTTAAATACCAATTACGGTACATTACCGTTCCCATGGTACTTGAAAACTTTTTCATCATTAGGGGAGCGTATGCGCATGAGTTTGATTCTCAAGCACTCTCGAAGTCTCGACTACCGGATGTAACGGGACCGGAAACGGACTTGAAATAAAATAGAACTGCACAGTTTACACGGCAGATGGCCGACATTGTATCAGGAGAGACAAAAGAAAAAGTTAAATGTATTAAAAATAAGTGATCACCGTCCGGCCACATGGCAAAGGTATATTAACTTAATTATCTTACAGCCGGCGAAGCTCCGGGGATTTTAAATTGGATGGTGTCTAGTTGGACTGGAAATGGATGCGCTGTAATTACGTAGACGCAATTTTTTGACATTTTTAAATTATAAAAGAACCTTTAAGTTGAATAATCACTATCACTTCATTTATTATAAATCAAAGTCCTCCGCCGCGTCTGTCTGTTTGTCTGTTCGCGATAAACTCATAAACTTCTGCACCGATTTCATGCTGTTTTCACCAATGGATAGAGTGGTTCTCGAGGAAGGTTTAAGTATATAATTTGTCAAGTTTTTGTATAGGTACATTGGTTAAAATATAATGATATTTGCTGGAGGTGGTTTGGTGTCGGAAAAAAATAAGCCTGAAATAAGTCTGGTCGCGATAACCGACATTCACGCGGGCGAAGCCGCGGGCATCAGCTAGTAACATAATAAATTATTATCTTTATGTATGCCTCGGTATGTGACGTAATTAGCGAAGTCTCAATGTAAGAATATGCGCAGTTTTATTTTCAAACGGACGATATGTTTGGTCTTTGAAATATCCGCTTCGGATGTTATCAAATTAATTACATAAGCAAGTCTAATGTTAATTCAAATGCAATGTCATGATTGTATCGTGATAAAAGAAAATATTTCAAGTGAATATTAAAAGCCAATATAACCTTATATTGCATAAGAACGTGATGTTCGCACGCGTCTTTAAAAAGATTACGATTTTCCAATCTTATGTCACGTTCGTCATGCATACACGCTTGCACGCGCTTAGAAATTAGCATACCATACATACAAACAACATCGATTATTACTCATTACCTATACTAAAATAATACAAGATACACGTACTATAATCAGGGCAAGAAACGTTACGATTTAAATTTGAATAGTGTTCTCTCGTTCCTGGTTGGGCGGCGCGGCCGAATGGAAGGCGGAAGAGTGGCGCTTGCGCAACTGACATTGAATCGAGGCGGTCTTCGGACCGAGGCCACCCGCCCGATTTGTATATGTATGTAGTTTAACGAACATTTAATCACCGCTTTATCTATTCGTAGTATTCGTACCGACAGAAAAATTTCCTTATTTATTAATTAAATACTTTAACGCGAATTAGAGGGATGCGTAGTAGGAGGAAAACCGCACGTTGTATACTATAAACATTTCCATTATATGAAAGATTTCTCAGTAACAGGATGTGATGTGTAACAACAAGCTTCGTATCGTTCGAACGCGGAAATCTTACACGAGAGTACACATGTACACTACACAGTATCATGAGAGCGATACGTTTCGCTTGTTTTGATGTGTATTTTCCGCCATCCTGTTGTTAATTACGGCCGGCCGTGTCGTCACCGACCCGTTTACTTCCACGTGAACGATACTAAAGTCTGATGTAAAAAAACTTTGCCAACGCGTCATTCGTAAACAACTCAACTTTTCAATGAATGTTGAAATAAAGTACGATTATACGTCATCCGGTAACCACAAGCAACAAATTCGCAAGTGTGGGTGCTAATTTCAACAGACGGGCGGCGCGGCGCGGCTGCGGCAAAGTCACCGACACGTGTCATTCACCAACAAGAAGGTGAATAAAGTCGATCATAAAACATTCTATGGATCAACTAGCTGATGTAATGCTTTTTGAGCGGGATGCGCATATACCGATAAACTCTATTTGCTCAACGACTTGATAGAAATTGTCAATGATAGGCGTGCAAAGAGTTGAAGAGATGTAGTGAATGTGTGGCGTGCCCGCGTGCCGGTGCATCGGTGCGGCATCGTTATATCGTGGTGTCGCAACCGGCGTTGTGGCCGTGTGCGGGGTCCGCGTGTCCTTGGTCACGGCTTCACAACGGTCCGGCGAGCCGGCCGCCCGCGCCGCGGTGCGACCGTGCGCAACCGCTTCCGTGTACCGTTTACGTCACAACACTCAAACATTATTGGAATCCATACAATTACGCATCTAATCGATAGCACGCGCCGGAGAATCATTAGGTGAATAAGTGCGTCACTACACGGTATCCCACTCGCGGGGTAACTTTGCCGCTCTGACGTCAATGCTACGTAGCCTCGTAGCGGTTGCTACGGGTCACGTGCTACGGCCTATAAAACCCCCGCACAACCCTCGCGTAGGAAGGTCGCTACTTCAAAACTGTAGAGCCGAATAACTGGGTGGGCGCACTGGGTGAACGTTTCTCCAAGATAGAAACAATTTTCTTCGAGAGATTAGATGAATTTTCTACAGCTTAGTTTTGTATATAAATTGTTTATTAACCCCTAAAGTATCTGCTACGTAAATGCGACTATTATTCTGCGACAATCGAGAGAGCAATTGAATTAGTTACGCACACGGCTTACAAAATGAATGTTACCCACTGATTAAATTGAGTACATGAGAGGTTTGATTGATACAATCTGTCGCGAGGCAAGCGAATTCATCGTGCAAAGTGAAGCAGTTAATCGGTGCACGTGGACCTATGTGTTTTGATCACATATAGTACTTTATTGATTACATCAGAGCGTCGTCAATGTGCGGGAGACTCGACTAACTGCGCAAATTGTCGTGAAATCTGTACAAACATATCGAGAATATCAAGAAAAGCAAGACTGAGTACACAACAGTGTCGCTAATGACGCCAGTCGCATTGTTGTATGTTTTATATACGACGATGACTTCACGGCGACATGTCGACAGGGGATCATCACACTCACAATGTCACGACTCGCTCTTAGCGATCAATGTAAATTACACTTTAATTTGAATGATTTTAAGATTCCAAATCGCTTTGTTATTACTCGCCCAGTGGATACGTGATATGTGTTTAATGACACGTCACACGCAGACAGCGGTTAACTAAATTGTTTTAATGATTAAAAATCGCTTTTATATACCTACTTCTCTTAATGAACAGATTTTGGATACAAATAAGGCAGCAAATTAATTTGTTTAACCTCGCGATAACAGAGGTCTGGTTATGAAAATATCACACAGTAAATTGATTTGGCATTGTCTATTGAATATGCATGTGCAATTATAATTTATATATTGAATGTGTCAATAAAAATCAAGTTCCATTTTGTCAAGCGACAATCAAATGCAAATTGTATAGTTACGTCAGCTCCAAAATCAAAGTATTGTTAGTCGCTCTCAGTTACACAACTAGTGACCGCGAACGGAGGTCGGATCCGTTCTTAGTTCTCATATTTATTATACGTATTCTTCAATCTCGAACGCGGCGCGCTGCGAGGCCAGAAACACGAAAAGAGTACCGTTTCGCAACGCAAGCGCAACTCATTTCAATGTCAGTGTAAACGTTCCTGATAACTAAACGCTGTTCAAGTGTTCAATAGTCGGATACACGTACAATAATAAGACCTCCAACACTGTTTTAGCTTGCCTTGTACCAAAGTAGTTGGTTATCAAATCTCATTAAGCTTATCAGAATCTCTTGATAACAATTTCCAATTAAAGTAAGTTAGTATTCTTTTTCAAAATGATTAAGTAATGACCACATATTGCATTGGTCTGTGAACACAACACGTTATTTTATTTATAAATAAACTCCCAATGTCAGGAGTGTCGCAATTGCAAACAGAAGTTATGATGTTTCGTTAGCGGTTCGCTAACAACCCTAAACGCGAGTTTGCTTACGTCGGCATGGAGGACAAAAGTTACATTACGAGCCCATGACGTAGAGGTATTCGGGAAATACTACCACCACGGTGACGTAGACTGTGAATCCTTAAAACCACCAAAAGCTTTTGTTTCGTATTTTTTCGTCACGTGAATCGTTTTTGGCAAGTTTATGTTCGGCAAGGTGTTGTAACCCTGGCTGGCTGTGTGCAACGCTACGCTTGCGTCATTTCCTCTTGTTGACCGTGAACCGAGTTACGTCAGCGGCAGAGTTTCGGAACGAGATTAGGATGCTCCTACACTTCGTATCTAGCGAACGATCGCCCCGGACGCTCCCACAACACTTTTATAATTAGAACCTATGAGAACATCAACATACAATCATTCAATTCTACATTTAAGACGAACTCTAACTTGGTATTTACCGAGCATAGTCATTAGAGTGACACGTCTTCGTGGTAACAAGATAAACGTAACTAAATGACAGCATTTAGGGGAATTTGTGAGTGACATCATGCGAGCTTAATTAGGTACCATATTAGTTGGTTATCTAGGCGAGTACCACTAGTGCGCCACTGGAATTGTGTAAACGATAAATGAAGGAAGTTTTTGTTACGAATTTATATCAATAAGGAAAATGTGTAATAAATAACTCTCAAACTCGTGCCAAAAAGAAAATAGATTTGTTTACACAAAATCTTACTTGCGTTTTCGTATAAAAATAGCCACCAACTTCGTTATTTAAGAATTTCAGGTATAACCAAAAAGTACTCTTCATAGTTAGATGGAAGATTGAAATGGTACCTAGTGGTGTAAAATATAACAGTATTTGTAACCAATGCGACTACGGCTAAAACGGTAATTTAACATTATAATGTCGAGGTTAATGATTTAAAAAATCGTGCCAGAGCATCATAACAGGAAGCCCGTAGGACAGACGCCCGTGACAGGCAAGCTAATAACAATGATGACTATTGTTTTTAAACACATAACGCGCTTTAAATATACCTACCGTGCTGACTGACGGACCTACTTCCACACCAGTTATTTGAGTGAACAAAATAATTAAAGACAAGAAAATAAAAATGCATAAACAAGCGCGCATCCCGGCCGGACGGCAAGTATTTTTAGTGGGAGACGCATCACAACTGCAGATTGAGGGTTAATCGTAATTCTGGCCAGCGTCCGACCGGTTTGGACTTACTTTTTATTCAGACGCCTGCTTTGCAAGATTCGCAAGGTTCGCTCCGAACACAGGGAAATAAGGAATAAATCACTAGCTTGTTAATTCACCGGTAAACATAGCAACGCAAAGGTTGTGAACTAACAAATAACTCGGGACTATTTTGGGAAGTGGGCGTCACTTGACGCGAAGGTCGATTTGTAAGGACACAATATCCCTGTGGTATCTCTGTATGTTTGGCTCTGCGCCCCCGCTTTTAAATATTTTGCGCACTAACCTCACAGCGATGTCACTATGTAGGTGGCAAACGAATGATACTGAATTAAAAATAAGGAGCATCCAAATTACTAACGCCTCCGTTTGAACGATATTTTATTTTAGCTTGAGATCGTCGTAAAACGTGTATGTTCCACACGAGCCAACCCACGCGCCGTGGAATCAATGTGTTTGGCAAAATAAAAACAAAAACACACATTTATACTGTCAGCTTAGTCAGCTACCGCACTACGAGTCTGGTGGCTCGCTAAATTGAGTGTCGTCTGCAGAATATCGAAAGTTGTTGAACTTTGAAGCGAAACAGGAAAAAGCTGACAGTAAGAGGCAAGAACATCTCAGAAGATTTACGATATTGGATCCGTAGCCGGGGTCAGTCGCCTGCACCTCACTTCAGCAGGAACTCGTATGAGCCTAGTATGTTTTTTCCACTTCCCAAGTAACTTATGTTCGCTTTCTCTCGATCACCGTTTAATATTTTTATTATTGCGGACTCGTTTCCTTTGCATGCACAAGTAGGCCCCGGTGTTCGAACCATGTCTTGGTGTTGTTTTTATTTTTGTTCGTGCGTTGGCGAGTGTAAGAGGACTCGGGCAATTAATGCACCTTCAGGTTTTGTGTTTTTGTAGCGCAACTCGATGTTGTACTGTTGGCAGCCAGAAGAATATAGCAAAGTTGAATTTATGTATATTATAGACCAGCATCAGCAAGCACGTCTCAACTCTGGGTTTATAAATAGACTGTGTTTTAACTCCCGACTCAGTTTGTACATAAATCTCTACAAACACGTCTAAAATTATCACCAATTTACAAAGGCCTTAATAGGTACGTTCACCTATTTATAAAAAGGTATCCCTGGAGTTTATATTTAGGAGCCGTATTAGGGTACGTAAATTTAGCTGCGTAGGGTGCGAGGCTAGTGACCCGATAGAAATTTCCTATGATTCATCCCTGCACGGCTGCACCCTCCATTGTTACCCTTACATTTTTAACTTCCCTCTCTGGTGACGTCATTGAGTGCACTACTGTTTCATGTGGAATTCATCACCGCTCTGTCACGTCTGATTCATTGCTATACTCAGACTTTTATTTTGATGACAAAGACGGAAAGTAATTTTAAATTCTACATCCATTGTGGAATGAAAATAGGTGTACAGTACTAGCTTCATGCGGTATCGAGGCTCGTTCTTGAATTGAATAGGTTCATCGAACTCATTGCCGTTTCGTACCGATAACGTGTTATCGGTAAGGGAGACGCTTTTCTAGAACTAAAGTATTAATTGTACGTTACTAGGTAAAATACAACATCGAATTTGCAAACCCCTATCATTTCGAATTGTGTCAATCGATAAAGCGCTGCGGTTATAACACAATCGCGATGGTTATGTTGGACTGTGTTGTGTTTACGCTGAATGATTTCGGCGGTCAGCGACCTTCGCGACGCGGATGCGTCCGCGGATAGCGCCGGTAGCTGCGACGCCTCCAAAACGACGTAACACACGTCCGCGCCACGAGCAGGTTCCAATGTGCAACCGACACAATAAAAAGTGCATCGCTGAATAAAATCCCCGCTTTAGAGTAGCTCCAGTGACTTACGGAGCTTTGTTGCTACCTCGTTAAAAACTAATCTCAACTCGTATGGAACGGGACGGAACGACGGCAAATGGAAATACAGGCTGGCGCATGTGTCGACGGTCAGTGATTCTACCTTCGACATAACTTGGTTCTCTCTGACCGGCCAAGTGCGACGGTATTCAAGAGAGGGCGCAATTGTACTGTCTCGTCCCTATTTAATTGCTGGCACGTGCAGATTTTTTGCCGGCAGTGCGAAGTGAATGCACCCATCTTTTGCAGAAAGTGGTCGCGTGCGCCCGACCACCGTGAAACTCTTTGCAGAGCTTTTTATTGGCCGTGCCTTATGCTCCCGACAGAGAAGGTTAAGTCAGTTCAAGTCGCCTTTATCCGGCGTTCACGTCTCAGGCTGGAGTCACGACCGCCGTGAGTCATCCGGTGATATCATGACATGACACCACCGTTGTTTTCCATGAGATATGTGGAAGGCGAGCTAGATTAGTAGCAGAAATGGTACGCCATTTTAGTGTTATAACAATTAAGAACAAGGTGCTTCGGCGGAAACGGCACTTGAAATGGGATGTTGTTGAGCTGGTCAATGTCAAATTAATTTGCATTGCCCTTGACATTGAACGAAGCTATTTTGCATGACTATGACGCTGCTTTGTTCTTGTCAGACGAAGAGTATGAGGTTACAAGAATTGTGTTAGTTGAAAACTTATTTTCTGAGAAGTGGCACAAAGTATTTTTAAATATAGGTTGTGCAGATGTAGGCAAACGGAGCGTGTCACAACACACGGGCGTCGTATCGGCGGATAAGTGCGCGGTTACGCAAATCCGCAGATATGTCGGCGCTGCGCGGGCGCGCCGCTTGCACAAGGTTTCGCAGACCTTTGTTTTACGCAACCGGATCGATTTAATAGCTAGTCGTGCGTTTTCTCAGCTGTGTACCCGATAGCAAAATTAACGACGCCGAATTGAGAAATTGTACAAAATTATTCTAATACTGACAAAAGGATAAGTCTATTTTGACAAAGAAATTGTAACAAAAACTGGGAAGGAAGAGCGGGTTTCCGCCCTTTAGATAACAATAAACCTGTTGTGTATATGCCCCCGGTAATAGCGAGGTGTACGTCAACACCGATCCATCGACGCTTTGAATTCCACTGACAATCGGATTTACTTTTGTATGGATGACACCTATGTCCGGTAATTCATTATTGAGAATGTCGCTTACACATTATGTTCTGTCCTACAAGCAAGTAAAGGCGACTTTCGCTTGAGAGCATTGCACTATCGCCTGCGTCCGGTAGTCGCATCCGGTGTTTTCGTACCACCAAAAAAGGTGCGAACACGCGTTATTTATAGCCATGACGAATGCTTGCGTCGTCCTCGCCGATTCATTTATTTTCAGAATGAGGGAAAAGTGTAGGCGTCATGAACTCGAAAGCATTCCGGGTTATTTTACGGTTGAGATGGCAGCCGGCCGGAGGAGCAACCAAAGATGCCGCCCAGACGGGAATGTCTTGCGCATTCAAGGTGAACGATGAGTCACTTTCATCAGACTCGACATGGCATCAGAGTTTTTGAAACGCTGCAGTAGTGGCATCGGTTCCGCACGATCGAGGAGGCGTCAGGCGGCGCGGTGCGGCGTCGGCGGCGGCCGCGCGACATTGGCACAGTTGCGCGCGACCTCACCACGCCGCGCTAGTCGCGATCGAGGCCGCGAATAAACGCCCCAAAACAAGAACCAACAGTGCGCTTGAATTCCGGCACGCCTGAATCACGCCGTACAAATTAGCACTCGATGCGCGCTCGTTTATCTAACACGAGCGGCCAGCGGCCAGCGGCCACACCCGCGCGAAAATACCAGCAGTGGATGCCAACTACGCAGTGCACACTCGGACACTTAGCGAAATAAAAGGTCCGTTACGCAAACCAGACAATAATGGCAAAGTACGACTGCACCAAAAGTTATACAACTAGCGAAACTGACGTATGGTTATATTACTGAGCGCCCAGTATTATGCAAATACAGCGCTGCTTGTAATGTGGAGGTCTCTTTCACCACGAGGCTTTAGCAACTCAGTTTCAAAACGTTTTCAAAATAGTCGGCGTAGGCGCGCAGGTACACGCGGCGCTGATCGACCGCTCCGCGCTGCTGAGATATCGGCAACTACCTCGAGGCGATATTTGGGTTATCGTGTTGCACATCTTTTTTTGAAATTATAGAGCGGTTGCGTGTCGGTCCAGTAATCATAATATGAATCGGTCGCAAATTAGAAACAGATTTGGAAAGAAATGGTGTGAGTCTGTGAGGCGGTGGCCGGGCCATGCGACGCAGCGGCGTCTGCCGGGTGGCGAGGCGGCCGTCTATCGCGGACCAATTTGGCACATCCGCTTGCGAGCGCCGGCTCAGCCCGCACCGTAAATATCCCGTCCCGTTAAACACGACAGACGTGCGAAAACACCATCCAGATAATTATATTCGAGGCGAAAACAGAGTCGGCTTCAATTTTTGCACGGCACATCTTTGGGTGATATCATGCGGGTAGTTTAAAAAGCTCGTTTCTGTGTGGATACAGCCATAGACAGTAAATATGAAGTTGCGTAATCGAATGCCGCTGGATCGTCGTCATTGTTTGTAATACATTCGATCATCCGATCCATCTTCTGAGCACCGTGTTACGCAAAAACACGGGGTGTGTTTTGTTACCTGGTGGAATCATTCGACGAAGTTATTATTTTGGCGGGGAGTGGGCGGGATGCGCCCGAACAATAAGCCTGGGACAATTTTTGTACCTGAGCTTATTTACAAAGGACCAGAGAGTACTTCGGCGGACCGAAAATGGGCTCCGGGCTGTCTGGTACGTTATGAGATTTAGCTTAATGCTCTACAACAAACTCGCGAAGCAAATTAGATTTTTAAGACACCACGCGGACAGCGGACAAAGGCAATTTTTTTGTCACGCGAATGTGTTTCCGCTTTGTTACATCCTGTCGGCAATGCCAAAATTAAGAATGCATTATTCGTATAAAGGTAGTTTACAGTCAAACATCCGGCTTTCCGTCGTCAGGTCCGTGATCCGTGATGTCACCGGCAAGGTGATTTATTTTTATACATTTTGTCGTTAGTGTTTTGTTATTGTGATGGGCATAATACATCCTTCCAGGAAGTATCCAATATCAATTATGTGTCGTCATAATAATTGGACGTTTGTGACGTACCCAGTGCGTGTTGTCGTAGGGCATGAGGATCTCTACCTGCGTTATCGCGGCGACCTCGTTTTCCTCCCCCAAGGCCTGCGCCCGGATACACCGCCCGAGATTTCTCTTGATAGTTTCTAGTTACACACGAACTTCTCATTTGTTATCTATTGTAACACTTGATATCAGAGAAAGTCGAATCTGCCCCCTGCAGCTGTATCTCTTTGAAGTATGGAAATTCAAACTATCGGGCTTGAATTCAATTTCGCCTCTAATTTGAGTTATTACAATTAAACGACAACCATTGAAGTCTAGGTTTCTTTATGTTAGCTCATGTTTGATGCTGACTTTATTGATTTCATCTTTCTTTTTTTAAACTTCACATTTTTTTTCGTAATTTTCATCTCAAAGAAGGGCAGGGAGAAATCTGTATTCATCTCAAAGGACAAGAAAAACTACGGGCGAGTGTTAAGAAAATCCACTTCAAAGCGTCAAAGAGAGTGCGGAATCAATATTAATGTTCTTGTTTACCTTTGAGACGGGACGGCGGCGGTATCGCGGGATGTTGATCGCGGCGTCCCGCCGGATGACTCGAATTTATAATCAGGGGTGCCTTTATATCGCGCCGAGACGTGAGAACGGAGGTCGAAGGGCGGGACACTTGCTCAAGTTGCACCTTCACTGATACACCATTCTCACGATTGCGAACAACAGCTGGGGATAGTGACCGACGCGACATGTGCAATCATTAGAATTTATTAGGGCCGGACAAGGTCAGCTGCCCGTTCATGTTAATAGGGGTTTGTTTGACCATCCGAATAATCTGATACATTAACTATGTATAAAGGATGTCCTCTGGGAAAAAGTCGCACACATGGTTATTAGCCAAACGAAAGCTTCGGGTCACGGATTGCTAAACCAGCTGTCTACCTGCTTGACCTACACGCAAAGGTCCGTTATCATTAAGTAGAACAAAAAGTGATATTTCCGCTCCGACACCGGCACATGGCAAAACTGGAAACACATCTGCAATATCCTGCTTAATTTATATTAACGGTCAGACAAAACAGACGCCAGCGAGCAAGCGCGTCCCGTTTGCCCAATAACTAGAGTCTTTTGTACACGCCATGTCCAGCGGACATTATCGACGCTATTGCAAATACCATTCAATGAGGTCTCTCTACATTTTTGCTGGATTAAAATACATTTCAGAATCAGACGGTCGGTGCGGTAAAAGTTTATCTTTACTGTTTGGAGGTTCTGTGTAATAACCAAAAGTAAAACATTCCGGCTTTGAGAGGCAAGTTCGGAAAAGGCTTCTCAAGTCTCGTCGTACTCTGCTATTACGTAAAGGGTAAAGCAAAAGTTTTTACATTAGAGGTACGGCCGCGGTGCTTCCCGTTCCGCATCGCGAACCGACGCTTTTGACAACACTCGCTTTGATGAAGCTACGCTAAAAAGAGAATAAAATTTTACCTTTTCCACTGTCTGTCTGTCCACTCGAAAGCGGACTGAATTAATACCGTTGCGCAAATACACACAGTTCGTTTTATTCGCGTTTGTGCCGTATATTGCGTTTCTAACATGTCTGCGGCTAGGCGGTCATGTCAAAGGCATATTCGGCTTCGCATTCGCAACGTGAATGTCGCTAGGGACGAGTCCAAAAGGTCAAAGAAACCATCATAGCAAAGTTTCAAGTTCGGGTGGGCGTACTGAATATTGTCTCAGAGAAGACGACAAAGATAATCCAATACACAAAAGGTTGGCTGTTGCCCCCGTCGTGGGAGGAGGGGTCTGACGGAATTATAACTACAATAGGCGAGATTCTGACTTACAGTAGCTTTACTGTTTTAATATAAAAAACAGTATCATACAATAAAACGTTTTTTGATAATTTTTTTAGCCTTTAGATGTTATCTGAAGAAAATAAAGAATCAAATTAATGAATCTCCTTAAACGGGCAAATACCGAGGATCGGAATACGGGCAGGTGAATAGAATTCATTTGAAATCTTTAAGGAATGTGGTCGTTAAAATTACTAGTGAAGGGGTGCATAAAAATTATTTTCTTTTTCTGTGGAGTTTCTCAGGATCACCTGATCGCATATGGGCAGGTACCCGTATGAGGATTGAACACAACATAGGGGTTCGGAGGGGTTGTGTGTTGCACACGTACCCGCTACGGCGCGGGCGGTGCGCAAGCGCATTGCCGCGGACCCTTGACCCGATTGCGGCGCGCGCAGTATTGTACGCAGCAATGACACCGTTCGCCTTGAGCCGCTAGCATTGCCGGAGATATTCGCAACAATGGAGGCCAGATAACGTTTCAAAAGTTTGAAAATCCGCTGGTTCCTACCGGCCGACGCGAGACCGGCGTAATTAATAAACGCGTTGAGTAATCCTATTGTACGATTGTCCTTTTATAATATTCAATTTTTTCAACAGTCGTGAGTAAAACTTAACTTGTTGTTATTAGTTAGTCATACGACGAATGATTAAGCATAGAAGGGAGATGTCCGATATCTTAAAGTAGATGCGTGTTTGGCGCCAGTGGCGCAACGTGCCTGCAATATCTACTTCAGTTTTATCGAGAACGACAACTAACATTTCTAGAGCGACACATAGTGCATGTGAATCGCGCTAATGAATGACTTGATAACAGTTTATAGCAGTAGCACAAGGCGATTGACTCACAGAGGAAACGACTCGCTACTTAAAATACAAAGAGCATTTCCGTTTCCCTTCCGACCTTTTTATTAACTCATCTGTTTTCTCACGATCGATCTCAGTGGGCGTCATCAGCAGTAAAAAAATACCGAGGGAAGTTACCGATCGATCAATTTGATGCGGCTCGATCGTCGCCGATATCAGTTGCTAAGGAACTGTTGCCTTAGATTTTTGGCAATGATGAAATTTTGCTGAAATACGACTTGACGTTGTAACAGAGTTGGGCACACAACATGTTTATAAATAGGCACATTTTCCTAGGTTTAAATAACACAGTGAAATAAAGAAAAGACTCACCTTTGAGGATCGGCGAAGACAAATTTTCTCAGCTTAAGATCCCGCAAAACGATGCCTTGTTCGTGACACGCTGCCACTGTTTCTGCCATTTGTCTGAACAGTCTCCGAGCTTCGTGTTCCCTTAGCCGTTTTCTCGCCCTCACGTATGAGTGGAGATCTGAGTGCGACCGAGGGAAGATTAGGTACACCCTCTTTTCACCGACTAGGACTTCGTGTATGGGGTTGACGTGCGGATGGCCATCGAGCCGATAGTGTGCTTGGAGTAAGCTGCTGCAGTCTCTTGACACCACCTAGAGGAAAACGTTAACATTAACACACCGATTCCACAAACTATTTTTGTGAAAGATGATGAAGTCGTGAAGTGGATAGTTCTGAATGCAGTCGTGCTGCGGTTGTCGATGGTATTGATTCGAAGGTGGTTTCCGGGAAACTTTACGTTTCCTCAAAATCCGGCCAGCTCCTTGCATTATTCAATTAATGACGTAGTGTTATTGGGGTCGGAACTATTTTCCTTTTATCGTTGGCCTAGTTTTTCATCGCGTGTCACTACTGGCTTATTGCTTCATCATTTTCTATATCTACCAACACCATACTCAGTTACTTGTTTTTTACAAAACATAACAGAACATCTTAGACATATTTTAAAAATTGCGTGTCTCAAATTCCCGTCCACGTTTATACTTTCAAAAGGGTCCTATTTCAAAGCGGCCATGATTTAAAAGGGCTTAGTCTAATGTGAATAACGAGGTTGAAACATTTAGTGAATAGAGTGGCAAGTTAACCCTCCTTTTCAAATCTAGCCCGGTCGACTTCAAACAGAATTCTTGGGTGACGACTGACGACAAAGTAGAAATCAAATGGAACAGACAAGATACTTGTTGCAATACATTTTTCAATAGTGAATAGGCAAGAGTTGTCGGCAACGGCCACGTTAAGCTTTCTAGAACCGCTACCGGGCCGGCTATATGTAATTGTACAGTTATTTTTAAATGATCGATTGTACGGATCCGTGTGTGCTAGTGTGCACAGTGACGAGCTCACGAGCTCAGTGCGATCAGCCACCAAATGTCAACGACATTGTGAACGTAAATTCCAAATCTGATTTCCCGACTCACGAATGATGAATCACGTCGCGTGCGTCAAACCATTTCTTTTGACTCGTACTGTAAATAGTTTGTTGGTTATTTTAGCGCACTCACCCTAGACACGACGTCGCGCTTTTTCAATTTCTATTAATGCTGGGCGTTGTACGAAAATAAAACATGACCCATTTGTGGTCGTGTTTGCGAAAACATGAGGGACTGATAAGAATTCGCAATGTTGACAGAACACTTGATAATATTTGACATCGAACGTATTTTACGGGAGCTAACCTACATAATTGTTATCAATATTTGTCTAATCACAAGGTATGTATATCTATTGCAAAATATTTGTGGAGCGCACTCTACAACGATGTAGCCTTAATTCGGCTTTGGACTCTCCCATTAACGATAACCTAGCTCTAAATCAAGCTAATTACAATGGCAGAGTATCTCATACACAAAATAGGAATAGATGAATTTCCTGTTCCATTGTATTAGTCTAAGTCAAGTTGTTTATGGTTAAGGAGCATAACAAATTCACAAGCCGTCATCCGTTCTGGGCTAAATTACAATAGTAGATTACCGTATACCTATACGGCAGCTGTCTCGATTGTTTGCAGATTGATTGCAGTCAGCAATGAAATGATTCGATATACTACTACATTCTCAGTGTCACAGCGTACGCCAGGCTGTTTGCTGAACTCGTTTTAATAGACCTGTTAAGGCAGCAATGAATAAGCGCTTCGCGGTTAATGCCGTTAGAACTGTTGTCTCGTGGAGGGGGAAAAGAGGGGGGCCCCTAGCCTCGCTATGACATTCGGCGATCGGCGCGTTATCAAATCGTCTATTTCACAATGTCAATGAGAAGGTCAAGCCTATTTTCGACTCGACCTGATGCGATCACATGTGACGCTACAAGTTTGAGTTGTCTGGTTCGGATTTACTTTTTTTTATAACAAATACAGTGAGACAGTATCACACATGATGAATGTGAAACATAAACGTGGTAGTCGTGTCGGCAATAGTCGGTGTTGTAAATACGCTCGGCGTTTAGCAACGATAACGTTGCCACACTTTAACCTTGCCAAGTTCTCACGAGGGAAGTGCCTATTCTGTGCCTTGACAATACCCGTATAGGCCTTTGTTACTACTATGTATCCTGTATTGCCTAAATTTAGCCGGCAGAAAGAAGCCTAGACATGAAATACGTTAGAAATAACGAGTTTTTATACACGTTTCTATGGCCTGCTTCATGATTGAAAAGACAATAAGGATAAGGCTCTATTAATTATGTAAAAATGAGTAAGCTAAGAATGTTAGCCTCGCCTAATGATAGTTTACGAGGCGCGCGATAACTTGCCTAGTGTAGTGCAACAATTAACGTGTTGTTAGCGTTATAATTGCCGTTATTGTTAGGTTATCGATTGCAAAAGTCGACACATGACATTGTAAAAACGGCGATGGCTGTGGCCTACAAGTGCGATCGAGCAGCGCGCCGGCCATGACATATAAAGTATGACATCGCTTTTGAACAAGATGCTATGAACAATGCACGCGAGACTCATGAAAAACTACTATTGAAAGTTAATTAACGAATTATTTACTCACAGTCGAGCCATTAGTTACTTACAAGGAGCTATTAAGAAATACTTGTTTGAGATTCAAATTACCTTTTCTTGGGGTAATATAACATTTATTAATAATAACAAGGCTAATGTTTTTCGATACACGTGACGAAATAAATTGCTAAATAGAACTGGCTGTCAGAAGTCACTAATGGTTAATTTTTGGTAAAGTTTAATAATTGCATTGAAGGGACACGACATGTGGGCATATTATTGAGTACTCGGCTTATCTCTACATGGGGTCCAATCCCGTGGGATAGTGAGAACCCTTTACTAAATATTCTGATAGATATTGCCCTTTGTGAGTAATTATTCCAATATGGTGTTGGGTTTGTTATTTTTGTACTAGGTATTTGAATGTTTGATCGAGAGCTTCTAGTTAACAAAGGGAGCAGATGTAGGTGGAATCTAACCGATTGACTAGTTAATTAGATTTGTGTACTAAGAGGTCGAACTAAAACAAGAGATTACGCACTATATCAATCAAACAAAGCCACGCAATGGCTGTTGAAACCAGGCACAATTTCAACACGGCACACGTTACGCATCCTAGCCGCGTCGCGAGAAATAAAGATTGTACTCTTTGGCAATTCGAATTTTGAAAAAAAAAAGTTACTTAAGTACACGCATGAGTTCACAACTTCCAAGAATTCCAAGTTTTTCATTTAGACTTTACTTTGTTTGCATTTTAAAAATACTGAACGAATAAAAACACAAATAGATGCAAAGTGAATATCAACATAGCTTGCCACATTTGCATAAACTTTTGCAAGTTCGTTCGGTAAAGTTGTTGGACCCGAGAGTCAAGTCGATAGCTTTATGTAGGTACTAGTATTTATAGCACAAGTTTGCTGTGGCAAACAAACTCGATCTCCTCTAGAACATCTCGGTGCATGTGTAGGTAGGTAGATATGGTATAACCCGTCGTGGTTCCGGGAGTCATTGCACTTACGTCAGTATCTAACTTAGGTCTTCTTAGAACAGTTTTAATGAAATCTCTATAGATCATAGTTGTAGTCAGAGTCAGATTAGATAAGTACTCACCTTGCAAACATACTCCTCTTGCGTTCGCACGTCCACACACCGACAAAGCGAGGAGCCCTCAACTTGTTCCAGTAGGAGATATTTTTCAGCGACAAGCGCCGCTTGAAACTGGTGTTCAGGGGGCGCCGGGCTGGAAGGCGCTGGGGGGCTAGCCGGCGAGGGCGCCGCCGTGAGCCGGTCCGTCAGCACCGGCGACTGTGCGCGCTCCTCCGCCTTGCTGTCCTCCTCGTTCGGCACCGGCACGGTCACGGCGGGCTTGCTCAGGCGCAGCGGCCACATCAATGATGGTGATCCGGGTTCCATCACTAACACTTATCACTGTCACGTTACACTTATGTTCACAAACACACACAAACACTAATTAACGATGAAGGAACTACGATGAGATGAACATGATCTGCAACAAAACGAAAACCACCTATTAGTAATTTCCCGTTTGTGACACTTTTGCAAATTCACTGCACCGACGATGTTACAAAATTTGAAACAAAACGAGACACAATCGACACGATTTAGTAACGTTATTTAGTAAGGGGAAATTACGAATAAAGTACGAACCTTGAAATGATTCGCCCTGAGTGGATATCGTACCAAAATTTGACTGTCCGTGGTCACGAACAATCGCTTTATTGTGTGAGGAATTACAGGAAGTATCTTCAAGTAATTCATGCACTGATAGACGGCCAATATTTTGGGCCGGTGTCCGCTCGGGTTGTTGTGAAGCTAAACGAACACACGTCCTATTCTCACTAACGCCATTGCGAGACTGACGACTACGCTCGCCGCGAAGCCTCGGACCGGCAACCGAACCAACGTCCAATGTCGACACACCGACAGCTTGCGTAGTACGCTACAATACGCCACGCGTTATAGAGACGGAGCTATTACTGTATGTCTGTCTCTTTCTACATTACTGTACAAACACTTCTAAGAAAAGGAAAGAATATGACCATTCATTTACTACGTTTGGCAATGCAATCGCAAACGTTTGTTTCAATATTTTTCACAAGAGAGCCAAGTAATATTATTACACATTTACCTTCAAGTTTTAATTAAATTAATAAAATATACCTACGTTTTAATTCAATAATAATGATGACAATTAAAAATGTCCTTTATTTTAAAGCAGTGATTGAGTAGGTATGTATTAATTAGGTATTGCGGTAGCTTTCAACTTTTGGGTTGGTGAGGTTTACTTTGTAATGACGAGCAAACAACCTTTTTATTTTTATGTTTACGAGTCCAGTGTTTATACGTGATCGAAATCATGTCTAATTTTCTTATGTTCCGTCCGTGAAGTAGGTATTTCATCATTTTCAGCCTGTGCCATTAGGTAAATGTTACGATCTGTTTATTATGTACCCTACGTATGTACACATGTGGGTAGATATGAAGTGTCATGACTTCATACGAGTCTTGTATCGATCGTCATTCGATATCTCTCAAGACCCCGCGGTCTGCTGGTTCGACTTAGGCACTGAAGTGTACTGTGTAACCAAAGTTTGTCCTTTAACTTAAATTACACGCGTGTCTTGGGCAAGGCGATGGATAATAAATAATTAGGTAAGTACTTAGATATTGTCGCCTACGTAGGTACTATCGAAGAGGCAGAATAAATTTGATTTGATCATCTAGAATTGGTTACCTAAATGAGTAAAATGTTGGCGCCCATAAAAACCTGGGACCTGAGAATAAATGTTTTCATTTCACTAGACACCTAATTTTATTTAATACATTGACTTGTATACTTACGTGATTTTAATTAATTTATGACTGATACCTATTCAGTTTGGTAACAATGACAATGGTAGTGACGCCTGGTTTTATTAATTACGATTTCCGGTTTAATACTACGCAGTCTCAATAGGTACCCGGAATAGAATAAATTGTTGATTGATTTTATATCAGTCTGTGATTCAACTGTAATGTAAGATTGGCTCATAAACTTTATCACAATTTAATGCAAAGTAGGTCGCAATTTATACGTAACTAATTATCAAGGCTATGTTAGAGTAATATTATATTATGGAAACATAAAAAAAAAACATAGAGGCAAAGTAACTAAAAGGACCTACTTACTCTTTAAAAAATAAAGATAATTTTAAAATAAAAACTTCTCACCCATCGAGATACCCACGGGCGCAATCAATCATTTGACTATGTGTTTGTTATCAAAACACTGTTCTTTATACCTATTTAGAACATAAACTTCTTTTTATTTCTATTGTATTACTCATTAAAATCATAATATTACTGTGTAGTGGTGAAATAAGTCCAGGAACACCATTAAATTACTATTTACGTCATATTTGTTGACAATTATAAATTCATGTTTATTTTTCCACGACGCGGAAGTTAAATGAAAATATTTTATTCAGTAGATGACGCTATATTTTAAAATATTACAAAAAAAACGAGTTTGTTGAAATTAAGCCGAAATTATGCAGGTTTTTAATAAAATCATACCAAAAAGCGTAGAATTGCACAATGAACTTTTTTCTTGCGTAAGAAAACGTCATCATTATGATGATGATGATGATGATCAACCCTACGTCCTTGCGTACAGCTGCAGTGTAGAGCCAAGATCTAAAAAAAAACTTGAACTTCTCTATAGTCGATGTTTCGCGCCAATCATGGTTGCTTAGCAACGACGATTACGCTACTCGCGCTGATTGTTTGTTTATTTTTTTTAACCTCGGTCATACTCGGAGCACCTCTGGGTGATTCTTCTTAGCAGATAGGTCAGTAGTGTCGTTCACTGCGTACAATAAACTTTTAACTTTATCAAAAGGTCAGAAAGCTCAATAACTTCAGCTATAATTTGAGTCAGACAGACGAAACGAAGTAAAAACCCTAGGTTACTCAAATCGGATCGCCTAGTTCAATGGAACATTAACAAAAATATGTTTGTGAATTTGCTACTGAAAAGTAGAACTCATCCACGATACCTACTAAGAAGATATTAACAAACATAGGGGGGCCTATTGATGACACAATAAGTAGGTAAATACAAACAAATACATGAACCCTACGTGACCTCGATCTCGTTCCTTGAATATGATGTCTCACTTTATCACAAAAAAGAAACAAAAAATTACCTTATCATGTCTCATCCAATGCGTTGTAGATTCAGGACTGCGAGCCCGTTTGTTACTCAAAGCAGTCAATGGAGCCGGATAACGCTAATGCATCGTCCGATCTTCATGTTTGCACACGTCTGGTTAACTCAAGTTAACTTGATGATTCAACAGCCAGCAATCCGAGCGATCCTTTGTCCACTCAACTTAGTCAGGGGCTCAGGGTTCACGCATTCCCGATCAATGAAGCACGGGATGATGATTTAAGAAGGGTCTCGAGTCTTGTGAACGTAATACATTAGTGGCTTCCTGCTATTTCCGGGGTTAAACTGGTATTTACACCACTAAAGCATATTTGTTTAGATTTTAACAGGGGCAGCTTATCCCGAATTTCTGTGCGTCTCGGAATATTCAAAATATGGATTTTGAATTGGTAGCACAGAAAAAAAAAATAAGATGCAGAGACAAGCAAGATATTTTTGTAGTTAACTCACCGACATGGAAATGTGGGATTTGTTTCCAAGGTGAACGCAAAAACACGGTCAGGCACATGTCAGGCAAAAATACGGTTTGTTTATAAACATTTCAATAGTCTTTGCAACCGATTCCTACAAAAACATCCATTGTATGGATAAAATATAATAAAATAGCTTTTCCTTTTCGATATTTGTTGGGAGAAATCTTTTTCAACAAATATTGAGGAAAATCAAACATAAGATTTCGAGTTTCCCTACCAAATATCTAGAAACTTACTTGTTTTCTAATTTTCTTTTTGCGATAATGTTGTTTTGGGGATAGGTTTTTTTTACATTCATCCTTATTAGTGACAATACGAGCAAAATAATGATGATTCATAGTTGATTATTAAACTGAAATAGATTAATATAATTAATCGTTTTTATATATTTTACGCGTGATACGAGAATACGAGTGAAAGTTAAATTCCAAAAAAAGCCATTCCAAAATTAAAAATAAACGCTGCGCAGTAGGTTCTGCATTTTCCTTAGAATTTAAACAGGACAAACCGCGCATAATTTTAAATGTTTCTGGAATTATGATGAAGTCAGTTGGTACTTAGTAATGAATTTCCGGTATAAGGAAATTCGCAAGATTAATTCTTGGTTTAAACTTAAAGGTCCACGTATTTTGGTTAATAATTCCTTCTCACTGAGAGAAGAGATTCATGTGACTTACAAGTTTCATGATTCATTCTATTAAATTTGCCCTTTAATGAAAAGCCCACTGTTTACTAAATCTTATTTTTTGAGTAAAAAATAGTTTTTTATTAATTGGTATGAATCATGAATGAAATCAAAATATATTAAATTAAAATACTTATTTACCTACTCAGACATAAAATGGTCGTGATTTCGTGAAGTAGGTAACGCTGCCTATTGCAATCTATTAAGTCCACTATATGTTACTTTATCTTTATCTGAAGAATATTGTGAAATAAGAGCTCAAAATTGTTCTAGAAACAGTTGTCCGCGAACCCAGTCATCATGAGCATTATTCACTTCATATTAGTCAGCACATGAGACCATATGGGCCATGATTCTGAAACCTTGTGTCATCTTACCGTTGGTTTCCAACTTTGACTAAACAGTTTGTTATTATGTCGCAATGGTCGGTAAAGTGGGTTACAGAGAACACTCAATCACCTGTTCTTATACAGGATGGAAGGGACTTCGGCGCACAAGCAATTACCATTTGTATTCAGTAGGTACATCGTTCCGAACATAGAATTTTTTCATTGGTAATTTAAAAAAATAAAACCAGCCAAGAGCGAGTCGGACTCTTGCGTACAAACTTTTTAAAGGACAAACTTAACTTTGCTGTTCGATCCCTAGATCGACGACTATTGTACCAACCGCAAATAATAAGTTTGTAATAGTAAAATCGCTTTTTTTGTTGTTATTAAACTACATGATATTTACGGTTTTCAGATTTTTCCCTTTACCTTGCTTTGTGCCAAATTTCGTGATTCTAGGTCAACGGGAACTACCATATAGGTTTTCGACCCAAAACCTATAGGGCACTTCCGGTGGACCTAGAATTGTCAATTTTGGTTAAAAGCAAGGTTTACAGGACGAGTAAAGGGAAAAGTCCGATAAATAAAAAAAGTTGTAAATTAAGGTACATTTTGGTAAGTACTTACAAGTTTTCGCGAAAATCTTAATTTGCCCATATATTTTTATCGTGTTGACTCAGGACCTTGATTTTTATACATCTAATAGGTACTGTAGACCTTAGCATCTGGTATAAATGCTAGGTCCACCCGTTCCTGAGAAAATCAGTGGTGACAGAAGGACAGACTAACATACGGACAGACGGACAAGAAAGTGATCGTATAAGGGTTCCTTTTTTTACCTTTTGAGGTACGGAACCCTTTAGGGGAGAAAATTTTCTAAAAATGTATGGATCAGCTGTTTTTTTCTAAATTACTAATGAATCGGGTTTGTGTTATGAGCTGTGACTCATAAAAAGTATGACAATTGATCGGTGGTGTCAACTTAGTTAACTACCCTACTTTTTTACGAACATAATTAATTCTTTCTTCTAAGTTGACTCTAAATTATTCGAGAAATATACCTTTTCAGCATTGGTTTCACATAAAACCTAGGTTATGTTCATGTAGGTGAATTTAGAAACAAACTATATCCAGTTAATATTATACATGCAAAAGTTTGTCTGTTGTCTCTGTTTGTTTGTTATCTTTTCACGACTAAACGGATGATCTGATCGTAATGAAATTTGGCAAGGAGATAGATAGGTAGATTATATCCTGGGGAAGGACATAGGATATCTGTTTTTTCTCACACATACACATCAAAATTTTTGAGGACGAAGTCGCGGGCGGGCGAAGTGCTATAGTTGGTGCCAGTTAAGATCGCAATAGCGGTCATTGCCCTTTCCCTAATATCTCTTCCTACGAAACAAAACAAATGAACCACATATCGTTTTTCATTAGAAAAAATGTTGAAGATCACGATAGATGACGATTCAAGACTTGAACAGAACTTTAATAAATGTAGGTGAGTCAATGACCGCTTTTGCGATCTTATTTGGCACCAACTATAGTACTTATATAATTAATAAGTAGGTCAGTAATTTATTAAAATAACTAAAGGGTTAATCGACTTTCGCAGCTGACAGTACGTTTGAAAGCATCATACATGACCATCCTTTTAATTCAGTTTTTACCCGACTGTAGACATTTTATGGTTTGGGGAAGAACTGAATTCTTTCAGCGACCATTGCATGGAATGATGAAATCAATGTAGGCATTTACTAATGAATTCTATTACTACTCACGCACTAGACTAATACCACGTAATCACTAACTAAAATGGTTAAGTTTTCACATTGCGCGATTATCTATAGGAATGGAATGAAATCGTAAAATCCTTATATTATCATTGCTGTTAGGACCAGTATTTTTTTCATTACCAGGAATATTTAAAAAACTGCTTCACAAAAAAAAATGACACCGTATTTCAATCTTCAACCGGTTCAGTCGCTCTCGCGTTATTCTTCACAATCATCATTCTCTTGTCCATATCCCAATTCATTTGGGGTCGGCGCAGCATGTATTCTTCTTCCATCATCATCATCAGCCCATTAATATTCCCACTGCTGGGACACAGGCCTCCTCTCAATGAGAGGGAATGGGCTATAATCTACCACGCGGGCCCACTGTTGGTTGGTAGGTTTTGAGAGCAGTGGTGATGAAATAAATTACAAAAAGTAATGCGCCTGCCTGGGTTCGGGTCCTTGTTCGTGAGTCGGGGCCGCTACCACTGGGCCACCACTGCTCTTCTTACATACTCCTTACTATCTTACCTTACTCGTCATCTCATACACCTCCTTTCTAGCCATATCATCCTTCACACAGTCCATCCATCGTTTCTTTGCTCTTCCTCTACTCTATACCTAACCACATTCATAGTCAAAACGCCATTCGTGTCATTCTTTACCAAGACTTACATACATATCTTAGAGCGGACATTATGAATATTTTCATACGAAAATTTAGATCCCGAACATTTTCATAGATCGACTTAGTTACAAAATATTGGAATACAATTCTTTTCGTCTTGTCCCGTCTATCGCTCGTAAATATTTGAATATCTTTGTTTTTCACAATCTAGCCGACTACAGCAAAACCAAAGGAGGGTTATGGTTTTAACAGGCTATGTTTGGGTGGGTCGTGGGACTCGCGGGCACGCCCAAAACTGTCAATGACCTATGTTATTGATTGATGTTCTTTCCATGAACAACGGATCACAATTCTTTGTCGTCATCAACATCATCGTCAAGCAGATGATTATAAAACACGAGACAATTTTTTTTGTTTGGAGATTAGGCCACCCACATAAGTTGTAGCGTTTAATAATGAAGCGTACATTGATTTCTTCCCTAAAATATCTAGATTACGTGGTTATATTAGCTAAGCCTTGTCTAACCGGAATAAATGCGAAAACTGCAAAAACACTTTTACGAAAATCAAAATAAACAAAAAGAGTAAATGTCAAAATAATGAAGTTGTCTGTCAACCACTAAAAAGACGGATTTACAACGCTCCTTGACACGTTGATTGTTTAAACCATCTAATACGCGATTTTAGCGTAAACCTTTAAAAATAGCATTAAAATACTCACAGTTTAATAATATTTCTTTAAATATTCTATTGTGTTTTAATTAAAGCAGATATGATTACTGTGATATACTAATAAACGTAGCGTGAGCTTTAAGGATCCGTCGTTTGAGTAGTCCCCACTTATCCCGGGTAGTGAGCACACGTAGGGTACGTGTGAAGAGTTCATCTACTTACTGATAATTTGATGGTTTTATTCTAAACCCTAACTAGTGTTACTAGTGAACACCACAATTACCACTGGGTACTGTACGTTTTTTTGTAAACGTAAAAAACGTCCCTATTCACGTAAGTATTTTCTGTCAAATGACATTGACATCAGGAATGATTTGACTCGCAAAAAAATATCATGATACTTATAACATTTTATTATGATTTTAAGATTCCGGTTTCGTTTATAGGTAATCTTTCGTTTGTTACTATGATAAAACTGTTACTTATTTTTGGTGTAATATGAATAATAAACGCAACGTCCAAGTGGGCCTAAAAAAAATTGTCTCCTTTAGAAAGAAATACTACACTATTCCCACTCCTATCATCACCATCATGACATCATCACATCTTCACATCACAGTATCATCGCATAACCATCAGTTGAGATACCAAATTTCCAAACGCGAGCCTATCAAAGGTAAAAGGAAATCCCCGGTACTATCAATCGATTTCCGCGATTTATCTTACCTTGACTTTAACTAATCGTGTTCTGTTTACGCCGAATATAGTACTTAACCCCCCCTCCCCGCTCCTCAACTACCTCTCCCCTGATTGTACTATGTACTATAATATATAATATAATAAATCATTTATTTCAGACTCATCATAAGATTGCATCCATATTTGTTAGTAAAATTGCGAGCTTACAAACTAGTGTTAGTAATAAACAATGTATTTAATAATAAGAAAGAAAGAAAGTGGCAGGTCCGGGTGGACTACCCGATAATGGCGGCAAATCACTAAACGACTGCGTGCAGCCGTATCCAGCGCGCCAGTATCGGAGAGTCCCACCGGTCCACCAGCGCGCGCAAGATGGTGTTGGGACTGTCGCGCGTGCGGCGCATGATAGATGCGCACCGTTTGCGCATGATGGCCGCAAAGCCGTCTGTGTCAGCCGCCGCGAACATCGCGGAGGCGCTGCAGTGGCGCGGCAGCCCCATCAACACCCGGAACGCGTTATTGTATAGAACGCGCAGATCGCTGTATGTCCGCTGTGTATAGTTAACCCACAGGCTGCAGGTGTAAAAGGACTGACAGTACGCTTTAAAAAGCGCAACTTTGACAGTCCCCGTGCACCGTGAAAACCTGCGGGCCAACATGTTGCATCGGACAGACAGCGCTCTGCGCTCCCTTTCTATATCCACACTGTCCTTAAGGTCCTCGGTGACCCAGTGGCCCAAATACTTAAATTGCTCGACTTTGTTTAGAGCTGTACCACATAAAGTGAAATTCGGAACGAATGTGTATCGCTTGTTGTCCGGCCTAAAAATCATTATTTCACTCTTTTTCGCGTTGTATTTGAGCCCATGGGCCACCGCGTAGGACTCACAACTTTTCAGGAGCTTTCGCAAGGCACCAATCGACGGGCTCAGCAGCACCATATCGTCTGCGTAGCTGATGTTATTCAAGCACACTCCATCTATATGACACCCTATGCCGGTGCTGCTGAGCTCATCGATCAGCCGGTTGACGTACAGGCTGAAAAGCTTCGGAGAGGTCAGCCCCCCCTGCCTCACCCCGCATTCCAGCCCATACTCCCCCGAAAGAGAGCCTGCCCATCTTACAAAATTCCTCTGATTGTTATACCAATGCATAAATAATAGTACAATTTCCCTAGGTAGACAAGTTTCATCCCTTAATTTACCCCATAGAATATCATACGATACAAGATATCATACTATACTTTGCTGTAGTACCTACCTACTTACGATAAATTATAAGTCATTACTGGAGTCGTAGTAATTATTATAAGGTTCTCGTATTTCGGCCTATTTGTATGTATTTTAATATATATTAGTTTATTTTATATGCTTAAATACATACATATGTATGTGGGTACGGTACGGTTTGATTGTTTTTTGTTTTTTCTCATGTTTATTTTTTATATAATTCCCTCTCCTAAGCCTCTCCCAAACTGCGAGCTGCGCTACAACACCCTGCATACAGTCTGACCCAATGTTAGTGGCATCATGGTTGAGTAACTATAATATCACACAAGAGAGCAGCAGTGTCTCAGTGGTGGCGACCTCGACTTACGTCGAGCACTAAGTCGTGGGTTCGAAGCCAGTTAGGCGCATTACTTTGTGTAATTTATTTCATCACCACTGCTCTCAAAACGGTGAAGGAAAACATCGTGAGGAAACCGGCATGTCCTAGAAAAAAAAATCGCAGACATGTGACGTCTACCAACCTGCACCGGCCATTCTAAGCCCCATTCCCTCACATAGAGAGGAGGGCTGTGTCCCAGCTGTGGGAACGTTATGGGCTGATTGTGCTAAGAACATATCGAGGTTCTAATTACACGTGACGCAATTTCCGCAAACCATCCCGGAAATCACCACACCGCAGTATGACGAAACTGTATAGTAATTACTGGCTGTGTTTATGTTGTTACGTTATCATTTATTATTATTACAACAGCCATCTGATGCTGATATGAGAACCGCAGGTAGGTGTGGATTGATAAGAGTGATAAGTTGATAACACGTGTCAGGTCATAATGTGGCCAAATGCAATAAAAGTGTCCACAAGTATGACAAGTAACGATAGTTAACTAAGTTATGGCAGACGTGTAGAGTATACAGGGTTTAAACACTAGGTTTACCCAAGTTGACAATCTACAATCGTTAACGATAATAGAAAACTACCCAAATAATATGGGAATGACATCATTTCAACGTTAAGTCACGTGGTCGAAACAAACGAATAGAAACTTTCAAGTTCAGTCAAAACTGTAAGTTGGCTACGATTTATATGAGATGTAGCAATCACGATTGTAGAAACGAATACATTTCATTCTATCACCTTAAAGTTATCGTATCGTTTTTATTTGCTTGTTTTGACCACGTGACTTAACGTTTACGATTGTAGAAAGAGAATCGGTACGAATCGTTTGTAACTTGGCTACAGACAGACAGACAGCTACACTCGTGAAGGATATGCAGGCCTGCATATCCTTCACGAAGCCGTCAACCAAGCATTCTATACATCAATCAAAGTAACTCTACGCAAAAATGATTGGGATGAAAATTCACGTTTCACGGTAAAACTCAATGTAACGCACTCAAAACATTGTGCTTATGGACGCATTTAATAGTAAACGTTATGTATTACGGAGGTATCTAAAGTAAAGTTATGACCTTCAAAATTAGTATAAAAAAAAAAATCTTGTGAAAAAGTTGGAACTTAGACCTCCAATATCTCCGTAACTAGTAGGTTCCCAGGTATGGTCCAGAACAAAAAAATGATCGCAATGATGAGGAGAACAAGTGCCTTTCGGCTTCGTTAAGAGGTGTTTTACACCCTTTAGTACTTAACCCCCCCATTTCGCCTGCAACTTTGTGTTCCAAAAGTATTTTGATGAAACAACTAACAAACTAACAAAGCTTTATGACACATCCGTATCTAGAAGGTTTCAGGTTACATTGTGTTTTAATTTCACTCCACGAGGACTACTAGCGCCATCTCTTTCCCACTCGGAATATGATTAAAACGTCATGGTAGGTTGTCTCTGTGTAACGTTGTTTGAATATGGTTTTCAATTGCAAAAAAAAACTACGAAAATGCAGTTTTTAAGAGTAACCTCAAATGGCAAATGAAAAATATCTTTTATAATAAATAAAATAATCTTTTAATAATCAAAATAAAGCACTCAATTTGAAAGTTTAACAACAGACTGGCATCCAGAGTTTTTTGATCCATTTGTGTACACTTTCGTCTAGTACCTACATACTTTTGGAACAGATTTATAGGTCTGCCCAGCACCACGATACAACCCAAGAATATGAATACTATGTACTACTATGTAAGATAGGCATACATGGTCTAATTGAATTAGTTGGCAAAACTTTACAGACGGGTTTCAAAACTAAATCGCGATAACACGATGTTAATAGATGTTAGACTACTGAAAGATTTATTTCATGACAATATTATACACCTTTATAAATTAAAATAACCTAAAGTAACTTAACAATAAATAAATAAAAAAAGTTTTTTTGTCACCGACTTTTGAAACTAAACTAACTAAAGTTATTTTTCACTTTTTGTGTTTTTTGAAGTCGGTTTTTTTGGTTAAAAAAAAAACACACACATTTTCACATGTGCTTACCCCTTCACAGCGTACCGGCGTGATGTTATGTTATGAACTGGTTTAAACAATAGACAGACATGAAATTTCAGCAATCCCAGTCCATTTGCTATCATTTATTGAGGAGTTCCGTTGCCTATCTCCGAAGTTCTTCATCAGATCTTCACCAAATTGAAATGGGACTACTCCGAGAAAGTACTCTTCCAAAAACCTGCCTATAAAATTTGAAGAGTTCTCTCTATTTCTCCAGGATCCCATCATTAGATCCTGACTTGATGATCATGGGACCACCTGGAAAGTATACTCTTTCAAATAAAAAAAAATCCAAATCGGTGCAGCCATCTTCGAGGAATCGGGGAACATACACTTAAAAAAAAAGGTTCCGATGAATTGAGAACCTCGTCCTTTTTGAAGTCGAAAAATTCCTCCTCAACTCTGTCAATTGGGACTGTTCCTAAGAGACTGGCAGCGTTGCTACGTTCACATGTATGTATGGCAACGCTTAGCCTCTGGCCAAAGTAGGAGCCAGCCGGCCCTTGGGTCACGGGAAGTGTCGTTGTTTTGAAATATCCTTGAAAAGGCTGTGAGCACTCGGACCCCACGGTCCTAGAATTGCAACCCCAAACGGGTCGAAAATATAGTCACCAAAAAGGTTACTAGTATATTTACGCCGCTTATACAATTAAATTGCAAGTTAATGCCTCATATAATTTTCCCCGTGTTTATCAAACATTTGTTACAAAGTACCTACCACACACAATTTATCAGGCGTTTTGCGTTCCAAGTATAAAACAAAATATAAATTGTATTACATCAGTCAGAGAGATGATAATCCTGCAATTACGCCGATAAGCCAGCACTCGGTGGCACGTGGCAGTGGTTTAGTGGCTTTACAACGCAATTTTTATTATCTTATCGATCTATCGTACGAGACTTTTTCTTTTGCACATGACTGTCACCTACTCGTACTCACCTTTCATTCTTATTTACCAGATACATCATTCTCTTGCCCGTATCCCAATAGGCGAGACGACAAAAAAATCTAATTAGTCCGTCAGTTAGATTATCAAAAAATATTTGGGTGACGACTCGTGGTCCCACTGGGATTGTACCACTATTACTCGTGGTCCCACTATCCCTGAAATCATGGGTTCGTGGTTCCACTGCTTAGTGGGACTACCAGTCATAGTTAAAATCGTAGGTTCGTGGCCCCACTGCATCAAGTTTATACGTAGAGTAAATACTTGAATTAAAGTGAGTTCTTCAGGGACTGGCCACTTGAGATACTGATAAACCAGGAGATCACAGTTGGTTATTTTTTAGAAAAGTTAAGATAAATATAAAAATTAGTTTAAAGAGTACAAACTCTAAGTTTTGTTCATTAAATTCATTGTTAGAAATAAAAATAATTATGTTGCTTCACGTTTTTATGCTAGCCTTTTGTGTTTTCGGCTTATTCCTGTTTTGAATCCCCCTTAGGCGGAAAAACTTTAATAATAAAATAAAATAATTTAATAATAAATTCCTGAGTCAATCCTCGATCGACCATCGATTCTTGATTCTGAGTCGCTCGACGTCTCAGAAGTCTGTTTGACTTAACTGTAACCGGACTACTGAGACTACACCAAATATATTTGTGTTATAGCCCTTATGACCAAATCAGTGCGACCACGAGCGACTGCATTACGTTGACTGATGGTCCCACCAAACAGTGGGACCACGAGCCCATTAAATCGACACACTGTCCCACCAGTGGGTCAAATTAGTGGGACCACGAGTCGCGACTCAAATATTTGACCCGTGTTTTTTCTTTTGTTACGTAAACCAAAATTGACGAAGATATGACGCTTTTAAAATTCTCAATACGTCACGCCATGGTATAATTTTTAGCTAGTTCTGACGTCACGAGCCCCCACTCCCGAGTTTTGATGCGTTTTATCTTTGTCAATATTCATTGATTTACAAAAAAAAAAATACGTGTCCATTAATTTCCAATACTCTAACTGACGGACTAAATAGATTTGCATTTTTTTTTATAGTGTCGTCATGCCTATTCATTTGGGGTCGGCGCAGCATGTCTTCTTCTTCCATAATTTGTATTATTATTCGTCATCTCATCAGACACCTCCTTTCGTGTCACGTCTTCCTTCACAGAGTCCATCTATCGTTTCTTCGGACTACCTCTACACTTATACCAATCCACGTTTCTCTTATATCCCATCCACATTTATAATCCCCAGGGTCCGAGAAAGCAAAAGGATTGTATGAGCTAGTAATAAGTAGATCGTAAGTAATTTGCTTTTCTTCACTGGGCGATGTGGTCGCTAAGCGACAAAGCCCTTTCAAATAAAAAAAAATATATATACTCAAAACTTTCCTCACGGCATTTTCCTCGTATTCCAGACTTCTTATTTATCAGCTCTCAGTATTAGTTTTCCACTAAAACACCAATTTTCCACTTCTTTTGTATCGCCACGCCCACAACAAATCAAGTTTTCTTTGTGTAAAATCTCCGAACTCACAGCGACTTCTGGACTGTAAAGCGTATTTTTCCTACTCTGTAATATAGGATTACAGCCCACTCGCTTTTGCTGCGAGGTGGCTTGTTGTGTCCTTGTGTCCCAGCAGTCGGAACTCTATAGGCTGATCATGTATTTTATTTAAGACTAGCGGACTTTCAGTATTTGTTCAGTTGCTGTGGTTTGATATCCATTTTTAGTAGAAATGCGGCAAATTCGTTTTTGATAGTTTCAAGGTCATGACTACCACTTTTATTTTAGTAATTGTATTCGAAAGTCCCCAAACTGATTGAAAAACGACCATTTTTTCAGTCAGTCAACTAGTTGATAGCAGATTTTGCCTCGGAAGCACCGAATATCATCACTCGGGATTCCGGGAAGGCATTTTTAATGCATACCCATGCAATGCAGGAAGGGAACCGTTTTCTTTGTTCAATGAATTGCTCAATTTACCCAGAGTATTTAAGTCGCACGTAATAATAACAAATAATAAACTGTCAAGCCAAACCATCACGTTCGCCTTCGCATGCAAAAACGTACACCACGACCTTACAACTTACACGTAAGTTTGTCATCACATAAGGAAGTACAATACAAGTCTTTTCTTACCTGCCACATAAGCCTTATGACAACGAGAATAGAGATCAGAGCAAAATTAAAACAATGAAAGGACAGTACGGTTTGTGTCTCCACAGACCTTAAAGGTGGCACTCTGATGAAGGCCTATGATTAAGACTTAGCAACAGTATGACGTATGTGAAGTCAAGCGTCATACCCAGGTCCTTTTTCCTGTATTTAATATGTAAAATGTTATCCGTGTTCATAATTGTGTTGAATAATTTGCATTACGGAGTTGGTTTTCAGAATTGGCTATAATTTACCTACTTATACATAAGTATATAAATTCACGCATTTTCCCCCGGAACTTTGCAGAATTTACATAACGCTGCTGCTAGGATCCTGACATGGGTACTCCATTCGCCTCACCGACGTTCTTACATATGGTCATACACGCCACGTCTGTAGGTAAATTGTAGTAATCCAGTATCCAGCAACATGCCTAAAACATCAAAGAAGTATGGTAGCAGGTGGAACACCATAATAGCCTTATTAGTGTTACTCCTGCTATATCCTCTGCCTCTGCCGCTGACGCGTCGACGGCAGCCGTCGACAAGTGGCGACGGCTGCAGTTTATCTGCAGTTGGGAACGTGCTGCTCGTCTGTAAGAACCCTTAGACAGGCCTTCGCTCCATGTGAAATACTGATAATACTGATATTCAGCTGAATTCGGCTAGACTTGGAAGGCTAGGTAGATGATGATAAATTATGTTTTATTTTAAATAGGTTTTACAAACATTTTTACACGATATTTTTTTTTAAACTTAGATGAAGCTGGTGTTTCTTACCTGACTACCCTGAGAAGAAACAGCCGAAACAAACTCAGAGGTTGAACTCAAGGTCCAGATGTAATCTTGGTCATACATGAGTTGTCGAGGCATTTTATGATGTAAGTACCTAGCTGAGATAGAGTATTTATCTAACTAGTCGTTACTGCATGTCATCATAATGTGCGTTTAAAATATTTTCTAATTTACATCCCATCTCATGCCAGAAAAGCAGTTTTCCTGCTTGACAACAATTTTGCAGAAAAGTAACGTTAGTATGGGATTCACTCATTACTTTTGTAGCCACAAACGTTTGTGATGTCACGCACAGTATACAGATTGTAATTTGAGATCGTAAAATTCAGGATAATATCGAAGTATCCCTTTTTCCTGTTGTAGTTTCTACTTAGTAAAATAAAAAATAAAAAATGGAATGCTTGTGAAATTCAAAATGTTAAATCGAAATGTGTGTGATGCTACATGGTCATTTGGCTATGGAAAGGGTTTATTTTGAAACTTCGTTTTTTTTTTTAAATTATTTTTATTGGCCGAGGCCCTACCTCGGCCAATAAAAATAATTAAAAAAAAAACTCTCACTCTTTTCGTGCGCCACCTCGAACCAGCCGCAAAATTGAGATGAATTAAACCCCTAAAATTAGACTATTACTATACTAATTATCAGAAGATTGGAGTGGTCGTCAAAAATTGTTACCTAAAAACATAGAATACAATTTAGGTACTCCTTAATGTGACATATCGGAACATTCCTAATTGCCTTGTCCCGAGAAGTTGAGAAGTCCTCAGCAACAGTCACCGAAACTATGACGTATGATCAAGTCAAATTCATGTCTATTTTCCTGTACTAACACGTAGGACCTTTTTTTTTTTTTTTTTTTTTCGGATGGGAAATCATCAAATGACTTCTCCCGCTCAAGGCGGAGCGGGAGGGAGTGTCAGACTTTTACTGACTAAAACCCATCCATGTTCCTTCATCGCCCTTTGTGTTCCGGGACCACGGTATCTCTTTCGAATAGTCCCGCAGCCCCGGCAGGCTTCGGCCCTTGCGGACCCCTTCACGGTTGCTGACTCTCTTTGAGGCGTGCGTGGAACACGAACGCGCCGTCGACACGGCCTGTCGACATGAGACGGACGGACGGCGAGCTAGCCCATAGCTCCCCGTCCACAGGCCCGCGCCTACGGTGGCCGGAAGCCACCACGTGGCCCCCGACGCCCGGGGCGTCTCCCGCGGCGGCCGGGACGTGAGGATATCTCCCTCTCACGTTCCGCCACCTCCTTCGCTAGCATGACTGCTTCGCAGAAGGAGGTGACGGCGTCCCATTCCGTCTCGCTCCGGATCATGGCACGAACCAGGGCCGGAAGCGAGAGGTCGCCGCCGCCGATCGACACCTCGAGGACACGGCGGTGCTCCACCCAAGCAGGGCACACCTCCACCGTGTGCTCCACCGTGTCCTCCGGTCGATCCTCACAATGGAAACACCCGGGCGTCTCCTCCCGCCCGATTCGGTGCAGGAACTTACCGAAACATCCGTGTCCGGTAAGAACCTGCGTCAGGCGGAAGGTGAGGACGCCGTGGCGTCTCTCCAGCCACTCCTCAAAGAGGGGACTTACCGCCACTATTGTGGCGTGCCCTGCACGGGGTTGCGACAGTCGCTCTCTCCATGCCGCCATGAGATCCCGCCGGAAGTCCGTCCGCTGAGCGACAATTTGCCGCGGCAGCGGAGTTTCCCCCCGGCGTAGCGCCTCCGCGCGCCACTCGTGTAGGCGCGCGAGGACTATCGCCTCCAGATCCCATGGCGGCAATCCGGCAAGGAGGCTCGCCGCCTCGCGGGATATCGTGCGGTACCCCCGGATCAGCCTTACGGAACACGTAGGACCTGATATAACGAATTCCTATTAAAATTACTGGGAATTACCAACTTAAATTATGATTGTGGTGTGGAAATAGAGGAAATTCGATTTAATAATTTAATTATTTAATCGTGGCCATTCTCCTTTGAGAGAAATGTGACGTCCCCTAAGGAATTTTTGGTTGCATATATTTATTTCAACAAGAAGTACGTCAAAACATTTGGCGACAGTTTTTAGAGAACTTGCATGGGATTGTGTACTTCTCTAGTTTTTTATTAGTGATCGATGGTTTTCAATTACTGATTAAAAGATTTAGGCATTAGGAATTGAATTTCCTGATTAGGTGCCCGATATAATGATTAAAAATGACTGATTAGTCTAATCCAAAATGATACGAATTTCCAAAGAGAATTTAATCCTGGTCTGACTTGAGATAAGACAAGTAAAAAAAAAACTTAATTAAATAATTAGTACCTGACGTTAAATAACGTGAAACAGATAATATCCGCTGAAGTAAATTACTAACAGAACTAAATGATGTCAAATAGGATAATAAAAAGTAATACTTAAGTACCTTACAGTATTCTTTGGACAATAAAATACATTAAACAAGAAATTGTATACAAAAAAAAAATAACCAAAACAAAGCACATACCTACCTACCTACAAAACATAACATCACGCCTGTAATAGGTGACGGGCACAAATCCAGGCTCCCTGGCTGCTACTGAGAAATTCTTAATGGAAAACCCCAATAACACTTTGCCCGACCCGGGAATCGAACCCAAGACCTCATACTAAGCAGTCGCGCTGGCGACCACACGACCAACGAGGTAGTCGAAGTAGTGTAGTTTTCTGCAATACACATCTAGGAAATCACCTATTAAAACGGATCTAGTACATAACGACTACGTAATACAGGTTTTTCCCAACTTACAAACAAATCTAAGTCTTATTTACTTTTGATTTACACGTCACCATGTACTCAGACATTGACGCGTTACTCGTCATGAGGTAGCCATGTAAATACCTAGAATAAAACAGTAGCTAATAAAACTAGTCGTTCGTATGTAATACCTAGGAATCATGATTCTATCATTAGTGATTCATCATAACCTATTGAATATGCAACAATAGTCTGTGTCATCTATTTATATTCCAGACATATCATGTAAGATTTCCTCTGAGTAAGACACTAAATTCTCCGTACTGTTTGAAGAATAGTGTTATTCCTGAGCAGAGATATTATAATCCCTGAGCCAGCGAATACGACGCCGACGACCGACGTGCAAACTGCAAAGTCGCGGCCACATCGCGGCCTTTTGTCAAAAAACGCATTTATCATTTCGGGCACTTGTCTTGTCAAAACACGAAAATTCCCCAGTGTGGCCTACCATTAAAATGATTTACAATTTTAATAAACTAGTCACAATGGTCTTAATAAATATATTTTGTAAGTTATTGGGAATGTAATATGGCGATTAGTATTCAATTGACCATTGTTCAAACCAGTTTCGACCGGTTATGTGTCAATTACAGATAAGCAAAGGCGGCCCACGAACTGCCACCGCTGTTAATTAAATCAGGTATCGAATTTGTTTATTAAAACTACGAAATAATGCTTCATTATTTCTTATTTTAACTAATGAAGTCTCGCAAACGTCCGTCGATTACGCGTGTTACACAACCTTGTTTTAAGTCGCCCAACAAAATTAGTCAAAAAGAACTTTTTTTTCTTTTGTTCTTGCTAACAAAGAGTTTGACGTCGCGTAGCCATCAGGCGACAAAGAGTTGAGCAACATTTCACCATAAACACGAGTTAAACCTTCTCGTCTGAAAGACGTAAGATGCCCATTTTGCCGACGTCGACGTCACCCGATCGCGTACGTCAGCATTTCAGCATCTTTGTTCTACACGAAACCACTAAAAGTCTTCGACGTCGGAACAACTTTGAACGACGAACACGACAAGAGTTGCCCACTTTGAATGATTGCACACACGACAAGAGTTGCCTAACGTTTCTTTCACAGTTAACACAATAAGGCTTCTTGAACGTAACTTGCTTACGTCTACCTTTCAATAAAAAATCCTTTCCACGAATAGGTGGCACCACAGCTTGGCAAAAAATTCTAAAGAAGAAGCTTACGTACTTTATCACTAGATCATAATTTTAGCACAACGTCTTAATTCACTGTTTTAAACTTTCACAGTTTTTCACTACACGTGATATTCTTTTGATGCTATGAGCTCCCGATGTTTCGACGCTGTTGCAAGCATCATGATCGCGGGAATACTGAAGAGGTATGCGGGTGGGACGAAGAAAATAACGGATATCATCCCGTAAATACTTTATCTGTAACGTCTTAATTTTTATTTCAGATATTCTTAGTTACCTGCATGGTCGCAATTAAGCGCAACTGCTAGGGTTTTCCATCAGGATTTTTTCAGTCACGCGTGGTCCTTCTATCAATAATATTATTGATCGAAGGCGCGGTCTGAATTTGTGCCCAGCTGATGGGAATATGCTCGCCCCCATGTGCTACAATTAATTATTTATTTTTGTTCCAAAGTAGCCCATGATCTGTCCACGAAGTAGACACAATAGTTAAACAATGGCGTCCCGACCAAATCGGTCATTCGACAGATCATGATCTATTAAGTAATCATAATATAAACTAAGCCCCACAAAACTGTTGCAATTGTCGAAATGTGGGTGTACAGCTCTGCCTATCCGTTCAAAGGTTAAAGGCGTGATGATATTATAAATTCCCAGCTATGTAAATTCCTTTATTGTAAAGCGGTTGCTGTCGGTCGTATGCACACTTATGCAATTGTGGTTATAAAGTGTCGCCTGATTTTGTGTAGTTTCTTTCCTTCCTTTTGCCAGACAGACTATACACTTCTCCAAACTGCATGAAGGTGAATAATTGACGTCATATGAACCATTGTTTGCAGGTAAGTCATCCATAGGTGACTAGCCCTGAACGTCACCTGCTGCCGTGATGTCATGTGAAACAATATCCATTCCTTTCTCATGACTTCGGACTTAGCATACAGTTTATAGTAGACCTACATTTTAGGCTGCTGACGTTATATTTTTATCGCATTCGAAGCTACAATGAGGCTAGGGATAAAGCTTAATTTTTGTTAGGAAACGACCAATAGGCGAGACGACAAAAAAAATCGAATTAGTCCGTCACTTATACTATCAAAAAATATTTGACCCGTGTTTTTTCTTTTGTTACGAAAACCAAAATTGACGAAGATATGACGCTTTTAAAATTCTCAATACGTCACACCATGGTATAATTTTTAGCTAGTTCTGACGTCACGAGACCCCACTCCCGAGTTTTGATGCGTTTTATCTTTGTCAATATTCATTGATTTACAAAAACAAAAAATACGTGTCCATTAATTTCCAATACTCTAACTGACGGACTAAATGGAGTTGCAATTTTTTGATACTGTCGTCATGCCTATTCAAACCGTCCACGGGTCCGCGCAGCACGTCTTCTTCTTCCATACTTGTCTATTACTCGTCAACTCATGACACCTCCTTTTTTGCTATAATATCATCCTTCACACAGTCTATCCATCGTTTCTTTGGTCTTCCTCTACTCTTACACCCATCCACATTCATACTTTATGATGGGTTTATGTGAAACAAAATATTTCGAATTTGGAATATTAGAATTGACTGAACGGAAAATTGTAGCGGAATTTCACGGTAGCTATTCCGTTTCTTATAATTCTTGAAAATGTTCCAATGGTATCATAATTGGGCGGAAAAATACCCTGTAACGTAGGTAGCAGTGCTACACACACTTATATCGCAAAATTTCGTTGCGTTATAAAACATTTTTCCGAACAGTCCAGGGGTGTCACAAACTAAAGTGACCAAAATAAAAATCAGGTACATGCATAAAGGTATTGTAAAAAGTCAAGTGACATTACCAACATAACTTTTACCAACCTAATTACGTGGCACTGGCGACTTATAAAATGACCTTTTTCCTGTCTTTAATTTATGGTCAACTATTAAAACTAAATTGCCCTAATAATTTTAAGAGGTTTGTTTATTTATTGGTAGGACAACGAGGTAATGAAAACTATGGTTTTCATAGGTACAGGCTGAACATGAATAATATAAGTTTATTTCGCTTTATTTATTTATGAATCACTAAAAGTTATTCTAATATAATTTAACAACAACTTGGAATTTACTTTGAAACTCGAGCCACGCGTTCAAATTATATAGTTTACAGTTATCTATTGACGTTAATAGAACAGCTAGGTAAATTTATATTTAGAATCCGTAGCTATATTTAGAACTGTTTTGGTTTATAAATGAGACAACTTTCGTGAATGTTCGAAACTTAATTCTGGCTGGTAGGTAGGCATTAAAACAATGATTCCCTACTCTTAAGGTGATTTAGGCTGGTTTCACACTGGTACATAAAACAGGAGTCGGATTAACATACACTGAACACTAGACAATTTAAGTCAACCCATAGTTTCATCGGTCGAGCAAACTAGAAGTAAATAAATAATCAGTACAAAATTATTCGTACGTGTAAGCCCTAAGAAATCAAATGAACTAGAAGCTCCTTTCATAAAACTCCCCCGAAATTGTGTAACTTTCCATATCAATTTCTTAAGAATTAAGCTTTTATTTACAAAGCCATTATGTAATAATGTCCTTGCCAAACGTTTTTCAGTATTCATATACGTCCCAGTGAGTTGGTAACAAAAGAGTGAAAAGAAAACGTGATGTTGATGCAATGTGTGTAATACGTAATAAAACAACCCATTTTAAAACACGTGCGGTTTTCCTCAATGTTCTAGAACGATAAGTATGACGTCACGGAATTTTCATAAATAATAAAAAAGATGAATTAAATGAGGGTTGGCGGAAACCACTAAAAGCCATTGAGGTCTGTTTGTCATTCAGGGACGTTTCATTTAAGTACCAAAGAATCTTTTATTTTGATAATAATCTATCTACCCTGGCCAGCAAATAAACCGGGCCACCCGCTTCCTTAGAACGCTGATTCGATTTTCTCAAAAAGTATAAAACTTACAACTATTAAAGTTATACCTACAGAGAGTGCGTTTCATGCTGATTAAAATGACCATACTTTTATTCTAAAGTACCGTCAACTCACACTGTAATCAAACAACAAACACAATGCTAACGATTTGCCCTGTTTTGACTAGAGTTCGCGATTTGCGTTACTTTTTTCTACAATGAAGATAGTCGGATTTGCTCTGTCAATAATGGATACCTACAGAGCAAACGATGGACAAAAACTAAAGAAATGATAAGAAATATCCGAATATCTTCATTGTAGAACGCAAATCGCGAACTCTAGTCAAAACAGAGCAAATCGTTAGCATTGTGTTTGTTGCTTGATTGCAATGTGAGTTGACGGTACTTTAGAATAAATGTATAGTTATTTTAATCAGCATGAAACAAACTCTCTGTAGGTAAAACATGAATAGTTGTAAGTTTTATACTTTTTGAGAAAATCGAATCAACGTTTTAAGGAAGCGGGTGGCCCGGTTTATTTGCTGGCCAGTGTAGATTTGAGTAGAGATTAGGAGATAAGAAAATCTGATAGGTATTCTGTTAAGTTTTTTAGGTAGGACTTCTTGAGCAAGTGGTCCTGGGATCGATTCCCGTGTCGGGCAAATTGGTATTGGGTTTTTCCATCAGGAATTTCTCAGTAGGAGCCACGGAGTCTGGATTTTTGCCTGGTTGGTGGCAACAGGCTAGCCCTCTATTACATGGGACTTAAACATAACTGGCGAAATGTGGGTGTACCTATTGTCTACTGTTAAGTACACCTCTGCCTAACCCTTCCGGAATTACCAGTGTCATGTTATGTATTTAAACGAGAAAAAAAATGCATTTGTAGCAAAGAACGTCCGCTTTCAATCTTCGGGTACTTCCCCGATTCCCCGAAAGAGTTCTTCACAAAGAGTTACCTTACAACAGATTATTACACATAAAAAGCGGTTCCAACTTGTTTGACCGAGGTGTCCCTTCAGCTAACGCAATACTATCGTAGCACCAATAATCCCCGAATAATGTAAATTAATATCTTCTTTGATAAATCTATTTCGAATACGATCGATTCGTCTAGTCTTGCCAATTATTCAAATTAGACATTTACTTTAGACAAGACGTTAGGTTGTAGTTTGGGCTGTAGTAATATAATAGAAGATATGTAGCACCTATTGATTAAGATTAACATTAAAATGTTGAGAGACTTTTACAAGTTTCAATTTTTTCGTTACCTGCCGAGACTTCATCCGTGTCGTCAAACATTTACAATAGCACTTGATAATAGTTTAGCGTTCCATTAGTAAAACAATTTTTGAAATCGGATGAGTATTTTTCGTAAGAGACAACTTAAATTAAATTCCTTTCAAAAAACTTACTCTTTTTTTCGTTAGCCTGCCTTGTCCCACTGCTGTCCAAAGGCATCCCCATGGCATTCCAATTTTGTTTAAAATTTGCCTTCTCCAAACTTACTGTACCTCTTATAATAGTTTAGCTGATGTTTGGTTCTTTTAGTCTCCGGCACCGACTGCCAAATACAGGATCTCGGGTTTGATCCCGAGGTTCTAAGAAAATTCTAGCTGGCCCAGAGACTTGTCTACTCTCCAAGACCGTCAACGAAGATACTGGCCCGACCGAAAGCAGCTCCAAACTTCGAAATGAACCCTCCTTCCTATTATTTTCGAATTCATGAGTTTTTTAAACTCATCGGGAATAGGGACAAGACAACTGTCCAATCGTGTTGTCATTCATTTTCAGTTCTGGCTTCTAACTAATCATATTATTATGTCCGTAAGTGTTATAGAGTAGGAAACGCCCGTAACCTCGGCAGAAACCCGTGACCGATAGACGACAGCAATTTCAGAACGTTCTCTCTATTATCAGCTTACCTTTTCAATAAACACCGGCACGATGTCATGTTAGTTTATTTCTAACACGTCTGTCTATGACGGCTCATCAGTACGTGAACCCCTGAAACAAATGAGACCAGTAATTAAGTGATGACGTAGTTCGCCCACGAGGCATCGTTATCAATTGAATAGTGACAGGTCTCCTACGTAACTGTGTGTGATAGTGGACGGGAAAATACATGGGACAGCACACCTACGTAGGTATATAAAATTATATACTGCTTAGCCTTGTGGTTATGAACAGTTTTCATGTTACATTACGTAAGGGTAATGAAAACTCGGCTTGTCTATTAGAAATACATATATATATATGTGTGCAGGGAATTTGTCGGGTAGGTTTTACTCAAATCTGTGCGGTTCTTTCCTCAAAAGACTTAGGTACTCATTTCGTAAAATCTGTATGGTCCTGGTACCCAATTTCCCATATGAGATCCTCCTTTCAACCTCCTCCTTTTTAGAAATCGGTTAAAAAAGTCTGTGATCTCCGGACTTGTTTTTTCTCAGAGTATAGTCGGCTAGGAGTGAGAGAAGTGTGTTTTCAAACAAAACAGAAGTGTGACAGGTTTTCCTATGTGATTTCTTTAAAAAACTTTCATTAAAAGTACTAAAAATTATGTCAGACCGTAGTCTTCAAATGGTTACCATATCATGAGCCCTTCTCATATAATTATGTAGTTCGAGGCGCTAGCTTATGATGAAGATCTCTCAAAGTGACGTTGATTGACGTCACTTTAAGTCATAATGTATTTCACCGCACGCGTCTTCTATTGTCCACTACCGAACATGGAAGTGGAACAGGGTTTATTAGAAATCGTATCGGTCATGACGAGGAAACAACACCGAGAAATGGATTGTTGATCGCAGTAAACAGTTCTGGGTAACTAATTTCCAACCTATCAAATCAAACCGAGCATTCTGGGTATCAAACTTAAAGACAGGGACTATACTTAGTAATCTGTTCACGATAATAGATGATGGGCCCCTGTAACCTGCCTCGTCAAATGAAATGGAATTGGCCTGGACACACCTGCTGTATGTTAGACTATCAATGGCGCAAATGCACGATTCCCGAATCTTTCACATGGTTGACATGGTAGACAATATCGCGGCAACGGACGGACCCAGGCGGAGATGATGGGGTGAGTGTGGACTCCTGCGTTAAAAACTGGTCTACAACTAACTGGAGATATAGAGAAGTGGACTGAGAGTAGCAAGGCCTGTGCCCTCCAATGAGAAAATTGAGGTTAAACATAGTATTAAGTTGATAATGCTATACTCTGAAGGAACAGTAAATAAACCCTCTTTGTAAAGTCACAATACACTGTAGAAATATCATTCGTCCTTATCCGTTACGTAGGTACAGTGGGATGACATTTCATCACAATACTTCGTCGAAAAACAGCCACAACAAACAAATGAAGTACTTTACACAATATTGTTTGTTAGTGGTTTTAATCACGTTTTAATACTACGCCTGACATTTACGTAACGTACTGAAAACCGGTGCTTACGGCTCCGTTCTGTGTATTGCGTAATACGGGAGAATACTTTATTTACTTCATACAAAGGAATCTGTTATGTGTACGTTTTAGTTTAGACGTACTTAGTTTGGTTTTTTGATCTTTGATGAGTGTTGCAGTTCTAGGGAAGTGTTGTTGTGATGAAAGAGATGTTTCATGTATTTAGATACATTGTACCTAATACGAACTACGCATCAATTCTGAGTTGACCTGACGACACGCCACATCGCGGCATCGTGCAAGCAGAGTTTTTCACGCTACAAAAATGAGTTGGACAGTCCCAGAGAAAAACAGACAACCCGTCTGATCGGAGGAGCCTTCCCTCTATGGAGTTATGGTTGAACTTCATCTGCATCTTCAGTAACCCTTAGGTATTCGCCAAAAACATGAAATCTGATAATAAGGTTGGAAATTTTCTGTGATTCTTTATGTATTGTGGTTTAAGTCTGTAGGAGTCAGAGAAAAATTTCCACTTACACCAGAAATTAAAGGAATTTTTCAGAGAAAAAGCGTTGGCGTGAACGATGTACTTATATCGTACGTCACATTTCAGCTGGACGACCATTTCACGATTTGTAATAAGATTCATTTTATTATCCTAATTTATTAGTATCGTTTATTCTTTTTACAACATATTTTTAAATTTTTAAATATTCCTAATATAAAAACAATATAAATAAAAACATTTAAAAATATAAAAATAGTAGCCCACCAGCGCTGGGAACAGGGTCCGAGTTGCCGGTGGTCAGGGATCTTGAGAGAGGAACCTCCTAACAATACGTGCCGTGTCCAGAATTATTATTATTATTATCAGCCATTTGTGTGCCACTGCAGGGCAAAGGCCTCCCTTCCCTCCTTCCACTTATACCTATCCAGTGCTGTTATGGGCCAGTCCTTGCGGAAGGAGTCGATTTCGTCCCGCCATCTCCTTCTAGGCCTGCCGCGTTGCCGTTTGCTGCTGTTTGGGACCCATTTTGTGGTAGCTTTAGCCCATAGCTTCTCCGGCATGCGACAGATGTGGCCAGCCCAGTTCCATTTGAGCTTGGCAGCCGTGTGACCTACATCGGCAATTTGAGTTTTGGAACGCAGTATCGAGTTCCTTATAGGATCAGTAAGTTTCACTCCAAGGACACTGCGCTCCATTGCTCGCTGACAGACCCCAAGTGTGGACTTTTGACGGTTTGTTAATCACCATGTCTGCGCTCCATAGGTGAGGGTAGGAAGAATGCACATGTCCATGAGTTATCTTATTAGCCTAATTAGCCTTTTATTTTTGTGTGTTTTGTCCTGGGCAGGCTAATAAATGCTTTTTCTTTCTTTCTTTAATACGATTCTGTTTAAGCGAGGTCCGCTGAACAGGGGCTTCCATAAGGATTGCTTCATGACCGGTAGTCTGCTGCTCCCATCTAGCAAGTCCTCGTAATCTTTGACAGATCCTTTCAATTCTATGTTTTGGCAATCAAATCAACTATGTAAATTATTAAATACGAAGAAGTATGCTAAGAGATGTACTTATTGCCCAAAAATCTTCGCAAGACTTTTATAGGTTCAATCTAAATACCTTGTAGGGCTTATTGCTTAAATCCGTTTACTATTAAGGGCATGGTGCGTGTGCCTAGAATAGTGTAGGAATAGGCCTACCGGTTGCCCTTGGCTCATAAGGTACAGCTTTTAGCAACGCTCGTAAACTTTAATATTACCTACGTGTTACTATTGCAATATTTTTGAGAGCTAGATCTTTTTGACATGAACCTTTTTGATGTTGAGGCCAATTTTGACAGGCTCTATTCTATAGCCTCATTGGTTGTCGCAAAATATGTTTCCAGGCAAAGTGTGCTAGTACTCGTATTTTTCCGTGACGTTTCGGTAACAAAACGGAGTCTGGATGTGTAGTCAGTTGATAACAATAAGATACAAGACTAAATCATAACTGGTAAAATGGGTCTTTTGTTATGTAGCTTTGGCAGGAAAAGTTTAAAAAGAGGTGTGGTGAGTTAGGGAAAGAGACGACAAAGAATCTTGGTTCAACGGAGGATAACAGCAGAATTGTTAGAAATATTTAGGCATTTAGGTCTACCTAGATTTTTGAATAATAGGGATATAGTTAGTGCCAGATAAGATCGCAAAAGCGGTCAATGACCCACCTACATTTATTAAAGTTCTTAACTTTGAAATCCAAAATAAGCACATCATCGTCATCTATCGTGATCTTCAACATTTTTTCTAATGAAAAACGATACATGGTTCATTTGTTTTGTTTCGTAGGAAGAGATATTAGGGAAAGGGCAATGACCGCTATTGCGATCTTAACTGGCACCAACTATAGCTACAGATATATTTTCTTAACTTGTGGTGGTTAGGTTAGACCTTACTAATAGCTAATGTATCTACGACTTTTCGAAAAATAATACGAAACATGGAATGTTCTCAGTCACAAAATAGGTTGATGAGTTGTTGTAAAATCACCCAGAGTGTTTCAGTTCTACTCGTGAATAAACACTGAATTGATCAAGTGATTGCAAGCGCGACTGCCGAGCACGAGGTCCTGCGTTCGATTCCCAGGTCGGGTAGTGTTATTGGATTTCTCCATCAGGAATTTCTCAATAGCAGCCACGGAGTCTGGATTTGTGCCCGGATGATAGCAATAGGCTCGCCCCCTAATACATGGGACTTAAACATAACTAGCGAAATGTGGATGTACTATTAGACCGTACATCTCTGCCCAACCCTTCAGGGATTACAGGCGTGATATTATCTTATGGTAATTTCTATACTATTAAAATTCCGTAAACATACGACGTACAACGTACGTATTCTACATGATTCATTTACATAAAATTGAATTTAACGCTTGTTAATGAGTCATAAAAGATACCTACTTTTTATTTATTTCGAAGTATGACACCTGTCAATTGTTAAGTGATATGATTAAGGTTAGAACTGACGTAGGTGTTTATGTAGATTAACATATTTATTAAAATTCGAATTCTTTTATTTAAAATATTTTTGAGAACTTTAACATGTAAGATAATTAATTATAGGTAATGAACTAATGTACTTGTTTTGTCACAAATTAACTAAAAATCAAGTCAGTGCAACGTGACGTCATCGTTTTATTAATTTATTTAATTTTTGGACCGTTTCATTAGTTTTTAATTGAATATAATTATCTAGGCTTAGATCTAGCCTTCGAAGAGGTGTAATAGTATAATTCACTTCTCATGCTCTAAAAGTACGCCAATATAGTCCTACGAAGCGGGACTAAAGTGACCACTTTAGTCCCTAGCGCATGAGAAGTGAAAACAAAATTTACGGGACGAACAACGCTATTGAATATAAAAAAATACCGAATCCAAAATCTCTTGAAAAATAAAATGACCTGGTTTAATAATTTTAAACAAAATTGTTACGTCCTTTGGTTTTTTTAAACTACTTTTTAGAGATTATTCGTTTATAATGATAAAGCATTGGAGACCTTTGGAAAACTTTGCAGATCCCATTTTACGGTAATTCCAAGCATAATTTAAATTGCTGATATAAAACGTCACGCGTTTTTAAACCGGTATTTCCTGCTAGGTAATTTCCCAATCGAGTGGAATAATATCGCATTACTGTATGTTTATACGTTTTGTACATAGTTTGGGATTAATCTACAAACATTTCCAATTTTCCATTGAAATGAGTCATGAAGTAATTATACTTACCTAAGTTGTCATTTTTTTTTACTTCAATATTGCGTTACATTGTGGGCATACAACGATTGAGATAATTTTATTGAACTGAACTACTAACTTACTAACTATTACTATTTTTTTGAATTTTATTGTACTGCGTGTTTTTTTGGCGCCTAGCCATAATCGAATCTAACACCGCCATCTTATTTTTAAAACATATTCCACAGTTAATGTAACAATTGTTTAACAACATTTGAAGTGTATGATGAACCCACAGCACAATTTCTATGTAAATAAGTCATCACTCAAAAATATGTACATAAATCCATTTAAATTATGCTTTTAATTTTATTATGGTGTAAATGTGTATGCGAGTATTTAAAAAAGAATTGCGCAATTTTCAAAATAATCATATACACTGGCCTGCAAAAATAAGTATCACACTTTTAAAATTGCAATAACTTTTTAAGTACACAAGATATATATACCTATGAAAAAACAAAAATCGAAAAATAGTTTAATTTTGTCTTTAGTTTCAAAGAAAGCTGATAAAAATTGCTTTATAACGTTTTTTATTTTAAATCTCTAACTTCTATAGTTTAGGAAAAATTGAAATTTTAAAAGTGTAGTACTTATTTTTGCAGGTCAGTGTATGTCGTAACTTTAGTCATTGTTTAAGAGCAAAACAAAAACAAAAATCGTCAAAATTAACAGATAGATATAGATAGAGATAAGCATTTTAGAACATAAACTTATTTATAAAAATAAATTAAACTATACTTAACGTTTATGTATTTGAAGAAAACAAAAACGCGGCAAATTCCTAGACTAATTCTTCCCCTAGAGGATAAATGAAATTCAGAACAATTTTCTTTCCCTGTTTTTAACAGATTCAAAATGACTATTGTTATGTTCGCTTTTTGTGGCATAGAATGTCACTTTTTTGAGCAAGTGGTACGAAAAGTATTATTACTCAACTAAACATCACATTAACAGATTACATACCCCGACTCATCAGAAGCCCCTACATGGATGACTGGATGTAATTGTAAATAAACCGTTATCAAAGTGTTATCGATAACGAGGAAGTGACTCAGAGACAACGCCGGCGTTTAAAACATGACAATTTTTTTAAACTTTCGCATCGTCATCAATTCATCGTACGTAGCGGGAACAGGAAAGTAACGGGAACCGATGACGTATACTCAAGTCTCGGAATACGTCAAATATTTCAAATTTAGCACAAATGAATCTATGTGCTATTTATTTAATTAGCAACAAGAAGCCAATTAGAATAATTACACAACGTTCACAACTTACCCCTACAAAGTTTTTATAACAATTTATGAAACTCATACTAAAAATAACCATCTAATTAAAAAGTAAATTCGTGAACAACAAAGCAAGAATTAAAAATGTTCAAAAAGGTTGCACGAAGGCATTTCCTAATGCCAAGGTCTCAGATGTATTAAATAAAAACTTGACATTACTTTTTAAAAGAACTGGCCATTGATGCTCGAAAAAAATGTTGTGACAGCCGTAAGGTTGCAAAGAAAAAAAGTGTTTTAGTTTCTTTTTTGTCACTCATAAGTCATCCCAAAAGTTTTTTTGACATTCCGGCCATGATGAAAGGTATTAAACCTTTTTAAGTCGACGTCTATCTTCAGAAAGATAAAATTAGTCACCAGCTTGATAAAGATATTATAAACTACCTACATTAGTTTTTGTGAACACCAAAAAATTATTACCTTCTTTTTGTTTACCTACTGTATTAATATATTTCCTGAAATGAATGAAGATAAAGAAAGACACCAAGATGGAAATAGTGATGATGATGTGGCTGATAACAGAATAATTTTGAAATAAAGAGTCATTTTATGTGTTAAAATTTTTTTCATGAGACGTCAAACGGCTGCGCAGTCAGCTCGTCACTTGGAAAACACGATAATAGTCACGTTTATATTATACTAGGTAAGCACATTAACACAAACGTACACACCTACTATAATATAATTTCTAGTAATAAATTGTACTCGAATTTACAATTTTTTAATGACTTTTTGATGATTTTAATTCTGTAATCACATTATGACATACGTGTTACGCCCGCAAATCATATTTTGTTCAATAAACAGTATGACACTAACAGGATTATAGCCCTTTCACAAATAATTTACCTTTGACTTTTTGTCACTGTCAAAATTACAGTAACTAAACTTTATTGTCGTTACGATAGGACTGCTGTTGTTTTGCTCTTTTCAGTGGTGAAATGGGTAACATAACTGTGAAAAGAATGTAGTTAGCTTTAATCATTTGCGAACGGTTTAGATAAAAAATAACAATTTATCTCAATATCAATAGGTAGTGAAGATAACAGTGTTTAGAATCAATGTTCAATCAATATAATATCTACTAAGCTACTAAGTACGTATGACAGCTATTCTTTAGTTAAATAGTACATTTAGTTTAATAAATCGTATACTAAACTAACATAATTATCATAACATTTTTCCAGTTATGTTTAAATCCCATGTTATTGGAGACGAGCCTATTGCCATCAATTTCGGACTCGGCTGCTACTGAAAAATTCCTAATGGAAAATCCCAATAACAATTCGCCTTACCGGGGAATGGAATCCAGTTCCTCAAGCTCAGCAGTAGAATTTACCCGATTAATTGTTACTGAGAGAAAAACCCAGTTCCTTAGGTTTTTTCAAAATAAGCGGCAGTGTTTTGGTTTGAGTGTAGAGTTCGCAGTTTTACAAATTCTCTATGAAAATAATGAATCATATTGTTATCTTGAAGGTGACACATATCATTCCGAATTATTTTACGTAGCAGAATAATGTATGCGTAATAAAAGAACACGTTTTTGTGTTTCTGGTGCGCAAATGTGTTTAACACGACTCACGATCACGATTACCAATGGCTAAAAGTTACTCAAGTAGGTATAATTTTACCTTTTGAATTGTGGGATGTCTCAAATGTCTGCGGGCCTAAAATGGCCATTTTAGGCCCCCTGTAGCCCTTAAATGACATAATTATCCATATTGTGATCCATGTAGTACTTACCTACATATGTGACGAGATTGTGACTTCAATCCTAAATCTGTGCATATATCCAGACACATTTATTTATTAATTGCTGAAAATCTGAAGGAAATTGAAAAACATTTAGTCAGACTCTGAAAATAACGTTAGGTACTCGATTGATCAACTTAATTCCCACCTCCTTCAAAAATAAAAAGCGGATTGTGTCTGAATCTCGGTGCCTTTAGAGATCGACGCAACATTTCTTTAGCAATACGTAAGTAGTTTCAGTAACGCAATGTTTCATAACAGTGAAATTCATAATAACTCGCCACGCCAGATGGCAATGCCAAGTTACCGGCAGTCAAGGTTGAGTCAACTGTATGCAACTTATTTCTTAAACAAAATAATTCAATAGGTAGCGCAATTTTTTTTAATTCCAAAATTAATACCTGGCAACTATATTTCCCGCGTACCTAGTTGATTCGAATTTGGAATATAGGGAAAGCTAATGTGCAGCATGGTTTACACTGTTATGAAGAAGCTGTTGGTAAACATTTGTGAAGTTAAATTAGTTGTGTATGCATATTGCATTAAAAAAATATATGGCGAACAGGTGATGATTAGTTCCGCAGGCTTACTAGACTGATTAGGCCCTGCAGCACTTTATTTATGGTTTTCTAAAAGTTTAAGAATAAAATCTGGCAACTATTTTTGGCATTGGTTTTTCCCGCGCGTCCCACAAATTCAAATTAAGTATAGTCCAGTCACAGTTTATTTACCGTTTGCTATTTATTAAGTTGGCGAATCTGAGGTTTGGGTAAAAAATGTTCTACAGGGGATCATTCAATATGGACTATAATGGACTATAGTTAAGTGAACCTAAAATGTTATTTTTGTCCCACTTATTTACAGTCACTCATGTTTTTACTCATGAATGTATATCTATTTCTTGTACATAATTATTTCATACTGACTTAGGTCTCTATTTATTCATTTTACAGGCGCTTAAATAGGATGGACCGCGCTAGAAGTAAATGTGTGTCTGGTGTAGTCATATACTTACTTATATAGGAATTTCATTCTCATTAGCTTACGCTAGGGAATGGGCAACTACAGTACTTTCACAGTTTTTATGCCTTGTGACTGGGACTGTAGCTACATTTTATTTTCATCTTTGTTTCGTCAATTCAAATGTGCCTGTAACTGGCTTACTTGAAATAAATGCTTTGATTGTGATTCATGGTTTCGATTGTGAATAAAATCTCGAGTCATACTTATATACGATATTCTTGCTAGAGGCTGTTCCTTTATGTACGTGTTGCATCAACTGGCAACAAGCCATTTTTATAACCTAAGTATATCTAATTCATTTAACTATTATAATTAATTTCACAAGCCATTGTGTTTATTTCAATGTAAAACGTTATATTTTTGCGCAATAAAACGGTTTATTCTTGTATTTTTGCCTTATTTACATAAAATACTCATTTAAAGTGATTATTATTTTGCCTAGTTAGTTACCAAATGAAATAGAGTACCTAACAATTACATTTTGTTTCCTTAGCGAAGGAAAATAAATCTTAAATGAATATTTTACCTTTAACTTAAAAACCATTCCTACGGCAAAATCGTTGTCATTTTCTTGCGAATAGGTACCTAAATATTTTTTCCGTTTTCAGTTTATCGCGGCCTGCGGCTGTTCGCACGAGATAATGCAGACCCAGACCTAAAATAAAACAACAAACAAATAGAAGGTTGTACCATCAAAGTCTTGCGTCATAGTCCAAGTAATTACAAAGTTAGATTTTGCTAAACAGTGTTTAAAATACCTTCAAAGTTCCGTTCCACAGTACCTACGTCATGTACCCTTATTGATATAACCTTTGTCCTTTAGATTATTAATAGCTACATAAACACTTTTGCAGATAACCTATTATCCCCTTTGAATACACTCGTGTGCTTTCTTATTGTGACTGGTTTGTAACATGTATTTTTAAGTGTCAATTAAATGTTTTTTTGCTGACGGTTTAGGCCTTAAGTAATAAGGTTGAAAAGTCCGTCAGTGAACTCGGTAGTACCTACATCATGTTCAGAGCAACCTATTAACAGCCTTAAAACAACGAGCATAGAGATCTCTGTAATTTTGACAGACTTGCAGAGATCAAGGTAACAGCAACTTTAATTTAACGGGAGTAAAATATCACTGTGATTTTGACAATGATGCTAATTCAGAGTTAATACAGGGTGTAAACAACCTCATCACGAAGCCGTCAACCAAGCATTCTGTACATAAAACTACGTAACTTTACGCAATATTATTGCTGGGAAACGACTTTTTTTCGGGGTGAAAAATCATGTTTTGTGGTAGAACTCAATGTAACGCACTCAAAACATTGCGCTGATGGATGGATTGAATAGTACGGGGGTCGGGTAAAAATCTTACATTAAAAACTTGTCGGAAAGTTGGAATTTGACCCCCAATATGTCCGTAACTAGAAGGTTCCCACAGGTTTGGTGTAGATGTAGAACCAAAAAGAGAACAAGTGCCTTTCGGCTTCGTAAAGAGGTTTTTTACACCCTTTATATTAAAACTGTCAAAGGACTGTAGGGTATCTCGTTTACTCTTAAGTCGACTCTAAACTGCCCCATTGGTCACGCTTGCGACCAAAAGGGTGTAGGCGCGACCGCAGAGAGTGGGGTCCGGGTTCGATTCCCGGTTGGGGCAAAAAGTGCTAGTGCTAGTCCCGCACCGATTAAACAGACTTCTAAACAAGTGCGTGTCGGGCCACACGCAGTGAAGGGTTCCGTAGTAGCCCGTTTTCACAATATAGAACGAACAGCGCCATCTAGCGGCAGCTTTGTGAAACTTATGATAATTTATTGTTATTTTTTTTTTTTTATTTTAGATTTTGTTTTTTAATGCAAGTCTTTACCCATTACAAAGGGCACAAGCAAAACAAGAACAAAACAAGCAACTACTTCATCTTAGTCACTTTATAGGATTTATTCTAAGGATTTTGATTTGGTACAAAATTATCCAACACCCAAGTTCAACGACTATTACTGCTAAACTAATAAAGTTATCTTAACCGCTATAGTTTTCCTTTAAAGTTCATGAAATGCACTGTCATCATGAATTTTTCCAGATTTTTCAAGCTAGCAGTTTAGCTTTTAGAGGTGGGGACGGGGGGGACGCCCTACTGGAACGAAAATTTGCACTTTAAAGTTTAATATTTCGTAAATGGAGCATTAAATCGAAAAGCAGTATTAGCAACCCCTAATCATCATCAATTAAAAATCATCAATTAAAGAGATCTATTCAACGATACCCCACACGATGGGGTAGACGACGAAAAACATATTCATCCCTACTTCACATGTGGGGAACATAATATATGACCTTGTCAGGACTACGGAACCCTAAAAAGGAGGAGGCTTAACTTGTGAGTAACTGAGTAACTGACTAGTGAGTAAACAAGTTGGAATCGTTGAAATCTAAGTCATCATCATCATTTCAGCCGAAAGACGTCCACTGCTGGGCATGGGCCTCTCCGAAGTGTCGCCACATTGACCGGTCCCGTGCGACTCGCATCCAGCAGATCCCCGCAACCTTCACCAGGTCATCGGTCCACCTAGTGGGAGATCAAAATCTAAGTACCAATAAATTATTGTCTGTAAACTATACTTAAATAGCTATTTAATTGGTTGATGTGTTTATGACAGTTTTATTGATTACTAGCTGATGCCCGCGGCTTCGCCCGCGTGGATGTCGGTTACCGCGACCAAAAGTAAAGCTCCCATCAGGCTTATTTTTTTCCGACACCAACAAATATCATTATATTTTAGCCAATGTATACAAAAACTTAATAAATTGTAATACTTAAACCTTCTTGGAGAACCACTCTATCCATTGGTGAAAACAGCATGAAAATCGATGCAGTAGTTTTTGAGTTTATCGCGAACAGACAGGCAGACAGACGAGGCGGAGGACATTGTTTTAAAATATGTAGCTAGGATAAAATGAATAACCCTAGCGAATTATAAATGGACGTAGATGCAGGCAACTATTATTGCATTCGGCGCATCCTGGGCGAGCTGAGCACCAAGTCTGACTTAGACGAGTGGCAATCGTTTTCAAAGTGTTATATATACTCGTACATACGTCAGACCGCTTTAAGGAACTTTTAACTAGAAGAGGAGCAGATACCCAAATAACGACCGTAGCCTGCTGTAGGTATCATGCCCGAAATTATATCAGACCTTGTGGAATCCCTCTTTTTGGACGACTAATCTGACGACTAGACTGATTCAAAATAAATAATTCCTCACAATTTAAAGCATGCAACAATCAAATAATGTCATCCCCAATTAATACAAAAGAAGAATAAAGTTAATTGTTGATTGCAGATCAACAATTCTACATATTTGATGTCAACATAAAAATGTCGTATCTTAATGAATGAGTCGTTCTGTCGAGGTCTTGACTCTTAAGGAATGAATGCGCGAAAAATTATGAAACTTTACATCATCAGTTTATCGGATAATTTGCATATTTGGCTTTATATGTACGTGATGAAATTAACAATATAAATTTGTAGAATGCCAGTGTGATATATAGGTACACCGTACATCACAAAACTACAGTGTGTTTGTGCCAAAATTTTGAGATCTAAATTGCTTTATATATGTACTCTGCAATGGTATGGATGGAAAGGCTGGCGTACCTTGAACAATCAGCCCTGTCATTTTATCTATTAGAGAGAATTTTCAGTCAAACTTTTTGCAACGGAGTGAGGCAATATCTTGAGGTTTCAGAGTCAGACAAACTTATGTTTGTATATTGATAGTTACACAGGGCACAGGTTCAAAATTAGATGATTTTGATGGTGGTTTGGACAGGCATCGTATGTGGTCGAGAACACGCGGGCCTCAGCAGTGAATAATAAAGAAGAATAAGACAAAATGGGGGAGAGCCAAGAAACTCAGTCGTTGACTATTTTAGTATGTAAATTATTTTTTAGTTCTTACCTGAAATCGCCAATCTGCCTTGAGCAAGCGTTATGATCAATGCTCTCGCCTTTTCTATACGAGAAGAGGAATTAGTCCTGCATAGGGACAGTAACTACCGAAGCTGACATTATGACATAAGTTCCTACTTATTTAATTATTGGAGTGGAGATTATGGAAAAATACAGACAAAGAAAACTTTATCTAGCATCTTGAAATCAAAAAGTATCGAAATCCACAAAATCATGTTTTGTCGCTTTGAATCGCCGATTCTTCTCGTGTGCAACTTCTTACATATCGGCACGTAGCTACATGCAAAAATGAAATACTTAAGTCACCACTCTGTATATCCTTGAAATCAAATCAAACGTTTATCAATCATCAAACCTGCCGAGACGAAGCCCTAATGCCCGATTTCTTTGTTCTATTAGGTACCGGAGTTTATCTAGTCGACAGCGCTATTCATTTTGGCATGTTTTGGGACAATTTCGGGAGAAAGGTGTCCAATTAATATCAAATTAGGGCAGTTTATCAGACGACTAGAACATAAGTGCCCGAGTTAACCGCCCAAACATACAAATGCCTCTCTAATTGAACTAACAGCTAGTTTTCCTTGGGTGCTTACTGTGTTTAGGTTAGGCATGCCGACTTAAATGACCTTACTTCAAATGCAATCGTTGATGCAAGTTAACATTTTTGCAATGCAATGGCCGCTGGCTGACTAGTGCAAGAAACGTACGAAACTGTGACGAAATAAATTGGATGATGCGACGTTTGTAAGGATGAAAGTGATGAAACGGAGATGTGTTAGGTCATGATCAAGAATCGAACAGAGTTTGTGATGATACCGGCGAGGCGGTGATAGCTGTTAAGGTTATTAGTTGGTAGGTAACACATTATTGAGTCATCAGGATTTATTTTGTAAATAACGCGACCCAAGATAAAATATCAGATTTTGGTTGCTTATTATTGTAATAAGTAGGGACTAAATGTAATAAATAATATATTTAAAAAATAAACTTTCTAAGTTTTATCCGGTAGATAGAACATAAATATGGTCAACAAAAGATTTAATTATATACGTAAGCAACATAGATTGAAAAACTTAACTCTAATTTCAGTAACTTACATCAGACTTACTAGATGAGCGAAGAGTTAAGTATCATTAGAAGTAAAGTTGTTGACTAATAGATTAGATAGGCACTAACTATATTTTAGTTAGTGTCTATCTCGTTAGTCCTAAGGGGCAATTGCAAACTCTGTGCATGCATTGGCCCAAGTCTCAATCGTCGGTTCATCAATTTCGAGGTCAGACAGAAAGGCATAGTGTCATAAGAGTTTTGAATTTCGAATTTCTCAGCAATTCCTCAGCATCTGAATTTGTGCCTGGGTAATTGGCAAAGGGCTTGCCCCATTACCATTCGACTTAAAATACCACAGACAAGACAATACTACAGACATGTGGGTAATCTGTAGTTATAGTTTGCATGGTACTTTTGGCGCGTGGTCATAATCGTAACTAACACCGCCATTTTGTTTCTCCAATCTATTTTCCAAAGACAAAATCAAATGTTTACAGCGGCCTCCTGTCAATATCATTCAAGTGCTAAAATAACCTATCGTTGATGTAATGTCCTAAGTCCTTTAGAACATTACCACATCCAGGTATCACATGCACGTCAAAAACAAGGATAACTATAGATCATACCTAATGGTTGGCCTTAGTATGCAAAAAACCTGACCTTATTGTAAATCCGTAACGCTTAATACGTTCAACGGCTAAGGTTACCAATAACGCTCAAAATGCTATGTTACTCATTGACCCACTGCCTTAGAAAGAAACGTGTCAGAATCGCGTTTTTTTTTTCGTTCAAATTTTGAAATAACGATGTTCAATTGTTACGTTATCTGTTGACATCAAACATCGAGCTATCGTTACGATTTTTGTAATTTAGATACTAGTTTACAAAGAGTTTGGTTAATGTATTAATTATACTATCAATCAAAGCTTGTAATTACGACATCGCTTTACGTATTAGAGTCTTACGTTAGACTAGTAACGTGTTATGCGTTGTCAGTAAAACTGGTACCTACTAATTACCTAAATGTAATATTACATAAGTATATGGTTGTCTAGATTCTGAATTAAACTAAGCCTAATGCACATCACTTCAATTCTCAGCGCAGAGTCAACCGTTGAAGACAAAACGGAGGGATTTTTTTAGGAATTTAGTTAGGCGTTGCGTAGTATCAGTGAAAATAAAGGGTGTAAAACACCTCTTAACGAAGCCGAAAGGCACTTGTTCTCCTCATCGTTGCGATCATTTTTTTTTTCTACACCATACCTGGGAACCTTCTAGTTCCGGAGATATTGGGGGTCAAAGTTACAACTTTTTGACATTTTTTTTTTTAAATACAAGTTTTTAATGTAAGATTTTTACTACCCCCGTACTATTTAATCCATCCATCAGCACAATGTTTTGAGTGCATTACATTGAGTTCTACCACAAAACATGATTTTTCACCCCAAAAAAAAAAGTCGTTTCCCAGCAATACAACAATATTTTTGCGTAAAGTTACGTAGTTAGATGTACAGAATGCTTGGTTGACGGCTTCGTGATGAGGTGGTTTACACCCTGTATACACAGACAGATTTATAAATTTTACTAAGCTCTTTCTCAGATTTAGTTCCCGTTCCTATCTTACACATTTATATGTATGTGGTTTGACAGTTGTGCTACAGCAACATGAATCAGTGCGTGCCAGTAATGTTTAAGATCTCGGCCAAAGTTGGGTAGGCCGTTATGTAATATACTGTAGTACAGGATTTCCTATTTTATTATGCTTTCTCCTATGTGTCCGAAATCACGAAGCTGAAAATTTGTTCTAGCTTGAAAGATCTCTAGGTTTTGAACCCGATAGGTGGCGCCGTGCTAAGCAGGGGCGAGTCGCACGTGTATCTTTAAAATAAGGGCTACGGCACACTATAGACAAGACCGTCTTTAGACAGACAATGGGCGAGACGACAAAAAAAATCTAATTAGTCCGCCAGTTAGATTATCAAAAAAATATTTGACCAGTGTTTTTTCTTTTGTTACGTAAACCAAAATTGACGAAGTTAATGACGCTTTTAATATTCTCAATACGTCACGCCTAGGTATAATTTTTAGCTAGTTCTGACGTCACGAGCCCTCACTCCCGAGTTTTGATTGGCTCGCGTTTTATCTTTTGTCAATTGATTTACAAAAACAAAAAATACGTGTCCGTTAATTTCCAATTTCCTAATTGACGGACTAAATAGATTTGCAATTTTTTGATACTGTCGTCATGCCTATTACCCTACTAGTGCGAGCGAGAATACATAGTCTGTCTCGCTCGCACTAGTAGGGTAATTGTCTGTCTAAAGACAGCCTTGTCTATAGTGTGCGGTAGCTCTAAGAGCAGTACGAGAAGTTCCTATCGTAATACCTAGCAGTCATCTAGCGGCACACTTAAATATATCTACATAATATTTTGATGGTCACATTTCCAAATCCGGAAATGGTATTGAAAAATTCTGCTGCTACTTCCGTTTGCCTATGACTAGACTTCGTGTTCAACAACCCTGAGGGTGACTATGTTAGAGGCCAAATAAATATTAATTTAATAATATTCGTGTTAGTAATACCTACTTATCCGTCTTGTGTCAACAGTACAACACTGTACTACGTAAGAATAAATTAAGATGTACTACTACTAAGTAGAGAGTAGAGTATAATCAATGTTATTTAATAGCAATTAAAAACATGCATACTTAGCAATATAATCATTTTAAGGAATGGTACTATAATTCACCATTGTCCTGCCGGTCCCTTTGCGTATAACAGGCGTAATGTTATGAAATGTTACAGAACGTTCAGTATATTTTGAAAGATGTCAAAAATCACACCGTTGAAGAATGAGGTATACTAAAAGGTGAGGTATATAAAATCAGAATATGTACCGAGACCCGCTGCGCACTGTGTGTAATGTGTTGGCAATTCCAGGATGTTTGTAATACAAAAGCCCAATGTTTTGCGGTTTGAACCTTCCCAACAAATAATTTTGCAAGCTATCCTTGTGTTACCACTAAATTAACGCAATGGCCATGAATGACTACGAATACGAAACCTTGATTTTCGATGGCAGATGTGAGCATTTTCCTGTCATTATGTTGGGAGCCACGGCCAGCTATGCAATGTAATAGCATAATACATAAATAATACCAGCCTATTACTGTCCCACTGCTGGGCAAAGGCCTCTTCTCATACAGAGAAGGCACGAGCATTGATCACCACGCTTGCTCAAGACGGGTTGGTTAATTGGTGATTTCAGACTTACATTAATTATTAGTCATAATATCATATAATTATCTAACAAAGGCTCCAACAAAACCAAGGAATGGAATTAAATCCAAATAAGTACTAATGCCATTAGAATGGAAAGGTAGTTAGTCAGGAGGTAGTTGTAATACTTTTGATTGAATGACGACGCTAATGAACCTTCAGTACAAATTGGCCAAATTTTAGTTAACATATCAGTGTCTTTTACTATTTAAATTAATAATACAGAAAAATAAAGAACTTGTTCTAAACATCTTGTTTAAGTTCAACACAGATATCGAGAATGCCTTCTATTCTAGTTTGTCTATGGAAAAGAAGTATCCAATGCTTACTTTACCAACTCTGAAAAAAATTCCACAATTGTTTATGGTATCTACCTACTTGACAATCAATCATGGCGAGCACGTCGAGGTCTGTTTTTCTAATTTATTTAATTCCTGTTTCGTTATTATCGACGATATTTATGTATTGTACAGCCGAATATCATTAATATTTACTATGATGTTACGTAAGTTTACGATGGTGCTAATAAAGTGTAGCAAGAGACCACGGCGAAGTTGTTTCCCAAAGATTTGATTTCTACTTGTTGATGAATGATGAGCCTACTTTCTTTTGTGGTTTTAGGATTGAGACGAATAAGGTGGTGTGCTATGCGCACCCAGATGCGCCGCTCATCGAGGATTACAGGGCTGGGGACATGATATGCTCGGAATGCGGGCTCGTAGTAGGCGACAGGTACGTAACAAAATGTTTTGTTTGGCAATATTTACGAAACGCACTAAGCTTTCCACCAGTGATGCCGTGTCGTAATAATAACAAAGTTGCTGAACTAATGCGAGTGATGTATTTGATTTCTATTATTTCGAGGTCGCTAAATAATTGAATAATTGTGCAACGTGGAAACTTGAGAATAGCGCATAGGAACTGACAATTAAAGCTGTTTTTATCACACACACGCAAATGAACATAAATTGTATCGTATGCCGATGTAACAATTAGCTTTTATGTTTTTTTTTTAACATTTTTAGACTTGATTTTGAAGGAATGCTCGCCAAACATTGTTAGACCACTAACACAATCATACTTATTCTGCATACCACAAAGTAACTAATAATATAGCTTATCTATGCATACTTGAATGGCCAGTATGTGCATTGGAATTAGGACACAGTGTTATGTTATAATCACACATTAGATGGCCACATAATTTAATATAATATGCACCATACTTAGGAATTGCAGTTTTTGTTCATTAGATGTGTTCTTTTTATTTCATAATACCATTTTTATTCCAGAGTCATTGACGTGGGTTCAGAATGGCGTACATTCAGCAACGAGAAGTCAGGAGTGGACCCATCTCGTGTTGGTGGGCCAGAAAACCCACTTCTTTCTGGTGGAGACTTGTCCACAATCATTGGGCCGGGCAGGGGCGATGCATCATTTGACAGTTTTGGAGTATCAAAGTATCAGAATAGGAGGAACATTAGCAGCACAGACAGGGCTCTGATTAATGCGTTCAGGGAAATTAGCACCATGGCAGACAGGATAAACTTACCGAAGACTATTGTTGATCGTGCCAACAACTTGTTCAAACAGGTAAGGATACAGCTAGCATTAATTAATAATCAAATCAACAATTTCCTGTGCAATCACTTGGTAACTATCTATTATTATGTGAAATATGAAAAAAGTAAAGTAAACTGTTTCTGCAAGCATTGCTCTCTTTCACATGTGCCACCAAGGTCATGTTTGTGTAACAAATTGAAATGAGTTCATTACGTATTGCTGAATCGGTTCCAAACTGAATATGTTTAGCTTGAATGGACGATGGACGACACAAGTAAAGCCAAAGAAAGGATTTTTAGATTGTGTGAGAAATGATATGAAATAAAAAGAGGTTAATGACAGACTGATAATGTGTGCAATAAAATAGCAATATATGAAACTTATCATCGTCTCTCAAACTCAACTCAAACTCAAAGCATTTATTTCAATTAGACCATTAATGCCGTAGAATGTCAATAAGCCTCAAAAATACAAAAAAGCAAAGCTACAGTCACAGACACAAGGCATAATAACTTGAGAAAGTACTGTAGTTGTGCCTTTGTCTTTCTCTGCCTTTGTGCCATATTACTTGGGATTGGGACAATGGCTTAAAGATGACTATGACGAAAACTTGATCTTTATAATTGTGAATTTAAAAACTTAACAAAACACATGGCTTCAGCTGTGCATAAAAAAAGGAAATTTAATGAAAAAATAATCAATAACAATGTATTTCATATTTGCATTATATTGTTTCAATAGTCATGGTTTTGGAATACAATTTGTCATGGACAAAGCCAATTTTCAAGAATATATTGAGCTATGCAATACATGCAATGTAATTTCCATCATAATGTTAATTTTCCACACGTAATTGTTGACCTTAAAAACATGACACATGAACAAGAATTAGCATACGGTTGACGGGTACCAACAATGCATTTTGTGGTAGTATTGAAACTGTATAATGTGTTAGTTTGAGGCCAAACTAACTGCATTTGTTTTTACAATTATCAATTTATGTAATTTTTTCTATTGTGGAATAATAAAAAAAATATTGGGCTATTGAAGGAAGAATTGAAGGGGTTACTTAATTAAAGATTTCTTTCGAATGGGTCAAAAAATATTTTTTATAACATCTTCTATGCCTACACTGCACTGTTCAACCCCATTGCATACCATCTACGGTACTTTAATATCTACAAGGCCCGAGATAAAGCTTACATTATTGCTTCTGCAGGTCCACGATGGTAAGAACTTGAAGGGACGAGCCAATGACGCCATCGCGTCTGCTTGCCTCTACATTGCATGCCGTCAGGAGGGAGTCCCGCGTACATTCAAAGAAATCTGCGCCGTCAGCAAAATCAGCAAGAAGGAAATCGGTAGATGCTTCAAGCTCATCCTGAAGGCGCTTGAGACTTCCGTGGAGCTTATCACCACAGCCGATTTCATGTCTCGCTTCTGCTCAAACTTGGGACTGCCGAACTCAGTGCAAAGGGCAGCTACGCATATTGCAAGGAAAGCCGGGGAACTGGATATTGTGTCCGGCCGCAGTCCCATTTCAGTGGCGGCTGCTGCTATCTACATGGCTTCGCAGGTTGGTTTCATAGATTTATTAAATTTTTAAAATTCATATCTTTTGACATTTGGATAATAAAGAATTGGTCCTATTCACCAATAGAAAGTTGTATAAACCTTGCCTTTCAAGCCCAGCCATGTAACTACATAGCTGTATCAATAAAAAATTAATAAACCAACACTAGCATTATCCATAAGCATGTCCCCCATTACACGATGGGACTGGGACTTAAACATTATAAGCAACAAGTGGGTATGGGCGTTATTTTATATACCCACATTATATTAGTTTAAGTTGGTTGCAGAATATTATAGAACAGTCATTTAGAAGTTATTTTAAGAAATATTGAGTATTATCATCACTATTGCAACTGTCACATAAATATATACTTATTTAATCATTATGTTAAGTTTTTGCGACTTAAAACTGTTTATTTTTACACAAAACATTCAAAGTAATGTTTTTTGTTGCGGTAAGAATATCAACCATACATTTAATCAAAAGCCTACTGCAAATAATGTTCTTAAAACTTTTTGCAACAAAAAAATGGCCTTCACTTGTCAGTGTTAATTGCACATACTCAGTACTCAACACTGCATAAAACAAATATTTAAAAAATAAATATTTCTCGAAGTAAATATTACTTGACCGTGAAGCTACCTTTGATGTAACGTTTTTAAGGACAAGGACAAAGATATTAAATCAAAAGATAAACAGTTATGGCGTCTGCGACGACAGTAATCAAACTGGTATTAATAAACACAGACTTCAATGAATTCTGTAATTATCTTGAGTTTTCATTGACATATTTTGAAAGTGTTTTAAGGCTGATTTCTCAACTCATCTTATTGAAGTCCACTTCTGGATATAGGCCTTTCTCGAGCCACGACACGCTGCCTGTCCTCTGCATATGCCTAAAAGCCCAAGTAGAGAAGCACTGCACCCATGACGCAGATAATTATTGTTGTCATAATTGTCTGGATGCTCATATGTGTCCTAATTTGCTGCAAATTTGCACTATTTCCAGCACTGGCTGCATTTTGGGCCAGAAAAACCTCTTCTTTTGTTTGGTAGGATTGACTCATCTTGAATCATTTCGCAGTAATTAAAAACCGGCCAAGTGCGTGTCGGGCTCAGGATTTATTCTAAGGATTTTGTATTTGGTACAAAATTATCCAACACCCAGTTTCAACGACTATTACTGCTAAACTAATAAATTTATCTTAACCGCTATAGTTTTCCTTTATAAAGTTAATGAAATGCACTATCATCATGAATTTTTCCAGATTTTTCAAGCCAGGGGGGTGGGGGTGGACGCCCTACTGGAACAAAAATGTGCACTTTAAAGTTTAATATTTCGTAAATAGAGCATTACATCGAGAAGTAGTATTGACAACCCCTAAGTCATTTTAAAAGACCTATACCTAAACCCAGACCCACACGATGGGATAGACGACGAAAAAAAATATTAAGCTACCCTAAAAAAAATATTTTCCTACATTTTATTTTACCCCTTTGTCGGCATTATTGATATACACACGTCTACAAAATTACAGCTTTCTAGTACTAACGGCCTCTAAGCAAAACCTCGGACAGACAGACAGACGGACATGATGAAAGTATAAGGGTTCCTTGACAGGACTACGGAACCCTAAAAACGTTTCAAAAAGAGTTTTAGATACTAAGTAGCTCATATAGAGCCGACGTTGGGCCCGAATTCAAGACCACGTTGCGATTTTGCAACGCTTAGAAAGTACTTACGGTCTTGTAAGCGCCCTCTGATCCCACTTAATTTGGCTTCCGCATCAAGTCCCACCTAGGGTTCCCAGTTCTATGGAAAAGTTTTCCAGACAATATTGGTGTTTTCTTTGCTTTGAATTGTGCAGTATAATATTTTAGACTGCGATTTTTACGAGGATTTTTTTTTTTAAATAGAGAAAGTTTTGCTGCAAAACATGTCGGGTGAGATATCCTACTTTATTAACATTACTAGCACTTCGTCCGCAAAAATTGTGTTATCTCGGCTAATTTGCATGATATTAATATAATTTATAGCCTACGTTACTCGGTGATAATGTAGCTTTCTAATAGTGAAAGAATTTTCAAAATCAGTCCAGTAGTTTTTAAGTTTATTAATTACATGCAAAAATACAAATCTTTCCTCTTTATTATGTTAGTGTGTAGATAAATGCGAAAGTTTGTGAGGATGTATGGATGTCTGGATGTTTGTAACTCTTACACGCAAAAACTACTGATCGGATTTGGGTGAAATTTGGCACACAGAGTTTATAACCTGGATTAACACATAGGATACTTTTTCTACCGGTAGTACGATCCCGTGGGACCGAACTACACGCGGGCGAAGCCGTAGCCATAAGCTAGTAAATCATAAACGCTACTTGCATTAGTAAATGCAAGTGACACTGTCGATTCCTATTCGTAATAATTCTCTGCAATTATAGAGCCCGTGTTGGTTATTACATTTAGGACAAGTTATAATGGAATTATGAAATGTTTGCTTGGTAGGTAAATAATAGTCTCTTAATATCGTACCTCTGTTGAAGTATCTGCCAACTCGCTTCGTAGTTATCAGCACTAACGTTCATGTGTTGTATTAATCGCTCGGGCTCTATAATTGCAGAGAATTTTTAAGAATGTCACCTGAAGAAAGGTGGTTGTTTATATGGATATTATATAAGTATGTATTTACAAACAAAAAAGCATCTATGTAGTATATCAACTATCTGGTGTCCACGACACAAGCCTCGTTGCTTAGTGTGGCACTAGATGGCGCTGTGTGTAATGTCCAGCGATATTTATTATTTAATTATTTTGATACGTTACACACACTAACAGATACGTAATGTCTTTAATTTCAGGCGTCAGAAGACAAACGCAGTCAGAAGGAGATCGGCGACATCGCCGGCGTGGCTGACGTGACCATCCGTCAGGCGTACAAGCTCATGTACCCGTTCGCAGCCAAGCTGTTCCCCGAAGACTTCAAGTTCTCAACCCCCATCGAGTTCCTCCCACAAATGTAAACATAGGTACCACGGTTTAATGCTTTTAGATAGGAACGGTGTATACAGTACCTTGTTTATATGGCTTATCCAGCTTCAGAAAGAGTTCTGATGATGTTTGACAAGGCTGAACTTTTTCTGAAACTTCAAATGCGTTATTACAGAACAAGGTTTGTTTTAAAATTACCTTCTAGCTAGTTATGTTCTCGGGCTGTGTTGTTGAGTTTTTCCATTAGGAATTCCTCAGTAGCAGCCACGGAGTCTGTATTTGTGACCGGCTGATGGCAATAGGCTCGTCTGAAAGAAAACTGGGGACATGCACCCGCATGTCACCGCGATACACCCGTGCTGTTAGGTACACCTCTGTCTAACCCTTCGGGGATTACAAGGCGTGATGTTATGTCAGTTTTTTTATATGTACGAGTTTCATATAAAGAACTGTATTGAAATACAGTTCTTTATATGAAACTGACAAATGAGTCCGGTACTGAGTTTTGATTTTTTTTATCAGGAATGGCTTAATACAGTTGAAATAAAAACAAAGACGCCTCTATATTGTTTAAACCTTGTTTTGTAATAAGACATTATGGGTCATATTTAGGCGGTACTGGAAAAAATGACTGGTCAGAACAAGCTGACGGCAGTTTACAAAAAAATATATAAATGTCCGTCAAAAGGTGGACTTTCTGACGTATGAATTTCCTATTGTTTTTTGGTATATGTGATTGTAATGTTGTTAACATAAGTGGACTTAATATAGCTCATTTATTATCACTTTAGGACATGGAGTATATAGTTAATGGAAGACATTTCATAATGTATGCGTGAAGTACCTAAGAGTCTGTCTTAGTACTCCATTTATACCCTTATCTGCGCTTTAGAATAATCAGAACTTAATTAACTCGTAGTTTCTCATTAATCGATCAACATAGTGTATTGACAACAGATAAAAATAAATACATACATAGACTGCTAAAATCATAACCCTTCCTTTTGGCTTTGCCGTAGTCGGGTAAAAAGGGCCTATTTTGAAAATAAAATTAAATGGCGAAAGTTAGGCAGGCCACGGTTCATACTGGAATCTTTCAACCCCTTTCTCTGACTGATATTTTCATACATGTTACTAGTACAGTTGAACATATTTTTCTACAAACCTTAAAATCATTTAGCTAAATAAATCACATACATATTTTCGCCATTTTTGTTCTTCATGCATCATCTTTCATTATTAAAGAAAGAACTGAAAATTTTATAGAAGATTGTTGATTTATTGAATATTTTTGAAAAAGTTCTAGTATTGCAGATTTCGGCCGACATCTGTAAACGTTACTTAGCATATATCACCGTCTCACAACTGTTAAATTACAAATGCAAGATAGAGTCTGGAACATGCCTAGGTGATAAGTAAAGTAACTTTTATAGATTTCCGTCTTACCTCCGAATACAGAAACGTCACTCAAAATTTAAGGGCTGCTTAACATTTGAGCAACTCCTATACTTTAAAGAACAATGGCAGCCAGCCGCTCATACATTAATTTAGCTGAGATTAAATTATTGCGTCTTTAAATGAAAAATATCTTGTTTAACTCGTCGTCAACTTCTGAATTAGGTGCAAGAATTTTTGTTCGAGAAGGCCGAGATAAATAGAAATTCAGTCATGCACTTTTGTAGGTTATGTTTAATAATTAATTTGTAATTACTCTTCAAGGAAGATAAGTAAGGCGTCTCAAGTGTCTGTGACATGAGTATCGCTAACAACTAATCAACAGGGAGAAAAAGACATATAACTTTGTTTGACAACAGTAGTCAAACCAAGTAATTTTTTTTTAGATTTGGGATAATAGTCTTTTTGCCCGTCATTAATTGAAAGTAATTCATTTATTTTTAGGTAGCCCGCGAAATTCAAATTTTCTTACGTTTTTTTGCAATTTGCAGGTCAGTTTCAGGTTGTATGTTGATTAAAATATGATTCGCGGCTGTAACACGTATGTAGTTATAGAATTCTAATCATCAAAATCATCAATCCAAGCTCATAAAGGTGCAGGAATTACTTTTTCAAGGTTAAAGTAATTCCTGCACTTTTATGTTACATTAACTAGTTAATGTGAAACTTTGAAAAAACGTAGAAAAATAATGGAACTGCCTTCGTATTTAAGTCACTATTAGACGCTCAAATCTAATTCAGCTAAGATCTCGCCATTGTTCTTTCGTATGGGCAAACGTCACTGCTACTTCAATTTTGAGTGACGTTTCAGTATTCGGGGGGGGGGGGGGGGGGGGTATTCGGGGCTTAGTTTGCTATTACTTTTTTTTCAAGACTACATATTGTCAACACGCTTGTCGTAGAATGGAATGGGTGCCTGATTTCACGGATACCCGCTGTAGCAAGTTAGTTATTTGTTGCTTTCTATAAAAGTATTAACTAATTATAAATTTGCACTTGTTATGGGCTAGTTAAAAGAAGAGGTTTCAATAAAATGACTTGTTAATTTCGTCTTTTTTTTTAAAGCTTCATATCCATAGACGTGAAATCAGGGTCATCTTAAAATGGGCGTAGATACGCGTGAACAACGTTGTATTTTTATATTAAACATAGCATAAGTATTAACTTTGATTTTATGTGGGTGAATGCTAGTTCCTGTCACTTTTTAATAGCAAAAAAAAAACTCTTTTATTTATTCTTGAATCCCAAATAAAGAAATATTTAGATAAAGACTCATAAAAATCAACGAGAATACAATATCTTATCTTTTTGTCCAATAAAATTGTCTTCTATCAAGGACTTGTTTATATGCTGAGAATCTATTAGCTATAATAATTATGTCGTTGTAATAGAACTCATTCTGATTGGCTGCAGTATTATATAAGTGCTGCCATCTAATAGGTATTTGTAATGCTAACAGATCTTTCAGCAAAATTGTGCACTTCGGAAACCATCGTGTATCTTCGGAAACACGAGCGCTGGACATCTAATATAGAGCTATTACTATTACAACCAAGAAAGTACTTACCCATTTTATTGATCATAAGCATGGTTATTGATCAGAGGCTAACAACACTATGCAAGTCCCAAAAAATATTCCACTCTTTTGAGTAGTGCAACCGGAGTAGATAATCCAGTCCAAATCCATAAAGCTTCATACAAACGTTCACTACGAAAAAGCGTGGCAAAACGAAACTTGGAAGATCTGCCTCTGTGAGTGGTTACTCAGGCGCGGCGTTCGTATCAATTCGGAAACACGAATATTACCGAAGCGCAGACAAATTCTGGTTTAACTGTATTTGAAATCAGCTACTTGTCGAATCGAAGCATTTGTGAATTGCTATCTATTCACAAACGCTTCGATTCGACTAGCAGTATATCTATCTTTTTTTGGCATTACGAAAGCGAGCGAGATAGACATACGACTTTCCCTGTCGACCTATTGCAAATACAGCTTTTTGAGCGATATTCCCGTGCAGGTAGAAAAAGATGTCTGTGAAAATGTCAAGTGGCAGGATGATATGTGATTTATAAGTATCTTTTTGATATAGGTGTCAGTTTAATTTATAATTCTTTAAATATTATGTATAGTTTCACGTTAGATCGGTACACTGTCTTACATTTTCTTTTTTCATAGAACTGCGTTAGTTTTCTAGACTGTAAGGGCAAACAAAATTATCTACTTTTAAGTAGGATTGGAAAAAAAATTACAGCAATTTTTGACGAGACTTTGAAAGTAAAGTATTGATGAAAAAGGAAGTTAAAAATACATCACATTTAAAAAATCACGTGGCTATGGTATATTAGAATGGCATAATATCTTTTCCCTTTTTCAAACCAAATATCTACCGTTGTCAAAACAAATATCTACCGTACTTTCTTTAAAATAAAGTCGTCTTTTCTAGAAATGGTTTGCCCTAATTTATTTCTTTTAACTCCAATACTTGATTTAATGTAACCTCGAGCAAGAAGAGCTCGGTATATTATTTTTTAAGTAACGTAGATATAAATACATAGTTCGAATAGAACACGATGGTAAACCAACAATAATAAACATAAAGACTGTAGTTGGTGCCAGTTAAGATCGCAATAGCGGTCATTGCCCTTTCCCTAATATCTCTTCCTACGAAACAAAACAAATGAACCATGTATCGTTTTTCATTAGAAAAAATGTTGAAGATCAAGATAGATGACGATTCAAGACTTGAACAGGCTTATTTTTAAATTAATAACTTTAATAAATGTAGGTGGGTCAATGACCGCTTTTGCGATTTTAACTGGCACCAACTATAAACTAACTTTTGGTCCATGTGTCACTGAAGGTAAACGCCAACGTTAGTAGACGCCGTCATAGAATGCGGGAGCGAGATGACACATTACGTTAAAAAACATTACATAGCTTCTACTTTTACTTACGCATGTGCCCGTCTCTGTCTTACACTTGTCGTTTGACGGTTGTGCGATAGTGACAGGAATAACAAAGTCGGAGTGCTAAGTAACGTTTATAAGTATTTCAGAAAACAGTTTTAAAATATCCCATACTAAATATTCGCTATCCTTGTCGCACGTTTTATGACCGTGACTGCTTCAAGTGCGTTTAGTATAGTTATTCAGTTTTATGCATTTTGTTAATAACAATTAAATTATAATAATTTTGTTAAGAGATGTGATGCCTGACAGATTGTAAATGGTTATTAATGCATCGACCATATTTTATGTAGAAAAGTTGATATACATATTTGCCTTACTGTTGTATCTTTATTTATGAAAATTATAAATCTCTAAACTCACAGAATCTTTATGGCAATGTTCTTTACTTCTGTCGCAAAAAAATTGTTTTATATTTTTTCTGTTTTATTTTTTCTTATTTTTGTGATAATCTGGCAACTGTTATAGGAATGTCGTTTGTGGGTTATAAGACTCGTATTTAACGGTATACGTGTAAACATATATTTTAGGCATAATCTGATTCTACAATGTTTTCACAATTTATTTCTATTTTACTTCTGGGAGTAACCAAACGGCAACCTTAAAGCAATCAGAATAAAGACCACTGTAATGTAAAATGAGAGGTAGAAAAACGTCGAAAGGACTAATGGGTGTAAAACTGCTCTTAACGAGGCCGAAAGGCACTTGTTCTCCCCGTCATTGCGATATTATTTTTGTTGCTGATCATACGTCCTACGTCCGGGAACCTTCTAGTTACGGAGATATTGGGGGTCAAAGTACCAACGTTTTTTATAAAGAGTTCTTTCACTATTATTCTATTCTTGCATCAAAATCACAGTAATCTTTATGGGCTTAGCAATAAGGTGGTTGATAAGTTGCTATCAGTCTGTCAAAATTATAGTGATCCTTATATGCGTGTTAATAAAGTTGCTTTTGGGTTGCTGATGTCAGAGGTAAATTAAACTGTATCATTCTCTATCTACGCATGTAAATGATCTCTTCCTCCTCGATTCGAATCTTTTGGTCTCGAGTGTTGCCAGTTATTCCACATGAATGCCAACTGTAACATTTTGTAAAGATGTATCGTTGATTCTTAATGTATGTGTAATTTAACTAGCCTTAATTTAGTAATTATGAATAACGCCACAAAATAAAGGTAATATTAAGAGAAAGACTTTGTTTTTTTTTCCTTTGATTAAAACTGAGTCATAATCGAGGGTGTACTATGGAGAAAGATATTGCCACGTTGGTCTAGTAGTCACAAACGCCGCTGCAGATCATAACGTCCTGGATTCGATTCCCAAGTCGGGCAAAGTGTTATTGGGTTTTTCAATTAGGCATCTCTTAGTAGCCGCTCAAAGCCAGGCTTGTGAAACCGGGCACATGATGGCAATAAGGTCGCAACCTATTAAGGCGACTACCGGAGCTAAATTAGCAACTCTATTTGTGGTGGTTCAAACTTCGTTTGAAATACTGTTAGAATAAAGTTCAAATCAGCTTGCACTACAAAAAAGAGAATTTTTCAGAGATAAGTTTGTGATTTTTTTTTATTGAGTAAAACTAGTTAGAATATCATATATTTTTCTGGTTTTGTTTATTGCAGTGAATCATAAGCTTTTTTGCATTATAGAACTCGCGTTTAGCTCCTGTAGTCCCCTTAAATAGGACAAACATAATAGGTGAGACGACAAAAAAATCTAATTAGTCCGTCACTTAGATTAAAAAAAAAATATTTGACCCGTGTTTTTTTTTCTTTTGTTACGTAAACCAAAATTGACGAAGATACGACGCTTTTAAAATTCTCAATACGTCACGCCATGGTATAATTTTTAAGGGCACGCCACGATAGTGGCGGTAAGTCCCCTCTTTGAGGAGTGGCTGGAGAGACGCCACGGCGTCCTCACCTTCCGCCTGACGCAGGTTCTTACCGGACACGGATGTTTCGGTAAGTTCCTGCACCGAATCGGGCGGGAGGAGACGCCCGGGTGTTTCCATTGTGAGGATCGACCGGAGGACACGGTGGAGGTGTGCCCTGCTTGGGTGGAGCACCGCCGTGTCCTCGAGGTGTCGATCGGCGGCGGCGACCTCTCGCTTCCGGCCCTGGTTCGTGCCATGGTCCGGAGCGAGACGGAATGGGACGCCGTCACCTCCTTCTGCGAAGCAGTCATGCTAGCGAAGGAGGTGGCGGAACGTGAGAGGGAGATATCCTTACGTCCCGGCCACAGCGGGAGACACCCCGGGCGTCGGGAGCCACGTATTTGCCCCCGGCCACCGTAGGCGCGGGCCTGTGGACGGGGAGCTATGGGCTAGCTCGCCGTCCGTACGTCTCATGACGACAGGCCGTGTCGACGGCGCGTTCGTGTTCCACGCGCGCCTCAAAGAGAGTCAGCATCAGTGAAGGGGTCCGCAAGGGCCGAAGCCTGCCGGGGCTGCGGGACTATTCGAAAGAGATACCGTGGCCCCGGAACATAAAGGGCGATGAAGGAACATGGATGGGTTTTAGTCAGTAAAAGTCTGACACTCCCTCCTGCTCCGCCCAGAGCGGGAGAAGTCATTTGATGATTTCCCATCCGAAAAAAAAAAAAAAAATGGTATAATTTTTAGCTAGTTCTGACGTCACAAGCCCCCACTCCCGAGTTTTGATGCGTTTTATCTTTGTCAATATTCATTGATTTACAAAAACAAAACATACGTGTCCATTAATTTCCAATACTCTAACTGACGGACTAAATAGATTTGCAATTTTTTGATACTGTCGTCATGCCTATTGGCGGTGCGAAATGAGGAGTAGGTAGGTACACCTCTACTTTACCCTTCGAAAATGACAGGCGTGATGTTATGTTATGAGGGTACTGCCACTCGTATTCAGAAAGTTGGCAATTCGGTGTTACGATACTAATGATTACATTTCATAATCAATATTCTAGTTCGCTAGTTAGCAACATTTCTTATTTCCATACAGTCATATTTCGAAATTAATTAAAATAGGTAAATATTTGACAGGTATTTGCGAGGTTGCCAACTTTCTGGATACGCGCTCTTATATAACCCTACCGTAAAGCGTGATTTTTCACACCAAAAATAGTATAAATTCCCCCGAAATTCAAATTTACTTACGTTTTTTTGCAATTTGCAGGCCAGTGCTAGGTTGTATGTTGATTAAAGTATTCCTCGCGAATGTAAGACGTATGTAGTTACAGAATTATAATCATCAAAGTCATCAATACAACCCTCCAAGCGCATAAAGGTGCAGGAATGACTTTGACGCTGGTTGAAGCATCCACCTTAATGTATAGAATGCTTGGTTGACGGCTTCGTCTAGGGCCCGTTTACACTTGTATGACCCGTTTGCTATAACGAAATATAAACAGTACTCGAGCCTACTTGCCTTGTACATCGCCCAACGAGGATGAATTTATATCACAGGACATGAGAAACGTGACGGGAATGTTCAGGCCCTTTCGTGTTCTCATTTACGTACAAAATAGAACCGAAATGGTTAGCTAAACCCGAATACATACTGACGAAGTTTGTTACGTTTGTTTGATACGCAACAAATTTGTTTGCATATGTATGTATATCTACCATTAAACCATTTTGTTGCCGCCTTGGACTAGACCGCCTTGCCTTGAGTAGCCAGTAGTTGATTCCCAACTACTGGCTACTCCTGAAAGCCAGAATCAACAGCGACGAGCGCCGAAGCGCCTATAGATAGAAGAAAAGCGCCTAGATGATAAAGCTTTATGAAGTCCCGAAAAAACAATATAACTGTCTTTGATTCTGCAACGAAATTATTCAGAAAATAACCATTAAAAACGAATATCGAACAGCACTCTCACTTATTAATGATTGGAAAGAACCAAAGGGCAACGTAACTGCGGAACTATTGACTCTGAAATATCTAAATCAGAACATTTTCATTGCTTAAAAATGTAGTTTCATACTTCAAAATAGCTTGACTACAGTAGTCTGATTGGGACCTAGCGATCGACACGCCGTCTACAATAAAGTTTGACCGACCTTTCCAATATTGGTCGTGTATGTAAAGGTACGGCCATGCCAAAGCGTTCGTTTAGTAATTAGGGGGTGGTAACTTGTAAATCTAGACCAGGTCAATACTCGAAGAACTGAAGAAGACTCCCTCGTTGTACCTACTGCTGGTTTACACCGACGCGCTCGGCGGACTCTGTGATCGCTACGATGACAATGACTTTATTTGAACGTACCTACTTACCTTATATTTGCAAAATGCTCGCCGTCGCATCGGTCGCGGACCTACGACAAACGTGTAATTTAATCGTCGTCTCCGACGTACGTCGTTGCTTTGGCCCGTTTACTTACACTCCTTAACTCTTGCTGATTACATGGACCAGTAGTCCAGCGTGCATCATTTTGACCGTATCTTCAATTCCATCATCAGGTTAAACAAAAAAAAAACTATAGACTTAGAATCGAAAAGCACAATTTCTATTTATGTAGTAGGGATCCTACACCTATTCTTTATGTCGTCGATTTATTAAATCCACTTGACAAACTCATACAAAGCCGCGATGGGCGCTACCATATTGGTTACCAAGCCATCCATAGCTTGATTAAATCGATTGGCCCTTTTATCCATATTAATAATGTTTGACACTGAAATCCCGATAGTTGTCGACATAAACGTGATTGGGTTAATTGGATGCATGCAATAATATGTTTGTTAATCAGGAATGTCGCTGGACCACCTTGGTGACAGCTAGGTACTGTTTTTGTTTGAAAGCAGCGGTACAACATTTGCATACGGGCGAGCAAAAGCATAATCTAATCAGTGTATGCTCTCATTGCTTTTCTGTGAGGGGAATCACGAGGACCCAATGTGGGTTGGGTCCCTAGTCGATCACCACGCGGGCCCAGAAAATGTTGAGCCCTAGTCCACCACGCGGGCCCAGAGAATGTTGGACCCAAGTCCACCACGCAGGCCTTCGCGCAGTCCTTTAGTCAGGGTTCGAAATTATCAAGATAATTATTACATTTGATAATTATCAGATAATTATAAAGGATATTATCGGGTAATTATGGCCTTTTGGCATTAAGTCCGCCTGTGTACCACTCTTGGACAAATGGCAATGATTTAAATTTTTACAAATGGACATTCAAACGTATTGATATAGAAATACGACATAGGTACATTGCCATGCTTCAAAATGAACCCGTGGCATGCCTTGGCATCGAAAGGGACTTGTATTGAAAGACGAGTCATCGACTTGTATTGAGAGACGAGCACCACGGTCGTATTTCTATATCAATACGTTTGAATGTCCATTGGTAAAAATTTAAATCCCTTGCCATGCCATGCCTTCCCGGTCTGCGTTAGCCCTAAGGTTAATATATTTACACCGCTTGAGGTTGTGACCGTTTTTAGGGTTCCGTAGTCCTGACAAGGAACCCTTATAGTTTCGCCATGTCCGTTTGTCTGTCTGTCTGTCAGTCTGTCTGTCTGTCTGTCCGAGGTTTTGCTAAGAGACCGGTAGTACGAGAAAGCTGTAATTTTGTAGAGGTGTGTATATCAATAACGCCGACAAAGTGGGAAAATAAAATTTTGGAAAATATGTTTTTTTAGGGTAGATCCCCTACATGTGAAGTGGGGATGAATAGGTATTTTATAATGACTTAGGGGTTGCTAATACTACTTTTCGATTTAATGCTCCATTTACGAAATATTAAACTTTAAAGTAGTTTAAAGTGCAAATGTTTGTTTCAGTATGGCTAAAAGCTAAATTGCTGGCTTGAAAAATCTGGATGATAGTGCATTTCATGAACTTTAAAGGAAAAATATAGCGGTTAAGATAACTTTATTAGTTTAGCAGTGATAGTCGTTGAACTAGGGTGTTGAATAATTTTGTACCAAATACAAAATCCTTAGAATAAATCCTATAAATTGACTAAGATGAAGTGGTTGCTTGTTTAAAACGGGTTAAAACTTGCGTTGAAAAACAAAATCTAAAATATAACGGGCTAATACGGAACTCTACACTGCGCGTGGCCCGACACGCACTTGGCCGGTTTTTTTAAAGTCTACCTCGTTCAAATACACGTGAATTGACATTGTTAATGATTTTTGGTATTATCAAGATAATCAAGTTTCCAAGGTAAGTAGGCAATACAATCATCAAGGTAGGTAGGTAGGTACCTATAATTTTCAAGATAATAAAATAATCACTAAAAACCCTGCCTCTAGTTCACCAAGCGGTGCCAGTGGGGGTTGATATCTTATAATTCTCCGATTTTATTTGTTTTTTTTGGATTGCCAAGGGTTTTCACAATATTTTCCGTGACTGTTTTTAGACCAAGTAAGTAGTGATGAAATCATAAAAAAGAACTAAAATAACTTCACTGTTGGCAGATACACGTAGGTACCTAGCTAATAAAGACTTGAATTAAGGTTGTGTTTTTATTACAAAAGAAAAAGTGTCAATGCCCTTTCTCACACCCGTATTGTTTAAACAAAATGTAAAATTGAATTCATTTGGTAGGTACTTTATTTGGTAATTACACTTTACGGCTTTAATATTAAATTCGTATCACAGATTAGATTCGTATTCCCACAGGACATAAGTTGTGTCGTTTATAGACTGAGGAAATTCTATTTAATTGAATATCTACAAAATTACTTTTTGCTTGTTTTACTTTGGGTAAATTATTATTACAACAACACACGCAGTTATTAATAACTCAATAAAATTATCATTCAATCAAACTAAGTTTAACTAGTTAATCTTTCAATATCTGTATCTATGGAGTGATCGTTTTAGAGTTTTTCAAGCTGTTAGTAGCCATCGCAAGAGTTTCAAAGAGCCTTATGGTACTCCCAGTACCTACTTCCTAAATTGATAACATACTGAAGTTACCAATCACCATCCGCCACCGGTGGATAATCAAACTATTTTTCACGAATTTCAGTAATGGCTATGGACCATAATTATTGTAAACTTATCTTGCAGATATCCGTATTCCTAAATACCAACATTACTTTAATACAACCCAAGTCCAGGCGGACACTACAAAAAGCTGCTTAAAGTTCAGTTACGCATAATTGAATACTAAAATATGGTAATTACGTCCAAACTAAAAAGCAATTTATTACCCGATAAACTGCCCATTTATAATCTGGCTACTTAATCAAACGTGCGCTTCAAATGAAGACATCAATTAAAATAAAACAAACGAAGGGTGTCAAATGAAAAACGGATCAATTTGTAGAGCGGGCTTTCCCAAGCGCTACCACCTACGAACTGTCTACGAACGAACGGACGGGTAATTCTGCACTATTATCGCGCGACCATTCAATTCAGTACCGCGTAAGCTTTCGAACGGAGTGCCCGCGCCTCACGTCCGGGCATTTCTCGCGCGTATTTACGCACGCTGCCATGCAACCCTAAATCCAATTAAAAAACATTGTGTCAGTGACCGTTAATCCCTTAGAATGTTATAATCGTGTCATAAGTTATTAGTTCATAGTTATTTGTAAGTGGAAAATGTGTTTAAAGGATGTGATTTCGGAAAAATGTTGAGGGTGGCCCGCGCGCGATGTGTGCACGTAGGATTGCTGTGCTTCGTTTTGTGCCTAGGCGACGTGGATGGACTTATAGGTAAATTGAACAATACATAATTAGCTACTGGTGCTATTTTATAAAAATTGGAAGCTCTAACATGAAAAGCTTTTGAATTCTAGCTAAAAATCAAAGTTAACGGACTCATATATGTTTCATTCATGATTACCCAATCCACCCCCTGTTTTGAATAAACAGCCCGTTATTCTGTTCCGGTTGGTACCAAATCTTTCAGGAAAATAGGGGTAGGAAATAAAAACAACTAACAGCGCCTGGGCTGGCAGTCTCGACAGAGAACGACAAAATCGCTAATAATTCACGAAAGAATTCGGTTGCAATAACGATGCTTGCGGGAAATGCAAGTCTCTACATCCAATTTTTTCATTGTTATTTTAGCGATCGAAAGTTAGCGATTTTGCCGTTATCTCTGTCGAGACGGATTCGTTTGAAACGAAGCAGTAAAAATAAGTATTCGCTTCGCAAAAAAGTATAATTAAAGGGTGCAATTTTAACGCAAATAAGTTATCAACCCCTTAAAAGCTCAGTGTATATTTATCTATGCAAATAAAGACTTAGTGGCAGGAGTGGGAATATCACGAGGAATAATTTATGCACATGCTCGCATTGCTCGCCCGTGATAATGGTTCGCCCGATCGAATAGAATTAAATTTATTTCTATCGATTACTAGATGGAGTGGGTAAGGGTTGTAGGGCAAGGGTAACTTAAGCTTTTACCCTATTGCATTTTTAACCTGTAAATTGGGCTCGTGGCGATTATTTTAAAGTCCTGCTAATAAAATACCAGAGTGCCCAATATATTATGTTCTGTATTTCTTGCTACAACGTTTTTCAACAAGATTAAAAGCTTTACGGAAGTTTTTGTCAATTTAAACACACATTCAGTACATCTTTATCACCGTACTCACATCGATAGTTGTTTTGCAAATACGAAACACTTTTAAAGCGACGGCGTTTTTTTTTTGGGTCAATCCCGCCGCACTATTCCCAAACCACTGTAACTCCTGAAAACCGCCTAGACAATGAAGCTCAACGAAGTCCCGGAGAAACAATTTCACCGTCTTGGATTCACCGCAACGGAATTAATAGCGGAGGAGTAGGAAATAACATGATTACCACTCCCCTCTATATCAAGCAGGAGACAGAGCATGATTACCACTCCCCTCCATATCAAGCAGGAGACAGAGCATGATTACCACTCCCCTCCATATCAAGCAGGAGACAGAACATGATTACCACTCCCCTCCATATCAAGCGGGAGACAGAATATGATAACCACTCCCCACCATATCAAGCAGCAGACAGAGCATGATTACCACTCCCCTCCATATCAAGCAGGAGACAGAACATGATTACCACTCCCCTCCATATCAAGCGGGAGACAGAATATGATAACCACTCCCCACCATATCAAGCAGCAGACAGAACATGATTACCACTCCCCTCCATATCAAGCAGCAGACAGAGCATGATTACCACTCCCCTCCATATCAAGCAGGAGACAGAACCTGATTACCACTCCCCTCCATATCAAGCAGGAGACAGAACCTGATTACCACTCCCTTCCATATCAAGCAGGAGACAGAGCATGATTACCACTCGCCTCTATATCAAGCAGGAGACCGAACCTGATTTGATTACCACTCCCCTCCATATCAAGCAGGAAACAGAACCTGATTACCACTCCCTTCCATATCAAGCAGGAGACAGAACATGATTACCACTCCCCTCCATATCAAGCAGGAGGTAGAGCATGATTACCACTCCCCTCCATATCAAGCAGGAGACGAGCATGATTACCACTCCCCTCCATATCAAGCAGGAGACAGAACAGAGCAAGGCAAATAGGCCCAAAGGGAAGTTTGCAATTTGGATAAGCTCAGTTGCCTAGCACCACGGATAAAAAAGCGATTGCGCTTTGTCTAATCTCCAGTGAGTAGGTTATTTCCCTCACTGAAATAAGATTCAGATAAAATAAAACTGAAGTGGCGGCCTACCCCTGATGTACCAATTCCTATCAATAAATAAAGTTTCATGTCATTAATGTCGGCCTGATTTCGTGACTAGGTTTCGCAAATCGACACACCTAGGCGCACGCAACGATTCGATTTGATAATATAATCAAAGTACCTTTAAGGCGACTACAGGAGCTAAATTAGCAACTCTAATTGTGGTGGTTCAAACTTCGTTTGAAATGCTGTTTGAAAATGTTTTAATCAGCTTGCACTACAAAGTAGTTGTTACGTCAGTCACTGCGGGCCGAATAGTGCGAAATGAGTGGTTTTTTGCGATTTCCGAAAAATCTATTGATTGGACTAATAAAATAGAACACTATCATGCTAATATGTTGCTTGTAGAATTATTTGCCAAAAAATCAGAATGATCGCATGTATTTGAGTATGGTTTTTACTCGTTATAAGAAACGTTTGGAGATAAGTTCGTGATTTTGTTTATCGAGTAAAATTAGTTGTATTATGTTTTTAAAACACAATCATACTAGCATATATCCTGAAGAATATATTATATTTTTCTGGTTTTGTTTATAGCAGTGAATCATATGCTTTTTTGCATTATAAAACTCGCGTTTAGCTCCTGTAGTCCCCTTAAGCTTTCTTACTTATGATATGTTGGGTGCATCTAATTGTTACTGTAGCTTCTAGGTTTGATTTACTAAATATTTAGTCTGAATCAAAAACTGTTTAAAAATCTGGTTTAAGTTTGTGGATACAAGTCGTACGAGGCAGGCGTTTCCTTTTTTCCAGTATTTGTTTGTTTCTTTCAGTTTATTTTAACCATTACGATATAGTCAATACCAAAACAAAGTGTGACAGAAAATGCATCTGATCGATCATAACAAAATAGCCAACCTTCTCACGCCGCTATGAGTGTTTAAATCAGTCAAATATTTATAGACGTTATGTATTTGCATAGCAAATGACAATATCGGTCATTGCCATTTCCCTGATTCTTCCTCTTTGCACGAACCAAAACAAATAACTATTATTGTATCGTTTTCATTGGCACAAAGTAATGAAGACCACGATCGATGTCAATTCCAGGACAATAGGACGTATTATTTATCGAGAGGCGGATATTATCGGATATCGGCGGATCTCGGGGCGCCTCTAGGGATGTAGTTAGCAGCTCAGACGTTTCCGAGTGAAGGCTATATTTCCATTATTGAAATGAAAAACCATCAACACATGTAGGTGGGTGGGTCAATAACCGCAATCGCCATGCTGAAATGCAACTGTATTGACCTATAATAGCTACCTAATTATAGAATTATAGAATCTTGGACCAATTAAATTGTGGAATGCAAATATAAGTTTCAACACTACAAATTACAAATGTTGCAAATCGTCGTATCTTTCGAATTCGAGTTAGCGACGACGTGCCTGACAAATAGCTTTTAACCCCTCATGGCTAAACTCCCCGTTACAATTTCGCGCAGATGATTATTTCATACACAATTATGACAGGCCGCGATTAATCCGCCGAGGGTTTTATTTTTTATATCCCTTACGATTCGGCAATCGATATCGGGAGGGAGAAACATCTATTGTGTTGGTTGAATAGTCGTAGTTGCTTGTACGAGCTCTTTGTCAAAGGCTAACAAATATTTGACTATTCATCTAGTTCTATTTGTGCACCGTTTTATATTTTTATAAAACTCTTCATGAAGGAATCAATGCAGCGTTATTCCGAAACCTTTTGTTTTTGAGGTTTTTTAAATTAAAACTAGTTTGACTATTTAATGAGACAATCCACAATCCAAAAAGTACCTATACCTGGAACGAATTAAAAATTAACCAACGTTTACTAATTATCCAAAATCATGACTTCAGTAATGTGAGTTTTCTCTAATTTGGTTTGTTGTATTTGGCCAGAACTACGCTCAACTGTGCTGTCGAACGAAAGTCGTAAAAAAAATATAAGAGTAAATTACGCTTACCTAGCTGTTTATTCTTGTATCATCTTAATTCTTTCTGTGGTCTTAACCATTGGAAGACTATTACAGCTATAATTTACGTGAAAATCGATGTAAAATCCATGGTTCACATAAAAACGTCATCGCTATCCGTCGCTTCTTTCTGTTACTAATCTCGTTTACGATGGCATAACTTTCGTTTTCGTAGTCAGTGGTTTAAGAATAACGCGTCCTTGGCTGGAACATTCTTCTAAAAATATTCTGGTTTTAGTTTTCGCTTATTTCCTGTTTTCTCTGTAGGTAAATAGGTTTTTGACAGTTTCTTAAAAATTACTTCTTGCTTTTATTTTTTCTTTATTTCCGTGCTATTTTGTGTATAAAATGATTTATCGTGATATTCTATTAACCAATAACGGTTTTATTTTGGATCATTACCAAGTTTATCGTATCCTACTAATGTTATAATTTATATGACTAAACAGTCGTGTTATTAAAGGTTTTTTTTTAATATAAAAACTGCTAAACTAAATTCCTCCTCATTTCGATATTATGAATTGTCTATATTTGCCTTGCAATTGCAAGGTGAAATTGAAAATAAGCGCCCTTTTCTCAAGTCCCTAATGGCTTGGGGTACATACATATATACTGACATTGACGAAAAGTGGGTGTGGGATGTACCCCTTCATAGAATCTGGCGTGAAAGTGTCATTATTAATTCATTATATAGCTACAAATTCTTCTAAGGGCTACCGCACACAATAGACAAGACTGTCTTTAGACAGACAATTACCCTACTGTGCGAGCGAGAATACATAGTCTGTCTCGCTCGCACAGTAGGGTAATTGTCTGTCTAAAGACAGTCTTGTCTATAGTGTGCGGTAGCTCTGAACGTGTGTAGTATTTTGTCCCAACGGAGAACGGACGTGTCGGTCTTTGAGTCACAGGTGAAAAAAATAAAAAAACAAAAGACACCGACAGAAATGTTGATTTGTGTTTTAATTTTATTCCTATTATGTGATCGTGTTCATGTTTTTTGTTAAAATCAGAGTAATATGAATTAAGTACGAATTTGTGTGGACGAAATGATCAAATATCATACTCAGGTGATAATTCTATATGGTATCTATTAAATTGAGCGAACCTTTATTAGCTTTATTCGCCTTAAGGGAACCTTTTGCAAAATTACAGTTTTATTACTTTGATTTTGATCTTTATCATCATTGCCATACGTTTGCTATTGGGTCTCTATCACAAACAGGTTAAATAACTGTGGAAGAGCTGCAGAAACTTTTTAAATCGATGATATGTCAGTTCACCAATCATTTATCATTTCGGTGCAGAATAACCCTGTTAAGGTGATGTTACACACCTTGATGTTGCCATTAGTGGCTCCCGATTTTAGGGTGCGATGATTAATAGTTTATTCGATTTTCGATTCCCACTCGACATTCGAATCGTTGCCAGCACTTAATTTAATTCGAAAGTTAAGTATTTGATTTAACTTTATAGCCATTAATTACGAAGTGGATCTTGGGCACATTTTATTTTTACTTGCTTCTAGTTAAATAAAAGATCAGTCGTACGCGTCACCAAAATGAATAATTTTGAATTTTAGAGTAATATGGAACGCATCAGTAATAGAATAGCTACGCAGTGATAATTCCATGGATTAAGGTGTCAGTCAGAATTACAGATGACCGTTAGAATATTTTAAAATACAAATTTCAGATTATTTTGAGGTTTTTCTTTGAAAAGTGGTCCTTAGTAACATAATAGTGGCTATGACAGGCAAAGTCAGGAGTCTCGAGGTTATTTAGCATTTTTTTCTCCTTGGTTTAGTGGTCGCTATTGCTACTGCTACCAAGGAGGGATGAGGTTTCAATTCCCAGGTCGGGCAAATAGGCATGACGACAGTATCAAAAACTTGCAAATCTATTTAGTCCATCAGTTAGAGTATTGGAAATTAATGGACACGTATTTTTTGTTTTTGTAAATCAATGAATATTGACAAAAATAAAACGCATAAAACTCGGGAGTGGGGGCTCGTGACGTCAGAACTAGCTAAAACTTATACCTAGGCGTGACGTATTGAGAATTTTAAAAGCGTCATATCTTTGTCAATTTTGGTTTACGTAACAAAAGAAAAAACACAGGTCAAATATTTTTTGATAATCTAACTGACGGACTAATTAGATTTTTCTTGTCGTCTCGCCTATTGTTATTGAGTTTTACAATCAGGAATTTCTCAGTAGCAGCCACGGAATCTCAATTTGTGTTCAGGGCGCCGAGTCTCGACAGAGATAACGACAAAATTCGCTAACTTTCGATCGCTAGTTACTAACGAATAAATTCGGTTGTAATAACGATGCTTGCGAGAAAAGTATCTTGGATGTAGAGACTTGCGTTACTCGCAAGCATCATCATTGCAACTGAATTTATTCATTAGAAATCTATAGGCTTCCAATGGCAATGATTAAGCTAAACCATGATATCTGGTTCAGTTACTAGGTTATTATTAAAAAAGGTTTTGCAATCTATTGTTCGCAACATTCCTTTTTTGGCATCGGATAGATATATTAGCGCCGCGCCGGCGCACCGCGACGTCGCCGTGAGTTCATGTCGACGCGTCGCCGCCGTGTGCAGCGCGCGGCGCGCCGTCGCGACGAGTCGCAACATGCTTTCTCGCTCGCACGCGCGGCCCGATCGCATAGGTGCTCATTTACGGAGACGCGGCGCGTCGGGCGGCGGGTTGTGCGGCGCGTCATGCGGCGCGTTGCGCGTTTTCCCGTTTACGGAGAGGCGGTGTCATCTGCGATATATTTTTATTTGCGCGTGTGAAGCCGCGTGCACCGGTGCGTTGACCGCGGCGGTGCACGCGGCCTGCAACACTGCATTTCAGCAAACGCGCGTAAAATCGCATCTCCGTAAACGCTCTCATACATCATCGATCATCGTCAAAACGCGCCGCACAACGCACCGCGCGACGCGCCGCGTTTACGTAACTAGTTAACCTAGTCGCTTCACCACTCTCGTCGTTCACGCAGTCATATCGAATATTTTACCGAGTAAACGTTTATTGTTATGTTATGTTATGTGTGGTGTTAATAACAAACAAAATATGTGATACTACTTTAAATACTTATATTTTCTTTTATTTTTTATAGATTTTATTTTTTTAGTTACCACGGAAGAAGAAGTCTGTTCTATCTAAAGAGGTGTTGAATTTGTTGTCGGTATAGAATAAAATGTATATAGTTATATAATAAACACTAGATTTACATTATTTTAGATACAGCTCCTATTATGTAACTATTAACAAGTAAACAATGTATTTTTTGTCAATTTCTGTGTTTGTAGTTAGGTAATAATTAGGTATTTACTTTATTTTTTTTATTACAAAAAAATGTATATATTTAAGTTTATTTAACTTTTTTTGTATTTTAGTATGTATTTTGTCAAGTATAATAAATGCATTATTTATTCTAATAAAATAAGTTTTTTTTTAACATTAATTCGGTTTATTTATTTTATTATAACATAAAGTACTACAAAAAAGCATTAATGATAATATTTAGTGTTGATAACGACAGTCATTACCTACGCGAAACCTTATGACCGCCTCTCTTAGGGCGCGGAACCACTGTGCCGCGGCGAAGGTGGTGTGACGAACCGATCTTCTTTGCGGGGCGAACATGGCCAGATATCACACAAGATAGTTTAGGTAGTTTAGGTTTGGTAGGAGAAAGGCGAGGCCTTTGCCCAGCAGTGGGATACATGACAGGCAAATAAGAAAAAAAAATGGAACCTGAAAAATCTCAATCTCAAAAAAGTTATTAATCACGTACCCAACTCTTTGGAAATGCCCAATAGCCTGATCGAAAATCGAAGAACAAGGAATATCTACCGTAACATTCAAGTTTATGAGGAAGTTTTGGCGAAGTGGGTCACTCCCGTCTGTACGTGTACACAGTTGCTCACGGCACGACATAGTGGACTCACGGTAAACAACAAAGCTTGGATTGACTTTAGTTTAGTTATTACACAAAGACAGATGAAATTGGTTTTGTTCATTGAATTGTTTGATGTTACCGGCTGGTAATATTATGAACCGCCTGTTAGGTGAAGTTAGTTTTTATAAAGGCAATACAGTTTATTCATCAGACCACATATTATAGGAAAAACATTCGTACATTTAAAAGCTTTATTTAAGTACAGGCAGACGTCACGCGGTTTCACCCGCGTAGTTCTGATTCCCGTGGGAATACAGGGATAAAAAATATCTTATGTCACCCGGTGATAGTGTAGCTTCCCAACGGTGAAAGAATTTTTCAAATCGGTCCAGTAGTTTTTAAGTTTATTCGAAACATACAATAATACAAATCTTTCCTCTTTTCTTTCACTTTGAACTAGGGTGTAAATGGTTATACACGGTGGAATGGACACCGACGCTAAACGGCAAAAAAAACAGCTGTTACGATTAATTACTGATTTAAAAAAAATCTATATGAGAATCAAAATGGTGTAGAAAGAAAGAAAAAGTACTTATTAAACTCACACAGGTCATAATAGAAACAAAAAGATAGAATTATGACAAAATTATTAAAAAAAGTAAACATAAGAAACTTAAAAAACAATCAAATTTTATTGGTCCTGTGCAAGGTCAAAAGGCTCCTATCTCAGCAAAGTGTTTTTTTTAAATGTCACAGGACATTTAAAAAAAAACACAGCGCTGGTATTCTGATAGGGCCCAAAGTAATGTCACGGTCAGTTATACGAATATAAATTTACAAGACAAAATAATACTAATAAACAAATATAAATATTTAATGGGTACTAAACACAGGTTGAAGAATAAAAAATATCATAATTTTATCTGCACCCAACGTCGCCACAGTTGTCTTTGCATGGCAACAACGAATCCCTTGCAACTTTTTGTATACATAATTGCATGTACTGAATCCCTTCCACATTTTTGTATATATAATTGAGAAATAGTAGAAAAAAATATTCAGCAATGGTCCGACTACCATACCGGTTCTAACCAACAATGCTTAAATAGTTAAACTGAAGCTGAACAAAGCGATGTCGGCCATAACAATTTGACTTACCCAGATTAGTATTTATCACCGTTTAACGCCAAGCTTTGGATAAATCCGTTCTCTAATTTATAACATTGATTTTCGGGAACAAATCCCGAGTAACAATAAATCAATTCAGATTTTATAACTGACTTTAAACGAAGCGCTTTGTGGCTAATTTAGTGTTAAAACAGGAGTCATCCGTAAAATTATAATTGATGTCGTTTTGAAACTAAAATAGTAGCAGAATGAGGAAGATGTGGGGTGGATAAAGGGTGTAAATATACCTTTAACCAAACCGAAAGGCGCTTGTTCTCCCCGTCATTCCGATATTATTTTTGTTGCAGATCATACAACTAGAAGGTTCCCAGACCTTCTAGTTACGGAGATATTGCAGGTCAAACTTCGAACATTTTGACAACTTTTTATTCAAATACTAGTTTTTAAAGTACCTTCTTAAATAACCCGTTTACTATTAAATGCGTCCATAAGCACAATATTTTGAGTGCGTTACATTCAGTTTTACCGTAAAATGTGATTTTTCACCCAAAAAAAAAGGCGTTTCCCAGCAATAATTTTTGCGTTGAGTTACTTAGTTTGATGTACAGAATGCTTGGTTGACGGCTTCGTGAAGGGTCTGTTTACACCCTGTATATAAAAATCCGGTGTCGCAGTGTTTGTTATCGAACGGCTTGACCTGTTTTTATGATTTTTTTTGTGTATATTTGGTAGGTCTAAGAATAGGTCGAAGGCTATTTTTTAGTCTTACACATACACATCGAAATTACCACGCGAACAAAGTCGCAGGCAATAGCTGTTAGTATATATATAATGTAAAGACCTCGGCTGATTGTTAGTTAGTATAAGTAATACTTGAACTAATTATAAACGAACCACAGTACCTAATTGAACAAAAAAAAAAAATACAAATATATTGTAAAAGTTTTTTACAAGTCTTCAGTGTTTTATAAACAATGGAAGCACGCGCTATCCAAAACGCTGTCTCCACCCCCGTCTGGAGGGTTGCACCCTTAGCAGGGTACGTATTTGTTGTAAACACTACATCAAGCTATACAATTCCAGTATAAGCTGAACTCGTATTCTTTAAGAACTACGTTCTACGAGAGCTGAGATTATGCTAGGACTTATCGTTTGATATGCCGTCGTAGTTACACTGAATTGATTTCTCGAATACTTATCCCTTAAATTTTTCGTTGGAATAAGAGTATGGTTTGACGTGTATTGTTCTTAGAGTGCTTTGGGGAACGACAGGTTGCTTTTATTAGAGACTATTCATCCTACCTTCAGGCATTCTACCGCAAAAATTATTACTGGAAAACAGTTTTTTTTTGGCGTGAAAAGTTAGTTTAAGGGTAGGACTCAATGTAACACACTTACAACATTGTGATGATGGACGCTTTGAGTGGTACGGGTGTCGTGTAGGTATTTAAAGGAAAGTTTTAGCAATAAAACTTGTATTTAATAAAAAACTTGTGAATAAGTTGGAACCTTGACCCCAATATCTCCGTAACTAGAAGGTTCCCAGGTATGGTCTAGAAAAGACGGCGTAAACAGGTGCCTTTCGGCTTCGTTAAGGGTGGAGGGTGGTTACACCCATTCTGTATGAAAACCTCCGTACTTAGGGAAAGGTTTTTTGTGCGAAGCTCAATTTGATTATTTTTGATGGAGTGTGTAATTGAGAATGCCTTTGTAAGCTAAGCTTTGCAATTTCACTTAAATAAGAATTTCTAGGTTCTGGTTGAACCTAAATCATGGTAAGTACCTATATTTCAATTAAATAAGAATTGAAAGAGGAAAAATGATTTATTGTCTGAAATAAAACTGGTGAAATGTGGATGAACGCCTCTGCCTAACCCAGCAGGGAAAACATGCGTGATATAATGCTATTAAATACTTGCAGAGATTACTTTGCCCATAACAGGGATACCTACTGAGAATCCGGCCCTAAGTGCCTATGCTATGCCTAATCAAAACCTTTCAGGGAAATGCCAAAAAGATAACTATCACTGTGCAGTTTGGCGCCAATCGTTCCATAAAAAATTGAGTCAGTCGTACTGCAGATACGATAGCCTATATAATCAATAAACACTACAAATATTATGATAACGGTTGACAAGCCTGTCTTTGGTATTTTATCACTGCATTGCTAACAGTGCTAGTCGACATACTGACATGATATCTAACAGACGTGCTTAGAAAATTTGTGAAGTTCTAATAAGATATACAATGAAATATTACCTAAATGCTGTCATTGAAAGTCATTCCATCAATTAAACATCTCCGTGAGTTATATCATTACTTATTTATACTGAAGATATAATGGCGCAAGCTAACAATGGCCCATCACCAGCCAAAAAGCCGAAAAACAATAAAACACAAGACGAACTGAACGAGGACGCAAAATTGGTTCAATGGTTTTGCGAGGATTTGCAATCTTGTTCGATACTTGACAACAATGGCTGCCGGAACTATTTTAAATTAACAATTCCGAATTATGCCTTGCCGACCGCGAATAAATTCTTAGAAGAACTAATTCCCGAAAAATACGATGAAGTATCATTGCTCGTGAAGGAAACGCTGCAGTCGGTCGATCATGTCGCGATCACGGTAGACACCTGGAATTATCGAAAGCGTTCGAAGAATCTGTGGACTGCGACAGCACATTACGTTCATCAAGGTAAATTCGTTTCTCAGATTTTGTTCACAGAAGCAAAACCAAAAGTAGAACTGCTCAAAACTTTACTTACGAAATGGGGCATCTTTGAAAAAATAGTGTGTTTTGTTACTGGACATGAAAAGAATGAAAATCTTCTGAAGGTTATTAACTCTTTAAAAATACCAAACATATTTTGTGCAGCAGCTAGCTTTCGCTTAGTATTTCAAGAATGTTCAGAATATTTGTTAACTAATGAAGAATTTAAGAAGAATCACCCAACTTATTCGGACCAAACGAAATTGAAGAAAAATAAAGAGGAACCCTTTTGTTGGCATAATCAGTATATTGCGTTACAAGAAATAATGAATAGTAGCACCATTTCTGAAGAACGAACAGAACTCGATGAATGCATTAAAATTTTGAGGCCATTTATAAATTCAACTAATGTGTTGGCTAAGGAGCAATACACAACCTTGTCTAGCATTATCCCTTTAATTGTGGGTTTGAAAATCCAAATAGATAAATGTTCTCCTTCCACAAATCGGGCAATCGGTTTTAAGGATAAACTTTTGAGTGCAATTGATTCCCACTTCGGACCATTCGCTTCGGACGAACTGCTGATTTTGGCTAGGAAGGCGACATTTATGGATCCCAGATATACAAAAGCTGTCCTTACAGAACAAGCTGATGCAGTGGAAACAGAAGTGATTAAAGAATTATATGGACATCATCCAGGAAACCCTTCAAATTCTGGCAACCCTTCAGACCAACCGGAACCCACACCATCAACTTCTGACAACTTACCAGATGAAAATGGACCTGTTAATGACTCTGAGGACCTATTCGCCTTTTTGAATGAAAAGGTTAAACAAGAAATGGCATCTAACGAAATGTCTATGATAGTAGTAGAGAAAGTTAAAATACCTAAAATAGATACAAAAGATGATCCTTTTCAGTTTTGGGACCAGCATAAAAATTCATCTAAGTATAAACAACTGTATAAAATGGCTCTGAAATATTTGTGTATTCCGGCGACTTCAATACCAGTTGAATCGATATCTGGTGAGCTTCTTTGGTGGAAATTTGCTTCAAATTATGAATATAATGAACGCAAAAAGCAACTACAGTATGAACATATAAATAAAATATTATTTCTGCACAGTTACTATTCCAGAATTTCAGAAAGCAACACTAATTAAGTGTTTTCTTCGCATTTTGGTAACTTAATTATGTTTTACGATTATAATGTGGGAAGTAGCATAATAACATCATGTTCAAAGTTGAAAAATCGAAACTTGTGAAAGAAACATCCTTGTTGATAAATATAGCCTTATCAAATACCTATGTCCCTATGTGTACTTTATAAAGAGTGTAAAACACCTCTTAACGAAGCCGAAAGGCACTTGTTTTCCTCATCATTGCGATCATTTTTTTGTTCTACACCATTCCTGGGAACCTTCTGGTTACGGAGATATTGGGGGTCAAAGCTCCAACTTTTTGACAACTTTTTTTAATACAAGTTTTTAATGTAAGTTTTTTACTTTAAATACCTCCACGACCCCCGTCCTATTCAATTCTTCCATCAGCACAATGTTTTGAGCGCGTTACATTGAGTTCTACCACAAAACATGATTTTTCATCCCAAAAAAAAAAGTCGTTTCCCAGCAATAATTTTTGCGTAAAGTTACTTCGTTTGATGTTCAGAATACTTGGTTGACGGCTTCGTTATGAGGTGGTTTACACCCTGTATAGCCTTATCAAATACGTATGTCCCTATGTGTACTTTATATAGTTTTTCTAATTTTTGTTAGTTCTTAGATTTAAAAACGATGTATTATGTTGAGTCGTCGATGTAATGAGTTACTAACTGGTCGTTCCTGTTATCTTTCCTTTCTGTAATTTAAAGATTATTTTATGTATGTTACAGGTGTGTCAAATAAATCAATATTTACCATCAACCAACGCTTTCATTGCACCATTTCGTACAGGATGGCTTTTGGACTCATACATTATTATTGTTGGTCGCAATCACGACTACTGAACATGAGGTTCTGGGTTCGATTCCCGCGTCGGGTAAATTTTTATTGGAATTTCTCAGTAGCAACCAGCCATCTGGATTTGTGCCTGGCGGACGTGTGATTTCGGTTCAGTTGGTGCTCGGTCAGATAAAACTGAATTGAGTGTTTTTTTGCTCTGTCTAAGTGATCAAACGTCAAAATAAACCCTACAGCACAGCGAGGTTGCATGCTTGTTGTGCTGCCAAAAAGCATTAGTACTTTAACTGTGTCAGGGTATTCCTCGTAAAATGACAGGTAGGTATGATCATCCTTGTTCAATACCAATGATGATAATTCAGAGATAAATATAATCAGTCAATCACTTTACGAAAATGTTTATCACTTTGAGATTTGATCAAATTTTAAACGTAGCTGAAAGATTAATGTAGGTGTTTTTATCAATGTGTTTCAGTGTATGACGTTATTATATGGGTCTCATAGTCTCATTGAGTCATTGAATCATCATCTGCCTAGCCTTTTCCCAACAATTTTTTGGTCAGCTTATCTGAATTTCACTTAGAGCGACTGCCTATCTGACTGCTCCAACCCAGTTAGTAACTCAGTACTGGGTAAGGCGGTAATACGATGAAGCCCCTTGGTAAGACTGGTAGTAAGACTCTCGGGCCAAATGACAGCCGGTACCAACAGCTTAACGTGCATCCGAGGCACGGAGGATACTCGGTTTGTTGTGAATGCTCACTCATTCGCGTCCTAACCTTAGCAAGCGCTTAATCTTGAAGATCGACGATATAACCACGACCTCCTGTTATATCCTTAACTATTAGCGACTCGCCCCGGCTTCGCACGGGTGCAATGTAGATTAAACCTTCCTCTTGAATCACTCTATCTATAATTGCTGAAAACTGCATTAAATCCGTTGCGTAGTTTAAAAAATCTAAGCGTACAAACAACGAGCAGCGGTGGCCCAGTGGTGGCGGCCCCGATTTACGAACAGTAAGTCGTGGGTTCAAACCCAGACAGGCGCATTATCTTGTGTAATTTATTTCATCACCACTGCTCTCAAAACGGTGTAGGAAACATCGTAAGGAAACCGGCATGTCCTATAGAATCAAAAAGTCGAAGACATGTGACATCTACTGGGCCCGCGTGGTGGATTATAGCCCCATTGAGAGGAGGCCGTGTCCCAGCAGTGGGAACATTACAGGCTGATGATGATGATGATGAAGCGTACAAACAGCGGGAGCGACTTTATTTTATACTATGTAAAGATAAAAAAGGTTTTAAGTGTCTTCTAATCTGTCGTCTGTCTAGTGTGTGTTGTCTTGTCATCATGTAAGTACTTACGTGAAATTTTCTCTTTGATTGATTAAGGCATCTTGGGTGTATCTGGCATAAGAGATACCTATTGTATTTCCACACTATCTACACCAATATTATAAAGAGGTAAGTTTGGATGTAGGCGGTGATCTTCGGAATCAGTGATCCGATTCCGGAAATTATTTCACTACTGGGAAGCTAGATTATCCGAGTTTGGGATATTATCCAACCATATCGGGAGCGAAGGCGCTAGCAAAAGCCATTGTTAACAAAGGTCATCTGTCAGATAGCTAAAATATGTATAGAATATATCGGAAACATGCCATGAAATAAAACTAATTTATAACACAAAACAATCTTCAACATGTCCTTTACTTGTAATAGTACCAATTATCTCCCTCGAAAAGGGTCCAAATCAGTAGCAACCTACTCCCTTGCCGATAAACAGGGACATAGTATCCCAAGCCTCCCCGAAAACGTCGTCCATCACACCTCCAATACCAAATTAACTTAAATTGCACTTTAATTCCTCCACTTAAAGTTTCATTTGCAGTAATCAGAATTGATTGAGAACCACTTTAAGTTGAACTTTGTTTGTTTGTTAATCCCTTCTGTTTTTGGAGTCTGTTGGAACAATTTGAGTTGCTGGACAGATCAATAGTAACTGGTGCATAGTAAAAGCGTTGTTTTGAATCGTTGTCATGGCAACGCTTGATCCAAATTCACAACGCGATAGGGTGTTGTGTGGGAGTGAGAGGCAAGTTACGGTAATTGGTGTGTGTGAAAGAGACAAAGAATGAGGGTTGGATGATGCACTGCGCAGTTGGTCTGTGCATGATTAAATTGCATTAGTTTCGTACGATCGCAATCTGTTAGATTTGCGAATTTTAGTAATCAAGAGGAAAGTTTATTTACTCTATAAAGGGTGTAAAAAACCTCTTAACGAAGCCGAAAGGCACTTAATTTCCCCGTCATTGCGATCATTTTTTTGTTCTACACCATACCTGGGAACCTTCTAGTTACGGAGATATTGGGGGTCAAAGTTCCAACTAATTGACAATTGCTTGGTTGACGGCTTCGTGATGAGGTCGTTTACACCCTGTAAAATTTCTAAAATTCATATTTTAGTCTTTTGTCATGGTTGTTTGACAGTCTTTATTTTGTAGTATTAAATATTGGTACTTTTTGGTATTAAAGCTGCATTTCACCCAGTGGCTTAGCGTAAAATATTAAACACTTATTTAAATTATAAAAATGTGTGTGTGTGTGTTTGCCTTTCCGATAGTTAATAAAAAAAACGCTGGAACGTGCAGGTGCAGCTCGTGGCCTAGCAATTTTTTTCCTTTGTATCCTTCTTAATCATGTGAATAAGGCTGATTTCCATTTGCATTAACATTTGCCTAAGTTACTTGTCTATACGCGGTACTAACCAGTGAAAAACTGTCACTTTACGACTGACGATGTTTTGAGACATTTCTCACTAAAACAGCCTCACCCAAATCTCTTAACTCCTGGACTATCAACTTATCCCTGTACATGTTGACAATTTATGTGAAGACCAAATGATTTTTTTCCGATTTCACGGTTGATCGCGTAGTACAGAATATATATTTGCGCATAGTAATTTTTTTTATAAGAAGTACAATAACCCCTTCAGGGTCTTAGTTTTTGTTTAGGGTCCAAACAAAAACTAAGTTTGTAATATGACAGTGTAAATCAGCCATGTTCAGTTTTGATGGATAAGCAATAGTGAAATTACCTATACCTATCTAATCATGACTACCACTATGTTACAAACGATAATTGAAGTGACAAAATAAACAAAAAAAAAACCGGCCAAGTGCGAGTCGGGCTCGCCCATGAAGGGTTCCGTAGCAGCAAGTAACATAATATAAGTTCTTGTAGTTCGTTGTAACTTTGATCGATGTTTTAATAATAGTGTATTTTTTTTTAAATTAAGTTATTGATAAGTAATGAAAGGTAAATTGCGGTTTACGATTTATGACTTTTTAAAAAAAACACTACTTACTAGATCTCGTTCAAACCAATTTTCGGTGGAAGTCTAGATGGTAATGTACATTATATATTTTTTTAGTTTTATGATTCTCTTATTTTAGAAGTTACAGGGTTACACACATTTTACCACTTTGGAAGTGACTCTCGCGCAAACTATTCAGTTTAGAAAAAAAATGATATTAGAAACCTCAATATTCTTTTTGAAGCCTTAAAAAGCACTTAAAATTCAGATTGACCATCAACCAATTTAAGGGTTTAAATACGTTCATTGCGTACAAAATGGATTCGAAAAAGGTTTAATAAAGGTGTACATAGTACAATACTGCTATACGGCATACATTAACAATATAAAGGGCTCTCCGTGAGGGAATGTTGCCCCACTGAATTATGCAAGCAACGGAACAATGAGGATATACGTTACGAGCAAACCTGGACTTCTTTGACACATAAACTGTATTAAAACCTCGCTTTTTTGTTAAGTCCTTTTACGTGGAATAAGTTGAGAAGAGGCGTTTGCCCAGCAGTGGAACAATAATAGGCTAATAATATTTTTGGTCAGAATTCATAGTTCTGCATAGTGCATGGTGCATTTGGCGCTCGGATGACATTGACAGGCCTTACTACCAGGGGGTATGGCCAGGGGAATGGTGGGTCTGTAACGTTGATAAACATGTTGTTAAACTGTTCGAACCATACAGCACTATTTTCGAGAATTCTGTGCTATCTTAAAATAGGGATATTGTTTATCGAAACGTTTGTCCGAATCAATTCGGACGGATGGCCTTAAGCTCGATTGAATTTGCAAAAAATGTGTAGCGCCACTTATCAATTCTAGCACGATCTGTTGCAAGGACTGCCAATCATTCTTGACTTCGAAGGACATACAAATTAGCAGCCAACCAGTATACTGCCCTCGTAAGACAAAAGTGGCGACAAAAAAGTATCTCAAAAATAAAAAAAAATGTTTTTCGACACCTTTGAACATCTCGCATTAGATGGACTAATTAAAATAACCGTGTCTTAAAAGATACGGTTAATTAAATTAAATTAAATTAATTATGTTCCATAAATGGAACATTATATAAAAAAAACCAAAGACAAAGATAATGCATAAGTACTTATTATTTCAATTTTGTATTGAAAAAAATACTATTTAATGAAAGAGAAAAATATTATATTCACGACATATTTACTGTTTTTTCGAAACATACAGGGTGTAAACGGACCCTTTACGAAACCGTCAACCAAGCATTCTGTACATCAAAGTAAGTAACTCTACGTAAAAATTATACCTGGGAAACGACTTTTTTTGGGGTGAAAAATCACGTCTTACGGTAAAACTCAATCGAAGGCACTCAAAACATTGTGCTGATGGACGCATTTAATAGTAAACGGGTTATGGAGAAATTTAAAGTTAAAATATGGCCTTAAAAACTAGTTTTTGAAAAAAAACTTCTGAAAAAATTGGAACTTTGTCACCAATATCTCCGTAACTAGTAGGTTCCCAGGTACATAACAGTCCAGAACAAAAAAAAATCGCAATGACAACGGGGAGAACAAGTGCCTTTCGGCTTCGTTAAGAGTCCATTTACACCCCTTAGATTTGTTGAGTTACTGCTTTTTGGCTTACGGGGGCAGCGTACTAACTAGTTAGAGATGTATGTAGGCTGGTAGACGTCAGAACTTCAGAAGTTAAGGCAAAAGAACTTGATGCCAATGTAGGTCAAGCAAACTTGAACTTGTACATTAAGTCACTTTAAGTAAAACACTTACCTACTGTAGTTTATATCTTAAGTATTGAAGAACTAAATACCTCGTTGGTCTAGAGCTAGACTCAAGAGGTTGCAAGGCAGAGGCTGAGGTAGAGGTTCTAGAACCTATCACCGGTCTTGCCTTGGTGTTCGGTTTTTACAGTTTTCTTTTCATAGTTTTTGAATAAATCCTGTGAAATCTTACTACTAATGTGTAAGTTTGTTTTATATTTGTAAGGGCTACCGCACACAATAGACTAGACTGTCTTTAGACAGACAATTACCCTACTAGTGCGAGCGAGAATACATAGTCTGTCTCGCTCGCACAGTAGGGTAATTGTCTGTCTAAAGACAGTCTTGTCTATAGTGTGCAGTAGCCCTTACTCTTTAGCGCAAAAACTATTGTACGTATTTGGATAAAATTTGGCACACAGTTAGTTTATAGCCTGGATTAACACATATGATACTTTTTATCCTGGTAGTATGATCTCGTGGGACAATTGTCGACCTCCACGCGGGCGAAGCCCCGGTATTAGCTAGTACAAACATGTTTTTGCAGCTGATGAAGTCAGTAAGTACTATGCATGCGTAAATATTCATATCGACTACGGAACCCTTCTCGGGAGACATGCAGGGCAACGGTTTAAAAAAAAATGGAGTCCGGGGTTTTGTGCCCAGTTCAAAGTCGGAGATGGTTTCAGGGTATGGTATTAGGCTCACCCCCTTTACTTGAACATAACCGGTGAAACATGGAGGCACTGCCTAATCCTATCCAAAACCATAGTCAAGTTCTGTGCCGAAATAAAATTGTGTAATATATGAAGACAGGAAATCACATGTGAAATGTCAAAGTGCAACGGGAAAAAAAAGTTATAAAATAATTTCTCTTTACTGCAAGTAAAGTGATCGTAAAATTTATCAGACATCAATATTACGACTGACTTTTACGACAGTGAGCCATCTTCGTTGGGTTGCAGTGTATGCCAGCACATCAAGCTATCAGAAACTGTCAAATCTTCTCAATCAACCATAAACCTAATGCTTTAGCGATAAAGTTGAAAATCTATTAAAGAAATTTGACAGATCGAGATAGTAGCTTGATGTCTTGAGGTTCGCTAAGCACAGAACTTATCTTCGAATGGTTCGTTTCTAAAACAAATGATAGTTAACAAATCGTTTGAAACGTGTAGCGATCGATCACAAAGCTATCAAAGTTTATAAAAGCTTAAAATAACCAATGACAGCGCCATTAACATTTTTATACGATCTGAAATAATGTGAAAGTACGTTTGTTTATTTGTTTGTTTATCAAGCCTTCACGTCAACAACGACAATTGAACAGATTTCTATGAAATTGGGTCAGGGCATAGAGTATATATACTTTTTATCCCAGTTGGACGTGGAATAATTTCAAACCACCACGCGAGCGTATCCGCGGGCAATTAAGTGTATAGTTGGCTATAAAATAAACTTGCTAAGGGCATCTGTTTCTGTTCCGTTAATACTTATGAATATTAATAAAGTGAGTGTGTTATAATGTCCAGTGACTGGTTATTTTGTACACCTGAGCGGTTTAGGGTATATAAGATTTATTAATCAAAATGTAGATGTTTTATGTTCTTATAGAAAAAGCATTTTGTTATACATTTTGTGTTTTCAATATCGATGAATATTTTATTGATCTACACTAATATAAAGAGGAAAGATTTGATTGTTTTTTTGTTTGTTTGCATTGAATAGGCTCGGAAACTACTTGACCGATTTGAAAAATTCTTACACTGTTGGGAAGATACACTATCTCCGGTGAACATAGGCTATATTTTATCCCCTTACTTCCACGGGAACGGGAACTACGCGGGTGAAACCGCGTGACGTTCGCTAGTAGATTATAAAGTGACGATGTTCACAATCAAACGGTGAGATATACGAGTAGGTACATAAATTAGCGTTCAAGACTGACCTAGTATGTAATCAGCAACTACGACCACCCTCTATATTACTTACATACACAATAGATATCGCTATCAGCGATAAGACCGCGTTGTACCCATTGGATGAGTAATATTATAAAACAGCTATGTAAAAATTATCGTAGCGCTCTCATGTTATACAATAAAGACTATTCTATCTATTAATCTATAGATAAGCAAAGTACTTGAACTAGCCTATCTACTTACCTATCTATCAATTTAGGTCATTATGAAGACAATTATTTGATGTCTGAAAGAATATTCCGTAACATTGAAAATTGAAAAGCTGCCTGTTTTTATACCTAGCATAAAATAGGCTGAGCCAGGCATAGCATAGCATGGCATATTTTAATGTAATTCTGATATTTCGTTAATCTTTTTGTTTGTATTTGGTCTTTCTATGTTTGTTCTCTATGGGTCTCGGACCTGAAATAAATGTTTATATATTTTTACTTTTTTATAGCCGAAAATACCCTCTGTATGTTCCACGATTCTTGATAGTTTTCGAGTTATAATTATTTCGAAAATTATATGTACAGCAGGAACCCCTTAAAAACAGTATCTTTATAAACTAAATATAATGACTGATAAACGGGTTATACTTTTAACCCTAAGCTCCTTCTTCCCTTTGCCTGGTTCAAATATTTATTTTCAGAGCCTAGTTCAAAGTAGGTAAGGTGCAATCCCTGTACGATAATTACGTAAAGGCCAGTCACGTACTAGCCGTAGATTAGGTCCCAGCGGATCGCCTTAATTCCTCTATTAATAGCCAGAACGTGATGAAACAGAAAAAATTACAGTTTTTATGATAGGTGTAATTTTGGATGGGTTGGAGAAAAGAACTTTTTTTGTTATTTATCTTGTTTTAATATAAGTTGTTCAAGGAGTTGGGCTTTAGGGGTAGGACTAGATAGAATTTCATGAATGAAGATACTTTAATACACCCGATGGGAGGTCCATGTAATAGGGGGCGAGCCGATTGGTTACAACCGGGGACAAATCCTAAGGTCCGTGGCTGCTACTGAGAAATTCCTAAAGAAAAAACCCAATTGCACTTTACCCAATATTTGAAACAAAACCCGGATCTAATTCATAGCAGTAGCACTTACGACCACTCGAGCAACAAGACAGTCAAATACAATAAATAAATAATAACTACGTAATATTCTTAAAAATACAAAACCTTATCTTCATAAAATAGAAGGAGAATAAGGGCTACCGCACACTTTAGACAAGACTGTCTTTAGACAGACAATTACCCTACTAGTGCGAGCGAGAATACATAGTCTGTCTCGCTCGCACCGTAGGGCAATAGTCTGTCTAAAGACAGTCTTGTCTCAAGTATGCGGTAGCCCCCTTTTTTTTTTTTCGGATGAGAAATCATCGACTGACTCCTCCCGCTCTGGGCGGAGCAGGAGGGAGTGTCAGACTTTTACTGACTCAAACCCATCCATGTTCCTTTATCGCCCTTTGTGTTCCGGGGCCACGGTATCTCTTTCGAATAGCCCCGCAGCCCCGGCAGGCTTCGGCCCTTGTGGACCCCTTCCCTATTGCTGACTCTCTTTGAGGCGCGCGTGGAACACGAACGCGGCGTCGACACGGCCTGTCGTCATTAGACGGACGGACGGCAAGCTAGCCCTAATGTTTGTTGTTATAATGTCTTTTGTGTGCCGTGTAAAGTCTCTAATCATGTTACAATTTAAATTCTTCATTGTTTCAGAAATTGTGGAAGAGCAGCAATGTCACGACAACGAGTTTCGCCTCACCTGCCGATACCTGGATTCCCACATCGCAGTATTAGAAGCGTGGTACACCTCCGCCGAAGACTACCACGTTAACACCACCCACGAGAGCCTCCGAATCAAAACCGAGAACGATTCGGAGCTGAACAGAGTTTACGTGTATTCTAGTCCAAAACACAATGGGGTCTACCAACCTTCAAATCATTCCATGTTAGAAAACACCTTAAATGTTAATAGTACCTTTGATTTTAATGAGTTTGTTAATGATACTGGGTTCTTCAATGATACTTTGGATGTGTCAGTGGATTTTGTGAATGTGTCGGGGTGTGGTGTCCCAACGTTCTCGAGGAGTTACGCGAGTTGGCGTGAAGGGGATAAGAGGAGACAGATGCCGACGATGGAGACTTCAATCAACCTGAGGGCGCCTGTTAGTTACCGGTAAGTCGAATTTGAAGTATTTTTAGCAGTCTATTCTGTCCTACTGCTGGACAAACGCCTCCTTTCCAATTTTCTTTCTCTCAATCAATCAGGAACGAGCCCAAATCGTCACGCCAGCGATTCATGCCTCGGTGACGCTCGTGTTTTGGTACCCACCGCGGACCTATATTTGGACTAAAGGAGAAATTTCAAAACTTTAAGTGTGAATGAGTTCAATGAGTCAATTTCAAAGTACACATAACTGTTTCTGATATGCGCTTATCCCATGATCTGTCCACGAAGTAGACACAATTGTTAAACAATGTCAATGACAATAGGTAAACAATGTCTCGACCAAATTGGTGATTGACAAATCCCTATAATTTTCAATTTGAATTCTGTAACAATCTTTGGCACATCATGAACCTTATTCTGATGCCAATCAAGGAAGCGCACGCCTCAGGGCTAATGATCCAATCAGGGAATCAGGGGTGATTTGGAATAGGGATCTTCAGAATTGATTTTCTCTCAACCCTTACACAAATACGAGTATAATAATAGTAGAAACATCAATTTAACCATGCATGCATAAATAGTTCATTTGTTGTTTCTCGGTAGTAAAGGGTGTAAATAGACCCCCGAAAGGCACTTGTTCTTCCCGTCAGTGCGATATTTTTTTTGTGTTGTTTTATCACAAGTTTTTTTTTTAAATACTAGTTATTGAGGACATAACTTTACTTTAAATAAACTCCATAACCCGTTTACTATTTAATGCGTCCATCAGCACAATGGTTTGAGTGCGTTACATCGAGTTTTACCGTAGAACGTGAAAAAAAACTCCAAAGAAGTCGTTTCCCAGCAATAATTTTAGCGTAAAGTTACTTTATTGAAGTACAGAATGCTTGGTTGACGGCTTCGTGAAGGGTCCGTTTACACCCTGTATAGTCTCAGTTTTTGCCGTGTTTTGTGTTTCATTTTAATATATACCGGAGTGTTTGCATTTGGTGCGTAACCTAGTTTCCTGCTGAATGGAATATAAACTTTGAATTGATAAACTTTGAGTGTGTATTGATTAAACTGGCGTCCTCGAGAGTGATACTACAGAAAAGTACTAAAGTATAGCGCTCCCTGCGCCGTTTGTTTTTTTTTTTTTTTGTTTTTTTTTTTTTTTTTTGAAATGCGGCCTTAGAGCCAAAGTACTATTTTGTCCCACTGGCAGTGGAAACCACTGGATGCTGGGGGTCCGACGCGATCAAATTTGTGGCGGACATCGGCCGTCGACTTAGAGAGAGGGGCGGTGACCCACGCTCTGGTTCTTTCCTGGTGCAGAGGCTAGCCCTGGCAATTCAGCGCGGAAACGCTGCTAGTGTCATGGGCTCCTTTGCGCCGGGAACGTCTAGGGACTGTGGACTTCTGATGACGTAAAGTTTTTTGTAAACTGGTTTTATGTTCTTGACATGTTTTAATATTAATAAAAATTTTTGTATTAATATATATACAATATACAATATATAAAATATATATTGTTAGTCACACAATTATAAATATAAATAAGTATCAGTAGGAATAAAGAGTAAGAGTAAACAAATTATCCAATTTGGTATAAATAAAGATGTAAACGTTGGTCGCCATCTTTGATACGTTAGCGTGTTACCACTACTATAAATTATCCAATTATGTAGTTATGAATTTAACGAAACCATTTTATTTGTAGACGATAATTTGATGCATGTTTAACATGTGTGTAATTTGTACAAGTTTGATTAAATAACACGCCTGTAAACCCCAAAGGGTTAGGTAGAGGAATACCTAGTAGTACCTACACCCACAGTTCGCTAGTTATGTTTAAGTCCCATGTAATAAGGTCCGAGCCTATTGCTATCAACCGGGCACAAATACAGACTTCGTGACTGTTAGGTACTGAGAAATTCCTGATGTAAAAACCCAATAACACTTTGCCAGACCTGAGAATCGTACCGAGGACCTCACTAGACCATCGAGGAAGTGGTTAAATGTTTTGGTTAATTTCGTCAACTTGTGTAAGTTGGGATTGTTGTTACATGACTGCGAGGAAAGGGCACAATAAGGGGTGTAAATAGACCTTTAACGAAGCCAAAAGGCACTTGTTCTCCCCGTCATTACGATCATTATTTTGTTCTACACCATACCTGGGAACCTTCTAGTTACGGAGATATTTGGGGTCAAAGTTCCAACTTTTTCACAAGTTTTGAATGTAATAACTTTACTCTAAACACCTCCACGACCCCCGTGCTATTCAATGCATCCACCAGCATAATGTTTTTAGAGCGTTACGTTGAGTTTTACCGTAAAACGTGATTTTTCACCCCAAAAAAAAAATTGTTTCCCAGCAATAATTTTTGCGTGTGGGTGGGGTTTACTTAGAATGCTTGGTTCGTGAAGGGTCTGTTTAAACCCTGTATATACCGAAGGATTCTTTATGGCTGTACTTCGAAAGGCAATATTCCTTCATAGATCATACGTGTGGGGCCTCCCAACCTCCTATATGGTTTTATTATTTATTCTGACCACAGTCGGCTGTACACGTAACGATGTCAATGTTACCGTTCCCATGGGAATGCCCTATGGGAGACTTTGTTGTTTTATGTTACTAATTAAAGGCCTTTTAGAATGACAATTGATGTAGCAATAGTTTTAACTGGCTCTTGTAACACTGGTATAGCACCTAGCACAGGAGTCAGGTCCTTCACTTAACACAATTATGTAACCACTTTCTTGTTTAATAAAGATTATTATTTTTGGTTAATAAACTACGGGTAGGTGTAGTTTTCTTTTTTTTCTGATGGGGAATCTCCTCCCGCTCTGGGCGGAGGGAGCGTCAGACTTTTACTGACTAAAACCCATCCATGTTCCTTCATCGCCCTTTGAGTTCCGGGGGCACGGTATCTCTTTCGAAAAGTCCCGCAGCCCCGGCAGGCATCGGCCCTTGTGGACCCCTTCCTGTGCTATGAGTACCTAGTTGACTTCGCATTCCTACTGCTATTTGCTTTAGTACAACTTTTGAAAACTATTCTCCTACGAAATTTCAACTATTGCACTATGGCTGAAAACTATCAAACTGTGAGTTCTGAATCTATGAGATTTGAGTTATTTTAAACATAAAGTACTAAACGTTTTGAATAAGACATAAAACATGTATGACTTCTTTCACCATTCACACCTATAATATTTTTTTAAATACTTGTAAAAAAAAAAATAGAAAAAAGTGAACACAATGGTTAACAATACATGTCTAAAACAACCACGAAACATGTATGATACATGTTTGAACAACACCAATACATAGATAACAAAAAGCGGAAAAAAAAGCATAGCAAAGTTGAGAAATCTATTTTCCTAAATCCCTGCACTTTGCCATAGATAATTCAAGACTTACTTGTAGATTTATAAAACTTGAAAGTCTCTCTCTCTCTCATTTCAATTTACAGCCATGTTTATTTTTACCTGTAAAAGCGCTGTTTTACGCAGTTTTATATCTTTTTGCGGTACATCTGTTTATTGACTTGCGAAGTGAAAATAAACTGTTCGTAATGTAGTGATTCCGTGTTTTAAATGTATCAGTTGCACTCTCTATGCTTCTATTATGGGAGTTGAGAAATATAGGTCAAATGTTTCCTTCTTTTACGATGAAATATTTTGTTAACACATACAGTAAGTCAGCGAGTTTAAGACATTGCACACACCTGAGATTTGTTTTTTACCGTTGCGTTCGTTTGTAATGTAACAATCCAAGATTCGATTAGTGTGGGTTTATATTGGTGAAAGATGGAGTAGGTTTCGAAGATTACATCCAAACTTAAACTTTACCTCTTTTACTTTATACTGTACAAAGTTCGATTATTATAATATTTATAAATGTAGAAAACATAGAGGTTGATTTTCTATTTTTAACCGACTTCAAAAAGGAGGAGGTTCTCAATTCGTCGGAACCTTTTTTTTTTTTTTTATGTTCCCCGATTACGCGAAGATGGCTGGACCGATTTGGATTTTTTTTTGTTTTGTTTGAAAGGGTATACTTCCCAGGTAGTCCCATGATCATCAAGTCAGGATCTGATGATGGGATCCTGGAGAAATAGAGAGAACTCTTCAAATTTTATAGGCACACTTGAAGCGATTTGGGTAGTTTTTGGAAGAGTACTTTCTGGGAGTAGTCCCATTTCAATTTAGTGAAGATCTGATGAACAACTTCGGAGATAGGCAACGGAACTCCTCAATAAATGATAGCAAATGGACTGGGATTGCTGAAATCTCATGTCTATCTATTGTTTCATAACATAACATCACGCCGGTACGCTGTGAAGGAGTAAGCACATGTGAACCACTAAAAAGTGAAAAATAAAAAGTTTTTTGCAAAAAATAAAACCGACTTCAAAAAACACAAAAAAGTGAAAAATAACTTAAGCTTCAGAAGTCGGTGACCTTTGTTTGATTGATTTAGTTTTTTTGTCACAGACTTCTGAAGCTAAAGATATTTTTCACTTTTTTGTGTTTTTTGAAGTCGATTTTATTTTTTACAAAAATCTTTTGTAAATTCAGTTACAAATTCATATTAGCTGTTCAAACTAAAACTATAATGTAGATCAATCGTGAAGCATCAACAAATACAATAGTAGAGCATTTGGAATGCACATTTATTTTAACACCGCTACTTTTAAAACCAGACTCTAGCTCAAGGGTCTAAGGTCTAAAGTCAACTATTATATTTAGGGTGCATCTTTATGTAGATATGGATAGGTAATAGGCAATTGATGCGTCACTAAATGGTGACTTGAAGTCAAGGGTTATCACTTTATCAGTTATTGAGGGCGGGATACACGATAGCGTAAGGTAATTGATCTTGTTAGCAGCTGCTCTCACGTGCAAACCCAGCTGTATGATTCGTTTGGCACTTGAGTGACGTTGACAGGAGGGCGCTGTTCGTAAACATTTGCGAAATTGTCTATGGAAAACAAAAAACAACATGGCTGCGTGAGTCCCACCTATGGCGACGTTCTGTACGACTCATGTAGCACTATTTTACGTAGTTGTGTTAGTTGGAATGTGTGTGCGAAAATATCTGAAGTCAAACTTATACTTCTGTGATTATTCGTTATTTTGAGCTCCCAAAACAACGAAGCAACGAAAAACGAAAACGCGGGAGCTCAAAATAACAAATAATCACGGAAGATATTCCATAAGTGATAGTATATTTAGATGTTTTGAAGTCGGACAATTCTTCTATAAGAATACTTAGAGGTAAAGTATTAGAAATGGATTACTTGAAATGTGTGGAATCTAGAAATGATGTAACCGATATATCCTGCCATTAACAGCGGTTTCTGAAGTCTTGTCGGCTTCTGTAGACTTTTTAATCCTGAATTCCTGTTTTGACGACTACTTAATGACACGGTCCACATTTTATAGCCATTCTAAATTTAGTAGGATCTACAAGTATTTGGTAGTTTCAGTCTTTGCTGGTGACAGAAACTATTACATAGAAAATATAAAGCTTGTAATAAAAAGGAGAATATGCGGGTTTTTAAATACTTTTTCCGTGTAAATTGTATTGCTGCAGAACTCTTTGGGTATATCTGAACTGAAGCTGCTAAATTGGTAGTGTAAAGAGTGTCCAGATTAAGTAATGTTTTACAAAGCTTTCGTTAAGAACACATCACGTCACATTAAATAGCTGTTAAATAACAATATTTTGTAACCTGTTAGTTTGTTATTATTTCATCTCTCGTTCCATGATTACAAGGACTCGTAAATCCACCGGTGGTAAAGCGAGCCACCAAGGCTGCGCGCAAAAGTGCAACGGCCACCGAAACCCCATCGCTATATGGTACCTTTATGGTGCGTCAAACAAAACAAAATTTTATAAAATGTTATTTAATATGGATGCACCATAAGACCAAGTTTTGAGAGCTTCTAAAACTAGCCATAAGTTGTGGCCCTATATCTGAAAAACTTCGCTTGCAGCTCATGTGCTTAGAATTTACAACAAAACTTTAGTTCTTTCATAGAAACCTTGAAAAATCCAACTCTATAATCTCATCTTACATAAACAACATCTTTCAACTAATTTTCTTTAAAATCTCTTGAGGTTTTACGGTAAAAGTAGTACTAGTAAATTTATTAGTACGAGGATAAGCTTGGGCATAAAATACCCCAGTCTATTCGGTGCTTCTATTTTTCTTCTTAGTCACACTAATGTCCGTGAAATGGGTATTTAAATAAAAATAAGAAGTGGGTAATTTTATTTTTACGCTTTCAAAGAGTTAATCAAAAAGAATTTTGATAAAGGTTTTGAGCTAAATTAAACTTGGATCCCAATGCCATTCACAGTAAAATTTTGACAATTCAACAACATTCATTGCATGGGCTTCTACACTTAGCAATTTCGAATAACCTTCCTAAATTCTTCTAAAGGCATCTATTTGTAAAAGTGCTCAAAATTGGATCTTGTATTGTTACATTACAGGCGAATACTGACGGTGAGGGAGCGCCTTTAGGTACTCCAACACTTTCAGGTTTCATTTTCTAGGATACAATGAAGATTTTCAATCCACCTGTTTAAGACGACTACAGGAGCTAAAAGCGAGTTTTATAATGCAAAAAAGCATATGATTCACTGCAATAAACAAAACCAGAAAAATATATGATATTTTTCAGGATATATGCTAGTATGATAGTGTTTTGAAAACATAATACAATTAATTTTACTCGATAAAAAAGAATCACAAACTTATCTCTAAAAATTTCTTTTAACGAGTAAAATCCATAATAAATACATGCGACCATTCTGATTTTTTGGCAAATAATTCTACAAGCAACATATTAGTATGTTAGTGTGTTATTTTTTAGTCCTTCAATAGATTTTATGTAAATCGCAAAAAAACACTCATTTCTCACTATTCGGCCCGCAGTGACTGACGTAACAACCACTTTGTAGTGCAAGCTGATTAGAACTTTATTCTAACAGCATTTCAAACGAAGTTTGAACCACCACAAATAGAGTTGCGAATTTAGCTCCTGTAGTCGCCTTAATTAATCAATTAGCCCCATCATTTTAGTGTAACCCTAAAAAGAAAAAAAAGCCCCAATATAAGTTCAGATAGTTCAATGATACAGTAAAGCGAGTATCAAAGGGTGTACTTACTACAATTAGATTAAAATAACTAAACGATCATATCTAGAAATAGATCTAAATGTCACTGCCACATCTCATTAGAACTATCTAAACTATTTGACATCGGGTTGATACTGCACATTGATGAAGAAGAAGACATGCTGCGCCGACCCCAAATGAATTGGGATACGAGAAAAGAATGATGATGATGACAGCACAGTGATGTTGTTAGGAGCTCGCTAAATATTAACAGCCGTACGGATCAAGCCACATCTTTAAGGTTAAGCTGAGCTTGCCGAGGTTGTTCCGTGGATGGATGACCATCCATTTCATATCGAGTTTCCTCCGTGCCTCGGAAAGCACGTGGTCTCGTCTGTCATTTGTAGATTATTCAAATATTGCTATGAATTTCTCAATGGTAGTTCTTCTCCATAGAGATCTACGCTAGGGAATGGGCAACTACAGTACTTTCACAGTTTTTAAGTCTTGTGACTGTAGCTGGGACTGTAGTAACATTTAATTTTCATCTTTGTTTCGACAGTTCAAAAGTGGCTGTAACTGGCTTACTTGAAATAACCGCTTTGATTTTGATTACTCACTCAGTATTTCCGACTTGAACTTAATAAGTAAGTGCTTAGAGTTGATATTCGTTGAATGTAAATTGGAAACAAGAAGCTGTACGAACTATAATCGATAGCAGGTAAAATTGTTATAGGTCAAGATATTTCAATGGTTCCGGTTATACCGATACGGCGTTACTATGCTTTGATGTTATTTATGGCTGAGTAATTGGTTCGGCAGGGCTATTACGTATCTTTCTGATATCTAGTGACTATCGTTGTACACCGAATTTTGACGACAACCGTGAATGTCATAATATTGGTATTACGTATCACACTGAGTTGATATCACTTAACGGTGACTAACAGGGTCATACATAATACGAAACTAACTTTTTGACCTTTAATTGATGGACACTGAGCCCAGTTACTATCATTTCGAAAGGTCAACAGAAATACGTAATAGCCCTTTTTTTTTTTCGGTTGGGAAATCATCAAATGAGTCCTCCCGCTCTGGGCGGAGCAGGAGGGAGTGTCAGACTTTTACTGACTAAAACCCATCCATGTTCCTTCATCGCCCTTTGTGTTCCGGGGCCACGCTATCTCTTTCGAATAGTCCCGCAGCCCCGGCAGGCTTCGGCCCTTGCGGACCCCTTCCCTATTGCTGACTCTCTTTGAGGCGCGCGTGGAACACGAACGTGCCGTCGATACGGCCTTTCGTCATAAGACGGACGGACGGCGAGCTAGCCCATAGCTCCCCGTCCACAGGCCCGCGCCTACGGTGGCCGGAAGCCACCACGTGGCCCCCGACGCCCGGGGCGTCTCCCGCGGCGGCCGGGACGTGTGGATCTCTCCTTATCACGTTCCGCCACCTCCTTCGCTAGCATGACTGCTTCGCAGAAGGAGGTGACGACAGTAGTCATGGTGATTGTATGGCTAATAATAAGTGTGGTTGCGTACAGTCACCTATTCGGAGTATTTCGTAATAGTCTGGCAGCTGAAATATGTACTATGTTCGTGAGCGTAAAAGTCTAATCAATACAGTAGCGGAAAACCGCTTTTGAATTTTGCTAAGTGATGACATGTCATTGCTAAGTGTATCACAATGTAATACTGGTTATTAATTATTTCAGTATTGAGGCGTTTTTTGCCATTTTGAAAACAAAATAAAATGCCGGAAATATCAAAATACAATATTCAAACGTGTCTTACTTTACAAAATTGCAATGGGCTGTTCAGAACAGAAACCCAACATAGAAGTTGACGTTGCAGATGCTTGCATGGAAGTTAAAATAACGTATTTATGTACCAAAACATTGCATCTGCGTCATTCTTCAAAACAAAAGATAAGCTCGTACTAGTATTCGTGTTTCTTGTTTTTTTAACTCTAGACTTCTTTATAGCGTTTTTATCAGGCAATTGCTCAAACAAACACATTTAACGATAAGTATATAATATTCTTGCATCTATTTATCTTCTTGCATATTTCCAGATGTTTATTTACGATTATTTTTGGAGAATCAACTCGTAGAGTTAGGTTGGCGTATATTTGCTTGAGTGAATTACGCATGCCAAATATTTGTTTCTATCAAAGAACCATTATCATAGGTGTGCAAACAAATCGCCCTATTTGCGAGGAAGATAGATATTTTCAGGTAGATATTAGATATTGATTAGGAAGTTCCATTTGATTAGGAAGGGACAATCGAGAAGTTTTTTGTTTAATATAAGTAATGAAGTTTGGATCTGGTAGTGTCGATCTTATTAAATACACTAATTTGTAAGAAGTCATAGATATGGAAAATTTAATTTATGTTGGGACACAGTATTTTTTACGGAGTATCTTGCCCACTCATCTTCATACGAAAACTAACCTTGCGAATGGGCAATAGAATCAATTTTGTTTTGCTTACTTTACAGTTTTACTCGAAAGTTCTTTTTTTCTTTCAGTAGCGGGAAGCTACATATCCCCGAGTGTCATAGGCCACATTTAAAGGCTACCGCACACAATAGACAAGACTCTTTAGACAGACAATTACCCTACTAGTGCGAGCGAGAATACATAGTCTGTCTCGCTCGCACTAGTAAGGTAATTGTAAGACGTTCCTATAGGCTATTTTCCGTTCATAACGGGAGCGAAGCCGCGAACAATAGCCAGTCAATATTAAAATTATATGTACATTCTCTTTCATTCTAAAATCGGAACAATGAAAAGAATAATTTAATTTCCTTCACTAATTTGAACTAAAAAAATACTAATTATACCTACACAGAATATTTTAACTAAAGTTCGACAAAGGCCAATGAATTTAGGGTAACCGTACAAATAGAACCAAAGTAATTATCTAACGTTTAATCTTTCAATACTTCGGTAATTAACTTAATTGGCTACTAGAGTTGCTCGGTAAAGATACTGATTGATTTGTGGAAATGTTCTGTTGCTATACATATATGTATAGACTACTAGCTTTTTCCCGTGGCTTTGTTCGGGTCGGAAGTTATCCCACGGTCACTTCCTACCGGGATATAAAGTGTCCTAACCCAGGTCATGGTCAACCTATTTTTTTGAGATAAGCATCGGTTTTTTTTATGAGGGCAGTAGTTGTCATTAAATAACAATAATAGTTATCATTGCCGGTGGATGGTAATAGGGTTGAGCCTGTGGACGGTGAGCTATGGGCTAGCTAGCTGTCCGCCCGCCTTATGACGACAGGCCGTCATTTGACAGCTATTTGTGACGTTGCCAACTTTTTGGATACCGCGCTCTAAAGGTTTTAAGATTCTAATTTGGTGCTTATATATACCACAATAGCGAAAAAAAGTACTTAACAAAAAATAAGTTCAAACTCATTTCTTAAATTGTTTTAAAGATGATTATTTTTACTTGATGCGTCACTAAAAATGGCGCCTGAGGCTATAAAAGTTCACTCACAGACATAACTAATAGTTTACAAATGTTACGTAGTTAAGTTTACGTTTGTTTATCTGTGGTGACATACGGTTGTAAATTAGGTGTGGGCCTGCTACTGTTTTGTAAGGAAATCAGTTTTTTTTTTAAATTTTCTTGTTCCCGAATATTACGGTTCATACGAGTCGAGCATTGGTTGAAATATCGCGATAAATTTCTATCCCTAGTTCACAATTGCCGATCTGTTCCTAAAATACAGATACACTACCTTAAGGACCGAATCACCGGAATGGCAGCGACCAGCAGCGACACGGCGAGCACTTTCGGTGTGAAATAATTTTGTACTTTATCTACAGACTTAAAAGACCAGTCTCGCTTGAAAAGCTTGAAAAATTGTAATTTCATGCTTGTAACTGGGAACTAAGTGTTAGGAATCAAAGGATAGTCATCATCTGCCTAGCCTTCCCTACTATGTTGGGGTCGGCTTCCAGTCTAACCGGAAACCTATATTTTACATGGAGCGACTGCCTATCTGACCTCCACAACCCAGTTAGTACTGGGTAATACGATACCGTTGGTGAGACTGGTTGTCAGACTTTTGGGCCACTGACCTGTAATGCTAAATAAATAAATAAACGCTAGCATGGCTAAGATATTCTTTTGTCAGAACTTGGCGAAGGTCCTAGTCACTACCATCCTTTTAACGTAAGTCACACATTTACAGTCCTTTCACAATTATCCTATCTCTGTCGGCTGCAACCCAGTAGCACCCTTATTGCAACGACAATAGAGATAACTGTCATCTTGTTACCTTGTCAATGGAAGCAATCCACTACCAACCTTATAGTTGCAACCATAAAGATAAGTGCGATTTTGATAGTGATGCGAAGTTATTGGCTCACGAGGGTAGCACAGGCAGCATTTCCATTCGTAATTACACGGCGTGTTTTGCCGAAGTTGGATCTATAGCGCCGCCATTGCTGCACAAAGCGCGCGCTACAAATTCTTCGAAGCGAACATTCTTTAGCACACAGAGACCGAAAGGTCTTATATTTATCTATTCACATTAACTTTTTAGCCTTAATTAAGTGAATATTTCTCTCATTTTCCGATTACCTTAATGTGTGAAGCTACTTATTTTCTAAAATTTTATCGCATTAGGGAACTTTGTATGAGGACTTATAGCTAATACTAAGGTTGTATTTTTTTTTTGTGAAAACTTCAGGTGTTTTAAGCTGCCAGATAAAAAAAAAACCAGTCAGTGTGAGTCGGACTCGCGCATGAAGGGTTGCGTACCATTGTAGTAGGGGCGCCCCCTTTAATTTTTAATTTATTATTTGTTGTTATAGCGGAAACAGAAATACATCATCTGTGAACATTTTAACTGTCTACCTATTACGGATCATGAGATACAGCACGCTGACAGACAGACGGACGGACGGACGGACAGCGGAGGCTTAGTAATAGGGTCCCGTTGGTCGGAACCCTAAAAAGGGAGAGGAATAGTCGATTATTTTGAGACAGCGTTTTTTGGCTTACGAGAGCAGCATTTCATTCTTAATTACACGTCGTGTTTCGCCGAAGTTGGATAGCTGCAGCGCCGCCATTGCTGCACAAAGCGCGCGCTACTAATTCATTGGCTGCAAACATTCTTTAGCACTGAGAGACCAATATAGATTTTCCGACTGATCTCTCTGAGATCTGAACTTTGTTAGTTTTAATTAGTGAAAAATTCCCTTATAGTCTGATAACTCTGTATGTACATGTATGTAAGCAAGCAAGTTCTTTCTTTGGAGAACTAGAATTCTAAATTAAATGATTCTCTTTCCTATCAAAGTTTTTCATGTCCATTGTCCAGTAGATATTCAGTATTACCTCTAAGAAATATTTCTATTCCATCTTTCCACTTCAATGCTAAGGAATACTACGAAGCTATTTCAAAGAAAACTCAGTAAATTAAGGCTGGGGTATCTGCGAAATTAGCAACTCTATTTGTGGTGGTTCAAACTTCGTTCGAAAACTGTTAGAATAAGGTTCTAATCAGCTTGCACTACAAAGTGGTTGTTACGCCAGTCACTGCGGGCCGAATAGTGCAAAATGAGTGTTTTTTATTTAATTGTAGCCTAATAAATCAGTAGATCAAAATGACAATTGTGAAATAAAAAGTGACAAATATTTGTGTGAAAAAAAATACTAAAACTTAATGCCGTTTAGGAGTAGTTACGAAATTTTAAAGAAAAAATGCTTCACTTTGAATATTTTTTTCATATAGTAATAATAAAGTTAGAAATACCCCAGCCTTAAGGTAAAGTTTTTTTTTTTTTTTTTTTCTTTATTAGTTTATACAGGGTTTGATCAGTATGACCATGCCACCCTCAAAGGGGCATTCTATGTCTATCTACGCTTAATACCTAAATTTACAATTTTGTATAGTTTTTTGGCTGTCCTGGACAAGGGCGCAGCCAGAATACTATTATATGCCAACATCAATAGCTTTTAGACAATTTTCTACGAAAAAGTTATTCCTCTCAACCCCGTTCCGGACAAATTCCGCTAAAATATGAGTGGTATCCTCTACCTTATCACACTCAGAACAATTGGGCGAATCACTCTTTCTCATTAAAAAGACAAAGCTATTCAACGGAACATGTCCTGAACGCAGTCTGAAAGCAGTAACAATGTCTTTTCGTTGCATATCTGTGCCCCCAAACCAAGGAAGGCGGGAGAGGCTGTGTTGAATAGTTTAGTAGCTGCTTTGATTTCTACCAGAAGAGGAATCTTTTGCATCGCAATATATGTATAGGGTGACTGATAATCTCATTAGCTGTTCAGTATATGACATTTTGACCAGTTAGGCGAACATAAATTACTGAACAGTAGTAATTTTTGCGATTTCAGGTTTGGTCCCATAGTAAAAGTTGTTTGTTATCATGAGTACAATCACGTGTTTAAGTATCGATCACTAATTACCAGTCACCCTATATATTCAGTTTCAGTTTTCCATTTAAAGCGTTACTAGGATTTTCCTTCAGGAAATTCTTAGTCCAGATTTGTGCCCGGTTGAACGTAATAGGCTCGCTCGTCCCTTATAAATAACCCCGAAAAAGTGAGCCTATTAAATGAAGATTCTGCCTAGGTACCTTTTGAGGCGTGATTATGTTTCCATCTTCATCATTAAAAATATCATCTGGTCTTTTCTCTGTTCGATTTGACCTTTAAGCCAACTTCCGTCTTACCTATTGAAAAAACTGGAAGGTCTGAAAACCTTTTTAATTAATTAGTTCATTAGAGAAACTTCTGCCATTATTGGGCTCAGCAAATGAACTGGTAATATAAAAAAAGTTTGTGAAATTCCAACTCAGGCATTTTTACATTGTTGAATGGCTTTATACATGTTCAATTTGGAAGCTAAAAGGGAAGTTGAGAGGCTGTTGTTGAAAGTTCTGCTGACCTAATTGTAATGATGGCAATTCGTGTTTATATTTATGCTTGGGAGTAACGGAAAATATGACAGTATCGTTGGCAATCTATAATAATGTCCTGTGAAGTATACACGTACTTTACGTACTTACATACAAAACTGTTGTGGCATGTACCTACAGATAAAAGTAGGTCTGAAGTTGCCTGAGGAGCGCGTAATACTTTTCAGCCCTAGGGAGAATCGTTTTCAACTGACAACTGTCAAATCTATATATATAAAAATGAAACCCGTTTTCCTTGGTCACGGCATCACGCGTGAATGGCTGGACCGATTTCACTAATTCTTTTTTGTTGTATTTGTTATTATTAGGAGAAGGTTCTTACGGAAAAAAATATTAAGAAAATCTCTCAGAAATATTGAAAAATATACATTTAATTTTGCATATTTAAAAAACGCGCGTAACGAATGTCAATGTCATTCACAGCCATAGACTATATTGAAAGAGCATTGTTTGTTCGGAAACGTGGTTACTTAATTAAATTCGAGCATCATTTGTTCGGAAACATCTTTTAAGGGTGTCTCACACTCTCTCTAACCATCTCTCTGTCTCTCTTATATATCGCAGACGAAATTGCGCGGGTCTGCTAGTTATAAAAAAAAATAGTTCATTTTTCTATTGAACCATGTTCCAACTTTCTATACAGCCACGATGTAAAATTGAAATAACATAAATTTAAGTATTAATTAAAGAATATATATATATTTTTAGTAACTTTATTATAATTCAGTTTCAACTATTTCTTCAAATAACATAGATTTGGGCAAAATATTTACCATTTCTTCGATGATGAAAATAAAAAATAGTTTATGGCCGGCCACAGAAAAAAAAACAAAATAGGCGGGAAAGCGGCAATCCGATCTTCATTTGTTTTTTCGAGTTGATTCATGTTTTTATTTTTACTTGCCTTGTATTCGTAATGAAAAGCACAGTGTTTACCTCGGGTTAAAGACTTATTTAGTCCCTCGAACTATTAGCGCCCTCGCTGCGCTCGGGCACCAAACCCCGTCTCGGGACTAAATAAGTTACTTTCACCCCTATGGTAACAATGTACTATTCTTTCTTTATCGTGTGGTTAGTGCCTAACCTGATGTCAGTTTTTATGCCGCCCGACGGGCCTCTGACTTGGCTTACGTCGAGAAATATCTCTCAGGCACATGCCTGAGAGATATTTCTAGTTTCCTCATGATGATACATTAGTACGCACATGAATCCGAAAAAACAGAGGTGCTTGCCTTGGATTCGAACTTTAGACCTATGACTTGGCAGTCGGACGGTCATACCACTAGACTATCACTGCTAGACCAATGAATGTTTGGATGAACACAATATGGGTTACTGTTTATCCCGACAAGTACACACAGATGTAGTCACTGGCAGAAACTAACTAAAAATCTTTACCAACAGTCAGTTACCAGGAGAGCAGCAGTCAATAGAAGCGATTTTAGTAGAATCGCCCATGAAACCAAGAAAATTGATAGAACGTCACCTAACCGTTTCAAAAATAAAAATACATAAATTACCAACAGCTAAGTACCAGGATAGCAGCGGTCAATAGGAGCTATTTTAGAATCGCCCACAAAACCAATCAAATTGATAAAAGCGTCAGTCATCTACGAAAAAATACATTTACCAACAGTTAGGTACCAGGATAGCAGCGGTCAATAAGAGCGAGTCATTTCCGTAATCCTGTAACACGCAGGTCGGGTCACAATTGGGTCACGCAACCGGAGCAACGGAATCGTATCCGTGTCACCAGGCTAATTGTGACACTGTCATGTTGCGATTAATTAATTAAAGGCCCTTGTTTTGTGTCATTGTTGTGATGGGTTTGGTAAATAAACAAAAAGTAGCTGCGTGATGATTTAGCAAGGGTACAGACAGGTTTATTCAGACAGCGTAGATAGGGGTTATGTATCTCATGGGTAGCTATGTATTTTTGCATCTATGTGGGATTATTTTTACCCTCAAAACATCCTAATGTCTAGATGAATTTTATTTAATGAAATGTATATCGATACGATCCATCAGAAAACCACCTGGGCACGCGTTGCCGTGGCCGACTTGGAAATCTCTAAACCCAACCCAAGTCGGCAGGAGCAAAGACAATATCTGTAGATGGGGGCTCATGCAAGGCTCAGACCTCACCTGCGTATGCGCCGTCTACAATGGACAATGGGCACCTTCAATCTTGCACCGCATGCCTGTGCACTTGATGATCTAGTGACTGCATCAGTGAGCGGGGTTCGCGTGGCTGAGTCTCATTCTCAGGGTTTACTTGCTTCCGGGGCTGAGGGACTATTCGAAAGAGATACCGTGGCCCCGGAACACAAAGCCCGATGAAGGAACATGGAACATGGGTTTTAGTCAGTAAAAGTCTGACACTGTATCTCTGTATGATTTCCCACCCGAAAAAAAAGGGTTTACTTGCTTTCTTTTTACCCGACTACGGCGAAGCCAAAAGGAAGGGTTATGATTTTAGCAGTCTATGTGTGTTTGTATTTACATATGTTCCTCAGTAGCGCCTAAACTATTCATCCGATTTTGATGAATAAGATGTCAATCGATTCGTTATTATGGCCCGGGTAACTTAGGCACACATTTTAACCGACTCCAACAGTAGTCGGGTTTTTTAGTGGGAGTATACAACATAAATTCATATTTGTTATTCTCTTGCTACCTATAGGAGCCTTATGAGGTAATGTTTTACGTCTATTTCTTCCAAACAATTTGTGATCTATATAGCTTACAAAATTCCATTAATATTAATCGTTATTGAAATCCATTCAAACGCGTTTTAACTTTCGATTCGCCTCTAAAATCTTGGATACCAACTTTGCCGATATAAAGATAAGTATCGCCATCAACTGAAATATCAATAAAAATAAATGAAATCATAACAGTTAACAAAGATAGTTTTTTATTGAATGTAGCGGAACAAGAGCCCTTCAGATATGAATACGAACAGTGGTTTTACATTCCGTCATTGCTGAGTTTAGGGTTGTCTCATAATTTTCGTAAATGGATCTTCTGAGAATGATCGAATTTTGCAAAAGGTGGGTAAAACATGCTTCTAGCTAGACGAAGCGACTTAGGTTAATTTTAAACTTTCGTGGAATGGAATGGTATTTTCTTAACAAAATCTTACAAAGCATAATGAACTTTGTGTTGTTTGTGTAACATACAATAATTGTGTGTGAATTTTCGCGCATTCTCTAAAATTCCCGCAGTGAGCAGCTCATATCTAGTTTGTAATAAAATAAAGTAATATTAAGCTTTGTAAGAATTTGTTAGAAAAAATCATTTCCATTCTATTCCGCGGCAATGTAAATTGAGTCTTGGGCAGACAAGGAACATCTTTGTCAGTCAGAGAATTTAAGATTTTATGTAATTATATGTCTTTTGATTATGTCTATGGACCGCAAAGAATGACACTGACTAGTGTATGTCATAGTACATTTCGACCAACATATCGGTGTAGGCGGCAAAGCACAGAACTAAAATAAAATGTTCCAAGTTTTGACGTTTTGTAACATTTATCCTTGACATCAGCGCCACCTCGAACTGTTAACTTTAATTGGTGAAACTGTAAGCATTGAAATTACACTTCAGTATTGCCGACGATCCAAAAAGTATCTTCTTCCTATTTACAAGTAGGTTTTTTCAAAAATACCAAAGACTTTAGAGATGACATCTTTTTCAAGTCGCCGTTGTCACTAATAAAGTTTCTAATTCGTCATGGCAACCCTGACCATAAATGTAGATGAATGGTAATTACAGTCACAGCAGAGCGTTGTCTTATTTCAATTGAGTGTAATTGTTCAGCGCGGACGCAGCTTCCAGATTTTCTTAATTGCAACATTTATTATGACTAGTGATATTATAAGTAAGTCAAGATACTATTTATACACATAAATAGTATCTGATGAAATGATGTGAGTAATGCGATAGCCCAGAGTAAGACTGGCTATCAGACTTTCAGGCTACTGACAACCTGTAACGACTGTCAAAGAACTGAAGAATGACAGTCGGGACTAACGGCTTAACGTGCTTTCCGAGGCTGGACGGAACTTGGTATGTAATGATGATCACCCGTCCACCTCGGCAAGCATTACCTTCGATTGACCCCTGTGGCTGCTACTTTGGCCACGAGCCTACACTACAAACGAGATATTATAATAATTAATTAATTAATTTTAATAATTTTTATGGTGTACATAATAAAAGGTATTCTATTCTATTCTATTCTATTATTCAAAATAGTTTCTGCTGTAACCCTTCCAGTTTTCCCCAACCAACCATCAATCCATCGCCACTGCTGTCGTAAGCATAACTTTAGCTCGTAAAATATGACGTTTTATGAAGCATCGCTCAATGAACTCGTCTTTCTATGAGTTTTTATATTTGGAGAGAGTTTTACGAGTGGCTCGACGCCATTAGAGGTTACCTTAGGGAATTGTCGTTGTTATGTTTGTTTTGTGAAAACGAAGTTATGTTATACATTTTGTTTGGTTAGTCAAAAAGAAAGCTGAGGGAAAAGACAATATAAAATTATAGCTTTTGAAGCATTTTGCGTTTCCAAGTGCGAGTCGGACACGAATGGTTCCGTTGTCGATCTAAAAACACCATTCGCCACCAAAGCGTATTGCTAATGATGGTATTCTGATAGAATGGAATATTCCATATTAAGATCTGGATCAAATTGTCTTACTTCCATTTTCCGAAAGGCTTACCTGCAAAAAAAAATAAAAACATGAAAGTTTTGCAAAAACAAAAATATGAATACCAAAAAGGTTACAGAAATAAGTTTACACAAGAACTCGACCAAATTGGGTACGTGCATATATTGGATCCGTCTCGTTGGACAGTATCTGAAATAGGATGGCGACGGATAAAAATATCCGACTTTCGTGACGTAATCTTTCTTTGTGCAAAGTTGCGATGTCATCGGCTACTCGCATCTGTCGTTACGTCCGGGTGAAAAACAAAGATTTTCCTCTCAAAACTTATCTATATTCAGAACATAACATCACACCTCTATTTCACTGGAGCGTTTGACAGAGGTGTGTGCGACATATTTTGCCAGTTCTGTTACAACCAACATAATAACATCATTTCGTCTGTAGTCCCTGAAGGGTTTGGCAGAGGTGTAACTATATGGTATGTTAAACCTAAGAAGTGCCGTGAAATTAGGTGTCTTATGGGCTGTGGTGGACGCACACTTATCCGCGCCGAACGCGCCGAACGCACGGAACGAATCGAATTTTAGAATTATTTGTATGAATGCACTGTTTTAGACTTTCACGGTTTTTCACTACATTTAAAGTACTTACTGATTACTTGTATGAAATCATATGAAATGAAAATTTAGGAAAAAAAATCTTTCGCCGCGCTCGATTCGTTCGGCGCGTTCGGCGCGGATAAGTGTGCGTCCACCTCTAACCGAGCACGATTTTAATTGAAGTACCCTAATAACACTGGCCTTACCTGGGTATTGAATCTAAGAACAAACGCAAAGTGGTACCTACGTTTAAGACCACCAAACCACAAGCAGTATTTCAAATCAAATTAGTTATACTGTTCGTTCCCGTTGTTTCCTGTTCTCCATAATCCTTTGGCGATTACAGGCGTGATGATATGTTACTTATGTGTTTTTTCTGAGGTTGAATGATTCCCTAGTAGTTTTTTTTACACCAAACTTCCGTTATGCCTAAGTACAGGTAAAATAACTATGAAAACGCAGTATAATCAAATTAGTTATACTTATTCTAACTGTCGAGGGGCTTGTTGTCAAATAGCTATGAATCACTTCTGTGTTCTGTCATCTTAATTAAACTATGAAGCTCTTGTTCCCATCATCAAAGTCTTGTATTTGACATCCCTATTACGCAATGAACCGGAACAAACCAAACTCAAAACATACCTAACTCACAAACAAATACGACACAAAGTCAAATAACAAAGCCTCATTTATTTCACGGACAAAGCGTTTCGTAATTCGAACAAACTGTGACGTCAAAGAACTGACGGCTGACGTAGTAACACCGTAACGAATTATTTTAAGTACATTGCCGAATCACTTAGAAAAAGTTAAGGGGCGCTTGTGAAATAGTCATCGATGGATTACTAATAGGAGTTTAGTATCGTGAGTGCTCTATGGAGTTATTGGTATGTTCCTCTACATTGATTTATGGTTCCTTGTAAGATTAAAGAGAAATTATCTATGTATGTTTAGCGGTGTTTTTAGAGCCGAGTGAGCATTGAACATCAATTAGGGAAGGAATTTCTTTTAATTCATATCTAGTTTAATGGGCAGGTTTGACTTTTGATGATAATGGTAACGAGATATACTTTTGTGGGTGATGGATGATGCCGTTTAAATAGCATTGTTTTGCTAGTCGGAAGAAATAAAAAAAAACAACCAAGACTCGCGCATGAAGGGTTCCTATAATTTTTAATTTCTTTTATTATTTGTTGGAATGGCGGCAACAGAAATACATATTCTGTTAAAATCAACAGAAATACGGAACCTTAGAGACACGTTTTTCTGATGCACTATCTGAAAAAAAAAATACAATTTTTCAGGCTTATTCGATAAGTTCTTTAAAAAACAGCCAAATCCTGAGTTCGCTTTCCAGGTTGAGCAAAGTGCTATTGAATTACTTACTGGGTAGTAAAAGCCCGAAGTCTGAATTTGTGCCGAATTTATGGCAAAAGGCTAGCTCCAAAAACATGAGACTTAGTCATAACTGGCGAGCTGTGGGTGTAGTACACCGACATCTCTGTCTAGCCCTTCGAGGATTACACGCCTGAAGTTATGTATCATCAGAAATCGAGCGAAATAACTTCAAGTCGTTTTATTCGAAAAAAAAATGCTTTTTATACTGACCCATTCCTGTCACTTCCCACGAAGTACCTACTACTACCTTTTGAAGAATAAAATAAAAAAAAAAACAAAATCTTAATAATACCGAGATCAAGGGAAATTGATACTTAACAATATCGATTACAAAGGCTGTATTCATAAAAAAAATTCATCGTCACGACTCTGTATACCGTTATGGGATCAAGAGTAACCGTTTCGTAATTATCAAATCGGAAACAGAACTTAAATGTATAAATATAGATATTTGAAGTAGCTACGTGATTGGTTCGAAGGTTTGTAATTATAATGGAAACTTATAGCGGACTTCGGACGGATGGATAATGACTAAAGTTGATGTATGTTTATTCTAATTAGCATTCGGTTACTATTCTAAGCTTTAACAGTTTAAAACTGAACTTATATTGTCACTTACGAGATATATCTTCCGTGATTATTATTTGTTTTGAGCTCCCGATATTTAGTCAACCCGCAATCATGGCGCTTGCAACAATCTCGAAATATCGGGAGCTCAAAACAAATAATAATCACGGAAGATAAATAAATAAATATCGCTGGACATTAACACACAGCGCCATCTAGTGCCACACTAAGCAACGAGGCTTGTGTCGTGGACACCAGATAGTTGATATACTACATAGACACTTTTTGTTTGTAAATACATACTTATTATACATATAAACATCCATGACTCGGAAACAAATGTCCATGTTCTTAGAGTCCCGACTCTAAGAACGTAAGGCAGCCTCACTACCGCTGCGCCATTCGGGTCGTCAGATATCCCGTAAGTGACAATATTAAGTTTAGCATTCGGTTTCTTCTTAGCGTGTTGATGGGAATCCAAATGCAGTCTGCCCAGAACTGGGCAGGGAGTTTTCCATCTTTGGTAGCTTCCATCAGTTCCTGTAATAAACAAACGACAGGACACGCTGCCTACTTGATCTAGTGATCGCAAACGAAACTGCTAAGCATGAGGTCCTAAACAAAAAAAAAACTGACCCGTTACGGGACGCCTGGCAGATCTGAAATATCGAAATTATTTTGTACTAGTAATATTATTGCTTAAAAAAGTCAATATAAAAAAAACAAACACAAGAATAAAACAAAAGAAAATGACTCGATTCACGAAAAGAAAATCATTAATATGCTGGGATCGAACTCGAGGTCACGAGATTGTAACCCAGCGATGTGCCCCGAGACCAGCTGGCTTTTTGTAAACCCTGGCGAAAATGTATATCTTATACTGCTTCCACAGGTCCGTAATGTTCGGGATTGTTCGGGCCTGGTTGACAACTTGACAGAATATGACGACGCGTCGCCACGCCATTTTTTGGTTTTACCCGCGCTCTAGATGTTTCACATCAAAATTTGGCATAAGTCCTGGCAGTTAAAGAGATGACCAGCCTTAGCTGACGGTACTCTTTCAAGATTCTATCATTTTGAATGGAACTGAATGATCTAACACACGCGCCACCGCCAGCGAGACATTTACTTCTTAACAAGTAAGCAGTGTGGTCCACGTCCAAAACCCTACACTTCTCTTACCAATCATTGCAATCAGAAAAATAAGTAGATAGATAGGTAGATATCGCTCCAAATATCCGACTAAAGCACCATAAACAGGCACAATTACAACTTATAGTCCCTGCACACAGCTCCCTTATAAAGGCAAAGAATGTTTCGTTTAAATCAATCCGACATCTGTCATGGATTACGAAACCGTCAACTGGAATCAGCCGTTCTCGATAATGCAACGTACAAACATGGAAGGTGTGGTCATGTCGGACTTGGTATTGACTAACAAACTAAAAAAAAAAACCATGGGCCAACATAATAGTACATTATGATATAAGTGCGGTAAGTTGAAAATTACAGCCGAGGCGATATTGCTTGCCCGAGCCGCAGGCGAGGGCGATAAAAAAGCAGAGGCTGTAATTATCAAAGCGCACGTTTTACAACATATTTGCGAGGAAATAAATAAAACAAATAAAAACAATACAGCGAAGCGCGGAATAATTTTTACTTGTTCACAAGTTAGCGAGGCGCGCGCATTTTTTTTAAGGCAAAGACACAAAAAACAGCCAGTATTACTAATAAAGTAAATTAATATTTTTGTGTTTTTTTACAGATAAATGGTTGTAATTTATTGTCAAAATTAATTAAATTAAAGCATTAAATGTTTATTTATTATATTTCATCTCCCAAAGTTAATTTTATTCATAAAATGTTGACCACTTTTCTGACATAAAAACTCTTTGCTAAGATTTAAAAAAGTATAAACCGTGCATATTTGACTTTACAGCACAAGTGCGTAATGAGATTGAGATACATTACGATATTGAAATTGGTGAAATAAGAGACCCTTTACGAGCAAATGTGTTATAAAATTACATAACGCACCCCTGTCATGTCATCCCTGAAGAGTTAAGAGGCATATGGTGTAGTCCACCCACATTTTGCCAGTTATGTTTAAGTCTTATGTAACGGAGAGCCTATTTGCATCGACCGGGCACAAATTTGGGCTCCGTGGCTGCTACTGAGAAATTCCTGATAGAAAAACCCTATAACAATTTTCCCGACCCGAGAGTCGAGACCAGGACCTCATGCTCACCAATCTACTAGACCAACGAGGCAGTTCGAGGACCAATACCGTAATCGAAAAAATATATTTTGCTGTCTCATACAAAATTTAGCTACCTATTCGGCCCAAGTGACAGCTGATTCTTGATGGTCCCATAGACAAAGTTATTCAGTTTGATGTTCTATGTTTTGAACATGCTGTATAGTTATGCAGTCCCGTTGGATATCAACACAGATAGGTAAAGTGTTAGTTTGAGAGATCGGTTACACGGAAGACCGGTCATATTAATCTGTTTAAAGATAGAAGTCGGAACTCGCTTAAAAGCGTGAAATGGACGTTTGCTTAAGTGTGATTCGTGGCAAAAGGTCAAAATTTATCGTCAAATGCATAATTATTTCTAACATTTAAAGGTTTTTTTTAAGTAAGTAAGTAAAGAAGGAATGAAAATAATATGTTTATTTGACACATGATATAAGTACGCTGATACTAAAAAAACTAACTTATAAGAACACATGCTAAGTATTTATCTACAAAATATTTTTATTCATATATAAACTCACTGCCGTTCCCGTGGCGATGCCTGAAACTGCAGAAGACCTGCTGCTATCCTTACAAACTCATACAGGTCAGCACGCACGGTTGCGAGTACTACGCACCTGACCTTTCTGAAGAACATCACTAATGATGTAACTAAATGTCCTCCTAAGGCGTCTCCTCCCGGTGTGGCCCACTCACTGTCTCTCACACTAAGTACTTAACAAAAATAAGAAAGAGAAAAATTGCCAGTCCTTTAACGTGAACAATAAACGTTTACCTTGTTCTTACGTACGACTTACCTAAAAATATCGTTCTCCACTTGCAATAAACACTAAACAAACTGCTCACTAGGGTATACACTATCGAGCGTTACCAAAATACATGACACACTGTTAACCTGCTGATTTACTGAGCTATTTTTGTCGAAAAACAAAACAATTTCCAAATAGTGTTGATTCGGACGGAAATAGCGCGGGAAAAGGGAATTTATTTCGAGTTTACAAGCCGTAACAGAAACGTGAATGGCGTGAATGCTTACGTAAATGATAGGTATCGATTTTCATACACTTACATTAAAATCGATTAAGGGTCGGCCACATTGATCGACGGCGTTCGACGGTTTATCCTTGCAAAAAGAGCATAGCACAAATTATGGTCTAAAGCTCAGTGGACTCATCTGCTAATATTGCTATCGGTCCTTTAGTGTTTAGTAGACGATATACATGGTTAGCATACTGCAACTTCAGCTTGCAAACAAACAACCACGTTTCGGCCTGTAGGTAACTTTTTGGTGTACCTATATAATGTTACAGTATCTATTTGTTTTTGGTGACGTTATCTAAAAATGAAACCCCACTCCCGAGTTCTGGTGCGTTTTATCTTTGTCAATATTCATTGATTTACAAAAACAAAAAATACGGGTCCATTAACTTCCAATACTCTAACAGACGGACTAAATAGATCAGCAATTTTTTGATACTGTCGTCATGCCTATTCCTCAAGGGATTAAAATGTTCGTCAAAAGAACTGCATTTAAAGAATTTAGAAATCGATATTTATTATAGTACATATTAGACTAGGGACATCGAATGAGTGTCAATTTTTAATAGGTAAGTAAAGTTTGCACGTTTGGATGAAAGAGTAATCCCCTAAAGTCTACTACTAGTCCGATTTCACGGATGGAGTACACTATTACTGAATATGTTTCTTCGTTCCATTTCATATCAGATCGTTTAAAAACCGCAGTAAAGACTTCAATGGTCACATCCATACCAATAACACATCCTTTGAAGTATCAATCGACATTGAAGTCCTCAGAGATGCTCAATACGCGCGTCCAATTGCGGCATCCATTCAACATCTTGCAATCACAAGAACACTTCTCAAACCAACCGTAATTTAACGAGAATAAAGTTTGAATTCCTTCGCCGTAACTGTAAAAGTAATTTGGAGATACCATCCCGGCAGCATTAGGTTTGCTGTTCCAGAACTGGTTGTCATCTCTTATTTCGATGGGACAGAGATGGAAACTGTTTGGCAAGAACGTATTTGAAAGTTTGCAGGTTTGCCAGTCTGAGCACCTTATTGTCAGAATTTCTAAAAGACCGTTCCAGCGAACACTTGGTATTGAAAACGATATTTTTAATCTTTAATATTTCCTCGGGGGAGTTTATTCAAGTAACGTTGAAAAGGAAACTTTGAGCGATCAGGAATTCAGAAATGTGTAAAAATGCCAGGAAATACTACAAAAAAAATAACATTATTTATTAAGTATGTCAATTTAGCGTATAATATTTACTTAGTTGAAAGTCTGATGAAAGTCGGTTTTAAGTGCGAGTCAAATCTTGATCGGACGGTAGTCAATATGTTAATAGAGCACCGAGACATTTAACTGTCAAACACATCATAATTATGTCAGATAGTAATACACATAACCCTGTTAGTCTAAAAGTTGGACACGACTCATCATGTTTCATTTATGTGTTTCTCACTTAATGAGAAATACATATTGGCGGTACTTTCAGTGAGCCTAAAGCTTGGTTTGCTCTTATTTAACATACTTACTACCTGTTATTTATTCATGATGGGTTTCTGAACGGTCTGCTTGCCCTATAGCTGGGTTTACCTTATTGTTGGCCACTCTGCCATTATACTCGAAGTGAAGCCAAAGAGTATTTCCCTCGTTTTCCATTACAGAGTACGATTATAGAAGCTCCAGTCCACAGTAGTAGAGAGCTTCCGCAACTTTTTCATTCAAACGACGCGTATCACCGTTTACTCACACTTTCACAAAATGACGTACAGGATCTGGGAGAATTTGTGCGCTTAACGCACTTTCGGCGCCACTAATTTCATTGGAGCACGCTGCTGATGCGTCGATTCCATGCTCTGTGTTTTCCATTACAGGATGGGCCGAATTTTAAGTGGTTAAACCGTTAATTAGGTCGGAGTTGGGCAAGGAAGTTGGGCCAACGTCGGTCATGTCATGTATGTAATGAGTTGGACGACTTCCCAAATTAAATGTGTCACATCATTTAATGTTTTACCCGTTGTAATTAACTAATTAGACAGTTATTATGTCTTGTGATGGAGACTGTAGCTTCAGCATTTTGTATTGACAATTCAATTGTGCCTGAATTGGTCTAATAAATGCTTTGAGTTTGAGATTCGTCACCATCATCATCATAATTTATCAGCCCGGAACCATTCACTGCTGGGTATAGGCCTCCATTTTCTTCTGCCACACTTCCCGGTTCGTCCCTTATCCAGGTTTTTTTTTTTTTTCGGATGGGAAATCATCAAATGACTCCTTCCGCTCTAGGCGGAGCAGGAGGGAGTGTCAGACTTTTACTGACTAAAACCCATCCATGTTCCTTCATCGCCCTTTGTGTTCCGGGGGCACGGTATCTCTTGCGAACAGCCCCGCAGCCCCGGCAGGCATCGGCCCTTGCGGACCCCTTCATTTTTGCTGACTCTCTTTGAGGCGCGCGTGGAACACGAACGCGCCGTCGACACGGCCTGTCGTCATGAGACGGACGGACATAGCTCCCCGTCCACAGGCCCGCGCCTACGATGGCCGGAAGCCACCACGTGGCCCCCGACGCCCGGGGCGTCTACCGCGGCGGCTGGGACGTGCGGATCTCTCTCTTTGGCCTAACCTTGGCCACCATTCGGCCTAAAGCTTTGCTCCATCGGCCGTCTCAATAAATCTCTCTCGTAAATTTCAGATTCATATTATGTAAAATAAATTAATATAATAAGTACATATGTACATGACACCAAGCCATAACTTTCCAGACATTATGGCAATGCTTGTATTGCAATCATGAAGTGAGGTGTTCAACGTGTCAGGTCGATTAGACCGCAACGCTGCGGTTTAGGGTTCGATGCCTGTTTGACGCTCTGATTGCGTGTATCGTGCTCATGCCAACTTTAATGTAACATTTTTCTGTATTGAAGTTAGTTTTTTAAGGTATACAAGATGTAAGGGACACTGGCGCTAAAACGGTTACCATGTATTCAGTAAATCATTCTGAATCCGCACATAGAGAGATGATGATGACCGATGAAAATTTTCTTCATCATCAGCCTAGCCTTGTCCCAACTATGTTGGGGTCGGCTTCCAGTCTAACCAGATGCAGCTGAATACCAGTATTTTATATGGAGCGACTGCCTATTTGACCTCCACAACCCAGTTAGTACTGGGTAATACGATACCCCTTGGTAAGACTGGTTGTTAGACTTTTGGGCCACTGATTACCTGTAACGACTGTCAAAGATCTATAAATGACAGTCGGGACCAACTGCTTAACGCATCATTTTCCTGACCTTGTCCCATGTTTTTTGGGATCGGCGCAACACGTTTTTTCATCGGTAATTAAAATAAAATCTGATGTTACATACATTTTGACCGTGGAGGTTTTGCAGTTTTAAAGGAAATAGCGGTTTTATTTTAATAACCGTCGAATATCAGAATGATGTAATTGGCATTGCAGGCGTGACGTTAAAGATACAGATATATTTGTTCGTCATGGATTTAATTTGATTCTACTAAATTATCTGAATTCCGAATATCTGGGGGTCTAAAATGGCTGCTTTATCAGAATCTTAGATAAATCACGTAAAAAATATAAAATTCTTAAAATGGACTTTATGTTCTTAACTGTAAGGTCCATTTTAAGAATTTTAAATTTTTAACTTGATTTATATTAGGATTCTGCTAAAGCGGCCATTTTAGACCCCCAGAATTCTAATTTAAAGCACAAACTATATATTGCAGGCGTGCTGTTAGAGATATAATTATGTTCGTCATATATTTATTTTGATTCTCCTAAATTATCTGAATTAATATCCGAATGAATATCTGATTTCTAATTTGAAGCACAAACTATATGAAACGTAAGTAGAATTTTAACTAAGCAGTTTCAAACTTTCAAATAACCTTTGAATCCTTGCTAATCTCGAAAATGGGAAATGAAAGAGCAGAGTCTGACAATTTCCGTAACCTCTCTGAAATTACTAACGTAGCTGGAGGACTTTTAGTAGGTAATGCAATTTTTGTGATTGCGGTTCTCAAAGAGGGAAAGAGGAACGGAATGTTTTGAGCAGAGCTCGTTTGTTCCTCTGTGGGCGTTCATTTATTTGTGTTTAAGATTTTTTTAGTTTGTACTCGTAGACTCGTAGTTAGGAACTAAGGTCTCTATCGTAATTTATTTATTTAGGTTAGGTTAGGTTAGTTAATTATACTTGCATAATAGTACTTTTATAAGTGCAACAATTACTTATGGGCTAACACAACATGCACCAAAATTACTCTTTATTAAAATATTACAAAACCAAAAGAGATACTTACAATTTCAAGCTATTTAAGTTTTTTGATAATTTGCAATAGTAAAATTAAGTACATTACAATTAAGTAAGAAATGGATTTATAACATTAATAAATTCAAAGAAATAAAATTAAAAGATAAAATCAAAGAATGAAATTAAAATCAAAATTAAATTAAATCAAAAAAGTAATAATAACAAAAATCACATCAATTATTTCAAATACTAATAATCATTAGCTATTGCTGAAACCCTTGTCCCTTGTTAAAGAGCTCGTGGCTAAATAATCAAAGCCACAATCACATCAATTATTTCAAATACTAATATACAGTAGCTATTGCTGAAACCCTTGTCCCTTGTTAAAGAGCTCGTGGCGAAATAATCAAAGCCACAATCACATCAATTATTTCAAATACTAATAATCAGTAGCTATTGCTGAAACCCTTGTCCCTTGTTAAAGAGCTCGTGGCTAAATAATCAAAGCCACAATCACATCAATTATTTCAAATACTAATATACAGTAGCTATTGCTGAAACCCTTGTCCCTTGTTAAAGAGCTCGTGGCTAAATAATCAAAGCCACAATCACATCAATTATTTCAAATACTAATAATCAGTAGCTATTGCTGAAACCCTAGTCCCTTGTTAAAGAGCTCGTGGCTAAATAATCAAAGCCACACGCACGGGTCGATTTCCAGGTTACGCCGCACTTGCATAAGTCGGTCGGTCCGGGTATGAGTGACCACCCATTACATGCCGAGTTTCCTCCGTGCCTCGGATAACACGTTAAGCCGTTGGTCCGGCTGCCATTTTAACTTCTTTCGCAGTCGTTACAACAGGTAGTCAGTGTCCTTCTTACCAGGGGATATTTTAGGGATATCGTATAACTACACCCCCAGTAGTAACTGTAGAGATGGGGTTCCAAAATGGCCGCTTTAGCAAAATCTTAGTATGAATCACGTTAAAAATTTAAAATTCTTAAAAGGGACCTTTTATTTTTAACTATAAAGTCCATTTTAAGAATTTAATTTTTTAACGTGATTCATAATAAGATTCTGCTAAAGCTGCCATTTTAGGCCCCCTGATAGGCAGTCTCACTCCATGTAAAATACTAGTAAATTCAGCTGTTTCTGGTTATACTGGAAACCCACAACATTTGTTGTTGGGTAAAGGCTAGGCAGATGATAATGACGACTGACCTATGTTATGCGACGATATTTTAACTAAAATCGAAATTAAATAAATAACAAAATTATTCATATCGCCTGCCTATGACAATCCGGGATTAGGGGATAATGTAGCGCTTCCCATATAAATATGAGAAAGAATTCTCGCTATCGGATCAATAATTCCGAAGATTACCCCACCCCTTAATAATACAAACTTTACCTCTTCATAATAATGATTATAGGTAGCTCATAAAGAAACTCTTAACTAATCCAAAACAACATTATCAAGAACGTAACATTTAAGGAACAGTCCCGCTCCCAAACGTGACCGAATCGTGTCCTGGGCAAACACAGATACCCGTTAACAATACGACTGAACTAAACGATGTCATCGGAGTAGAACTAACCGGTATCATTACGACTGCTCCCGGTAATAATACTAGTATTTAATTGGAAATTACTAAGGTTTCCTTACTCGGTAACTGGGTCTCTAGTAATTGCATTTGTAAGCGTTGACACTCTGACTCGGGAGTAGAGCATTGCTTGGTAAAGGGTTCGAACGGATCGTTTCGTGAGCACAGATTATTTGAAGGTCTTTAACGTTAAGTTTAGGTTAGTTAGCGTGTTTGGCCTTTTCTTCTATACGGTGTATATATCATTTTTCCGAGTGTGATACGTGATTTCGAAAAGTGAAACACCGAAGAACACGTCCCCGTAATTTCATGAATACGAAACACTTAACAGCGAAAAACCTAACGCCGTAGCTATGGGATCTCGAATAACTAAATCTCTAATTTCACCTATTCGAAACACTTAACAACGAATGCACACTACCAAGAAAAACTAAACACCGTAGCCATGCGATCTAGAATAACTAAACATCGAAAAGTCATCGTTAATAGGTGTTTCGAATAGGTGAAATTAGAGATTTAGGTATTCGAGATCCCATGGCTACGGCGCGGCGTTAAGTTTTTCGAGGTAGCGTGCATTCGTTGTTAAGTGTTTTGTATTCGTGATCTTACGGGGACGTGTTCTTCGGTGTTTCACTTTTCCAAATCACGTATCACACTCCATTTTGCCCTTGTCCCAAATTACTTGAGGTTGGTGACCACGATTTCTTCCATTCTCTCCTGTCAGCTGGTATCATTTACTCCATTCTCGTCTCTTTCATATCATTCTTCACACATTCCATTGATTTTTTTCTTTGACTATCCTCTCCCTTTTCATCCTTCATTTATTTATATTATTTCTTACTTGTTGTTTCTGAACCCCGTGGCGCTTTCAATTCAAAATCGAATTTATTCTATTGCCATTATCGCAATACCTTCTCAGCTTGGCTTGAATGTTGACTCATTGTGGACTGTGGCGAATGCTGGCACCCGATGCATCCAAATTGCGCCAGTTACCGTTCGGCGCCAAAACTACATGCGTTGGCAACCGAGCGGACTTGTAAGTGGACACATATTGTTCGTGTAGAGATTAGCCGGGCAGCCGTGCACGGTATGGTTAATATTACCAACTTGTCATCTATTGGGTTTATCCTAGTTGGGCACTTTATCCTTAATTGTTTTTTTATGACCTATGAAGTCGAACTCAAAATGTGAACATGATTGGGCGGATCAATAAAACTTTTTTTTTTTTATCAGCCTTTTCAACTATGTTGGAGTCGGTCTCCAGTCTATATATATCCGGATGCAGCTGAATACCGATTGCCTGTCTGACCTCCACAATTCAGTCAGTAGGTACATATTATGTATGTGTAAGAATTTTCTCGAAATCTCTAATTAATCTTTTTAACCTTTCCATAAATTGTAAGCAATATTCCAATGCCAACAACGTGAAAAAACTTTTTATGCAAATATCCAAAGCATTCTAAATAAAGAACGGAGTCAAAACATCAAAATCTTTGTTGAAGGTCAAATTAAGTTAAAGTAGAGAAAAAGCTTCAATTTTCTAAGAAATGTCTATTCCGATCTACCATTAAAATACGAATTGATTCTCGAGCGATGTTTCATCCGAAATTCCGAACTAAGAATTTACCGATGGTCAGGGATCGAAATAGAGAGAACAGAATCGATTAATTTCTAGAATCGAGAATCGAGTCGATCGTTAGCATAAGCTTGCCTAGGTTGATCCGTAGATTGGTGACCACACTGACCACCCATTACATACCGAGTTTCCTTCGTGCCTCGGAAAGCACGTTAAACCGTTGGTCCCGGCTGTCATTTGGAGATTGACAGTCGTTACAGGTAGTCAGTGGCCCGAAAGTCTGACAACTAGTCTTACCAAGGGGTATCGTATTACCCAGTACTAACTGGGTTCTGGAGGTTAGATAGGCAGTCGCTCCATGTAAAATACAGGTATTCAGCTGCATCCGGTAAGACTGGGGCTTACCTCAACATAGTTGGGAAAAGGCAAGCATATGATAAATACAAATAAATATCGATGGACATTACACACAGCGCCATCTAGTGCCTCACTGAGCAACGAGGCTTGTGTCGTGGACACCAAATAGTTGATATACTACATAGATACTTTTTGTTTGTAAATACATACTTATTATACATATGACTCCATGACTCGGAAACAAATGTCCATGCTCATCAGACAAACATTTGCTCCTACCGGGACTCGAACCCGGGACCCTTAGAACGTAAGGCAGCCTCACTACCGCCATTGGGGTCAACCGATTCATATCTAGTTTATCGACTATTGTTTGCTATTTATTCATCTCAAGTTTACCGATTACCGTTTGCCATTTCGATTGATTTAGAATGAATATCAATCTCTCTAGTTTCCGAAAGATATTTTATGATGATTTTATTGGTAAATAAATAAATAAATCTTTAATATCTGTTTGCGCTGCCTTGGATTGTAAGATTTGGAACGGAGCCAATCGTCTTAATAAATTCTATATGTTGACATTGTGCTTTTGTTTACCAATAATGTGTTGGACGATATATGGCTTTTTTCCATGTTTTCGTGGGTGGTATTTTGGTTTCAATAGTGTTCCATGATTCAACACGCGAACTGTATTCATCAATTTCGTAATTTCCTTCTTACATTTTGTTTTGTTTGGTTGCCAACGCCTTGTGTTTCGATTTTCTTTGTTCTGTACAATTGTGGTAATATCAACATTTTCTTCTTAAGAGTACAAGTCCCTCTTGGAATTAACAAAAAGATCTTATCGTTATTATTGGTTACCTTGTCGTGCTTCTTCCAATTTTGTATCAGAGTCTTCATTATGGTAGGTTTCAGATTATTCTTGATAAGGTCTACAGTTACAGCCTAGGCTTAAATTCCTCGTTCTCGTTTTCGACGCATTTTCATTAATTTATTTTTCTTTTGTTTGACCTCTACAACCAACTTATAATAGTTTCATTCAACTCGATACTGATGGCTTAGCAGCAGTTTTTAGTGGTACTCCTAGCTCAACTTTATAGATTACGAAAATACGAATAGATAGCAAAAGTTTATTTAGTTTTTAAAACTCACTTTGACAACTCTTTCGGTTTCCATTTCAATATTATATGGTATTGTATTGTAATATTCAACATAAATTGATTTTCTTTTATGTCTACGACCCCTTCTCCTTGGGATTTGGAAATAGATCTGAAAAATAAACAATAATTCTTACATAATATTAGTATTTTCTAATTCTTGCTTTTGGATTTCAACAGACGACTGCAAATCAAGTGTACATAGTGTTCTAGAAAATGACTTGTGGATAAACATTACCAATCCGTGAATTATTAGAAAAATTGATAGTTTCATAACAGATAGAAAGATAGTAGAAGAAGAATTGATTCCCATGTTAGTGTATTGTGGAAGCTGCAGAAGATTGTTAAAATATACCTACTTGCATTATATAGATTCCAGTTTTTAGTATTATATAATTGCATAGCACATGTGTGAGTACTTTGTACTGTTCAGCCACCACTTACATTTAGTTATCTTTCATTGACTTGAATATGCCTTGGTGGCTGAGAGAATGTCATGCTCACTCAAATGTCTCGCTGATGGTGGCGGGTGTGTCGGGTCATTTAGTTCCCTTAAATATGGTCGAGTTGTTTGGCGCCGATACATGCGTCATGTTCGTGAACGGGCGCTCTCAGTTGGGACTGGTCATCTCTTGGCTGCCACGGTTCGTTCATTTTAATTACTTTTTTTTTAAAATTTTTGATTTATTATTTTACTCTGGACGCTCTTAATGTGCACGTCTTTCTACATCGTTCTCACATATATGTATAATCTCAACATGAATGATGTAACCAAGATTTTGTAACAATATTTTGATTTAAAAGAGTGTCCATGGAGTTTCTTGCCCGTTCTTCTCCATAGAGATCTACGTTAGGGAACGGGCAACTACAGTACTTTCTCAAGTTATTATGCCTTGTGACTGTGACTGTAGCTTTGCTTTTATTGTATTTTCGACTTTCAAAAGTGCCGTAATGGTCTAATTGAAATAAATGATTTGAGTTTGAGTTTGAGTTTGATACAATCAAAACAATTTCAATGGAAATGGAAAAAAATAGAAAAATAAAATAAAATAAAAAAATAAAAAGAATAAACAGATTGTATGTTGTTGTTGCCAGACTCTTTACAACATTACTCGTCATTTAATTCAAATCCTAATACTAGGAACTAGGATTTCATCGAGCATTCTTTTCTTTACTTTTTGAATGAATTATCACAATCTCATAGTACAATTTGTGGATTACATTAATGCTAGTTAGTTTGAAGCTATATTTTTGCGGGAACTTTGCCAATACATGGTTTGACCACAGAACACTACTACAATCGATAATAATCTTTATTACACAAGGAAATTACGAGGTATGGTTAAATTAATATATATTACGATCTGTCAAATGACCAATTTGGTCGAGACGCCCTTGTTTAACTATTGTGTCTACTTCGTGGACAGTTCATGGGTTATGAGGTTACAAAATTGTGTGAAGTCCCTGACTCCTGTGTGAGGTGATAGACCTGTGGTGCTTTAAGCCAGTGCCCTCTCCGTGGAAAATTCTTTGATATCTCCTATATTAAAGAATCTTTTTGCAATAAGATGCTAGAGACAACATAGTCAAAGTTTCCATACAAATCAAACGTGTCTCGTGTCACCGTTTACTAGCAATAAGACACAAATGATGTGTAGAAACTAACAGTTTTTTAGAGGGTCTGTTAAAAGTTGAGCGCTCAAAGTTGAGCGTTTTCAAATTATATTGTTTGCTCAGCTCATCAGCGCGTCAACTAATTGTATCTACCCTCCGGGACTTGAATGAGGCAAACTACAGAGCAAGCTGGTTCTAACAAAAGTGCTTACATTGCCAAACTATGTGGAACAACTAGATTTTTTTAAAACCGACGAATTTCTACTAAGTATCCCTTGATCTGTCCACGAAAGACACAGGAAAATTTCTAGAAAACAACCATGTACCAAATTCATGGTATCAATAACTCTTTGCCCGGCCCTGGAATAGAATTTAGGACCTCGTGCTCAGCAGTTGCGCTTGCGACCACACGACCAATAATAAATAAATAATAAAATAAATAAATATCGCTGAATAATGTACACAATGACGCAGCTATTAGATGTAGAATAGAATACAATAGAATAGAATAGAATACTCTTTATTATGTACTTACACCATAAAAATTACAGATACAAATAAAAAAAAAAATATATAATACGTGTACATTATATTTTGATAAAACTCCACCGGCACGAAGTAATTTAACGAAAGTTGTGCCGTGCTTCAGAAACTTTTTAATTTATGTACTTTATAATAACATTCTGGCGACGTGTCATGTTAAGTATTCCGTTAGTAAGTCTGTTGTCCTACCACCAGCGGTTAGCGAGTTGGCAACTAAAACCAGTTGTTTGTTTGGCAGAGTTCTCGCCAATTTACTGACATGGGATTTTCTATCGTTTGTATTACTCTGTATGTCATGGGTGGTCACCCATCCACAGACCAACCTAGGCAAGCACGGCTTAACCTAAAGATCGACCCGAGCGGCTGTTATTATTTAGCCACGAGCTTCTAATATCACCAAGTTCATATAAACGGGTCCCCGATATCGATGAGTTTAGATACACGTCATACATCCTTTCTTTATTAATACTTATTAGGGATAAACCCTTCTCTGTAGACTTTTTAACCGATTTCTAAAAAAGAAGTTATCATTAATTCGACCCGCACATGTTTTTAGTATTGTTGTAATTGAAAGCAGCGATCAAAAGCTAGTAATATGATAAGTTCAAAAGCTCTGTCAGTCTGTCTGTTTATTGCCTCTCACGCCTAAACGGCTGAACGGATTTTGATGTAATTTGGCATACCGGTAGAGCGGTAGAACCATATCTTTTCCCTCTTATACGTTCTCGTGGAATAGTTCTCAATCTACGTTATACTTTCATCGTCTGTAATTTATTTGTCAAGATATCTTTTTATCATTTGTTGGAGATCCTAAATTAAATAAATAGACCTAAACGCGGGCAAAGCCGCAGGCGGAAGATAGTTCAAAGTATTTGTTTCTTTTCGGTATTTGGATCGATATGTTCTTAATTAGATGACAGAACTTTTACAATTATTGTGGAATTTGGAATGTAATTAGCAGATATTTTGATAAGAATTTAAATAGTTAGAATAAGTTGGCATAGTTACTTTTCGTTCTTGTCGCTGACGACATTAGGCGCAGCCGTGAGACAGACAATATTATTTCTTTTTGTCTGTTTAGTTTTAAGTTTTTTTTTTATTCTTATTTTTCTTTTGATGTGTGCACTTGCGGCATGTGCCAAATTAATATGTTTTCTTTCAAGATTTTTTATTTTAAACAATGTATTGATTAATAAAAAAAAAACAGGATATCGTATGAAAAAACAATAGGACTGCACTCACTGGATAGTCAAATTACAAAGTATGAATTGCAAATCTGTGTGGTTATTTATTATTTTAAAAGACCATTCCGCGTGCTGCTCATATTTTTATGACCTGACCAAGATTATGTCTGGTCTGGACTTTAAAAAGAGACATCTAAGTTTTTCTTCAGTTTTTCTTCTCAGATATAGTTGGGTACAGTACCCGGCAATAAATATTGCACATCGACCTTTGGAAAGAGACAATCGGCTAATTTCGGCTTCGTAGAGCGTTATCTCTGTCGCACACTACCTATGTGACGTTTGTCAGTCGTTGTTCAAGTGCGATAAAGTGCGGTCGCGTCCAGTTCAAAATATATATCAAGAGTTGTTAACACCCCCAAATTTAAATAATTTAAAATTGCACAATGGCATCTTTAGGAAAAAGAGGGAAACCTTTACGAGGTCAGTCACGCGAAATTATCTACAATGTTTATAAATATTTTGTAACCGAAACTGACAGATTTAAAAAAAATGAAGATGAAAATGTAAGTTGTTATTTTAAGAAGGTTCAAGAGCGAGTTGCAAATGCCACTGGAATTTCAAGAAGAACTTTGAACAATATATTAAACGAAGTCAGTACTGAAACACATTCTACTGAAATAAAGTTCAGCACTCCAAAAAAAGGGAGACCAAAAAAGCAATTTCGTTTGCATATGGACGATTTTGATTATGATGTTGTTCGAAGAATGGTGTATGATTTTCACTTACGATTTAATGAACTGCTAACAATAAAATCATTAAAAGCTAAATTATCTGAAGCTATTAATTACAATGGGTCTGAAAAGACGTTGAGAAAAATACTTCACGAGATGGGATTTCGGTTCACTAAAATGGAAGATAATCGAAAACTTCTAATGGAAAAGCAAGATGTAAGTCTCAAACGGATGGAATACCTCGATAAAATACGCAAATTTCGCGAATCAGGAAAAAATATCGTCTACATGGATGAGTCTTACATACATCCATCCCACACTAAAGGGAAATCTTGGAGTGATGACAAGAAAAAAGGAGTAAAAAAGCCAATTTCAAAAGGTCAACGTTTGATAATAGTTCATGCGGGTAATGAAAAAGGCTTTGGTACCCGGTGCCTTTTTAACGTATAAATCCACGGACACTACAGGTGACTATCACAATGAAATGAATAACGATAACTACGAAAAATGGCTGGTTAATCAATTAATACCAAATATACCCAGTGATTCTGTTCTAGTTATCGATAACGCACCCTATCACAACAAATATGTTGAAAGACCCCCCAACTCAAACACCATTAAACAGGAAATGATCCACTGGTTAAACAGACACGAAATTCCAGTAGATCCAAAATTAACAAAAACCCAGATTTACGCTATTATATGTCAGCACAAGGAGAGGCATACAGAGTTTTCCGTGGACAAAGTACTTGCCGAACATGGGCACACTGTGTTGCGATTGCCACCATATCATCCGAATTTTAATCCAATAGAAAATATATGGTCTCAACTGAAAGGCTATGTAGCCTCTAGAAATGTGGGTATGAATTTAACTACAGTAAAAACATTATTGACTGAAAAAGTAAACATGATCGGGGCTGAAGATTGGAAAAAGGTTTGCGATCATGCAATCAAATGTGAGAATGAATATAGAAGCATTCAACACGGTTTAGACAATTACACTGATAGACTAGTGATAAATACGGCTGACAGTGACAGTGATATTGATCTCTTTGAGAGCACAGATAGTGAAATGGAAGTAATTGAGAATTAGAATTATTATTATTTTTATTACAATGTCTCATTTTAACAATATGATTAATGTTGTTTATTATGTACACTACAGCTGTAATTTTCAAAAATAATTAAATACGAAAACATAATGGGAACATGTTTTTTTTATTTTATTTTACTCCAACCTAAAGCCTACACTATAGAAAAATTGGTGTATTTTATACAAATAATAATTATCAAAAGAAGCAAATCATAATTGTTTTAACAGCTCCTAATAGATACCGGACTGTTTGTATTTCGTGCGAGAGAGATAGCGCTCTACGAAGCCGAAATTAGCCGATTGTCTCTTTCCAAAGGTCGATGTGCAATATTTATTGCCGGGTACTGTAGGTATATTTGTGTTTAATCTAACAGTTGGATACTTCACTAATCAGTGGATTATGTCTTTTTCTCCCAAGACAAGTATCTATTGAAAGAACACTTTTATAATAAATCTCTCATAAATTTCTTTAGATTCAAATGAAACGAAACGGCATGAAGGGAAACGGAGAAAAACCGTAAACCGGTTCGCAATATACCGGAATTAATGAATCCCGGATAAAACGAGAACAACGGGAATTAGTCGGATAATTAACTAGTTGTGTTTCACCTAGTGGAAAATTGCTGCAGATTTTGCCTAGCAGCCTGAAAATGTGTGTGTACAATATAATATATACTAGCTGTTGTCCGCGAATGTTTGCATGGAAATTTTGATGTGTATATGTGTGAGAAATAGCCTACGACCTATTCTCAGATCTACCAAATACACATAAAAAAAAAAACTTAAAAATCGGTCAAGCCGTTTCGGAGGAGTTTGATAACAAACACTGTGACACGAGATTTTAAATATTAGAAGATTATATTATATCTACGACTACAACAATGGTTCTGCCAAAATGTAAACTTTTGTTTATTAACATATTGCACTATTAGTAAGATATAAAGGAGCGGCGCCTCCTGACACAGGCATCTATATGCTTAAAAGGGGACGCCACCAACTGTATAATGTATGCACAACGTGTAATAATGAAATAAAACATTTTTGTATTTTGTATTTGTATTTGTACAAAATGTACCAACCCACAATCCGAACTGACGTAGGTCATATATGTAATTGTAATGATTTTGGATATAGTTTTCGCATATTCATTTTAAATCTGTTTTCAGCTAAGTTGAGAATGAATATGGCCTGTTTTTACTGGAAACTATTTTACCTCATTTAGACTGTTGGGAATTGTGGGTCGGCTCATTATAGCAGAACTAAGCCTACATGCATTGCAGGATTATGTCTCTCCCAAATAAGAGGATTTGTAACAGTGTGCCGAGGTATTGCTTAACATGGTTAATTCGCCAGGAGCTACATAGTATACGTTCATTATTATGCCCTGCTTTTGCAGTGTTTTACTTTAATAAAGAAGAAAGGTCTATAATAGGTTGTATAAAACGGCAAAGACAAAAAGAAAGGTTATGATTTTCGTAGGTATGTTTGTTATTAGTTCTTGTGACTAGAATTTATTTTATTTATTTAGTTATTTAAACTTCATGTACAATAGTGGTACATATGCGGATTTAATGCCACAAGGCATTCTCTACCAGTCAACCTTTGGGTTAATTAGGAAAACATAGTGATAGGGTACAAAATAATGATCGGCGGCGGCGACCTCTCGCTTCCGGCCCTGGTTCGTGCCATGGTCCGGAGCGAGACGGAATGGGACGCCGTCACCTCCTTCTGCGAAGCAGTCATGCTAGCGAAGGAGGTGGCGGAACGTGAGAGGGAGATATCCTCACGTCCCGGCCGCCGCGGGAGACGCCCCGGGCGTCGGGGGCCACGTGGTGGCTTCCGGCCACCATAGGCGCGGGCCTATGGACGGGGAGCTATGGGCTAGCTCGCCGTCCGTCCGTCTCATGACGACAGGCCGTGTCGACGGCGCGTTCGTGTTCCACGCGCGCCTCAAAGAGAGTCAGCAATAGGGAAGGGGTCCGCAAGGGCCGAAGCCTGCCGGGGCTGCGGGACTATTCGAAAGAGATACCGTGGCCCCGGAACACAAAGGGCGATGAAGGAACATGGATGGGTTTTAGTCAGTAAAAGTCTGACACTCCCTCCTGCTCAGCCCAGAGCGGGAGAAGTCATTTGATGATTTTCCATCCTAAAAAAAAAAAAAGGGTACAAAATAATGTCTAAAAAACTAACTTCTTGTTAGCGAGATTTTATATACTTATATTGATATGCTAATACACATATACTACACACTACAATACACACACTATACTTTCTTCTTTTCTTGAATTTATCTTCTTTTCTTTCGCAGACAATAATGACAATAATACAATCTAATCAATGACAATAATATACCTCCTCCTCCTCAAGTCGTGCTCCTCATTACTGAGGGTCGTGATCCTCCCTTGAAATATTTTTTTCCCTGACGATGTTTCGCCATCTCCGTCTATCCTTGGCCAAGTGAAGCGCATCGTGACAATAATATGATCTAATGGAAAAAAAACTCTGATTCGAAACTTTGTTCAAATCCTGGGTGACTTAAGGTAAAAGCGTCAGGGTAGCCCGCGAAATTCAAATTTTCTTACGTTTTTTTTTTTTATTAAAATATTCCTCGCGACTGTAAGACGTATGTAATTACAGAATTATAATCATCAAAATCATCAATACAAACCTCCAAGCTCATACAGGTGCAAGAATTACTTTTTCAAGGTCAAAGTCATTCTGTAACTAAAACATACGTCTTACAGTCGCGAGGAATATTTTAATCAACATACAACCTAGCACTGGCCTGCCAATTGCAAAAAAGTGAGAAAATTTGAATTTCTCGGGCTAGTTGGAGCATCCACCTTAAGTAAGTACCCACGATATCTTTACCCTAAGAAAAGAAAAAAAAAACACTCAACAGTTCTTTCACAAAAATATTTTCACTTCACTGCATTTAACGTAAACCAGAGCAATATTACCACAAAAACCATCTTTTATTCAATCTTATACTGTAAGAAGGTTACTCTAAAATTCGGTACTTCGGTAGCCATCAAAGAGGTCGTAAAAAGTTTACCGCCGTTTTATGTGAAACCCATCAAGTATGAACAAACCATTGAAAGTTGTAACCGTATTAGATTGAAGATCTTCATTGAAAGAACATGGGTTTTATCGGCACTTGTTTTATTATGGGGCAGGTATATGAAAGATGTGCTCATGTTTATGGGTGAGGTACAGATTATTATCAAACTGACAAGTTTTTACATGGGATCAAAATAGTATCATCACACTTTTTTTTTTTTCGGATGGGAAATCATCAAATGACTCCTCCCGCTCTGGGCGGAGCAGGAGGGAGTGTCAGACTGTTACTGACTAAAACCCATCCATGTTCCTTCATCGCCCTTTGTGTTCCGGGGCCACGGTATCTCTTTCCCCGGCAGGCTTCGGCCGTTGCGGACCCCTTCCTTAATCATCATCCTCCCCTACGGCGCACTCATCACACGCCAATGTTGCGCGTTCCTAGGCACTCCACTAACTATGCCAACAACTGTGTACTGACTCGCATTGCTCGAATTTATAACTCGGAATTCTCTGAAGTTGATTTTTTTTACTGTAATAAACCGACATTCAAAAAACGAATAATGAAAATTATAAACGGAGATAAATAACAAGCGACTAATCTTCTAATTTCCTCTTGTACTATCTTTTATTATTCAAACTTTTTTATGTTTTTCCAAATTGTAATCTGAATCTAAATTTAACTTAAAAGTAATTTTGTATTTGTATTGTAATTTTATTTTGTTGTTTAATTTAATATATTATTAGTCCGTTCGCATGTATTATACGTATATCCCAGTTATACCTATTATAAATAAATAAATAAATACAGGGAAACCTATAATTGGCCATAATAACTGTTACACGCATATTTTGTAAAATATTTTTGTATCGCTGTTGGTTACCTAAATAAATAAATAAATAAAAATCATTCTCTTGCCCTTATCTCAATTAATTTGTGGTCGGCGCAGCATGTCTTCTTCCTCCATACTTCTCTATTTTTCGTCATCTCATCAGACACTTCTTTTCTTGCCATTTCATTCTTAACACAGTCCATCCATCGTTTCTTTGGGAGCAAATTAGGTAGTTCTGACGTCACGAGCCCCCACTCCCGAGTTTTGACGCGTTTTATCTTTTTTCAATATTCATTGATTTACAAAAACAAAAAATTCGTGTTCATTAATTTCCAATACTCTAATTGACGGACTAAAAAGATTTGCAATTTTTTGACTGTCGTCATGCCTATTATTATAGATAGATTTTTATCCGAATGAAAAATGAAAGACCCACTGCCCGATGCTGCAAAACTAGTTTTTTTTTTTTCTAGTTTTTTGTTTTTATAGGCAATAACAATTCATTCTTTTAGCACTACCCTAGGGTAGTGCTAAAAGAATGAATTGTTATTGCCTATAAAGTGAAAAGGCCAAAGCTAAGTGTTGTGAAACACAATAAAATATCAAGTTCAAGTAGTTAACGAACTTGACCTTACATAAACGTTTAATAACCCAACAATTCAAGTAAAATACAAATTGATTACTATTTAATCTACTCCAGTAATCGCGTTACCTTCAGAAAATAGAGACCATTTCCGAACCTAAAACAATATGGCTTGTACACTTACTGCCGGGAAATGACGTCATAAAAACTATCAACCGGAAACCGGTACTCACAGTTTGGGATTTAATTTTCCTGTATTAGAAATAAGGTCGGGTTTATTTACAGGTAAAAACGAACACGGTTAAACGGGCGACGAACAGTAAGTCGTGGGTTCGAACCCAAGCAGGCGCTTTACTTTGTGTTATTTATTTTATCACAACTGCTCTCAAACGGTGAATGAAAACATCATGAGGAAAACGGAATGTTCTAGAACCAAAAATTCGAAGATATGTGACGACATCTAACAACCCGCACTGGGCCCGCGTTATGGATTATAGCCCATTCCCTCTCATTGAGAGGAGGCCTGTGTCCCAACCGTGGGACATTATAGGCTGATTGTGCTACCAGAAAAGTCTCAATCAGTTTCGAAGCGTTTCGTCTTTCTACGAATTTCTATATGTTAGACATAAGCTTTGCGGCAGTAAAATTCTCACATGACAGCGATCGTCCGCGCAGTCGGGCGGTGAAGCGAATCTCACATCGCATTAGCTTCTATGAAAACACACACGTCCTCCGCCCGTCATTTGCAGACAAGCGGTGTAGTGTGGGAATCGCCGTCAATCCAATACATGTGTGACTCTTTCATAATTATTTAAGAAATAGTATTGAGAAAAGAAGAAATCAGCGTTTGTTCCGGCGTTGGTTACGCGCTAAAAAGAACCAATAGTTACGTAGGACTATGTCGCTGATAAAAATATGTAGAAAAAAGCAGACAAAACTATTAAGGTTATATCATATTTTAATCAACAAACCGACACTGACTTGCAATTTGCAAAAAACGTAAGAAAATTTGAATTTCACAAACGCCAGGCCGCGTTGCCACTATGTCGTGACGATTAATTTATGGTTGGTTTTTTGTTGGCAAAAGTCGTAATTGCGTCGTGCTATTAGTGAACACCTCCATTTAAATCACAAGCCACGACACTTAAAACTACACGATTATCTGTCGTCACGACAAATTGGGAACGCGGCCCAAGGAAAATGAGTAACCAAGGGGATTTTACACGTTCTTCTAATTTTGGCGGCAAATGGTCCACAACTAACTTCTTGACAGGTTAATAAATTACTCTCAAAGGCCATTAACAGGTGAATGAACCGTTACTTTTTACTAAGGGTAGGTTTAGTCCTTTGTAAAGTAACGTCGCTTGTCTGTCTGTCCGTCCGTTTTAGCAACTCCTAAAGGCTAAACCAAGCAACTCCAAAACCAATTTTGTTTTTAGGGTTCTGTACATAATGATATGAATATATATACATATATGAAGCAACAACAACAATAACAAATTGGTTTAATGTAAAAGTGACGCCTGAAAGCCAGAACGACGGAAAAGCTTTCAATATTTGCAAACAGGTAGACCATGGACCTCATTATCAGCCTAGCCTTTTTCCAATTACGTTGGGGTCGTGTTCCAGTTAACCGGATACAGCTGTATACCAGTATTTTACATGGAGCGACCTATCTGACCTCCACAACCCAGTTAGTACTGGGTATTGGGGTATTACGATACCCTTGGTAAGACTGGTTGCCAAACAATCGGGCCACTGACACCTGTAACGACTGTCAAATATCTACAAATGACAGCCGGGACCAACAGCCTAACGTGTATGCTTTCCGAGGCACAGAGGAAACTCGGTATGTAATGGATGGTCACTAATCCACGGACAGACCTTGGCAAGCGCTGCTTAACCTTGAAGATCAACATTTTTTTATTTAAGGTTAGGTAAGGCTCATGGGTAGCCTGCGATATTCAAATTTTCTTACGTTTTTTGCAACTTGCAGGTCAGTGTCAGGTTGTATGTTGATTAGAATATGATTCGCGGCTGAATTACTTTTTCGAAAAAGTCATTCCTGCACCTTAATGCGCTTGGAGGGCTGTATTGATGGTTTTGATGATTATAATTCTGTAACTACGTACGTGTTACAGCCGCGAATCATATTTTAATTAACATACAACCTTACACTGACCTGCAAATTGCAAAAAACCTAAGAAAATTTGAATTTCGGGGGCTACCCTGGAGCATCCACCTTAACACTTTTTAGTTACGATTATAATAAAATGGAGATTTTCTCACTATTTTGTTACGTTTGTTAGTAATTCCGTAAACGGTCTAATTCTTTAAAGCATTTTTAACGTGTGGATGATTTAATAATATGGTCATGATTTTCCATTTGACAATCCTCCTCCCTTTAATTTGATAACCATATTGCAGGATACAAAAAAAAAGAAACTTTAATCTAGAAAAACCTATAGCGTCTCACAGTAGTCATGTTGGTTTTGGTTCGCGTCACCTATCTAAGAACACTTGGGTTAACAAGGCGAATCTATCGCTATGTTAATCAAATAAATCCGTGCAGCGGTTTTAAATATAATTATGAGGTAATAAAGAATATTACATGCATACATACATACATAAAAAAAATTCTTAATTCTTCTTCTTCAATTCTTAATGTTTATTATTTCCGGTTGTTGCATGTGTTAATTTGATGAAATTATTTATTGTTTGTTATTATTCAGGGTTTTTAATGTTATCAATCTGATGAAGTTAGTTGGCGAATTATTATTATGATTGGTAATTTGATGGAATTTATTATTGTTTATTTCTTAATTGCTATTATTGAATTGATCAAATTATTTATTGTTTAATTGATTTTTGATGATTATTGTTAGTTATTGTTAATCTGATGGAATTATTATCTAATGATTGCTGTTATAAACGATTATTATTTTTATTGATCTGATAGAATTAGTTAGCGACTATTGTAATTGATAGTTTGATGGAATTAATTATTGTTATTTTTTATAGTTATTATTGATTTGATTAAATTACTTATTTATTGCTGATGATAATTGTTAATTAATGTTTATGTTTATTTTTACTGATTATTGTTGTTACTTGTATGGGATTAAATAAAGCTTATTCATTCATTCATTCATTCATTCATTCATTCACATACATACAAGATACGCGCGAAAAACATAACCCTTCCTTGGCAGTCGGGTAAAACCTGAGTACACATCTCAGAAAAATAAACTCAGTACCTACATTACAGGTATTGAGAAACGTACTCTCATTTTTACGTGCGCCCTATCATACGATGTAGCATCCGACTTCGCTATTTTATTACCGAGCTCCTTTACGTCAGGGCGTGACGATTTATGTGTTCTAATGCTCTTAAGATATCAAATAACATGTGGGTGATTTTATATATAAATGTGTTGCTATGTACTGGAATAGTTTTTAAGATAAATGTATGATGTAATAGTAAAAACGGTCTTCTTCATGTTATCTGATGGACGTTGCAAAAATAAAGTGTAAATAGACCCATTACATAAGAATTCTAAAGGTCGTACTTTTCATGTTGTACCCTTCTCAATGAGTTTCCTCATAGGCACGGTAAAGAAAAAAAAAGCGCATAAATTATTTATTTTATTACCGAAAGAGGTTTCAAGAAAAAACAACTTCCTCACACTAGGAATTTCTTCTGTATGTTGGCTGCGTTTAAAAAATAAATCGGGGCAGTCTTTGGGGACTACCGATAGAAGTGAAAACAAAAATAAAACAGACCCCTCCCCAGTCGTAGCACTGGTTATGCCCCGCGCATGCCTATGTGGTGCTACGCCGTAGCGGATCGCCTACGAGTGCTACGAAGCGTGACCGCACGTTACGTCAAGTGACGATGAGTTTTATGTTTTTCCTTCACCCAAAAAGTGCTCAACTAGCCTAAAGTTTTCACTTCAAAACATTTAAACTCGCATACACAAACTGCCAGTACGGAAATACTACCTGTTTGCCATACAATTTTTTTTTTGTGCGGGGATCGAACGCGGGACATGCAGCGCAGCAGTCACTCGCTCAGCCACTGCGCGAACCGTGCCATCGCGTACTTAATAGGCATGACGACAGTATCAAAAATTGCAAATCTAATTAGTCCGTCAGTTAGAGTATTGGAAATTGATGGACACGTATTTTTTGTTTTTGTAAATCAATGAATATTGACAAAGATAAAACGCATCAAAACTCGATAGTGGGGGCTCGTGACGTCAGAACTAGCTAAAAATTATAGCATGGCGTGACGTATTGAGAATTTTAAAAGCGTCGTACGTACGTAGCATCGTCAATTTTGGTTTACGTAACAAAAGAAAAAACACGGGTCAAATATTTTTTGATAATCTAAGTGACGGACTAATTAGATTTTTTTGTCGTCTCGCCTATTGTCTTTATACACAGACCTATCAGCCCACGGCTGGGACACAGGCTCACAGGTCACCTGTCTTCAAATGTCTCCGAACTTTAGACAAAACGTAACATCACGCCTGTAATCCCCGAAGGGTTAGACAGAGGTGTAACTAATAGAACACACCCATTTCGCTATTTATGTGTTAAGCCCCATGTAATAGGGGGCAAGCCTATTTCTATCAAACGGGCACAAACTAAGACTCCCTGGCTGTTACTGAGAAATTCCTGATGGAATAACCCAATCAATAACACTTTGCCCGACCTGGGAATCAAAGCTCAAACTCAGCAGGCGCGCTTGCGATCACTGTACCAACGAGGCAGTCTAAACATAGGTAATGTTGAAAAAAAAAAAAAAAATAGTAGCATAATTAAAAAGAAGAATTGTTAAAATAATGACGAACAAAATCAAGGTACTAAATAGCAAAAGCATTTTTGTCAAATAAAACGAAGATCAAAGCAGTGTGGTGTGAAAAGAGCCATTTTCTTCTGAAGAAAGGATAGAACTAATTTAACTGACGAGTCCCTTTGAACTGTTCTCTTAGTTAAAAGATAATTATGTCTTTTCGCAGTTCGTTTAATAGTTTAAATGAGAGTCAAGTAGAAAAGAACTTTAGATTGGTTTAACCGGGATATTTACCCCGAGTCCTAACTACTTAGAGCGAAAGATCGCGCGAATATGTATCTGAAATTGTTTAACTTATGGAAATTGCATTTACAAAACAAAATGGCGTAGTTAGTTTTTTATTAAGCCGATAAAAATCATACAGCAATAAGAATGTGTACAATCAATCAATTCTTTTCATAGCTATTTTATCTGAAAAGAAAAGAAAGAAAGAAAATAAAATTTGACACATGCCACAAATGCACACAATAAACAGCAAAAAAAAAAATGCTGGGAAAGATTATTTTTAACAGACTTCAAAAAAGGAGGAGGTTCTATGTTCGTGTGTATGTATTTTTTTTTTGTTCCGTTCTTCTTTTCTGTATTTAGTCTTCATGTACAACTGCTAAATAAATGAATACATTTCTCTGTTAAGTGAAAAAGATGATAACCGCCAAGTGTCTGCCGCAAGTGTCGATCAACAGTGTACCCTTTTTATCGCATTTTCCATGACTTTCCGCAAGATTTTCAGTGATAACTGTTCGCATTCCTGTCGAATATTCTCCTTAAGGTGTGCGATTGTCTGAAGCTTGTTGCAATACCCGCGACTTCAAGTAGCCCCGAAGAAAAAAGCCCGAGATGGTTAAATCGGACAATCTTGCTGGCCAAGCCAAATCGCCAAAATGGTAGATAACGTGACCAGGAAACGCTTCCTTCACAATTATTCGGGGGAAAATATAATGACCACCAAAAATAACTTTGTGACCACTAACATCTATCACCCAAAATATCAATTGATCACCTAATTTAGTCAATTGAGCACCAAATTTTAATGAGGTGGTTGATGACAAACTAGTTTTGCCTAGGCCGACTTGGGGCACCCCGACACTTTTTATAAACCATTCAGAAGTAGGAGCCTCGCGTAGCGGGGTTCCGTCGACCGGGTCTCCCTCGACTCGGATGCAAGAGCAGTTCAATTTCAGGTGGTCATTAACTAAAAAAATATTTTTTGGGTCTATTTTCACGATAAAATGGGGATTAATTTTGGTGATTATTTACTAATTTTGGCAATCAAAAGTGATTTTTTTGCCGTTACATTTTTACTGAATCTGGTGGTTCGTTAAACATAAGCCCAATTATTCCACGCTTTTGCGGTGTATAGCGCTATAGTAAAGCGCTCCATTGCTTGTCTGTTTGAATCATTCCGTCTACGTCGATTCCCTTTACGTCGACTCGTGAAACCAATGACATCTGTTTTAAAAAGTTTACGCTTGACCTCGAGAACAAAAATTGAAACACTTTTACAAATTAAATAATATTTATTTTACACAAATTAGCTGGCTAGTTCACAAATGTCAAATATGATTATATGATTTAGGTACGACGCCATTTGCAAAAACTATACAATTTCCGATAGGGTGATAAATTTTGCGCCACCTTGTACAAATGACTGTACAATTTGACTTGACATAAAGTGCCACAATTACTCGTAGGTACAACATTAATTTGTCCCATCCAACCCACCAGATTATTATCAGTGTTAAACCAAATTGGGTCCATGATTACACAAAAAAGGTCGTTTTTACCCGACTTTGAAAGGCCGAAAGGGGAATAATGTTTTTTCGCCCATTTTCAGCGGGATTTTATCTCCATCTTCAGTATTCGAGTGATTGGGTTCCTTGATTAATTAAATGAGGGTATCTGTGACCTTTTTTTGCTATAGCTTGTGGGTTCCGTACACAAAGGGTGCCATACAATTACGGGACCATAGGCTCCGCAGACATACCATCTGTCTATCTATAGGTACGTCCGTCGTCTGTCCGTCTGTCATAGGGCTGTATCTTTTGAACCGTAATAGGTAGGCACTCGAAATTTTCACAGAATGTGCATTGATAAGGCCGCCATAACGACAATCTTAACATAGTTTAAAAAAGTCGCTCTCGCTGTTTGTACGCTTAGATCTTTTAAACTACGCAACGGATTTTAATGCAGTTTTCAGAAATAGATAGAGTGATTTAAGAGAATGGTTTAATGTAGCTACATTGCACCCGTGCGAAGCCGGGGCGGATCGCTAGTTATAAATTATTATACTATATAAAGCTGAATTACCACTGACTCACTCACTGACTCATTGACATAATTGTTCTCCCAGATGGTGGATGGGGAGGGGGGTATTTTTTGACAGATTCGTAAACAAGTAACTCCCGTGAGTATGGGAAAAGTCCCCAACCTCCCCTTTTTGCTCCCCTTCCTCCCCCTCCATATCGTATCTGGGAAACTAAGGGACCCGTATTTTTTGTTTTTTACGGATTCGTATAGAGGAGGCTCGGAAAAGTAAAAACCACTTTTCAGAGTTGGCCCCCTTTCCCCCCTTCTCCCCCCCTTTAGGCGGATCTCGGAAGTTAAGAGACTTGGAACATTTTTTTTTTCAGATTCGTAAGAAGGGGCAAAAAGTTGGCCAAAATCATTTTTCAAAACTCCCCCCTCTCCACCCCTTCACCCCTCCCCCCATCGTATCTCGGAAACTAGGACACGTAGCGGCATTTTGATTTTGACTATACTTTGTTATTGAGGAGCGTTAAAATTTTTATACCCTCCCCTCCCCAACCTCCCCTTTCCGGTGGTAGGTAGGTCCCGAGTGGAGCGAACCTGCGAGACCGAGTGGAGCGAAGGGGCGAGGTGGCGAGCGAAGCGAGCCGGCGACCTCCGTAGCGTAACGAAGGTTGAGTGGGTGAAGCTCCCCTCCCCAACCTCCCCTATAATTGAAAAGGGCTGTAACTTAATAACGGTTAGAGATAGTTATCAGGTGTTTGAACAAATATTATAGTAGGTGTCGAAACCTGTCCGGTGGTAGGTAGGTCCTGTGTGGAGCGAAGGCGGGAGGTGGCGAGCGAAGCGAGCCGGCGACCTCCGTAGCGTAACGATGATTGAGTGGGTGAAGCGTAACTCAGCAAACTTTAGGATAATGTTTTTTATGGGAAAAGGTCTGAGTTTTTAAATAAGATTTTATTAGGGGTCCGGGTTTTCATACTGTTTTAGGAGTAATTCTAACGGATTTTCCAATTCATTTAGGGGTGCCTATAGATTCTCAAAATTTTATAAGGGTAAGTAATACTTCTCAAAAACACCAAACACGCGAGCTGCGCGCAGCTCGCGCACCCAAGCAAACTAGTTATACTATATAAAGCTCGATTACCACTCACTGACTCACTCACTGACAGAATTGTTCTCCCAGATGGTGGATGGGGAGGTAGGTATATTTTTACAGATTCGTAAACAACTAACTCTGAAACCTATGGGAAAAGTGCCAAACCTCCCCTTTTCACCCCCCTTCTCCCCCCTCCCTATTGTATCTCGGAAACCAAGAGACTTGGAACATTTTTTTTTTCAGATTCGTATAGAGGAGGCTCGGGAAAGTAAAAACCAGTTTTCAAAGTTGCCCCCTTTCCCCCCTTCTCCCCCCCTTTAGGCGGATCTCGGAAGTTAAGATACTTGGAACATTTTTTTGTTCAGATTCGTAAGAAGGGGCAAAGAGTTGGTCAAAATCATGTTTCAAAACTCCCCACTCTCCCCCCCTTCACCCCTCCCCCCATCGTATCTCGGAAACTAGGACACGTAGCGGCATTTTGATTTTTGCTATACTTTATTATTGAGGGGCGTTGAAATTTGTATACCCTCCCCTCCCCAACTTCCCCTTTGCTCCCCTCCGCTTTCCGGTGGTAGGTAGGTCCTGAGTGGAGCGAACCTGCGAGACCGAGTAGAGCGAAGGGGGGAGGTGGCGAGCGAAGCGAGCCGGCGACCTCCGTAGCGTAACGAAGGTTGAGTGGGTGAAGTTCCCCTCCCCAACCTCCCCTAAAATTGAAAGGGCTGTAACTTCATAACGGTTAGCGGTAGCCATCAGGTGTTTGAACAATTATTATAGTAGGCGTCGAAACCTGTCCGGTAGTAGGTAGGTCCTGAGCGGAACGAACCTGCGAGACCGAGTGGAGCGAAGGGGGGAGGTGGCGAGCAAAGCGAGCCGCCGACCTCCGTAGCGTAACGAAGGTTGAGTGGGTGAAGCGTAACTCAGGGACGACGACAAGCAACCCTTAGGGTAATGTTTTTTTTTATACTTCTCAAATGTTTTAGGGGTGCTTAAGGGTTCTCATACTGATTTAGTGGTAATTCTAACGGATTTTCCAATTCATTTAAAGATTCCTATGGATTCTCAAAATTTTATAAGGATAGGGAATACTTCTCAAAAACACGAAACACGCGAGCTGCGCGCAGCTCGCGCACCCAAGCAAACTAGTATTAAATATATAGTTAATTAATGGGTCCATACAAGAGATGTGTTTTTTACGGAACCCTTATAGTTGGACCGGCTGCCTTTATGTATAACGTGAATAATGTAATAGCTCCGGGATTGTGGTTGATAAAATGTGAATAATTCAGTGTTTTCAAAGGTTAGGGAAGGCTGTTATTTCTGTTATTTGAATGAAAGAAGATTGTTTGCATACACACTGTCGATCTGACTACAGATAGAAACACAAAGATTCTTAGTTTTATCTATGTTATAGAAATAAATGTACATTTAGATAATAACTAAGATGTGAATGACGTACTTAGTTGCACACTGATGGTAGTCTCGTACAATTCTTTGTTAACCATTTATAGTGTGTTTTAGGGAAAACACACTATAAATGGTTAACAAAGAATTGTAACATAACTAAGGTTGTTCAGACGCCATTTCTCAAATAGTTTGAAAATTAAATTCTTTATTTGTAAACATGGGTAATACAGGGGTGTTATGCATATATAAATGTTATATAGCGAGTAAGCGACTTCATCTAAGTTTTGAACTTATATCTATTATCTACTTATATTTATGTTTAATTCTAGAAAAATAAAAGCATAACAATAGGGTACCTAGATGACAAAATAAAATCGAATTAGTCCGTCAGATAGATTTCCAAAAAATATTGTACACATATTTTTTATTTTTTCACGTAAACAAAAAATGAAGACGATACAGTGCGTCGAAAACGCATGTGACGTCACGAGCCCCCACTCATAATCTTTGACATGTTTTATTTTCGTAAATTTTTACTAATTTGATAAAACCAAAAACACGTATCATCATCCCTGTTAAAACTTACAGACCTTTTAGCTGCAGCTGTTGTGTCCACAATGCCCTGTTCTAATCTGTATAAAATGGACAATTTGGAGCATCAAATTGATATTTAAATAATTTATTACTGTTTCTTACTTACCCTGGTATCAAAACACTATAAAAGTTAATCAAAACGTGACGTGTCTTTCAAAATTTAAAACTTTGCGCAACTGCTGTAACTTTGTTCAATAAAAACTTTAATATTAAAACTAACACTTTGGTAGCTGTCTGCAGACTTTGACATAACGGTACACCAACATTCCGCCAGTTATGTAATGGGGGGCGACCCTATTGCTATCAACCAGGCGCAAATCAAGACTCCTTGACTTCTACTGAGAAATTCCTGATAGAAAAACCCAATAACACCACCTACCACCGCCTGCCTACGGCATTAAGTCCGCCTCTGTACTTTGTGCTTGAAGTGTTAAATAAATAACACTTTGAGCGACCTGGGGATCGAACTCAGGACCTCAAGCTTAGCAGTCGCGTTTGATACCATTAGACGAAGAAAACTTTAATATTAAGATAAAAACCTAATCTAACCTAACACTTTGATAACCGCGTCCAGACGCTGAAAAAAACTAGAAATTCTTCTGCATTAGAATTTCTCATTATAAAAACTGTCTTGTTTACAAAAACTAGGACTTATTATAAAAGTCTAGGCAACTAGGAACGCTAAAATAAATGGCCGGCAATAACGATAAGTTGCTTGCTCTATTTCGGTTCCAATAACAATTTCTTCACGTAAATATTTTCAGGAATTTCGTGAGCAGAATTATGTATTTAAAATATTTGTTCACCGGGAATGTTTCAAATATATTTTTAGTTATTACGAGTGAATGAGAAAAGTGTCTAACAAAACACTTACTTTAATGAATTTAATTACCTAAGTATAATTTAGACTAATTGAATTCTTCTGAATGCTAACATACTACAACCGCCATAACTAGGCTAATTTCCACCATCAATAAATTGCAAATCTATTTAGTCTGTCAGTTAAGAGTATTGGAAAATAATGGATACGTGTTTTTAGTTTTTGTAAATTAATGAATATTGACAAAGATAAAATGCATCAAAACTCGGGATCGGGGGCTTGTGACGTCACAACGCACTAAAAATTATAGCACGGCCTGACGTATTGAGAATTTTAAAAGCGTCTTATCGTCGTCAATTTTAGTTTACGTAACCAAAGAAAAAATACGTGTCAAATATTTTTTGATAATGGACTAATTCGATTTTTTCAGGACACAAGCCTATTCCCGATGGGTAAGGTAGAGTTGTACGTATAGTACACCCAACCCCATCCTGACTTTGAGCACTTATATAGAAATTCCTAATGGAGAACCCAGGATCTCATGTTCAACAGTAGGTATCGCTTGCGACAACTAGAACGAGTCATCAAAAATTCGCTTGTCATCTGTTTCTGTTGCGCGAGAAATACACGCCAAACAGTTGTGTCGCAAGTCACGAAGTATCTTTTGAGTGCGTAACTCTTTTTGTTTTTTTTTTTTGCCAAGAGATCACAACTAATTGTAAAATGAGCCAAGCGGTTTCGTTTTCAGGCAGATAATGTAGGTATCACTTGAGTGCAAAACATAATTATGGCTCCAATACGCAAAACACTGAAAATGAATCCAATGACATCTGATACTCAATTTCGCTGTTGTCAAACTGTGAGTGAACGCAGCCAAATATCAGTTTTAATTGTATTACTAGACAGTATTTGTCTGACAGACACAAAAATACTTTGTAATGGTTGTAAAAAGAGCTTTAATAGAGATTCATTTAAACTAGCAAGGTGTTATGAAACATTCTATTGACATTGAAAATACACATTACTAAGAAAGTTTCTTACTGTTTCATCCAGCAATTTCATTGTGAAGGGCTCCTATCTCAAACTTTTAAACAAAAATAGAACCCACCTATCTGCAGACTTTAAAAAAAAATAGAACATCATGATGTCTCACGTTTTATCCGGCTGAACAGAGCACGTCTCACGTCTCACTCATCCGTCAACGTTTGTCACTAAATGTGGCCCGACATGTCACGATGATGTGACTGTCTCGAATATAGGACAGACAGACAGACGCAATCGGCACACTTCCAGGTGACCATTAACCTAGTAAAGTTCTTAAGAAGATTGTAAAAAAATGAGAATTTCTTCCGAATTTCACACTAATTTGAGAGAACGAAAATCGTCTGAATGTTTGCCAACAGAGCCCGCCTCAGAAAAGCATACTATACATTTAAGCTATTTATCTATTTTTTTTTATTCCACGTATTTTTCTCGATTTTTACACATACCTGGCCCGATTTGAAACATCTCCTTTGGTACTTACATTATTTTTACTTTTCAGTTCCTATTTTCGTTCGTTGGTTTAATTTTTTGTTAAAACATTTATTTTTGTTAGGTTGCTATAACTGACAAGTATGTCAAAACAATAGAGATCTTTATTTTCGTAACACTACGGTTGATGTTGGACTGCATCTGTCAGAGGTTAAAACTTAAAAAATAATGTCTAAGCAACGTATCCAAAACGTGACATTGAACTTCATCATCGATATGACGTCACTATAGTTCTCATAGCCAGAGGGGGCGAGGGGGAGGCTACAGCAAATGTTGGTGTGAGCTTAAAGACAGCTATTACGGAAGACATTGATATACGATCTTGTTGTTTTAATGTTGATAGCGGACAAGATACTTCATAATAGATTTTTTGTGGCTTAACGAACACAGAAAAATGAACAAAGACATCGAAATTTATTGTTATGAGTCTGAAAACACTCAAAGTATGTAACTAAATCTTTAGTGAATTATGAGAATAAATCACTTTTATTGGTATGTTCCTTTTGAAATGTAATTTACGTACCTACATGGAAAATATATTGAAAGAAACTAAATTAGGTATATTATAGGCGGGAATTTATTTATGTATGTGTGTAAATTGTTTTATTTTCTTACTCTCGCATGTTTTTTCGAAAGAAACGACGAAAACATCAGTCCCTTTGCTTTCTACAATTATTTCTCAGAATATTGAACGAAAAAATACATAAAAATCGCTATTTTCAACGTAAAAATAAAACTATTATTCCATTTTTCGTTTCCTTTGTTACACGAAACCACATCCTAAAAAATAAAGCCACATTTTTTATCCCAACTAAAGAATTTCCCATGGGGATAAACAAGAAGATTTAGAAAGCCACAGGAAAGAAGCAAAGAAATAGTAATGAACAAAAAACCACACTTGTTAGTACATGCCGTGGCGGTCTCATTATAGAGACCGAGGCTTACCTTATTATTATGTACATATGTAGGTAACTATATTTACCTTTTCTTTTAAAAGGTTTTATAAATCAAGACGACGTTATGTACTTCTTAGCAAGTCACAATACGCTGTCACTTACGGGATATCTTCCGTGATTATCAATTATTCTGAGCTTCCACGATCATAGCGCTTTAACTGACGGACTAAACAGAATCATATTTTTTGTTTGTCAGTAATCATCCCTATTGTCTTTGGATATTATTGTAGTGGCCGAAACCTTTTGAAAAGTTTTATACAAATCAACAAAATATAGTCAACAAACAGACAACGATGGTTGCGAATGAGGAAAACAAATTCCTTTTTCGTAACTGGTTACGAAATTTAATCACCTGGGCTTGCGAGTAAAGCAAGTCTTTACATCCAAGATGCGTTTCTCGCAAGCATCATTGTTGCAACCGAATTTATTCGATAGTAATCAGCGATCGAAAGTTAGCGATTTTGTCGTAATCCCTGTCGAGACTGCCGGGCCCAGGATGCTTAGTTGCGGATATGGAAAAAGTTTTCTTGATTCGCAACTGATTGCGAACAAAGAATAAAAATTCCTAATTCGCAACTGGTTGCGAATCGCAGTTGCAAAAACAGCCGGAGGGCTTGCAACAGCGTCGAAATATCGGGAGCTCAGAATAATTGATATCCCTTAAGTGACAGTGTAAGTTTATATTTGAACTGTTTTGCCATCAACTTGTCTTAGTTATAAACCGTGAAAGATTAAAACAGTGTTCAGTTCAAATAATTATGTTTCGCCCAAGTTCAGCTATGCGAACTCTGCTGACTGATGCAGTCATAAGGTCATCAAGAAGTGGCAGGTGGTAAGGGATGCGGCGTGAGATGGCGAGAGATAGCACGAGATGAGAAGGTGGGTCATTGGACATTTTCACGCGAAAACAGCCATAATGTGTTGGGAAACTCTGCATACGCCCTTGAAATCTTAACCATCCAAGGACCCCCATCCATGTGGTGCATATTTAGTTGTCCATTGATATTTATTTAGTTTACAGATCACCCAGGGGTAAAAACAACACACCATTCATTCATTAAAAATCACACGTTCACGTCCAGCGTCCAGTTTATTTACTAGTTTCCACGGCCGCCGTTTGGAAAACAAACGCCTCGTTTTAGATTCGACACGTCCGATAAATACTACAAAACTTTCCTGATTCGTTCTGTCGCAACTTCCGCTAGTTCAGGTACTATTCCAATTTGTTCACAGCATCGATTTAATGCCGTTCGTCTGAAACCTATAGTGCCCGTTTTCAGTCACAATAGACAATATCTAAACGAATTTACATGGTTCCCTACTATTTGTATATACAGTAATGATACAAATGCAACAAAAGCGCAATAAAAGCGATACTGAAACTCGTTTGAGAAACGCGAGACAATACTGCAATAAAAAGTCGTCGAAGGCGAATGCCCTAAGGTTCTCTAAACGACACGTTCCATAAAATAGGTTTTAAAACTAAAACAAAAGCTGATTGTTCTACAGCAAGTTTTCTACACCCTTGCTCAGCCGATTGTCTACAGTAAAAAGTTTTTAAAAACGATATTTTTGTTGGAAAATACTTAGTGAAGAGACAAAGGAATATCAGTTTTCATTGTTAAAAGTTCAGACAGTTTTCCGTTGAGTTTCGCTAGCAATTTACAATTCTAATATTCATTGATACTTAATTTTTTGAGGTGAAATATTTGGCAGTACCTCTACAAAAAAAAGTGATATTGTTTGTCTATCTTGAAAATATTTGGGAACCTGTCGATCATTTAGAATAGAATTTCTCTTTATTGTTGTATCCATGACTCAAAACCTGTTAGTAAAACTTACGACTATGTTAGTAAGCACTGATAAAAACAAATAATACAACAGCTCATGTCGATGGATCACTGCTGCGACAACCCATGAGTTGCACAGCAGCGACCCACATAAACACAGTCCAGACGACTGGCAATCTTGCTTACGATACTGCTGGTGCTGCCCCACACCCTGCGCACCAGGGAAGCGCACCTTTAACGCATTGTTGCGTAAAAATTATCCACATGCGCATCACGATGCCCTACAGAAGCGGAATTTAATTTTGCGCCATCACTCGGACAGAAAGTGTTTCATCTCAACATAACAGGCCATAAACAATATCTGTCCCCAATCAGCTACCATAACAGCTCACATAAAAATAAACTGCGTAAATGTCCACGTGGCCCATTGAGGGGCCCCCTTGCCCCATATAGCCCTACTACGCGGTTCCCACAGATTATATCACCATCTTGTTTATGGCGCGCTTTTGTTTATGGTCAGGAAAGACGCAATATTTGATAATAGGGAGGGAAAGGCGCGCACGTGTTTATTGAGACAAAAGATGCGAGGTCATGCGACGTGTCGTATTAGATTTGTACTGGTGTTTTAAACGAATATGTACTTACAAAAACTTAAATAAATTCTACTTTCATACATCTGGAATTCTGGAGTATCTACACCAATATTATAAAGGGGTTAAAGTTTGTAAGTTTGGGTGTAAGAGATAATCTCGGAAATTACATAATCGATTTGAACCGATTTCAATGGCACTATCTTCCGGACGAAGACGGACGGAGACGTTGCGTTGTAAGGCCTCCCACTAGGTGGACCGATGACCTGGTGAAGGTTGCGGGAATCCACTGGATGCGAGTCGCACGGGACCGGTCAATGTGGCGACACTTGGGGGAGGCCTATGTCCAGCTGTGGACGTCTTGCGGCTGAAATGATGGTAATGACACTATAGCTGAATGCCATAACTTTATTATTTTTTCGTTACGAACTAAGTCGCGAGCAAAAGTGTCGTCTTGTTTTCTATGTAACCTTAGGTCGATTATTCATAAAGTTCATTCCCAAAGAAATATTTTAAGTCTAAAGAGTTACTAAGCAAAATCAACCGAAGTAAAGTGAAAAAAAATGTCTGCTCCTTGGGACAAGATGAAAAGAAAATTGAAACCAAATATTATTATATTCCTATCTATTTCTCTGAAATTACTTGCGAAATTGGTTTGTGGAATTACTCCGCAGTAAACGGTCCGCGAAAAGCTTTACAAAGACAAAAGGTAAGTTTCTTGATTAGCATAGTAGTACTTACTAACCATGAAGTAAGTACTAACTACGGGTAAAACTTGTATCTACCTTGTAAATAGAGTCGTTACCCGTGGTCCCGGTGGGTTGACCCAGTACCGGGTCCATGGGTATTTGTTGTTAGTCGCCATTCACTCATCGTCTCAACATGACCAAACTATCGCAGTAAGAACACTAGTATGAATATTACGGATTATGTTTTTCATTATATTCGCTTACGGTGGTACGGTCACGTTCAAAGACGCCAAGCGGACCATATGGTGAAGCTTGCCCTAGACTGACTAGACTGCCACCTGGTTGACGACGATCGAAAAAGATCTGAAAGAAGCCAATTTAGATAAGGACGCTGCACAAAATCGTGCTAAATGGAAGATGCGGACAAGGAAGGCCGACCCCAAGTAAATGGGATAAGGTCTAGGAGGAGGCAGAAGAAGATGTTTTTCATTATATGCACCAGTTTACTTCTCATTCTTTCTTAGTACTTATCCCAATTTATTTGGGGTCAGCGCAGCATTTGTCTTTTTCGTTCACACTTTTGTATAACTCGTCATCTCAGCAGTCACCTCCCTTCTAGCCATAAAATCCTTCACAGATTCTGTCCACTCCTCGTTTATTTTCTACTTCCGTACATAAGAGATGTAACGTACCATTATTGACAACATAGTACAGTATATTGTTACAAACATGATTGCAGAACGTGCCTTCAGGCAGGACTGGCGAATGTCGTGTCGATACTCGAAATCGAGACGGTAGAGAACTATTTGTATTTGTCGGGTAAATAAAAGCTTTTCTTTCGTACTTTGTGTTGCTTTGCACGGTAAGGTTTCAGCATTTGTTGTGAGGTTTGTAGGAAGAAAAGGAATAGGCCATACCACTTTTCATTCCGGTTTTTAAGGAGTTGTATTGGGTAGGAATTGTGCCAAAAAAAATATAATCAAAACGACCTAACATTTTTAATACATAATTATTATGCACATAACTTATTTTAAAAATCGTTTTTATAAATAAATAAGTACTTTAGTATGTAAGTAAATTGCTACAAGCATAGCATCTTTTGGCGCTCGAATGACGTCGGCGCGGGCGCTGAGGTTAGAAAGTATTTGTACGAAATGTATTGAGAAAATAGACAAGCAGTCTTACAAAGGGGTATCGTAATACCCATACATTGGGTTGTGCAGGTCAGATAGGCAGTCGCTCCATGAAAAATACTGGTAAACAGCTGTATCTGGTAACAGTGAAAACCAAACTCAACGTACTTGGGGAAAGGTTATATAGGCTGGTGATAAGGATGTGTTCATTTAATTGTGCTTTAATGACTTGGGCCATTTATTATTCATCTATCTTGTATTTTGTGGAAAAAAAAATATAAAATCCATTTTATAATATTTTTTTTCACTAAATACAAGATAGAACAACTAGAACTTTGAGCGATGTCATGGTGCACCTGCACTAGGTGCACCATGACATCGCTCAAAGTTCTAAGTAAAAAAGGAAACTGAAATGGTTGCCAGCCCTGAAATTTAGAGATGTGACCTTTTTAATAAAGTAAATAGTAGTAGTAGTAACAGTAATAATAATAGTAGTAGTAGTAACAGTAATAATAATAGTAGTAGTAGTAGTTTTGACGACCCGAATGGCGCAGCGGTAGTGAGGCTGCCTTACGTTCTTAGGGTCCCGGGTTCGAATCCCGGTTGGAGCAAATGTTTGTGTGATGAGAATGGACATTTGTTTCCGAGTCATGGATGTTTATATGTATAATAAGTATGTATTTACAAACAAAAAGACGTAGCTATGTAGTATATCAACTATCTGGTGTCCACGACACAAGCCTCGATGCTTAGTGTGGCACTAGATGGCGCTGTGTGTTAATGTCCAGCGATACTTATTATTATTATTATTATAAGCCTATGTTGTCCCACTGCAGGGCAAAGGCCTCCCTTCCCTCCTTCCACATATTATTTATATATATTATTATTTATTTTATTTGATATTTATTATTTTAGTAAAATCCACATCACCAAATTGGTAACCATATAGGCAAATATAATTATATTTCTAGTGGTTTTGACAGAACGATACAATACAACAGTGTCTAGTGGCGAAAGTAAGTAGGTACACTAGGCTGCACGAATGAATTCGTGATTCAGCCACTGTTGGAATCCCAACGCTAAATAGTAATTATGTTGGAATCCCAACGCTAAATAGTAATTATGTTGGAATCCCAACACTAAAATAGTAACATCGCGAACAACATTGAGTGAATTTGTTTGATCCGGCTCGAAGGACCATGTGGAGTTTTGTAGAGTGGATGTAAAAAGGAAACAGCCAGTTCTTGTAAGGAGATGTATTCTCACCAAATCAAACCAATTCACCATCAATAGGTAAGGTAGCAGCACGGAGCACGTTCCGGTGTCGCGGACCCGGCTTGGGAGGAAGTGAAAGAGACCCGAATTAAATATGGCAACCAAAAGGGACACGCTAGTGTTGTTCGCGCTGTTACTATTTTAGTGTTGAGATTCCAACAGTCACTAAGTCATATTTATAGTCGGTACCAAGGGATCGGAATCTAACCCTGAAACCTGAACATCAATGATGTAACCCTCAGAATGACGTCCCCAGTTCAATGTCGATGTATGTAACTGTTTGTTTACAGAAGCTCAATTTATCGCGCTTTTCACGACGTGTTTGCGTTAGATTTCTTGTGAAATTCGCCGATCGGTTTTATGAGTTTATTAGGAAATCGGTACTGTCTATTTTTGAGTTGTTTGTAATGCTTTGGTTTCTAGGTGTATTTTTGCGTATTCTATTTTGAGTAGCAGCCATGGAGTAAGGATTTGTGCCCGAATGATGGCAATAAGCTCGCCCCCTATAGATGGGACTTGCGCAATGTGGGTGTGCTATTAATTAGGTACACCTCTGCCTAACACTTCGGGGATTACTGGCGTGTTGTTTATATTCTAAGTTTCGAATATTATTGTGTTCAGTATCGATAAAGGAACCCGTAAAATAATAATAATAATAATATAAAAACATAAAAATACTGCAAGATCAACCTAATTTAGTACCTACTAAATTCAAATAGCAATATAAAATAATTGTAATTCTAAACCATTGCTATTTGAAGTAAGTAGGTACTAAATTAGGCTGATCTTGCAAAAAAAAGAATGTTTTTTTTTTACGGGTTCCTTTATCGATACTGGACTCACGCCTAAGCTATGGCACGCGACTACTTTAACACCCTATATATGATCTGTCGAATGACCGATTTGGTCGAGACACCATTGTTTAACTATTATGTCTACTTCGTGGACAGATCATGGGATAAATCGATCGACATTGGAAAGAGGGAGAGGGTCTTCTGTTTAACTCTACATAATGTAGTGTACCTAGTTACGAGAAAATTAATTACGGGTGGCACTCTCCATACATGTAACCGAGGAATGAAAAAACAGTTCAATGCTAAAATGTAAACGCATTGTTAAGATATTGTATGTTAACGTGAAATATCAAATACCTCTTCAACTTCTTTTATTCGACGAATAAAAGAATCTGTAACTTTTCAAAGTATACGCTCATGTATTTCACACGTATTTCACCAGCACCGTAACAGCAAATCCTTTGCTCGAATAAAATAAGTAAAGAAATCAAACAAAAGTGCTGAATAAGTCCTATTTTTTTATTTATAACATGAACTGAAGGCTTCATATGCTGGCTGGTCGTATTATACATCACTACATAGTATAAAACAAAGTCGCTTTCTCTGTCCCTATATCCCTATGTATGCTTAAATCTTTAAACCTACGCAACGAATAATGATGCGGGTTTTTTTAATAGATAGAGTAATTCAAGAGGAAGGTTTTAGTATATAATTTGCGGGCAGGCGAAGCCGCGGGCATCAGCTAGTCCTATATAAATGCGAAAGTTTGTGCGGATAGATGGATGGATGTTTGTTACTCTTTCACGCAAAAACTACGGAGCGGATTTGGATACAATTTTGCACACAGATAGTTTATAACCTGGACTAACACATAGGATACTTTTTATCCCAATAGTATGATCCCGTGGGACAATTATCGAACTCAGCGCGGTTGAAGCCGCGGGTTTAAGTTAGTAGGATATAAAACATTTATCATTTAAGGTGGAAGCTCCACGGTAGCCCGCGAAATTTAAATTTTCTTACGTTTTTTGCAATTTGCAGGTCAGTGTCAGTGTAAAGGTGCAGGTATGACTTTTTCAAGGTCAAATTCATTCCTGTACCTTTATGCGCTTGGAGGGTTGTATTTTTTATTTTATTTTATTTATTAAGGGACAATAAACAGTTACAATATGTGTTAGAACAGAGTAAGGATAATACTAATACATTATCCGCATATTAACGAGAGAATATACTAACGAGTGCCACTAGATAGGTAGAAAATAATAATAATAATTACATCACATTAATAATAAATAATTATAGAAATAATAGAAGTATTAATAATACGAATTATTAAAAATTAAATAATTGAAAAAAAAAGAAATGAAATATAATTACTTACATCATGAAAATTAGAAATTCAAATTAATTCATTCAATTGTTTGGCAACAGAGTAATAATACACACTAAAAACAAATAAATAATAAAAAAATCTAGACCAGCTTACATTCCTAATAACATTATTGGTTCGTAATAATTTTCATGACATTGGATTTAAATTTGGATGTTGAGCATTCAAAAATATCAATATTATCAAAATTACAATTATAGGATTCAACCATTCGACGGATAGGGCAGCGCATACCAGAATTAGTTTGAGATTGATTACTATTGAGAGCAACCTGCACGGGTACTACGTATATTAACGGTGCGTGGGACTACATAACATAGTTTGCTCGTGAGATCAATGCAGTCGAAATCACCATGAACAATACCATGCAGTACAGAGGCCTCTAGATACTTACGTCTAGATTCTAGGCTGACCTGCCCATATTTATTCAGCAATTGAGAGTACGACAAATACGTTTTATCGCATCTGTAATGCATGGCTCGTAGAAACTTGCGCTGGAGTTTTTCAATCTCGTCTATATATTTCTGGTAAAACGGGTTCCAGATAGGGACGGCATATTCTAATTGTGATCGTACTAGGGTTTTATATAGGTAAAGGTATGTGGAGACCCGCTTGAACTCAGTGGACATTAGTATTGATGATTTTGATGATTATAATTGTAACTACATACGTGTTACAGCCGCGATTCATATTTTAATCAATATACAACCTGACACTGACCTGCAAATTGCAAAAATCGTAAGAAAATTTGAATTTCGCGGGCTACCTTGGAGCATTCACCTTAAATACTTATTTTTACGACTTTTTAGTAAATAAATAAATATCGCTGGACATTAACACACAGCGCCATCTAATGCCACACTAAGCCACGAGGCTTGTGTCATGGACACCAGATAGTTGATATACTACATATATACTTTTTGTTTGTAAATACATACTTATTATACATATAAACATCCATGACTCGGAAACAAATGTCCATGCTCATCACACAAACATTTGCTCCAACCGGGATTCGAACCCGGGACCCTAAGAACGTAAGGCAGCCTCACTACCGCTGCGCTATTCGGGTCGTCAAAATGCGTTTGCTTTTACCAGACAAATCTGTAGCAGTGATAAAACTGTTTCATAAACCGGAATGGAGTAGTTCTTGCACTTAAAAAACACGTGTCTCTTTATAACCCAGAAATAAAACATGCATGAGTAGCGTTAGAGCGGTTCAGCGGTGATAAGGCTCACTTCCGACTGTGGTGATAGGAGCTTCGTATCTAATTCAGCGATTGTTAGTATACTTTTATTACTCGTGGCTTAATAATGACATCCGTACATTTCCACCGCAAGTTAAGCTACGTTGGTCGAGAATAGTCCGTGGATGGTTGACCATTCATTGCATGTCGAGTCTCCTCTATGCCTCGAAAAGCATGTTAGACCTTTGGCTCCTGCTGTCATTTGTAGATCTTTGTTAGTCGTTTGTAGGTAGTCAGTGGATCGATATTTTGACAACCAGTCTTACCAAGGGGTATCGTATTACTCAGTTACAGGTTATCCAACAATGTTTGGTCAGCTTCTAATCTAACCGGATACAGCTTCTTACTAGTGTATTTTAGATGGAGCGACGACCTATCTGACCTCCACAACCAACTCACTGAGTAGTTAATACGATACCCCTTTCGTCAGACTGGTGGTCAGACTTTCGGAGTTTTGGTTACCTGTAACGACAGTCGAAAATCTACACTTATTTTTTTTACCAAACTCAAACAGCTTATAAAATAACCTCACGGTACGGCTACTTTAACTGTTACACATCAGTGGTTCTCAACCTCAAAATCATCACACATTGGTGCCGCTGAGATTATGAATGGGTGGCGCCTAATTAAGAAGCGGAGTTCATTAAACATTCATTAGTTGACATTAATAAATGAATTGTAGATCGTGTCCGTCGTCGACCCTTTTATGTTATCTGATTTGCCGAGATAATCTGGTGTGTTCTGGATTATAAAGAAGAATACCAGGGGCTCTAAAATGGCCGCTTTAGCAGAATTATAACAGGATAATAAATAATATGAATTGCGGTACAACTTTTTAAAATGGTCACAGACACGGTTAATATTTTGAATTTTTACGAATTGTGACGTAATTCATATTATTATCCTATTATGATTCTGCTAAAGCAGCCATTTTATACCTCCAAACCAGACCACCACCACCATCACCAGACCCAGAATAGGAATCAGACCACCATGCAGACCAACCAAAACCAAGAAACCAAAGATCAAGAGAGACCAGAGAAGAACAGTACAGTACAGAACCTTTGTGCTCCTCTATCTTAATGTAATATAATATCCTCTTAAGTATTTTGTGTGTGCATAAATAAATAAAGCCACATATTTTAATTATAAGGTGTAGAGTTTGTGAAGTTAGACCTTGTAGAGTTAGGGCGTGTAGAGTTAGAAGCTTGGCTCTACATGAGATCTGATAACTTTTTGACAGTGCGAGTCACATATGACTCACACTGTCAAAAAGTTATCAGATCAAATGTTGCCAAGACGAGACCATAGTCAGTTTAGATCATAGTCGTCTTGGCAACATTTTACATGAAAATGTTTTTGGTGGGATTTTATTTCTTTTTGTAAGTTGCTTGTGTCAATTCCTTTTTTTATTTGTTACAAGTTTTATAATTTTTTTGTTGTTTGTGTACTAATAATAGCTTACATACCAAATTTCAGCTTTCTAGGATATTGGGAAGTTATGATATGTTTTTGATGATCATCAGTGACGAAATCAGGGTATTTTCGATATCAATAAAATCTAACGTTTAAGAGTACTTAATATGGTTAATAAGTCCGCTATTGGCAACATATCCCGAGAATTTTGTGTATCTGGATAAACATACAATCTAAACCCAAGTTCAAAAAAACGACGAAGCGCTTCGAGAAAAGGTTATAGGTAGTGTCCTTGCGCTTCGCTTGACTTGTCTTGGCGGGGCCACTACCGTGCCCCCAGATACTCAGCAGTGGGTGAAGTCGGCCTGTGGATGATGATGATAATGAGTCGTATTACTCGTGAATAAGATTTATTGTGTGTAGCGTTGTATGTATCGCGTCTCTTTCGCTTTGTTTGCATTGTGCTTAATTAATTTAGCCAGTAAGAGACCCCGCTAATTGCGTTACCTGTGGTCTAAGGACTTATATTATGTTCTAATGTCATGAATGACACATAGAGCTATACATTTCCAGTATAGCATGGTATGAATTACCCGTACAATGAGAGATCCGCATAAACTGGTTTTTATATAGCTTGATTGGTCGTCGTACCTACCCTTCACGTTTGCGCAGACCAGCGGTGACGTGTGATAACTGTCTAACGGTCGAATACTGAAACGCCACTCAAAATTTAAGAAGCACTTGTATTTAACAGCTACTCAAAAGTGAAGTTTGGGCATACGTAATAGGCATGACGACAAGATCAAAAAATTGCAAATCTATTTAGTCCGTCAGTTATAGTATTAGAAATTAATGGACACGTATTTTTTGTTTTTGTAAATCAATGAATATTGACAAAGATAAAACGCATCAAAACTCGGGAGTGGGGGCTCGTGGCGTCAGAACTAGCTAAAAATTGTACCATGGCGTGACGTATTGAGAATTTTAAAAGCGTCGTATCTTCGTCAATTTTTGTTTACGTAACAAAAGAAAAAATACGGGTCAAATATTTTTTGATAATCTAAGTGACGGACTAATTAGATTTTTTTTGTCGTCTCGCCTATTATAGTTCAGGAGCTGCTCAAACGTTTAAGCATCCCTTAAATATTTGAGTGGCGTTTCGGTATTCGGCCGTAGGCCGGATACAACACAGAATAAAGCAGTTCACTAAAGAACCGCTTTTCTATGTGTATCTAGCAGATAACTTCCGAGTTGAAACCTTCCTAAACTTTGTTCGAAAACTTCAGGTTCATGTTCTCCCGTCTGTTACAGATGTTATAAAGTGTTGTTTTGTTACAACTTTTAGTACAGTCCTTTCACTATTAGACTGCCCCTGACAGCTATAGTCCAACTGAAACCTTGTTTTCAAGACAATAAAGATCCTTATAATGTTTACTGACTTGTCACTGATAGCAACCTAAAAACAACTTTATTGTTACAAGTATAAAGCCTACTATCTGAACTCATTGCCTTTATTAAAAAGGTCCACTAATCAATTATCTTGTATCTATTCATAAAGATCCGTTCATATTTTTTTGCAGCTCCAAACAAAGCTGCGCAGAACACAATTTTAGGGATCATCAGGTACAACGTCTTGAGTGTATGATGCGCAGACCGTATAAAGTTTGAATAGAACTTATACCACAGACTTATAAACGTGACGAACGCGCTCCTGGTAATACTCTTGCTCTTTTTATGGGGACAAACCGTCGATCGCCGTGAAAAAATCCATCCATATACCTACAGGATGTAACAACGTTCGCATCTACTTACAAAACCCTTTTATTTCCCCAATGTTCTGTAAACATCTGTTTATTTGAACACGAACAAACAAATATGCAAAGATAAATATTATGTAATAGTGGAGCAATATATTCAGATCCGTCGCGTGAATTATTTTCGCGTGTGGAAACGATCATGTTTGGTGTAATTTATAAGCGGTAGCGTTTTGCGAAAGCGTTTTTTTTTTTTTTTTTTAATTAAATGGAATCCAAACTGGAAGGAGGACGCGAGTTAGCGAGAGGTGGAAAGAGTGCACGGAGGTCTTTGCCCAGGAGAAGGACAGAGTAGGCCAGTAAAAAAAAAAATGGAATCCATTTAGGATGTTACTTGTATTATTCAGTTGAATCTATATTGACGTTCTTTACCCTTTAATTGTTTAAAAAAAAACGCAAGTCGTCTCTGTCTGTCTGAGTGTGAACGTGGAAACATTCAGAATGAATAGTAATAAAAAAATAAAATACATATAAATATCGCTGGACATCACACACAGCGCCATCTAGTGCCACACTAAGCAACGAGGATTGTGTCGTGGACACCAGATAGTTGAAGACACCACCACCACCAGATAGTTGTTGTTGATAGTAGAGTTGGTAGTTGTTGGTTGTTGTTCCATATAGCAGCAACGGAGTCTGTATTTGTGCCCGGTTGATGGCAATAAGCTTGCTCTCTATTACATGGAACTTATACTAAACTGGCAAAATGTGAGTGTTCTATTTATTACAGCCAGGACCACTAATATGAATTCAAAAGCGATTTTGTGAAATAACGATTTCTTCTTTGAGAAAAAGGCCTGTTTCGTAATCGTACGACTTCCAAAATACTATGTTCGTGAAAACGTAAGACGTTAATATAGTCAATACAGTAGAAAACCTCCATACTCCTTTTTAAAAGTTTCAGCGTGTTAAAGGGTGTAAAAAACGTCTTAACGAAGCCGAAAGGCACTTGTTCTCCCCGTCATTGCGATCATTTTTTTTGTTCCACACCATACCTTCTAGTTACGGAAATATATTGGGGGTCAAAGTTCCAACCTTTTGACAAGTTTTTTTTAATGGTGATTTTTACTTTTAACACCTCTATGACCCCTGTACTATTCAATCCATCCATCAGCACAATGTTTTAAGTGCGTTACATTGAGTTCTACCACAAAACATGATTTTTCACCCCAAAAAAGACAGTCGTTTCCCAGCAATAATTTTTGCGTAAAGTTACTTAGTTTGATGTACAGAATGCTTGGTTGACGGCTTCGTGATGAGGTCGGTTACACCCTGTATAGCAGCTAGTGCCCCCTCGTCTGCCCCCTGCCTAACCCTTCGAGGATTTCTGGCGTGATGTCATGCCATACTATTTCCAATGAAACAGTTCAATATTCATATTATTATACCCGTTGATATGTTATAGGGATCTCGTTCACATTTGTAATTTATGTAACATACAAATATTTGGGCATACGAATTCGTATCGTGATATTATGTTTTCTTAATTTGAGAAATGTCTAATGTATAATGGTGTCGATTCCGTTGTGCACAAACTAAACGTAATTTAGGCTATTGCTATCTTTTACTAAAAAGCAGTGCGAGAAAAGGACGGCTATAGCTATGAACTAAGTTCGAGATATCAAACTAGTTTATGCCTTGCACTTCACCGTGTTTTTAGTCGACATGTTTTTACGTGCACCTTTCATTTGTATGGAAATAATAGTTACAATTAAATTTGACAGCTCTAATTTACGTCCACCTCTTTCTCGTTTTATTAGAGAGAAAAAGATAGCAATAGCCTAAATTAAGTTTAGTTAGTGCACAACAAAATCGACACCAACAACAGCAATATTACATGAAAATAGAAGCGCACAAAAGTACTTCTTATTTCATAAGAAACTTACACCATACTCGGAAACCAATAGAGTACACACCTAAAGTCACAAATTCAACCAAATGTAACCAAAAACGTTAACAAAATATCATCTAAGTAATATATTTAAGCGAACATGAAGTGTTGCGTCGCTTTAGGGCCACATATAAATTATTATGTTAGCGGTTACTGTGAACGCTTGATCGATGAGCGTGTGTAGTGTAAAACATGGGAGAAAGCGGGTACCAAAATTAAACAATATTGTTACCAACACAAAAAAAAATAAAAAAATTGTCAACGCGCAAACAGCTGCAACTGTTACTGGTTAAATTAATTCACTACCTTATGTTGTTTTATCTTGCACTTTTCTCGATTTTTTAAACTAAATATTAATAGTTTATTTGTTATTATTGTACACACACTTATTCTATTTAAATATCTTTCATACACAAAAATCATAAACAAACTACCTCTTATAATACAGGTATACCCTAGTTTAAGAGGTAGAGTATTATTCTTGTACAGAATTTGCAATATAAACTATAAATATTTTTCTAAACCAAATATTAAGCTGTATTTCAAACTCTGTATGTTTTTTGGATAAATAAAGATTATAATATTGTTATCATCATCATCAGCCTATTAATGTTCCCACTGCTGGGACACAGACCTCCTATATATATGTATAGGCAATAATCCACCACGCGGGCCCAGTGCGGATTGGTAGATGTCACATGTCTTCGGTTATTTTGGTTCTAGGACATGCCGGTTTCCTCATGATGTTTTCCTTCACCGTTTTGAGAGCAGCGGTAATGAAATAAATTACACAAAGTAATGCGCCTGCCTGGGTTTGAACCCACGATTTACTGTTCGTAAGCCTATTATATCACACACACACAGCATAAAACTGTTTTATGTCCGTAACATCACCATCTCAGGTCCAGTTGAAAACCAGCGTCGGGCAATAGCTGCTTGGCAGTTTGCTGAACTGAGGCCCAGTTCAGCATTTGGCGCAGCCGTGAGACACACAATATTATTTCATTTCTTTTTTTTCTGTTTAGTTTTAAGTTTTTTTCTTTTTTTTTTTAAGTTTTATAATTGTGCTGTTTAAGTTTTTTTTTTATTTTATTCTTATTTTTGTTTTGTTGTGTGCCCCCCTTATCATCTTCATCACCATCACATCATCATTTGCAGCCTTGTGCCACCCACTGCTGAGTGTGGTCCAGCTGCCCTGGGTGCCTTTCTTCCTTGGTGTGTGCGGGTCTCAACCAGGTCTAACACGCAATCTTCTGAATGCCTTCCATCCACCTGGCCGTTGATCTGTGCCAACACTTTTTCTACCGTCTCTCGGTAATCATTCTTTTAAACTAGTACTATTTTATGCTGGGCCAATAAAATGATAAGGTTTGTTAGCATTGATTTTGATGGCAAAAATATAGCCTGTCGGTACTTTCATTTCCGATTGAGTCCACTTATTGTTAAAGTCCTTTAGACAAACTAAAAAGCTTGCGATAACATAAGTATTTCTTGGCACGTTTGAACCCCATAAAATAAGCCCATACCGTCTCATATATACTAGATCTAGACAGTACACAGTATAGTTTATTAAACTTAGCGCGTTGCCCAATGACATTGTTGGCAGATTTTGCTAACAATTTCATACATTTTTAACTAAACTACATCGCCAATTGCATTTTTGCTGCTTCGCCCGCAATTTGGAAAAATGCCAGTCCTTTCAGGCGGTATTTACATCTAATAGCACTTTAGCCAAATGGTTTTAGGAAGTGGGTTGGATATTATTACACAATATGAGCTTACCTTTTTACGAATGACTAGCTCCGCCTGCAGACTCACTCGCGTTATGTAGATGAAATTAAATATTTCTTATTTGCCACTTTATCTCCGTAACTCTCCAGCCTCTTGTCATACGCGCAGGCTTTACGAAACTACTCCTTGCGAATAGGTGTGTAGAATCAATTTATATTTCCTTTGTTTAAAAGTTTGACGTTCAAAATTGCATTTTAATGGCCTAAAATATATGGGCCGTAGAAGGAATCTGAAATAGGATGAAGCGGGAATAAAATAATAATATTTTGAATTTGTGAAAAATTATATTTTGGGACGAAGGAAGCATATTGTTTGGGACGAACCAGGATTTTGCTATGTGGGACGAAACTCAGTGGGCCGAACGAAGAATAAATCAAAAGTTTTAATCCAGGGTTGACCCTCAAAGAGAGTCAGCAATAAGGAAGGGGTCCGCAAGGGCCGATGCCTGCCGGGGCTGCGGGACTATTCGAAAGAGATACCGTGTCCCCGGAACACAAAGGGCGATAAAGGAACATGGATGGGTTTTAGTCAGTAAAAGTCTGACACTCCCTCCTGCTCCGCCCAGAGCGGGAGGAGTTATTTGATGATTTACCATACGAAAAAAAAAAATGGTTTGACGTGGACTTTCTTCAGTTTTACCGACGCAGCATTACCGTTAAGACGTCCCGACGCGGCGACGTGTCGCCACAACGCTTCGTTCGTATGGTCACAAATAAAATGGTATCTCTCTAAGGCGATAGGGAACCGCTAGTTCTAAATCTTGTCCCACACGTTGATACATGGTCCATTACGTCACAGTTGTCAAACCGATGCAGTAACTCATCGTGTAATTAAAATGTATGTTGTTTTATAGGTCTGTTTGTCAGTAACCATTTTCGGAGATATTTTACATCAAGATAAAAACAACATGAGTTATGGGTTTTTAGGAAGAGGTGTTAAGTACACTTATATTAAAACTTTATATAGTATAATAACATAACATAACATCACGTCTGCAAGTCCCCGAAGGGGGGATTAGGCAAAGGTGTATCTTTTAGTTCACCTACATTTAGACAGTTATGTTAAAGTCCCTTGTAATAAGGGACTGGTCTATTGTCAAAACCGGGCGCAAATACAAATTCTGGACTGCTACTAAGGAATTCTTGACGGAAAAACCTAATAACTCTTCGCCGACCTGGGAATCGAACCCATTAACTCATGCTTAGCAGTTCTGTTTGTGTTTTGGTACTTTCCATTTTAGCTGCCCAAAACACAACTGTCGGAGCGTATCATAAATAAAAAATATGTTCTAGCTTTTAAAGAATTTAAAGTAACACTACCTCCATAATAGTTTTTCTTTAAAAGTTTTATGAGGTCGGTGACCGTAAATAAAACTTTATAGTTCTAATGTTACTAATGAGACTTCACGCGAAGTTAAGACTACACGCACGCAGAACTTGCTTAGGTTCTGAAAGGTATATACCGGGTGTCTGGTAATTAATGGATAACCTTGGAATGGCGTAAAGTAGAACTTATGGCCATTTAGACAAAAATACGAATAAAAATCTATCTTAAGTAGTATATGTAAGCAAGTTCATTTATTTTGGAAAATTAGTATGAATTAATTTTTAAACAAAGTTTAAATATCTTAGGTAAAAAAAAATGTATGCATAGGTACCTACATGAGTGACCAATAATTTAAAAATAATGTCGGTTTCAAGTAGATTTGATAATGGTACAATTCATAATTGTATCTGCCTTAGATAGTGAATTATTGATATTAATGTAGACAAGGAGAAAAAATTACTGAAGGAAAATTGTAATATGGCCGGGCCATTCTTATGCAGGCCCTACTAAAAAAAATTCATCCACAAATGTGGATGAATTTTTTTTAAAAGATACATTTTTTTCGTATTTTTTTTCTGAATGGCCATGGGTTCTGTTTTGGGCCATTTCACGGTTATCCATTCGTTGCCGGACATCCTGTATATACGAACTTGTTATAAAATACCGTCAGTTTCTTTATCAGTTTTTAACGTAAACAATACATTAGCAATGAAACTTAAACATCACGCCTGTGATACCCGAAGGGTTGCGCAGAGATGTACACTCACATTTCACCAAATAGGTTTAAGTCCCATCACATGTAATAGGGGGCGAGCCTATTTCCATCAACCAGGCACAAATCCACTCTCCGTGGCTGCTACTGAGAAATTCCTGAAGTAAAAACCAATAACACTGCCCAACCTGGGAATCGAACCCAGGACCTCATGCTCACAGTTGCGTTTGCGATCACTGGACCAACGAGGTAGTCGGCACTTCGGCGTGGAAGGAACGAGCCAGCTTAAACAATATGAATATTAATCATTCACCACCGATTTGTCAACTCCCAGCATATATGCACATTTTAAACCTGCCCTAGGGACCAAAGGTCAAACATCAACAAAGTCAGAATTTTTGACTGTCAACTCATCAACCAGAAATACCAACTTTGCCGCCACTGTGCCGCCTCTGTCTATTTTTTAAAACATCTATGAAATATGTAAGAGTTAAAATGTCACCTTAGGGAAACCTGGAAATTTTGTGTGAAAATCAGTAAAAAAGTTCCGTCAAAATCGGTCCGGCCGTTTCGGAGATTAGTCGGAGCAAACGGACAGACAGACAAAAATTTAAAAAAAAAAGTTTTTTTTTGTAATAAATACCGTGTATACTTTCATAATGATATGCATTCAGTAGAAAAAGCTGTTATTTTGACATCCTACCTCCACTTTTATTATGCGCACTGCCAAAGTGTGAAACTCTCTGCCGGCATCTAGGCCCCCACCCACGTTTAACCCGCCCGCCTTCAAAGCAAGAGTAAACAGGCATCTTCTGGGCACGCTCGTCCCATCATAGACCTCATCCATCGCTTTCATTAGGCGTGATCGAGGCCAAAAGCAGGCCCCCTTTGTAATAAAAAAAACCGGCCAAGAGCGAGTCGGACTCGCGCACCGTTCCGTAAAAACTTTTTAAAGGATAAACTTAACTTTGCTGTTCGTTACCAACTTCCCATGAAACGGCTATTGCACCAACCGCAGATAATAAGTTTGTAATAGTAAAAACGCTTTTTTTTTGTTATTTAAACTACATATTTACGGTTTTCAGATTTTTTCTTTTACATGTGCTGTAAGACATTGCTTCTCGCCAAATTTTGTGATTCTAGGTCAACGGGAACTACCATATAGGTTTTCAACCCAAGACCTATAGGGTACTTTCGGTCGACCTAGAATTGTCAATTTTGGTTAAAAGCAAGGTTTTACAGCACAAGTAAAGGGAAAATTCCGTAAAATAAAAAAAATGAAAATTAAGGTAAATTTTAGTACTTACATTACAAGTTTTCGCGAAAATCTAAATTTGCCCGTCTTTATATTGTGTTGACTCAGGGCCTTTTTGTACACCTAATAGGGACTATAGACCTCAGTATCTGGTCGAAATTTCAACTTGCTACGTCCACCCGTTCCTGAGGAAATCGGTGGTGGCAGACGGACAGACAGACAGACGGACAAGAAAGTGATCTTATATGGGTTCTTTTTTACCTTTTGATGTACGGAACCGAAAAGACACTACATCATCCTGGACGAGGTTGGCACAAGAGCGTGGAGCTTGGCACAAGCAAAGAGAAGCCTATACCCAGCAGTGGGTGAAGTCGGGCTGTGGATGATGAAGATGATGATAAGGAACTCGGTCTACAAGCTTTAAGTCGAGCTTAGAACGCTCCATGGGTCTCTGTGCCCAAGTACTTATCTACACTAATATTATAAAGAGGAAAGATTTGTATTTTTGTGTGTGTGTGTGTATGTTTGTAATGAATAAACTCAAACACTACTGCGCCGATTTCAGCTGCCGCTGCCCGCAGCTTCGGCGGCGTAGGGCAGACGCAAGACTACCTACGTGGAGTCGGTTTTGCAGCGATTCGTTTCTGTCACTAACTTTAGTTTAACCGTACCGTAACCGTCCGTTAGCGAACCTGTGAAGTCAGAACACATTATAAAACAACGGGCATATGGCAACGGGTATTTATCGCGAATTTAAAGGTAAAATTCGCGATAAATACGCCTTGCCATATCTACACTAATAATATAATATATAATTATAATTTATAATAATATTATAAAGAGTAAAGATTTGTATTTTTTTTGTGTGTGTGTTTGTAATGAAGAAACTCAAAAACTACTGCGCCGATTTCTTCTTTCACCATTATAAAGCCACGTCTTTACTGAGTAACATAGGCTATATTTTATCCCCGTACTCCCACGGGAACGGGAACTACGCGGGTGAAACCGCGTGACATCCGCTAGTTCAATAATATAATAATAATATATTTATTCAAAAATAGAATTGGCACAATAAATACAATAATTTAAATCTTAGAAATAATGATGGTAAAACAAACTTCGATGCCTGTACTAGGTTAAACCTGTATCACAGGCAGCATTTTTCTAGTAAATAATAGTATTTACTATTTTATTTAATAAATAAATAAATAATAAATAAATAATAAATAATACTATTGTCGCCAATAAGCCTGACATAGTGATGATAGACCGATCAGCACGCCGCGTAATGATAATCGATGTTACCATTCCGCATGACGAGAACCTCGTGAAAGCTGAGAAAGAGAAACAAATAAAATATCGCGACTTGGCACACAAGGTTCGCGACATGTGGAATTTGAACTCGGTTATCATTGTGCCTATTGTCGTGACGGCCAATGGCCTTATGGCCAAGAGCCTCGATAACCATTTATCGAAGCTCTCTTTAGGCGGTTGGATCAAGGGCCTGATTCAGAAAGCAGTACTCCTCGATACGGCTCGCATTGTGAGTAGGTTCCTGTCTCTGCAGCTCTAACCACCGGTGGCTTGGACCCTGCTCCCGACAGCGGCGGATCACTATTTTTTTTTAAATTTGATTTTTTTTTAGAAATATTTAAAAATGTAACGATAGTAAAATAAATAAAGATAATAAATAAAATAAGTAAATAATAATAATAGAATTCAGTAGAAACATAACAATTCAATTACCATGTTTAGTTTATGGATTTTGTCTTCAACTTTTTGCCATTCACAGAAACTCCACAGTAAACACCCTCATGTATAATAAGTAAAGGCCAAGTTTCTCCACAGTAAACAAGGGTGCCACTTTAGTACCACCGTACTTTTTGTGACAAACATTACTTTTCATGTGATAGCACACTTGTTTACATAAACTGTGGGTAACTTTTGCAGGAAAATTCTTCTAGACATAATAGTCGGGAGGTTCCTTCCGCAATATTTCCTTTCATAAGTTTTTGTTACGGGCCCTTTCTTATTCTTTATTGCACACAAAATCAAAAGATATACCTACACTCAAACTAGGTAAGTACATAATTACAGCTTATGTACAACGAGCTTAACCCAGAATCGGGGTTTCTTATAGCAAACCTTACTTCGCTTGTGAGACCCTTTGACGTTCTGCCTTGATCATGCGCGACGCGTCTCGGAATTTCTTTCATTTGTATTTTGGCAGTAGCCGTCGACCTGTCGCAACGTCTAGCTTGAACATGATTTGTTTAAAATTAACGTACTTACGGCGCGTATTACTCGGTTTTAGAAAACGCGTGTAAGCCCCGTATGGGCGCGCTAATGTTCCACGCGCAACTCATACGAACGCCAGCGCTTATAAGCTCGTTATATAAGCGCAAACCGCGAGAGATGCCTCCCCGCGCGAACACGCCGGAATAAGTGCGTGTTTGCATGTTCTGTTTTTTGAAGCACAGAATGTGGCGCGAACTGTGGTTATACGCTCTAAAAAATACACTAGTCTGAAACTACTGTAAGTCGTGAACAAGCGTATATTGGTGGCAATCTATAATGAGTCGTACATAAATTCCGTGCAGGCTTTAGGGACGCGGGACTCGATATCATGTGTCCCCTTTTTTGTGGGACAGCACCGCATGGTAGTCCAGGACTGAAACATTTATAAATCTAAACTGAAACAGGTTTTCCTTGCTTCGACCAACCTATGTCCGGAAGCTGTTGAGAAACTTCCAGCCCGCGTAGCATGACCACCGAAAACACCAAAGAGAATCGACAAATCTTTTGTTCACCTGTCATTGAATCGACAAAATGACAGATGAACAAAAGATTTGTCGATTCTCTTTCTTGTCTACGGTGGTCATGCTACGCGGGCAGGTTAGCCACGGCTGGTCTAAGTAGGATATTCCTAGTCATATCGGCAGTATTCATCAGTCATATCAAAAATTCCTAGCGTTCAATTCTGTTGCGAATCAGAATTCAATCAAAGTTTCGGCTTTCATATACTACAAAGAATTAATAAATTATTTATATTTCATTTCCCAAAACCAAGCGCTGTTCATTAATATTCAGTTCGTCATAATATTTGATAAAAGCCGCCGATAAGTACGTTACCACGTGAATTAATGTATTCGTAAACAAATTTCGGCATGATCACATAGAAACACGCTTTCAATCATTTGGGGACACCGTATTGACAATATTATATGCGTACGAGGCGTTAACGATGTGTTTCGTATTAACATTGTATAATTATGTGTAGTACCTACATTATGCCCATCATCATTATGATCTGCCTTGCCTTTTCCCGTCTAAATTAGGGTCCAGCACAATTCGTGGCTGGCATTCTTTATATCCTTGGCTAGCTGATGCCCGCGGCTTCGACCGCTTATTGGTATACTAAAACCTTCCTCGAGAACCACTCTACCCATTGGTGAAAACAGCGTGAAAATCGGTGAAGTAGTTTTTGAGTTTATTGCGAAAAGACAGGCAGACGCGGCGGAGGACTTTGTTTTATAATATGTATTATGTAGTGATAATGAACTAAAAAAATGCATGACATAACACCACGCCAGTAATCCCCGAAGGGATAGACAGAGACTGACTGACATTTCGGCAGTAATGTTCAAGTCCCATGTAATATAAGGCGAGCCTATGGCCATCATATATAGATAGATTGATTATCCCGCCAATGAAAAGTCACTTATATCACAGAAGTTGCTTTCCAATGGTTATAAGGATATATAACAAACTCCCCAAATCATATAGGGAACTGCCAATCAATTGATTTAAAACTGCGTTATTCAGATGGCTTATAGACATGACATTTTATTCTATGAATGAGTATCTTAACCTTATAGATTCAGGTTGACATTTTCCTATTATTAATTAGTTGAAAAATGATCGACGTTCTTATAACTGACATTCCTATTATTGAAAATCTTTTTGTTGAAATCCTTATTATTATTACATACCAATTACGTTAAATTCATGTATTCGTAAATGGATTCTTAAATTTTGCATGCTAGTTTTAGCGAATTGTGTGAGCAACTGTAATAAAACTCGACCATCTATTTATACACTACAATTCTAGCAAATAAAATTTCATTTCATTTCATCAACTGGGCACAAATTCAGACTCCGTGGCTGCTACTGAGAAATTCTTTATGGAAAAACTCAATAATTTGCCCGACTTGGGAATCGAACCGAGGACCTCATGCTCAACAGTCGCGCTTGCGACCACAAGACCAACGAGACAGTATATTTGTCTCATTTCTATTCTCTGGCGACTTACAGGTCTTAAATATGTAGGTAGAATGAATTGACGTCCTCATAATATGCTAATATTATTAAGATATACTTATTTCAATTCTGTTGGTCTTAAGACCAGAGTTCTGAGAAAAATGCCCCTGGTCCTTTCAACTTTCTGTAAGGACTCATTATTATATCCTCTTCCGATGGAGTCTCGCCATTCAGCTTGAATAAAAAATAAAACTTTTTAATCACTACTTATTTATTATCGCCAATCGATTACAATTTCACGACATCAATAAACATATTTTAAAAACAAAATGACACTTATGAACAAACAAAATGTTGGAGAACTTTTCAAGATGGCCGGCGCAGCGTTGCACAGATCTGTGTTACATATCATGGAGTTAACTGCAACACCTTCATTAAAAGCCCTTGGCTTTTTGTAAATGTCAACGAATCCATGGATGTCTTCGAGCATTAAAGTACTACATGTGCGTTGTATGAGGTTGTACCCTTTCGCAGGATCTAAGAAAATAAAAAAATAAGTACATGTAAGGCGCAGGACACATAGAATAGACGTAAGACGTAGACGGGGCGCAGACATAATTATGTCTCTTCCGCGTCTTTTTGTAAATGTATAGAAGCGTCGCGACGCAAAACTCACAGAAAAGGCAGGGCGCGGGCAGGGCGCGGACACGACGCTTGCCCGTCTGCGCCTTGTGTAAAAACCGATAGAAAGGACGAGGCATGGGCGCGAGCGGACGAAGGGCGGGTGAGAACGGGGGTGCGTGCGGGGTGGGACTCGGGTGCCGGGATTAACGCGGCGCGCGCGTCGCTCGTCGATCTCGTGGCGCCTGGCGCCTGGCGTCCGTGCCTCGTCTTTTCTATTTATGTTTTAAAAAGTCGCGACGGCGCCCCGTCTGCGCCCCGTCCGCGCTCCGCCTCGTCTTACGTCTTTTCTGTGTGTCCTGCGCTTTAGTTAAAGTAATAATTGCATTTAGAGTGAATCGTACATGTTCAGACAACATCATACATACATCAACTTTGAACAACAAGCTACTACAATCTGTCAAATTTCTTTAATAGATTTTCAATTTTATCGCTAAAGCATTATAGGTTCCAAGTTGATTGGGAAAAATGACAGTTTCGGGTAGCTTGATGTTCTGGTGTCTGCACATTAAAGATAATTTCAATAGTCCTAAAATAAAACAATAGTGCACGTCCGAAAATAAAAGGTGCATATGAACTGCTGGGGCATTTCAATATTGATGTATGTGTACAATAAATATATTCTATCTGCCTTGCTCGTGGCAAACTAATAACAGGCGTGCGGGATGAGTAACGTTTGCCGAGTTCGTTCCGTGGATATAACCGTTCATCACATAACAAGCCCTCTTCGTACCTCGGATAGCGACTCGTAGATTTTTGACAGTCGTCATTCTTTCTTGATCTGCGCGAGCCTCAACCAGGTCTTACTAGCGATTTCTAAATTTCATCCACCCAATCACACAAGTGGCTGTAGGTCTGCCAACACCAGCACAACCAAGAGATGTATCCACCTGCGATCACCACGTCACGTCGTCTTGACGCTTGTCAAGACTCTCGTCTCTTGGTTGTGCCCTGCCTACCTCTACTTCACCTTTGACTTTAGTTCTTCGTCAGATTTCTGAGTAACGGACTAGAATTTTCAATGATAGGTTTAACATGGCGAGCTCTTTACTCCTAATCAATATGGCTGCCATTTTAAAAGGTAAGAAATAATTACACACAAATAGGTAGTACTTACTGCCTCCTGCCTTCAAAGCCCGGCACACTATCTGGTCTGGGCGGCAGGTGACGATCATGCTGGGGTCTAATTTTGAGCATGATGTGTCACCCGGGACATTTGATTCGCACTCGTAGCATCTGAGAGAGGAAACTGGAAATAAGAGAGTGTGGTTAAAAACAGCGGCGATTGTATCGGACTAAACATGTTCAATATTGTTTTAAGCTTTCACGGTTCATAACTATACTTAAAATGTCACTTACGGGATATCTTCCGTGATTATTTATTGTTTTTGAGCTCCCGATATTTCGACGCTGTTGCAAGCGCCATGATCACGGGTCAACTGGAGAATGTGGGTGGATGGAAAAAATTGTTAGGAGCAGACAAATCTGTCTACCCTCTTTCTTTGTCTTTTGCTACGCGCACCACTGGAACTCGACACTAAGACTGAGTGAGTGAATGTGTTTTGCCGTGACTCCACCCACATTCTCCAGTTGACCCGCGATCATGGCGCTTGCAACAGTGCAGCGTCGAAATATCGGGAGCTCAAAAACAATAAATAATCACGGAAGATATCCCGTAAGTGACATTTTAAGTATGTTCAATATTATTATTATCAGTCATTTGTGTCCCACTGCAGGGCAAAGGCCTCCCTTCCCTCCTTCCACTTATCCCTATCCAGTGCTGTTACGCGCCAGTCCCTGTGGAAGGAGTCGAGTTCGAGAATATACAGCATGTATATTAATTAGCATTGGAGAGGCGTGGTCATTGTTAAGGAACACAGATATAACAGGGATGATGACTGATTAAAAAATATACGATTCTGTTTAGTCCGTCAGTTAGATTGTCGAAAATATTGGAAACGTATTTTTGTTTTATCAAATTAATAAAAATTGACAAAGATAAAACGTGTCAAAGATCATGGGGGGTGGGGTTGAGTAAAAAATGTACTCAAATGTGAAGTCACACGAGTTTTCGATGCACTGTATCGTCTTCATTTTTTGTTTAAGTACATAAAAAAAGAAAAAATATGTGTCAAATATTTTTTGGAAATCTATCTGTCTATATTTATTAAGTTCAGGTTTCACAAAACTTTGTTTTAATAAAATAAATAAATGAAATAAAAAATACAGACCTTCAAACTGATCCACTTTTCATATCGCACCAATTTCAAAATCGCGAAAAAATATTCAGCTGACATTGGGTTGGCAAGAAAGGAGGTGACTGCTGAGATGACGAGTAATAGAGAAGTATGGAAGAAGTCATGCTGCGCAGACCCCAATTAAATGGGGATAAGGGCAGGAGAATAATGATTGGGGTTGATTAGGTAGCAATTGGATCAGTTTGTTGGTCTATAGCACACCCTGTAAAAAATTGCTAGGCCTGTGAATTGATCCCTGGACTTCTTGCTCAACAGTCGCACTTGTTGCGCAAGAGTTCTTCCTAATTCTTGTATATTTAACTAGATTTTGCTATGGCTAATGTAATGGTTTAAAATTTAGCTTACAGCAGCTCAGGGATAAAATATTATATTCAATATTCCCTAATTTTACTCCTTTGAGTAAAATAATTTTCGGATTAGTGGTTCCGAAGATTTCTCCCTAGTACATCCAAACATACAAACTTTATTTACCTCTTTACTGTGTATATAAGGAAAACCGTAAATTAATTTACCAGCAGTAAATAAGACATTCCAAAAACTCACCAGTTTTCATAGACAAGCAGACGAAGAACGTCACCACAAACAAATTAAACATTTTTATAGACTCCATAGTAATTTTCGACTACGAACACTTCGAATGCTAGAAGTAAACTAAATGAGTAGACTGTAGATGCGCTTTGTAATGATGACCTTTAAGGAAAATGAATAAATTTATTTATAAATAACTACATCACCTGATGCTTACATGAGCGAAGGATATGGACAATCCAGTTTCCTCACGATGTTTTCCTTCACCGTTTTGCTGATGAATTAAGTTCACGAGGTTTCTCGCTTGCTTGTCGTTACAGGCAGTCAGTGGCCCGAAAGTCTGACAATCAGTCTTACCAAGGAGTATCCGAGTATCGTCGTATTACCCGGTACTTATGTACTATAATAATAATAATCATTTTTTTATCAGGCAACTAAGGCCCATTTTAGATAAAATACACAAAATATTATTTACCAACAATAATAAATTAATACATATTTTAAACCATGAAACTAAAAGTAAACACGCAACGTTGTCGGCGTCGTGTTTCGCTGCGTGGTGTCGCGTCATCGTCCTCGGAAACGTCGATATACGACACCCTTCGGCTAAAAGTCCTCCTCCATGCAGGTCTGTAGATGGTGGGTTGGAACTCGTACCACGAATGACTTAAAGTAGATGTTGTGGCGCGATTCCAACCTTGCGACCCGCAGAGTCCAGTTGGTCTTCACTTTCAAATACTGCACCACTTCCTCAGTTGTAGTGGAGTGATGCAGACGTGAAAGGTACAACTGCGTCGTAGGCACAGCAGCAACAACAGCAGTAGGACGCAGCAGCATGTTGGGTCCGCTCGGTGCGGTACCGCACAGGTTACGAGAACAGGGCTTCTTCTTCTTCCTCCTTTCCACTTTAGTGAAGCCCTTCTCATCAACTTGGCTCGTTCTTGGCACGGAGCTACGGACCGCAGCCAGAGCTGGTTGAGCACCCATTTTCAATTTTTTCCCCTTTTTTGGTTTGCATCGCCCGCACGCATCAGTTTTACCGCTGGTGACAATAGCAGCATAGGCACGTTTTGGGGTCGACGTACCTACGCGTGACGTATCCGCAGCCAGTGTTGTGGCGCGGGCGACAACGGCGGCGGGCGGGGCTTGCTCAGCGTTATCGGCAGTTGGTGACGCACTTGTGTTCGCCGATTCAAAACTGCCGATGGTTGCATTTAGCGCCCCTCGACGTGTGTTCACCTTTGAGGCCTCAGGTGACCCAATTTCCAAACCGACGTTGCGCAATAATGCTATTTCCGCACGTAGTTCGGTATTGGTTTTTTCTGAAACCTCCATTCTAGACTGCATCTTGGTCATGTCCGCTTTCAAGGAAGTGATGTCCCTTAGCAGCCGTGTAACGTCGACGTGATCGAAAGTGACGGGGGCCAGTTTACCTAGCTCCTTCGCCACGAAATCTTGCTCGTCGTCCGGGTCTGGTCCTACTGGGTTGTGGAGGTCGGATAGGCAGTCGCTCCATGTAAAATACTGGTATTCAGCAGGATAAGGTTAGACTGGAAAGGCCCCAACATAGGTCGGAAAAAACTAGCCAGATGATGATGATTTGCCTGCTTGGGTTCGTACCGACGACCTAGAACTCGTAAGTCGCTAACTCGTAAGTCGCTAACTCGTTACTCGCTGTTACCACTGAGCTGCACTTCTCCACGTCTTTACGATCGTCGTGTGGAAAATGATTAATAAATTTTCTATTGTTTTTTCCCTCATTATTAGTCTAGCTGTATGCAACCAGTATTTTACATGGAGCGACTCACTATCTGACCTCCACAACACAGTTTCTGGGTAATACGATACCTACTCCTTGACAAGACTGGTTGTTAGATGACAGCCGGGACCAACGGCTTAATGTGCGCTGGGGTTTTGGCGTGTTTGAGATGGTCACCCATCCACAGAGTGACCTCGACAAGAGTTGCTTAACCTTAGAGATTAATACGTGTAGCTGTTGTTATTTAGCCACGAGCATTTATACAGTAAATTATAGTTAACTCATTACAATTTTATAGGCCACATTAGCCCTTAACAGGTGTGGGATACACAGGAAGTTACGGATGCGTGAAGTAGCTAGGCGGAAGCGACGCCATGTTTGATAAACGCCGCGATCCGGCCTGCGCACGCGCTTGGCTACCGCTAATTTGAATAGTGACAGACATTTTGAATTATGACAGTCATGTTAGTAAATGGTTATGTTATGGTGTTGGTGGTTGTCATTTGTTTTTTTTATACAATTATTGTTGTCAATAGGATTAAGGGTTGGAGTAAAGATGATTAAAGTGTGCACTGGTAAAAAATAGTTTACACATATTTTTTTTTAAGCCGTGTGCCACACGCTTTCTCGCGCTAACTTTGTGTACAATGCCATAAACAGTCATTAATCTCGTAAATGATCACCGTATTTTCTTTGCTTGTTCAGTACCGTCCACTTGTCAGTCAAAAATACATATTAGATTATTAAGTAAAGCTTTATAAGTGTTACTTTGGTTTAAACACACACAATTAATTATTTTCGTTCTTGGAGAATCATTGTTTATTTATTTATTAAAACTTTATGCACAAGGCATTATCTACCAGTCTACCTTAGGGTGATGCAGAGACATACACAGTAGGTGCAATAACAGAAAACAAATAAGAAAATATTTATAACTAAAATATAAGAATAAATACTTATATACTTACATACATAAAACAAAATATATATCAAAATCAGACACAAGAACTGGATCAACACTAAAACCGTAACTTTGGTGTCTTCCATTCCTCGGCTTATATGAGTATCGTCAGTCACTTTAAGGGGACTACAGGAGCTAAACGCGAGTTTTATAATGCAAAAGATCATATGATTCACTGCAATTCACAAAACCAGATAAAATATAAGATATTCTTCAGGATATATGCTAGTATGATAGTGTTTTGAAAACATAATACAACTAATTTTACTCGATACAAAAAATCACGAACTTATCTCTAAAAAAATCTTTTAACGAGTAAAAACCATACTAAAATACATGCGATTATTCTGATTTTTTGTCAAATAATTCTACAAGCAACATATTAGCATGATAGTGTTTTATTTGTTTAGTCCAATCAATAGAATTTATGTAGATCGCAAAAAACCACACATTTCGCACTATTCGCCCCGCAGTGATATGACGACACAACCACTTAGTAGTGCAAGCTGATTAGAACTTTATCCTAACAGTATTTCAAACGAAAATTGAAACACCACAAATAGAGTTGCTGATTTGGCTTTTGTAGTCGCCTTAAGAAGGGCAGAAACGGTACTGTGCCCGAGCCTGAACCCGGATTGGAAAGGACTAAGGAGCTCCCTCCTTAGTCCTTTCCAATCCGGGTTCAGGCTCGTGTTTGTGAATGAAGTTGCAGAATTGTTTATGTACACATGCCTCGAGTACTTTGGATAAAAAGGGAAGGATGGAAACAGGACGAAACTGACTGAGAAGAGTGGGATTAGGGACCTTAGGAAGTGGTTCATCTTTGGTGTTGAATAAAATGAAATAAATGGCTAAAATCCCCTGAATTGGTCGACGCGACTGAAACGGTCAGGGTGACTTATTGTTAATCTCAGAAATATTAATAGCAAAGTCAGTTATCTCTGCTCTACTGCAAATGAGGTCCTGATGCCTAATTCGCAGCGAGGCCTGTGGACGGTGAGCTATGGGCTAGCTCGCCGTCCGTCCGCCTCATTACGACAGGCCGTGTCGACGGCGCGTTCGTGTTCCACGCGCGCCTCAAAGAGAGTCAGCAAAAGGAAGCGGTCCGCAAGGGCCGATGCCTGCCGGGGCAGCGGGACTGTTCGAAAGACATACCGTGGCCCCGGAACACAAAGGGCGATGAAGGGACATGGATGGGTTTTAGTCAGTTAAAGTCTGTCACTCCCTCCTACTCCGCCCAGAGCGGGAGGAGTCATTTGATGATTTCCCATCCGAAAAAAAAGGCCTAATTCGCAATCGCTCTTTCCACGTTTAAGGGTCCAAAGTTCCAAAAATTTCGCTATAATAGTACGAGAATACCATCCAATTACCGTCAACTATGTCTTAACAAGATATGACAGGAAACCAAACAATCCAGCGTAGTTTATGGTACTAACAATACAGTTTGTTTATCCAATAGAGCGTGGCATTGAATAATTCAGACTATTACAATAACGTTAAATTATCGCCAGGTGTGGGGTAAACGGGCCGTTTGCAGTTGTCATTATGGATATATTTTGATGGACAGAATAAAAGGTATTGATCCTACGTTTTAGGGTTCCGTACCTCAAAAGGTAAAAAAAAGAAACCCCTAAAAGATCACTCTCTTGTCCGTCTGTCCGTGTGCCACCACCGATTTTCTCAGGAACGTGTGGACCTAGCAAGTTGAAATTTATGCCCGATACTGAGGTCTGTAGTCCCTATTAGGCGTATAAAAATCAAGAAAAACAAAGATATGGGCAAGTTTAGATTTTCCCGAAGTACCCTACAGGTTTGGGTCGAAAACCTAAATTGTAGTTCCCGTTTACCTTATAGAATCACGAAATTTGGCGGGAAGCAATGTCTTACAGCACATTTATAGGGAACAATCTGAAAACCGTAAATATTTAGTTTAATAACAAAATACCTACAAGATTATACGGAACCCTCGGTGCGCGATTCCAAATCGCACTTGGCCGGTTTTTTTTGGCAAATGCAGCTTGAAGCTTAAATTTTAAGGAGGGTTCAATTGGCTGCTGCGCTATGTGTCGCGGGTTCGATTCCACCATGGATCAAATACTTGTATGGCCTTCAGGGTCTGGCTGTTTGTGTAGGGTATGTGAGTTTACATGTTTGTAAACGCACCCACGATACAGGAGAAATTCTTAGTTTGGAGCAACGGTTTTTAAGAAAGAAAAAAAAAATGATAATTATCACTTCGACAGAAATATTACCGATATCTGAATTAAGTAAGTAGGTAATTGAAGATCAATCAAATACTCAAATAGAGCGCAATCCAATTAAAAAATAAACAAAGTAACGAAATGAATGTCGGCATCGTCAGTCTATTTTTTTTTTCTTTTAAATATTCGGTGCGTAGTTTATTTTTGTTGACTTAGTAAATTATTGCCTTATGGATATAAGTACATAACCCTTCGATCACCCATCTCAAATATTTAAGTATCTAATCGCACTAAATGTCATTAATCACAGAAAGCACTCGCCAGTCATTTCCTACTCGAAAGTGGTGCAACATCAGGTACGGTTATCGAGTAATAGTGCTGTGCCGACCCTTCCTCTAAGTACGCTACTCGATATTATAATTGTTAGAAATAAATGTATTTTTTTACGATATTTGTTTGTGTTGAGAACTGCACAACATAATGTTCTTCACAGAGTTGACATCGAGTAGAGTGCACAGGCAGATAAAAACAAACCAACTAGGTAACTAAATTAATAGGAAGACTCGAAATTTAAATTGCATAGATAATCTACGTAATTACTTCAACAATAATTTATTAGAAAGCCTTTATTTACTGATTTACTCAAACTAATTACAATTATAAATTGAGGACGTTAATCAGAGTGGCCTTTGACACTAGGCCTCCCCCAGGCTCCTCTATTTGTCACAGTCTCGTTGGTCTCCAGCCCACAAGGCACCAGCTGTCTTATCTACGTCATAATCCCAGCGTTTGCGTTGTCTTCCTCAACTTATCTATGATTTGCGTTTCCGTTACAGCTTTACTCGAAATTTATTCCCGTCTGCCACCACTGCTGCCAGTTGCAACTTAAATTAGTGGAATCCTACACCAGTGGTGATAGACTCGATGATCAAGTAGCCTTCTGACACCACCAAGTATTTCAAATGACAAATAGAAAGAAGAAGGGACAGGGACCAATAAATAATAATAGGCGACTGAGTAAAATTCCTCGTTTAGTACAAATCTATTTCTATCGATACAATCAACTAATTCACATTAGGGTGTCCCCTCACTACGTCTAGCAGGGGCGAAGGTGGATATTACCTGATGTTATCTATGCATGATGTAATTTGAATGCAGTTTTCGTTGCCAACATTAAATGGGGCTCTGTAGAATACGAGTATTGATCAAATGTACGTTCTAGTGAATTTAAAGGCAGGAAGGAAATGACGGAGATTAGATGGACTACGCGGGTAACGCGGGTTAGGGATGTTATATGGGTAAGGGGAACATGTGTAATAAAATCACAATTTGAGTGTATTTTTACACGACTGCCCAAAAAAAGGAGTTTTATGTTTTCTGGGTTCATGCATGTATGATGTTTATGAGTTTCTTTATTCCACCATAACTTCTAAACACCTAAACCGATTTCGATGTCCATGTGGTATCGTTAGAATCCTTGTGTTACCCCGGGTAACATAGGCTGAAAAAAATGTATAAAATACTGCTATATAATAATTTTGCAAATTAATTTATAGCATTTTTAGCATATTAATTCATTTGCAGTACCTACTTATTTAATAATAATATTATTAAATAAGTAGGTACTGCAATATGGGTATCAAATTAAAGGGGTCAATCCAGGGGTTAATCAATAATTGACTGCAACAGTCGGGATGCAGTCAATATGTTCCGTATTCGAATTTATTATTGAAATAGTTTTTTTTCTTTTCAGTTTTTATTTAACGTTATTAGTAATTTTGAACGCAGTCGTGTTTTTTTGTTTTTTGTTTTGTTGATTTGAGTGCCTCGTTGATCTAGTTGTTGCAAGCGTGACTGCTGAGCGTGAGGTTCTGGGTTCGATTCCTGACTCGGGCTAAGACGTGTCATTGGGTTTTTTCATCAGAAATTTCTCAGTAACAGCCACGGAGCCTTGATTAATGCCCCGTTGATGGCAATAGCCTCGCCCCTTATACGTGGGTCTCAAATATAACTGCCAAAATATTGGTGTGCTATTAGGTACACCTCTACCATACCCTTCACGAATTACAGGCGTGATGTTATGTTATGTAAATACCCTTCTCGAAAAGGATTCCGTCTAAATCCCAATAATAACGGTTGTCTGAGCACACGAATAATAATTAGTGAACACATAAGTCAAGGGATTATTAAACTTTCCGTTCGCATTAAAAGCTCAATTTAGACGAGATATTTTGTCTCGTGGACATAATTTATTAACTACAGCTATGTAAGTATTATAATGACGACCCGAACGGCGCAGCGGTAGTGAGGCTGCCTTACGTTCTTAGGGTCGGTTCGAATCCCGGTAGGAGCAAATGTTTGTGTGATGTAGTACATATCAACTATCTGGTGTCCACGACACCAGCCTCGTTGCTTAGTGTGGGACTAGATGGCGCTGTGTGTAATGTCCAGCGATATTTATTTATATTTATTTATATTTATTTATATTTATTTATATTTATTTTATAATAATGATGAAGAGGGAAGTATCCGAATTTGATGGTCATTGAATTTTGATCTTTGTTCATTACCGTAGTTTTCTTGAAGATTTGCTTGCCTCAATTGTGTTGGGGTCGGCTTCCAGTCTAACCGGATGCAGTTGAATACCAGAATTTTACATGGAGCGAATGCCGAACCTCCACAACGAAATTAGTACTGATACTGGGTAATACGATACCCCTTGGTAATACTGTTTTCATCCCATCTATTCGATAAGGACGACCTGGTTCGCCTTTAAGTGCACCCAAAGGTGGTGTTTTCAAGAAACTTTTAGCGGCCATTAACGAGTTTTTAATTATCTTTATAAGTGTGCCGCGATTATCTTTGCCGCGCACTTTTTGAATTAAACTTTTAGCGGGCAGTAATGAGTTTTTAATTCTTTTTATAAGTGTGCCGCAATTATCTTTGCCGCGCAATACAATATGAGGCGCCATTTATTTTCTCATAGTGGGTGATGAAAAGTATAGTGTATCACTCGGGCGCAAAATATATTTTTGGCTCGGGCGACGTACTTTGTATCCCTCGGTGCGTTCAGGATTCTACTAAAGAATCCCCCGCAACCCTGGGGATGCTACTCTAGAATCCCTCACTTCGCTCTGGATTCAAAAAAGCGCCCTCGCCGTAAAAATATTATTTTGCTACATTATGATACAATCTACTATTCTTCTGACAAAGATCTACGGGAGCAACGGTTTAAGGCGACTACAGGAGCTAAATTCGCAACTCTATTTGTAGCGGTTCAAACTTCGTTTGAAATACTGTTAGAATAAAGTTCTAATCAGCTTGCACTACAAAGTGGTTGTTACGTCAGTCACTGCGGGCCGAATAGTGCGATGAGTGGTTTTTTGCGATTTACAAAAAATCTATTGATTGGACTAAAAAAATTAATCACTATCATGCTAATATGTTGCTTGTAGAATTATTTGCCAAAAAATTAGAATGATCGCATGTATTTTAGTATGGTTTTTACTCGTTACAAGACATTTTTAGAGATAAGTCCGTGATTTTTTTTTTTTGTATTATGTTTTTAAAACACTATCATACTAGCATATATCCTGAAGAATATCGTATATTTTTCTAGTTTTGTTTATTGCAGTGAATCATGTGCTTTTTTACATTATAAAACTCGCGTTTAGCTCCTGTAGTTCTCTATGTGGTTCAGGATCAGGATCAGGAAAATCGGGATGTAATGGATGGTCTGGTCACCCATCCAAGGACCGACCTCGGCAAGCCCTGCTTGAAGATCGACCCGTACGGCTGTTATTATTATTTAGCAACGTGATTTTTCTTATCAAGAGACAATCCCTACCTAATACACAAGTAAACCCATATAATTTGCGAAACGATTAACGTTAAAAATCATTTCTCAAAGCTTTAATTTCCTTTCAGCGCGCTATTTAATTATAAATATAATAATTTAACATTTAATTATGTTCAAACACGGCTCTCGGTAATGGTAGATACCAAATGATAAAGAATTACAGAAGGTTCATAAAACCAAGTGTCCTAATAGTACACACATTTGCTAAAGTCTCATGTAACAGGGGACGAGCTTATTGCGATCAACCAGCTTCAAATCCAGACTCCCCGGCTACTACTGAGAACATCCTGATGCATAACTCGATAAAACTTTGCCCGATTTGGGAATCGAACCTAGGACCTCATGTTCAGCAGTGACGTTTGCGATCATTAGACCAACGAGGCAGTCGTTCTCTTGGCTACTCTTCTCTTTTTTAAGGTAGCACAAGTTGCGGGCTCGAACTCACCTGGCATCGTGCACGTGACGTGACGCACCTGGCGTCGTGAAAAATACGAAAAGGCCTTTGGAAAATCGAGTTTTATGAAAAAACCACTGCATAAATCACATTTAACATAAAATAACAAATACAATTTATTGAAACATACAATTTATTGAAACACATAAAATAACAAATAAAATTTATTGAATTCTTCGATAATTGTGCTTTGCCGGTACCGACTTTGTTTTGAAAATTTGACACATCTTTTATTACTAATTTACGCCCAAAGTTGCGTTAGATTTGGCAATAATAATGATCTTTGATAGCTCGTAACTTTTTAGTGGCTTTTTATTTTAGTATTCTGTTTCCGCACAGACAAAATTTAAATGAGACAAAACGATATCATGTTTAACTATGAAAAGTTGTAAGTTTGTACGTGGACAAAATATCGACAAGTGTCACCTTAAAGGCTCGTTTGAAATGTAGATAGAAACTGACCAACGATCTAGTGCATGTATAGTTGCAGCTGATCGAAGAAAGCGAAAATCGCTTGCACCCGGAATTTGAGCGCAGAGCTGTTTGTTGCTTATTGTATGAAGTAGATCTTCTGAATATATTTTTTTTTGTGTCAGTACCCCAGTTAGTAACAAAGGAGAATTAACACGACATTAGACAGAATTTCATTAAAAATACGTGTAGGAAATTCATAACAAAACCGTCTGAATGCCGTAGATTTTTATGAGTACCCTCGTTTTTTTTTCTTTTTTCAGAGAGTGTTATTATTATGTATTTTGTTTTATCTACCCAGTTCTCTCAAAATGTACTAACCCACATAAAAAATTCTCCCATTTTCCGAACTAACCAAAATCGTAACAGTGAAATGATAATGGATAGTTAAAGCTAATTAATTGTAAATAGAGAGAGATGGGCTTTCTCGGAGGAGGCCTTCACCTTCGGAGGGGTTCTTGTAGATTTTATTTATATATATTCACTCTACACTAATGAACTTACCTGTAATTTAATTTACATGAAATGAAAGGTTTTTTTTTTAATTGTAAATATTATAAATTATTTTTATAAATCTGTTCTAAGTATACTTTTTGGACGTATTTGGGACTCATTTTACTGGATACTATATATACAGTAAATATGGACACTATATATACCACATGTAGGAATTTTAATTAATTTCACACATTGAACTGAATTAATAAGAGATTGTGACAGAAATAAGTCAATTTTGATATATTTAAAAAAATTCATTACATAAAACGAATGCAAAGAAATAAATAAATTCTTAGCAATGCAATAAAAAGTGTTTTTCTCAATGTAACCTAATCCTCTAACTATAACGAAACAATAAATTCTAGTGAAGCAGTTGTAATGAAACTTCTTGGAGCACTTAATTAAAGTGCTAACAGAGCTACATATACTGTCATTATATTGAACTTACGAGTTAATTCTGAGAGCTGTAATATAGGAGAATTACATGAATATACAGAGTAGAATTTTGAGATAGGAATTGGGGTTACCTGAACCGTTGTAGCTATAAGAAAATAGTCTTTAGTGACTTTCCTTTATTTTAGAGAAATTTCGGTCTGCATTAATTAATTTTGGAAAAAGTGGACAGAGATCAAGAAAATGGCCAAATTTCACAAAAAAAAAACATTTTTCAATGTTTGTCGATACCGTTTCTTTAGAAAATCCTAATAAAAAACTTGTGGGATCAACTGAGTACTTACTAGGAAAATAACGATTCCCGTACATTTCGTAAGAAATAAAATTTCCACAGTTCTGACTAAATGGGTATAGATCAAGTTTACCTAATTTGATTAATACATTTTATAACACATTTGCTCGTAAAGGGTCTCTTATTTCGCCAATTTCAATATCGTAATGTATCTCATTACGCACTTGTGCTGTAAAGTAAAATGCACGGTTAATACTTTTTTAAATCTTAGCAAAGAGTTTTTATGTCAGAAAAGTGGTCAACATTTTATGAATAAAATTAACTTTGGGAGATGAAATATAATAAATAAACATTTAATTCTTTAAGTTAATTAAAAACACAAAAATATTAATTTACTTTATTAGTAATCTGGCTGTTTTTTGTGTCTTTGCCTTAAAAAAATGCGCGTGCCTCGCTAATTTGTGAACAAGTAAAAATTATTCCGCGCGCTTTTTCTTTTCGCTGTATTGTTTTTATTTGTTTTATTTATTTCCTCGCAAATATGTTATAAAACGTCGTATGACATACGTGCTCTTTGATAATTACAGCCTCTGCTTTTTTATCGCCTCGCCTGTAATTTTCAACTTACCGCACTTATATTTTAATGTACTAATATAACGTGCAATGGAGCGCAGTATCCTAGGCGTAAAACTAATCAATCATGTACACAACACAACACTGAACTCCAAAACACAAATTACTGACGTTGCCCAAAAAGCCGCAAAGCTAAAGTGGGACTGGGCTGGCCATATTGACGACCCGAATGGCGCTGCGGGGTGGTGAGGCTACCTTACGTTCTTAGCGTCCCGGGTTCGAATCCCGGTAGGAGCAAATGTTTGTATGATAAGCATGGACATTTGTTTTGTTTTTTGTTTATCATGGATGTTTATATGTATAATATGTATGTATTTACAAACAAAAAGTATATATGTGGTATATCAACTATCTGGTGTCCACGACACAAACCTCGATGCTTAGTGTGGCACTAGATGGCGCTGTGTGTAATGTCCAGCGATATTTGCCAGCCAGAAGGCGACGCGGTAGACCTCGCAGGAGATGGCGGGACGAGCTGGACAAAACCAACGATCAGTGGTCCACATTGGCCCTTCGCCCAGCAGTGGGATGACATAGGCTAACAGTAACAGTAACATATTATAATGAAGTATTTTTATTGGTTGCAGGTGTACAGGCGTGAACCACTGCAACTTCGTGCTGTACGAAGACTTCCCCCCGGCAAAGAGTTGGACGCCAGGAGTTGTGTTCATTAAATACGCTTGTTTTGATGGTAAGTCTTACTTCCTACTACATTTCGAATCCAGAAAGTCACTTTACTGTGTTTAATTTACGTCTTCGCCACTGCTTTCAATACAGACAAGGAGAACATCGTGAGGAAGCATGTCCTAGAACTAAAAATTCATCGTTACATCCACCTTCTCGTCCCGCGTGGTGGTTTTCAGCCCACTCCCTCTTATAGAGAGGGAGAAATGTGTCCCAGCAGTGGGAATATATTATAACCAAAAAAAAAAAATTAAAAGGCACACTTAAAAAAAATTAAAGGTACCTTTTTAAAAAATTTTTTGGTTTGTTAAGTTTGGTGCGTATTTTATCTCAATGCTACTCAGATACATCTGTATAGCATTGAGATACAAGACGCACCAATGTTTCGCTTTATAAAAGAGATGTAATGATTTCAGACGGTAGATTTTTCTAATAAATACTACATATTTAAGCGATTTGTTGTCATTTTAATAAATATTTAATAAGCACACATTGTGAATGAAATATCTGTTACACATAAAAGAGAATGATAAAAATTCTGAGAATAATTCTGAAACAATTACTCACTAAGTAAAATTGTCCGCATTTCACGTTTTCCTGGAAACTCTCAATAAAACCCAACAAATACCAGGAAACTGTATTGTTTTCACGTTTGCAGAATGACACGTTTCTAATTAGTAGTGAAACATTACGCGATTCTAATGAACACGGAATTGTTACTTATTAATAATTTCTCATAATAACGGCTTTGTTTTCTATCTACGTATATAATAGATTATAGAATACGATCAAATTGTGGTACTACTCCCAGAGATGTTTTTGATTTTTAAGATCTGATATAATACTTTTAAAGGTTCCGTACCTCAATCGGCAAAAACGGAACCCTTATAGGATCACTTTGTTGTCCGTCTCTCAAGGCACTTTTTCTCAGGAATGCGTGGAGGTATCAAACTGAAATAAATCTCAAATACTTAAGTCTACTCCTAGGAGCAGTGAAGAAACAAACTTGAAAGTCAACGCGATCAAAAGATATGACCGTTGATGTCGCATATTTTGCGGATTTCACAAGGGAATCAAAACCTTTAGGGTACCTCTCGTTGACCTAGAATCATGAAATTTGGAAAGAATTAATGTCTTACAGCACATGTAAAGGTAAAAATCTGAAAATCGTAAATATGTAGTTTGATAACAAAATAACCCTCGGTGAGCGAGTCTAACTCACACTTGGTCGGTTTTTTATAACACCGAACGTTTCAATCATAATATTCACTAAGGCTGACCTTACATTGATCCAGTAGCTGGATCCAGCTTCACTGGATTCTAACGCAGGATTGGCATTGACAGTGGATCAGGCCGTTTACATTCAATCCAGTAGACAGTCTTATTTTGTTGAGGTACATTACGAGGCGACGACTGGACATTACGTTTACACGGATCCAGTACCACTGGCACATGGTGCGCGGTGTACGGGGGGATGACACTGGATTGAAAAATAGGAACGTACCTAGTCTATTCCGATCCAGCGCTGGATAACGGATTGTAACATGTATACATTAACCCAGTGCCGATCCAGCGCTGGAATCCAGTGAAGCTGGATCCAGCTACTGGATCAATGTAAATCAGCCTTGTCCATAAAATGCTTTCACTAAATCATCCCTTTCTATCTTTGTTTTTATTACCTCATCACCCTTCTCTAAATAATAGAGTGCTACCACTTCGATGTAATCAATTAATTATCGCAGCCATAAAAATATTAAAACGGCCACTACATATCGAACACATGGCGTTTGGAGGCGTGAAATTGATTTATTTCATTAACAGTAGGACAGATGTAGGGACATTACACCTTATAAAGAGTTGTAGGGCATACCGTAATGTTATTATAGTGCCCTATTAGATTAGGGTGTGAATTCCACAGATAATTTGTCAACTTTGCGGATTGAAAGAAGATTTATTGTAGTGAAAAAATTGCTTAGATGGTTTGGTCACGTGGAGAGGCTGAGTGAAAGGTGACTTACAGAAGGTATTTACAAGGTGGATGTGAATGGCAACGTCGGGACTTCTTCTTATAGTAAGACTAGCTGCTGCCTGCGGCTTCGCCCGCCCACAAATTATATACTAAAACCTTCCTCTTGAATCATTCTATCTATTAAAAAAACCCGCATCAAAATCCGTTGCGTAGTTTTAAAAATGTAAGCATACATAGGGACTTTGTTTTATAATATGTAGCGAAGTGACAACTCAAGTGGAGCTATAGCTAGCTACTCATACTCAGGGTTCGCTATACATTATAGTCCTGTCACAGTTATTATATCACTCATATGAACTTTATGAAAGTTTGATGCAAAATCCAAAGTAAATAATAATAAAAGACAGTATTTATACATTATATCTGCTCATGGAAGCTATGAATTTGATACAGTCATTATAGGTGAGCGCATTATATTCTTTGTTGTTGTGTTTTTAGAGGAAGGAAACATTGTTATACCTACATAGATCATGTTTTGATTTTTCCTGCTTTGGTAGAGGAAGATGTTAAGAGCAATACAATACAATACAACACAACGACAGTACATTATTTAAACTTTTTACTTTTTTCTCTTTTTTTTTTTTACTTTACTTATTTTTTTTTTACTATTAATTTAACTTCTTATTTTATAAGTTAATTAAATTACCTTAATAAAGAGTTGAGCTACACGATATATGACAAATATGTAAAATACTTGCACTGACTGAACAGCTGGCCTAGCCAAGTTACAAACGATTCGTATCGATTCTCTTTCTACAATTGTAAACGTTAAGTCACGTGGTCAAAACAAACGAATATAAACTTTCGTAGACAAGTTTACATCGATCAAGATGATAGAATGAAATGTATTCGTTTCTACAATCGTGATCCCTACATCCCATATAAATCGTAGGCAACTTACAGTTTTGACTAAACTTTAAAATTTCCATTCGTTTGTTTTGACCACGTGACTTAACGATGATAGATGTCATTCCCATACATTTGGTTAGTTTTCTATAGCGTTAACGATTGTAGATTGTCAACTTGGCTAAGCCTACAGGTCCACTCCAATGTCAGTGATCCTTGACTCTCTAAGTTTCATATCAGACGATACTGTTACATCTTGCAGATAACCGAGATTAGATACTTGTTTCTGGATTTTAAAAGAAATGACTGCCTCGTTGGTCTAGTGATCGCAAGCGCGACTGTTGAGCAAGAGGTCCTGCGTACGATTCCAGGGTCGGGCAAAGTGTTAATGGGTTGTTCCATCAGGAATTTCTCAGTAGCAGCCACGGAGTCCAAATTTGTGCCTGGTTGATTGCAATAGGCTTGCCTTCTATTACATGGAACCTAAACATAACTTTGGGAAGTCTGGATATGTGCCCAATTGATGGCAATAAAAATGTTTTTATTATAACCGACTAGCGTATTTGGAATCTATAGATCCAGCCAACGCTCTATAGTGTTGAGTTCGGATATACAATAAAAACATAATATACACAAATGTTCTACATTTGTATCTGTAATTTTTATGGTGGACATAATAAAGAGTATTCTATTCTATTCTATTCTATTCTATACGCCCGTGCTAGGGATTTCAAAATATGGACCGCAACATTTTTCTGGGGTAGGTATACTTTCATGTAGGATACCCATTTTGATATACTGTAATGTATACCTACCCCTTTCACTGTCTCTCTACTTTTAATTGGGTAGTATTTAAACGAGTGACTGTAATTTAAAGTTTTAAGCGACAAAAATATAGGGTTCGTGAAGCCGCGCTCGCTCCGCTCGCATACTAAAAAACTCTTTGACTTCGGTCCCCAAATTGCCGGGCCTCCGCCGGCCTCCTTCGTCGGCCTACGGCCTCCTTCGTCGGCCTACGGCCCGGTGCCCATGCCGCCCATTCAGGTAAAAACCCCAATTGGAAAAATCGTCTTTATCTTAATATTGAAGTTGCCCTCTCTGTATTTCTAGTAGCTCACTTAGTCATTTAGTCGCACGGCTAGAATTTTAATATCTGAAATTGAAAGGAAAGAACAATTCAAATGAAATAGTAACTTGACGAAAGTATAAGTACCGAACGATTGCTTCGTTGCGGTCGGATATGTTTTAAAATACCTACGCGCGAAATCCTATATCTGAAAGTATACCAGATGTCAACGCGGCCAGTGACGTCACAAAGGTTAGGTAAAGGTACGTTTGAATTTATTAATTCTCGATTTCTGGATTTGAAAACATACCCGACGGCAACACGGTCTCTGACGTCATGAGCGTTGTGTGAAGTTATAGATGCCAAATACGCAGCGACCAGCCTCGGCTACGCACGGGAGTATTATATTATCTGTGGCACGGGTGCAATTCACAGATGAAGAGTAGAAGAAGGGACATTACAAAATAATAATCTTGCCCTAACAATGAGAAACACAACAAAAGAAATCACCCAAATTGGTCGAGCAGTTCCCAAATTTGATAAAAAAATAAATAATACCAGCCTATTACTGCCCCACTGCTGGGCAAAGGCCTCTTCTCATACAGAGAAGGCACAAGCATTGATCACCACGCTTGCTCAAGACGGGTTGGTGATTTCAGACTTATATTAATTATAGGTACGTCTAGGTTTCCTCACGATGTTTTCCTTCACCGATGTCTGTGATGTCCAAGATAAACTTAGAAATACATATGAATTGAAAGTTATGATTCTTCATACAATTTGTAGCACGTCAAATGATTCTCATTTATGTAGATTTACTGAAACAAACATCATTTACTCAGTCAATGCAACTTTACTTATCAACACTACGTGACAACAATTTGGAAGCTATAAACCAAACCATTGAAGCACAGTAGAACTCCCCCTTGGGAATCCCATATGTATGGAACTAAATTCCATTGTGTTACAAAACCACTTTAACAAAACCTATGACGACTGTTCGTTTTCCCGTCAATCGCCAACCTTTGTTGGTCTGTAGACGGGGGTGGAAGGTCTAGTTGTACTGGTGAATGTGTTTGCTGTAGAACTGACACTTTTACCCCGAAATGTGTAAAATATCAGTTAGTTGGGGCGCACTTAATGGAGTATGGCAACATACAGTTGTCGTCACGTGCGCGCGATTTCAAAGGATATTGTACAATTTATTTGGTCTTTGTAAAGTATGGTTGAATTGAAGGGGATGCACTCGCGAGCTCACTTTGTGATTTTTGGGTGGGAATCTGATTTTGTATGATTTCTAAAAGAGCAACAAAAACCGTGCATGAATTACCTACTGGATTTAGCCGTTGTATGCACAAACAATGGGTGATGAATGATGATGATGATTTAAAAAAAAATGAAGTACTCGTAGAATATAATGTTTGAGTCATATACATTAGCTGCGCCTTTTTTTTTTTTTTTTTTTAGGATGGGAAATCATCAAATGACTTCTCCCGCTCTGGGCGGAGCAGGAGGGAGTGTCAGACTTTTACTGACTAAAACCCATCCATGTTCCTTCATCGCCCTTTGTGTTCCGGGGCCCTCTTATATCCGGGTATCTCTTTCGAATAGTCCCGCAGCCCCGGCAGGCTTCGGCCCTTGCGGACCCCTTCACTGTTGCTGACTCTCTTTAAGGCGCGCGTGGAACACGAACGCGCCGTCGACACGGCCTGTCGTCATGAGACGGACGGACGGCGAGCTAGCCCATAGCTCCCCGTCCACAGGCCCGCGCCTACAGTGGCCGGAAGCCACCACGTGGCCCCCGACGCCCGGGGCGTCTCCCGCGGCGGCCGGGACGTGAGGATCTCTCCCTGTCCTGTTCCGCCACCTCCTTCGCTAGCATGACTGCTTCGCAGAAGGAGGTGACGGCGTCCCATTCCGTCTCGCTCCGGACCATAGATTGAACCAAGGCCGGGAGCGAGAGGTCGCCGCCGCCAATCGCCGCTACGAGGACACGGCGGTGCTCCGCCCAAGCGGGGCACACCTCCACCGTGTGCTCCACCGTGTCCTCCGGTCGATCCTCACAATGGTGACACCCGGGCGTTTCCTCCCGCCCGATTCGGTGCAGGAACTTACCGAAACATCCGTGTCCGGTAAGAACCTGCGTCAGGCGGAAGGTGAGGACGCCGTGGCGTCTCTCCAGCCACTCCTCAAAGAGGGGACTTATCGCCACTATTGTGGCGTGCCCTGCACGGGGTTGCGATAGTCGCTCTCTCCATGTCGCCATGAGATCCCGCCGGAAGTCCGTCCGCTGAGCGACAATTTGCCGCGGCAGCGGAGTTTCCCCCCGGCGTAGCGTCTCCGCGCGCCACTCATGTAGGCGCGCGAGGACTATCGCCTCCAGATCCCATGGCGGCAATCCGGCAAGGAGGCTCGCCGCCTCGCGGGAGATCGTGGGGTACCCCCGGACCAGCCTTACGGCTACCACCTCCTGGAGCACGTTCAAATGGTGGGCGGCACGCCGCGTCAATGAACGTGCCCACACCGGCTAACACGGTTTCATCCGTCGCTTACTGACTTTAATCCTTTTGCTCGGCTTCTGAGGGTCGTAACGGGTTGCTAAATAATACGTCCCTCATGAATTTGGTTAGCAACTGCAAAAAGAATTTTTTAAATTGGAAATCGAAAACAAAACAATAAAATTCTTCAGCTGTATTATAGCATACCAGGTACAATATGACTGAAATCCTTTGTATAGTTAGAGGATTTCAAAGACATTTAACTAACCCCACTATACGTTTGCATTTCCCACAAATTAGTTACTCTCAAGCTACGTAGATCAACCAAGAGTAATGTAGCAAGTTTTGGACTTAATGTGCTAGCATACCTTCCTGGCGAATGCTAGGCAAACTGCAGTTTGAGCGAGCAACTTGCTTGCAAACAGCGAAACCGCTGTATCTATAAACATACGAAGCCAGGTAGGCCACAGGAAATAAAACTTAGTCTGATGAAGATTAAATGTGACTGCGGGTTAGCTACATCGTTGCCCCCGGCTGGGCCTGACACTCATGGCACCCACCGGTTTAATCAACTTCAATGTGTTCGTGGTGCAAATACCGAATTGTTATCTGCCCATGGTGATGGAGGAAGTCTTTTGGGACGTGGTGTTCCGTTGCTTCCGCGGACAAGTGTCACTGTTACACAGTTTTTAAGTCTTATTTATTAACACAAGTCTTGTATTTACTTTATACATGTTAGTTTATATATTTATGGGCCATTGTAGCCTAAAATAAATTGATGTTGTTGTTGTCAATCCTAGATTCCTAGGTTAAGGCGACTACAGGAGCTAAACGCGAGTTTTATAATGCAAAAAAGCATATGATTAACTGCAATAAACAAAACCAGAAAAATATATGATATTCTTCAGGATATATGCTAGTATGATAGTGTTTTGAAAACATAATACAACTAATTTGACTCGATGAAAAAAAATCACGAACTTATCTCTAAAAAATTCTTTTAACGAGTAAAAACCAAACTAAAATACATGCGATCATTCTGACACCAAACATGTAAACGCATGTTTTTGGGATCAAAACATAAAGATGGAAAATTTTGGAAGTTGGCTAATACTTGTCAAATAAAAAAAACACACAACACATACACAAAGACACACACTACAGAATACTTCGCCGTTGGTTAATATTTTGTCTTGCTACTGCTCCGTTGGTGCCACGATGGTACTTCCTCCAATTTGGGTTTTATTTACCAGCAAAGAGATTTAAAAGAATTAAGTATAGAGCGGACATTAGCAATAATGTCATACAAAAATTTTGATCCCGAACATTTTCGATTTTGACACAAGAATGCTACCTGACAAGCGGGCGTATGACACTAGACAGAACGATTTGTTACTAAGAAGTTACAAGTATTTGGATTACGATTTTCTTCGTCTTGTCCCGTCTATCGCTCGTAAATATTTGAATGTCTTTGTTTACCAGTGATTTTGCAGTTCAAGCTTGTCGGATGCACACGAATGCAAACTTTAACATTTTTAATAGTACCTAATGCGATATAGGTCAGACGACACATTCATATTTCAGTTCGTATCCTAAGCGTAGTCGTTTCGTTACCATGAGTGTATAATAAGGACATCAATTTTCGGTCACAATGGGCATTACCAAAAGTGATTGATACAGTCCGGTTATTGCGAATAATATCGATAATGGATGAAACATTATTTGGGGGTGACAATAGTAGAAGAATTATTAATAAAGACTTTGCCTGTTTATGAGTATAACGCTATTTTAAGTTATTTTATATTACAGGTTGTATCACCATCAGTGATAACAAAATTTTTTTTTTTCCAATCGTCGCTTTGGGGGACCGCAATAACCTCGTCATCTCTACCTAGCCTTTTCCCAACTATGTTCGGATTGGTTTCCAGTCTTACCGGATGCAGCTGAATACCAGTATTGTATATTGAGCGACTGCCTATCTGACCTCCACAACCCAGTTCATCATCATCCATAGCCCGAACTTACCCACTGCTGGGTATAGGCCTCTCTTTTCTTACCAGCCGCATCCAGGTAGTACTGGGAAATACGATACCCCTTGGTAAGGCTGGTTATCAGACTATATCGGGCCACTGACTACCTATAACGACTGTCAAAGATCTAGAAATGACAGCTGGGACCAACGGCTTAACGTGTTTTCCGAGACACGGAGGAAACTCGATAGAACCTATATGGTTTCTTTATCCGTCTTACAAACCATGAATGCGTTTTCATTTTGTAGAGCCGTAAAATTATGATTCGATAATTCGCGGCATGTGTGTGTTCACCAGTGATGCACCCTCACCACAAACATATCGACATGTTGTGTGTGTCGAATTCTGCACACGTGCGGTGCAGAGCCGACCCTGATTGGCAGCACAATGCCGGGATCGCACCCCTATTTTTGATTTTTTGGGTACGCGATATGCGAAAAATCAATAAGCTATGTTTTTTTTTACTTAAGTGTGCTACGAGGTCGTATTGTTATGTAAATATTTTGCGGGACAACCACATGTGTTTTTGATTGTGTAGTGTATTATTTGTGCTTTCGATATCGTATAGTTGATTACGGGTTCCAGTAACTGGGTTGTGCAGGTCAGATAGGCAGTCGCTTCATGTGAAATACTAGTACTCAGCTGCGTCCGGGTAGACTGGAAGCCGACCCCAACATAGTTGGGAAAAGGCTAGGCAGATGATGATGATAGATTCATTGATTTGTCTTGTTTATGGCTTACTATAATAAAGTTCTGAGGGTGTTATCAAGTTTAGGCGAAATATATGGTTATTGTGTAAAAGCACGCAAGGCCACAATATGTCTGACTACGTTGGACAGGTTCACAATTATAATTATGCTTTACTCTGTTTTTTAGAATCGGTCAAGACTCACGAACAACTGCCACAATTTGTAATAAACTAGACTTAATTACATCAGGTGACACATTTGTAATATGTTTGTTCATGTACTTAAAAACATCTTCTTAAATCATTTCGTAAACAGATGGGTGCGGGGCCGATCCTGGACGGAATCTTAGACTATGTTTCATTATTGTATGCTTTAATAGTAACAATGAGAGCGAGGGCGCACGAGTGCACATGTGCACTTTAATATGCACTATGATATTGTATCTTGGAAACTTCAAACTTGTCTACTTACCTATGATAAATATGTTATTAAAAATAGTAAATTATGCAACTAGTGAATAAAGGACGGATTTAAAGCGAGGGCCGTAGATGAGTCACGAGCAAGTGAAGGATTCTAATGATTGAATCACGAGCGCAGCGAGTGGTTCAACTGTTAGAATTCTGAACGACGCGAGTGATTCATAGCCCTCGTTATAAATTCGTACTTTATTCAGGAGTTGCATACTATACTTTATATCATGACTACGAGAAAAGACATAATTTAAGCAAAAATAGATTTTTTTTCTATAAAGGCAGCAAAGAACACAAAACAGTTTTTAATGCCAAACTCCTTGTCGCAAATATCGACCAATCAAATCTCGAGAATTTATTTGCACCAAAGAGTTTTGAATTTCGAATCTTAGCGCAAAGAGTTTGTGTAAGCATTGAAATAGAGACCGGATATTTTTTGTGTTCCAAATTCAAACACCAAAATAGTGAATAAAAACAAAACAGTGAATAAAAGGCCTTTTTATTCACTGTTTTGCGTGAATAAAATAAGCTTTTTAGAGTAGGTATGGTATAAAATTTATTTTCATCCCCCCATCTCGGAAAGAGTATTTTTGCTCTTCGATATCTGAGTGTAAAAGTCGTTTTTATCCTCTAGAGGATAAAGTAAATTGAATTTAGAACATCGTGTGCACTAAGTTTGTGAATTCAAAACATCTTTAAACCTATTTACTTCTACCTCCATGGTGCCGAATTTATCATAGGTACAACCTTTTTTAATTTGTTAAAAACTCAGACTCGGAACCTTCTTGGTGTACTTTTATAATTTGCTTTGCGCGCGCCATTTTCTTGTCAGGTCAATTGTTAAAACCTTAGGTTAAAAACAAGTGAAAAACGTAAAATAAGTGGTTTTGGCGACCAAGAAGTTTATTTGACGCCAACAGAATTGACTGAAACTGTTAATAATGCGCAAATGAGCTTTCTCCCTCAACAATCACGCGAGAAGGATTTGAAACAGTACGATATTAAAAAAATTGAAAAAAAATAGGTAGAAAATGCCCAAGGCATTAAGTCCGCCTTTGTACAGTTTTTACTTGTGCATAAAGTTTTAATAAATAAATAAATAAATATTACACTCAACTTAACTAACTGTAGCAACGTTACTTTAATTTTTTCTTAATTGTACCTAAGTATTATTTGTTATAATCTAAAGATTATTCTGTAATACTTACCTACCATAATGTAGTAGTTAACACCTAAACTGAAATAAAAGTAAAAGTATCTTGTGATTGTAAATGTTTTTTTTTTTCATTTAGTCATTTCCTCGCTGAGGTGGGATGAAAAGTTACGTGTTGCACTCGAGTGCAAAGATTTTTCACCTCGTGCTCTTTTGATTCCCTCGCTAACGCTCAGGATTCTAATTTTTGAATCACTCGCTGCTCTCGTGACTCAATTTTAGAATCCTTCGCTTGCTCGGTTATCAAAATTGAGCACGCGGTTAAAAAGCAACTTTGCACTCTTGTATAACAAAGAACTATTCTTTTGTTATGGAAGAGCGGAGTCTTCTAATACAGGCATTGTTTGCTTAATTAAAAGAAGGCTCCAATCATAAACTATTTGTTATAATGTTGAAAAACATAATGTTAAATAAACAATTTTGAATTTGAATTTGAATCTTGAGTCGATGGCTAATTTTCGCTGAGATTGGTCTGATTTCTTGTTTCGAAAAAAACTATATGGAGGGGGGGGGGGGGGGCGAGTTGGGCACAGAAGAATCATGTAAGTATTGAATACGGGTAACCGTTTCTGCGTCGGTGTTCCATCCACCATAATATTAGCGTAATTTTCCCAAAACGTACCTACCCAGATCAAAATGTAAATCTTTCCGAAATAATTGTAAAGATTTTGGAGATCTTACTCCGAATTTTTAAATCTTTCTATGTATACTACGTATATATTATTAAATATAATTCCCTTAAGGGACTGATTTTTATGGTTCCGTACCTCAAAAGGTAAAAAAGGAACCCTTATAAGATCACTCTCTTGTCCGTCTGTCCGTGTGTCACCACCGATTTTCTCAGGAACGGGTGGACCTAGCAAGTTGAAATTTATACCAGATAGGTATTTAGGTCTATAGTCCAAAAATCAATGCCCTGAGTCAACACGAAAGCATATGGGCAAGTTGAGATTTTCGCGTAAACTTGTAAGAACCAAAATTTTCATTAACTTTTTATTTTTCGGAATTGTCCTTTTATTTGTGCTGTTAGACCTTGCTTTTAACCAAAATTGACAAATCTAGGTTAACCGGAAGTACCGTATAGGTTTTGGGTCGAAAACTTATGTGGTAGTTCCCGTTAACCTAGAATCATGAAATTTGGCGAGAAGCAATGTCTTACAGCACATGTAAAGGGAAAAATCTGAAAACCGTAAATATGTAGTTTAATAACAAAATACCTACAAGATTATACGGAACCCTCGGTGCGCGAGTCTAAATCGCACTTGGTCGGTTTTACTGAATAGTGATAAACCAAACTTAGAATTTTCGATTACTTTAATGTATTTAACTGAGTAATGTGGGTTGGACATTGGTGTGTGTGCCCGCCCCAACATGTTGCTTCTCCATTGATTGCTACTTTGCAGCTTGATAGCTTATGTGCCGCATGTAATTGTCCCAGAAACCATTTCACATGTGGGGTTTGTGAGCCACCCCCAACATACTAAACGGCCATTTCATCCCCATTATCATAGGCCTGTTCTATCCCACGCTGATTTTGGAAACGATAAAAGTAATATAACACGCCACCCTCAAAACATCGAAATATTTGTTAGAACTAGTGCCGCTTGTGATACAGGTTCATACTAGTACATTGTTTCTTGGATTTACATGCACTTTACAATTTATTATTTTATTTTATTTAGGTAATTATTTGTTAATTCCTTCATGAATTGATTTATTTATTAAATATTTTACCATTAACACTGAAAACGGGATATTTACCTTTCGCCATTGGTTGATTGCCTGCGGTCATCCCGCAGTGAATCATGGCGATTTGACCGACACTATACAATTGCGAAACACCTATACACAATCACAAACCAAAGAATTTTAAAGGAAACTCGTAATAAGGAAAAAATATCAAAAATACGTCTGCTCTATTATTGCGAACGTAAATACGAACAAAATGCATGTGCAACCTTAATTCACACAGGCGCGTTTTTGCGTTTCCGAGTTTCTGGGTCCTGCGATATTGCGATATGAGTTTTTAGTACGGGGGTGGTATCTGCTAACGAGAGGTTTTCCCCATGTAACTCCTCTTTGATGAGTGAATATAAATGTGCAAAAAAAAAAAATGTTGCTTATTAGACTTTAAACTTTAATTGGTACAATTGAAATAATTCTAACTTTATTATTACTATATGAAAAAAATATTCAAAGTGAAGCATTTTTTCTTTGAAATTTCGTAACTACTCTTTAGACGGCATTAAGTTTTAGATTTTTTTTTAACACAAATAATTGTCACGTTTTTCTTCACAAACTGTACAATTGGAATTTTGATCTAATTATTTATTAGGCTACAATTAAATAAAAACCACTCATTTCGCACTATTCGGCCCGCAGCGACCTAACAACCACTTTGTAGTGCAAGCTGATTAGAACTTTATTCTAACAGCATTTCAAACGAAGTTTGAACCACCACAAACAGAGCTGCTAATGTAGCAGATACCCCAGATTAGGATGCAGAAACTGTGCTTTAACCTTGATTAATATTTGAGTAGTTACTTCTGTAGGTCATTGCTGTTCGATAAAGATTTTTCTCGTAACAATAGAGAATCCTAAAAGAGGGTAATCCAGCCAAACAAAACCGCAAACAAACTCTTGTCGAAATAAAACCAGTACATGTGAGGCACCTTCTGTCCCACCGCAGGGGATCAGCGAGAAGCGAGTAATTTACCCTACCCCACCCGGTTTCCGAATGACCTGAAATTTTGCATACACGTTTTGCTTCGATGACAATTAATTATAGTAACACACTACTAACTGCCGCCATTCTAATTCTCCCAAAGATGGCGTACTATTTATTTTTCATCATGCATCAAATAAAAGGGTTTGCTGAGGAAAATACGAGAGATAAAACGACGTTACTTTGATCTGAAGCGTGTTTTTTTTAAGTATATAGGTACCTAACTCATTTGTACATTTCTTGAGCAAGATAACTGTCCATAGCTAGTCGCTTCCTCGCCAACGGTCGTACTGGTCCCTAGCTGCCTAAAGCTGGATATTTTCTATATTGATTGAGTTGATACGTAATCCCTAAACCCTGGACACGGATCATTAATCTATCGAGGGGATCGCTCCGGAGCGAATCTGTCGATGGGATTAATTCTGTGGAGCCGATTCGATTTCTGATAACAGAAAGATTATAATTAGATACAGGGCTGTTGTGGCGAAATTAAATTAATGTTTTGTGTGTACTTCGACGGGTAGCATTAGGTAATTCAGTAAACTTAAGTGGAAATACCAACTGATGTTACTGGCTTGCGGAGGTTAGATAGGAAGTCGCTTCATGTTAAATATTCGGCTGCATCCAGTTAGGGACCATCCATAAATTACGTCACACGAATTTTATGATATTTTTACCCCTTCCCCGTCCTTGTCACATTTGTAAGACCGGGGGGTCCCCCCCCCCGCCATCGTGTGACACATGTATTGCAATTTTACATCTACAAATTAATCATATCATAACAGTTCTGAAATTAGTTTTGTTTCGATTTAAATTTTTTGTAAAGTTAACATCGAATGAAACATTTCAAAAATTTAACAAAACTTAAAACGTTAATTATTTTTATTAAATATTCAGACTTATAAAGATTGGAAAAATGATGATGACTGTGTTTTTTCAGTTACGACGGCAGCATTTTCTTACCTTTTCAGAAACCCAGATAAACCCGCAAAAACTATAAAGTAATTTGACACAAACAAAACAAACCCTTTGTCTTGTATGTGTTATCGGCAATCTGAAAATCCGGTATTCAGGGTGTTTTTACAACCGTTAAAAAACCTACCTTGTTTATAAGCATCCTATAGAACGCCTAAAATGTTCAGACAATGAATGTTTAATTTATTCCTTGCTTTGCCTCTAAGTCCTTAATCCACAACAGTAAAAAGCCTTAGGCCTGGACTCCACTATAGCGGAGACGAGCGGAGATGTGCGAAGCGGAGAAGAGAGCATGCAGATGCGTAAAGCTAGGGTGTATCCAGTGAAGCTGTGCGGAGATGTGCGAAGCGGAGAGGAGTGCTGATGCGTAAAGCTAGGGTGTATCTAGCGAACCTGTGCGGAGATGTGCAAAGCGGAGAGGAGAGCAGATGCGTAAAGCTAGGGTGTATCTAGCGAACCTGTGCGGAGATGTGCAAAGCGGAGAGGAGAGCAGATGCGTAAAGCTAGGGTGTATCTAGCGAACCTGTGCGGAGATGTGCAAAGCGGAGAGGAGAGCAGATGCGTAAAGCTAGGGTGTATCTAGCGAACCTGTGCGGAGATGTGCAAAGCGGAGAGGAGAGCAGATGCGTAAAGCTAGGGTGTATCTAGCGAACCTGTGCGGAGATGTGCAAAGCGGAGAGGAGAGCAGATGCGTAAAGCTAGGGTGTATCCAGCGAAACTGTGCGGAGATGTGCAAAGCGGAGAGGAGAGCAGATGGGTAAAGCTAGGGTGTATCTAGCGAACCTGTGCGGAGATGTGCAAAGCGGAGAGGAGAGCAGATGCGTAAAGCTAGGGTGTATCCAGCGAACCTGTGCGGAGATGTGCAAAGCGGAGAGGAGAGCAGATGCGTTAAGCTAGGGTGTATCTAGCGAACCTGTGCGGAGATGTGCAAAGTGGAGAGGAGAGCAGATGCGTAAAGCTAGGGTGTATCTAGCGAACCTGTGCGGGGATGTGCAAAGCAGAAAGGAGAGCAGATGCGTAAAGCTAGGGTGTATCCAGCGAAACTGTGCGGAGATGTGCAAAGCGGAGAGGAGAGCAGATGTGCACTGCTCACCGCGCGCCGCTTACAGCACACTGCCCACGTCTTTTCTCTTCTCTGAAGTGCGCCGAGTGTGGAAGCTGACCTAAATAACTGACTGACTGACTAAAAAAATATGATTCTATTTAATCCGTCAGTTAGATTATCGAAATATATTGGATACGTGTTTTTTGTTTTATCAAATTAATAAAAGTTGACGAAGATAAAACGCGTCAAAGATCATGTGTGGGGGCTTGTAACGTCACATTTGAGTAAAAAATGTACTCAAATGTGACGTCACGCGAGTTTTCGACGCACTGTATCGTCTTAATTTTTTATTTACTTGAAAAAAGAAAAAATATGTGTCTAATATTTTTTGGAAATCTATCTGAGGGACTAATTAGATTTTTTTGTCATCTACCCTATTACAAGTCATCTCCTCTCCAGTCTCAACCGTTTCCACTAAAGTTAAGCGCACACGAGAAGTGTAAATAACAAAATTCTATTGGTGGTATACAACACATCTCTCTTCTTGTCTCGTCTCCGCTTCGGTGGAGTCCGGCCCTTAATGATACTTTAAGCAGTGTTTAAACTAAAAGCAAAGAAAATGTTTTATGTCTTTGTTTCAAGCTTGCCAAGAACAGACGGTAATTTGTCTGTAATTTGAAGTTTATGTTAAAACTTAGCAAATTGCTATATCTAAACGATGAACATAAAAATGAAATATGATGAATTTGCCGCACGAATGCTAATTTTATGTGCGAAGACAACTTTAATAACTAGTTGTAATAATTCAATTTTTCTGCACTTTCTTAAAAGTATATATGCATAATATTTTTTTATCCGACTGCGAGACAGTCAAGACTTCTATCTTTGTTTCATCATCATCTGCCTAACCAGTTCCCAACTGTGATCCCACCTCCACAACTGCTTTTAGTCTGGTTTAGTTAATTCTTTATACAGTGTGTCAATTGACTCGTCTAGTAAGCCTTAGTGCGTATACACGTAGTACGCTGGCTGTCATAAATTGTCGGCGCTCATAGTTAGAGAGCCCACGAAACTAAACCTAGTTCGATAAGACTCCCAGATGATATAATATATTTAGTCACGCTATTCACGGGGCAACACGAAATAGCGATACTGCAATGCAAAAAACCTGGAGGCGCTATTAAAAAAAAAAAAACTATACTGGCCTGCAAAAACAAGTAACACACTTTTAAAATTGCAATAACTTTTTAAGTTCACAAGAAAAATTCTTTCGAAACAAAAAGGACTCGAAAAATAGTTTAATTTTGTCTATAGTTTCAAAGAAAGCTGATAAAAATTGCTATAAAACGTTTTTTATTTTAAATCTCTAACTTCAATTTTTTTTATCCAATGAAATTTTAAAAGGGTAGTACTTATTTTTGCAGGTCAGTGTATTTATAGATCATACAAAAAATTGCCGCCGGTTTTTTTTTTCATTGCAGCATCACCGTTTCGTGTCCCCATTAATAACATGGCTAATTATTTATTTATATATCATCTGAGAGTCATGTCGAACTAGGTTTAGTGTCGTGGGCTCTTTAACTATAATCGGCGCCGACCTGCCAGCACTGACAACCAGCGCTCTACGTGTATACGCCCTTATTTTCAATTTGTAAGTAAACATATTTTTGTGAGCTATATTATCCATATATCTATATTGTCCTAACTGGGTTGTGGAGGTCAGATAAGCAGGCGCTCCATGTGAAATACTGGTATTCAGCTGCGTCTGGTTAGACTGGAAGCTGACCCCAACATAGTTGGGGAAAGCCTAGGCTAGATTATGATGACGGTGATATTGATGCTTTAAATTATTTTAATTTAATCATTATTTTATCACACAATAACCTTGTAGTTTACACTGCTGTGTTCTAGGTTTAATTACAAAGAAATGGTCACATTTTTAAGCATTCTCATGTACGTAACTAGATACCTAATTTATTTCGAGCACGTTCAAAGTTTATCGCTAAAACGACACGGGTCCGATACAACAAGATTTGACGGGTTCCAGGTCACAATATCGAAGTTATTTTCCTAAAAAAATGTACGCAGTGCGGACCACTGGAAAAGTTGAGGCATGTATGAAGAAAATCGTTTACAATTTTTTTTACCTTTTTTTTCCAATATGGAATATAACCTAAATATATGTATAGAAATGAATAAGTTTGGGGACTATTTTAATTCAAGCATTTTTCTTTCTCATCCAGTCGATTACAAGTCTCTTTTTTTTTCGTTTTGTATGGAAATATTTTTTTTATGAAGATGATGGAAGTATGTGAAGTATGTTCAGTTTGATGGTCTGTACTTTGTATCGTCACCGATACAAATAAATAAATGGAGTGTCTGTTTGTAATTCCAAAATAACATCTATTTACTAAAAGCAGAAATATATATATACATATACAGGCATATATATATACAGGCTGAATTTTCCAAGTGGGCGTGGATGGCCAAACTACACCTCTTTTCAAACATGCTGAATATAGTCTTTTTTAAACTTTCACGATTAGAACACATTATAAAACATAATATGTAAACGGGTATTTTTCGCGAATTTTACCTTTAATAAAAGCCCGACGTTTCGATCGGATTGCACCAACGGTGGTCGCGGGAAGACTGAAGTATTGGAGGTACCGCCACAGCAAAGCGAAGGTGTTTAATCAACTACCCTCACTATCTTCATAAATGTTAATTAGGGCCGGTTCACACTTTTAGGGGAAAGCACACTACACTAACAGTGTCCGCATACTGAGATGATTTCACTTGACGAGTACACTTAGTGATCACTGGATTCCAAGCGGAAGAGTCTGAAGCCGTCTTCGCGATTGAAAATTCGGATAATTCTTGATCTCAATCGCTTCCCGAACCATTCCGAACTATTCTCTTCTTTTTCCATGTTTTATAATATGCTGAATATACCGCTTCTTCAAATTTGCACACATTTTCATCCTTATAGTCCTGCAAATAAATGATTAAAGCCTATAGAAGCTGCGGGACTATTCGAAAGAGATACCGTGGCCCCGGAACACAAAGGGCGATGAAGGAACATGGATGGGTTTTAGTCAGTAAAAGTCTGACACTCCCTCCTGCTCAGCCCAGAGCGGGAGAAGTCATTTGATGATTTCCCATCCGGAAAAAAAAAAAAAAAAAAAAAGCCTATAGAAAGTCCTCAGTCATGCATGACAATCTATAAAGTTCTAGATCTTCAAGTCATTCCCTTGAATTCGTTGCCAACAGTAGAGACACACAAAAGCTGACAGCTTACTACAATTTGTCATCGAGACATATTGTATGATTGTTTGGTTTTGTATAAAAGCTTATGTTCCTTTTCAGTAGTTTCATAGAAACAGTTACAACAAAGACGAGTAGATATAGGATATTGGATATGTTGCGCAAATGGAAAATAATGATTGATTGATGAGCGACCGCAAGAAATATGAACCTATTAGCTTATGCCGCCCGCGTCTAATTCGGTGTTAATCACACGGGATCGTACTATCGGGATAAACGTATCCTATTATGTTATTCCAGGTTATAAAGTATCTATGTGCCAAACACCCAAATTCGTTCAACCGTTTTTGCGGAACAAGGAACAAACGCCCATGCATCATTAGAAACTTTTGCATTTATAATAGTAGTAAGATTTACAAAATCAGTCAAATCATTAGTACAACTTCCTAAATTCTTAACACCCTAACGCCCATTTCATGTAATCATGATATTTTAGTCATGACAAAATAGAATTACTTATGCATATTTTAATAAAAAATTATAATACACCTAAATAGATATTTATCACGGTCGGAAATCAATCAACAATCATCATTCTGATCCGGGGCTGCGGGACTATTCGAAAGAGATACCGTGGCCCTGGAACACAAAGGGCGATGAAGGAACATGGATGGGTTTTAGTCAGTAAAAGTCTGACACTCCCTCCTGCTCCGCCCAGAGCGAGAGGAGTCATTTGATGATTTCCCATCCGGAAAAAAAGAACATCATTCTGACACTGACTTCAGAACATCAAATCGAAAAAAAAAAGATGAAGAATACCTACTAAAGGCTCATCATTCATCATCATTTCAGCCGAAAGACGTCCACTGCTGGACATGGGCCTCCCCCAAAGGGGGATTTTTGCAATAATCGCCACGCTTGGCAGGCGCCAAGCGTGGCGATTAGCGATTATTGGCGAGGGTTGGCGATCGCAGTGCGGTTGTTACAAAAGCTCAGAGAACGCTGCTACCCATTCTCTGATAAGTCCTTTAGTCGCCTCTTACACTAGAGGCTCACTCCTGCGTAACCCTTTGAGTATTAGAGGCTTGATGTTTTGTAACTTACCTTACCTTATCCTAACCTTAGTTACAAAATCCCACAAAAACTCTATCTTTACCAGCATAATACCAGTTAGTTATTAGCTCAATAACTCACGACGCTGGCTCGTTATCGACCGCCTTCAGCTGAATAGGCACTAGACACGAGATGATTTGCTTGAAAGATTAACTGTAATCTAGATTTCCAATATCTAATGGCCTGTATAAACGATGAACGGACTGTGTGAAGGATGATATGGCACCAAAGGAGGTGTCTGATGAGATGACGAGTAATAGAGAATAGAATAGAATACTCTTTATTATGTACACCATAAAAATTACAGATACAAATATAAAACATTTTACAAGGGGTGACACAATACTTCGTGGAGCACTTCCGACGTTTGGCCCCCAAACTGGAGCGGACAGGGGCTGCCTTCAGGCGGCTCCTACCCAACCTGGGAAATGAAATGAAATGAAATTTATTTATTTGCCAGAATATAGGTGCTTACATGATAATTGGTAAAATAATTTTAGTTTCACTATATTCGACTTATCAGTCGTGCAAATATTTCTAGTACATGCATAATAATATCATTAAATTACATCAATGTCATTAATGTCATTAGTCAAACACAATATACTCATCATTGTCATAATAGAATTTACAGCAGTCTTGCTTTGATTAATATTAGTTAGGAATAATGTTCATTATAGAATATATTAAATTAAGTAGTTAGTAAATTAGTTATTATTGGTAATATAATTATATCTCACTGTCACGACAATTCATCAATGTATTAATTAATTTATAAATAATGACAATTTACAATTTAAATAAGTCTTCGTTAATTTATTTACATCATATCTGTTTCAAATTTAAATAATCATCTATTGAATAAAAACATCTGTCACAAAGCCAATTGGTTAAAGTTCTACTAAATTCTAAGTTATTCATTTTTCTTATTTTTACGGTAGTTTATTATAAATTTTCACCGCCATGGTGTAGCAGTTTCTGTCACATAATTTTAATCGGCTACGAGGTACTACCAGAGGTTTTTGTACAATTTTGCTTTTAAATTGGGCCTTCTCATCCTGCTCAAAAAGTGATAGGTAGTTTGTAACGAATTTACACATTTCGAAAATGTATAGGGATGGAAGTGTAAGTAGACGCTTGTCAGTGAACACTGGCCGGCACGAATGATAAATAGAGAGAGAGAGACATGAGACCAAAGATTGACCTTATGCATTTTTTCTGGGCTATAAAAGCGCCTGATCAATAGTAGCTTCTTTAGTCAATAAGGTGGTATCATCTGCGAATAATACAGTGTACTGATTCGTTGATTCTGGCAATTCGTTTATATATGCTAGAAATAATATCGGAGCTAGCACAGTCCCCTGTGGTACGCCATAGTGATTCGTTAAGTATGGGGACCTATAGGTTACCTGAGTGTTAGTCTCTGGATGCATTTTTACAATCTCTGTGCATTGTTTTCGACCCCTTAAATAACTTTCAAACCAATTGTAGGCAGGGCCTCTTATGCCGTATTGTTCTAATTTATTCAATAATTTATCATGGCATACCATATCGAACGCTTTGGTCATATCCAAAAACACAGCTATTGGAATTTCTTTTTTGTCTACTGAACTAAGAATTTCTGTTATTAATTTAAAACATGCCAATGTAGTGGATTTATTTTTAATAAAACCGTTTTGCTGTTTATTTATTACTCCATTTTTTTAAAAAAAAATTCACATGCCTAACACACATTACTTTTTCAAATATCTTGGAGATAATCGGTACCAAAGTAATGGGTCTGTAATTCCCCGCTTCTGTTTTCGAACTCTTTTTATGTAGTGGTTTTACGACGGAGAATTTTAGAGCATCAGGAAAGGTTCCGTTTTCTAAGGACAGATTTATTAAATAGGTCAATGGCTTTGGTACAGCAGATATATTGTCCTTTAATATTCGAGTTGTAATACCATCATACCCTGCTGAGTTCGTATTTCGTAACTCCATTATTATTTTATAAACGTCCACATTATCAACTGGTTCAAGATAGATGGAGTTTGCTAACCTTCTTCCCATTTTTGGTTTGTTTTTTGGGTGCTCGATAGATTTTGGTTTCGCGATGTTTATGAAGAAGTTGTTGAAATATGTTGCAATGTCACCTCCTTTGTCCAAGATGCGTTTTCCATCCGAAATTTCCTTGATTTCATTGGTTGCATTGTTTTGTTTTAGACGTTCATTTACTATTTTCCATGTGGCTTTACACTTGTTTTTAGCTTTTTCTATAGTATTTTTATTTTTACTGCTTTGAATATTGGCAACACATTTTCTCAATATTTTACTATATGTAGTGTATTTTAGCTTGTTTTGTCTATTTTTGTTTTTGTAATATTCGTTTTGTAGTTTTCGCTTAGTTACAAAAGACTTTTTCAAGCCTTTTGTAATCCATTTTGGGTTTGTCGAGTTTTGGTTCATTTTGACTTTTATCAGTGGGAAACACAGATTAAAAAACAGACAGATATCGTGATGAAACAAAGAAAACGCTTTATTTACGTCTGTTTCATCAAAGATTTCTGAAAAAAACATATTACTTAGGTAATAATTAAACTTTTGCAAGTTATCCATACTTACGTCTCTTTTATAGACAAACCAATGTTGTTTAACAAGATTTCTTGCTTTTGTTTCTATTGACAAAGTTTGCCCCGTGTTGTGATCAGAGAGTCCTAATTCGTGAACCTTCCCCTTCGCATCTTTTATATCACTAATTATATTGTCAATACTTGTTTTTTGTCGAGTTGGTTCATTTATATGGAATTCCAAATTATAATTGTATAGAATACTGATAAATTCATTTTTATTTTTAGTGTCAATTAGAATGTCAATATTAAAGTCACCGCATATTATATTATTATATTTATTATCTTTGTCATGTATCCTATTTAGCACTATTTGCAGTTTCCTAAGAAGTATGTTCAAGTCTGAATTTGGAGTTCTATACACACAAAATAAGTTAATGCCATATTTTTGTAGTCTTATATATTTCATGATGTTTTTCAAGAGTAATATTATCTAACCATGTTATGTTTTCGTATTCAATGTCTTGCTTTATTAGAATGCAAACACCGCCACGTCTCTGATCTTTCCTGGAGTAGTAACTCGCCAATTTATAAGATTTTAATCTCATGTTTTCTTCATCTCCCGATTTAATAAATGTTTCAGTTAGACATATAAAGTCTACCATACATTGTTTGTCTCGAAGTAAGTTAAGTGCCATTTCAATATCATCGGATTTATTTATAGCACCAGCAATATTCTGATGAAAAACGACATGGTTTCCATGAGCTGTTTTAGGTACGAAAAAAGGTTTCGTCTGCCATATTACCTATGATGCTATTAACGTGAGAAGCGTCACTCGAATATTGTTTTATAAATGAGTAATTCGTTTGTGTACTCTGGTTTTTTGTACACAGCCTATTTGATTTCCAAACCTTAGAACCATGTGACAAAAAGGTTTTGTCATAGTCTAATTGATCTAACATCGAGTTTATTTGATAGCATAGCGATGAAAAACTGTGATATTTTGCGATAAATGAACATTCTTTACCCTGTCTACAGATAAGATGTAACATTTCATTCATTTTTGTTTCTTTAGAGCAGATGTTTTTATTCACACCTAAAATAATAACAGGACAATTAATTGATTTCAGAAACAAGCACAACTCTGTCACCATTTTTAGAGTATTATAATCATTTTGTCCTACAGATATAATTAGGGGAGGGAGGGCCAAACGCCTCCTGCCGGAGGCTCTACGCGGGAGTCGTGCGGTCCATGGCCCTTTACGGGGCCCCGGTGTGGGCGCGTTCATTGAGGCAGCGAGCCGCCAACTATTTGAACGCGCCCCAAAAGGTGGTGGCCGTAAGGCTAATCCGGGGGTACCGCACGATCTCCCGCGAGGCGGCGAGCCTCCTTGCCGGATTGCCGCCATGGGATCTGGAGGCGATAGTCCTCGCGCGCCTACATGAGTGGCGCGCGGAGGCGCTACGCCGGGGGGAAACTCCGCTGCCGCGGCAAATTGTCGCTCAGCGGACGGACTTCCGGCGTGATCTCATGGCGACATGGAGAGAGCGACTGTCGCAACCCCGTGCAGGGCACGCCACAATAGTGGCGGTAAGTCCCCTCTTTGAGGAGTGGCTGGAGAGACGCCACGGCGTCCTCACCTTCCGCCTGACGCAGGTTCTTACCGGACACGGTTGTTTCGGTAAGTTCCTGCACCGAATCGGGCGGGAGGAAACGTCCGGGTGTCACCATTGTGAGGATCGACCGGAGGACACGGTGGAGCACACTGTGGAGGTGTGCCCCGCTTGGGAAAAACGATCTTTTAAAGACAACCTTTGGATTATTTAGAGAAGTATGGAAGAAGGAGAAGAGCAGCGGTGGCCTAGTGGTGGTGGCCCCGACTTACGAACAGTAAGTCGTGGGTTCAAACCCAGGCAGGCGCATTACTTTGTGTAATTTATTTCATCACCACTGCTCTTAAAACGGTGAAGGTGTCCTTCCCGTCATTGCGATTTCTTATGTTTTGCACCAAACCTGGAAACCTTCTAGTTACGGAGATATCGGAGGTCAAAGTTCCAACTTTTTCACAAGTATTTTTTTTAAATACAAGTTTTTAATATTATAACTTTACTTACTTTAATGTATCTAGAATGCTTGGTTGACGGCTAGTGAAGAGTCGGTCAACACCTTGTATAAGGCTAATAACTCGAGACGCTAGCTCGTTATCGACCGCCTTCAACAGAGTAGACACTAGACGCGAGATTACTTGCTTGAAATATTAACTGTATCCAATATCTGATGGCCTCTATGTAGACTTAGGGTAAATCCACACCAAAGTAGCTTTTTGCACAGCAACATTTTGCAACATGATGACAAGTAACAAATAACATTTACGGTTGCTGTTTTCAATAACTTTTTATTATCCGTTGAAAAGGCCTCCTGGTTTAGTTTTACTGTTTGCCGACGACATTGTGGTGGTTGCCGAGAGAGGCATAGAGGCCCAGACCAGATTGGAGGTGTGGTGGCAAAGACCGGAGAATTTTGAGCTGAAATTGAGTAGAACTAAAACGGTATACTTATTTTGCGTTTTCAGCAGCCGGTCTATGGCCAGAATGCCTAGTTCTGAGCTGAAATACAAAGGTTTTTTTACAATAAAAAAGTTGACCCCCCCTCTTAACTTCGAAAATTGTTTTATTCTTATAGATTACAGAGACTACAGAGAGGGATTAATTGTTCTATTCTTATAGATTACAGAGAGGGATTCATTGTTCTATTCTTATAATTACAGAGAGGGATTAATTGTTCTATTCCTATAGATTACAGAGAGGGATTCATTGTTTTATTCTTATGATTACAGAGAGGGATTAATTATTCTATTCTTATAGATTACAGAGACTACAGAGAGGGTTTAATTGTTCGATTCTTATGGGCTTCTGCCTATAAGAATTCTATGGACTAAGATAACATGGTAAACTCTACTCTCAATATTGTGCGTACAAACTTACATTTCAAATTGAAATGTATCCGAGAACATGTTTTTCAACAACCACGTTATGTTCGTTCTTGTCGCTAAATATTTTATTATTCATCCCGACTACGGAACCCTTTTTACCATGGCCGGTTTTTTTAATAAAAGAGAAGAATTACTCAACTAACCTCAGTTATTGATCGTAAAACGTCGGCTGTACATCCGCTTAATTTTCCTCAAAGTTTCTTATAAATAAGTTATGCTGTAAAATGTTCAGAGCCTGAAATAGACATGCATCCAAATAAACCGCAATGCGCATAGTACAATGTTTTCTAGCTTTGGGTTGACCTGTATGCTTTCTCAGTCTATAATGTTCCCACTGCTGGGAGACAGCTAGGCCTTCTCGCTATGGGAGGGAGTGGGAGGGCTTATGTACGAGGAAACGGAAAGAAAGTTGTTTACATATTTTTTTCTTTAAAGAAAAATAAATATTTAAATAATTAAGTACACTACTTTGATACAAACTATAACTCTAAATAATAATAAAAATATGTACAAGTAACAAAACGGTTACGGGGCGTCAAAAAATTCGTCCACATCGCTGTTTACATAATTATTGAATAAATAAATTATTTTTGTAAATCGCGTGACTTTCGTTTCGAAGTTCAAAGTTCAAATTAATTCAAGTCAGTATTGCGATTATTTTTCTCGTAAAAACAATGGAGTTATTTCCGATTACAATAGTATTTTCTTCGTAGAAACTACATGTAATTATGAAACTTTAATAAAAATGGAAATACTTAAAGTAACAATCTAAGGCTTGCCGCCCCTAGACAGGTGACGTCACTGGGGCAGGGGTTCAAGGACGTCTCGACGTCTACACACACAGCCAGTGCAAGTGGGGCAGAACAATATCATAATACTATAGCTAGTGAAGTCTACGATATGATGACGAGTAGACTTTCGAATATAATAATTATTGAATTATTAATAATCACTTTTTATAAGCTTTTTTTAAATTGCCTAGTTAGCTAATAGTGGTCAAATCTTGCAACCGAATTTCAATCCAGTTCCCCCCCACCGATAGAGCTAAAATTTTGCACACACGTTTGGTTCTGGTGACAATACATTTTTATGACAATCATAACTGGATCCTGCAGTCAGGATCACTTCCTCACGAGAGAACTCCTCAACGGTTAATAGCACGGACACTAAACTTTGTATACGGGTTCACTGTTCATAGATGAAGAAGACACCTAATTTCTTCTTTTAATTTTAAGAGAAGACTGGTCGGAAAAATGGTTGTACGTCTGACACGAAAGGCTACTAAATCTTTTTTTTTTTTTTTTTCGGATGTGAGTGTCAGACTTTTACTGACTAAAACCCATCCATGTTCCTTCCTCGCCCTTTGTGTTCCGGGGCCACGGTATCTCTTTCGAATAGTCCCGCAGCCCCGGCAGGCTTCGGCCCTTGCGGACCCCTTCAATGTTGCTGACTCTCTTTGAGGCGCGCGTGGAACACGAACGCGCCGTCGACACGGCCTGTCGTCATGAGACGGACGGACGGCGAGCTAGCCCATAGCTCCCCGTCCACAGGCCCGAGGCTACTGAATCTGCCGTCAGGCTTCAAACCTGGTATATTCTTGTATAACTGCTTACAGAACGGTCCGTTTTTTATAATATGAGTGGACAATGTCGCAGTAAGTCCTCTTCTTATAGCCTCATTAGTCTAAAGTCGTAAGCGAGACTTGCGGAACATGAGGTTCTGGGTTTGATTTTCAGGTCGGGTAAAGTGTTTATTGGGTTTATTATCACGAATTTCACTATAGCAGCGAGGATGATCTGTACCTAGTTGATGGCCATATGCTCGCCCCTATTAAATGAGACTTACTGGCAAAATGTGGGTGGACTATATTAGACACACCTCCAGCTAACCCTTCATTACAGGTGTGATATTATGTATTATTTTTACGAAACATATATGTTTGCATTGTATACTCTTATTCCACTAAACCATTAACCTACGAAGGCTGAGGTTTCAAGGCTGTCGTCGAGCGCGACCAAATACATACCTAATACAGAAATAAATTCTTTTATAAAGGGTGTAAAACACCTCTTAACGAAGCCGAAAGGCACTTGTTCTCCTCGTCATTGCGATCATTTTTTTGTTCTACACCATAACTGAGAACCTTTTAGTTACGGAGATATTGGGGCCAAAGTTCCAACTTTTTGACCACTTTTTTTTTTAAAACATGTTTTTAATGTGAGATTTTACTTTAACTCCACGACCCCCGTACTATTCAATCCATCCATCAGCACAATGTTTTGAGTGCGTTACATTGAGTTCTACGACAAAACACGATTTTTAACCCCAAAAAAAAAAGTCGTTTCCCAGCAATCATTTTTGCGTAAAGTTACTTACTTAAATGTATGCTTCGTGATGAGGTGGTTTACACCCTGTATGTACTTGACTACTGTATGTAAAGACTACTAGCTGCTCCGAGTTTGTTTCGAGGTTTCTTCTCAAAGTAGAATAATATGAAAACAGAGAACTAAATTAAGCAGTTTTTTAAATATGATCAAATATTAAATAAATGGATCCTGGTATTTAATACCAGTGTAAAAAATTATAATTATCACTTGCGTCGGTGAAGGAAAACATCGTGAGGAAGCCAGTATGCCTGAGAGATATTTCTCGACGGCATGTAAAGCCAAATCAGAGGCCCATGGGCATAAAAACTCTGACACCAGCAGGCCTAGCCTAGTTACAAACGATTCGTATCGATTCTCTTTCTACTATCGTAAACGTTAAGTCACGTGGTCAAAACAAGCGAATAGAAACTTCGTAGACAAGTTTACATCGATTAAAATGATAGAATGAAATGTATTCGTTTCTACAGTCGTACTCGCTACATCCCATATAAATCGTAGCCAACTTACAGTATTGACTGAAAATAAAAGTTTCTATTCGTTTGTTTCGACCACGTGACTTAACGTTGAAATGATGTCATTCCCATACATTTGGTTAGTTTTCTATTAGCGTTAACGATTGTAGATTGTCAACTTGGCTAAGCCTACAGGTTAGGCACTAACCACATGATAAAGAAAATAAAGAAATGTAAAATATTGATCAAACCGGTATTGACAGATAATGTGCTGAATTATGACTGCCTCGTTGGGCTAGTGGTCACAAACATGACTGGTGAACTTGAGGTCTTAGGTTTGATTCCCGGGTCGGGCAAAGTGTCATTGGGGTTTTCCATAAAGAATTTCTCAGTTATAGCAGCCATAAAGTCTGGATTCGTGCCCGATTAATGATAATAGGCTTGGCGAATTGTGGGTGCACTATTAGGTATACTTCTGCCTAACCCTTACCGGGGATTACAGGCGTTATGACATGTACTCAAATATCAGTCAAAGTGGTGTCCGCAGCAGGTCTGGAATGAGGTTAGGTGAACTGAACTGAATGTCCAAGTCCCTGTGTTTAATGAAAAGCAATTATGATTTTTCAATCAAAGAAATAAAATAAACCTTAGTAAATATAATAAACGTTTTAATACCTTGTTACACGTCATGCGCACACTACTACAGAAATTGTAGTAATTACGTGTAGTTTATGTTATTACAAGCGGTCAAAAGAGCTCCTTGTTGGGCGGGGTTGGGCGGGCGGAATGCGTTGCCATAACATTTAATTACAATAAAATTTTAAAATATCCCTCGCTTTTTTTGTGATTCATTATTAAAATGGCCTGAGGTTTTTTTGGTAGGGAAAAGTAAAGCTATATACCTAGTGGCAACTTGATTTTTCCAGACTATGTAATACCCTTATTGTTTCGAAACATTTACCAATTGCTCCAGTGTTTCTTTTTGGGTTCCGTATCCGAAGGGTAACCAACGGGACCCTATTACTAAGCCTCCGCTGTCCGTCCGTCTGTCAGTGGGCTGTATCTCATGATCCGTAATAGGTAGACAGTTGAAGTTTTCAAAGAATTTGTATTTCTGTTGCCGTTATAACAAAAAATTATAATAATAAATTAAAAATTAAAGGGGACACGGGCGGAACCCTTCATGCGACTCGCATTTCGCCGGTTTTTTAACTTTTACGACTTATTTTCCATTAACTTAATTAATCAAATCTTAATTTCGTTGTCAACCTAAGTGAATCACCATAATTAAACGTAAAAAACATAAAATTGTCGCGATGCCGACTACTGTTATCTGACGGTCAAAATGTTTTAGCTATAAAATAAAATTTACGACCAAATAAATGGGCGAAAACTTGTAAGCCTGTTGCTTCTTTTACGGTTTTACTTAAATAAATTGTGGAATTTGGTAAAGATGTTTTATTTATTTCTTGTGAAAGATGTCTACAGACTACATAGATAAGCGGGCAACACAACAATAATAACACAGACACATTCTAATAATGTCAAAAAGTATTGGAGTGACATAAAGTATTGAAAAGCTCATAGAGCAAGATCCCAAGGCCGCCAGATATTACAAATCTTCTGTATTTCACGTAATGTTTTTGTGCTTTATAGTATCTACTAGTAATTTAAAATTAAATTCGACGTGAAGTAAATAATTAATTTTGAATAATCTTCTACACAACATATTATTATAATAAATGAAATAACACTCAGGCTGTAAGAAAAGAAGAATAAGAAGAATAATTGATTAATCCATCGTTATAGACAATTACTTAACCTAGTTTAGCATTATGACAAATCGTAACAAGTGAAATTTTAACAAAATAGTTAGAAAGCAGAGGTCCCCAAACTAGGCTGTGCCTGTATCTTGGGGGCCGGAGTTGCGTTTACATAAAATTAAAATTACAATAATTAAAAAATAATATTAAAAAAAAATTTGCGGATGGGAAATCATCAAATGACTTCTCCCGCTCTGGGCGGGGCAGGAGGGAGTGTCAGACTTTTACTGACTAAAACCCATCCATGTTCCTTCATCGCCCTTTGTGTTCCGGGGCCACGGTATCTCTTTCGAATAGTCCTGCAGCCCCGGAACTTTAACACCTACTATCTAATAATTGGCTATCGGGATAAGTAAACAGTATGCATACGTTCACAGTATATGCTAACACTTCTCGATGCCACACATTTTAGTAAGGTCTGGCGGCCCTGGGAGCTTGCGTCATTAAAGTGGATGCTCCAGGGTAGCCCGCGAAATTCAAATTTTCTTACGTTTTTTGCAGTTGGCAGGTCAGTATCAGGTTGTATGTTGATTAAAATATGATTCGCGGCTGTAACACGTATGTAGTTACAATATACTAATTTACAGTATACAATTATAATCATCAAAATCATCAATACAAAGTAATTCCTGCACCTTTATGCGCTTGGAGGGTTCCAAGCGCATAAAGGTGCAGGAATTACTTTGACCTTGAAAAAGTAATTTCTGTGGGCTACCCTGAAGCACCCACCTTAAGGCACGTTTTCTTTATCTTACTTACGTATAACTGTCAGTTAATATGCCACGTCTTGTAAATATCGGTGTTTCTATAAACAAAGTTAGCTTGAAATATCCTATCCGCATCACCTACCTGTCACTTGATTCATAGAAAAATCTACGAAAGCTTTTCTGTGACGTTTTGTTTCTAACCGTCCAGTAAGCAAAATGTCAAACAGACAGAGATAGCAACCTACCGATACCTGCGAGTAAGTTATTGAAAATGGTCGTAAGTCAATCTTAGTCACCGTTGTAGAAAAACAAAACACTCGCGATTCTTTTAACTTATCTAGTCCACAGATGTAGTCACACTGAAAACTTTACAGCTATCGATTTCTAACCAGACTTCAGCATAGCTAAGTATTCACAACGCTTCGATTCGATTTTCGATTTTCGATTCGGAAAGTCGTATGTCTATCTCGCTCGATTTCGTAATGTCAAAAAAAGATAGACATACGACTTTCCGAATCGAAAATCGAATCGAAGCGTTGTGAATAAGGGGCCAGAACGCTTCAAATCGATTTTCGATTCGGAAAGTCGTATGTCTATCTTCTTTTGACATTATGACATCGAGCGAGATAGACATACGACTTTCCAAATCGAAAATCGAATCGAAGCGTTGTGAATAGCTATGCAGGTGACCCAGCATGGCGTCTTACGTCATGGAACTCCCCTCCCCTCTTAGTTCAGTTCCAAAAAACAATTCTGACTTATAATCTTCTATTATGACCTGTCTAAAGTCATTAGTTCGTTACTTAGCCCTCCATCACTCACTGGTAACAAGATTGTCGTCTCTTCACGCTTATTTTTCAGACGGTATATTATTATTTTTTACTGGCCATTTATTCAAAGAATTACGGCTATGCAAATATTCATAATTGAAAAAAGTAAGTAGGTACTTAGTTATTCATAAAAAAGCTCATGTTTACGTAATGTAGGTAAAATATGAGTTCTGTTAAGCTAAAAGTATTCAAAGTATAGTAAGTTTTTGTAACTGGTAATTATATTATTTTTATAATTTGGGATAAGACCAAGAGACTGATGATAAATCATGATCTGTCGAATGACCAATTTGGTAGAGACACCATTGTTTAACTATTTTCTCTACTTTGTAGACAGATCATGGGATAAGGACTCTATGTTTTGTAAAATATTTAATTGAACGGTAATAAATAAACTCGTAACTAAATTAATTATCTGATCCATTAAAATTGCCTTAATTTCCGGCTTTACGACGTTCACTGATATGAATTCGATAATTAAGTATCCGGACTTTACTTACTAATTATAAACACCAAAAATAATTATGATTTTCTATGTACTAAATGAAAGAAAACATGACTAAGTATTTATCATTAATTCTAGCAACATAGAGAACAAAGAAAACCACCGAATTACCTGGTAAGTGCTTTACTCAAAATCTGCCCTCAAGGTTAGCTTGCGTAATACCTACATTAATTTAAAAATCTCATATTTTTTCCCAGGTAAATGCCTACCTACTAGGTAATTTACCGTTTAATAAAATGTCCGTGAGGGATGTTCTAATCACCTGCTTTATTAAATTGTCTCATTTTACATGATCTACATGGACTTGGATGTTGTTGGTAATAACTTATTGATGTTGAATATACAAAGAGTAAACGCCTTCACGAACCCTAGTAACTACGCCAAAATTTTACTGGGGACCGACTTTTTTTCAGGGTGAAATATCACGTTTTACGGTAGGACTCAATGTAACGCACTCAAAACATCGTGTTGATGGATGCATTGAATAGTACGGGGGTCGTGGAGGCAACGTTACGGTTCATTCGCACTAGTTTTACTACACGGTTCTACGGTAGAACTAATGGTTTTTTTTCCTACTAGTCCTACGATTTAAGGTGGTACAAAATCGTAGAACCACAAAAATTGAAAAGTATGTAAAAGTATGAATGAAAGGCGACTAACGAAAGGCAGTGACGAGGCAGATGTGAGTGGAAACGCCGGGAGGGGACACCTGAGAGAACGGACTGAGTGTAATAGCGTTCGGCGGAGCGTTCTGCGGGGCGGCGAGCGTCCGACAGCGCGTTCAATGAGTGGCCATAGTGCACGCTCTGCGTTCGGGTGAATACTTAGAAGCACAATACATACACAAGTTATGTTATTGGTGATACAGAAAAGTTTGATGAGTAGTACTCCCAACTCCCATCGATAAAAAGTTCATGTTTGAAGATGATAGAGATAGAAGAGTTTTTAAATTTGTTTAGTGCTAAACGCATTTAATGATTTTGTAGTGCCAGTGGATCTTACGATTCGATATTTGGTCCAAAACTATCGAGTATCTGTTCAGAATCGTGTTGAGTGGAAAAAGGAAAGGAGCCTCGCCGTTTTCCTACAGTGATACAACATAGACCGCGGGCCTGTGGACGGAGCTATGGGTTAGCTCGCCGTCCGTCCGTCTCTTGACGACAGGCCGTGTCGACGGCGCGTTCGTTTTCCACGCGCGCCTCAAGGAGAGTCAGGAAAAGGTTAGGGGTCCGCAAGGGCCGATGCCTGTCGGGGCTGCGGGACTATTCGAAAGAGATACCGTGGCCCCGGAACACAAAGGGCGATGAAGGAACATGGATGGGTTTTAGTCAGTAAAAGTCTGACACTCCCTCCTGCTCCGCCCAGAGCGGGAGGAGTCATTTGATGATTTACCATACGAAAAAAAAAAGAAAGACATCATAGGCTAAAAATACAATGTATCTAGGTATATTTGCTAGTTGGAAAGATGACTGTGGAAAGGTGGCTGGGTCAGACTGGATAGAAAAGCCAGAGGACAGAGTTTTGTGGCTCAGCCTGGCAACGGTTTCGAGTTGAGCATTAGGACTTAGCGTCTCCCAGCTTTCAAAAAGCTAGACGCAAAGGCGGTCGTTGAAAATTCAGTGTGCGATAAAAATCACCGTGCTAAAAAAATGCACGTGTGACCGATGGCATTTGCTGCAATTTTCAGGTCAATGACCGCTTGCTTCACCATTATTATAGATTACGGGAACTCATTTCCGACAATTGTGTTTTTATGTGCATTGGATTATACTAAATGATATGCAAATTGCTACTTGCTGTACTAGTAAATTATATACAGCTGCCACATGCCATTTCACTTGTTATTTTATGCTTTGTGTGGATAATAAAAACATTCACAATGTTACCGTCGATTACTTCCGTGTTCCGCCATATCCATTCTTAATCCCAGGAGCTGGTTACTACCTAGATACTAGACAGTCAGTTTGTGACTAAAAATATTTGGCTCAGAAGATAGCAGATGGCGCGATTCTCCAAATTCTGAAATCTTATCTTAACAGATAGCGGACCCATAAAAACATATAGCGCCAAATAAATGGAAATATCAAACTATTAAATTCCTTATGAATTCATGTCCCGTGGGATAATTTTTGATTACGCTTAGTTAGTTTTTATTTATGTAAAGCGAGTTCAGTAAAAATAAATCAGTGCTAATTATATCTTAGATCGTCATCATTCAGCCGAAAGACGTCCACTGCTGCGCTGGACATAGGCCTCTCCCAAGTGTCGCCACATTGACCGGTGCGTCTCGCATCACCATGTCATCGGCCCACCTAATAGGAGGCCTACTTTCAACGCAACGTCTTCCGACGCCATCCACAATGTCTCACAGAAAATGTAATAGGTTCATATATTCAAAGAATATTTTTTCACTAACCTCATCTAATTCCATCTTTCCAGATACGTTATCAGTCCACTACTGCAACAGAGAGGTGCAGGTAGATGCAGTGGGTGAAAACAGCGAAGGGTACATCCGTACCCCAGGGTACCCCCACTTCTACGTCGGTGACGAGTGCCGGTGGCGACTGAGGGTAAACCCTGAGCAGAGGGTACGGGTCACGCTCATGGATGTCAGTTTAAGAAGTAAGTGTTGATGGACAGAGGTATAAAACATCAAGCGTGCTATCCCTAAAGGGTATCTAAGGCAGAGCTGTACGCCTGCCGGGGCTGCAGGACTATTCGAAAGAGATACCGTGGCCCGGAACACAAAGGGCGATGAAGGAACATGGATGGGTTTTAGTCAATAAAAGTCTGACACTCCCTCCTGCTCCGCCCAGAGCGAGAGGAGTCATTTGATGATTTCCCATCCGAAAAATAATAATAATAGCACATCCAAAACTCGCACGTTATGTTTCAGTCCGATGTAATTGGGGGCGAGTCGGTGAGACTATGAATGAGGCTGCAATAAATGGGAAGCTTTTTCGTAAATGATAAATGACTGAAATAATAGACTGTCTAGTATGCCTAGGGGTTGTCAGTATCTAATTCCTGCTAAGCATGCGGTCTTGGGTTCGATTCTATCAGGAATTTGTCAATAGAAGGGTGTATCCGAATTTTTCTCGTCTTACATGGGACTTGATATCGTGTTGGTTCCTTACGGTAGAATTTTCAACATGACCATTAAATGCGCGTAGGTAGACCTACACACATATTTCAAGTCATCATTTTCCTGCACTTAAGTATCCCAATTTATTTCGGGTCGGCGCAGCGTTTGTCTTCATCTTTCAAGTAAACGTTCAAAATCCTACCATTCGCAAAACGTCATAAAGCTCTTATTTCAAAGTTTTACTGTGATAATTAGAGTCTATGTAATGTCCCAGGACCTTTCTATGGTGTATAAACTTACCCTGACCTTTTTGACAGGTACATCTTTCGTTTCATATATCTTTTCCTTTCTTCACAGGTATAGGGCCCTTCGAGAGTCGCTGCACAGACTACGTGACGGTCCAGGACCAGAACGGGGACGCCCTCCTGTCTTCCTGTGAGCAAGTGGATCTTGCTCTGAGGCTGACCTCCGTTACCAATGTTGTTGATGTTACGGTGGAAGCTAAATCCAAAGGGGCATATCCTAAAAGAGGGGTGCTGCTACATTATAAAAGTAAGACGCTTTCGTCGATGTAATATGTAATATTGGCCATTAGCTCGCCGTTGCCATTATTTTTTAAATATTTTCGAGACAATATTGCGCCATCTATTGCTCTATTGCTAGTGAAATTCATTCAAACTGTAACATTTAGAACAACGCCATCTAACGGAACTTTTTCTCACCAACAGGTATAGGTTGTGTTACTCTACTAGCGCCATCTAACGGCTACCTGGTGTACCGCAACGAGGACGTAGCTCACTACATGTGCAACGTGAACTTTGTTTTCGTCGATACGCGACAGAGGGCACGCTTAATATGGTGCTATGATGACAATAGGTGGAATGACACGGTGCCTGTGTGTGTTGGTAAGTTTCTTTTCAAATATTAGTTTTATTTTTGGACGGGAAGTTGATAGCATGCACTGTTGAATTTCTAGGAACTGAAGTCAATGAAATGAACGGAATTTAGGAAAATCTGAACTAGATAGAGCGCATTTGAATGTTTGTTGGTTTATGACAAACGAATATTATAAGGGGGTAGGTAGTTAATCTGGAAGACGCGCCTAACAATTCATCCTTGCAATGCTGTAGCATAACATTTTCAAGTGGATTCATGACTCCACTTTTACATAAACTTTTCGTAGCCGGTACCTTAAAAATAAATTAGCTTTTTCATGTAAAGCGACCTTTCATAAAAAACATTTTTATAGCAAAAAATATACCATAAATCAGTTTGGAAGAACTTCCTATAGCCTTGCCAATCTTGCCATAAAGCAGATAGCTCATAAAATATCATGGCGTAGCACAAAACTTGTCGATAACAATAAACGCTCCCCATAAAAACTTCTTTGAATCATTTCAGTCTTCGTGGGGAAGCGTGGCACATGCGCGAATTCTCCATCTCCCCTTCCTTTCACTCAACCCATAGAAGGAAAGAGTAAAAGAGACAGAAACATTCGCTTCGGGTACGCTACGATTATTTACATGTCAACTTTTGACTTTAATGCAAAGGTGATAAAGACCATATTAGATTGATGTGTGTTGTTATTATTTTCATCGTCAACTAAAGGGCTTCTCCACATCACTTCAGTGATCAGTCGCTCGCGTTCCAGCAAATAGGATATTCGGTCTTCGGTCGCCGTCGAGTGCGTTCGGCAAGTTCGAAATACGAATTTCTCGTGACGAGGGAAACACGTGTTTTCTGCCAAAGTGAGTTTTTAATATTTCTCGTGGTATGTTTACTAGAAATATTTCAATAGATCGTGATTATTAGGTGTGTTTCAGTTTTTTTTGCATAATTTTTCAGTGATTGTTGTGGAGTTTTCAGTAAAGTCGCGGTAAGCTGTGGGTTGTGGGGAATATTTGGTTAGGTTTTAACGTGGACATTGTTGATACATATTACCTGTAATATTTTTATAATTATTGTTGTTTAATTTTTGTTGCTACACGTTGTGATAAATCTTTCTTAGTAAATTGTAAAATTACCGCCTCTATTTCTCTTAATGTCGCGCTAGCGGGAGTGTACTTACTCATAATTTCCCTCCAAAATGTGGGCTTTTCCGAAGTCAAAGCTTAAGGATAAATTATTTATTTGATCGTACTTTTATGTTCCATTCGAAATTATTTTCAAAGCTAGGTAGGTACTTACTTGTTTATTAATAAACACTCTCTCGTTCTCACAAATGTGTATGTGTGAGGAAATACGTTCTGAATTTTTAATAAGTTTAGGCGCGGGAAGTACCTTCAGTAGTCTTTCATGTTGAATATTAATTCATTCAAGCAAGTAAATGTACTTTTAAAATAATGAACAAATTGTTTGCTTCAATACTTCTTCAAGCTTTAGTTAATGGTGTAGGCAGATGTCTTTAATCAAGCGATTATAAAAAGTTTTATCAACCTTAAAACATTTTGTTTTCGAAATAGAACAGTTGCAGGCACGTTTGAATTGTCAAAAAAAGAAGCTACAGTGAAATCACAAGGCATAATAACTTGAAATAACTGTAGTTGCCCATTCCAAAGCGTAGATCTCTATGGAGAAGAATGGATAAGAAACTCTTTGGACACTCTTTTAAATCAAAATGTTATCTTGGACACGTGTCCGATATGTTATCGGTCGTAGATATTTGTGCTGTTAATAAATATTGATATGGGCAATAATTGTTGTATCGGTAGTATATTATTTAATTTATTTAACTTTTTTTACGTATTGTTTACATTTCTAAATACCTATGTCTTTAAAAATAGTGATCTGTCGGTATTTGCAGCAGGGCCCAAGCTACCGGTGGTTAGGGCTCCAGGGGTAGAAACCTCCTCACAATACGAGCCGTATCGAGGAGCACTGCCTTCTGATTCCGGCCCTTGATCTATAATATTGATAATTATGTTAGGAGTATTAATGAAAAGAGCAGTACCATTATAAACAAATTTTATTGTGTGGTTTTCCTTGTAGTAGTTTGTGGAAGTACATAAAATAAATACTTAAATGATAAAATAAATAAATCCGAAGCAGAACAGTTATGCTGATTATAATACGAAAACAAAAAATAACGTGACGCCTGTAATATTAACATACCCCGAAGACGGATGCGTACAAAAAAGAGAACTTTATACAGGAAACAATAACTTGCTTCATAGTTTCATACTGCCTATGAATTAATTAATATATTATTCACTGATGAGGAATGACCCTATCGGCACAACTAAATAAATAAATCATAAATTGTATACTACTTGAACAGCTTATTTATCTCGTAAACGTGACGCTTTCGAAGATGCCATCTATTGATAGAAATAGGTACCTAACTAAACTCCGGAAAACATTCTAAATGAAGCCGACAGTGTTATAGAAACAAATATAAATTTGCCTAACAAAACTCTTAACCTTACGTTTAATAATTGCTCAAGTATAACTTTTAATTTCAATAAGTAATTAAACTTCTATTTTAACTGTTTGATATGAGTTTCTTTTATCTACTATTCCTTTATGTAATAGTTGAAAGAAAAGCAGATTATGCACCTCGCCTTAAGAAATTTATTGCCCTCGTGCCTGTTAGATTAGAGCCCTCGCTAACGCTCGGGCTAAATCAGGCACTCCGTGCAATAATAAATTACTTTGTGCTCGATGCAATAATCTACTATTAAAGTCCTTATAAGTTGAAAATAAATTTAGCAATGCTGGTTCTGTCCATTTATTGTTATAGTAGGTAATACATGACACTTTTTGAAAAAGTGGCTACCTATTATACAGTTCAAAAGATACAGCCCTCTGACGGACGGGCGGACATCCAGTGGAGCCTTAGTAATGGGTTCCCGTTAGCACCCTTTCTATACGAAACCCTAAAAGAAGTTGATTTATTGTCTGGAGTAGACTCAATTGTGTGAATTTTGTTTGTCATGTGCGTTAGCTTGGAGGCTTACCCTCACATTATAATTTACATGTCTGCGTGTCTGACTGTACAGTGTAGACAAACACTTACCTGACCTTATTGATGGTGTTCTTTAGAAAGGTCAGATTATACATATCCAATAAAACCTGACCTCGTTTTGTGTGAGCTTCCCGTACAATGAGAGATCAGCTTAATTGAGTTTGTTTAGTTTGATGGGTCGTCGTGCAGACTAGCAAGCGGCGTGCGCGTTATCCTGGGCCGCGACCATAAATTCGGTTGCAATAATGATGCTTGCGAATTTATTCGTTAGTAATCAGCAATCGAAAGTTGCTAACTTTCGACTGCTGATTACTAACAAATAAATTAACAAATTTTATCTCTGTCGAGACTACCGGCCCTGGGGGCCTGGGGGTCTACTCACTAAGCACGAAACCCGTAGTTTCGGCCAAAGTTACGGGCGTTTCCTACTCCGTGTCATTTACGGACATAAGATTCGTTAGGGGCCCGAACTAAAATGGATGACAACTCGATTGGTCATCTGTCCTTACTCCCGATGTGTTTTTAAAACTCATAAATCCGAAAATATTAGGTGGTAGGTTCATTTCAAAGTATTAAGGTACTTTCGGACGGGCCCCGTATCTTCGTGGACAGACTTATAGAGTAGCCTCCCTGGTGTATGAACCTGGACGAGGCGAGAGGAGTATGTAAGGATCGTAGCGGGTGACGTTCAATAGATACTGTTCTACCATGAGAAAAGGCGTGACCATGTATGTGGGTATGTGTAGGGCCCCGATGTCTGTTGGTTATTGAATTAAAAAAAAAAACATTTATTTCAACAAAAATAGAAACACCAAATACAAACACATAAATTAATAAAATATCAGAATTACATTAAAATTATACACAAATATGATATGATATTATATCGTACTAAATAAATAATATTAGCTCTTGGCTAAATAATAACAGCCACTCGGGTCGATCTTTAGGTTAAGCCGTGCTTGCCTAGGTTGGTCTGTGGATGGGTGACCACCCTTACACACCGAGTTTCCTCCGTGCCTCGGAAAGCACGTTAAGCTATTGGTCCCGGCTGTCATTTCAAGATCTTTGACAGTCGTTACAGGTAGTCAGTGGCCCAAAACAGTCTTAACAAGGGGTATCGTATTACCCAGTACTAACTGGGTTGTGGAGGTCAGATAGGCAGTCGCTCCATGTAAAATACTGGTATTCAGCTGCATCCGGTTAGACTGGAAGCCGACCCCAACATAGTTGGGAAAAGGCTAGGCTGATGATGATGATGATGATGATATGATATTATTATTCATTTAACAGGGTTCCAGGTTGTGGTTATTAGTTAGTAGTTTTAGAAGTTCTTTATTTTATGTTTCGAGCTAGTATGGACTAATCCTGTTTGTGGGCGTCAAGTTCGTCATGTGTAGAGGTACTTGCGACAAGTTAAACTTTTTTTTATAAAAAAATGCGATTCGTGACGTCTACCACGCCAAAGAAGGAAATAATTTTATTTGCGCCAAACATGACATCATGCTATTGTGCTCTTTATTAATTAATTAATTAATTAATTTATTTATTTATTTATTTATTTATTTATGTACACACAAAATATTTTATAGGACAATATATATTAGGACTTTATATTATTATCCGTGGAAATGTTATGTAAATATCATGTAAAAATAGCATTTTCTACTCAAATGGTTTAATAGACTTCAGATAGATAAATAAAATAGGCTTCGCACATAAAAACAGGTTACTTTACGGCTTCATTGGTTTTGTGACACAAAAGGTGTAATTTTAGATATTTTTAAATATATAATATATTATGATACTTCCAAGTAAGTACGTGGGTACTATAAATTTTATTTTATTCGAGGTACATTTTTGAATGAAAACGGAGGAGTTTTTATTTTTTTCATATATCGGTTATTTTTGATTTTTTTGTCCAGCATAAAAACAACATACAGTTCTGCCGTAATGACCCAACCCACTATCTCTTATTATTTCAATTAAAAAAGTTGAACTAATTCAACATTTAAATGTGAAATATTATTATAGAGGGTGTAAAACACCTCTTAACGAAACCGAAAGGCACTAGTTCTCCTCGTCATTGCGTTCATTTTTTTGTTCTACACCAAACCTGGGAACCTTCTAGTTACGGAGATATTGGGGGTCAAAGTTCCAACTTTTTGACAACTTTTTTTTTGAAATACAAGTTTTTAATGAAGATTTTTACTTTAAACACCTCCACGACCCCCGTACTATTCAATTCATCAGCACATTGTTTTGAGTGCGTTACATTGAGTTCTACCACACATTGATTTTTCACCCCACCAAAAAATGTCGTTTCCCAGCAATAATTTTTGCGTAAAGTTACTTAGTTTGATGTACAGAATGCTTGGTTGACGGCTTCGTGATGAGGTGGTTTACACCCTGTATAGATAAATCAGCCTCATATACATCCAAAACGTATGCTCTGTACCAATTTAAAATTAATCAGCGTTACTATCCAAAAACATAACAATTACTTCGAAAAAAGTTGTTGTTGGTACATTTTGACAGAACTACGCTCAAATATAAATTGAAAATTACAACTTTTCTCATGACTAACAATGGCGTGGATTTATGCAGACGTTCTAATTTAGATGAGACTTGCAAACTCATGATGACGCATGATGATGATGTCGAATAAAAAAGAAAAAGAGAGTGACAGCTCCCAGCAGGACAGCTGTTTCCTTTCCGTGCAAGATACGTCACTCCTGTGTACGATGGCCGATGTTGGCCGTTTTCCAATTTTCTTTTGGGTTAAAGCAAAAAATGTATGCATGTGATTATCTCGTGGACAACAGCTATTTATTTAGTTATAAGATAGTAATGACTCATCATCTGCATAGCTTTTTTTCCGACAGTTTTGGGGTCGTCTTCCGGTCTAACCAAATGCAGCTGAATATAATTTTATATGGGGCGACTTTCCATCTGATCTCCACAACCCAGTTAGTACTGGGTAATACGATTGTCAGCTAGATTTTCGAGCCAATGACCTGTAACGACTGTCAAAAATCTACAAAAATGACAGCCGGCAGGAATCAACTGACAAGCACTGAAAGAAAGAAAGAAAGAACGAAACCCGTGCGGCTTTTACCATTTTGCCAAAGTTTTACCATGTAGAATGAAAAACATAGCAGACAACAACCTATAAAAACAAAAAACCAGACTACTTTCACTCACAAATGAGGTTAATTCACTCTATGCCGACCTCATTTTATACATATAATACGTTATCTACGTGGTAAATAGCAATTACACGTCTGTATACGCAACCGATGCGTAACGACACGCACCGTCACGCTCACGCTTCACGCAAACTTTTCTATTAATAAAAAAAAAAAATCTTTCCATTAAAATTCTTGGACGTTTTCCAAAACAACAAAAAAAAAAAACAAATAAACAGACGGGCACTTTTGTATAGGATGCTTTGCCGCGCTATTGAGTATGAATGTGGATAGCTATAAGGCTCGATTTACATTGGTCCAGGACAGTAACTAGTAGCTAGTACAAGTACTTACAATCGCGTGGCCAAAAACCTAGAATCCTAGACAGTTAATGGTTGACTGGCAACTGGCCGATCGGTTTACACCGTTGTCCTTACCCACTGTACAGGTGGCCTACCATGACGTCTAAAGCAGGATCGTTTTAATCGCGTTCCAGTGTGGGTAAGAGACGGAGCTATAGAGGACGTCTAGCGCCATCTCTTTCCCACACTGGCACGAAATTAAAACGATCCTGCTTTAAGACGTTATGGTAGGCCCACTGATCTACTACGCTAAACACTTAACCAATGTTAATCGCCATAGGATAAAGGGAAGAAACGATAGATATACTGTGTGTAGGGGCAAGCCCATTGCCATCAACCGTGCACAAATCCAGACTCCATGGCTGCTACTTAGAAATTCCTGATGGGGAAATCTAATACAACTTTGCCCGACCTAGGAGTAGACCCCAGGACCTCATTCTCAGCTGTCGCACATGCCGCCACTAGACCAACAAAGCAGGCTTAGAACTAAAGATGCAACGAATATTCGGAAACTATTCGCTATTCGGCCTGTTCGGCCAGTTTTTTCAGTATTCGGTATTCGGCCGAATAGTAATAGTAATACATAAAAAAGTAGCAAATATCTTATAAAAGGAAATAAAAAAAGCAATTTAATCGAAACATTTAATTATCCAACAATCCTTAATTGCGAAAACAAGAATCCAAAATCAGTATTTTTAATAATTAAAATTAAGTAAAGGCAAATTGTGGTGAATAAAGACAAGTTTTTCTACATTTGTTGGTAAGAGACGATTGCGCTTTTCTTCATATACAATACCTGCTTCTGAGAATAGTCTCTCACTGTAAACACTACTGCACGGTGACGACAGGTATTTTTTAACAAAATATATAAGCTTTGGGTCCGTCCGCCCCGTCACCGCCGCACGCACCGCATCAAAACGTGTCGTTACTTGTTAGCGTCGACGTCAATTGTACTGGATCACCCGCCGAATATTCGGCGGCCGAATATTCGGTATTCGGCTGAGAGCGCCGCCGAATATTCGGTATTCGGCCAAATCACTATTCGTTGCATCTCTACTTAGACTATAAGGAAGTACATATATGTATTTCAAAAATCAGCTTTTTTTTTATCATCAAATGAGTCCTCCCGCTCTGGGCGGAGCAGGATCGAGTGTCAGACTTTTACTGACTAAAACCCATCCATGTTCCTTTATCGCCCTTTGTGTTCGTGTGTGTTCCCTTCGTGTTCGTGCCCGGGGCCACGGTATCTCTTTCGAATAGTCCCGCAGCCCCGGCAGGCTTGGGCCCTTGCGGAACCCTTCCCTATTGCTGACTCTCTTTGAGGCGTGCGTGGAACACGAACGCGCCGTCGATACGGCCTGTCGTCATGAGACGGACGGACGGCGAGCTAAAAATTCAGCCCCTAAAGGGCTTAATTATGGCAAGAACGTTTGTATGGTTTCACAGGCTTACGGCCTGCTGCAAATAATTTTCTTCCAGATTAAAACAAAGAGAAATGACCTTCTTGCCATTGATTTAATCACAGAGTAGTTGCGTGATAATAGCAATCGATATCAGCTGTTTATCGCCATTGTTACAGTCGGTACATAAAACAGCTATAAAACAGTTATTGATCCATTTCTTGTCTGAACGTTTTACTACCCACTAGCTTTTGCGTGCGGCTTCGCCCGCGTTGAAGTCGGAAATTATTCCACGGGAATAAAAAATATCCTATATCTATCCAGGTTGTAATCCATCTGTGTGCCGAAATTTCATTCAAATCCGTACAGTAGTTTTTGCGTGAAAAAGTAACAAGATCTATCTCTAGATAGACCTATCCATCCTCACAAACTTTCGAATTAATAATATGTAATAGTATAGTAAGAAGCCAGATAGTAGGAAAGTATAGTTTATCGATCTCTCAGATTTGTGACAAACACACGTTGCAAACAATAGATGTAGAATTTGAAGTCACTGAATATTATTTTCGTTGAATCCGCCTTCGAAATGTTCAGGTGCACATTTGGAAAGTTGAATAAAGTTTGTTTCTGACCTGGAATTGTGAAATTAATCATGGTATCCTTTTGGACAAGATACGTTAGTAAAAATCGAAAGAAAGAAAATATAAATTTTCCCTTTCTATCTATGGGATTCTAGAATAGTTAAAAATAGATTGCCATGATCTTTGGTACGTCGTTCGGGAATATTGTAGAGATCGGACCTAAACCATTCAATCCTCAGATAAACACAGATTTTATTCTTCCATATTCCACAAATTTTGTAATAAGTTAACAACAAGCTACTGGCTACCATGGTAGCCATGCGCATTTGGCAAAACAGCTGCTGGCTACCATAGTAGCCATGCGCGCGAGTGGATATCTTATTGAATTTATCCCATTGAATTTATAACTTACTGTTCTTTAGATTTCATGATTTTCCCTTAATTTAATTGATCATGTTTGTTAGAGAGATTTGATGCATATGATTGCCCCTATCGATTGATGTAAAAAAGTACAGGATGTTATTTTTTCGAACTTAAGTCGGTTCGATTCCCGAGTGTGGCAAGCGAATTTTCGAAAATCTGTGAATGTAAATTTGTTTTTTTTTTTTTTAATAAAGGAATGTTTCCTTTGAGTAAAATTTGCTATCTCCACTATTTCGAATACTTTCCCTCCAGATGGCATTGAAAAATTCCACTCTGTATAGGAATTGACGTATTCGTACGAATTTCGACGTATTTCTTTATAGGTACACTCCCAACACGCTATCATCACCATCATGACCATCATTTCAGCCGAAAGACGTCCACTGCTGGACATAGGCCTCCCCCAAGTGTCGCCACATTGACCGGTCCCGTGTGACTCGTATCCAGCGGATCCCCGCAACCTGCACCAGGTCATCGTTCCACCTTATAGTCCACCTTTATCACTATCAATCAACCACATTTATCTCACGGCCACAGGAGAAGTTTAGACACAAATGTGTAGTCGCATGGTGTGACAACATTATAGTGAGCGATGGCAGTTTTGTGTGGTTGTGATGTGACCACTGGAACGTGACACGTCTCCCCCTTACTATTTCTTTTGTGCTTAATTTTTGTGTTATGCGTCATGTTTAACGCGAATAACATGTATTCGCGTTAAACATGACAATACATACAAAAAAAAGACATTACATGATTGTCTTTTTTTTCTGTTTGTTTCTATGTCGAAAAACTATATTTTACTCATAAAAGTTTTGATTTTGTTAATTTATTTTTAACAGCATGTCAATGCAACGATCATTTTCTCATACTCAAATCCAAGGTTCTAATTTGTGTCATGTTTTTTTAGTACGAATTAAATTAACTTCAAAATCAATTATACTACTGAAAACGTCATAACATGCTCGAAGTTAGGTGGGGATTATAAGGTATATTTTCGAAAAAACAATTTTTGGGGATCGACTTGGCTTCATTATAGACCTTTTGTAAAATGTCTCCTTTTTTATACCTGTAATTTATGGAGTACTTAGTAAAGATAATTTTATGTAACTAATCGTGAACGCGAATTAGTTATATTTCTTGACACAATTCGTGTTGCCATGGACGAAAAAAATTTATGTGCCCTGAATGTGTCTGTGTGTGTATCCGTGTGTTAAGACAGTACCACGAAATACATATATCGCGAGCTGTGCCTTGTTAGTTGTCACGAAACTCGTAAGGGGAAGTCCGTTTCATGTGGACATATTCCGTCGCCAAAATTTTCTCGCTTTAACTAGGGAACTTTCTCTCACGTAACGAAACTAATCATTAATTACTCTGACTCCGTCGAGCAAGTTCATTTATGTTCTTATTAGTCTTGCTTTTGCTGGTATTGAGTGAAAACGTGATTAATAGAGAACATTTCGCTAGTTTTCTCCATAGAGGTAGCCAGAGGCACAAATAATTATGCACCCAGATTTTGTGGAGCTCGTGGCTTAATAATAACAGCCACTTGGGGTCAATCTTAAGGTTAAGCCGTGCTTTCCTAGGTTGGTCCGTAGATGGGTGACCATCCAAGCACGTAAAGCCGTTGGTCCCGGCTGTTATTTGTTGATTTGACAGTCGTTACAGGTAGTCCGTGATCCGAAAGTGTGACAACCAGTCTTACCAATGGGATATCGTATTACCCAGTACTAATTGGGTTGTGGAGGTCAGATAGTCTGTCATGTAAAATATTGGTATTCAGTTGCATTCGGTAAGACTGGAAGCCGACCCCAATATAGTTAGTAAAAGACCAGGTAGATGATGATGGTGCAGGCAGAGGTGAATTAGAGTGTCCACATTTCGCCCTTTGTGTATAAATCTCGTAGCAGCTTAGCAGGTATGGATTAGGTGGATAGAGCAAGCCCAAATCTAGTCTCTTATCTCAGAATAGCTCAGTACGTAGAAATCGCAGAAAATGCAATTACCCCTACTCAACCGGGGAATAGGACCGCGGACCTCGCGATCAGATTAGCACTTGCAACTAACTAACCAACAAGGTGATAGAGCTTCATTTTTCATTTTGAAATAGGGTAATGTATTGAATTGCCTAAGTAAATGATGAATTTTATCCTGTTATTGAATGTATGAACGAGCATAATACCAACATCACAAATGTCTATCAAGTGTTCGTTCATTCGTAATTTTAATTTTCCTCCCGAGTTCCCATGAATACCGAGTACTCTGTTTATTAATAATGCTATCTGTACACACAAGAGCAGAAATATGTAGAAACATACATATATGTTACTGCTAAAGATGGTTCTGTATATAAACTTAAGTTTAGCCAGCTAAACTTGAGTGTAGCAACCCCTTGGCAAAAAATAAAAGAATGTTGATGGCAACATGAAAGTATTAAATTGAAGTAACTTAAAAAAAACCTTTTATAATCTTAAGAACATAATATTTTGTACTTAGACGTTATTCTACTAGAAAATCGCTACTGATTTTTGTTTGTATATCAGAAATGTGTAATCATATTATCACCATCTGCCTAGCCTTTTCCAAACTATGTTGGGGCTGGTTTCCAGTCTTACCGGATGCGGCTGAATACCAGTATTTCACATGGAGCGACTGCCTATCCGACTTCTACAACCCAGTTAGTACTGGGTAATACGATACCCCTTGGTGAGACTGGTTGACAGACTTTCGGGCCACTGACTACCTGTAAGGACTGTCGGAGATCTACAAATGACAGCTGGGAGGATAAATAATCATCATGTCATCATCTATGGGACTTAACTATGAAATATGATAAGGAAAATCTGCTGTCGCTTTAAATATTTTCGAGTGTCGCGACCAATATGTTGCGCGATTTCATGATCGGTACGATATAATTAAAAGTGGTTCATTTCACGACTACGCCTTTAAAATATTGTGCAAGTTAACAAATCACCCAGTATATGTATCACCACACGATAAGATACTGAAACATGCTGTAGCTGTTCTTGTTCGTGACTGTACATTTGTATATTTTATTATCAATTTAGTGAAGTGATAAGCTGAACTGTTACGTTATCAGTGTCCGGTAGTACAGTGCACAATAATAGGCATCTTCATTATTGTATATAAATGTGTCAATGTTTTTAGTTTTTAATCATCGGCCTCCGACGTAGTATCGACTATTACTGATAAGAACTGATAATTAACATAATTTGCGTTATGTAATCCTTGAACGGTTGGACAGGGGTATACGTAATAGTATTCACACATTTTCGCCAGTTACGTTTTTCAGTCCCATGTAATTGGGGGTGAGCCTATTGCTATCAACCGGGCACAAATCCACATACTGAGAACTAATTTCAATTTTAATAATAAGTGAATAAAACAGATTTAGAATCGTTGAAAAAAGGGAAACTTTATAGTACGTCTGTCGCAACCAATTTGCTCTGAATATACTAGACCGGGTATTCTTTCATATCATTCCTCACACGACCAATCCATCTTTTCTTTGACCTTCCTCATCTCTACATCCATCAACATTTATATTCATCACTCTTTTAGTCACTTGGGTTTCATGATTTCATCCGTCATGTGTTGTCTAAGCTGTCTAGGTGGCATGACGGCAGTATCAAAAAATTGCAAATCTATTTAGTCCGTCAGTTAGAGTATTGGAAATTAATGGACACGTATTTTTTGTTTTTGTAAATCAATGAATATTGACAAAAGATAAAACACATCAAAACTCGGGAGTGGGGGCTCGTGACGTCAGAACTAGCTAAAAATTATACCTAGGCGTGACGTATTGAGAATTTTAAAATGGTCATATCTTCGTCAATTTTGGTTTGCGTAACAAAAGAAAAAACACGGGTCAAATATTTTTTGAAATTCTAACTGACGGACTAATTAGTTTTTTTTTGTCGTCTCGCCTATGGTACGTAGTTCTGCTATAATGAGCCAACCCACAATCTCTTATTAATTCAGTTAAATACGTCAAAATTAACTAACATTCTCTTCGTTCGTTTTCGTTTATTATTCATAATCATTACAATTACTTCAGAAAATGTGTGTTTTTTTTATGTGGGTTGGTAAGTACGTTTTGGCAGAACTATGCTCAACTTAATGAATAAGTATAGTTACCGACGATAATTAAACTTGTTAAGCCTCAGCCGTGACTGCGGTGCACGACTGTACAAGTGTACAGTCTACACTGTAGGGTGAGGGATGACGTCACTACTTAAAAGAGTTAGGGACTTGGTTAGGGTTGTCAGACTAAAATAGAGAATTAATATATAATAAGTAGTTTAAATCCACGACAACTGAATTTATTTAGCTAGAACATAGGCAATTAAGGAATAGGGAATTTCTCAGTAGCAGCCACGGAGTCTGGATGTAAGCCCGGTTGATGGAAATAGTTATAGCCCCTTATTACGTGGGAATTTAAAATAACTGGCGAAATAAAACCCTTCAGGGTTTACAGGCGTGATCTTATATTATGTTACTTAACAACTCCTTTTTAAATTTAACCTCTACATCTTAAAATAAATCTATTCTAAATTCAACATTGATTCGGATCTTTTGGTCAGACAAAAAACATTGAATATTTAAAAGGGCTCTTACCAAAAGAAGACTCTTTAAAATCATTGAATCTTTCTTAAAACAAAGAAAGAGTGTTAACACAGTCGGCATTGTAGATAATAACAAGGGGTTCTATCTAGTCAAGCAAGCATTAGGAGAATCCTTCGAGTTAAGAAAAGTTTTTCTGTATCTTGCGTGGGTGGATTAGCAAACTTTATATTCTCCTTTATTCTTAAGTCGATGTTGGAGTTGTTAAGCAACTTTAATAAAGGGAAAGGCTTTGAAAATCGATTATTTTGTTTTGTTTTTGCTAATACATAAATGTGTTTTTTTGTTAAAGAGCTGTGTGGTCCTACTACTGGGCAATAATTTTCTTCAAAGCTGGGAAAAATCCGGTCTCAGAATCGAACCTAATGCCAGTGGTTTTTTTGAAATTGTGTAAATGATAAACTGAAAGTCTGCCGATAACTGTCCTACAGTTTGGCAGAAGATTTGTGAAATAATCTTAGGTAACTTTTTGTTGAAATAAATAAATAAAATAATTCAAATCTGCCTCCAATCTAACTGTAATTTTAATACTCACATTGAAAATGAGTTCAAGTACTTTAGAATAATCTTAGGCGCATTACGGCGATGCACCGAAAAAACAATGCAAATGCTGCATGTATGTATGAAGAGAGAGATCTTAATCTGGCGATCTGTTGATCTTTGACCTGGCGATTAGCCATAATTTACAGAACTAACGCCGCCATATTGATTTTTTTTCAAGGTAAAATTACCACAGATCATTATTTTCACAAATGTCTACCAACAGCGCCCTCCTGCCTGACGCGCCAAAAGATCCTAGGAGCGCTGAACTACTTCTTGATTTATGATATTTTCTTAATCTGGGATTCTGGGTGATTTTTATTAATGTTTTTTAGTCAAACAGCGCACAGCGTTTTTCAAAATATTGCCTATAATTTTAAGACACAATATATTTTATCCAAGTCTACTTTTGTAGAGTAGAGTAGTCCCGTCTGTTTTTTTATGATAAAACTAGCTGTGCCCCGCGACTTTCGCGTTAAATTATTATAAAAATCGACACTCGATCGGTATCTTTTCATTCATTATTTCTAAACAACGTCAACGGGGCGGGACTAGAGAGCGTTTCTATGTTGTAAGTATAAGCAAAAAATAGCTTAGTGGTGATCAGGCGGGAGTGTCCTCGATAGTACCTTACCTGCTGCTTCATAAATCTTTTAATACTTACGCAAAAAAGCGGAAGCAACATTTATATTTCCTAGAGATCATCAATCCGTATTACGCCGCTTATAATGATGGATCGACATTGCGATTTATCATGGTATACTCGTATTTACCAAAGTCTACGCTGGTGGAGTGCCCAACCGAAGGAGTTTTTTTCCCCTTATTTCACCGTTTCGAACCCGTATTTTGCGTGTGCTTTGTTTTGTTATACCCGTATGTGTACTGAGAGCTTTGAATCGAAACAATGCAAACAATAGTTCGCTACTATGGTTTCATATTTTTTCCTCCGTTTTTCAAACTTTGCAGTCGGCTTCGGCTCTAGATTTATGTGAGCTACCCGTATAACTTAAACTTGGATTTATGGTGATTGTTATTACCATTGAAAAGCGTCTTTGAATGTGAAACAGCTACCGAAATGTAAATATCTTGGGTACAAAGCGCGATGATTTAAGTACTTGTGTTTAAAAATAAACTTTTCCGGGAGAAATCGAGAATCTAGTCATTAAGGGCCCTCGCTCACGGCAGCTTTGTAGCGATTCATTAGCGATGCAAACAGAAATGAAACGTTACATTTGTAAAATTGGTCTCCAGTAGCGCTTTTGCATCGATACAGTAGCGATGCACGCGCGCCTTTGCAACGTTTCTGTCGCGCGTTGCAATTGCGACACTTACACGCAACATCAGCAACAGCATCGGTACAGAAAGCAGCCGTAGGCGGAGGCCCCAAGAAAATAAAAAATCGATGTTCCGTCACCTTCCCAAAGTCGAATCGTAACAGTCATCATGAGGCCAAAGTTTAGGGCAACCCTACCGTCCCTAAAGAGCCATACGTCACATTAGTTATGTACCCGGGAGAACCGACAACTGAGTTATCTTCCCGGCTAGCCCTTTAGGGCTTCACAGCACAATTGAACTCAATGGTGTAATAAATTACGAATTTATTATCCGATCCAAGAGTGCTTTGTGCTTTGAATCTTAAAGGAGTTTGATTTAATTTTGTGGAGATGAAGCTTGAATTTAATTATGTTGAAACTTGTAAGGGGACTTTGGTGGAATATACTTCGCCTCAGCGCTTGACGGCTGTTACAAACTCAAGTGACATGCGTGTTGCGACAACAACTGCGTGGAAAGCAAATGAGATATTAGTTAGTATAGAGCACTACTGGACTAATGAGAGAGGAACCGCGTGCACTACGAGGCCATGTCCAAGACTTGTCGCATGACCAGCCGCTGTCTATACAATCCAACAAAACTGGTCGGACGCCCGGTCATACGACCACACTTTCTTCTAACGAAACTCTTAGTTGTCATCGAATTTCGTTGTACAACTGAAGCCACTGATAGTCACTGATATTCAAAAAGAAAGCCAATAGCCCTGCTGGTCGGAGCTTTTGCGGTCTAGTTGTGCGCAAGATCCCTTACCACGACACAACCCGCGACACGGAAAGTGAAAAAAAACGCGTGTCGCTTTATGCAAGTCGCATCGCTTGTGGACGTGTATGGACGTAAAGGGGAATTACCGATTGTTGATAACACAAAGTAGCTATGTATTTTGACTAAATCCTGTCTTAACATGTTATCATAACAAAACATTCATATCTTCTTTTTTTTAAGTATCAACCCTATGCATGGCCAAAACGGGTTTTAAACTAACTTGCGTGCTAACCCTACTTCTTGCTAGATAAGTACTTACGCTGTGCAAAAAACCACTCAGACATAAGCTCTGAGGGTTCTGTTTTACACCTAACGTTTTTGTTTCACAACTAACATGTCATATGAATACATGACATCACGCCTGTAATCCCGAAGGGTTAGGTAGAAGTGTACCTTGAAATACTCCCATATCCAGGTATGTTTAAATCCCATTTAATAGGCGGCGAACCCATTGCCATTATAAATTCAAATTCCATGACTGCTACTGACAAATTCCCGATGGAAAACCCAATAAACAGCCCCACCTGGATATCTAACTACGACCACTAGACCAACCATAACCAACTTAGAATATTATTTTCTTTATTCATTATCTTACATGTTTTTAACATTTTTAAATATTTCTATACAGGGTGTTAAAGTAGTCGCCTGCCCTAGCTTAGGGGTGAGTTCAGTATCCATAAAGGAACCCGAAAAAAATAAAAAAAATAAAAATAAAAACATAAAAAAATATTGAATGTCAACTTAATTTAGTACCTATTAACTTCAAATAGCAATCGTTCAGAATTAAAATTATTTTAATTTTTTTTGTTTTATTTTTTTTTGGATTTATTTTTATTTTTTTTCGGGTGCTTTTATCGATACTGAACTTACCCCTAAGCTATGGCACGCGACTACTTTAACACCCTGTATAAAACACTATAAAAAAAAAACATTTAAAAATATATAAAATAGTAGCCCACCAGCGCGGGAACAGGGTCCGAGCTGCTGGTAGTCAGGGCTCTTGAGAGAACAGGGCTCTAGAGGAACCTCCTAACAATACGTGCCGTGTCCAGAAGTACTGCTTTCTGAATATTATTATCATTACAAAATACAATACTGTAGAATATTTCATTCCTGCCATTTATGCTACATGCTACATGAATGCTGTCACCGCAGTGTTCGCAGTTCATTTAATATGTCAATTTGTTCTCTAAATGAACATGTCATGAATATGGATAGGTAAGGTTTACTATATGAAAATGATAACTGGGCGTAGTTCTGTCAAAATGTACCAACCCACCTCAAAATTTATCCGATTTTTCGAAGTCTTTGTTTTTGGATAGTAAATGCTGATTTATTTTAAACATGTATACGTTTTGGAAGTATATGGGACAGATTTTGCTGAATAGTAGTAATACATATACATAATGATGGATTAATTTGACGGGCTTATTAGGGCAGAACCATGTCCAATATAAGTATACTGTTTGATTTGGCAACGACTACTAGAATTGTTCCTTACACTTCAACCAATTAATTATGGGCCAAACATATTTGGCCTTTTTCAATTAACAAGTTGTGTCAAAATTAAAATTGTATTGTGTTTTTACTTATGAATAACCAGGAAATATAAGACAGGCAGCTGTTGTTACGAATGTACGTAATCAACACACACGTTAAACATAACAGTAACACAACCCTCTTTTTGCGTCGTGTTAAAAATAATAAAACTGGACAAACATGTTCTTAATAGACCACACATAAAAGCTGTTAAGAGCAGCTGAAACTATTGTATTTTAAACAGAATAATTCTCACGCCATATCTGAAGAAATTGTAGGCTTACCGCTAATACACTGCAAAGAGTGTGTCCCTACCTTTATATAACTCGAGATCCCCGCCATGATATCTATTACTTATGCAGTCCCCAGTCTACCGGATTTCCTTAAATCCCACCTGTATGCACTATTCCTTATTCTTTGCGACAAGAAAATTTACATGATACTTTCAGAGAGAATCGGACTTATATTAAAATGGGCTATTTATCAGACATTTCTCTCCGTCCCTTGGTCTCTTGAGATGCCACAAGATTACTTTGCTTCGACCATCCTCGAATTGAATTTACTTGAATTTACATAGACAGAGGACAGAGAGTCTAAATTGTTTTCCTTCACAGACTTTTGTATTTTTTTGCTTAAAAACCGTAGTAGCCCGGAGATTCTATCGTCGCGTCGTTTAATGAATAATTATTTTTTAATAACTTTGTAATTATAAATTGCTGGGGTTTTTATAGTGGAATGAGTTTTTATGGAGCAATAAAAACAAATCTAACCGGAGATAGTTTTTCTAGCTCAGTGACGAAGTTATTTGTTTTATGATGAAAACGTTAAGGGATTTCTTTGCATAAAAGATGCTGTAGACAAGTTTTCTATGAAGTTGTTTACGATAATAAAATATAAAAGACTGTCCATGGAGTTTCTTGCCCGTTCTTCTCCATAGAGATCTACGCTAGGGAATGGGCAACTACAGTACTTTCACAGTTTTTATGTCTTGTGACTGGGACTGTAGCTACATTTAATTTTCATATTTGTTTCGACAATTCAAAAGTGCCAGTAACTGGCCTACTTGAAATAAATGCTTTTGATTTTGATTGATTTTGATAATCTTTTATTTTTTATATTCAGACTTGTTCTATTTTCAGTTGTAGTTTGATTATGTAACGTGTTTAGATCTTTGTCTCAGTTTATTTGTTGTGTTAATTGTCCCAATATAGTAGCGGTCATTGGTAGGTCAATGTTTAGTAGAGAACGTAAATAGGATAATAACTAAGTTAATTGTTAGGTCGCCAGACTGCTGTTTCGGTGTCACGTAATTTCGTTTTGTTTTTTGTTCTTTGTTGTCCCATCAGTGTATTGTCGCGTGATTAGTCTATGGTTTTGGTGTGACCATATTATTGTCTTCCGCCACAGAACTAGTAAGTACTAGGTCTGTCCTGACAATAGACTTAGTAAATGTAGACCAACAAAGCGTGCGAGGGAGAAGAAAATCCCTTACGGAAATATAGCAAGATAGAAAAGGATAGTGAATCCAATTTTACTGTGACCGGTTTTGAATGACAGGTCGCCACAAGTCGGCACGCGGGGAATCAAATCCTCATTATTTTGGATTTTTAGCGTACATCGTAGTTTATTTTCAGTAAATACAATTGTATTCAACAATGGTTACTTGTTCTGTGAGTGAATGTGGTGTTAATCATAGAAATAATCCTGAAAATTGCACATTTCACAGGCAAATATTCAGCAAGTCATCACTGCTGTGGCGTGTTTATTTTTGGTTAAAATTTGTCTTTTATCATGTACAAAATGTAAAATAATACCAATGCTTTTGTTTACTTTCATATTTTGTATAACTAAAAGTCCATTTGTTGATAATTTACATGATTTTGGTGGATAGATTTTTCATCAATCTATTTTTACATGTACGCTAGGCATTGACTCAATTTATCGATATTTTATCTTGAATGTTAACTACGAAAATAAATGTTAGGTTACGTTTACCGTCTAATATCTGAACCATTTTGTCAGGAAAAGGTTAATTAACTTTAAAAAAATTTGGTTGTATTATTTTTTAATGTATTTACAGTTTGTTAACACAATGTCAAAATTATAATCTGGACCAAGACAGTACAGGAACATCTTTCTCTCAGGGTCGAACTTAAATCACTTATCGATAGTCATCCAAAGTAAAAGGTACATCACTAACTAACCCACTTACTGACAAATCAAAATTGGTCACGCTTTATCGAGCTGTCAGATCGTCTATACGGATAGTATATACTAAGTCTATGGTCCTGACAGCACGCCAAAGACAATATTTTACTAGTTTTGCTTATATTATGTTAATTTTTCAATGTGGGGTCCGCTTGTGCATTAATACATTTTCTTTCTTCATTCTTTAAATATTCTATCTGTCACGTTCAATTAGGTACACATCTGCTTAACCCTTCGGTTACAGGCGTGATGTTATGTTATCTCTTTAGCAGTAGTCACGCACAATAACCGTTTTGACAACACGTGTTCTGCGCATGAGTACCTATAACCTACTTAGCATCTCTACACAAAAGTGGATCATCATACTTAAAACATTCGGTTTCAACTAAAATATCGGTTTCCTTGCCCTAGTTACATGTGCACAGTTAGGTAACTTTAGCAGTGTTATAATAAATCTTTAGATATAAATAACATGTGTGTACTTACCCAAGTTTGCTCGCAAGTCGCATGTGACATATTATTTGGTTGAACATTGAACAAAGGAAACTTATATTTTTAGCGATAACGTATCGTATTTTTGTAGAACTTTTTACATACATTTTCCTTGTGTAGGTAACAATTTGTAATGCAATGGTGATTTTATACGAATGTTATTTTTATATCTACGACTAGCACTTCGCTCGCGACTTGGTCCACAAAAATTGTGATAGTTTGGTTAATTTGCATGTTACAAATATAATTTATAACCTATGTTACTTCCTAATAATGTAGCTTTCTATTGGTGAAAAAATGGTTCAAATCGATCCAGTAGCTTATTCGGTACAAACAAATATAAAATCTTTTCTCTTTGGAATATTAGTATTAGATGTGATCGTAGGTCAAGGTAATATGGCTAGAAAGTAGGTGACTGTCGAGGTGGCGAGTAATAGAGAAGAATGGAAGAACAAGATACACTGAGCTTACTATAACTAACTTGGGATAAGGTCAGGAAGATGATGTAAAGAAAGAAAGAAAAAAAAAGACCTAAAAAAAAGAGCTAAAAATAAGAAAAAGAAAGAAGAAGAAAGTTTATATAATCCATTATCTTCTGTAGTCTAGATAAATGCTAATTTAAATGATTCGTTTTTAGCTTACCTCAACTAACTTGGGACAAGGTCAGGAAGACAATGTAAAGAAAGAAAGAAAAAAAAGTTTAAAAAAAGAAGAAGAAATTTCATATAATCCATTATGTTCTGTAGTCTAGATAAATGCTAATTTGAATGATTCGTTTTTAGCTTACCCCAACTAACTTGGGACAAGGTCAGGAAGATGATGAAAGAAAGAAAGAAAAAAAGAGAAAAAAAAAGAAAAAGAAAGAAGAAGAAACTTTATATAATCCATTATCTTCTGTAGTCTAGATAAATGCTAATTTAAATGATTCGTTTTTATTATGCGCTTGCTGTGAACCAACGCAGAGCAAAAGAAGAGGTCGGAAACTAGAATGACGGAAGAAGGGAGCGTCCGTCTTTACATTTTCGCCATCTTTGGCAACGTGAAGTAATCCTTTATGTGGGAATCTAACTCGTCATGCAATCTCCTTCAGTACTTTCTGCTACTTTCATCTTCTGCTGGCTAACGGCCGTTTTCTATAACTTACTTACGTAATACTGTTAGTTACTATGTCTACGCTTGTAGCTAGCAACCTACCAAAACCTGCTAGTAAGTTATTGAAAATGGCCGTCAGCATGAAAAGTATAAAAAAGGGCCGAAAGTCAATAAGCCGGCCATTTTTTATGTTTTCAGTAGGCATTCACTTGTGAGCATGCGAACTTTTAAATTTTCTAAAGAGAATCCTTTTATGTTGAAAAGTCCGTGCAGCAGACAAGGCCGGAAAAATTCCGGACGGGGCCCAAAAAGTTTATAGTACAAGCGGCAGATATTTGTGACCGTTAATATAATTACAGTATGACCATTTAAAGTATGCAGTTCAAGATGGCGCTGCTTGTCAAAAAAAAAAATGCATCGTTATGTCAATCTTGGTACATTTATTTTAGTTCTGCGTTTTCCCATCTGCAGAGATAATGAAGTTTAGGCAACATTAAATGCTAATGAATGAATAAACGTGGCCGAGGCGAAAGATGTAGGTGTGGCGTACAAGCTTCACGATCTTAAATTTGCCGCGCTAAATTCGCGCGCATCGGCGGTTGGTCGGCGAGTTTCGTAAAAGCTCGGGATGCCGCACAAAACCCAGGATTTGAGAGAAGGATTCGGTGTAAGAAGATTAAACAGTTTTATTGGTGTTATCGAGTCATTTTATTGATTATTTTAGGGATCGTGTCAGGTGGCGATTTGTAGTTCTGCCTGCCTCCACGGAAAAAAAGGCGTGAGTTTATGTACGTATGGTATTCATGCTACCATAGATGACATTTTAAAGGTTAAAGGTTACCGACGTAGCCCGAAGAATTGCCAAACTTAAGTGGCAGTGGGCAGGGCACATTGCTCGCAGAACGGATGGCCTATGGGGCCGAAAAGTTCTGGAGTGGCGACCGCGAACTGGTAGACGTTGCGTTTGAAGGCCTCCCACTAGGTGGACCGATGACCTGGTGAAGGCTGCGGGAATCCGCTGGATGCGAGTCGCACGGGACCGGTCAATGTGGCGACATTTTATCATGCAAATTACATTGTCAAATGTAAATTTGGAGCTTGGCACAAGCAAATAGAGGCCTATTACCCAGCAGTGGGTGAAGTCAGGCTGTGGTTGATGATGACGATAACGATGAGTAGTAAAATACTTGTATTCAGCTGCAGCCGGTAAGACTGAAAGCATAGTTTCGAAAAGGCTAGGCAGATGATTATTATTATCGTCTTTATTTACTTTACTATCGTATTTATTTACATTTTTAAATATTTCTTTAAAAAAACCCTATTTAAAAAAAACATTTAAAAATATAAAAACTAGTGATCCGCCGGTGTCGGGAGCAGGGTCCAAGCCACCGGTGGTTAGGGCTGCAGAGACAGGAACCTCCTCTCAATGCGAGCCGTAACGAGGAGTACTGCCTTCTGAATCAGGCCCTTGATCCAACCGCCTAAAGAGAGCTTCGATAGATGGTCATCGAAGCTCTTGGCTATAAGGCCATTGGCCGTCACGACAATCAGCACAATGATAACCGAGTTCATATTCCACATGTCGCGAAACTCGTGTGCCAAGTCGAGATATTTTATTTGTTTCTCTATTTCTCAGCTTTCACGAAGTTCTCGTCATGCGGAATGGTAACATCGATTATCATTACGCGGCGTGCTGATCGGTCTATCACCACAATGTCAGGCTTATTGGCGACAATAGTCCTGTCAGTGATCATAGACTGATCCCAGTACAACGTGACATGATCTATGATGATTATTATTATTATTATTATAAGCCTATATTGTCCCACTGAAGGGCAAAGGGAGGCCTTCCCTCCTTCCACATTTCGCGATCTAATGCTATTGTAGGCCAATCCTTTGCGAAAGAGTCTAACTCATCCCTCCATCTCCTTCTGGGCTTGCCGTGTTGTCGTTTCCTGCTACTTGGTATCCACTGAGTGGTAATTTTTGCCCATTGCTCCTCCGACATGCGGCAGTCGTGACCAGCCCAGTTCCACTTCAACCTAGCAGCTGTAAGGCCAACATCAGCTATTTGGGTTTTGGAGCGAAGTATGGAGTTGCTGACGCGGTCCGTAAGTTTGACACCCAGTATACTTCGCTCCATAGCTCGTTGGCAGACCGCAAGTGCGGACTTCTGACGATTTGTAAGCGACCACGTCTGCGCTCCATAGGTGAGGGTGGGGAGAATGCACATGTCCATGAGTTTTCTCTTAAGTGCGAGAGGGAGAGATCCTTTCATAAGATGTTTCATCGACATAATATGCAGATGATGAATATAAATAAAGACTCACGAAATGCAGGAAAAGCGCGCATCTATAAAAATTGCACACAAATTGTCAGGTGTCACACAATCTGCTTTTATTTGCATCCCCCTACGTTTCCGAAGCGATGTTTGTGTAAATACGTACATCACGTGTTTAAACAATGCTACTTCACGTGCTGCATTCAGTGTCGACACGCTCTTTTAAAACAATTCATTTATCGTAACACCACGCCTGTGATGCCCGGAGAGTAAGGCAGAGGTGTACCTAAGAGTATACAGGGTGTAAACAACCTCATCACGAAGCCGTCAACCAAGCATTCTGTACATCAAACTAAGTAACTTTACGCAAATATTATTGCTCGGAAACGGCTTTTTTTTGGGGTGAAAAATCACGTTTTACAGTAAAACTCAATGTAACGCACTCAAAACATAGTACTGATAGATGGATTGAATAGTACGGGGGTCGTGGAGGTGTTTAAAGAAATCTTACATTAAAAACTTATTTAAAAAAAAACTTGTCAAAAAGTTGGAACTTGACCCCAAATATCTCTATAACTATAAGGAATAAAACTGATCGCAATGATGAGGAGAACAAGTGCCTTTCGGCTTCGTTAAGAGGTTTTTTACCTGATGACCCGAATGGCACAGCGGTAGTGAGGCTGCCTTACGTTTTAAGAGTCTCGGGTTCGAATCCCGGTAGGAGCAAATGTTTGTGTGATGAGCATAAACATTTGTTTCCGAGTCATGGAGTGTCATGAGTCATGTTTATGTGTATAATAAGTATGTATTTACAAACAAAAAGTATATATGTAGTATATCAACTATTTGGTGTCCGCGACACAAGCCTCGTTGCTGAGTGTGGCACTAGATGGCGCTGTGTGTAATGTCCAGCGATATTTATTTATTTACTTATTTATTAATGTAAGTCCCATGTCCTCCATTTAATAGTTATGGGGCTCGTCTATTGCCGCGCTGGTAAACTGGGAACAAATCCAGACTCCGTAGCTACTGAACATTATTGGAATAAAAAAAAAACAATAACACTTTGCCCGACCTGGGTGACTGGGTGCCAAACCCAGGGTCTCATGTTCATCCGTCGGGATTGCGATCACTAGACCATTAAGAAAAAAATCCAAATCAACCCTCTTGTAAATGCGGTCAACAAGCAATAATTAAGCATGGTATCATTTTAAAAACAGGAACCATCAACTTGACATTGACAACTATTGTTATTTCTCGTTTTGGTTTACCTCTAAGTATTCTACTCTTTGATTTGTTGTGTTTTCATAAAAGCCATTAATGAAGAGCCGATGCTGAAGTGAAGTAGCATACCTTTAACCGCAGTTATTTAAATTATAGGTATCTTCGTTTTACCTATTCATTATCTTCTAACCCGTCTGTTGTCGGAAATAGCCCAAGTTTTCGGCAGTCAGGGCTTCAGTGAGAAAACCCACATACCTGATAATACCGCTTCGTGAATCAGACTCTTGATCTAGCGCCCAGACCAGCAGGGCTATTACGTATCTTTCTGATATCCAGTGACTATCAAGCTTCGGTTGTACACCGAACTTTGATGACAACCGTGAATATCATAATATTGGTATTACGTATCACACTGAGTGGATATCACTTTACAGTGACTAACAGGGTCATACATAATACAAAACTAACCTTTTAACAGTTAATTGATGGACACTGAGCCCAGTTACTATCAATTCGAGCTGTCAACAGAGATACGTAATAGCCCTACTGAGCCTCCTCGAGCGCAGACCAGACGGACGGAAGGACCGTGAAGACGATAACGGAACGCAAAAGCAGTATCCCTTGCACGTAACTTCATTATTCTTCATACAAAATGTATTAACACGATCTGGCACAAAACATGAAAAATGGACAGGAGTAAACGCGTCGCTCTTCCATTTGCATCTTACTGTAAAATATTCGAAATAATGCGTAAAAGATTACTACTACAGTATGAAACGTTTTTGTCTCGTCCATGTCCGCGTCAAATCTCTCCAAAAATTTCATAAAGAAAAGTCGCACCCGCATCTCTTACGTGCCACGTCTTCATTTCACGTCCTATCTGTCTGGCCCCTGTTTCAGGTGTTCGAAGATTATAATCAATCAGCACATCTGACAGGATGGCAACACTTTCCGGGCCACGTCTAAATCTTTTTGTGTCTTGAATCAAGTTTATATAACAACCAACGAGCTTTGGACCTGTATGGTCTTGGATCTGGATCTGACCCGTTTCTGGCCAAAAGACCTCTGCCCATTCCTTCCACTTCTCTCGGTTTTATGCTTCTTCTCGCCAGTTTGTGAGGTGGCCATCCAAGGAACCCGCCGTCATCCCCTCCGACCTCGTCTAGCTGGCTCAAGGTTTACATTTTAAATTTCATTTTATGTTTTATTTTCAGAAGAGGCAAGCCAGACGGTGGTACCAGCCGTCGAAAGAGATTCTTACCCCAGGAGTGACGAAGACAAAGACCTGGCGCCACACGACGTCCCCGATATGATGGTTGGTGAGTATCTCAATGCTCATTCAAATTATTTCATACAGAATGGGTCATCGCCTAGGGTTTTTCCAACCACACACGTTGGATCGGCTTCCATTCTAATCAAATGCAGATGAAAATGGATAATGTTACTTGGATCGACTGTCTATTTGACCTCCCCATCCCGGTAACTTGGTAACACGACATCCCTTGGCAATATTGGTAATCCGGTTTTCGGGGTTCTACGTCTTGTCAAAAATCTACGAATGGCATCTGAACCATCTGCTAAACGTGTTTGCCGTGTTACGGACGGGTCTCTATATGTAATGGAACGATTCAGGGACCAACCTCGCATAGCACTCCCTAACCTTGGCTGCTATTATTATTTTAACTCGCCCTAATAATGCAAATTTATCAAATCGATTTTGTTTAGCAAGTCTTCATAGTCAAAACTACTAATACCAATTAAATATTCCACTTTGACAAAATCAAAATTGTATATTATTATTTGGGTTTACCCAAAGTTTCGCCTGTACACAAAACACAATCTTAAAATACATTTATCTTGAAACAGCGACAATGGGTCGTATTTATGCAAATTGAATATCTAACACAAAATGTAAGGAAACTTAATAATTGTATCTCATTCAAAGTTTGACGAACTTCACAATTTATACTGAGAGAGGTTTCGATATAATTTAATAGTCGTTTTCTATCAAAATTCTGGAAGTTGTGAAGGGATTGTCAAATCTTCTCCGAAAAAATTTAAAGCTTACCTGATTCTTATTCCTTCTTATTTCTTCTTGTATCTTCGGATTACTTTCTGGGAAGCCCCGGCAACTTAACTGTATAGATTTAAGATAAACACTTTTTTTTTTTTTTTTTTTTTTCTTTGTTTAGCGTGTATCAGAAAGCCGTACCCATATTTAAGGATCGCGAAAACTTAGTCAGCTGTTTCATACAAAACTTCAATGCCTACTCCAAATGTATGGTGTAGCTGATGAATTTTTCGCCATTATGCTGTTGGTTCCATGGAAAAGGTTGTTCTGTTTAATGGGCTCTATTTATTTCGGGGCTGGCGCAGTATGTATGTCCATACATCTCAATTGGCTGTCATCTCTGAATTCACTACCTTCCTAGCCGTTTCAATCTTTCGCGTAATCCATCAGTAGTAATTTTCACCCCTGCTTTTAAAACCATACACAGTCATACCCTTGTCAGGAAAGAGAATCACAAATTTTAGAGAATCTTGTAAGTTTAAAATCACGCATTAATAAACACGCTTAAGGCTTATACTTTAAAGGTAATCTGTACAGGGTGTAAACGGACCCTTCACCAAGTCGTCAACCAAGTATTCTGTACATCAAACTAATTACTCTACGTAAAAAATTTTTTTTTTTTTTTGGGTTAAAATCATGTTTTACTGTAGAATATAACGCCCTGAAAAGAACGGGAGATCGGAGGTTTCAAAAGTAAAGTTTTAACATTAAAAACATGTTTAAAAAAAATAACTTATGAAAAATTTGGGACTTTGATCCCCAATATATCCGTAACTGGAAGGTTCCCAGCTAGGGTCTAGAACAAAAAAATGATCGCAATGACGGGGAGAACATATGCTTTCAGCTTCGTTAAGGGTACTTTTATCCATTATAAACAAAAAAAAATCCCGAAACCGTTCCCGTATGTATGAAGGTTCATACTAGAGAACGCCATTTTCTTCATAAGTAAATTGCACCCGGACGGATCTCAAGTTTATTATATCATTCAAGTTATGACTCGCTACGGGCTTGTCAAGGCCGACCTTGACCAACCCTTAGTTAGTTTGAAGGTTGCCGCCGTTATAACAAGACCAACTTTAGCTATACGTCAAATATGGCTGCCCATCCGTTCTCCGATGTTCCTAGATGTATTAATTAGATATTCCTTGCTGCCAGGTAGGATTTGATCCAGGTTTTAGTCTGAAATATGTATCAGTGATAAATTCTCTTGAATAATGTGGGGTGTAGAACGGTGTCAATATTTCGATAGTTCTTGCTTGGTCCCAAGTCCCACGTTCTCTTAGAGAGAGATTACGTCAGCTAAAAGGTTTATCACTAATTCATAGTGTTTCATCGTTGATTGTCGATCGTCTGTTTTGGTTCTGGTTGTGAAGGTACTGTCCGTAAAATATGTTTTAAGGAACTGTGATTTTGGATTCTGTGAAGGCTCCTTTTTTTTTCGGATTGTAAATCGTCAAATGACTCCTCCCGCTCTGGGCGGAGCAGGAGGGAGTGTCAAACTTTTACTGACTAAAACCCATCCATGTTCCTTCATCGCCCTTTGTGTTCCGACGCCACGGTATCTCTTTCGAACAGTCCCGCAGTCCCGGCAGGCATCGGCCCTTGCGGACCCCTTCCATTTGCTGACATCTCGTGGCGTGTGGAACACGAACGCGCCGTCGACGCGGCCTGTTGTCATAAGACGGACGGACGGCGAGCTAGCCCATAGCTCACATAGGTCACTAGTATCGGCGTTATGGGAATCGCAAAATAAGTAGGTACTTGGTGATGGACTATACGTTTATTAAAATAAATTACAAGGAGCAAGAATGCCGACCGACCGAACCGGGAGATGAAAAGTTACTGACTAATCTTACATTAAAATTTGAGCAATTTTCGAAAACTTGGGATACGGTTGGAGCGGCACGTTACAAACTAAAACTGTACAAAGGTTCTTAGAGCTAGGTAACACAATAAAAATAGCACAGTTAAACGTAATTACAAAAGAACTGTCGGCATCTCAACGAAAATATTAACGGGTATTGCTCTAAATTCTTAAAGCTAATATAAACAATAAACAAACTGGGCAAGGATCCTTTTCCTTACAATAAACTATTGTTATCCTCGGATACAACTTGCAATAAAACATCTGGGTTTGCCGCGAGAACCTAAAGCAAGCGGTACTTTACAGTTATTTTAAAAAACTACATTTACATACTAAGTTCACTAAAGTAATACCTATAATATTACTTAATAAATAATTAATGAAGACGCTACATATGTATAGAAAACTGTTCAGTATGATGGCCTGTAGTCACCCTAAAATTTGACGTTATGCTGTATACATAGTTACACACTCGAAAGTATTCTCCAAATGTTCCAAATAAAAAAACCTTTTAAGAAAATCGAATAGACATTTCAACTAAACCAAACGCCAAGTGAGCGTGACGTACCTACCCATAATTCAGTCTAGACATAAAAGGGATATTGAGATTTCTGGCCTTAAACCTACAGGAGGACTTCAGCAATAGAAATTGGGGAGTTGGGGATGATTAATAGATCCTTTTGACTCATAGTACTTTTATATGATAGACTATCTGGTGAGCGTGGCTTCACCCGAGTTAATTATAAATAATAATAAATATCGCTGGACATTACACACAGCGCCATCTAGTGCCACACTAAAGAACGAGGCTTGTGTCCTGGACACCAGATAGTTGATATACTACATAGATAGTTTTTGGTTCTAAATACATACTTATCATCCATGACTCGGAAACAAAATGTCCATGCTCATCACACAAACATTTTCTCCTACCGGGATTCGAACCGCTGCGCCATTCGGGTTGTCAAATTCAAGTTGTGCGTTATTTATAAGTAAAAGAAGTATTTATTTTGATTAGAATTAATTTAAAATGTGCTTTGTCAGTACAGTATTAAATTAAAATGTATTTATGGTTTACAATTTTGGCTATTATGGCTTCCACATTAAAGGTTATAGATATTTGATGTCGCGCCCTTTTTTAAGAACTGTCACTACTGTGAACAGGAACTTTTCCGACTTACTTGACACTTATCATTAAATATTTTGACCAATTATTTAAATATTTTTATAAATTATACTATTTATAAAAATATTTAAGATTACTGTAACGTTTCATCAAAATCCGTTTAGTAATTTTTGCGTACCTGAGCAACAGTACATCCATCCAGACAAATTTTCGCGCTTATTATAGCAGTACATTTATCTTTTGGAAATAAACATTCCTCGGTCGCCCATTTATTCTTGAAACGTCACATTTTTTCGGCTATTGTGACGTCAGAGGAAAAAAATATTGAATTGATGATGTGTATAGTAGTTTCTATTGTTTTTGTTGTTGCTTTACTTTTGATCATGAGTTTTGTTCTCAGTGAGCAGATAAATGTATCGTATCTATCTTTATGCTCATAGATTTATGGTTTTGTTACTTCTCGTTAATCATCATTTGCTTCGCATTTTCCCAACTAGGTTGGGGTCGGCTTCCAGTCGAACTGGAAGCAGCTGAAGTATTTGACATGGAGCGCCTGCCTATTCTGTCTGTGAGGAGCTCGTGGCTAAATAATAACAGCCGCTCGGTCGATCTTTAGGTTAAGCCGTGCTTGCCTAGATTGGTCTGTGGATGGGTGACCACCCATTACATACCGAGATTCCTCCGTGCCTCGAAAAGCACGGTAAGCAGTTGGTCCTGGCTGTCATTTGTAGATCTTTGACAGTCGTTACAGGTAGTCAGTGGCCCAAAAAGTCTGACAACCAGTCTTACCAAGGGGTACAGTATTAACCAGTACTAACTGGGTTGTGGAGGTCAGATAGGCAGTCGCTTTATGTAAAATACTGGTATTCAGCTGCATCCGGTTAGACTGGAAGCCGACCCCAACATAGTTAGGAAAAGGCTAGGCAGATGATGCCTGCCTATTTTGTCTAACCTCGAAAACCAAGTTAGTACTGGGTAATACATGGGAATTAATGCATAAAAAATTACTAGTCCGCCATCTTTGGCAGTCCACATGGATTTAGAATGACCACACTTAAATGACCATGCGTTGTCATCCAAACTAAACACGTGTACAAAATTTCAGTTTAATCGGAAACTGGAAAGTGGATCTTTAAACTTCTAAGATTTTGACATAGTTACAGGTGGAGCTAATAAAACCGTGATAAAAATAGGCATGAAAGTTACCCAAGCTGAAAGATTCTTACCTAAGTACGTTGGAGATGTTTTCCACACAACGCTTTAAACATCGGGTTTTCAAACCTCGAGGAAAGGGCGCCTTATGAGCTTACGAAACATTTTCCTAACATTTACATTAACGCATCATTCTACCCTAAATAATAAATAGGTACAGGAAAATTGGCTCATGTGGTAAATAGTTAAGTAGTCGTTGCTCGATAGAATATTATATGAACCTCGACAACTGCACGCTACCCACTTGTTGGTTATGACTTTCATTTCGTACTTTCATTTTATGATACTAGCATAACTTAACGCTTCATCATCATTTCAGCCGAAAGACGTCCACTGCTGGACATGGGCCTTCCCCAAAGGGGGGTTTTTGCCATAATCGCCACGCTTGGCAGGCGGATTGGCGATCGCAGTGCGGTTGTTACAAAATCACAGAGAACGCTTGCCATCCCCAAAGGGTTATGCAGTGATCAGCCACGTTCATTTATGTTTAGGTTTCGTGGAATAGAGGCGAGCCTATTGCCATCAACAGGACAGAATCGTACCCAGGACCATGACTATGCTCAGCAGTCGCGTTTGCGACCCCAAAACCACTAGAGTGTGTTGTATGCGGTGGCCTAGTGGTGGCGGCCCCGACTTACGAACAGTAAGTCGTCGGTTCGAAGCCAGACAGGCGCATTACTTTATGTAATTTATTTCATCACCACTGCTCTCAAAACTGTGAAGAAAAACATCGTGAGGAAACCGGCATGTCCTAGAACCAAAAAACTCGAAGACATGTGACATCTACCAATCCATTCCCTCTCATAGAGAGGAGGCCTGTGTCCCAGCTGTGGGAACATTAATAGGCTGATGATGATCATGATGATGATGATGTGGTGTGGATTGTTTATAAAATATTGTGCTATTCATTCCATATTAGCTTTTATATACGGGCTCGCTCGCTTTGAAGTCGGACATATATTATCTATCCCACTGAGACGTACCAGGATAAGAAGAATCCCAAGTTCAGGGTCATGGTCTACCTAAATGGCAAATTTCATTGTTATCAGTTCAGCTCAGTTAGGCGCGAAATTGTAACAAACAGAAATGATGAGTTACTTTTGCGTTTTTCTATTCAAATCCATTTTCTTTCAATTAGATGTTACTGTAGCCTGCATCATCCCACAGCTGGGGAAAGGCCTCTCCTCATGGCTTCCAGTTTTATTTCCAGGGCTAATGTGGGCCACTGGTCGTTGGTTTTGTCCAGCTTGTCTCGCCGTCTTCCACAATATCTTGTGCGTATCTTTCTATGTATAATGTGGTGCTATTTAAATAAATATCAACATGTAGAAGAACGCCGACACATTTTGTAGTTAATTAAAGTATACGTAGCAAGAATTCGAGTATTCTTTTACTTATCTTGAAATATACAAATTCTCACACTTTTATTACATTCCACCATTTATAATCTGAAAAATATTAGCAAATGTAGGTTTCTTGACTGAACACAATTGCCAAGGAGTTGACAGAGGCAATTTGATAAAATGAAATCGTGTACATTTTCGTGTCACTGAAGATTTCCACATAATAACGTGAAAAAAAGAAAAATGGTTTTATCATTTGTAACAATGGTTTCCTTAACGTTTTGTATCGTCAGTTGATTCTTTTATAGACTAGAGCTTTTCTTACCTGTGACGTGACGATAAGATTAAGAAAATATCATTATTAACGCGTAAATATTTTCCAAAGGGCTATGCTCGGAGTTTCCTTGCGCGATCGAATCAGAAATGAAGACATCCGCAAGTGAACCAAGGTTACCGACGTAGCCCGAAGAATTGCCAAACTTAAGTGGCAGTGGGCAGGGCACATTGCGCGCAGAACGGATGGCCGATGGGGCGAAAAGTTCTGGAGTGGCGACCGCGAACCGGAAGACGTTGCGTTGGAAGGCCTCCCACTAGGTGGACGGATGACCTGGTGAAGGTTGCGAGAATCCGCTGGATGCGAGTCGCACGGGACCGGTCAACGTGGCGACACTTGGGTGAGGCCTTTGTCCAGCTGTGGACGTCTTTCGGCTGAAATGATGATGATGATGAAATATGTTTCAAGAATCGGAAAGCTAAATTTTAAGTGATGTATATTAATGTTGATGGATGGACAGGGAGAGGAAGGCCAAAGAAAACATTGGTAGATTATGTGAGGGATGATATGAAAGAGAAAGGAGTAAAATGATGCCGTGACGTCTGACAGGGGAGAATTGAAGAAGAAAACGTGTCGCGCCTACCTCAAGTAGAATGGAACAAGGACAGGAAGATATTGGAACGCCACATTTTATTCTCCTGAGTCTTCGCTGTCTGTTTGTATTAATTTAAGGCGACTACAGGAGCTAAACGCAAGTTTTATAATGCAAATAAGCATATGATTCATTGTAATAAACAAAACCAGAAAAATATATGATATTCTTCATGCTAGTATGATAGTGTTTTGAAAACATAATACAACTAATTTTAGTGGATAAAAAAAATCACAAAATTATCTCTAGATAAATATTTTAACGAGTAAAAACCATACTGAAATACATGCGATCATTCTGATTTTTTGGTAAATAATTCTACAAGCAACATATTAGCATGATAGTGTTTTATTTTTTTAGTCCAATCAATAGGTTTCAAGTAAATCGCAAAAAAAAACACTCATTTCGCACTATTCAGCTCGCAGTGACTGACGTAACAACCACTTTGTAGTGCAAGCTGATTAGAACTTTATTTCAAACGAAGTTTGAACCACCACAAATAGAGTTGCTAATTTAGCTCCTGTAGTCGTCCTAAGACATGCTATACTTGTAAGTTGAGGAGCTCGTGGCTAACTAATAACTGCCGCTTGGTTCGATCTTTGACCAGCCATACATACTAAGTTTCCTCCGTGCCTCGGAAAGCACGTTAAGCCGTTGGTCCCGGCTGTCATTAGTAGATATTTGACAGTCTTTACAGGTTGTCAGTTCAGTTCAGTTCACTCCAGGGTTAGGCAGAGGTGTACAACAGTACACCCACATTTCGACAGTTATATTTAAGTCCCATGTAGTTCGGGGAGCTAGAGCTAGGAGCTAGCTCATCATAAGTTCTCCAATCTTAGTATTGCGACAAGAACCAAAGTCGGCGGAGACCAGAGCTACAGCCGGTTGAAAATGTTGTTATTTCCTGTATTTTGTCGAAGAGTTGACTACATAACACCACGCCTGTAATCCCCGGGGTTAGGCAGAAGTGTACCTAATAGTACACCCACATTCCGCCAGTTATACTTAAGTCCCATGTAGTTTGGAGAGGAAGTCGTGGCTAAATAATAACAGCCGCTCGGGTCTATCTAAGGTTAAGCCGTGCTTGCCTAGGTTGGTCTGTGGATGGGTGACCCTGACCTATAATACAACAACTCGGTAAGCACGTTAAGCAGTTGGTCCCGGCTGTCATTTGTAGATCTTTGACAGTCGTAACAGGTAGTCAGTGGCCCGACGTCGGACAACCAGTCTTACCAAGGGGTATCGTATTAGCCAGTACTAATTGGGTTGTGGAGGTCAGATAGGCAGTCGCTCCTTGTAAAATACTGGTATTCAGATGCATCCATTTGACAGTCGACCCCAACATTGTTGGGAAAAGGCTAGGCAGAGAATGATGTTATACTTTTAAGTTAAGATATGTAATACATTCTTTTCTTTCCAGACATAGTCATACCATCGCTCCTCATAGCAGCGCTGTTCGTCGGAAACGCTTTAATCGTACTCATCATATACAAATACAGGAAAAGGTAAGCTTCATCCTGATATTTACATTTATTATTTATCGTTCATTGACTTGAATATGCCTTGGTGGCTGAGAGAATGTCATGCTCACTCAAATGTCTCGCTGATGGTGGCGGGTGTGTCGGGTCATTTAGTTCCCTTAAATATGGTCGAGTTGAATGGCGCCGATACATGCGTCATGTTCGTGAACGGGCGCTGTCAGTTGGGACTGGTCATCTCTTAGCTGCCACGGTTCGTTCATTTTAATTACTTTATTTTTAAATTTTTGATTTATTATTTTACTCTGGACGCTCTTAATGTGCACGTGTTTCTACAACGTTCTCACACATATGTATAATCTCAATATGAATGATGTAACCAAGATTTTGTAACAATATTTTGATTTAAAAGAGTGTCCATGGAGTTTCTTGCCCGTTCTTCTCCATAGAGATCTACGTTAGGGAATGGGCAACTACAGTACTTTCTCAAGTTATTATGCCTTGTGATTGTGACTGTAGCTTTGCTTTTTTTGGATTTTCGACATTCAAAAGTGCCGTAATGGTCTAATTGAAATAAATGATTTGTGTTTGAGTTTTATCTTTATTTATTTTGTATTCTCTAAAACGGTAAATATTCGGCCCGTTTTCTACCAAAGAGGAGGCAATTAGAGTAGAGAGAAGGCGTGCAGGATAAATATGACCAATCATAGGAGAGACGAAGACGATGTGGTTTCAATCAACATGATTGGTCGATTCCGGCAAAACTCCTCTCTTATCCGCTCAGTAGGTTAAGCCAAGTTGACAATCTACAATCGTTAACACCAATAGAAAACTACCCAAATGTATGGAAATGATATCATTTCAACGTTAAGTCACGTGGTCGAAACAAACGAATAGAAACTTTTAAGTTCAGTCAAAACTGTAAGTTGGCTACGATTTATATGGGATGTAGCAATCACGATTGTAGAAACGAATACATTCTATCATCTTAACCGATGTAAACTTGTGTACGAAGTTTTTATTTGCTAGTTTTGACCACGTGACTTAACGTTTACGATTGTAGAAAGAGAATCGATACGAATCGTTTGTAACTTGGCTAGGCCTGCTGCTTTAGTAGAAACTAGACTTTAGGGTCATGTTTGGTCGCAAGAATCGTCATGTTTTCAGTAGTGCTACAAAGATGAGCGATAAGGAGCAGAAACCTGTTTCTCTAATTTTTCAATACTTATGCGTATGAAGTACCAGGCTATCATGAATAGGTAGCTAAGCGCTTAAGACTCTCTGGATATCGATAACAGCGCTACTTACCGGGTCTAGCTATAGTTAAGAATTATCCAGGTGATAAATACATTAAAAACCGGCCAAGTGCGAGTTGACTTCGCGTGGAGAGGTTTTCGTACAATGCTTAGTCTTATATTGAGTTTACCACTTTATTTTCAATTTATAGAATTCTTATAGGTTTTCCTGTAATCTACAAGCAATGAACTATATTTTGTTTTTTTTTTTCAAAATTTTAGGCTCAGTAGTTTTGAAGATCAGGGGGTCAATTTTCGTCTTCTTTCATGAATAAAATCAAAACTTTTACAATAATAACAAATGTATATTTGAGATCCATAACGAGCCCTTTCATTTGATATATGACACAGTAAGGTTTGCAAAACTTTTCTATGTTGTCCCCCGAAAATGACGCTTATTTAAAAAAAAAAAATAACTATCCTACCAATTTCACCTGATTTGATCCAGTTGGTTCGGAGCAAATTGGTTGTGACAAACGGACGGATAGATAGACAGACGCACGAGTGATCCTATAAGGGTTCCGTTTTTTTTTTTCATTTTTTGTCCGGAACCCTCAAAAAACATCAAATTCGGTCATCGGCCACGGCACTCCGGAATATTAGACAAAGATTTCTCAAATCAGAATTCGTACCAAATCCTTTCCAGTATTGTATTCTCGTTGATCTTCTATGCTCGCCGGTACAAGTGTACATGTGAAGCGGTAAATTGTCCACTCTTGCGCACTCGTTAGCATGCGGGCGACAGGAAGCCGCTCCATTAGCGTTGATTTGACAACCGACGGCCTGTTGTAAGTTTAGGGCGAACAGGAATAAAAGTAAATTTTGTATTAACTGTAGCTGTTGCTCGCGACCGTTGTCCGCATGAATTTTTTTTTTTGCATGGAACCCTAATCATATATAAAAAAAAATGTCTTACTTACTCCCTACAACATCAGTAATTTGTCAATAAAAAATACTTATAAAGCAATATCTTTTTTCAAATATGTGACGAATCTGGTCACCTTTGCGTGCAAGCTACGCAAATCAAATTCCCATATAAATCATGATCTGTCAAAGGACCAAGAGACCTGTTCGAGACACCATTGTTTAACTATTGTGTCTACTTCGTGGGCAGATCAAGGGATAAACACGAGATAATTAAAAATGCGTGTACCCGACTGTCTCGAAGGAGGGTAATATTGTTTTTTACGACGTTAAGTTATTTATAATTCATTTTTGTTTAGTAAATTTCCAGATGAAAAGGTCGCATGTGTTGATGAAATGGTGGGATTTTTCCAACGGATTTTGAATAAAAGTGGTCAAACGTCCAACCAGAGCCGTGGGCAGTAAACCAGTTTCCAGGATGGAAACCCCCGCTGTGTCGTTTAAACCTGAATAAAAAATGTAGATCTGCGGGGCCAGTCAAATGAGTGTCAGAAGTTTTTGGGGCTTTCTAAACTCTAACCCCCTAGCTGCACCTAATTGACATGCATAACAATTGTTTCCACTTAAAAGCCTAGAAGCATTGCGCCAATGAAAAGCGGTCCCAGAGCAGGTTGGGGCGATGGAAAATTTGTCTGGCCATCTAGTACTCATTACTGAACCGACAAATTGTGTCACTGCGTTTTCCGGACTTCGCTCTCCCGATATCGCCAGAAACAGTCAAATACAAAATATTTTATTTCACATGGGCCTAGATGGGCACTTATTAAACGTCGAAAAAGGTGCACGGTTCGCGTTCGTCGTTTCCATGGAGAAGAACCGGCATGAAACTCCATGGTTACTCTTTTCAAATCAGCTGGTATTACAATAATATTACGTTACAGCATTAGTACTTAAGTATGGGGGGACAGCAGTTGCTTACTGTACAAAAAACGTAAAACAAGATAAGTCGCGCGTTTGGGTAGATACAGTAGCGATGCAGACGCGCGATTGCGTCGCCGCATTCGCGCGTTGCAAATGCGACTAACATGAATGATGTACGAGTACCTAACCAAAATCTTGTAACAATATTTTGATTGAAAAGAGTGTTCATGGAGTTCTACGCGTTGGATTGGGCAACTACAGTAATTTCAAAAGTTATTATGCCTTGTGTCTGTGACCGTAGCTTCTTTTTTGTCTGTCATTCAATTTATTTATTTATTTAGTACAGCATAAACCATTAACACTAAATTAAATAATCCTTTTACTCGGGTCTTCTCGTAGAACCACAAACATTCTAACATTATCGTCTTCCATTCATCAGCAAACAAGTCCAATCCAGGGTTGGTCTCCACGAGCGCGTCGAGCATCTTACCCCCGAATACTGAAACGTTACTCAAAATTTAAGTAGCACTTATATTTATCAGATACTACAAAAGTGCCGTTTGGCCATACAAAATTTAAAGTTTAAGAGCTGCTCAAATGTTAAGCAGCCCTTAAAGTTTGAGTGACGTTTCAGTATTCGGGGGTTAGTCTGTTATGGTCTAATTGAAATAAATGCTTTGAGTTGGTGAGTTTACTGACGCGCGATTCGTCGTGGGCGATTGGTCCTAAAAACGCCAGTGATACGGCAATGAACGGCCCACCTACGTAGCTCAAACAATCTGAAGGATCCTCGACACACAAAGAGAAGAATCGGAGTCCTATTATAAACGGACCATTCTTTACAATCATTATCATAATCGCAGCGTTCTTGTACAATGATAAAACGCAGACTAACAATGGAAATTAAAGGCAAGACAACTTATTTGTAGTAGATAGTACCTAGGTATATAGGAAGATATGTATTTTACTCTTATCTTCTCGTAGATCATTTGTGTATATAGATAGGTACATAATTTTTATGACTGCGTAATATAGTAGTTTCATAAGTTATAAAAACAGTTTCGACTGACCAATTTATGACTACATCACCTTTTATTGGCTCTCAAGTAAGTTTTTAATCGCTCGTGGCTAAACAATAACAGCCGCTCGGGTCGATCTTTAGGTTAAGCCGTGCTTGCCTAGGTTGGTCTGTGGATGGGAGACCACCCTTGCATTCCGAGTTTCCTCCGTGCCGCAGTTGGTCCCGGCTGTCATTTGTAGATCTTTGACAGTCGTTTATGGTAGTCAGTGGCCCAAAAAGTCTAACAACCAGTCAAGGGGTATCGTTTTACCCAGTACTAACTGGGTTGTGGAGGTCAGATAGGCAGTCGCTCCATGTAAAATACTGGTATTCAGCAGCATAAGGTTAGACTGGAAGCCGACTCCAATATAGTTGGGAAGAGGCTAGGCAGATGTGGATGATCACCTTTTATTGGCTAAATAGTAAACCACCCACGCGTTTATTAAAAAACTTTGTGCAAAAAATATTACAATCGTTTTCTGAACAAACGGGGACGTTCTCTTCTTGTCGTATCGATGTATTTCTATATACCGGGAGGTGGATTTCGGGGCTCGTGACGTCACAACGCACTAAAAATTATAGCACGCCGTGACGTATTGCGAATTTTAAAAGCGTCGTATCTTCGTCAATTTTGGTTTACGTAACAAAAGAAAAAAAAGGGGGCCAAATATTTTTTGATAATCTAACTGACGGACTAATTCGATTTTTTCAGGACACACGCGTATTGTCTCGGTGGTTTAGCGTTCGCAATCGCTACAGCTGAGCATTAAGGTCCCGGGTTCGATTCCCGGGTCGGGCAAATTGTTATTGGGTTTTTTCATCAGGAATTTCTCAGTAGCAGCCACGGAGTCTAGATTTGATTGATGGCAACAGGCTCGCCCCATACTATATGGAACTATGGAAGTCACGGGACTTAAACATAACTGGTGAAATGTGGGTGTACTACTAGGTACACCTCTGGCTAACCCTTCAGGCAATACAGGCGTGATTTTATGTTAGTAAAAATCAGTAGGTAATCTTATAAGCTATATCCATGTTTTGTAAAGCGAGATGAGAAGTCGAGACATCATAAAATAAAAGTAATTTTATCCTTTCCATGAAACCAATAACAATAAATCTTTTGAATCCTACAATTTTCAAGACAAAGACAAAGGGAAACTTAGTTTAAACTTTATTTCGCTAAAACAACGACCTTTTATTTAAATAAAATGTAAAACAACTGTCTGGCTTAGTTCACCCGAAAAACTTAAGATAAACTAAAAATATAAACAGTGCTAACAATGACCCAGCCTACTGAATTCTCCAATCAAAAAAACTGATTTAAATAGTTAGATGTGCCCCACTGTACTAAGCTTGGCTCAAAAATATCAATGAGAAGAATGAGCTCGCACAGGAAACTATTAGCAAACGGTCTTTTTAGTGCCTAACCTGGTGTCTGAGTTTTTATGCCACCCATGGTCCTTTGACTTCAAGAATGCTGGTTTCCTCACGATGTTTTCCTTCACCGAAGCAAGTGATGTAGCACATGAATCCGAAAAATCAGAGGTGCGTGTCTTGGGTTCGAACTTGAGACCTATGACTTGACAGTCCAAGGGTCACACCACTAGGCTCTCACACGAACAGTGAGTTTAGCTTGCATGTTTATAGGAACATAGTATGGACATCTTTGGACATGTCCACCAGCGGTTGGCGTGCAAGTTATTATGTCCTCTCACGGACACCAACAGTGCGGTTCGAGTCCTCCTTAGGAACATTCAATTCATTTGAGTTACAATTGCGTAGGTATGGATCTTTGCACGTGAGATGCGCGTGCATTTTATGCGACGCATCCATATTAACCAATTAGCCAATTGAGGCGCGTAGTGTGCACGGTTAGTCCGCGTGCGCAGGTGCGGACCCGTCTTGGGGATATGATTTTTAACCTGAGTTCCAGCGCTCACTCGATATATTTGCAAAAATAATTGACACCGAAAAAAAAAGGTTTAAATTTAGGGGGATCTAAAGACTTAAATCTTTGAGAAACCGAAGAACTGAATTTCAGCATTCCCAAAGTTCTTTCAGTGATCTAATCTGTAAATACCTGGCTCTCTGTTTATCTTGATTTAAGATAACACAAGCTTAGGCCCTCTCGACCCTTTATCTAAAAGGGACCTTAATCCAAGTTTAGGTAATTTACATTAGGTAAAATAATAAGGCAGAAAATAATTAGCTAATAAACTGATTTTAGCTCAGAGATGTCGAGTTTTAAGATAACTTATTAGTACCACTGAAACCTGCCTCCCTAATATCATTTATCATAATTTAATGGAATCTTTCCAAACTAAAAGAAACTTATTACTGAAACGACAAAGGGAAACTGGAAAATTGGAATATATAACAACCCTTTATAATAAAACATGATACAGTTTTTAAATTGGGTCTGTTTTACACAGCCATAACGAGCTGAAACAACAAGCAATATGATTTACAAACAAAAGGTGAAATAAATATAAAACAACATTTATAATGGAAGCAACATTTTTAAAATCGAGTTTCATTTTAACGGGGTTTTCTCTAATTAACCCTAACGTGCCTAACCCGTCGGGGAATAGAGTCGTGATGTTATGTCATGATCTCTTATTAAGGTGGAAGCCCGCGAAATTCAAAATTTCTTACGTTTTTTGCAATTTGCAGGTCAGTGTCAGGTTGTATGTTGATTAAAATATGATTCGCGGCTGTAAGACGTATGTAGTTACAGAATTATAATCATTAAAATCATCAATACAACCCTCCAAGTTCATGTAACTGTCAAGAATGTCAATTTCATGAAAAAGTTATTCTTGACAGTTACATGAACTGAATATGAATGTTTGATGATTTTAATGATTATAATTCTGTAACTACATACGTGTTACAGCCGCGAATCATATTTTAATCAACGTACAACCTGACACTGACCTGCAAATTGCAAAAAACGTAAGAAAATTTGAATTTTGCGAGCTACCCTGGAGCATCAACCTTAAGGGGGCTGGCGGTGGCGCACTGGCTTTTTTCTGCAATCGCGTGTTTTTTTGTTTTTGTTTAGCGCAGCCAGATCAAGCGCGCAAGATCATTAGAGTCAAATATCTATGCGTCAGGTGCACGCCTGACACATGCTGAGCTGGACTCCCATTTGGTGCAACCTTGAGACGCACACCACACCTTGTATACTTGTTACTTTATTTTATTTGAAGTATGTCATGGTGTTACTATACTTATTTCGTAAATGTTTTTCTTTTTATATATTGGCACCGTGTTTTTATAATCATGTAAATTGTATCATTTAATTGTACTTCTGTGTGTTGTGCTATGTCTTTTGTGTGCACAAAATAAATGGTTTATCTATCTATCTATTACAATAATAGTTTACTTCCTGTATTCTCTCTGGAGTTTAATTCGCAGATCAGGAAACCACGTGACTTTAGTATTTTAAAATTGATCGCCGGTTTCTGATTTGCAAGGGTGTACACGTTAGGGTGTACCTGACAGGTTCGCTTGACAGTTTACCTGTACAGGTGAACCTGTCAGGCAAGCTCGAGTTGCGTAGACTCGTAGAGGACAAACCAGCATAGTTTTGCAACATATACGCTCTTCTTTATCATGTGGTTAGTGCCTAACCTAGTGTCAGAGTTTTTATATCGCCCATGAGCCTCTGTCTTGGCTTTCCATGCCGTCAAGAAATATTTTTCAGACATGCTGGTTTCCTCACGATGTTTTCCTTCACCGAAGCAAGTGATAATTACACAATAAGCACATGAATCCGAAAAATCAGAGGTTCGAATTCGAGACCTATGACTTGGCAGTATGACGGTAACACCACTAGGCTATCACTGCTGCACGCTCTGGTTTACCTGTACCTATAGGCAAACCTGTACACCCTAGCATGTATGTGTATACCTTTAGAGATTGGCACCAGAAAAGAGAGGTCTATCTATACCCAACAGTAGGTGAATTCGGGCTGTGGATGTTGATGATCATACTATTTGAAAAGCTTGTCAATCCTCTTGAAATTCGTAAGTGCTTTGAAAGCAATTGCTGCTTGTCTAGGCCCTCAAGTTTCTCACTAATTCGAGATTTGAAAAGACTGAAGCTACGTAAGTTGGGTTCTTTAGTAAACTGATCCCACTCAGGCGGATCCCGCGGGATCAGTCGACCTAATTTTTAAATTGGTCAACTGATCCCGTAGACCAATTTTATGATTATTGCCACAAAGCAAAAGAAAAAAACAATAGGAACCAGGATATCAAACAATAGGTTCGGTATACAAAAGTTTTTGTTTATAACGGATAGACAGGATTCGGAGTCGTTTGACAGAAAGTTCGTTGACTGTCTTCTCATTGTTATTTAATCTCTGATTTTGCAGTACAATGCCCTTTATTCTTGTTGAAGTTAGGTTTATGTTAGAAAAAAAATTGCTGCGAGTCGGACTCGCGCGTGATGGGTTCCGTACATCGTAGTACGAGGTGCCCCCTTTAATTTATAATTTGTTGTTATAGCGGCAACAGAAATACACATTCTGTAAAAATTTCAACTGCCTGCCGGATTATGAGATACAGCCCGCTGACAAACAGACGGACGGACAGCGGAGGCTTAGTAATAGGGTCCTGTTACACTTCGAGTACAGAACCCTGTAAACACGTCAGATATGACATTCTCGATGGGAATTTTACTGCACAAGGAACAGGGCATACGGCACGACTGCTAACATCCTTTTATCTAACATGCGCATTATTTAAAATACTGCCCACAATATATTTTTAAATAATGGAAATAGTACACGTTTATTTAAAGTTAATAAAATTTGTACTATCTACGTTCGTTAGTGTTGTGAAGGTATTATTATCATTGTAGATTCAAATTAAATTATTTGTTGTGATGGTAGTTTTCGTTAAAGAATTCAATTAAATATTTTCTACCTATCTTTTTTGGTCATTATTGTTTGTGTGAACTCTGTAGCTAGTGAAAAGCTGATTTCATGCGTCGTTCGTTAGAGTAGGTATTTTAGCATCCATTGTTGGTTTTATTTTTTTATTTTTATTTTAGCAGTATTTTATTTATATTACATAAATGGAGTGCTGCGTACAGAGAATGTAATTTTACATTGAAGTAAAGGAATGGTAACTGAAAAAACGATTAAAAAAAAACCTTGGGAAAAATTACGGTGGAATATGATTTAAAATAAGAAGCTGTATGCATCCCGTCAGTTAACGGAGGGATGTGGCTTACTGTTTCCACAATACTAATTTATTTATTTCTTTCTTCTACAGGAAAGAAGGCGATGACATCGAAGACGAGTTTAACACCATTCCACTAAGTGTGAACGGGAATGTTCATAGTGCGGGCAACGCAGTGTAGTCATCTTTCAACTTAGGGCGGTTGCACGCCATCGACTAAAGCCACTTTCCACTCTGCAAGAAAACTTTTAATGATGACTGTATGTATAGGTACGCTCGACCGAGAGCTCTATGTCTCTCTTGAGACGTCTCGCTAAAGAACCGACACGGGATGAGAGAGCAAGCGAGGAACACCGAAGCTAGACGAGCGCTACAATATTTGCTCTCGCACTCTCCTTACCTCGAAGTGCCTCGTCGAGGGTATACAGCAATCATCACACTGCAAGTGGACTTAGTTCTGCCATAATGAGCCAACCCACAATCTCTTACTAATTCAGCTCAAAACCGTCAAACTAATTCAACATTATAAGATAAATTGTATATTACTTTCCAGTAAAACCAGTCCCATAAATATCTAAACGTATTCTTGGAAAAGATTTTTAATGAATCAGTGAAATCATTACGATTACTTCGGAAAATGGGAGAGAATCTGATGTGGGTTAGTATGTTTTAGCAGGACTACGTTCGAGTGCAAGTCACTACGACTTGCAAGTATTTGTAACCTAATATGTCCACTCTTGCACCGTGGATAGGCGGCTTAATCAGGATTCATGACAAGATTACTGTTTATTTATTCTGACATTGACACTCAACTTGTAAGTTATTATGTACATTTTAATAATTATAAGTTCAAATGTCTGACTTGCTGTCTTGCGTGTATATTCTTGGAAAATATATCAGATTTCGTCGTAAGTTTGCGGAGACCAATCAATTTCGTTACTTTTATTTCACTGATGAAACTTTGTGAAGTTTTCGTTTTTAGTCGATCTTTGATCAAAGTAGTTATAACGATTTGGAGATAGAAATGTCGAATGGAAACTAAAACTACATAATTTACCCATAAAGTCACCAAAATAATTTCTACTTACTTTATTTATTAGACACACTTCAAAAGTGTAAATAAGCCAATTATTAAGAATAAATGGCGAAGATAAAACAGTACTAATTACTTTAAGACCTTCAGAATATCTTGTCGTCAAGTCCAAGTATCTATACCAAAGCAATTACGATAAATGTTAATGCATTCAAAAGATAATTGTGTAACAAGAAAGATACAAGTTTTATTATGTCTTTACTTAATATGAAGCGAGATAGTTACTCTAGGGGTAAAGAAACTAAATGTAATTACAGCAGCATCACTTCTAGATGTTAATTAATGTCGTCGGCGTGCAGCGTCCTTAATTGATTTGAACTTTAATGAATGCAAGGCTTCTGACGGCGCGCCCACAGAATAGATAGGATACAGAAGGCTGGCTTTATGCAACAAGCGAAAACGCACGCACACAAAGACAAGCTTCACGTACAGTGAGTGCAAGCGAACTCGCGACTGTTTTTTTTATGACCTCCACGCACACATAGACACGCTTCAAAAACAGCATGTGCAAGCGGATTCACGACTGGCATTTGTTTGAGTCAGTCGATATCATTGTTAGTTCGCCGTACGCGTGTGTTTTCGTATTTTACCTTCGAGGTTGTCGTCTGTTTAACCGGACTATCGTGTGGGTACCTTGTGGGCAAGGCGTCCAGCCAGGGCATTAAACTTATAAACTAAGCGACTACACGCTAAAGGCACCTTCTACAGAAGGTGCCTTTAGCGTGTAGTCGCTTAGTTACGTACGAGCCTCGGCTTAGGGCGTCGCTTGGGGAGTACAGCAAGGGACAGGCTTGTTGCGTGCGCTATTTCGCTCGTTTTATAAACCCCGCTCTTCCTATCTATTTTGTTGCGCGGTGCGGCAGTCAACTCACTGCTCTGTCAGTTGCCTTAAACTAAGTTACCTTATTTATTCGTTAGACTCAAAATAGATCGCGAAATAGTCCAAGTTTAATCTTTCTTAGGACCCTTTTAGGTATTAAGTAAGGACTGATATTGTTATAAATACTCTATTAGATTTTTTTTTGTTTCTTGTGTTTCGCACACTTTCACTGCCTCTGTTGTCTCCGAGTACGTCAATTAAGTACCTAATGTTATTGCTTGATTGCTGTAGGCTAGTCTATGCTCATAGGTACCTTGTGATTTTAATTTCTTCTGTAATTGTTGATGTTTTTGTATTTGGCGGAGTATGTATAGAATTCTGTATTGAATAAAAAGCACTTTATCTTTTGTGGTTGTTTTATTTTCTGATATACTCCAAACCTGACCCTGTCCAGAAGGGACGAATGGGCCGCGAATTGTTTCGTGCGAACTTATACACGCATTGGCGAGGTGAGGTTCTGGGCATTATAAAGGGTGCAAAAACCTCTTAACAAAGCCGAAAAGCACTTGTTTTCCCCGTCATTGCGATCATTTTTTTGTTCTACACCATACCTGGGAACCTTCTAGTTACGGAGATATTGGGGGTCAAAGTTCCAACTTGTTGACAAGTTTTTTTTAAATACATGTTTTATTGTAAGATCTCTACCTCCACGACCCCCGTACTATTCAATCCATCCATCAGCACAATGTTTTGAGTGCGTTACATGATGAGGTTGTTTACACCCTGTATGTATATTAAAAACGCTGCGCGAGTTGAAAATTTGCGCGTAAATAAATACGTGCACTTCGTCAGACTATAGAGACTTCTTGGTTGCGTCCAGTTCATATATGAACTTGTGTTGCGCCAGCGAGCGTACATATCAAGGGCAATGGAATGGCAAAATTTTACGCACGTTGTACGCTCCTTCTGAACCCAACCTAGGGTTAGGGGTTTATTACCCGCGGACGCTTCACGTCGAATTTGCCATATCTGGATAAGGCCTGAGTTTGTATTGTCATTCACGCGACCGTTAAAAATTAGAACCCTAGTCATTCTTGATGACTTCAATGACTTCCCAAAGTCCGAATCACAGAGTTCATTGCATAAATCAAAGGGATCGATCGAATACGAGGACGTCGCGTTTATACATCACACGTTTTTGTTCGAAAACCGGAGGCACCCGCTGTTGTAGGCTTGACGAACAAAATGTACCTACATGGCGGTCTCGTGCTCGCGCAAGATTCGCTTTGGTTAAGACGCAGCCTGAAAGTATTGAAATAAAAACAGAATAAGTTAAACTCTACCCTCAGGTTTGCATAAAATCCATGAACGTACCTAAAAGTTATCAATAACATTGATCCAAACTAAAAAAACTATTGACCTTTATTGAAAACTAATCTACAAACTGCCATTTCAAGGACTACTTTAAAATAAACCCAGAGAACCCTTTTAAAGTAAAACTCATTAATAAACCCAATCTATAAATCAACAAATCCAATGGTTCACCGATTTAATTGAAATCAAGAGAAAATCTAGTACCTACCCTCCATTACTCTTCAAGGGGAAGTATTAATCATTCCCCTGTGTTTTTTTTTTGTTAACCTGTCAGTATCGAAACCCTGTTTCTGTAAATGGGTTTGGAATAAATATGCCACGAGCAAACATTTTTAATTTGGTCGCTATCCGCGATCAAGTGTAATAGGCTCTCAGAGTAATTTAGGGTTGTCAATATCCTGGTGAAAGATTTTTCATCGAATGTGGTTTTCATTCGGCGTTTTTTTTCTGGTGACATTTTCAAGTGTGGGTTGAATTTGGGGGAATAATTAGGGAGATTAGGTTCTGTTTCAGTGTTAAGCTAGGCATTACAGTTAGGAATGTTGGTTTTATGATCTGAAATTAGAAGGCATGAACATTTATCAACCACATTTCTTGGAATGTGTTCAGCACAACTCTTGGGTTTTGTAGACTACTGTATGCTTGGAATCATTGTTTTAAAGAATACCTGTTTCTTTTTAAAATGCTGTATAAATACTGACTAGATTTTCATTCACAGTATTTTAAAGAAGTCCACATCAACATAATGCGCTCTTGTCTGTGACAGTCCAAAGTATTTGCTTATCTGCTCTTTTGTTCAATACAAGGACTTTTTGAAAGTAAAGAAAAGACTGAATATTTTATTATAAAGAACCTGAACCTAGGCCTACCTGTTTGTCTGTCATTTAATTTTATCTTCAAAGAGCCAAGCACAAAACCTGTATTGATCTAAATTTGATTTGATATAATAACATAAAACGGCGAGCTTTCTTAGTTTATATGCGGAAATGTGATGCTTTAGTAGTTCTTGTTTCATACATTACTTGTTTCTGTTGATGCCAGCTATTGATATAGAAAGGTAACAAGCGAGGCGGTTTTTTTTATATGGTGGGCGAGAAGGCACTCCAAAATATACAAAGCCACTAGCCATACAACACACAACGTAACAGCATAAAACGCTTTAAGATAGGCATCGCCAATATCGAGAAGTCTGCGAGGCTTAAGTGGGACAGCACAGTTCACATCTAAAGTGTGCAAGACAGCAGATGGGCCAGGACCATCAGACAATGGATGCCTAAAGACAGGTAACGCTTCGCCGAGGTAGCTTTTACCCAGCATCCGCGCAACATACAGGGTGTAAACAACCTCATCACGAAGCCGACAACCAAGCATTCTGTACATCAAACTAAGTAACTTTACGCAAAAATTATTGCTGGGAAACGACGTTATTTTTGGGTGAAAAATCATGTTTTGTAATAGAACTCAATGTAACGCACTCAAAACATTGTGCTGATGGATGGATTGAATAGTACGGAGGTCGTGGAGGTGTTTAAAGTAAAAATTTTACATTAAAAACTTGTATTTAAAAAAAAACTTGTCAAAAAGTTGAAACCTTTGACCCCCAATATCTCCGTAACTAGAAGGTTCCCAAGTATGGTGTAGAACAAAAAAAATATCGCAATGACAAGGAGAACAAGTGCCTTTCGGCTCGTTACGAGGTTTTTTACACCCTTTAGGTTAACTAAAATTCATCCATAGACGTTCCTGCTGCAACTTTTAATGATGAACTGAAAAATGAGTTCATGAACAAAAGTATTAACTATTATTTCACAAATTTTTCGACAACCCTATTACAAATGGAGGATTATATCAGAAAATTGAATATAGTCTGATGGTGTAATTAATTTTATCCTTTTTCAGCGAACAATTATTCCGTAACCCAATCTGCAAGATTAAAATCGACTCACGATTCATTGTCTATACCTTCTATTACAAAATAAATTATTATTCGAATAAAGAGAAAAGAGTAACAAAGAATAAATGCTTCCTTTGTTTTACTTCCCTAATTATTTCTTACTTTATTTTCTTTTAATGATTATTGCTCTTAAAGTTCAAATGTATCTCATTGTCTTTTGGTGGCCTTTGTGAAGAGCAATTCAAGGGGACAAAGGGGCTTTAGTACGCAAAACTGGGTTCACAAGACACAGTCAGGTTAATCCTAGGTACAGTCGATGACTTTAATTGATGAGCCACTTGCCACCATTCGTATTTTAGCCGTGTAATGCAAATCGGGTTTAGTCGGTAATGTTGGTACTCGTGAATGTATAAAAGTGCAAATTTTGAAAGTAGTAATAGTACATTATGATATAAGTGCGGTAAGTTGAAAATTACAACCGAGGCGATATTGCTTAGGGCACGCCACAATAATGGCGGTAAGTCCCCTCTTTGAGGAGTGGCTGGAGAGACGCCACGGCGTCCTCACCTTCCGCCTGACGCAGGTTCTTACCGGACACGGTTGTTTCGGTAAGTTCCTGCACCGAATCGGGCGGGAGGAAACGTCCGGGTGTCACCATTGTGAGGATCGACCGGAGGACACGGTGGAGCACACGGTGGAGGTGTGCCCAGCTTGGGCGGAGCACCGCCGTGTCCTCGTAACGGCGATTGGCGGCGGCGACCTCTCGCTCCCGGCCTTGGTTCAATCCATGGTCCGGAGCGAGACGGAATGGGACGCCGTCACCTCCTTCTGCGAAGCAGTCATGCTAGCGAAGGAGGTGGCGGAACAGGACAGGGAGAGATCCTCACGTCCCGGCCGCCGCGGGAGACGCCCCGGGAGGCGGGCTACGTGGTGGCTTCCGGCCACCGTAGGCGCGGGCCTGTGGACGGGGAGCTATGGGCTAGCTCGCCGTCCGTACGTCTCATGACGACAGGCCGTGTCGACGGCGCGTTCGTGTTCCACGCGCGCCTCAAAGAGAGTCAGCAACAGTGAAGGGGTCCGCAAGGACCGAAGCCTGCCGGGGCTGCGGGACTATTCGAAAGAGATACCGTGGCCCCGGAACACAAAGGGCGATGAAGGAACATGGATGGGTTTTAGTCAGTAAAAGTCTGACACTCCCTCCTGCTCAGCCCAGAGCGGGAGAAGTCATTTGATGATTTCCCATCCTAAAAAAAAAAAAAAAAAGGCGATATTGCTTGCCCGAGCCATAGGCGAGGGCGATAAAAAAAGCAGAGGCTGTAATTATCAAAGCGCACGTATGTCATACGACGTTTTATAACATATTTGCGAGGAAATAAATAAAACAAATGAAAAAATACAGCGAAAAGAAAAAGCGCGCGGAATAATTTTTACTTGTTCACAAATTAGCGAGGCGCGCGCATCAGCGCTTTTTTTTAAGGCAAAGACACAAAAAACATCCAGTTTACCAATAAAGTAACATAACAACAACACAACACAACAACACAACACAACAAATCCACCACACAAGTCGGGTAGGTAGATGTCACACGTCTTCGATTTTTTTGCTTCTAGTACATACCGGGTTCCTCACGATGTTTTCCTTCACAGATTTAAACACGCATTAGGTTCAAGGTTGATTGGGTTAATTTGACAGTTTCAGGTAGCAAGATGTGCTGGCGTCTGTACATGAAGATTATTCCAATGTAGCTCAAGTATTGTGCCTGCTTGGGTCGAAAGTGGTAAAACCCACGAACTAAGGGACATGTTCACCGAAAAGGTAACGGTCTGATTATCTAAAAACAGCTGTTTAAAGCACATTTTCATGTTCACCAAAGCAAATCAAACGATTAAACACGCTAATCAACTGTTTTCTCTAACCGAGGTGGGAGAGGTTGTTTAAAGTCCCGGTTAGTAGTTAATCGGTGTATTTTGACGTCTGCTAATTTCATTATATTATTATATTTAATTTAAAAACAATTTCAAACAAACAAAACTTCAAAAGTTTAAACACCACAGATAATTTGATGGTTATAGAACTGTCATCTCTGGTATAATGCAACCATTTTAAGCATTATGTTTCGCATTAGTACGGTTTGTAACCCACCCTATTTGACTGTATTATAAACATTCGGTCTGTCATTCCTAAAACGTTCGTTTACATAACCGAGCTAGAATAAGTTGTGGTGAACACCAAATTTCCCGCCTCGTTTTCAACAACTGTTTACGTTTAGCGGGCCGATTACGAAACAGTCGGATTTCATGTTGGTGAACATGGCCCTAAGCCCTGTTGTCCAGAAAAATACTTCTTCTTCTTCTTGTCGTATCGATGTTACTTCCATGTTACACAGTTCTGTAGGTCGATTCTGTAAAATACAAACAACAACTCGCATCTCACATCGCTATTCACTCTCACTTCGCATAAGGTTCAAAATGACCTTGATTTTGCATTCTTCACTTGCGAAGTGAAGTGAGCTCCGAAGCGACCGATGCCACTTCTTACGTCATCTCATACTTTATCTGTCAAAATCTCCCTGTTAATTTGGTTCAACTCGCTGACACGTTCGCAAGGGTGGCGCTAGTGTAAATTCGAATTATCAACCGAGTTTTTAGAATGCCAATCAAGAAACTCACAGCGAATTCAGATTCGAAGTTTAGAATGAGATCTAACAGAATCACAGTTCTGGCTGAAAAATGCCGTCAAAATAAGAGAGAGTCAACCGCTACATACGTAAATCTTTCGACATGTCCTCGGGACTTAACAAAAGATATATCGTTCCGAGGTCTTAGTCGCACATTTGTTACGCACATGATATCGACAGATGGTGGTTTGTATGTGTTAGTGTATGGTGTTAATATGGGATGGATTTATTGCGTAGTGATTGGGGTAAACTAATCCGAGGATTCCAGTTGCGTTTAGTGGTCGACTGCTGAGTATGAGGTCCTGGGTTCGATTCCCGGGTCGGGCAAAATGTTATTGGGTTTCTCTATCAGATATTTCACGCCACGGAATCTGGATTTGTGCCCGGTTGATGGCAATAGGGTTAGGGGTGGTATAGGGGTAGGGGATTAGGTGCAGCTGTGCCTTAGTCCGTCCTCTTTCACTATAACATACCATCACATAACGTCTTGTACCCCCCGAAGGGGTTGAAGTCTACCTTTGCCAAGTCTTTGGGGAAACAGGTGTGATATTATGTTATCTATGCTGAGAGTCTATTTGTTTGTTTGTACGCGCTGATCTCAAGAACGCAGCGCAATAGGCATGACGACAGTATCCAAAAATTGCAAATCTATTTAGTCCGTCAGTTAGAGTATTGGAAATTAATGGACACGTATTTTTTGTTTTTGTAAATCAATGAATATTGACAAAGATAAAACGCATCAAAACTCGGGAGTGGGGGCTCGTGACGTCAGAACTAGCTAAAATTATACCTAGGCGTGACGTATTGAGAATTTTAAAAGCGTCATCTCTTTGTCATTTTTGGTTTACGTAACAAAAGAAAAAACACGGGTCAAATATTTTTTGATAATCTAACTGACGGACTAATTAGATTTTTCATGTCGTCTCGCCTATTCTTGAGATTAGTTTTAGGCTATTAACATCACGCTACGACTCTACAACCGTCGCGCAACTAGTGCCAAACACAACATCTTGGACCATGAAACTGAACAACTTTTGCTTTACGAGTTCTTAAATATGCAAAAAAAATGGAACTCACCTAGGTATAGTAAAACTAAAACATGAATATTCAAAAGTCATAGAACAAAAGTTGTTCAGTGTCATGGTCAGACACCACACGAGAGTTCTTGCGTTTATCATGTTACAACCTGTATACTTTGCTTGTTGTACTATCGTGGGCACTCCCGCCTGATCACCACTAAGCTAATTTTTGCTTGCACTCGCAACATAGAAACGTTCTCTAGCCCCGCCCCGTTGACTTTGTATAGAAATAATGAATGAAAGACAATACCGATCGGCCGACCGCACTGACGACGCACGCCAAACGAGAGTTATTGTTATTTTGCGCGTCAAATTGACGCTTTCTTAATATACCTAAACTTTAAGGGGGCGTGGCTCGGCGCCTTCCGATTTTTTCTTTAACTGATCAGTCGGAAAACACCACGACTGTACAGAACGTGCCTTTATTATATCTTCATCATCATCCAAGTTGAGTAAAGGCCTTATTAAAACTAATGATGGTTTATTAACCACTAACCCAACTAGTTGGTGAAGCACTTTCCGAACTGCTAAATAAAACCGTTCCCTAGGAAATAAAGTTAGCAAAGCAAGTTAGAGTTAGTTCAGACCTGCGCTTAGCTCGCTAATAAATTATTTAACTGAGTTGCCCTTAGTTTAGTGTTAGTCGTTTTTAGTTGTTATTTGTGTTGGTTTAACTGGCACTCTGATGTTTTAATTTTGTGACATTTCTAGATTGTTTTAGTTGAAGTGTCAAACGACATGGGACTTATGTATAACTGGCGGAACGTGGGTGTACTATTAGGTACACTTCTGCCTAACTTCGGGGATTACAGGTATGATGCTACGTAGTCAACTCTCCGAAAAAATACAGGGAATAACAACATTTTCAACCGGCCGTAGCTCTGGTTTCCGACGACCTTGGTTTTTGTCGCAATACTAAGAATTGGAGAACTTATGATGAGCTATGATTTGAGATATATTTCAATTCTGATGGATAGGCCTATTTTAACCAAGACCCTTTCCGATCCATTATAAGCGGGAGAACCCCAGCACAGCAGCTAAAGTAACGAATAAATGATGTAAAACCCCCACATACTCGTAGGGTGCTACGTGTTACCCCTATAAACAATATAGCCATTCCCCCGGAGATACAAAGTTCTAGTGGTAGGTGGTTTTGTTACGAGTTCATTATTAAATGCACACAACGGTAACCACCGTTGTGTTATTATGAAAAATAATATATAAAAATATTATCCAGTGAAGGGTGCAATTAGCCCCTGAAGTTGGTATTTAATATTCGCGTTAATTATTGAACGAATTTCTGCGGTTTTAATTTTTATATATTTTTATGGAAAATTTACTGTTATTAATGGCAGTTTAATTACTGTTTTTTTTATAGTCATTAAGCGTCATGTTCGGTAGCTTATTTACTAAAGTAATATCTTATGCGACATAGTTAACATAGATAATATATTTTTTCCTTACGGATAACATAAAATGTTGCATGAAAAAAAATGTATGTACCTACACAAATATGTTGTGTATTGTGTGGTTTAGTGATTAAAAATATCCTAAAGGGTCATATCCGAAATATAAGCTATTAAAGTTGTACTAATAGCGCTATCAGTGAATAGATTCTAACTTTGATAGCTGTACCTGTACTTGAAGTAAGTACTTAAATACCATTTAACTTAATATTATGTATGAGGGCTAAAAGTGATTCAAATGAGAACTGTGGCCCGGATTACGCAGTATGTTACAACAAAGTAAGTAATTACGGCTAATTGTTAGGCACTCTAAATCTTAAGTGTTATGTTAATGGTTTTTAAGTAGATAAAGCAAAGTAAGGACTAGTTGGAAAAGTTACTAACGCATACCTAACATCACCACATCATTTTGTATTTAATTTGCCTCACTAATCCCATACCACTGCAACTCCTGAAACCCAGAATCAACAGTGGCGACCACCAGACAAGTGCCGAGACAATCAACAGTGGCGACCACCAGACAAGTGCCGAGACAATCAACAGTGGCGACCACCAGACAAGTGCCGAGACAATCAACAGTGGCGACCCCCAGACAAGTGCCGAGACAATCAACAGTGGCGACCACCAGACAAGTGCCGAGACAATCAACAGTGGCGACCACCAGACAAGTGCCGAGACAATCAACAGTGGCGACCACCAGACAAGTGCCGAGACAATCAAGCTCGATGAAGTCTCAGAGAAACATTTTAACTGTCTTGGATCCCGCGAAGAAATTAATCAGAAAATTATAGCGGAGCAGTAGCAATAAACATAATAGGCTACCCTATTATGTTTATTGCTACTGCTCCGATGACACCATCAAACAATAATTACAAGACACCAATCTCTAAAAAAAACACTTCATTTTGGGCCTGAAAGCCCGATTTATTTTCAATTAATTGCCAAATTCAATTTTTATTTGCTTTGAAATAAAAAATAGTTGAGTCATTGACTTGACTAAACAAACAAAACTAAAAAACTAGAAAAAATCTATGAAGGAACCGCGTATTGCCAGCTCTTAAAAAATATCTCAATTTCCACTCCCCTCCATATCAGCAGGAGACAGAACAAAACAAGGCCAATAGGTACAAAGTGACGTAAAGAGGGCCACATTTCGCCAGTTATGTTTTAGTCCTATGTAAAACGGACGAGCCTATTGTCGGCACAAATCCAGACTCCGAGGCTAATAATGGGAAATTTTTGGCGGATAAACTCAACAACCGTTTGCCTGACCCGAGAATCGAACTCAGAACTTATGGCCGCCTCTAACAGAATCTAATTTATTTCTCTGGAAATACTTATCAGATAAATCTGATACTTTTTTTGTAGATAGTATTAATCCTATGTGCAGAAAAAAAAATCAAGAAAATTTAAAATTAAAAAAAAAATGAAAAAAAAAAAAAATTAAACGCCAGCTTAAATGTTGAATGCAATTAATCAAGTGCTTATGTGCCAATGTAAAGAGGGATTTTCTTTTAAAACTCTTCCCTACTCGCTGGATAGATGGCGCTGCACTTGGTAAGTTACTGCAACGGAACGTCACATAATTTCACTTGGATGTAATGGTTATATTAGGAAGCATAAGCAAACGAAAGTGTCAGTCAACGAGCGTATGTGACGTGACCCAATGTTTTTTTTCCAAGCGTTTTGGCTTTGGCACCTAGTAACGTAGTCAGTTCAACGCCATCTACAGAGTTCTTGGAAACAATGTTTTTTTTTAATACTCAAAAAGAAAACCTCTCATTAAAAAGGCGGTCCTTATCTTTTTGGTCCTTTATCGGATTTCGATGTTTGGCAGACAGGTAGACCTGGCTTATGACTCTCTGTTCTGCTAGTGCCCAGGGGATTATTACCTTGCCTTACATGTTACACTGATCTTTTAGGCAATTATGGTAAATTGTCCATAGCCTAGCCTTTTGCCATGTAGCGACTGATCTTCACATATCAGTTAATACTGGATAATTAAAAATATTTAAAAAAAAATGTTTAAGTATAAGAAATAAACAATTTTTTTTCCAACCAAACCAGGAAAACAAGTTTATGATTGGAGCCTCATTTTAAGCAAACAAAAAGCCTAATAACACAATACCCCTTTATAAGTCTGGTTGTCAGATTTTCGGGCCACTATAGTCTCCGCCAGATAAGTAGGAATTAAAGGTCATTGACCCGCATGTTTATTCAAATCCGTAATTCCGAAAACAGAAATAATGATATAAACTTGTCCCGAAACGACCTTTATCGTGATCCTTGACTTTTTCTAGTAATAAAAAACGATTCATAATGTATTGTCGGGGTACCTACGCAGAGAAATTAAGAAAAGAGCAATGACCTTTAATTCCTACTTATCTGGCGGAGATTATAGATACCTACAACGTCTGTCAAAGATCTAGAAATGACAGCCGGGACCACCGGTATAATGTGATTTCCAAGACACGGAGAGGACTCGTATGATACTGTTCATCTTAAGTAGAAAGAGGTACATCCACTCTAAATTTTCATTAGACCTTTATCACAAGAATGTCGCAATTTTCATCATCGTCACATAAAAGTACGTAGTATACTTAAAGGGGATGGGTGCCATCCTAACGTAGCGTCGTTACATTCATTTTATGTGCCCAAATAAAAAGATAATAAAGCCAGGAGTGATGAATCATGTGTCTTCTAAGTGAATTGACATTATTATTTTCTTGAGGGACCGCCATATTTGTTTCAAGGTGTAGTGACACACTTACAGTTCAATTACAATAATGGCTACAGGAAAAAACTTTATTCCTTTTTTTTTTTTTTTTTTAGGATGGGAAATCATCAAATGACTTCTCCCGCTCTGGGCGGAGCAGGAGGGAGTGTCAGACTTTTACTGACTAAAACCCATCCATGTTCCTTCCTCGCCCTTTGTGTTCCGGGGCCACGGTATCTCTTTCGAATAGTCCCGCAGCCCCGTTTCGAATAGTCCCGCAGCCCCGGGGTAAAACATTCCTAAGTAGTGATAAGATAGATGTTGGACTTATTTTAATTAATTGACCTAAAAAAGGTCTGGGATGATATTATTGACTATAGGAAATGATCAGAAAACAAAAAGATAACTTGACCTTTTTGATATAAATTGACACCTTTGCCAATAAAGGTTAAAAACCAAAGAGATTTCAAAGAATTTGGTATAGAGCGGACATTGGGAATAATGTCATACAAAAATTTTGATCCCGAACATTTTCGATTTTGACAAACGAATACTATCTGATAAGCGATTTGTTACTGTTAGTAGTTGAATAGTATTTGAATTACGATTTTCTTCGTCTTGTCCCGTCTATCGCTCGTAAATATTTGAATGTCTTTGTTAAAAACCTTATAAACTACAGAAAATCTTTGCTCTCTTTCAGCCATTTACACTCATACAAACAATACTGTTCTAGGGAAACAAAACTTTTCCATTTAATCCTGCTATACCTTAGAAAGCAGAAACATATAATCGCGGAAGTTCCTCAAACTAAAACCAAGTTGGGCCGTATCCCGTTTACAATAATAAAAGCGCACAGCTCAGCACCAACAGATTGAACAGAGAGATTTGCGTAAATAAATAGAAAGAAAATGAATATGTTGTTTTTTTTAACCAATGGCATAAAATCACTTTACCTATAACGAAAAATAGGCGCTGTTGAAATAAAATATATCTAACCATAGTCCTATGCCTAGCTAGACAGAACCAACGACCAGTAGTCCACATTGGCCCTGAATCGATGAATTCGGTATTGAGGCTGCCTTACGTTCTTAGGGTCCCGGGTTCGAATCCCGGTTGGAGCAAATGTTTGTGTGATGAGCATGGACATTTGTTTCCGAGTCATGGATGTTTATACGTATGATTAGTATGTATTTACAAACAAAAAGTATGTATTATGTAGTAGATCAACTATCTGGTGTTCACGACACAAGCCTCGTTGCTTAGCGTGGCACTAGATGGTGCTGTGTGTTAATGTCCAGCGATATTTATTTATTTATTTGGAAGTCATGGGGAGAGGCCTTTGCCCAGCCGTGGGACAGGCTAATAATAAGACCTAAAACCTGCACCATTTTTAACATCATTCATAAACAAACTTTCATATATAAAACATTTAGGACTAACTTGTTATATTCTAACTCAGCCCACCCCTCAAAGAGTAAGGGTAAAGATACGCGAGCAAAGGCCAATTTGAGTACAAAAGCAGCCAATTATAAGGACCGTTATACAATAATATCCCTTCTCTACCATTAAATGCAAGTCTAAGTTCAGCGTAGCGCAGGAAGTGAACCGGCGACCCTTGTGATGCAAATGCAGTGACAATTTGCCGTTTGAATGTGGCCGGAAGTTAGGGGTTGCCCCCCCCCCCCACCCCAACCCCTAGCTTGCTTGTCTGTACCTACCTGACATCAATTTACAATTCTCTTCTTTTAAAGTTGCAAACAGTAACATTTTGAAGTATAACACACTGGCCTGCAAAACTAAGTATCACACTTTTAAATATGCAATAACTTTTTAAGTACACAAGATATACTTTCGAAAGAATAAGGACTCGAAAAAGAGTTTAATTTTGTACATAAAAACTTAATCGTCGGTAACCTATATGACGTTAATTAAACGTTTATTATTTAAAATCTCTAACTTCTATAGTTTAGAAAAAAAATGGAATTTTTAAAGTGTAGCTTAGTTTAGCAGGCCAGTGTATAACATCACGCCTAGTAACTATCTTGTACTTTCGGGGACACTCCCGCCTGATCACCACTAAGCAAATTTTTGCTTGCACTTACAACATAGAAACGCTCCCCGCCCCGTTGACTTTGTACAGAAATAATGAATGAAAAGATACCGATCGACCGAGCGCACTGACGACGCACGCCAAACGAGAGTTCTTGTTATTTTGCGCGCCAAAGTTGACGCTTTCCTAATAGACCTAAACTTTGAGGCGTGGCTCGGCGCCTCCTATTGATTTAAGTGAAAAAAAAATTAACTGATCAGGCGGAAAAGACCACAACTGTACCTAACAAGTGCACTCACACTTCACCAGTTATGTTTAAGTCTGATGTAATAGGAGACAGGCCTATTGCCATCAACCGGGCACAAGTCCAGACTCCGTGGCTGCTACAGAACCTTTTAAACGCCAGAGCATAAACACTCGCGCGTGCCCTCAACGCCAAACCACAATTTCACCTACCATTTTGACACATATTTGTGTCGTTTGACAGTTAATAAAAAAAATCCTGATGGAATAACCCAATATAACTTTGCCCGACCCGGGAATTGTACCCAGGACCTTATGCAATCATGCTTGCGATCACAAGACCAGGCAGACAAGGCGATTTTGGAGTAGGTATAAACCTTCGTTACATCTATTTTATTTTTCCTGTAGTTTTCCTCACTCATGAAAATAGAAATTAGTGAGAAATGAGGAAGTCGGAAAGTGGCGCCGGTAACTGATTTGTGTAGTAATCGGTTGTCATGGTATGGGCCTGTGATGCGGAGGAATGAGGAAAATATCGTAAGAATTCGAGTATAAATAACGATGGCTATAAGAGTAGGTAGGGGAAGACCAAAGAAACGATGGATAAACTGTAATCATTTTTTTTTCATTTTTCAAGGTCTTTATTTACTAAATATGGTGTACAGCACAGTTAACAAACGATCTTATTCGATTTGTACACCAATCCCGATTTATGTCGTTACACAGGCAGCTATCGCCTTTACAAACATTAAAACATGTTGTTGCTTACTATTATTTTACAATGATTTAACTAACTTATTACTAAATGTTCATCTACGGGGTATGTGCAAGTCTTAGTAAGGACGCACATACGTTTAAAAATGTGTTACTATACAGAATGTATGCTTTTATTTTAATAATTATGATAAACTAATTTAACGTAAGTAGCGGGTAGTCCGCAAACATAATCACGCGTAATCATGATCTGTCAAAGGAGCGATTTGTTCCAGACACGATTGTTTAACTATTGTGTCTACTTCGTGGACATATGAAGGGTTAAAGGATCATTTGGCTAGAATGAAGGTGATTGCTGAGATGACGAGTATTAGAGAAGTATGGAAGAAGACATGTTGCGCCGACCACAAATAAATTAGGTTTGAATTTTCACGATGTTATAATTTTTTTTTTCTTAATTATTTAATTAGTATTATTGATATTTCTATTATTTCTATAATTATTTATTATTAATGTGATGTAATTATTATTATTATTTTCTACCTATCTAGTGGCACTCCTTAGCATATTCTCTCGTTAATATGCGGATAATGTAGTGGGCTGCAATATTGTTAATGTTTTGTATTACCCTTACTCTGTTCTAACACATATTGTAGCTGTTTATTGTCCCTTAATAAATAAAATAAAAGACATGAGAATGTTGATGAGTTTTCCTCACATTTTCCTCACTTATATTTCGGTGTTTACGTTTGGTTTCGAACGAAGTAGAGTCACGAGGTTGGGGCTCGGACATGCTTATTGACTTAACTTTTAATTAGATGGGTACGTTTAACTTTTGTTTGTTTTTTTTCAATTTTCACAGTTTTTCTGGCCTGTTAGGAGTCGCGTAAGCCCGAAAGTCTGACCACCAGTCTTACCAAGGGGTAGCGTATTACGCAGTAACTGGGCTGTGGAGGTCAGACGGTCAATCGTTCCATGTAGAATACTAGTATACACCTGCATCCGGTTAGATTGGAAGCCGACGGAAACATGGGAAAAGGCTAGGCAGATGATAAATAGGAGGAGAGCATATTGCCCCAACAAACGGGCCCAAATCTCTGGATTTGTTCCAAGATGAGACCTGATTGATGATAAATCTCAATACCACTATTTTATGTAGTTGGGAAATGTTTAGGCAGATGATGTTGATACTGGTTTCAAATAAAAACTGAATTTAGATTTCCTCGAATGTCGTGTCGAGTTAGATTGCCTTGAATGACAATGTCGTAAGAGACGACTATTTTCATGTAGGTCTAAAATAAAAATTGAAATTGATTTCTAACAAAACGTGCATGATATTCAACAATGCCATTGAGTGAATGTGTGCGGATGACAGCGACCGGAATCTAGACTACCTTCCCGTTGTTCTGTCTATCAAGTCAATTCGATTACAATGCACGAAAATGGTTGGCATTTGTGGATTATTCATTTGTTTTTGTTTATTTATTTGTTTGTTTTTTTTTTGTTTTGTTGGTTTTCATGTGTTATTTTGTTTTTGTTTGTTTGTTTTTTGTTCAATAATGGCACTGTGGTACCTGGATAGTGCCTGAGTATGTTTTTTGTATAAATAAAAGGCGTTTTGCTATAAAAGTTACGTTAAACAATATTTTTTTGGAATAAAATCAATTAAAAAACTATGTACTAGTAGTGTAGTAGTGTAAAATATCTAAGCAGTCTCACAAGGAGTCACGAAATCAACGACATAAATAAGAAAATAAATGTGATAAGACCTGTAACTTTAAAGGTTTCTTTTACTTGTTTAATTTTAAAATAACAAACTGCATTTTGTATTTGATCTTTTATTCCGTAAGTGTATTATTGCTGTTTGGCGTTCCAGTTCATTACAATACGATCACTTATCTCTTGATCTGTCCACGAAGTAGACACAATAGTTGAACATTGGTGTGTCGAACAAATTGGTCATTTGACAGATCATGATTTATAATCATAACATCACTTCTTTGTACCTGAGGATAAATCAGGAAGAGGTGTATCTTGTTATGTTAACTTCATAGTTGGGGGCGAGCCTAATGACATCAACCGGGCAGAAATCAGGATTTTGTGTCTGCTTCTCAGAAATTCCTGATGGAGAGGACCTGGACCTGGGAATCGAACCCAGAGCCTCATACTCAACAGTTGGGACCGCTAGACCAACGAGGCGCGAGTTAAAATAAATAAATCATCGAAATACGATCACTTATAAACGTTTCAGAAGACAGACGTTTATTTATAGATAGCACCTACACCGATATCTAAAAATAGAAGTAAACCAACAATACGAAAACTGAATCAATAGTACAACGAAATGACAATGAAACGAAGTGGAATTGTCTGTTTAAGATAAGCGTTCACCTGTCCGCATCGGACGCATCGCATCAAACGGATCGTAGTATTATTCAATTCAATTCATAGAGTGTTAGTAGTTCATCAAGATGACTTAAAGCTATGTTAGTAACTCATAAATACAACAAATAAGATAAACAAACACCAGTCAGCCTACAATATGTGCAGCCCAATCCAATGCCTCCTCCTCCTCATAGGACTATGGATGTAGTCTGCAGTTACACTCAGGTATCTGTTGGGACTGCCCCTCACCCTCCGCATCAGCGATGCTGCTTTTTTATAATGGCGTGAAAGCCATCCACTTGAACTTCAGAAAACATCGCTGACGCACTGCAGTAGCGAGGAAATCCCATCAGCAACCTGAAAGCATTATTAAATTGGACCCGCAGGGCACCGACGGTTCGCTATGTATACCTAGTCCACAAACTACACGTATAAAAAGACTGGCAGTATGCCCTAAATGTTTTTTTTTAATTTTTTATTTTCTTTTATTATTGAACAGATTCCTATGCGTACGATGCGGACAGGTGGACGCACTTGTGTGACTTTCTATACAAAGAATACAACGGTACGTTTGATGCGATGCGTCCGATGCGGACAGGTGGACGCTTACCTTTATCGAGTAGGCAGTAGATGTTATACAATATAGTTGTCACAGAATATAATCGGATGACGGAATTCAATCAGGTGAGTGTTGATTGCTAGGCTTATGTATACCTGGTCCTATGGACTTACTAGGGTAAAATCTATGTATAATTTTGAAATGCGGCAAACCAAGCTGAATTCTTCGAGAAATTTCGATATACATTCACAAATTTTGGAAAAAGTATACGGTCAGCAAAAAAATGGCCAATTTACATTAAAAAAAACACTTGTCTTTTCATCAATCATTAAAAAACTCTGTGGGACTAACTATAGTAGGTACTCAACCTTAGTTGGTCCCATACAGTTCTTTACTTTTCCATTAAGAAAAGTCAGAAATCGCAAACAACTTTTGCTATACAATACGTAGCAAATGAAACTCCAACTTGTATGATGGATAATCGCGCTATTATTATTTATTTAAATTCCATTGTCCCATACTATCGCAATTAAAAAAAAAACCACTCTGTATACAAATAGCTACGACATTGTAAGTAACTAGTACGTCTTGGCTATCCTACACCAAAACTTAAAAAGTCAGCCAGTAGCCTTTCATGTGGGAGCGAATAAATCTAAAGGTAGGTTACAAAAGCAAAGCCGGCCGTGTTTATACCTTCCCCAACGGCGAAGAGGGTTACCCCAATCAGTGGGCTAACCCTCTTTCGCCCTAAAAGTGGGAACCAAAAATAGCTCCATTAACGCGTAGTTTTATGGCCAACAATTCATTAATATGTGAATCAAACTGAGTACAGAGTTAAAATAAACGTGATGTCGTTAAGATAACAGCAGAGTATATATTGCTATGGTTAGCAGTGAGTGTTACATTACCTTTAGCTGTATGAGATGAGTCGTCGGGAAATTGGTAGTTAAGGCTGAGATTGTTCTACGCGATCATTGTGGGCAATTACAATCAATTGTATTGTCTTTGTTCTAAAGTTTGACGTTCAAAAGTACCTTTTAATGCCCTAATTGAAATAAATGTTTGGGCTTTGACTTTGATCGAAAGAATCTGTCTACATTTATTTCTTTCGCCATTGGAAATTAGGAGACGATGGTGGAAACCGATGATAAGAGATGGCCTAGAGTAGTTTTGCGTTTTAAAATTATGGTTCAAGTTAAAAATAACATTTTGAATACACCTTAAACATACAATAGTGCATTATTATAGTTTTAATTATGACTAGACTTTACACTTAACTGTAAGTCTGTAACTACAGTACTCTCACAGTTATTATGCCTTGCATCTGGGACTGTGTAATTTATATTTAGGGTTCCTTACCCGAAGGGTAACCAACAGGACCCTATTACTAAGCCTCCGCTGTCCGTCCGTCCGTCCGTCTGTCTGTCAGCGGGCTGTATCTCATGTCCGTAATAGGTAGACTGTTAAAAATTTCACAGAATGTGTATTTAAATAATAAAATTAAATTAAAGGGGGCTCCACTACTCGATGGTTTGGAACGCGCACTCGCGCTTTTTTGTGTTGTTCGAGAATCCAAAAGTGCCTGTAACTGGCCTACTTAAAACGAATGCTTTGATTTTGATTCTGTCTTCTAAACCGTTGAAGAACCCCGCGCAAGTCAACCATAGCCTTTATATACGGCCAACACGCAGCGGTACCATTTTACAGTAATGCGCGGTACATGGGCACATACATACACACTTTATATTTATGTATGTAAGAGCTCCTTACCAACCTTCATGAGGTCATTTGCTAAAATAGATTATTATGTGTGGGGAACTGACTGAGATGAAGAAACTAACTAAATGTATGTTTGTAGGAAAACCTTTGCCTTTGATGTTTTGGCTGGCTTTATTGATGTAAGATAGTTTTATTTGGTTAAGGAATATTTCTTGTAGCTCGGCCATGTGATGGGGCCTTTTACACCCTTGTTATGGCCGCGAAAATTCTATTATCAACATAATATGAACTGACTGACCAGCAAATTGCAAAGAACTATACAGGGTGTTAACAACCTCATCACGAAGCCGTCAACCAAGCATTCTGTACATCAAACTAAGTGACAATACGCAAAAATGATTGCTGTGAAACGACTTTATTTTTTTTGGGTGTAATATCATGTTTTGTTGTAGAACTCAATGTAACGCACTCAAAATATTGTGCTGATGGATGGATTGAATAGTACGGGGGTCGTGGAAGTGTTTAAAGTAAAAATATTTTATTAAAAACTTGTATTTAAAAAAAAACTTGTCAAAAAGTTGGAAATTTGACCCCTAATATCTCCGTAACTAGAAGGTTCCCAGGTATGGTGTAGAACAAAAAAAATATCGCAATGACAAGGAGAACAAGTGCCTTTTGGCTCGTTAAGAGGTTTTTTACATCCTCTATAAGGGCTATGGTTGACTTGCGCGTGGTTCATCAGCGGTTTAAAAGACAGAATCAAAATCAAAACATTTTAAGATTTCGATTGCTTGCTACCCGGACGCTCCCCCTTAAATAAACCTACTTGCAGAATAGGCGAGACGACAAAAAAAAAACGAATTAATCCGTCAGTTAAGATTATCAAAAAATATTTGACCCGCGTATTTTCTTTTGTTACGTAAACCAAAATTGACGAAGATATGACGCTTTTAAAATTCTCAATACGTCACGCCTAGGTATAATTTTTAGCTAGTTCTGACGTCACGAGCCCCCACTCCCGAATTTTGATGCGTTTTATCTTTTGTCAATATTCATTGATTTACAAAAACAAAAAATACGTGTCCATTAATTTCCAATACTCTAACTGACGGACTAAATAGATTTGCAATTTTTTGATACTGTCGTCATGCCTATTCCCTAACTGCAATAGGTACTTACATAGGTACCTCGGAACATATAACTCTTTGCGCTGTCTGAGGCCTTATCTCTTTCCGTGGTAGTTCTAAAGCTCTAAACTGTTCTCGAACAAAGGTTTGCAGTTCGATTCCTGTGTGTTGTAACTTATCTTTAAGCTAGTTGAGACTAACTTATCTAGAAGGTAACATTGGTTTGCCTGTTGTTATCTGCACGTCTCGCTGGTCTATTGGTTTGCGAGCACTACACCGACGTTGCGGCTGCTGAGCATGGTCCTTTTTCTTTTGTTTTTTTTTTTTTTTTTTTAGGATGGCAAATCGTCAAATGACTCCTCCCGCTCTGGGCGGAGTAGGAGGGAGTGTCAGACTTTTACTGACTAAAACCCATCCATGTTCCTTCCTCGCCCTTTGTGTTCCGGGGCCACGGTATCTCTTTCGAATAGTCCCGCAGCCCCGGCAGGCTTCGGCCCTTGCGGACTCCTTCACTGTTGCTGACTCTCTTTGAGGCGCGCGTGGAACACGAACGCGCCGTCGACACGGCCTGTCGTCATGAGACGGACGGACGGCGAGCTAGCCCATAGCTCCCCGTCCATAGGCCCGCGCCTACGGTGGCCGGAAGCCACCACGTGGCCCCCGACGCCCGGGGCGTCTCGTGGATCTCTCCCTGTCCCATTCCGCCACCTCCTCGCTAGCATGACTGCTTCGCAGAAGGAGGTGACGGCGTCCCATTCCGTCTCGCTCCGGACCATAGCACGAACCAGGGCCGGAAGCGAGAGGTCACCGCCGCCGATCGCCACCTCGAGGACACGGCAGTGCTCCACCCAAGCGGGGCACACCTCCACAGTGTGCTCCACCGTGTCCTCCGGTGCTGAGCATGGTCCTGGGTTCGATTCCCAGGTCGGGCACAGTGGTATTTATTTAACGGTTTAGGTACACACTACATACAGAAAAGAAGAAAGTAATAGATAAATAAGTACAAAGGTGATGCTCATTTCTAAAGAAATCTCTTCTAGCATACCTGCGTAGATAAAAAGAGATGTAGACATAGTGTGTAAAAGATAAGAAAATAGAATACAAAAAAAACGTAAAGCAAATTAATTATTTAAATATAACATACAATATAAGTATACAGGGTGTAAACAGACTCTTCACGAAGCTGTCAACCAAGCATTCTGTACCTACATCAAACTAAGTAACCTGTAGGCTTAGCCAAGTTGACAATCTACAATCGTTAACGCTATAGATAACTAACCAAATGTATGGGAATGACATCTATCATCGTTAAGTCACGTGGTCAAAACAGACGAATGGAAATTTTAAAGTTTAGTCAAAACTGTAAGTTGCCTACGATTTATATGGGATGTAGGGATCACGATTGTAGAAACGAATACATTTCATTCTATCATCTTGATCGATGTAAACTTGTCTACGAAAGTTTATATTCGTTTGTTTTGACCACGTGACTTAACGTTTACAATTGTAGAAAGAGAATCGATACGAATCGTTTGTAACTTGGCTAGGCCAGCTGTTCCTACATTCCAAGCAAATAAAGATCTGATTCTAAATCTGACACCTCTGACTCTCCTGACCCTTCGGGGATTACAGGCGTGATGTTATCTTATGTTACGTTATCTAACTACCGTCCTTTAACAACTTTCCGCATCAAATAATTCTGCAACATAATTCTAATAAACTAAGGAATGTAAACATCACAAAATAGATTTTTCGGTTAAAAATGAAAATATTATAAAACAAAGTCTTTCGCCGCGTCTGTCTGTCTGTCTGTCTGTTAGCGATAAAATCAAAAACTGCTCCACCGATTTGTATGCTGAATTCACCAATGTATAGAGTGGTTCTCGAGGAAGGTTTTAGTATATAATTTGTTAAGTTTTTGTATAAATTGGCTAAAAATAATGATATTTGTTGGAGGTGTCGAAAAAAAATAAGCCGTCGTTGCGATAACCGACATTCACGCGGGCGAAGCCGTGGGCACCAGCTAGTTTATTATAATACAATCTAACACCACACACACAACACGTGGCACATTGCCACGTGCCACGTGCCACGTGTTGCTAATCTTTTCCCAACTATGTTGAGGCCGGCTTCCAGTGTAACCGGATGCAGATGGATAGCACCTACAGTTTTGTCACTGAATCACCCTAAGGTAGACTGGCAGAAAATGCCCAAGGCATTAAGTCCGCCTTTGTACATTATGTGCATAAAGTTTTAATAAAATAAATAAATAAATGTCAGTATTTTACATGGAGCGACTGTTTAGATTGAAAGCCAACCTCAACGTAGTTAGGAAAAGGCTAGGCAGATGATGACATGGATCGGCCGCCTATCTGACATCCACAACCCGTTACCAGTAGGGGACGCGCCTTTTCGCGCCAAACGGAAATCTATCTGAAAGCGATAGCGATTTCAGACTGTATCGTTCGTTTTACAAGAAACATTTCTGCCACTTTGTCGTCTATTTCAATTTTTGCGACCATTTCACCGATTTATCTACGAAAACTGGAAAAATTGTCCGTTGAAACGTGAGGTTGGTGAAGAGGGTCTATATGTTAGAACATGGGTGATTTTCTTTAAGATTTTAAGGGCCATTTGGAAAGCCAGATTCTTGTACAGACCGAGTGAAACGAAATATTGCTCAACCGGTCAGGAAAAACGTAGCACTTAAGGCGACTACAGGAGCTAAATTAGCGACTTTATTTGTGGTGGTTCAAACTTCGTTTGAAATACTGTGAGAATAAAGTTCATATCAGCTTGCACTACAAAGTGGTTGTTACGTCAGTCACTGCGGGGCGAATAGTGCGAAATGTGTGGTTTTTTGCGATTTACATAAATTCTATTGATTGGACTAAACAAATAAAACACTATCATGCTAATATGTTGTTTGTAGACTTATTTGCAAAAAAAAACAGAATGATCGCATGTATTTTAGTATGGTTTTTACTCGTTAAAAGATTTTTTAGAGATAAGTTCGTAACTTTTTTTTATCGAGTAAAATTAGTTGTATTATGTTTTCAAAACACTATCATACTAGCATATATCCTGAAGAATATCATATATTTTACTGGTTTTGTTTATTCCAGTGAATCATATGCTTATATGCATAATAAAACTCGCGTTTAGCTCCTGCAGTCCCCTTAAGAAATAGTTCTAACATCATTATACCAGCTTGAGTTAGCTCAGAATAAGTGCCTACTGTAGTCCCATATACTTAGTAATAGTTGGGAATTGGATCATTGTGCCGATAGTCGTATCAGCCACTGGCTTTATTGCCAAGAGCCTCGACCGATACCCGAGGAGGCTTCGTTATGCAGCTGGATCAAGGGCTTGATTCAGAAAGTGGTACTCCGGGACACGGCTCGTATTGTTAGGAGGTTCCATTCTCTGGAGCCCTGATCACGGGTAGCTTGGACCCTACTCCTGACACCGGCGGACCACGTTTTTTTTATGTTGTTTACGAAATATTTAAAACTAGCGGACGTCACGCGGTTTCACCCGCGTAGTTTCCGTTCCCGTGGGAGTACGGGGATAAAATATAGCCTATGTTACTCGCTGATAATGTAGCTATCCAGTGCTGAAAGGATTTTTCAAATCGGTCCAGTCGCTTTTAAGCTTATTCGTTGCATACAAAAATACAAATCTTTCCTCTTTAGAATATTAGTATTATAGTAAATATAGTATAGATATAGAAGTATAGATAAATAAATAATAATAACAAAGTCTCATGGTTTTGTCAAATCGCAAAATGCGTGCAAAGCAGGGGTGGATCGCTAGTGAGTTATTAAACTTAGAAATAGCCTTAAAGTTCAAAATGAGAAAAATGCTTCGTTAAACTTAAGTAACGTAGTGTTATTATTTTCGAATTAGCCTTTGACCGTTCAAAGGGGTGTTAAAAACTACTTTTTAAAAGGTCCAAGAGAAGAAAAGAGTTTGAAACAGCTAATATAGCCGTCCAAGGATGAAATTGAAACTATGACCGCCATTTTGTTTTTTTTTTTCATAAGGTAATCAGCTGAAAATGTTCCCACTACTGGGACAGGCCAGAGGAGGCCTGTGTCCCAGCAGTGGGCTGTAATTCACCACGCGGGCCCAGTGCGAGTTGGTAGTCGTCATAATATGTCTTCGAATTTTAAGGTTCTAGAACATGACGGTTTCCACACGATGTTTTCTTGTAGTGGAGAATTAAATTTCCTATACAGCCATGATAACTTATGTCCAGGTGGAAGATTTTCAGCAGGTGGAACAAAAATGGGCCTGGTAGGGATGAAATGCTCTTCAAAATGCAGTTTGGGCTTAAAGCCTTTGCGGCACGAGGGTACTTTTGTGCAAAGGTGGTCGCCATTTTGGCTTGGCTTAGAGTTGTAAAGGAATTACGAAGTTGACTATACAATACAGAGTTATTTGTAAAACACCGACAACCTCTCAGGACTGTGTTACTAACATCATAATCAACAACTTTTGTTCTATGACTTTTAAAAATTCATCATATTTTAGTTCATCAAATTTTCATAAAAAAAATAAAAATATTTAAATTGAACGCTTTTACGGGCCCTCGCCGCCCTGACCCCGCTCCCCTCACTATTGTACTATCGCTTTCTTTTGCTTCGCATAGATTTCTTATTAATATAACGATTTAGAGCGTTCAATTTAAATATTTTTATTTTTGTACGAAAATTTGATGAACTAAAATATGATGAATTTTTAAAAGTCATAGAACAAAAGTTGTTGATTATGATGTTAGTAACACAGTCCTGAGAGGTTGTCGGTGTTTTACAAATAACCCTGTATACAGCATGGGTACCAGTAAGGTGTGGTCATATTTAACTAGGTACAAAACTTCAATACCTATACGAACCGAAGTTCACATGCAGAAATTGGTTCAGTTTGATGGTACTATACACTAAATACATAACCTTTGATAACATGCTGTATTTATCTTTATCCTAAAATAAGATAACAGTGTCGTTGTGATCCCTGAAGCACAGAACAACTATGTCTTTTTATAGTTTTGTGCTATCTTTTCCCAAAGGAGTATTGTAGTACAACCACAATTTTCTGATTACAGTTTCAGGTTTCATCCTTTGTACGTTTTAGACTTGAATTGTGACTCTCAAGGTTTATCGAGACGGACTAAAATCTCAAGTAGGTAATCAAAATGTTTAATTGAACATTTCATTGTAAGTATGTATATGGAAACGGTAAAAGTTTGTAAGTTTGTAGGTAGAAGGTAATCCTAGGAACTACTGATCCGGTTCTGAAAATTCTTTCACTAACGGGAAACTACATTATCCCTGACTATCATGGGCTACATTTAAAACATTCCTATTGGTTAATTGCTGTTTATAACAGCAGCGAGCATAAGCTAGTCTATATCTATATATATTCGGCTAGGACTAACCTACTCAAGTTTGCCCCTATGTCGCGAGCTGCACGTATTATTAATATTATAACGGTATCGGAAGATATATTTGGGCAAAACCTGCCGAGATTTATCCAGAGGGCACAAATCTTTATTGAAAAAGGTGTGCAACTGTGAATTAACATTGTCATGTTTAAAAGTAGTAGTAAATTAATTAGCTTATACTTATTTATATTGTCTGTTTTTCTATGTTATGTGTTTATAATTTATGTTTCTATATTCTATGTATTATAGCATCGTATTGGACGAGTCTGTAATGGTGTTATAATTGGTAAATAAATAAATAAATAAATACATAAATAAATAAATATACCTACTAATATTATAAAGAGGAAAGATTTGTATTTTTTTATGTAACGAATAAATTTAAATAAATATTCATAATAAATGTACTTTTCAGAACATAAATACAATCCGTGGTTATTGCAGGCACAAAATGCTGTCAAACTTACCCGGAACCTGTCTATATTGTTTTAAATAATATTCAGATTCAAAGTTCCAGGCAATTTTCTCTTTCGCAGAACTTTATCCTCTCTACCTACCAGCACCCATTTAGTTGGCTAGGGATTCTGAACTTTAGACAGCGATTCAGGAAGCAAGCTAGAGAAATAAAGATTAGTTTTGATGAAAATTGGCTTACAGATAGTTTATAACCTGAAACACAAAGAATACTTTTTATCCCTGTAAATGACAAGTCTGACAATCAGTCTTAGCAAGGGGTATCGTATTATCCAGTGTAACTGAGTTGTGGAGGTCAGAGAGGCAGTCTCTTCGCGTAAAATACTGGTGTTCAGCTGCATCCGCTATTTTTATGACGTAATGTGTATCTTGACTGTATATTTTCTCGTGTAAAAATGTGGGTACAGTAAAGTACCTAACTTTACGCAAAAATTATTGCTGAGAAACGACTTTATTTTGAAAGGTACTTTAAATACATGCCAAGTAAGCAAAAACTTACTCCATTGCCGTATCCCCTGTGTAGCAAAAGTAAATGAAAGCGTATCCAACGTTTTCAATATAAAGTTCTGTTGAATGTATTCGAGAGGAATGATACAATAGTACGGACTATGGAGCCAAGTTGAAAGTTATTCATTATTTATTTATGTTGTACTGTGATAGGAACATTAGGGTTTCGTATTCGTATTCGGGCATTAAGGTTCTTAAATAGAACCTTAATGTCCGGCGGAACGAAGTTTATAATGTTATTTTCATGTTTTTTTTTTGTTGAGCTCTTAGAGGTATGGGAAAGTTAAAAACATAACCCTTTCTTGGCAGTCGGGTAAAAAAAACAATCAGTTGACTGAGGTGACTGTTTTTTTTTCAAACTAGCCAGATAGGAAACTCCGACCTCACCTAGTTCGTGAAAACTGCGACGTGACCCCTTAAAAATAAATATCATAATATTGCATGCTTTCATTTCATTACTAATTACTTTATTTAATCAGGAACCGTGTTGAACAGTTGACCAATATATCGATATTCATTTTTCCCTACTGTTGCGAAAACCAATTGCTAATTTTGATTATCAACTGCGTCTCTATCGTTGCATGTATGTTAATTATTTCACTTATTAAAACCACAGCGTGCTCATATCCTGTAGGTATACCAAAAACGGTGAGCGGTCGCAAACAGTTTGGATAAAAACGACTAGTTTAAACCTTATATGCATCACCATATGTTCCTCATAAGGGCTTAAGAGCTGTTTAATCTGTTTTTCAACCCAAAATTCTGAAAAACCTACAAACTCTACGAACATTGAAGTGTAAGGTTGCTATCGAATGGAAACGGTACTGCTGTAACTGTGTTGTGTGGAGTTGAGTGTTCTCGCAAAGGTGCGAAAGGACTTCACGCCGTACAGCTGTTTACATCAAGCACAAGTTAGATCGTACATCGTGCGCACCTTTTGGATGGATCAGCCAAGTACCAGCTGCAGGCGTTAGAAGCGACGTGCCAAAAGGTTCACTGACAACAACTCCCTTGTCAAAGTCAAGCTCCAAGTCACCGTTACGTGGTTGAAGTCCCACTGATCCGATTTATTGTGCAAACCGCCAAACTGTGGAATTCACTGCTGACTTTTCTTCGCTTTCCCGATCATTATAATCTGGATCTCTTCAAAGTTCTAGTAAATCGGTTTCTTCTAGGCAAGCATGCTTCACCCTGCACAGTAAAAAGATAACCAGTACCCGGAACGCTGACGTAATTAACCGCGCGCCCCTTCTCCCGCCCGTAAGTATACTTCAAGGTGCGAACAGACTGGTTGTCACGCGCAGTCGCGCGCGCCGCTTCACTGGAATTTGCCGTATGTCGTCAGTGTTAGTTCTAGTCATAAAACATAGAAAATGTTGAAAAAAGACTCCAAACTACTTTTAAAAATAGTTGTAGTAGTTCATCAACAATAACAGTTTTTCATAAATTTATAAAGAAATTGATGAAATAATCCTTTTACCACAGCCGTGTCCCTGTATCCCCAAACAGTATTTGTTAAAACTCAACAACAAGGAATTTGGAACGTGTCGAAACAGACGGAAATATTTTTCAGTTTCTAATATTATAAATACAAGCCAATACATAATTAAGAAGAATTTTATTTTAAAATAAATATTGATTTGAATATTACATGCTTTTATTTTCCACACAGTATACCCGATAGTAGCAACCCTAGTCCTCTGATCGACAGTAGGCATTGAATTCTAGGCCACGTCCGAGCCGACCTACTGGTTAACTCTTTACTGTGGCCCTAGGCCGCTTCACATCAGGCGAGTTTCGGCCAAACCCAAGCCTATTTGGTGTATGAGGCACCTTGGTATAGAGGGAAAAGCGTTGGAGCTGCTACTCGACTTTTTAAAAGGCAGATTGCAGGTGGTGATCGGCGACGGAGGAAAGGTTAGGTCAGACCCTCTTAACATCACTAAAGGTGTACCACAAGGCTCCTCCCTATCTAACATCATGTTTAGTTTATTGCTCAATGACCTCCCTGCAGCGATAAGTGAGGCTTATGTATTTATGTACGCGGACGATGTTGCTGCAGTCGTGTGCGCGCAGTCGATGGAAAGACTACAAGTAAGACTCAACTTAGTGGTGGGTAAAATTAACAAATGGTTTAAAATAAATGGCTTGATACTTAACACAACCAAGACCCACTACATGCACGTCAATCTTTCCGGTCGAATGTGTGCACCACTGTCACTTCGGGTAGGAAGCAGTGTTGTCGAGCAGGTACAAGCCACCACATTTCTCGCCTTCGAATTGGACAGTTCTCTCACTTGGGGGCCGCATATTGATAAAATGTGCAGCAAACTCGGACGAGCATGCTTCGCTATGGAACGCTTAGCGCAAACGCTCCCACGTAAAATGATGAGAGGGTGTTTTTTCGCGTTGGTACACTCGGTTCTCCAGTATGGTGTTGAGTTCTGGGGCCGAGCTGCCGATTGGGAGCGAGCCTTTAGGATGCAGAAGCGTGCCGTGAGAGCCATTACGCGATCACAATGGGATGACACCGCGAGACCACTTTTTAAACGGCAAAAAATATTGACTGTTCCCGCTATGGTGATATTGCAGGCGGCGGTATACGTTAGGCAACATCTGAACGAATACAGTAAACGCGGAGATAGGCATAATGATTGTACTCGTGGTAGAAACAAGTTAGCTGGTTACCCACACACCCTATCTAAATCTGGAAAGTTGATTCATGTTATGGGTCCATCAGTATACAACAGGCTACCGGATAACATCTTAAGCGCGACGTCTGATAATGCTTTTAAAGCTAAACTCAAAGGTTGGCTAACCGACCAGGCGTTATATGACCTAAAAGAATGGTTTTAGGTAATTTGATAATTGTTGGTTCTATTAGTCTGTGGATAACGTGTTCTTAATTGTTTTTTTTTTTTTTTTTAATTGATGAGAATTTTAATTGATGATAATTTTAATTTTGTAATTCGATGCTCTTTTAAATGATTTGTGTTTTTACTTTTTATATATAAACTGACCTGTAATTATTCATAATTATTAATAAATAAACTAAACTAAACTAAAAAAAATTGGACTATAGTTGGTAACTATCGCGCATTGGCGATGACGACGGTCTAATATTTAAACAACAGTTTTCTTATTAAACGTCACATATTTTACTAACTTAATTAACCTCAAGTAGTTACTATCAAATTGAAGTTACTGAACCAGCAAACCGCCATTCTAAACTCAAGTAGAAATTCACTTAAAGCTCTCAAACGCTATTGTATGCTGCCATGGTAGAGATTACAGACGCCATCTTAGATTCTCGCATGCACGGTCGGTAACACAAAAGGATTGCTATCGTCATATTCAATTCTATTCTCATTAGTTGTGCGAAGTAATTTCTTGAATCAGTAGAGAGAAGTTGCAGCTTTGTAAGGAGGATTGAAGTATTTATTTGTATTGTAGATACTTTGAGAATATTTATTTCCAGATAAAAAGCAAGTTGGTAAAGGTGATTAGTAATTTGTTGCATTCTTTGAAATTAGTGATATTATAGCTTATTTGAACCTAACAATTTTGACACCGTTATTAACTTAGGGTATTATATTACGTATTAGTTGTTTTAGATTTTTATGAATTTTTCTATGCCTCGATATTAAACTTTTGTTTATCCTGTGCTGGGCAAAGGCCTCCAATTCTCGGTATTTGCTTCCTCTGGTCAATAAGTTAGGAACGAGTCAAAATCGTCACATCGCCGCCTCTGGCGTTTTTCTCCCTCTGGCGTGACGATGACCGTCTACAGGCACACACTGAGTGACAATTCTGGCCCGCCTGTCCTGACTCACAAACTGTTAATTGTGAAAAACCACGCAGTTTTAGGCTTTAAACTGATACTTTTCTGTACGTAGTACTTATCTCATGAATCCTTCGAAAATCAATTTATCAAGGATGTATCCCTACTCGTGCAAATTAGGCAAAACTTCTTTTGGGTTTCGTAGCAGTTTGCTCAAAATATGTCTCTTGACGTGCGAATTACAGAAATAAGTTTCGTTAACATTGTCTAGGTCCTAAAGTCTATTTATCTATGTGCCACTTAAATAGTTTCAACCTTAGTGATAATTCAATTAAGTGGGAGTGGGAAATACCGTTAAAAGCTAATTGTAGGTGGCGCTACTTTATGCCCCTAGCACACGGCGTATTTTAAACGCGCAGACGATATGCGTTTCAGGAACGCGCGTTTTCTGAGCCGTAGATGGCAATTTTTGCGTTTTTATAGATATAAACCTGCGTGAAAAGCGCGTTCGAAACACGTTTAAAGCCCGTACAAAGGGTCAAAGCCAGCGTAAGCAACCGACGCCATTGTACAACTGACGAGGATTCTCTGACCAAAACGCGGAAGCTACAAGCGACTACAACGCGTCTGTATCGCTATATCAGCGCGTATATGCGCAGTAGACGCGCGTTTCACGATCGCCCGTGTGCTTAGGTTACAAGGTTGCGTTCAAATCTCATTTGAAGCGCGTATACGCACGTCATCTGCGCGTCGTCTGCGCGTTTAAAATACTCCGTGTGCTAGGGGCCTTAGCTAGATCTCAATTGGACCAAATATGAGGTCAAGCTATTTTGAAATATAACACGACATTACGCCGCGATTAACGTAGCCGCCGGCCATAGGCCCCAGAAAGGAAAAACCCTAACGATCCAAAGAAACTTGGGCCTGGCGTTACATTGCAGGGCTGGACTTTTGCCATAAATTAAGGTTTCACGAGCCCAATTTTCACGTCTCCCAGGAATGGCTAAATTGGTAAAATTAGACAATATTTACATTTTAGGTTATTTTACTATTTCAGTTATTGTGACATAGTTTCTAATTAGCTTTTAAAAGAGTTACTTACAGTTGGTTTCCTTATTAGAGTAATTACAAGACTGATTTATGTTAATTTATAAGGAAAAAAATGCTTTTGAAAATTGATCTCATATTGACAAAATGTCATTTTTAATTAATAGAGGTATTTTGCCCAAAGGTAGGTACGTCTGTGTTTAAAACCAATAGCACAAAAGGATTCACATAGATAACTTCATTAGTTTAGGATATAGTAGTAGATTATATAGTAAAAATTGTAAAGTGCTTCTCCAGATTAGATTTTAAACATAATGTTCTAGACTTTTTTATTTCATTGTAATTTTTATTGGCTTCGAGGGTTCACAGACTTCTAGCTTTACCCAGTAAACCTACCTAAAGTAGTTTTAGGAATTTGCAGAAGCGTTTGTTACTGTTGACAATCAATCATCTGAGTCTAAGTTTAAAACTGCGTATTTTCTACACTTGGCCATTGTAATTGAGGCTAAGATTTAAATGGGTTCATCATCATCATCATCAGCCTATTAATGTTCCCACAGCTGGGACACAGGCCTCCCCTCTATGAGAGGGAATGGGCTATAATCCACCACGCGGGCCCAGTGCGGATTGGTAGATGTCACATGTCTTCGAATTTTTTGGTTCTAGGACATGCCGGTTTCCTCACGATGTTTTCCTTCACCGTTTTGAGAGCAGCGGTGATGAAATAAATTACACAGAGTAATGCGCCTGTCTGGGTTCGAACCCAAGACTTACTGTTCGTAAGTCGGGGCCGCCACCACAAAAAAATTAAAATGGGTAAAATGATTAAATGGGTTAATTAAGAAAAATAGTAGATTATTTTGGTACATTTCTGATTCGTGTAACAGCTAGGCCGAGAATGGTATATCTCCTTTAATGAGTCGTCATTGATCTGATACGAAAGAAGAAGAAGAAGCTACAGGAGGTGGTATTACAGGGTCTGATCAATCCCGTTTCAGTAAAGTGAATAAAATGCCAAAAAAATACCACTCACTTAAACGTTACAAAATAGTTATTTTTGAAACCGCTACAGTGATGTTGTCAGGTATTTTCAATGGTAATCAAAATCGTTGGATATCTGAACAAGAATTTATCGTTTACGATATCAAAGGAACCGATAGGTTTTTAATATCAAAGGATTCCCGAATTAACTGTGTTCGGTGAACTATCCAATGTTATTTTAATGCGAGACCGAAACGAGATGCGAACTTTGGATGTGTCGTTTCGTTGGCGAATATTTTTACAACATTATTGCCAGCTTTCATACACTACACACTATACATAAGCAACACATTAAATGAATGCTTAAAAAACCAAGCAAATTCGGAAAACCATAAGAAAAAAAAAATCGGTATGTAAACATACCGAATTTCCTCCGAGCCTCGGAAATCACGTTAAGACGTTGGTTGCAGCCTTCATTTGTAGATCTTTGACAGTCGTTACAGGTAGTCAGTGGCCCGAAAGTCTGACAACCAGCCTTATCAAGGTAACGTATTACCAGTTAGTACTGGGTAGTAGTAACTGGGTTGTGGAGGTCAGATAGGCAGTTACTCCATGTAAAATATTGGTATTCAGCTGCATCCGGTTAGACTGGAAGCTGACTTTAACATGGTTGGGAAAAGGCTAGGCAAATGATGAGTTCCCAGGCTGGTTAAACTGTTCAAAATGTTACTAAACACTGTTTGACAAACATACTTACTCGTAAACATAGTCAGGGCCAAATTATTTTTTGCGCCTCACTTCAAAGGTAAGACAGACCAATTCATGCGAAGGGCAAAGGCATTAGGACTCGAGAAAGGGGTAATAAGAGCACGATAGGGTTACACGGGGTTGACGAGACGACTGCGATTCTTCCCTGTTACACTGTAGTAATGCATGGTGAATGGTGATGTGGCGTGCCAAATTTCGGCACACTGTAGGCAGGGTTATGAGCGCCTTTACTTGCTAGTGATGTTCCGTAAGGTGTACTCCGTGTTTTCAAATAAACGGTAAAAAAACAGGTTTGGCAACTTTATAAACTTGAGAGCGGAAATTCTCGCTATGTTCATAGATTTTTGTCCGACTTCTAAAGGAGGAGGTGATTTGCGTGTATATAAGTTTGCTTGAATATTTTATTAGTTACCTTCTAGATGATCTCTTCTAGTTCTAGTTAAAATTTAAAAGGAATACTTTGCAGATTCTGTGTGGGGTGCAACAGCTAAAAAGGTCAAATAAAATGAACTTTTTTGCAAAAAAAAAACAACCGACTTCCGAAAAAAAAACACAATGAAGTTGGAATTAACTATAAATAATAGTAAAATGTAAATAGTTTTAGGTACTCCATGGCAAAATTAAATGATGAATGCGAAACATATCTAAAATACTAGCTTATCATGCCCACGGCTTCGCCCGCTTGGAGTTCAGTAATAGGGATGATAACTAACTAAAAAAATATGATTCTGTTTAGTTCGTCAGTTAGATTATCGATGAATATTGGATACGTGTAAAAATTGACGAAGATAAAACGTGTCAAAGATCATGAGTGGGGGCTTGTGACGTCACAGTTGAGTAAGAAATGTACTCAAATGTGACGTCACACGAGTTTTCGACGGACTGTATCGTCTTCATTTTTTTTTTCATGAAAAAAGAAAAAATATGTGTCAACGCGACTAATTAGTTTTTTTTGTCATCTACCCTATTGTCCCGCCAGGATCGTACTACCTGAATAAAAAGTATCGTATGTCGTAATCTAGGATAAATAAACTATCTGTGTACCAAAAGTAAGATTATCATCGTTTATTTTTCTGTATTTTCTAAATAAGAAATCTCTCACACAAAACGGTGCTATTTTTTTTAATTACCTAAAAATATTAGAGGATCATATACAACTTTTTTAAGTTACAAGACATTTACAGATTAGTTTAATTAACTAATCTGATAAACCTTTTCTTTTTTTACATTAGCACACAGAAAAGGGACAGCAGGGCCTTTTCTGTGATATAGCTCGTAGTTCGAGATGACACAGGAAAAGAGTATTTATAAAAACTCGGTGAAGATGTCTCCTCCGAGTCTATCCAAATACTCCAAATTTCTGTCTTTACAAATAAAAAAAAATATTATTTTAAACCGATATTATAAATTTACCCTTGGTCACATCACTATTTTATGAGAAAATTCCTCTTAAATTAAAGATGCTAGTACTTACTGCTGGAAGCAATAAAACCTGTAATGTATGTTATTTTATTTCAACTAATTTGAGAATTAACACAGAATGTTAATAACGGGATGTTATAGCAGCCATTTGCACGTTCGAGCTTGCTTAGGTAATTGTTTTGTTCAATCATGAATTTCAGCTTCTGTAAACAGGTTACCTTAAATGTGGACTATGATTCCTAAATGTTATTGTTTAATTTGTTCAAGTTTATTATTAGTTTTATTAATCTTTCTTTATTCGTGTGGGTGAGTGCCTAACCTGACCTGGTGTTAGAGTTTTTATGCTGCCAATGAATGGACTTCTGACTGCTGCTGGTTCCCTCATGACTTTTTCCGTCACCGAAGCAAGTGATAAATAATTATACAATACCCACATGAATCCGAAAAATCAGAGGTGCGTGTCTTGGGTTCGAACTCGAGACCTATGACTTGGCCACACCACTAGCTGGCTGGCTGACTTGTTATAATAAAAATCTGGTTTAGTAATAGTTATACTCGAGGCTTAATAATAACGGCCTCACGGTTCAATTTTCAAGAAAACCCCGGGGTCTGGTAATGATATTCAAAACAGAGAAGCTGTGGGTTTCCATAATTTTCACTGCTATAGTTAAGAAAACATTAAAAAGAGCACTAACATAATTAAGTGAGAACAAGAAAAAAATTGAAAAGAGCCTCTATAAGTTCCATCTGCGTTATGTATAGTGAATACATACATAAGCTGACGCCTTTTCTCCATTGAATTTTGCAGAAACTACAGAACGCCTTCTGCTAAGATCCTAACATACTCCTCTCGCCTCGTCCATGTTCATACATCTAGTCATACACGCACGCCGGTTGCACGTACTGGGCCTTTCTGAACACCCTCATCAATAGGGTCGGCCGTCCCCGGCGCTCCCACAACAAAAATTCCACCTGAAGATGTACCCGTGCGACTGTAGCTCCTGGATTATACAGGGTGTAAACCACCTCATAACGAAGCCATCAACCAAGCATTCTGTACATCAAACTAAGTTACTTTACGCAAAAATTATTGCTGGGATAATACTTTTTTTTTTGGGGTGAAAAATCATATTTTGTGGTAGAACTCAATGTAACGCACTCAAAACATTGTGCTGGTGGATCGATTGAATAATACGGGGATCGTGGAGGTGTTTAAAGTAAAAAAAATACATTAAACTCTTGTATTAAAAAAAAACTTGTCAAAAAGTTGGAACTTTGACCCCCAATATCTCCGTAACTAGAAGGTTCCCAGGTATGGTGTAAAACAAAAAAATGATCGCAATGATGGGGAGAACAAGTGCCTTTCGGCTTCGTTAAGAGGTTTTTTACACCCTTTAGTGTTGAACTAACAATGACAGACTATCTAGCTGCTACCCACAACAACCCTAGACACAACAAAACTACTCTCATTTAGCCAATTACAGCTCTGCTAATTGTCACTGCTAACTGTTGGTAAATCGAGAACACAGACAGACAAACAGACATCCCAATTAAACCGTACTTTGTAGTTTGTGTAACTTTCTCAAGATTTATCCAGCAATTAGTAGTTTGAAGTTTCAGTCGGCCGTCGGATTACCGAGTTTCTTTTTAAACTGTTGTTGATACGAAGTTTTTTGTTTCTTTTGGGAGGAAATCGTTTGTTTTTCGGACGATTTTATCTTTGTTTCACACGTACTTTAACACCAAAGCGGTGCTACATGGATCTTTTCCCGCTGGAATGACGATGACAATGATAAAAAACGTATTAAGTACGTTCCCGTGGGAGTACGGGCATAAATTATAGCCTATGTTTCTCAGTAAAGACGTGGCTTTCTAATGGTGAAAGAATTTTTGAAATCGGCACAGTAGTTTTTGAGTTTATTCATTACAAACATACACACAAAAATACAAATCTTTCCTCTTTATAATATTAATAATAATAATATTAAGTATAGAAAATAACTCATTAACTACCCAAGCAATAAGAATAAAAATTTTACTACGGACCACCACGTCCTCTACCAAATTAAAAAAGAATCAAGTAAATCGAGCCATTAATCACGGAGATACGAGGAAACATAAGTTTAAAAAAAATACAGCCTCATTGTGAAACCTTTTTCGAACTCAGTTAAAAAAAGAACGAAAATGAGGTTATTAAGTCTGCAATATAGCATTTTCTATCAAAACGCAATTCTGCGGAAAAAAGGCACACACTCCACCTGAAGTCCTGAACTCACATTTGACTCTACAAATGTTTAGTCATTCCATCATCTGAAGAATATTTAAACATCCCCAACAAGGGGAGCTAAAATATATTCAATATTTTTCTCCGTCTTGAATCAACAAGGGCTTTCGACGAATATTTTGATAGTCTAAAAATCGAGAGAGTATTAATTTTATAAGGATACCTACGCAAATGAAAATCGGTCAAAGAAGACTATGAATAAGAAAACCTTGGTCTTCTTTGAAAAGTAAAAAGTTCGATAGTACCCACAATTTCATTATTGAAGAGATTTCGTATTCTTTTAGTGAGGTGAAAATATTTAAATATAGAATATTGTAGATTCATTTAAAATTTTACTTTGATCTTTGCTATGTATTTACGGCCAACTTTATTTTGGATGAAATTCTCAAAATGTTTACCAATTATTTATAATTTTTAATCAGTTTTACTTGCTTTGATATAAATGCTTAGATGACGGCTAGGTTATGGATAACATCAAGTTATAGTACATTATGGTACAAGTGTGTAATGTTGGTGATTACTGCTGAGGCGCCATTGAGACCCGAGTCGTTAGGCAAGGGTCTTAAGAGAGCCACGGACGGTAATCATCAATACACACGTGTATCATACGACGTTTTTCAACACATTTGTGAAGAAAATAATACTAAAAATCATTTTCAACAGTGAAAACGAGTTGTGAAATATTTTCGCAAAGGCGGGAAAAATTTATCAGTTTTCCTTTGCGCGCGCATCTTACAATGGCGATCGGCCATAGACTAACAGAAAGAGGTTTGTATTTTTATGGCTTTTCGCGGATAGGGTTTTAGCCACGTACAAAATGGGGAATTCAAAGTTTTCTTTATTACAGAGTAACCAAAAGTTATATTTGAGTAAAAGTTTTATTTATGAAGTCGAAATTATCTATTTTTTCTCAAACATGCATGGAAATATTGTCATTATTTTCGAAAAAAGAACACGCGAAGTATCGAATTTATGGACAAAGAAAATCAAATCCATTGTAGAAGCGTTTTTGAATTTGGAACATTACAACGCTCCAGCAATGTTGTATGAAACGGCGTGATATGGTTATTAAATATTCTTTGATTGGATCTCTTTTATCATTCTTCAATTCTTTATTGCATATCACATTGTGTTTTATAAGATCTTATATTTAAAATAAAGTTCACATGGACCCTGTCGGGCACAACAATTTCTAACATTATTCAGCAAGTAGCATTCAATAAATAATTTTTAATTAAAAATTTGTAAAATAAAATAAAAGGATAAAATAGAGAATAAAAAAAATAAAAAATCGCATAAAATAAAATTATAGTCAAATACATCTCATTCATTCTTGTTTCGGTCATTAGAATAATAATCGAAATACAATCATGTCCAAAAGATAATAATCAAAAACAAAATGTCATTAAAATAAATAAAATTAAAGTCAAATACATCATGTCACTAAAATAATAATCAAAATACCAATACCTAATCTTGGCATACCAAAGTAAGTCTCTTTGCTTAGTACAAATTGCGTTCACGTGGCTGTATAGCTATAAATGCGTTTGCCTTTTGGCACAGATGATAAATAGAAAATTGGCGCAAAGCTGAAAATTTACTATTAAATACGAAGTTGCATGAAATAAGCAAGCAATAGGTACATTAATTAATTTGTACTATTGAACACGATCTTTTTTGTATCGAAACTTTTTTAAGAACAAAACAACTCAACCAATAAAAAAAAACCCTATAACTCACTAGTGAATAATGGCAATGAAAAAGTCACAGTTTGATTACAGGTGTCATTGTGTGCCTAATTGCGGTGAAATTAGAGCCATTCTATGAGCAAGTGTGTTGAAAAAACTTACAGTAAAAAAATATTAAAATTAATCCTTTGACTCTCACACAGAAATCGTGTTTATGTTACTTATAGAAAATCCTAACAGATTGTATCACTACAAAATGTCGAGAACACCCGTGTACTTACAACTGTCAGACAAAACCTTTTAGGACTTTCATTTCCGAGCAACGTATATAATAAAGGGAAGTCGACATCAGCTGTGGCTAAGCGGTAGCAGTTTAGGGTTGAAGTCACATAGTAAGGGCCCTCGCGCACTACACGGCAACGACTACGACTATTGGCCGCAGAAGCGACATTTGGTCGAAAACAAGAAGAAAGACGCAAGATTGCAGCCAGTCCTGCGACAAGTCGTGGTCGTGGGCACGTCAGTACTTATTAGCATGTAACAGTAACCAAAAGCAACCTTATCGAAACCAATATAAAGATCACTATCATTTTGACAAACTTATCAGTAGCAGCAACCTTGCTGGTTGAAGAATAAACACTCGACAATCCATTAGTAATGCCCTTGTTTTTTGTGCTGATTATTTATCAAACTTATTTCAATAAATGACATTAATTGTGAGATACATAGTCGACAGTCATTTTCCAAAGTACATAATAGTACATTATGTTATAAGTGCGGTAAGTTGAAAATTACAGCCGAGGCGATATTGCTTGCCCGAGCCGTAGGCGAGGGCGATAAAAAAACAGAGGTTGTAATTATCAAAGCGCACGTATGCCATACGACGTTTTATAACATATTTGCGAGGAAATAAATAAAACAAATAAAAACAATACAGCGAAAAGAAAAAGCGCGCGGAATAATTTTTACTTGCTCACAAATTAGCGAGGCGCGCGCATCAGCGCTTTTTTTTAAGGCAAAGACACAAAAAACAGCCAGTATTACTAATAAAGTAAATTTGTAATTTATTGTCAAAATTAATTAAATTAAAGAATTAAATGTTTATTTACTATATTTCATCTCCCAAAGTTAATTTTATTCATAAAATGTTGACCACTTTTCTGACATAAAAACTCTTTGCTAAGATTTAAAAAAGTATAAACCGTGCATTTTATTTTACAGCACAAGTGCGTAATGAGATACATTACGATATTGAAATTGGTGAAATAAGAGACCCTTTACGAGCAAATGTGTTATAAAATATAAAAAAGAACTCCACTAAAATATTGTCTGTCATTTTTTTATCCGTTAAAAAATAAAAACCGTTTTGTGGGTGATGACGAAATCCAAAATCCCACTTTGGTTTGTTTTCATCAAGGATTCATTCGAGTACGTCCGTACCTATTAATTAAAATCTCTGATTGATATGGTAGCAACGAGTAGTTATTTTTACATCGAATAACTTTTAACGAAACAAATAATTAAAAAATCCGCAGCGGCGAATGGGCAAAATTGGATATGGAGATTGCCTGACCGAATTTTATAATGTATGTTGGGTAAAAACAAAAAACAATGACACTTTATACAGAAACTTGTTTACAGTTACTTAATAAATAGAAAAAGTTAAAATAATTGAGGTAAATTTTGGGTAAAATAAAAAAAGCGTATTTTTTCAAGGTATTTCATCCTGCCAAGGGTATTCCACATTACGCACCTGCGGTTGTAGTAGTAGTTAGAGAGGGGCTGCGTTTATTGAAAAACATCGAAAAATCACTATGAAAAAATGTTTATTTGGTACATAATTATTATGTGTAGGAAAAAGGAACGCCTAGCCCTTTCCCAACCATGTTGGGGTCGGCTTTCAATCTAACCAGCTGTAGCTGAATATCCGTATTTTACATGGAGCGACTGCCTATCTGACCTTCACAACCCAGTTAGTAAGTACCGGGTTATACTAATTGTCAGACTTTCGGGCCACTGACTACCTGTAACGAAGATCTACAAATGACAGCCGGGACCAACGGCTTATCGTCCTTTCCGGGCCACGGAGAAAACTCGGTATTTAATGGTCACCCATCCATAGACCAACCTGACGATCGGCTCGAGCGGCAGTTATAATTTAGCTGAGCTCCGCATCATTACTCAATATTACACACATGATATCAGAGACTACCCAGTATCCCTGCTCTATGCGAACCATAACATTTGTGAGGAACACGTATTGTCCTCGTTTACGCCAACAAAAGAAGGTTTAGGAATCAAAACTAAAAACCGTTATCCTGCTGAAAGTTCCCATTGTGAGCCGGATAAGTGTTGACTCATTGCATAAAATGAGAGTCACTGAAAACATTAGGTTTGTGGTACAGTGGACGCTATGAGAGAAAAAAAAACGGTTTTATTCAATTGACATTTTAAAATCTCGACAGCATTTTTTGGTAATGGCTGAAAATGAGGTCCTGGATTGCAATGGGGAAGACCATTAAAAGCTCATCGCAGATGGCGCCAACATAGCAAGTTATTTTAAAATTTAAAAATGACATTGCCAGGTTTTCAACCAATGATGACGCTTGGAACCAGCTGCGCTGGCGCCACTAGTTTCTTAGTTGCCACGAACGGTATTTACATAATTGTGCTGCGTGGAACCCTTCACGAAGCCCTCAACTAAGAATTCTGTGTGTCAAAAAATATTTTTTTGGTGAAAAATCACGTTTCACAGTAGGACTAAATGTAACGAGTTTCTTGCCCATTCTTCTCCTTGGAATGTGCAACTACAATACTTTCTCAAATTATTATGCCTTGTGATTGTGACTGTAGTTTCGTTTTTTTTTGTTTTCTTGACATTCAAAAGTAGATGTAATGTAGTAATTGATGGTCTGATTGAGTTTGAGTTTGAACGCACTCAAAACATGCTGATGGATACATTGAATAGTACGGGGGTCGTGTAGATACTTAAAGTTAAATTTTAACATTCAAAATTGAATTTCTAAAAAAACCTTTTGAGTAATTTGGAACTTTGACCTCCAATATCTCCGTAACTAGAAGGTATGATTTACAAAAAAACGTTCGCAATGACGGGAAGATCAAATGCCTTTCAGCTTCGTTAAGGGTTTTGACACCCATTATACTCATTTCTTGTTCTTCACGGGTGACCACTGAAAACCAGCTGCTGTAAGCCCCCTATAGTACTGCATCATGCTGAATGCGTAACCTATTTGTCGTACTCACGACGTGCAAGCGGTCATGTATTTTTTGTTGTTCCGCTTTGTAATATTCTGAATGTTTTTATGTTTGTTATTTCTGTTTTCAAAATTTGTATGCACGTCATGTCCCTGCGATAAATAAAGATTTTTTCTTTCTTTCTTATTCTATCCATTCGCGTCACATCACACCACCGCACGCACCGTATCATTCTCATCTCAGCAAAACGCTTTTTCACCTCAGCACCTCAAACAAGCAGGTTTTGCTGTTTACAGACAGTGAGCAAAATTCGATTTTGCTGCGAGCGTGACACAAAGTAACTTTTTAATAATTTTTTTTTAAATACCGTGCAGGTCTACTTACAAAATTCGAAAGATTTCAACATCACTTTGTTCTGTCACTTTCACTTCAAAACGAAAAAAGCGAGAGATAGAAACCAGTCGATTCGAAATTCGATTTTCAAATTCCATATCTAGTACCATAGGCCCAAAAAAGAAACAAACAATAAAACGTTCGGATACCGATATTGTAAATCAATAACCGTAATGTTGTGAATCACGTGTTTAGGTTTTAAATGAAGAATTGATATATTCCGAATAATCGAATTATATTTTTATAATTAAATCAAGATGAAGAATATTGAAGAAAAAAATACGAAGTCATGTATCTACTTATTTATTTATTTATAGTTTTAACTATCTTATAATAAAGATTGTTAAAACTATAAATAATATGGTATAGTATGGTATTCTGTCTCAATATTTTGGGACAGAATACCGCGAGTGTAATTTCAGAAATCATTTAAAAAAATAGCGGGATTCAAATTTGTATTGTTTTATTCTCTGTTACGCTAGCAATGATTAGAATAAAACGACACGGTGGATGGAGGTTGAATACAGTCGCGGAAGGATATATTGAGGATTTTATCCGAAATAAATCTCAAATCTGTTAGCGTATAGTAGAGACCATAAGATTTTTTGATATTGTTTAAATATATATGGCGGTGTGGTGGTTTAATTTTTTACCATGTTGTTTTTTTACCTTAAGGTATATGTTCTCGCTGCTGAGGTGAAAAGTTGTATGTGTTACACGAGACCAAAGTTATTTGCATCTCGTGTCTTTGAATCCCTCGCTACGCTCAGGATTCTAACCTAGTATCACTCGCTACGCTCGTGATTCAACTATAGAATCCTTCGCTTACTCGGGATTCAAAATCAACACTCGCAGCAAAAACCCACTTTGCTCTCTTGTTGCACAAATAACTATTTCACCTCAGCACCTCAAACAAGCAGGTTTTGCTGTTTACAGACAGTGAGCAAAATTCGATTTTGCTGCGAGCGTGAGACAAAGTAACTTTTTAATAATTTTTTTTAAATACCGAGAACTGTGCAGGTCTAGTCACAAAATTCGAAAGATTTCAACTTCACTTTGTTCTGTCACTTTCACTTCGATACGAAAAAAGCGAGAGATATAAACAAGTCGATTCGAAATTCGATTTTCAAATTCCAAATCTAGTAGGCCCAAAAAAGAAACAAACAATGAAACGTTCGGATACCAATATTGTAAATCAATAACCGTAATATTGTAAATCACGTGTTTAGGTTTTAAATGAAAAATTGTTATATTTCGAATAATCGAATTATATTTATTATATCAAGATGAAGAATGTTGAAGAAAAAAATACGAAGTTTATCATGTATCTACTTATTTATTTATAGTTACTTATAACAAACTTTATTATTGAGACAGAATACCGCGAGTGTAGTTTCAGAACGCATTTTTAAAAAAATGCGGGATTTAAATTTTAATTGTTTTATTTTCTGTGTGTTCTAGCAATAGTTTGGTCAGTGTACACTAGCTACAAAGTACAATAAAATTTGGATAATAAAGTAATAATAACAAATAAATATGAGTGAGTCCAATGACGAAGTCTGCTATTTAACACCCGAAGAATAGAAGCTTAATGTAAAAAATGCAAAATTAAGTTTCCTGCCTGGAAAGTCTCGCGAAAAATATCTAAAAACTTATGATATTTTAAGCAATGGAGACTGAACTGTTACTTTTAATTTGCAAAACTACAACCATTTCATTTTTGATTTTTTGAAATTATTTAAATGTTGTCATCATCATTAGCCTATTAATGTTCCCACTGCTGGGACACGGCCTCTTCTCAATGAGAGGGAATGGGCTATAATCCGCCACGCGGGCCCAGTGCGGATTGGTAGATGTCACATGTCTTCGAATTTCTGGTTCTAGGACATGCCGGTTTCATTATGTTTTCCTTCACCGTTTTGAGAGCAGTGGTGATGAAATAAATTACACAAAGTCATGCGCCTGCCTAGGTTCGAACCCGCGACTTACTATTCGTAAGTCGGGGCCGCCACCACTGGGCCACCGCCGTTCTCATGTGTCTAGTCTCTTAATGTGGCGTGGTGGTTTAATTTTTACCATGTTGTTTTTTTACCTTTAGGTATATGTTCTCGCTGCTGAGGTGAAAAGTTGTATGTGTTACTCGAGACCAAAGTTATTTGCATCTCGTGTCTTTGAATCCCTCGCTACGCTCAGGATTCTAACCTAGAATCACTCGCTACGCTCGTGATTCAACTATAGAATCCTTCGCTTACTCGGGATTCAAAATCAACACTCGCAGCAAAAACCCACTTTGCTCTCTTGTTGCACAAATAACTATTTCACCTCAGCACCTCAAACAAGCAGGTTTTGCTGTTTACAGACAGTGAGCAAAATTCGATTTTGCTGCGAGCGTGAGACAAAGTAACTTTTTAATTATTTTTTTTAAATACCGAGAACTGTGCAGGTCTAGTCACAAAATTCGAAAGATTTCAACTTCACTTTGTTCTGTCACTTTCACTTCGATACGAAAAAAGCGAGAGATAGAAACAAGTCGATTCGAAATTCGATTTTCAAATTCCATATCTAGTAGGCCCAAAAAAGAAACAAAAAATAAAACTTTCGGATACCGATATTGTAAATCGATAACCGTAATATTGTAAATCACGTGTTTAGGTTTTAAATGAAAAATTGTTATATTTCGAATAATCGAATTATATTTTTTTATATCAAGATGTTGAATGAATGTTGAAGAAAAAAATACGAAGTTTATCATGTATCTACTTATGTATTTATAGTTACTAATAACAAACTTTATTATTGAGACAGAATACCGCGAGTGTAGTTTCAGAACGCATGTTTTTTAAAATTGCGGGATTTAAATTTTAATTGTTTTCTTTTCTGTGTGTTCTAGCAATAATTTGGTCAGTGTACACTAGCTACAAAGTACAATAAAATTTGGATAATAAAGTAATAATAACAAATAAACATGAGTGAGTCCAGTGACGAAGTCTGCTATTTAACACCTGAAGAATAGAAGCCTAATGTAAAAAATGCAGAATTACGTTTCCTGCCTGGAAAGTCTCGCGGAAAATATCTAAAAACTTATGATATTTTTAAGCAATGGAGACTGAATTGTTACTTTTAATTTGCAAAACTACAACCATTTCACTTTTAATTTTTTGAAATTATTTAAATGTTGTCATCATCATCAGCCTATTAATGTTCCCACTGCTGGGACACGGCCTCTTCTCAATGAGAGGAAATGGGCTATAATCCACCACGCGGGCCCAGTGCGGATTGGTAGATGTCACATGTCTTCGAATTTCTGGTTCTAGGACATGATGGAAATGATGAAATAAATTACACAAAGTCATGCGCCTGCCTAGGTTCGAACCCGCGACTTACTATTCGTAAGTCGGGGCTGCCACCACTGGGCCACCGCCGCACTCATGTGTCAGTATGTGGCGTGGTGGTTTAATTTTTACCATGTTGTTTTTTTTTTACCTTTAGGTATATGTTCTCGCTGCTGAGGTGAAAAGTTGTATGTGTTACTCGAGACCAAAGTTATTTGCATCTCGTGTCTTTGAATCCCTCGCTACGCTCAGGATTCTAACCTAGAATCACTCGCTACGCTCGTGATTCAACTATAGAATCCTTCGCTTACTTGGGATTCAAAATTAACACTCGCAGCAAAAACCCACTTTGCTCTCTTGTTGCACAAATAACTATTCCTCACAACACTTTCCTCATTCCTCCGCATCCCAAGCTTATACCATGGCAACCGATAACCGTACAACAATTTCGCAGCATCGCATATCTCCCATAGATAGTATAGCTTTACAAACACTCATGGCTTTCACCGAATCCTCCATTAAGCCGGGTAACGTTATGAAAAACATTATCTCGCGCTGTCGGTCCATTGTACTCCTGCATCCAGGATAGCGCAGCTTTGTGGCCCGGATACCATCTGTTAGACTAAATCTAGGGTTCGCTCTAACGAAGTTTAGTTTAAAAATAGATTTTTAGATAGTTTTTATTAAAAGAATTTTGAATAATTGAGGCGTTTGTGGCTAAACAATAACAGACACACGGGTCTATCTTCTAGGTTAAGCAGCGTTTGCTAAGATCGGTCTGTGGATGGGTGACCATCCATTACATTCCGAATTTCCTCCGTGCCTCGAAAAGCACGTTATCCGTTGGTCCCGTCTGTCATTTGTAGATCTTTGAGAGTCGTTACTGGGGTATCGTATTACCCAGTACTGGTACTGGTTTGTGGCGGTCAGATGGGCAGATGATCCATGTAACATACTGGTATTCAACTGCGTCCGGTTAGACTGGAAGCCGACCCTGATATAGTTGGGAAAAAGCTAGGTAGCTTAAAGTGTTTAGTCATAAATAAGTGCAGTGATCAACATAATACTGTGATCATAGTCATCATTACCTGGCGAATGATTTCCCCGACATATCGAAGCATCATTCTCCTGCCTCACTTGTATAGTACATCCAGTACTCGAATTGATTCCTTGTATGCCATACTCATTTAACTTAATGTTGACTTGTGTAATAGTTCTCAACTCCTAAACTACTGATCTGAAGTTCACGCAACTACTTGTAGATACTTTAGTTACAAGTACGCTTATTAGTTATAAAATTAGTTAGTTGAACCAATTTCCTGTACATACTTTGATTTGGTTCAGTGATAAGTTAATTGCTATTTGTGGTTTGTGGTTGTGTAAACTTTTTGTTATAGTAAATTTCGTTGATCGATTAGTTTTCAATTAATCGTTATTTAACATTTATCTTTACTTTTCCTTTTTCATGCATGATAATTTCAGCTTTATAAAGCACCTGCCTGCCAAAGAGTAACTTAGTTGTGTGACTAACAACAGTTACAACCAATTAAGGCCCGTTTTCTATAACTTACTTAAGTATAAATGTCAGTTAATATGCCACGTCTCGCAGCTATCGGTGTTTCTATAATTAAAGTTTGCTTGAAATATCTTATCCGCGTTACCTACCTGTCACTTGATTTATAGAAATATTAAAGAAAGAATTTCTGTGACGTTTTATCTAATAAAATGTTACTGTAACCTACCAAAACCGAACAGTAAGTTATCGGAAATGGCCGTAAGAGAGATGATGTAATTTGTAGATCTTTGACAGTCGTTACTGGTTGTCAGTGGCCCGTATGGCATCGTCCTAATAGAAAGCGAATGCGCGATCATCGTAGGTTCGCGCGAATTTTACTCGTACGAACGCGCGATTAAACATATTGAACTCGAATAGGCGTCCTAACTGACAATCGCACGACGCGGTCGCGCGACTTAAATGTTTGTAAATCTTTTCGCGCGAATATTGCGCTGCACTGCGCTGCCCGCATTAATTTCCATCTAAACCCGCACAATAAGTCATCCAAATATTTGTCGACAGCAAAAATTGAGCGTCTCTGACATCCATGCTTGTTGCTAGCGACCGTGCCACTGCCCTAGTCCACGATCGCTCGCTCGCTCGCGTCGTCAATTCGCGCGATGATACGACACCCAGTTTTTGCCATCGCGCGAACACACGATGGTCGCATCGCTTACTCGCGCGATGATCGCGCATTCGCGTTCTATTAGGACGATGCCTAAGTCTGACAACCAGTCTTTGTGGAAGTCTGATAAACAGTCGCTTCATGTAAAATACTGGTATTCAGCTGCATCCGGTTAGCCTAGAAGGCGACCCCAACATAGTTGGGAAAATACTAGGCAGATGATGACACGTCACTACCAACAGACCTCAGATCACGGAGAAACTTCACCCTCAATATCTTCGTTAGGTTAGATTTTTTTTTTCGTTTGGTTTTTTTTTTGGTATGACCACTCGCAGATGCAACTCGCTAAGGTTGCCAAACTGCTTAACTGGACTATCCTGTGGTGACCAAAAATTACTTTAAGGCCCCCAGCCAGGGCTTACAAACTATGGTTTTAAAATTAAATGAACATCACTAAGGGCACCCCCTATGGGGTTCTGGCCTCGGCTTAGTGCGTCATTGAGGGGAGGGCAGCAAAGATCAGGCTGGGTCGTATTATTATTAATTGGGGAATTTAAAGATACATGCTCAGCGGCGCGGACTGGCTCTTCAAGCAAGGGTCGGACGGTTCAGGTCCTGTAGATCAATCTCAGTACCTACTTATAGTCCTTTTTTTAAACAGGCAAGAAAGCAGGTGTCTGATGAGAAACGAGCAATAGAGAGAGTATGGAAGAAGAAGACATGCTGCGCCGTCCCCAAAAGAATTGAGATAAGGACAAGAGAATGATGACGTTGTCCATTTTTTAACCTGTCTGTGGCCTCCTATCTAAAACTGTTCAAATACTTAAATATTATAGTTTTGGTGTTCTCTCATCACGTCTCACCCAGCTATCAAGTTTTCGTGCTGAATATTATGCTTGATGTAAATCCCTCTGAGCTCCCCTTCTCCCCCTGGCAGATTAATTAGTAGCTGAAACTTATCATTTAATATCGGATATTCACCGAACGTATGTAATATCATGATCTAATTATTCGCTTCTGTTAATGAAGGCGGCGACTGGCTCACAAATGTTAGTCTTGGCGATTCGCCAGATATGGCAGGAGGAAATGGTGATTATGAAGAAGATTACAGAAGAATTTCTTTTACACACAATATTTGTTTGTAGGTAAGTTATAAAGGGTGTAAAACACCTCTTAACGAAGCCGAAAGGCTGAAAGGATTCTTCTCGTCATTGCGATCATTTTTTTGTTCTACACCATACCTGGGAACCTTCTAGTTACGGAGATATTGGGGGTCAAAGTACCAACTTTTTGACAACTTTTTTTTTAACACAAGTTTTTAATGTAATATTTTTACTTTAAACACCTCCACGACCCCGTACTATTCAATCCATCCATCAGCACAATGGTTTGAGTGCATTACATTGAGTTTTACCACAAAACATGATTTTCCACCCCAAAAAAAAAGTCGTTTCCCAGCAATAATTTTTGCGTAAAGTTACTTAGTTTGATGTACAGAATGCTTGGTTGACGGCTTCGTAATGAGGTGGTTTACACCCTGTATAAAGGAATAGAATAAAAAAAAGGAAAGAAAGGAAAAAAATAATGGAAAGAAAGGATGTGACATAATAAATGCGAGACCTCTCGTATGGTGTCTTAGACCATGAAACTGAACAACTTTTGATCTATGACTTTTGGAAATTCATATTTTTTTTTAAGTTTTACCATACATTTAGCTGATCGCGTCAATTCCTATTGTATCAAAGTCCATTTTTTGTAGCGAATTTCAAGAACTCATTCATTTAATACTACGTTATTAGTTAAAGTTGTTCATTTTGATCGTTTAAGATTCATGTTGTGATAATACAGGTATTATAGGCAGCTTTTTGAAGACATGTTCAGTACATTGCTTGTAATACTACGAATCGTAATTAGAGATTTAATTTGAGAACATTGTTTCATTGAAATGAAATCTTTGTATGAAATTTCCTGTGAGAAAATAAGTATCAACACAATAAGTTGTATAGGTATAAGCTTCTTACCTAAACAAAGTCATTATACAAACGTAGACTATCTACTACCGAAATATATTACAAAAAACTGGCCAAGTGCGTGTCGGGCCACGCGCAGTGTAGGGTTCCCTAGTAGCCCGTTATCACAATATAGAATGGCGAACCCGTTGGTACAGTGCCATCTAGCGGCAGGTTTGTGAAACTCATGATAATTTATTATGTTTTTTTATTTTAGATTTTGTCTTTCAATGCAAGTCTTTACCCGTTATAAACAACCAACTACTTCATCTTAGTCACTTTTTATGATTTATTCTAAGGATTTTGTATTTGGTACAAAATTATCCAACACCGTTCAACGACTATTACTGGTATAACAATAAAGTTATCTTAACCGCTATAGCTTTCCTTTAAAGTTCATGTTCATTAAATTAACTGTCATCAAAAATCCCCACTTCACATGTAGGGGAGCTAACCTAAAAAAAATATTTTCCAAAATTTTATTTCATCACTTTGTCGGCGTTATTGATATACATACCTTTACAAAATTACAGCTTTCTAGTACTAACGGTCTCTTAGCAAAACCTCGGACAGACAGACAGACAGATGACGGATATGACGAAACTTTAAGGGTTCCTTGTCAGGACTACGGAACCCTAAAAAGATCCTAGTAGAGGCAGTAAAAATAAAGTAGGAGCCGGAAACGGGATCCTGACGTCACTACATTTATCATAGCCCCAGGATTTACCGCATTCAGCCTTGTAACAAAGCCAGCCGTGATTGTAATCAGGAAAAAATGAGGGATGAAAGATCGGATGCAAGATGTAAGACCAAGAAATGCTGATATTCGTCCGAATGTACCTAAAAGACTTTAAATAGAACTGTGTGTACGGTATTTTATTTGAAAATAGCTGTTTCCCGCAACCGCGTGAAATTATTATAAAATGTAGCTGTTGCCCGCGACTTCTGAATCGAAATTTTTAATGTAGTAATATTAATAATAATTTTTATATTTTTAATTGTTTTATATATTTTCTTGTAAGGAATATTTAAAAATGTAATTAATTTTGTACATTGTATACACCCACCAAACTGCGTAACAGTTTGTCGGCGGGATTAGCGCTCGTCTTAATGCATTTTTGATCAAACAATAATAACTGATAAAGTTACAGTAACGGTAGGCAGAATAATCAATAGTAGGTAGTGGTAAAAGTAGCAAATATTGACAATTATTCAGAATTCCAAAAAAGTTACAATAGAAACACAAACTCCTGATTCATCGTCGCCAACAGCCATTTTCATCAGCTCACCAACAGGTAACGGAAGGTTGCTATCTCTCTGTTTGACATTTAGCTTACGGACCGTTTACAAACAAAACGTCACAGAAAAGCTTTCTTTGATTTTACTATTAATCACAGTCCGGTGACAGGTAGGTGACGCGGATAGGATATTCCAAGCTAACTTTGTTTATAGAAACACCGATAGCTACTAGACGTGCATACTAACAGTTATGCGCAGGTAAGCTATAGAGAACGGCCGTAACTCAGTGATGTGATGTGTATACATGATTGTGTGGGACTAAAAAATAGCCCACGACCTAATCTCAGACCTACCAAATATACACCAAAAATATCATAAATATCGGTCAAGATGTTTCGGAGGAGTTCGATAACAAACACTGTGACACGAGATTTTTATATAGGTATTAGATTACTTCCCTCTTTGAATCGGATTTTGTTAACAACTTCAAAGAGTCTTAATTTTTTGCACGGAACCCTAGTCCTTTTTCTAAAACTTAAAGCAGCCTGAGTTACCCCTTAAAACATTAGCTATCTGTCAAAAAAATCTCGTCAAAATCGGTTCAGCCGTTTTAGAGATTAGCCGGAACAAACATACAGACGGACTAAAATGTTTTTTCAAGATGGTATTTTAAAATTAAAAACAGACACTCAATTTTTTTATTTGTATAGATACTGCGGGTTCCCTTTAGTTCTCCTTTACCAGCCTGCTCTGTCCCACTCCTGGGCTAAGGCCTCCCTCCCTCCACTCCTTCCATTTCTTGCGAACCCGCGCGTCCTCTTTAGTTATTTTTTTTAACGACGACGACGTTCGACGGTCTCTTAATTAAATAATAACAGCTGCAAGTGTCGCTCTTCAAGGTTAAGCAACGCTTGCCGAGGTTGGTTCGCGGATAAGTATATGAAACTATCGTATTATTGACTGTTCCATTATCGTTGATTGAATTCCATCTTGTCTCTATTCGTCGTAGTTGTCTATACCTTCATGTCATACCATCTATGGAAGATGGGTGTTCCACATTAAATACTAGCATGTTCAGAATTTCAGATTACCATTTATTGACAGAGAATACGTTGAACAAAACAAGATCGCGGATGCAATTCTCATGCCACCATTCGGGTCGGTGGTAACACGTCCATAGAGCACCCCGGTGTTGCCACTCTTGAGTGGCCAAAAGATATTATAGACGCCACACATAATTTTTGTTGAAACCTCTCCCTACTATTGTTGGAGATAAGATCATAAACATTTTTTTTACCTCTGATCTCTCTTGTCCTTTCGTTATTATCTTACTTCTGATTTAACAAGTGACCTTTATTTTACCTCTGATTTAACAAGTGACCTTTATTTAACCTCTGATTTAAAAAGTGACCTCTATTTTACCTCTGATTTAACAAGTGACCTTTATTTTACCTCTGATTTAACAAGTGACTTTAATTCTTGTTGACATAAGGTTTTAACTATCAAATTAAAATAACTGTGAAAGAGACGCACGATGACTAACCCATCTATACACAACCAGTTTATGCGTATTTCTCATTGTACAGGAAATCTGTACAAAGCGAGGCCATGTTATACTGGAAATGTATAGCTTGATGTATCGCCATGTGTACATTTACTCTACAATTAACTACGTCACTGATCCATTTTTCAGCCTGAAAATGCATAAAATATCAACAAAATTGTCAACGTCCGTGAATACAACACTTTCCATAACAATGAAGTATTAAATTGCTTAACTACAAAATATTTTGAAACAAAAAACATTGCTACGAAAAATTGCAAAAACATTTCGACAACCCTAACGTGACACGAACTAACCTTGTTATTGCGTTTTATTTACGATAATTTGCGATTCAAAATGGACGACATTGCAAAGCGGGTTCGATTCAATTTTAACATTTGAATCTTGATTATCTGTGTTTTTCTGGCATTATATATATTTATTTATTTATGTACACACAAAATACTTAACAGGACATAACATTAAGATATATTGTGTTAATGTTACCAAATTTAGTGTGATTAATTGGACATTATACCAGGGCAATTAGAGAAATGCCCAATTTGACAGGGTATTTATTATTCATTTATTACTGTGGAAATAATTAAATTGCCTGGCTATAAGAATAATGTCTATCACCTAATCGGGCAGGATAAATAAATACATGTTTTATTACGATTTCTCAATTGAATTTCAGACTCATCTTAAAGATATCCACCAGTTTGTATGTTTGTTACTCTTTCACGCAAAAACTACTCAGCAGATTATAATAAAAGTTTACCTACAGTAATATATATATAAATAACTCACGACACAGGGAATTCTAGTGTGAGTTTCAGGAATCAATGCATTGAATGTACTTTTCTAAACAATAAATTATTCTTAATATAGCTAAAAAAATGACTCATTGGCAAATATAAAACATAACATACTAATAGAACACATATAATAGGAATTTATAAAGATATTGTGTAAAAAATGAATTTGCGCGGGGAATACGCGGGCAGTTAGTCATAATGCCCTCATTAATCACTTGGTCCACAATCACACATGCAGGTTTATTTGCTTTGTAACCAAATATGCTGATTAGTCACCTGATTACTGATCTGGTAGACTGAACGCTGTGGTTACAAATAACTGTTTGTAATTCCCATATTTGATAGACAATCAGCATTCAACAATATTCCATTTCTACATGAGAATCGTCTGATTAGCCTTTTCCCAACTATGTTGGGGTCGGCTTCTAGTCTAACAGGATGCAGCTGAATACCAGTATTTTACATGGAACGACTGCCTATCTGACCTCCACAATCCAGTAAGATACCACTTGGTAAGACTGGTTGTCAGACTTCCGGGTCACTGACTACCTGTAACGACTGTCAAAGATCTACAAATGACAGCTGGTACCAACGGCTTAACGTGGTATCGGAAGCACCGAGGAAACTCGGTTGTTAATAGGTGGTCCCATCCATCCATCCAACCTAGGCAAACACGGCTTAACCTGAAGTTCGTTCCGAGCGGCTGTTATTATTTAACGACGACCATTCCATTCCTACACAAACGTTGTAAAATTTGCACGAATTTGATTTTAAAGTCCCATTTAAATAAAAAAACAAAATGTCCTCGTCATGAATTATAAAAATTTCATTCAAAAACATGAAACGAATGAACGAGAAAAATCTCAAAGTTATTTTGTAGCGAGTCCCTTTGAGGACTCCCGTACGGCATTTCAATGAAAGCATTTGATGTATTCATAAGTCTCTTTATGCCTGCTCTTTGAGAGTAGAGAGCATTCCTACTCATTTGATCAGCTATCTTAAAGCATTAAGACAATATTACCAAAAACAAGACTAGTATTTTTTTAACTACACTGTGTATTTTTTTTAACTACTTAGGTACATGATTCCATTTTTGGTGCTAAACCAAAAAATGCAATTCGAGATAATCTAAGCAAACAAAGAAATTAATATTAAGGCCAGGATCTTCTAAAATTAGCAACTCTATTTGTGTTGGTTCAAACTTCGTTTGAAATACTGTGAGAATAAAGTTCTAATCAGCTTGCACAACAAGTGGTTGTAACGTCGGTCACTGCGGGCCGAATAGTGCGAAATGAGTGGTTTTTAATTTATTATATTAAAAATAATACATATTTCAAAAAAGTAACCTCAGAATAATGTAGACAATGTAGTTTCTTATTTTGCAGTGTATTTTTTTATTTATAGTGTTAATAATCTTTAAGTAAACTTGACAAATATTCATAAACTTACTTATCTTTGCTTGTTTTTTATGATCGAGAGAAGTAATAACTATCGTGATTTGAGCCTAAGAATAATCAAGAACAGTTCATGAACAACAACTTATTGGAAAATAGCAACCTACTAACTCAATACCACCTCTTTTGAATGATCCTGTCCTGATGATTCTTTAACGTTCGTCGATTATCTCTGTTCAAAGTTTCTTTATTTCTGTTATGCCTTCTATTGTGTTCTTACTTTCTAAGCCACTGGTTAAAAAAAGGAATATTATTCCGCTCACGGCGATCCGCAACGGTCTCGTATACGACAATCGGATCAAAGACATTTTATACGATCCTAGAGTCGTATCGCTTGATCCGAATCGATCCAACGTATCGATAAAATGCAAGTGTCGTCCACCCCCAGTCCCACTACTCCATTTCGTCACATTGATTAGAAGTGTCAATAGAGTCGGTATTGGTAACATGAGCATTAATTCTAAACTCTACATAGGTTTCTCTCCTATTTTCAGTAAATTCAAGAGTGACTAGAAACTAATAGAACATACCAGTATACTCGTGCATGAGAATTCAATTGAGTTGAACTAATTTCCACACACGACGAATTTATATTGGGCTAGTTTCTGCCCGTATAATACGCAAAACTTGATTTTACTCGGGCATACCGAGTTTTGCGTAATATCTTGAACTGTTTAAAAGACATAAACCCAAACTACATTATCTTTTAAATAAATAAAATAAAATAAAATTCATTTACTTCAGATAACATGATCCATACAGTGAAAATAAAATTAGTATTACAAAATAAAATAAATTAAGTAATACAAAAATAAATTACCATCAATTATTAAAATCACATAAATAAATACTTAAATATAATTAAAAGTAATAAATATAAATATATAAGTATAATTAAAATATATTTTTAAGTAGCTTAAAAATACAAAATTGTAGACGGCAGGATTTTTTCAGACCTACTTTAAAAAAAAAATTACATATATTTAATTAATCTTTGCCCGTTGTTTCGCTCGCGTTCATAATCTTCCTGCCCTTATACCATTCTACTTGAGGTCATAAGTCGGAAGTTAGCCCACGGTAACGCCCTTTTTAGGGTTCCGTACAAACAATGAAAAAAAAAACGGAACCCTTATAGGATCACTCGTGCGTCTGTCTGTCTGTTCTTCCGTCTGTCACAGTCAATTTGCTACGAATCTACTTTAACAAATCAGGTGAAATTTGGTAGGATGGTATAATTCTATGACCCAAACGCAGATGTGCAAAGTAAATAAATATATTTTTAAAACATTCATCGTTTCCGGGAGACAAATACCGGGAGATAAAAACATTCATCATTTCCGGGAGACAAATTAGGAAATTTAAAAAATAAGTTTTGCAAACCTTACTGTGTCATATATCACATGAAAGGGCTCGTTATGAGGATCTGAAATATATTACATATTTGATATTATTGTAAAATAAATAGTTTTAATTTTATTCATAAAAGAAGACGAAAATTGACCAATCCCCCCCTTGATCTCCGAAACTACTGAGCCTAAAATTTTGAAAAAAAATACAAAATATAGTTCATTGCTTGTAGATTACAGCAAAACCTATAAGAATTCTATCAATTGAAAATAAAGTGGTAAACTCAATATAAGACTTTAGCATTGTACGGAACCCTCTCCACGCGAGTTCAACTCGCACTTGTTTTTAAATAGCATGTAAGACTCGGGGATAATGTAGGCTACATTGAGTTTGTGAAAGTATACCAAAGATTACCTCTACATCTAAACTTACAAACACACTTCTTTCCTCTACATAGTACATAATATTACTGTAGATATTGACATCGTGGTTACTCTAATATAGTATTTGTATCATACACGTATACAGACAACAACAAAACTTTTTTTTGTCATGGGAGCCCGAGAGTTTTTCGCCAAGCATATTCAGCACGAAAATTTGGTAGTTGGGTGGGTAGGCGTGATAAGAGAACGCCAAAACTATGTTTCAAAAGTTTCAGATAGGAGCCCTGCGGGCAAGAGCCCACTGTCAGATTTTTTTCAAAAAAAAGAACAAAAACTGGGCAAGTGCGAGTCGGACTCGCGCACGAAGGGTTCCGTACCATTTCTATACAAAATTAGACAAAACGTCAAAATCACGTTTGTTGTATAGGAGCCCCGGGCCCCTTAAATTTATTTTATTTTAATTAAGTTATTTATTTTCAAAGTGAATATACAACTAAATATTCAGTGAATATTGCAAGTGTCTATCTGTTGCTGTTATTATATCGAGCAAAAACACGGCAAAAAAAAACACGTTTGTTGTATGGGAGCAAATATTTATTTTATTCTGTTTTTAGTACTTACGTGTTGTTAGAGGACTACAGAAATACATTATCTGTGAAAATTTCAACGGTCCAGCTATCACGGTTCATGAGATACAGCCTGGTGACAGACAGACGGACGGACAGTGTAGTCTTAGTAGTAGTAGTATGTATGTGTGTATGTATGTATGATTGTTTGGCACGCACGGCTGTGGTCTTAACGGCTCGATGGATTTTAGCTTGAGAGGTGTCGTTAGATTCGTATTTACTGTGAGAGTGACACTGGGTATATCAAAATAAATAATCTAGACTAAAATCATTACATCCAATATGGATCCCGACTGTTGCAGTCAATATGTCCTGTTTCCTGAACTTGTTTTTTCTTTTCAGTTTTTATTTAAAGTTATCAGTTATGTTTTATGCAGTCGGGTTTTTAAATTTTTTTAATTAATTAATTTTTACCCTTTGGGTACGGAACCCTAAAAAGCAACTGTGTGTTCAGTCATGTTGATTTTCTTGCGTCGTACAGGGCCTGAAAAACGACAACGAAATGAAACAGGCGTGTATGGTGTAGATATTGTAGGTATCGCTAAATCTGATGACAGAATTTATCAAAGGTGTTCTCTCATCATGCCATACCTATTCAGCTATCAAGTTTTCGTTACATATTGTGATTTTGTTTACTGAGTTATCACCTGACCGGATCTGGCCCCTTATTCACATCGCTTCGATACGATTTTCGATTCGGAAAGTCGTATGTCTATCTTTTTTTGACATTACGAAATCGACCGAGATAGACATACGACTTTCCGAATCGAAGCATTGTGAATAGCTATGCTTGAAGTATTAGCCCAGCTTTAAGTACAATATCTATGATTGAAAAGTGTGACTTGTAATAATAAGCCAACATCATCATCTATAGCCTTTTTTAGCTTCTAGTCTAAATACCAGCATTTTACATGGAGCGACTGCCTATCTGACCTCCACAACCCGGTTAGTAGGTACTGGGCAATACGATAACTCTTGTTAAGACTGATTGCCAGACATTCGGACTATACTGACTACTTGTAACATGAATGATGTAACCAAGATTTAGTAACAATACCTATTTTGTATTAAAACAGTGTCCATGGAGTTTCCTTCCCATTCTTCTCCATAGAGATCTACGCTTTGGAATGTGCAACTACAGTACCTTCTCAATTTATTATGCCTTGTGATTAGCTAAGGCTGTTTTTTCTGGTCATTCAAAATTGTCGTAATGGTCTAATTGAAAAAAATGCTTTGATTTCGAGTTTAACGACTTTCAAAGATCTACAATTTGACAGCCAGGACCAACGGCTTAATGTGTTTTCCGAGGCACAGAAGAAATTCGGCGTGTAATAATAAGCCAACAAATGACTAAAAGTACATTAAAAACCATATACGTAATTCTTATATACGACATGACAACAAACACTTACTATACTCACATCAAAACATAATTAAATTGAAAGCATTTCAACAATAGTACGGCCTACCAATAGGATTCCATTGGTATTCAGCTTCGATTCCGACTAACATTGATTAGTCGAACAATCCCCATCTCGCTCCACTGACGATATCGTATGAATTATTATCGATAACTTCATATATTCCCTCTCTATTATAGATAACTTTGTGTATTATGTCCCTACTCTATTTAACTAGCACTGAAATGCTTCTGAATAGTGTTGCTCGGTTATTCAAATGAATATGACGGTATAATTTGACAAGCATTCGGGAATGGCAAGTTTTATGAATAGCGAGAACTTTGAATGGTTAATTGGACCACATTATTTTGAAAACTAAATAGGTAAGTAAGTGTAGGTTATGGCGACTTCAGGAGCTAAATTAGCAACTCTAATTGTGGTGGTTCAAACTTCGTATGAAATGCTGTTAGAATAAAGTTCTAATCAGCTTGCACTACAAAGTGGTCGTTACGTCAGTCACTGCGGGCCGAATAGTGCGAAATGAGTGGATTTTTGCGATTTACAAATAATCTATTGATTGGACTAAAAAAATAAAGCACTATCATGCTAATATGTTGCTTGTAGAATTATTTGCCAAAAAATCAGAATGATCGCATGTATTTTGAGTATGGTTTTTACTCGTTAAAAGATTTTTTTAGGGATAAGTTCGTGATTTTTTCATCGAGTAAAATTAGTTGTATTGTGTTTTCAAAACAATCCTGAAGAACAAATATATTTTCTGATATATTTTTTTGATTTTTTATTTTTCCTGATATATTTTCTTCTGATTTTATTTATTGCAGTGAATCATATGCTTTTGTATTATAAAACTCGCGTTTAGCTCCTGTAGTCCCTTTAATAGGTAGGAAAGCCTGATATTACATACCGTTATTATAATTAATTGTAAATAATAAATATAATAAATACTAATTTTCATCAATCATGTTATGTATTTCGAAGAAACGATGGATGGACTGTGTGAAGGATGATATGGCTAGAAAGGAGGTGACTGCTGAGATGACGAGCAATAGAGAAGTATGGAAGAAGAAGACAAGCTGCGCCGACTTCAAATTAATTGAGTTATAGGCTGGAGAATGATGATGTGATATTTCTGTTATGATTTTAAAGGAGTCTAGCCGAGTAAGGAGTCTATGCTAGCAGAATGGAAACTATTGGAATTTAAACGCTCTGCTTAAATTCTTTCACAAATGGGAAACTACCCTTCCCGTTAGATAAACCAAATAATGGGGTGGGGCTGTGTCAGTGCACACGGCCGTTGGTTTTTTATCTTCTAAAACAATTCATACCGTTTGTAGCAAATAAAGCGTTGCAAGCATTCTTTGGCATTTAAATCATTCAAACAACCCGCACAACTTTTTTTGTTGACAGTTTTGTCAGTACAGTTCAAACGGCTTAAGATAATAAAGCGCTAAGCATGCGGCGTCTAGCGGTGCCAAGTAGAAGTAAGTCAGGAAATAAGAAGGCTAAAGCTATGGAAGCGGTGTAATGCGGCTCGATTAAAACTTCGCGACCCAAAGGTCTTAAGCGCCGTGGAATACTCGTCACTTACGCGTTTTAGCCAACACTCATCAATTCGTTACGTTACGGTCGGGTTTTCTGACATGGTACCCCGTGTATGCAGGTACTGATTTTAAAGACGTTTTCACGTTAAAAAAAGACCACAATACGGGCGAAGTAGCGGGTAAAATTTAGTGTTATTAAATTTATGTGTAACTGTAGATCACAGCTTCGCCTAGTGAGCAGCCGGCGTCACTTGCAATCAAAACTAATACTCATCAGACAACATCTCCATATCTCCCAATCCACTCCCAAATTACCATATAAATTAAAACTAACAATAACTGATTGAAACTCGATTCGATTGTCTTCTGTAAACATTCTATATGAGACTGAAAATACAAAGGATATGGTCCTACGGTACACAATAGATTGGTCCTTCGGGTCAGAAAAGATTGGCTCTTTAGTTGACAAAAGATTGGTCCCGGTGCACAAACAATGTGTTTCGACTGAGTACCGACGCGACGTGACTCATTGGGTCGTGATTCAAATTTTATTCGGGCTTTCAACATTGTTGGCAGGTTTAAGTTTTTTCCGTTTTTTTTTGAGGATAAAAATGGTTTTAGACGAAATTTTGGGGACATGAAATCCATAGAATCCAAATCATGAGATTTGAGACACAGCCTTAGTGATTTGTATTAATAAAAGCTGGCGTTTAATGCAACGGGTAGTACTTCCATGGGCAATACACAGTTTTCTAACAAAGTCGGCTGATGACGTTAGATTTTTCATTATCACCACGTCCACTGCAGAGCGTTCGCCTCGGTCCTATACAACTCATATCCAGCGAATTCTCGCGGCCTTCATAATGCCATCGGGTTTTCCTGGGAACCTCTTTATTTCGATCACCGTTTATATGATACTAGCACTTCGCCCGCGACTTCGTCCACGAAAATTGTGATATCTAGGCTTTTTTTTGTATGATGTCAATGTAATTTATAGCCTATGTTACTCGGTAAAGATGTAGCTTTCTAACGGTGAAATGCAGCGGTGGCCCAGTGGTGGCGGCCCCGACTTACGAACAGCAAGTCGTGGGTTCGAACCCAGGCAGGCGCATTACTTTGTGTAATTTATTTCATCAGCACTGCTCTCAAAACGGTGAAGGAAAACATCGAGAGGAAACTGGCATGTCCTAGAACCAAAAAATTCGAAGACATGTGACATCTACCAACCCGCACTGGGCCCGCGTGGTGGATTATAGCCCATTCCCCCTCACAGAGAGGAGGCCTGTGTGGCCAGTGGGAATATTAATAGGCAGATGATGATGAATGGTGAAATAATTTTTAAAATCGGTCGAGTACTTCTTGAGTTAAATCTTAATATACACACAAGCAAAAAATCAAATCTTTCCTCTGTATAATATTAGTTCAGATTGTTTGGGATATTCGCAACATGATTTTTTCTTACATTCTTCCCTGACCGCCTTTGCCGCCTTCGCCGCAACATGTTTTTTCTTACATTCTTCCCTGACCGCCTTTGCCGCCTCCGCCGCAACATGTTTTTTCTTACATTCTTCCCTGACCGCCTTTGCCGCCTTCGCCGCAACATGTTTTTTTCTTACATTCTTCCCTGACCGCCTTTGCCGCCTTCGCCGCAACATGTTTTTTCTTACATTCTTCCCTGACCGCCTTAGCCGCCTTCGCCGCAACATGTTTTTTTCTTACATTCTTCGCTGACCGCCTTAGCCGCCTTCGCCGCAACATGTTTTTTTCTTACATTCTTCCCTGACCGCCTTAGCCGCCTTCGCCGCAACATGTTTTTTTCTTACATTCTTCCCTGACCGCCTTTTTCCTTAATATCACTCGTTACACAATCCATTCATCTTTCCTTGGGCTTTTCTCTCCCTCTTTATGTATCAGATCAACATGTATATTCATCGCTCTTTTAGTTACATGCGATTCATCTGTGGATTCATCCCTAATCATCACATGTCAATACCAAGGCAGATAACTCCCGTTCAGACACTGTTAATACTTTTAATTTACTCTTATAAGATAACTAAAAACTTAACTTACCCTAATTAAAAGTTTGATTGCCAGTATGAAATACGAATTCTAACTTTAATCACAATATTCATTGCCTTAGATATTTGAAGTCAAGAAGTGTATTGTTTTGTAAATTCAATAACAAACTTTACAATAATTTGTTGTTCTAAGTCTAGACTGATGAATATTTATTCTAAATTGACCTATAATAACTTAACATCAAGTCTGTAATTCCCGAAGGGGTTAGGTTGACGTGTACCTTAATAGTACACTCACATATTGCCAGTCATAACTGGCGTATTGTGTGTAACTTAAATATACTTAAATCCCATGTAAATGGAGCGAGCCTACTGTCATCAACCACTGGGAACCGAACATTCATATTCAGTAGTCTCATCCAGCAGCTATATTAACCACCCTGCAGTGAACGTCGCTCAATCTAGCCAGAGGGCGCGATCGCGTGGTTATATGGATCTGTCCATTTTTTTTTAATTTTACAGCCCATCCTGAGATAGGAGCCTTTTGGCCTCATACAGGACCAATATAATTGATTTATCTTTTCCTTAAGTTTACTTTTTTATATCAGTTTGTTTATTCAATTGTTAGGGTTCCGTACCTCAAAAGGAAAAAACGGAAACCTTATTAGATCACTTTCTTGTCCATCTGTCTGTCCGTCTTTCACCAGCGATTTTCTCAGGAACGTGTGGATCTAGCAAGTTGAAATTTATACCAGATACTGAGGTCCATAATCCCTATTAGATGTTTAAAAAGATATGGGAAAATTTAGATTTTCGCGAAAACTTGTATTGTACCAAAAGTAACCTTAATTTTCATCTTTTTTATTTTTCGCACTTTTCCCTTGTGCTGTAAGACCTTCGGTGTGTGAGTCCGACTCGCTCTTGGCCGGTTTTTTTTGTTTCGTTCTGTGTGAGTCTAATAAATACTTTTTCTTTCTTTCTGATCTCACTTCACATGTATGTAATCCGTTGATGCCTAACACACGTACACCGCCTGACCGCGCGGACGAGCGGCTGTCTCCGTCTCTCCGCGCGGCACACCGCCACCAAATCTTCACCGCCACCAAATCTTCACCGCCGCCGCCCGACCGCGCGGACGAGGGCTGTCGGGTGATCATTTCGTGGTTTCCGACGCACAACTAAGATCAAAATCTATTTGAAATGAGAAATAGTTTCAGCTATGCAAATCTCGCGATCTGTAGCTGAACTATTCTTAGTTGACGAAGTTCCTTGATGATAAAGTTTTGTAACTAGTTGACTGCTGTATCGGGTTTTGACTTCTGATCTTCTTGTGTTGAACCTTGGATCCGGGCTGGTCTTTAACCTTTAGTTAAATAGACTGTTGTCTTTAACTGTATTGTTCTGAGCAGGAGGTACTGGGTTTGATTTCCATGTCGGGTAAAGTGTTATTTAAGGTGCAGTTTAAAAGTCTGACACTCCCTCCTGCTCCGCCCAGAGCGGGAGGAGCCACTTGATGATTTCCCAGGTCCAGTTGAAAAAGAGCATTGGCATCTCGCTGAATTGGGCCTATTTGGCGCAGCCGTGAGACACAATAATAAGCTATCTACATTTTATTTTGATTAGATTTAAGTTTTGTTTTTTATTTACTTTTGTTTTATGTAGTGTGCACTTGAAATAGACCTATTTTCTTTCTTATTGGGTATAAATAAATAAATAAATATTGCTGGACATTACTACACAGCGCCATCTAATGCCACATTAAGCAACGAGGCTTGTGTCGTGGACACCAGATAGTTGATATACTACATAGAAACTTTTTGTTTGTAAATACATACTTATTATACATATAAACATCCATGACTCGGAATCAAATGTCCGTGCTCACCACACAAACATTTGCTCCAACCGGGATTCGAACCCGGGACCCTAAGAACGTAAGGCAGCCTCACTACCGCTGCGCTATTCGGGTCGTCGTATATTTCTCAGTTGCAGTCAAATGTCTAGATTTGTGCCCGGTTTAAGGCAAGAGTCGCCCTCTATTACACGGGACTTAAACATAACTGACGAAATGTGGGGCAACACCTCTGCCTAACCCTTCAGGACTTACAGGCGTGATGTTACGTGTAAAGCCTTATAGACCACGGTAACAATGCACACACGTCGGCAGCACGTCTGGATGACATAATTAAGTTGCGACATTAGTTAGTGCTACAAATTGCTTTATAGTTCTCTTCGCTCGAAGGGAAATGCTGTATACAAGCAAGCCGAGCTATTAAATAAGCAGAAAGTATTCTAGGAAAAAACTTGATTTAAATGTTTTCAAAGCGCTACTTACACTTAGTTTTAGTCCTTGTTGTCCCTTGAGCGTGCCTCAAACAATGTTTGACGTATAGTGGCTTAAAAAATATGTCAGTTTCACAGCAAAGCTCAAGCATTGTAGCGAGTGCTACGCCGTAGCGATGATTGTACATCAGCTACGCCGTAGCTTCAGGCCCTCAGACCATAGCATAAAAAGTGTAAAAAGACCCTTAACGAAGCGGAAAGGCACTTGTTCTCCCCGTCATTGCGATATTTTTTGTTCTAGACCATACCTTGACCGCCAATATCTCCGTAACTAGAAGGTTCTAGTTACAGAGATATTGGCAGTCAAAGTTCCAACTTCTTCAAGTTTTTCCAAGTAGTTCCAAGTTTTTTTTTTTAAATACATGTTTTTAATGTAAGATTTTTATACACCTCCACGACCACCGTACTATTCAATCCATTTATTAGCAAAATGTTTTGAATGTGTTACATTGAGTTTTACCGTAAAACGTGATTTTTCACCCTAAAAAAATGTCGTTTCTCAGCAATAATGTTTGCGTGTAAAGTTACTTAGTTTCATGTACAGAATGCTTGGTTGACGGTTTCGTGAAGGGTCCGTTTACACCCAGTATCTGATCCATACATACACATGTATACAAATAAATAAAATTGAAGTGTCGATTAGTAATATCAAAATAACAACTTTTTAGTGAATGCATATGAAAATATATACGGCACTTTAACTATATTTTTCTTTTTTTGCAATATGTCTGTCTATTCGTTCCGAAATGGGTGGGCCGATTTTGATGGCTGATGTTTTAAGGTATAACTTTGGCTACTTTTATATTAGAAAAATAATTACGGTTCCTTGCAAAAAAAAATAAAACCAACAAAATCCGTTTCAAAAAGGGAAAAAATATTTTTTTTTATAATAATTTCACGCAAACGAACAATTATCAGGCGACGAATATGGTAATCACAAATTACTGAAACGTTGAAATCATTGGTAGACGGTAATGAGTTCGTTTGTTCGAGTATAAATAAATCTGGACATTTCATCGAATAAAAATGGTTTTTGTTGTTTTTATGACAAAAAAACAAGGTGTAGCTGAGTTTGAAGATTACGAAGAAATGATTTTTTTGAAGTAATGTACCTACTATTTTAGGTTTATTTCTAAAATAGTAGGTACTTACATTACTTCAAAAAAACATGACTAATCATGTATTCGGTGGTGGCGTCGATTTATTATAAGATAGTCTAAACAACCCTTACCAAGTTAATAAGACTAAAATAATAATAATAACAGTAGGTACATGTGGACTACCTCGTTGATCTAGTGATCGCAAGCGCGACTGCTAAGCATGAGGTCCATGGGTTCGATTCCCAGGTCAAGCAAAGTGGTATTGGGTTTCAGGAATTTCTCAGTAGCAGCCACGGTGTCTGGATTTGCGCCTGGTTGATGGCAAAAGGGTCGTCCCCTATTACATGGGACTTAAACATAACTGGCATACGCTTAACAACACGCACACACACACACACACGCGCATATACACACAAAAACATGCATGCATAGAATAAGTTCATAGAAACTAAAAGAATCACATATTTCTAGCGGCTTTGCTTCTAAGCTGGCTTTTGTTTTTGTTTTATTTTATTTTGTATTCTTTTCTAATAGTTTTTCTCAATATTGTCTTAAATAAGGGAAGTAGCGAGTCAACCCCAACACAAGTGTTTCTGATTACACACTACATTATTACTATTTATATAAATATAACTGGCGAAATATGGGTGTACTATTAGCACCTCTGTCTAACCCTTCGGGGATAACAGGCGTGATGATATGTTATGTTAAATGTATATGTATCAAAAGGAACGAGTTATATTGCATCCGCACCGCTGTCAACGGGATATATACCCAGAAGGCTGCCTTAACTGACTACATAAATATTACATACGTTGAAGGCTCGACGTGAAACTAAAATGATAAAATATCACAGACTGTTACTGACAAGTTTATTGCATTCTGAAAAATAGCAACGACACCAAACTCGATGGGGTTTGCGGGAAATTGTCACTTCTTTTTTCAGCGCCACTTTTTATACGGAGTGGGAAAGTGCTTCAAAAAAACATTTTCCTGACGATTCCTCTTTGAGGATAAAACAGGTTCCCCTAAATTGGTTGCCGAGTGATGAATTCTTTCATGTCGTGAAAGGGTGTAAGGAAATACATAGATTTATGTCCGGACGAATGGAATATTATTATGTAATGCGCCAATAAAAAATTTAATGATTTGTAGACTGCCTGTACTTTAATTAAATATGACCAATATTGGTGTCGATTCTGTTGTGCACAAATTTAACTTAATGTAGGCTATTGCTATCTTTTTCTCTAAAAAAACGAGAAAGAGACGGACGTAATTTAGAGCTGTCAAATTTAATTGGAACTAATATTTCCATACAAATGAAGGGTGCACGTAAAAACATGTCGACATCTTTATCTTAGTTCATAGCTATAGCCGTCCTTTTCTCGCACTGCCTTTTAGTAAAATATAGCAATAGCCTAAATTAAGTTTAGTTTGTGCACAACAGAATCGACACCATTGTTTATCAAATTATCGGTTTGTAATTAAATAAAACAAAGTAAAGCTGTGACCGAGTGGCGGCGACGTGTCGGCGGTCTGGCGGCATGTTGGGAAGATCACATTGTTTTCATTACGGGAATATCCTGGATGAGGCTGGCACAAGAGCGTGGAGCTTGTCACAAGCAAAGAGAGGCCTATACCCAGCAGTGGAGTAAATAGGGCTGTATAAAGAGTGTAAAACACCTCTTAACGAAGCCGAAAGGCACTTGTCCTCCTCGTCATTGCGATCATTTTTTTGTTCTACACCATACCTGGGAACCTTGTAGTTACGGAAATATTTTGGGTCAAAGTTCCGACTTTTTAGCCACTTTTTTTTTAAATACAAGTTCTTAATCTAAGATTTTTATTTTAAACACCTCCATGACCCCCGTACTATTCAATCCATCCATCAGCACAGTGTTTTGAGTGCGTTACATTGAGTTCTACCACAAAACATGACTTTTCACCCCAAAAAAAGTCGTTTCCCAGCAATAATTTTTGCGTAAAGTTACTTAGTTTGTTGTACATAATGCTTGGTTGACGGCTTCGTGATGAAGTGGTTTACACCCTGTATGATGATGATGAGCTAAATAATGCATTTCGTTCCCATAATATTACATCAATAATTATTATCTTTTTATCAAAGCTTGCTAACGGGACACTATTACTAAAGTTTCACTGTTTCTCCGTCCGTCTCACGGTTGTATCTTTGAAGTTTTCTTCAATATAAATAAAAAATGAATTGCTACATGTATGATGGAGCATCCATCACACGAGGCCGGCTCAGCGGATTTGATTGTTTTTTGTATGTGAATCAATTCTTTAGAGCGCATCAAGTTCTTTAGAAACAACGTGGTCACACAAACAGACACTAAAAAAAACTTTAATTTATAATAATCTAAATAAAGTATAAAATTAAAAATACAAAATAATGATACCTACTTATGTGGCTGCAAATAATTTGAGAGCCGAGAATATGCGAGACGCTACAAAGTGCAGACATTTTACATTTCGACTGCGACGTAAATTGCGACACAAGTGTACGCCGTCTAGCAATTTATTTCTCTCTCTATTCACACTAAAAGAAATACACGGAAATATTAATAATTTGTGACTGAAGTCTAAAGTAAGATAGAATTCTATTTCTCGTGCTTTATGCTTCTGCTACCAAAAATATTGTAAAAAGACTGAGGAAGTACTTTGTTGAAAAGAAACATAAACAAATGTGTTTGAGATATGAATTCATAAGTCTTCTTTGGTAAGCCAGAATTTTAAGGTGTTTGTTGCTTAATAAGCATATAATGGCCCACTGTTGGGACACAGGCATCCACTCAGTGAGCAAATGCGGGCACAGTACATACTTACGTATGGCCACGTAGTGGACCCGTTTTCGCTTATGATTAAGGAGCTAAGTCTCATATTTACAAGGGGGAAAAGGCTAAGCAAATGAGTATTGATATTAGAAATAGCTCTCTCACTTATTCAATTAAATGCTGTTTACCAATTATTACTAAACCAGCCGAATTACCGGTCTAATCCTGGAATTACATACAAGTCAAGACTTCGTGGCTACTACTGGGAAATTCCTGATGGATAAACTCAATGTGAATCGAACCTAGGACCTCGTGCTCAGCAGTTATGCTTGTGATCACTAGACCAATTGCTATAATTGTACCTTTTGGCCTGAATTCCTGTCGCGCTGACGTCGGTCGCGTGCGACCGTCGCGTGTACGCGTATACATTGAGTCTTACTGACGTCAACGGCGCGTATTTGCTACTGTTTTTCTCGCTGTCGTACGTGACCGACCGTGCGCGACCGACCGTCAGCGTGACAGGAATTCAAGCCTAACTGACTTTTTTTTTTGGGTTCCGTACTCGAAAGGGTAACCAGCGGGACCCTTTTACTAAGCCTCCGCTACTACTACTTATCGTGTGGTTAGTGTCTAACCTGGTGTCAGAGTTTTTATGCCGCCCATGGGCCTCTGACCTGGCTTTACATGCCGTCGAGAAAATCTCTCAGGCCTCCGCTGTGCGACCGTCTTTGCGTCCATCTGTCTGTCAGCGGGCTGTATCTCATTATCCGTCATAGGTAGACAGCTTAAATTTCCACAGAATGTGTATTTCTGTTGCCGCTATTACAACAAATAATAAAAATAAATTAAAGAGGTGCTCCACGATCGCACGGAACCCTTCATGCGCTAGTCCGACTCGCACTTGGCCGGTATTTAATAAAACAATGAAACATTCTTCAAAACTTATTAAAACGAATAGAAATGTTAGTAAATTACAAACAAACAGGGCACCTATACAACAATCACAAATATTTGTTTCCCCCAGTGTTGACATAGTATTAACTCTTGAACGATTACTAAGAAACGATAATGAAATATAAACAACCTTGTGAAAATTGTATTTTCCTATACAAATGGTCTTCAGTCGGGTTTGGTAACATCAACACGTGGCACTGTATAGTGTATTTTGATGTCATCAAACGCTTTTCTATGATAATGTGGGATTAAAGAATAATAGTTTTAGGATAGGAATGAGATGTTTCAAAATAAATCACCCACTGGATTAATTTCTCTTGATTGTTTGTTTTGATTGGGGTTAAGGATTCCCAAACAATTTCGGGTGCTATATTACATTGAAACAATCACCTTAAAACGAGTGCAAGAGAGGAGAGAAGAGTAGAGGTCTCTTCTTTCCATATAATAAATATAAAAATAAAATAATTAATTATTTTTTTATAATACTTATATAATATAAATAAATAAAATAAAATAAATCTTTCCATATTCCTTTTGCTTGGTCCACGTCCATACATATCGTCATACACGCACGCCGGTTGTGAGAACTACGCACCTGACTATTCTGAAGAACATCACCAAATCTGTCTTGTAAATACTTTTCTAGTCGTCTTTCACTCATCCTCTCTACATGACCAAACCATCTAAGCATACTCTTTTTTTATCACTAAATCTTCTTTTAAGCCGCAACATTGCCGTACCACAACATTCCTCAATTTATCATTCAAAGTTACACCATTCGAAAAATGAAATGCGTTCCTTGCCAAGGCATGGAACGCATTTCCACAGCATTAAATCTACTTTCATTTATCTATTGCTACAACCAACATAGGTACTTAAAGATAAAAGACACTGTTTAGGGTTCCTCATGTGCCCTTATGTCGATTTATTTGAGGTCGGCGCAACATGTCTTCTTCTTCCATACTTCTCAATTGCTCGTCATCTCAGCAGTCACCTCCTTTCTAGCCATATCATCCTTCACACAGTCCATCCATCGTTTCTTTGCTCTTCCTCTACTCTTATACCCATCCACATTCATACTCAAAACTTTCCTCACGACATTTTCCTCATTCCTCCGCATCACATGTCCATACCACGACAACCGATTACCACCCACCTATTCAGTCACCGGCGCCACTTTCAAACTTCCTTTTATATACTGAATTCTTATTTTATCCATTCGCGTAACACCACACATTCCCCTTAGCATTTTCTAAGGTAAGGTTCCTATAAGGTACAAAGAAACGACTTATTCCCTGCATCGTAAATAATTAAAATAAGTTCTTTTATAATATAGTCCAGGAATAAAAAATAAAATAAAAAATGCCTTTTATAAATTCCTAAAACATGATACAATTCAAATCTATAATTTTTCCTTAAAAACTAATTAAAATATAATATCTTGTGCACAACGTTGCTCATATGCATATAATATTATAGTTTTTTTTTTTCAATTAGCAAATTTTTTTTATTTTTTATTTTTTGTTATTTAGTTAGGTATCATTTAATTAGGAACCCCTCTCAGGTGAAGGGCCTCTTCCAAAGTTTTCCATTTTTCACGGTCTGGGGCTATTTTTTTAATATCGTCTTCCCATCGCGCGTGGGGTCTACCTTAATGCCGTAACCGTTCAGGAATAATGTAAAACATAATATTTAGGTCTTTGAAAACGACACAGAAATGTTGTAGAATGAAGATTCTCCAAAAGGTACAAATATAAATGGTATTTACATCGAAGATGTTAAACATTTTATAACAATTCTGTTACTGATTCGTTGGGCAGTAAAGTTGTGTACGTGATAAAATTCAGGGACGGACTGGGGAGCTCTGTTATCTTCTTTTGTCCTTGCTACTTGTACTTGGCGTCGGCGCAACACGTTTCTCATGTCCATTCTCCCCGCCGGCAACCCTTGGCCCTTTGGTCTAGGAAAGAATACACCAGCGAATGCATCATAAAGTTTTTTTACCTTGTATGCTAAAACTGTCTATTTTGAGAAATAGTATGAGCGCTAAAAGGGGCGAGCGCGTACCAAGGGTGTTCTAAAGGTAATTTAACAGGACATCCAGAGCGAAATCTCCGCGCGTGGCGTGCGATTTAGCGTTTGCCCTTAGAATCCAGCCCTGCTCCAAAGCGCAATGTTTCATACTTTGTCGTACAAAACGGTCTTTACATCGAGCGTAAAAGCGGTTTACGACTATATTCCGTAACGGGGGTAACAGGGGGGGGGGGGGGGAACTTTAACAATAATCACTGGAAATAATGATGGAACCGAGAAACAGCTTTTGGCTGCTACGTAAAGTGGAAGTGTGTTGTTAAATGATAGATCTGTCTGCTTTTATGTGTCGGTATGGTTGTAGCTATATGATTTTGTAGCGTATCTTTTACCCTTGCTTTAATTTAGTTTGTTGTTACTTTAAGTTATTTTTAGTTAGTGTGATTGTAAATATAACTGTATCTTTCTTGTTGGAGATTCCAAATGATCATGAATACCGTTAGATTTTTAACAATTTGTTGCTACAAACAATATGCACAACGGGAACCGTATTGGTAGACACTTGAACTTTTTACAAAGTATTGTATTGTTTTGGCTGCTGTAATAACAAAATAAAGTTAATTTATTATTGAGGGTCTCCGTTCCCCACAAGAAACTTTTTTTTTCGATAATTGTTATTATTAGTTATTTATTTGTGTGTTCGTCGTTTTTGATCTTAAACATACAAACATCTGACTTTTTTCAGTAGAATGAGTCCTCTTAAGGTGGATGCTCCAGGGTAGCCCGCGAAATTCAAATTTTCTTACGTTTTTTGCAATTTGTAGACCAGTGCTAGGTTGTATGTTGATTAAAATATTGTTCGCGATTGTAAGACGTATGTAGTTACAGAATTATAATCATCAAAATCATCAATACAACCCTCAGAGTTCATAAAGGTCGAGGAATGATTTTGACCTTGAAAAAGGCGTTCCTCGACCTTTATGAAATTGCAAAAACGTAAGAAAATTTGAATTTCGTGGGCTAGCCTGACGCTTTCACCTTAAGTAAATACAGTGGTGGTACAGAATCCTTTATGTACGAATCCATTTTTAGGGTTATGTACCCGAAACCAACGGGACCCTATTACTAAGCCTCCGCTGTCTGTCTGTCAGCGGGCTCTATCTCATGATCCGTAATAGCTGTAGACAACTGTAGACAAAAAAATAGTTGCGCTTTGAGGAATACCCCAAAATTCACAGAATGTGTATTTTTGTTGCCGCTAAAACAACAAATCATAAATATAAATTAAAAATTAAAGCTGTATTACGATGGTAAGGAACTTTAAATGCGCTTTACTCGCACTTGGCCGGTTCTTGTTGCTTAATTTCCTAAGCACTGATGTCCTACTTAACTTGTACTGGCACATTATCATGTACACGTCAGAGCACAAACAGCAGCCCCTCTGTGAACAAGTCCGACTTCCGAAGCACCGTACCGCACACAACACAACTGCTGTGTTTGCACTGCACTGTACTAGTCACACACTTTGTATTGTTGAGGTGACGTCATTTTATGAGGACAGTCTCGTGCGTAACGGTTTAGCTGTATCAAGCAGACAGAAACATAAACTACATAACGACACCTGTAGTCTAATTCACGTAACTAAAGAAGTGCTGTTGCAGTGCAGTTGCAGTTAAGTTTCGATCAAAACAACGCTTTTCGTATTCCCTACCGCTGGCTGTCAGACACGCTCGCGTCAAGTTCGCGTCACGATAGCGCAATAACGGCATTCTACTGTTGCGCGTCTTTGGTGCGTGCTTCGGAACGCAACATGATCGGTATTCTACTAAGTAAGAAAAAGCACTAAAATCTGTACTGGGGTATTATTTTAATATTTTAATAACGTCATATTCATTAAAGTGAAATCGATTAAGTATTTAGATTATTTAGTGAGAAATATATTTTTTTCTCTCATATGGCCACACCATAAGTAAGTTTGGTAGAGTTTGGTTGTCGTACAGTTGACGTGCAGTTCACGCGCAGCTTACGGGCAGTTCAAAGATTACAAAAATACCGTTTATCACTCGAACTTGAACTTAACTGCAACTGCACTACAACTTCATCGGCGCGTCATTAAATTTCGTGAATTAGCCCTCTGATAAGATTCTTACATTCTCCTTACGTCTCATCATGTTCGCCGCACTCGGGTTTCGTAGCGGCCCCAAATATTTGATATAGGGCCCTATTAGGACTAGTTACGCCACAGGGTAAACTATTCTATCAATAGGGATGATGACTGACTAAAAAATATATGATTCTGTTTAGTCCGTCACGTCAGTTAGATTATCGAAAAATATTGGAAACATGTTTTTTGTTATATCAAATTAATAAAAATTGACGAAGATAAAACGAGTCAAAGATCATAAGTGGCTTGTGGAGACACGTTTGAGTCAAAAATGTACTCAAATGTCTTCATTTTTTGTTTACGTGAAAAAAAAAAAAATATGTGTCCAATATTTTTTGGAAATCTATCTGACGGACTAATTAGATTTTTTTTTGTCATCTACCCTATTTAGAGATTATTTCGGTCCTTTCAACAGGGTGCCTTGGCATGTATCTGGCTTGACTGCTTCGTTGGTGGACTGATAAGCGTGAGGTCCTGGGTTCGATTTCCAGGTCCAGCATAGTGTTCTCCCATCTCCGCAACAGCCACCGAACTTGGAATTGTGGATGTACTATTAGGTATTCTGCCTAACCTTTTAGATTAAAACACGATGTTATACAATAACGTGTACCTGAAGTGTGATTCTAGGCCACACAGTTAATAACTTAGTCTTATTAAAAAGTTACTCAGTCTAACTAATTTCGGCAAACAAATTAACAAGTTTCAATACAAAACCGATACTCCAAAATCCCAAAACCACAGCTACCCTATTCGGCAGCATATTAGCTGTATTGCAGATTGCATCGATCGTTCGGTGAGCATTGTTGGTATTGCTCTACAAACGCTTAGGTACTGCTTATTAACTAAGCGTTCCACATAATTATGTATATGCCGCTATGAATGCCCGAAATTAGTGAACTAATAACTGGGTTGTAGAGGTCAGATAGGAAGTCGTTCCATGTAAAATACTGGTACTCAGATGCATCCGATTAGATTGGAAGCCGACGCTAATAAAGACTGCGCTCGCTTTTCAAATCCTAGTTTTTTCAATTGATGGATTCGCGAAGTTTGACGACCCGTATGGCGCAGCGGTAGTGAGGCTGCCTTACGTTTGTTGGGTCGAATCCCGGTAGGAGCAAATGTTTGTGTGATGAGCATGGACATTTGTTTCCGAGTCATGGATGTTTATATATGTAATAAGTATGTATTTACAAAAAAAAAAGTATCTATGTAGTATATCAACTATCTGGTGTCCACGACACAAGCCTCGTTGCTTAGTGTGGCGCTAGATGGCGCTGTGTGTAATGTCCAGCGATATTTATATTTCATTTATTTATAGATAGATTGACCAAGTTACTCATTGAATCTAACATTATCCGAGTCGGAGTCCAAAAAATTTCGAGCTGTTTTCATGGATTTGAAGGAGCACCTCCCTGGAAAAAATTCTACCAGCGCCCATGAGCTGAATACCAGTATTTTACATGGAGCGACTGCCTATTGGACCTCCACAGCCCAGTCAGTACTAGGTAATACGATACCCCTTAGTAAGACTGGTTGTCAGACTTTTTGGGCCAGTGACTACCTGTAACGACTGTCAAGAATTATAAATGAAGAAGGGGTAAAATAAGAGCTGCTGTGAACCTGCCAACAGGGGTTCGAAACAGCTTGGCCCAGCAACGGCCACGTGTGACAAGGATGGCTTCGTGAAGGTGGAGAGGAAGAAGAGGAAGAAGCCTCCTAGTCGGAACCAATGCGGGACCGCGCTGGCAGGACCCAATACGCTGCGTCCGGCGATACCATCGACTCAGCTCTATGTGTCCCGACTATATCACACCACGAGGGTTGAGGAGATCGTGGAGTATGTCCGAGCGAAGACCAGCTGGACCTTGAGGGTCGAGAAGTTGGAGTCGCGCCACAACACGAATTTTAAGTCATTCGTGCTGCGAGTTCCGACTCATCATATTGAGACCTTCCTCAAGGAAGAGTTTTGGCCGAAGGGTGTCATGTATCGGCGATTCCGCGGAAGGCTACGCGACACCACGCAGCGCAACATGACGCCGTCTCTTCATCTTCAATAGATTAATTGTGGATTTTATAAATATGTATGTTAGTCTGTAAGGTATATATGATATGGGTCTTTTGTTACCTGAATTAAATGATATATTATTATTATTATTATAAATGACTGCCGGGACCAACTGCTTAACGTGCTTTACTAGGCATGGAGGAAACTCGGTATGTAACGGATGGTCACCCATCCACAGACCAACCGTGGCAAGCACGGCTTAAACTAGAGATCGACCCGAACGGCTATTACTATTTTGCCACGAGGTATAAAAATCAATTTCGATGTTGTCCTCTCGACCTTACTTACCTAAGGTAGGTGACTCTCAACAAGTCCTTCAAAAACTTTATTTGCCGTCTTTCATCGTGTAATGAAACTTTCCCATCTCGTAAGTAAATAAGGCTAAGTAAATATCATACGTAAATATTTGGCGAGATAAGCTATTTCACGACTTGATAGGCACTTTCATTTTCGCTGATGTGTTTCGAAAATTTCCTTTCGTTTTTTTTTTCGATGGATGATGTGATGTTGGGAAATATGACTTGGCTTAAAACATCGGAAGTTTTATATCGCACCGGCAATAATAATTAAGTATTGGTACCCATTACGTAGGTACTTAAAATTTTCTCTGATTTTTCTTCGTGATAAACTCAAGCGCAAAGCATTTGTTTCAATTCGATCATTACAGGCACAATTGAATGGCCAAAAAAACAAAGAAAGCGAAGCAACAGTCCCAATCACAAGGCATAAAACTTGTGAAAGTACTGTAGATACCTACCTAGGTAAGTTTCTCTACGAATTTTACTCCACATTTAAAAAAGGCTACGCAGATGATGATGATGTGCGACGTGCGAGTACAGAATAAAAATAATAGGTACTTACTAAATAGGTATATTTTTTTTCTTACCTAGACGACGTTTAAGTCAGCCACCCGGGGCCGGCAAAGATACCTAGGCATAGATAGTCTCTACATAGATAAGGGGCCATCCATAAATTACGTCACATGAATTTCATGATTTTTGACCCCCTCCCCCCCTCCCCGTCCTTGTCACAGCTGGTCACATTTGTGAGACCCCCCCCTCCCCCGCCCTAGTGTGACGTCACATATTTTGCGATTTTACATCTACAAATAGTTGCATTCTTTTTCGTCATTTTAATTTGCAATTCTTTAATTTTAGATTCCACTTCACCTTCAACATTGTCACTACTTTTCAAACTTTTCCACAAGTTGTTACTTTCTTCTTGTACATTTTGTTTTTACTGTACTGTATGCTTCATATAGTTTACGGTAAATATTACCTAAATCACTCTTTTTTCTCGTAAGTAAAAAATCATAAAATAGCAGAACTAAGAAAACGACATCGTTTATCCGCGAAAGTCAATTGTCAAATGAAATAGAAACACAGAAATCATCCATCGCTATGGCGCTTAGGCGATCGGCGCGTAACACTAGTGGAGCGAGTGGCCGACAAAACAATTTGAACCTAACGTGTGACGTAATTTATGGATGGCCCCTAACGACAAAATCACAAACTTTCGAACGCTAATTACATTATAAAAAATTCGCTTGCAATAACGATGCTTGCGAGAAACCCATATTGGATGTACCTAGAGACTTGCGTGTCTCGCAAGAGCCGGTCCTGGTTCAAGTTCAAACCGAAAAATGCCGAATTTAAATAAGAGAACGTGAGAAAACGAACAGTCTGGCGGAAGGTGCGAAAAAACTTGAAGCGAAAAATATATTTCCGAAAACGAGATAACACATAATTCTCTGTGCGCGAAATAGGACGTGGTGACGGGGTGAGGGATGAGTGTTGCCGTTTTCTCCGGCGCGTGCGACATGACGGTTATGACTTCCGACGCCGGTGTCCTTGAGGATATAGCCCTTTCAGAGTTTATTTACCTCTAGCAACATAGACTTGACACACCAAAGCAGCCGACATGTCGACGGCATGTCAACTGAACGCGTTCGAAAGTTGTCAGCGGCATTGGTTTGTAGAATCACGTTCAGTCAAGTTGACAAATGATTGCTCCGTAGAACATTTTTTTTTGCAAACCTCAGGTTAATTAGTTGACGGTGAATAATGAAAGGGTAGAAGTTTTTGAGTCACCTAATTTGCGCACTGTCCCTAGTTTGAGTTTTCACTGTCGAGGTCGTTCATTTTTTTTTAGTTTTTTGAGTAAAAAAAAATAATTAAAGATGTTCCCATACAATTTTCAAGAATCGCTATATATACATATATATATATATATATTATAAGGTTATTTTCGGATACCCTTGGGCAAAAACTTAGAATCCTCATGAATCTATTTTTTATGACGTCACTTTTTGTTTCACCTTGTTTAGAAACTGTAAATACAACACAAAGTACCTACTCTTCTATGAGTAAAAATCATTCATTGAATTTCCCTCAGACGTAGCTGTAGAGAGCCCTGTCTATGTCTACTTATGTTTAACGTGCTGCCTGTCTGTCAGTCGTCCGGTATTACTATAGGTAAGTACGGCGAATATGAAAAGACGTGCCGGAAATAAAATACTCAGGTTCAAATATAAACCGGATTTATTTGAAGAACGGAAACACTATTGCGTCGAACATTCAGGTGATTTTCAGATATATTTGAAGATTTTCTTTTAGGTTAGGTATAGATTGGTTTACTCTAGTCTTTTGGCAGAAGGTACATAGAAAGAGAGGTTCTCTTAACGATCGGTGGCATTGAGACATTGAGCGGTGGTCTACACTTAAGAGGAAACAAAAAGGACGAGAGAATTGAGAAATAGGTATTAGTAAAATGTATTGCTGTCACGCAGTGCTCAAACCAATGACCGCGCGCAGAGCGCGAAAGAGACGACAGCAGAAAATATCAATTAAAAGTACACAAAAACAACGTTTTGTAGTCCCCTGATAACTTCTCCAAAAATGGACCGATTTAACTACTTTTTTCATTAAAAATCAAAAAAGGTTTTTGCCGTGTTCCAATTTTTTTCTTTTTTTATATAATTTTGTCAAATTTGTTTTCTGGATGTTTGAACACAGCGAAAAATCTGGCCAAGTTTTTAGCTTTTTGAAGGTTCATAATATCTCTTTTAATAAATCATTTATGGAAAAAAAGAAAACATACGGACATGCTAATAGTGGTTATAGGTTTTTTGGAAAAGAAAATATTGCTCTACTGGTATTATCCAGGGAGGAAGCAGGGTACGTTTGTATGGAAGAACAGCCGTTTTGTGTCCTCTTAATATAGCGACATATCTAGCCTTGCAAACATCAATCACCATTCGACAATTTTTTTTTGTTGTTTAAGGAGGTATTTATTTAAATAATTTCACTACTTTTACATAAACTATAACTCTAAATAATAATAAAAATATGTATAAGTAACAACCTGTAACCGTTACAGGGCGTCAAAAAATTCGTCCACATCGCTGTCAACAGGAAAAGTGCCCAGAAGGCTGGCAGCATTGCCACGTTGGATGGTAATGCTGATTCTTTGGCCAACAAATAGGCCTGCCCTCTGGTCACGTGAAGAGTCGACCAACCGCTTGGCGATTTCTCGAAATACTAGGTGGGCACTCGGACCCCATGGCCCTAGTGTTTCAACCCGAAACGGCTCAAACACATAATTACCAATTAAATTACTGTATTTGCGCCGTTTGAGGTTTTCAGCACCTGCAGCAGCCGCCCCAGCGCAGCCCACTGTGCTAGGAAGATGGGATGGCGCAAGGGTGTCGACGCAAGTTGCGTCCCACACCAAAGGCCTACCCTATCATTAATGCTAGCGTGCCGCGCTATCCGACCTGCACTCTTACTGCAGGAAAGGCCATGGTGTCCGAGGCAGTCGACTGCTTCACCACATTGACAGCAATGTGGAGCCCCACAAGGAGCGCCCAAACGCAAACATGTAGCGAGCCGGAAGGTTGTGTCACCCAACAAGGTGCCTATATTAGGTGACGGTAGTGCCTGAAGCCAGAGGCCCGACTCCCACTCACCCACAGCCAGCAGGCGGGCACGCTCAGCAGTATTGGTTGACGTATTAATAAGTTTATTCCGTACCAACCTGCAGAGCGGCTCATCCCACTGTCTCTGGGAAAACGGGTTCTCGGGCCGATCCGTGTCCGGGCAAGCCACTTTCCAGGCGTCCTCTGCGTCGGTCAAGCACGGCACTTCCGAGCTAACCAGGGAGAGAGTTAAAATTTTCGTGGTTAGCTTTTCAGTGCTGTGGACAGAAGACAGGAAATTGATAAATTAATTAATTAATTAATTTGAAATACGACAAATTGATATTCCTAGCATGTATATTTTCGAATCATAACTTTCTATAGAGCTTTCGCTCCATGTAAATTACTGGTATTCAGCTGCATCCAGAAAGACTGGAAGGTGTCCCTAACATAGTTGGGAAAAGTTTAGGCAGGTGATAGAGCTTTCCAACTACTACCGAGTTCACTGAAGGTCTGTCCACTTTTCACCCTTATACCCTACGTTATAAGGTTCAAAAATTGTCGACCGTCAGTGAACTCGGTAGCACCTTTAGAACTGTTTTTCCGTCTCAAAAATCTCCCTAAAGGAATAATAATTAGAAGTTCCTTCCCGCTTCAAATGCAAAGCAATGAAAGCGAATAAAAGAAGACTCGTCTTGAAAAATAGAATAGAACCTCTTCCCTCGGATAGAACATTAATTTCGTTTGTGAATAAAGATCCTCAGGTGCTAAGTGCTCTTACTAAATGGTTGCCTGTAAAAACAGGGCTGTTATCGTAAAATTTATGAAGGATTATGTATTCGACTTGTTTGTTCTTTTATGTTTCTTGTTGGGACTTTTAAATGGTTTTTTTTTCGGATGGGCAACACCAAATGACCCCACCCGCTCTGGGCAGGAGCGGAAAGGAGTGTCAGACTTTTACTGACTAAAACCCATCTATGTTCCTTCATCGCCCTTTGTGTTCCGGGGCCACGGTATCTCTTTCGAACAGTCCCGCAGCCCCGGCAGGCATCGGCCCTTGCGGACCCCTTCCTTTTACTGACTCTCTTGGAGGCGCGCGTAGAACACGAACGCGCCGTCGACACGGCCTGTCGTCATAAGACGGATGGACGGCGAGCTAGCCCATAGCTCAGATCAATCCTTTCTGATAAAACGCTTTCTGAGCGAACTAATTTTTACATACTCATTCCATGCCCATTCCTTATTCTTCCACCTGGACATGTCTTCACACTATTGTAGAGTCAACAAAAGAGTTAGGTATGCAGGCTAGCAATCTCCTTACTACTATTATAAATGCGACAGGGTCAATCAATCTGTTTGCAATTTCATCCAAATCCGTTCCGTAGTTTCTGCGTGAAAGAATAACAAAAATCAATCCTCAGAAACTTTCGCATTCATAATACTTAGTAGTAAGAATATTGCTAGCCTGCTTACCTAATTCTTTTGTTGACTGTACCTGAAGTTTAAACAAATATTGAGGGACGTACTATATATGTCACGCCTTTTATTTTGACACTGTGCTACTGCTTATTATGAGTCGGTATAGAACTAAAGGATATTTACGTAAATTAATTTGGGCTACCTAATCGTCGTAAGCGCTAAGCATGAGGTCCTGGGTTCGATTCCCAGGTCCAGCAAAGTGGTATTGAGTTTTTCCAACAGGAATTCTTTAGTAGCAGCCACGGAGTCTGGATTTGAACCCGGTTGATAGCAATAGCCTCGCCCCCAACTCCTCCTAGTCTCCTACTACATGGGACCAAACATAATTGGCGAAGTATGAGTGCAGTATTATTAAGTTTAGCTATACCTCTGCCTAATCATTCAGGCATTACAAGCGTGATGTTATGACAACTGTAAGTACCAACATGTTCCAGTTACACTAAAAACTAGTAAAATAAAATACTTACAAACCATAAACCGAGTGCACAACACCAGAGTATTTTTAATTAAATTGAAACAGCAAGCCTCGGCTCGTAGAAGATATTATATTTTTAGAGATCCTCAGCGCTGGAACGCGATCCGTGTTTTTAAGGGAGGCTTGGGCTTTGAGAGGATTTATTGAGAACTAATTAGATTTCTGGAGGTATTCAACATTGTTTGGATTGGAGAACCTGAACAGGGAAGATGATAGGCTTGAAACGTCGCGATATTTTTGATTAGATATACTTCAGGCGTAAGTACCTACGTACTATGAAAATGAAAAAAAAAAAGAAAAATTATTTTATTCAAACAAAATGCTTCTTAAACAATGCACAACACAACTATACAACTACACAACACAACTATATCTTACTACTATCTGTTCGCGACGAACGTCACCAAATCCAAGTGTACATAGTGTTTTTACCATAGACATATGGAGTCAGTGATTTGGGCAATAACAGTGACAAGTAAATGAGTGAAACAGTGCAATAGAATAAGCAAAACAGTCATTTACGTACGCGCTAGACTCACATGTACTCGCAAGTGGAGCTTTAAAGTCATAATTTAACGTAATCCAGGTAGCCTAGGTTGCTACCTAGGCCTGGATATAGTATTTTTGTTTAGAACAACTTAGACCCTTCAGGAAAACCACTTGCAGAGAATGTGACAGTCTAACGCGTCCATCTTCATTTTAACGTGTAAATTTCGTCTAACAGACTGACAGTTGAAGGATCATTACAGGCTGAAAACCATAGACTCGTAACTAGAAACAGTAAAACTCGATAGGTCATATACTTTCCTAGTATATGGCAATTATATGCTTACGGTCTCAATGACGGTTTTCATGAAAACTCAGCTGAAAAGATCCTTCAATCAGTCAAAATTAGAAAAATTGTATAGTTTCTAGTTTTATTTGATTACAGACAATAAAGATAATTTTATTTTTGTACCAGTAGATAGGTAACTGTACCTAATAACTTGTGTTATCTTGAATATAATCAGATATAAGCACAAAGTTATATTTTTTGTTAAAATTGTAAAAATTTATAGAGGAATAATTTAATAAAAATTTCCAAAATCAGGAAGCGATTCATGGCTCTCGTTACAGTATAGTCCCGAGGTACAATAGAGACCCAAAATTTAGATAGAATTGTAGTCATCAGTACGGCAAATATGCCTCTATAACAGTGAACAAACAGTAAAAAGTAGTGCGGAGAAAGTCCTGAAGTTTCGAATCGCTTCCTGAACAGTTATGAAAGTTTATCAGTGTTATTATTCCCAGTAACCCCCTTTCCCAAGTAAAAATGTCTGAGGTAGCCTGAACCTACAGGTGTAGGACGTCAGCGCCGTCTAGGAGCGAAGAACACGTGCGCACAGTGCAGTATACATAGGCACATAGTCCGTTAGGTACACGCATACATCCTCGCGCCCAGCGATCACGCCCGTCCGGCACACTATCATTCCGACTAATATTATGACTGCGAAAGTTTGTGACGATGGATGGATGGACGTTTGTTACTCTTTAACGCAAACATTACTCGAAGGATTTGGATGAAATTTAGCACACTGATATTTTATAACCTGAATCAACATAGAATGTACTTTTTATCCCGGTACCATGACAGTACCGAACACACACACAAGCCATGGGGATAAGCTAGCTAATTATAAATGCAAAAGTTTCTAAGAATGGATGTTTGTTACCCACTTAATCACGCTAGAACGACTCAACGGATCTGGATCAAATTTAGCACACACATAGTTTATAACCTGGATTAACACATAGGATACTTTTTATCCCGGAAGTACGATCAATTACCGAACTCCACGCAAGCGAAGCCGCTGGCATAAGCTAGTCTATTATAGCTATCCACACCTCCCAGTTTACGTCGGATGATGAATAGGTGATAAGGTAACGATAGGCAACTTAAACCTAATGTATATTGACATCTTAGAAACCTCTTGACGAAATAGGAAATTAAGCCAAGTGACCCAGGAGCTCGAAATAAACTCGTCACGTGTTAATTTCCTGAGTGCGGTGACAGGAAATACCTCTTCTCACTCTCGGAGAACTATCTCAGATACTTAATGGGCTCTACACATCAAAGCCCGCCGGGTGTCGGCGACTTTGCAGTTGTCGGGCTAGTTGGCGGCTTCTAGTACTTCATTGCAAGTCGGAAAATTTTGTCGTTGTTTTTCTCTCTGAAACTCTCCGTGACTATTGATTAAAAAAAACTTGTGAAGAAGTTGAAATTTTGGCCGCTAATATCTCCGTAAGTAGAAGGTTCCCAGGTATGGTGTAGAACAAAAAAATGATCGCAATGATGAGAAGAGCGCAAGTTGCTTTCGGCTTCGTTAAGAGGTGTTTTACACCCTTTATGTAAGTAATAATTAATAAGGACAGGATTACCGTACCGTGAAAGTTACGTTAGTATGTCTACACGTGCGTTGCTTGGTATATATATATATATATATAACTAACTAACACAGCAGGTACACACCTTTCCTTAATGAGCGCTTGACTAATTTGATTAGAAAAGTGAAGGTCAAAGCGTAATTAAGATTGGCCGACTAATATAATGCTTATTTACTTCTAATTAGTCGGGAAGTTCGTAATGTATATGATGCTTATTTACGATACTTTAAGCACGTGCTTTGCTTGTTGAAAATTTCACAGAAAGTGTATTTCTGTTGCCACTATAACAATAACAAATTAAATAAATTAAATATGCTCCCAGACTATGATGGAACGGAACCTTTCATCCGACTCGCACTTGGCCGGTTTTTTATATATATTGTATAAGTTTTTTACCCTGGCTTACATTCAAGGATAACCCGGTAAAGCTGTTGACAGCCTGAGGTTAAGCGGCGAGACGTCATTCTCAAAAAAAAAAATGCTTTGTCTACTACCTACTTGAGTCTAGGAAAAAGCGCAGCATGGCAAAACAACGGCATATTTGCGATGAACAAAATATAATACAAAAGATACTTACGATTAAACTACCACGAAAATATAATAAAAGCTCTGTAGGTACCAATTACAGTAAGCCAGCTCTGACTTTACCATTTTCATATTCCCGAGGCGCATACAGAGAAATCCAATTGAACTAATGCATACGTCGACAGGTATTACCTACCTAAGCAGTGTAATGATGAAATGGGATTTTATGTACGGAACTCTGTTTATCATCACTTTAATGCACGTAACTTTATTTTTTCGGCTCTTAGATTGATGAAGACGAAATGTTTCAATTGCGGTGGATTTTTGGTGGCCATAATTATTATCTACTGTCATCATAATAGGCGAGACGACAAAAAAATGTAATTAGTCTGTCACTTAAATTATCAAAAAATATTTGACCCGTGTTTTTTCTTTTATTACGTAAACCAAAATTGACGAAGATATTAAAATTCTCAATACGTCACGCCATGGTATAATTTTTAGCTAGTTCTGACGTCACGAGCCCCCACTCCCGAGTTTTGATGCGTTTTATCTTTGTCAATATTCAACAAACAATACGTGTCTATTAATTTCCAATACTCTAACTGACGGACTAAATAGATTTGCATTTTTTTGATACTGTCGTCATGCCTATTCACCTTATCCCAATTTATTTGGGGTCGGCGCAGCATGACTTCTTCCATATTTCTCTGTTAGTCGTCATCCCTTTCTATCCCCATATCATCTTTCACACAACCCATCCATCGTGTCTTTGGTCTTCCTTAAAACAATCCACATTCATACGCTAAACTTTCTTCACGACAAGTTCCTTATTACTCCGCATGCCGATTAATTAACACACAACTTTTCTGTCACTGATGCCACTATCATACTTCCTCTTTTAAATACTCATTTCCTATTATATCGATTGGCGTTACACCACACACTCAATTAATTATAAATTTTTGTCTACTGTAGATAGAGATAATTTTAAATCATGATTGGCTTCAGCCAGTCCTGAATTCGCTGGTGTTCGAACTAAGCTAGTAGGTGCTATTGCATGATACAAGGTTCTCTCTGGCCTGGCCAAAGCTTCATAGTCTTCTTCTTAGCTTGTTGATGGCAATCTTAACTGAATCACCCCAAAAGGTGACGAGTTTGCCACTTTCAGTAGCGTCCATCAGCTCCTGTAATGAGCAAACAACAGGATAGCCAGGACACGATATTAAGCGTCCCATCGATTGTAGAACGACACCACACTCCAGAACAGAGTCATCTAGTAGTACTAGCACGATTTCACATATTATTTGAACCGCTGTATAAGTGTCCCAAAAAGTCTCATAAATATTAAGTCGCATCCTAATTTATGTGGATTTTGTAACAATAAAGATCTACTGAGGGTTTTTCATTAATTTCGAGATCTCAGTCCAATTAGCTTGTTATCCTATAATTCACTCGAACAAGGCCTATTGTTGAACGAAAACAAAGACTTAATCTACTTTTAAAATCTAGTAGCACCTAAAGTCCTGAATTAAACCACCCCACTATAGAATTATTTCGTTATAGTGGTTCTGACACACGGCACTTTAAAATGGCAAGCAACGATACTCATTGTTATTTTAATCGAACCCAAGTTCAAAGTCAAACCATTTGTTACAATTACAGTGCCACCAACTTAGCTGTGCACGTGGACAAAATTGGAACTACAGCCGCCATTTTATGAACGTCATGCCGCTGTCAGTGTCCGCCAATCAGCATTGCAGCTGTGTCAGTGATGCCACATTTGGAAAATCAAATCATCCATTATTAAATAAATTACAGAGTGACAGTGAAAGTGATTGGAGTGACTCAGAAGATGACATATTGTGGGAATCAGATGAAATCCTCTCTGGCGGGGCCAGCAGGAATTGATAAAATAATTAAAAATGGTTCCCGTTGGTCCCACCGTACTTTTGACTAACAAGATATTACTCAAAAACATTGTTTGGCGTCGAGTAGTGTTAGTACAGTTGTGCTAGTACGGGCAGTAACCTTACGAACAGTAGGTACTAGGCTGGCATGAATCCAAGATAGTATTTTTTGATAGAAGACCGTACCTACTTAGAATTATTAAAATGCATACCACCTAGAGCTTATGCTAGCCTGGTATTTTTTGGGGAACTTTTTGTCATATTATATGCCCCACTGGCAACAAACGGATAATATTCTCACAAATCATGAAGAAGTATTTATTATCTTTATTGTTTGGTGCATGTTTAATGAGATTCCTATTTTAGTGGTGAGGTGGCACTAACTACTAGGAGATCAGAAAAATGAAGGAATAAAACAAACCTTATTGAAGTCAGTAGGAATTGATAGACATTCTGATCTGATATTATTGTTTAATAGATGCAGTTTTTTTTGTTGACTATACCTTTAAAGTACTTGTTATTTGGGACGAAGCAGTCCTTCAATAGTAATGTAGGACAAACTAAGAATTCTACACATTGACTTGGTGACGTCACTAGGTATCATAGGTCGATAAGATAAATATGATTCAAGGTAAGTCACTGTAACGTATTAATCTAATCAATTAAGTTCTTTCGCGTGCCAACATATCCGCGTACTTCATATTAGTTCTTACAAAACAGTAATGTGAAGTGAATGTGAATAGTTTCTGCTGTGCCTAGTGATGTTCTTTCGCGTCAAGTGGCTAGTGTTGTGGTCGTTGTGGGCCGCGAGTTTAGTCCGGCAACCAACGCCAATTCGACAACTGCACGATGGATCATTAGTGCGCGGCCAGTTCTCGGCAGATGGCACTCACCAGCGATACACCGGCATTCCATACGCAAGCTCGGAATACAAGTACAGATTCCAGGTGCTATTGCACACTTAACTTTTAATACAGGGTGTAAACGGACCCTTCACGAAACCGTCAACCAAGCATTCTGTACATCAAACTGAGTAACTCTACGCGAAAATTATTGCTCGCAAACGACTCTTATATTTGTGGTGAAAAATCACGTTTTACGATAACTCAATATAACGCACTCAAAACATTATGCTGATGGATGCATTGAATAGTGCGGGGTCGTGGGAGGAATTCAAATAAAGGCACAACATTAAAAACTTATTAAAAAAAACACGAGCAAAAAAAATATCGCATTGGCGATGACGGAGAGAACAAGTACTTTTCGGCTTCGTTAAGGTTGTGTTTACAACCTATATGAAGACTTGATTATGTATGTAGTTATCAGGTAAATAATTACCGTTTTTGCAGGCTCCCGGCCCCGCACCGAAGTGGGATGGCGTTTTTGAAGCTATCAAGGAGAACGTAAGATGTCCGCAACTGTATACAAAGTCACTAGTGGTGGGGCCGGAAGACTGCCTCACTCTGAACGTGTACAGCCCTAACCACGCATGGGATGACGCCCCCCTACCGGTGATGGTGTTTATCCATGGTGGAGGGTTTAAAGAAGGTTCTAGTTCAGCCCTACTCTACGGCCCTGATTATTTAGTGGCCCAAGGCGTTGTCCTTGTCACCATGAATTACAGATTAAACGTCCTCGGGTTCCTATGTTTAGGCATAAAAGAAGCTCCAGGAAATGCTGGACTAAAAGACCAGGTAGCTGCCCTTAAATGGGTTCAGCGAAATATACGAGCGTTTGGTGGAGATCCTGACAACGTAACGTTATTTGGTGAGAGTGCTGGTGGTGTGTCAGTATCCTACCATCTGTTGTCACCGATGTCCAAAGGATTATTTCATAGAGCTATCGCACAGAGTGGCTCGTCTGTCGCGGCGTGGGCACGACAGAGGAATCCGATGACACTAGCTGCTACTTTAGCGAAAGAAATAGGTCAAAACGTTCAAGACCCTCACCAGCTTTACAATATATTTATGAACACGTCTCTAAGTGATTTAGTTGAGACTGAGTTGCCGAGGAAAAAGGGACAACTGCAGTTTACAGATCTGCCATTCGTGCCGTGCATTGAAGGGCCAATAGACGGCGTTGAACCATTCCTAACGGATACACCCTATAATATACTCACTAAAGGCAATTACAATAAAGTACCAGTCATAATAGGTTTTAATAACGAAGAGGGATATTTCTTCGCTAGTCGCGATACTCATGAAACACTGAGGAATATTAACTTTGAAGTCATTTTAGAACTTTATGACTTAAACTTTCCATCAGATTTAGAACGAAAGGAAGCAGCTCAAGTACTTAAAAGGCTTTACATGGGTGACGACGAAATCTCCTGGAGTACGATATTAAAATTGTCAAGATTACATGGAGAACCATATTTCAACTTGCCTGGGTATATTGAGACTGAACTTATTTTAAAGACTAGCGATAAGCCTGTATACAACTATGAGTTTCAGTACGATGGTCTAAGAAATTTTCCGAAGTTAATAGCGGGTCTAACATTCTGGAATGCTCCAGGCGCCACCCATGCAGACGATCTGTTCTACATATTCAAGCTGTTTCCTATTCCGTCAATGTTTGAGAACAAGATGATTGAAACAATGACAACGCTGTGGACCAATTTCGCTAAATACGGGTGAGTATATTGACAAAACCATTTTATCCAAATCCGAGTAGTTTTGGCGTAAAAGATTAACAAACATCCATCCATCCTCACAATCTTTCGCATTTATTTAGTATTAGCTTATTCCTGCAGTTTCGCCCGCGTGGAGTTCGCCTACGGGATCGTAATTCCGGGATAATCAGTAGACTATGTGACTATGTGTTATTCCAGACTGTAATCTATCTCTTTTGTATATGATTTTACTAACTTCCTTGCATGTGCAGGACACCTACTCCTGAAGGCAACGAGGTTCAGTGGCCTCCTACGTCCCTGCTGTCACCAACAAGGCTAGAACTGAATGAACGGCCTACCATCGCATCAGCCATTGATTCTGCACCAACGCTGCAATACTGGAGGCATCTCTACGATAAATATCGAGAAAACTAACCAGCGTGTTGTGGATATACGGAGATGCGGAGGGAAATAATTCTATTTGTGGCTCATGCTTGGGACTGTTATTTTATTGTTTTAATAAAAAATACTAAGTTTTTAATTATTGTGAATAAACTGGCAAGTCTGTCAAGTAGTAAGTTTTGAATTTTTAACTTCAAGTTAAAATTTCAAAACATACCACTCCATCAACACCGTTGTAGGGGAAGACCAAAGAACGATGGATGGTCTGTGTAAAGACCAATAGAGATGACGAATAATAGAGAAGTATACAGGGTGGAGGGGAAACCGACTCTAAGGGCCTAAGCACACGGCGTATTTTAACCACGCGGACTACGCGCAGATTACGCGTATATACGCGCTTTAAACGAAATTTGGACGCAACCTTGTAACCTAAGCACACGGGGCGATCGTGAAACGCGCGTCTACTCGTTTAAAATACGCCATGTGCTAGGGCTCTACAACTGTAAGCTGTTCCATATATTTTGACCGCCTTACAGCTGTTTTTAGGGTTCCGTACCTCAAAAGGTAAAAAAGGACCCCTTATAAGATCACTTACTTGTCCGTCTGTCACCACCGATTTTCTCAAGAACGGATGGACCTAGCAAGTTGAAATTTATACTAGATACTGAGGTCTATAGTCCCTATTAGGTGTATAAAAATCAACTACTACTATTACAAACTTATTATTTACGGTTGGTGCAATAGCCGTTTCTAGGGATCGAACAGCAAAGTTAAGTTTGTCTTTTAAAAAGGTTTATTTTATAACCGATCAAACCTTTTTATGTTTCGGGTCGCTTCAGTATGATGTACTGATTCCGTGGTAACAGTTTTGGCGTCGGTGTTCCTTCCAACTTGTTGAAGAAGACATGCTGCGTCATGATGACTTGTTGTACGACTAAAACATCAGTATGTCATATATTTAAAACGAATTCTCTCATGCACCGTCAGGCACAAACTCTCGGCAGCATTGGAGTCAGGCCAACCGCAAATCTGATAACGTGAACAGCAGATTGCGATACGTTGAGATGTAACACTTCAACTGAATCGTAATAAGTGGGTCTTCAATTATATAGATTTATTCAGATTGAGCGTTATTTTAGTGTTTTAATATGATGAACGCATGTTGATATAAATTTTTTTTTTTTTTTTTTTACATTTATGGCTTTACTAGCTCATGCCCGCAGCTTCGCCCGCGTGGAGTTCAATAAATGTCCCACGGGACCATACTACGGGTATATCCAGGATACATCCAGGTTATAAACTATCTATTTGCTACAATCCAAACCTTTCAGTAGTTTTTGGGTGAAAGAGTAACAAATATCCATTCTCACAAACTTTGCATTTATAATATTAGTAGGGGTACGAACTGCCCCGTGGGTCTCGTGGTCGCAAGGGCGACTGCTAAGCATGGGGTCCTGGGTTCGATTCCCGGGTCGGGCAAAAAGGGGTTTGGGTTTTTCCATTAGAAATTTATCAGTATCAGCTCGAAGTTGGCGGTATGATACCTCCGTGCCTCGGTGCGCACGTTAAGCCGTTGGTCCTACGCCTCGTCGCTCTCCGGTCGTGTCGGATTGCCGTCCCATTGGACTATGAGAGTAAAGGAATAGAGAGTGCACCTGTACCTGCGCACACACTTGTGCAATATAATATCTCCCGCGCCGATGGCTAATCTTCGCTAAGATCTCGCCGCCGTGACCGAAAAACGGTCAGAAGGACTATTATTCGGAGTACGAAAAGCTGTTAGACTCGGCTGTCGTTTGTAGATCTTTGACAGTATTTACGAGAAGGAGAAGGATAAAGGCTTGGCAGAAGATGATGGTTTTAAGACTGGACAGTCGTTCAGATGCGCCATACCTATAGATCTACCTATTTGAGTAATGTAATTTGCCAATGAATGATGAGTTCTTACGAGAGAAAAAGACGGTTTCATTACACTGTCTTTTAGCTGAATTCGATTTTCAAACAAAACTGCTATTTGACGTAAAAACTGTGGTTAAAACGAGTTATGCCCGATTCGTCACTGTTCCGATTGGTCACGAACAAATTTTTCCATACTAGGAGTCCCGACTCGTCTCCATAAGAAAACAAATGAATCAATACTGTTGATTGTGAAAAGGCGCGTCTTCGTGGTACCAATAAAATTATTTTTTTGAGGTCTCAATATGATCAAACCTTCTATCCTTAGCATGTACGTAGTAAGCTTATATGAAAGGCATCATGGTGCGAAAACACAAAGTAAGGTTCAAATAATACTGATTTAAGAGGTATTGGGAACCCCCCACAGGGTTGCGTATCCCTATATTTGCTGAAATCATTATTTCCATGGACGAGCGAAGGGATTTACCTGTAAGCTATTGTACTTTAGTACTTACCCACGATAAACAACGGAATATTCTAGACATGTTGTGTTTTAGGTGGCCGTATGAATATTTATGAATTTTCATACGAATTTGCTTGTGTCAAAAAGTTGTACGAAAACCCTACATTTCTCCTAGAATATACAACATGTAACATAATAAACGCACATCCTGAAATTACTTTGTTCAGAATCGTTTACTGAATCGATTTCTATAATTTTTAATATAGGTCATTTTTTATCCCAAAAATAATTAAAAATATGTAATTTATAGTCACACTACCCCTGTACAGTCAGAACAAAGTGAAATGGACCGTAACTCAAGGCAATAAGACTTTTAAAAGTTCAGTTTTATTTGTATTAAAACAAATTCCGCCATTCAATACAAAATAAAGAAAAATGAACCTTATTTCAAGCAGTTTAAAGTCTTCACAAAAACAGTTGAAGTAAACTTGGCGATTTAACTGCACGCACACTCTAACAGGCACTGGATACAAAGGAAACAATAGTTACCCATACCAAAAAAATGCGAAATATGACATACTTATTTTCGTTCCCTTTCTCGTGCAAATTAAAAACCTGGGATAGAGCGAGATAGCCACCATGACACCGGGCACCGGGCGCGCGGGCGCTGCTGTATGAAAGCTTAAATGTTATTAGTCACGCACGGACATTTTAAGTGGGATGTAGGTACTTACTTCCGTAAAGTGTATGCTAATTGTTTTACGCGCGATGTCTTTTCAATAAACAAAATAATGTGCAATGAGGACTTGGGCACGGTGCGGTGTGGTGATAGTGTGGTTCTAGGTTATTAGTTGACAGAAAATTCAACCAAAGGCATGGTACAAGAGTAGACCGCAGGGCTATTTTAGCTCTGGAAGCCTCGATCGTGCAGGCCTGGGTGACATCACCGGACAGGCCTGCCGACGTCAATGATGAGGCAGGGTGGTTCCAGGAGGCCATGTCCGACATATGTGACGTGGCAATGCCCCGAGTCCGGCCAGGAAGCGCCCGGCGTCAGGTGTACTGGTGGTCGCGAGAGCTGACGTCCCTACGGGAGGCGTGTGTGGCTGCGCGACACCTGTACGCCAGGCACCGCAGGCTCCGCATTCGCCCACCGAATGCGGCAGCCATTGAGGCGGAGCTTTATGAGGGCTACAGAGCGGCGAAGACCGCCCTCCGCGAGGCTGTCCTGCGGGCCAGGGATCTGGCCCGCGAGGAGATGCTGGGGACTCTCGACAGAGATCCGTGGGGGCGCCCTTACAAGATGGTGCGGGATAAACTCCGCACCTGGGCCCCCCCGCTGACGCAGAGTCTCCGGCCTCAGCTCGTGGAGGATGTGGTGAGCGCTCTGTTCCCCTCGCGAGGGAACACCCGCCCCCGCCTATGGCTCCGCCGGCTGCGGTGCCGGAAGCGGACCACGAAAGTGACGACGACGACGCTCCGGAAGTGACCGGGGTAGAACTGAGAGTGGCGGTACGCAGGCTCAGTGCCAAAAATACCGCCCCGGGACCCGACGGCTTGCCTGGCAAAGCCTGGGTCCTGGCCTCGGAGGCTCTCGGTCCCCGACTGGAAGGGTTCTTAAGCGCATGCTTGGAGAGGGGCCAGTTCCCGCTTCGCTGGAAGACGGGGAAGCTGGTCCTCATCCGGAAGCCGGGGCGCCCGGCGGACTCTCCGTCCGCCTACCGGCCCGTGGTGTTGCTCGACGAGGTGGGCAAGCTCTTTGAAAGAGTCATTGCAAACCGCCTCGCCGAGCACCTTGCGGGGACGGGGCCGGACCTTGCGGAACACCAATATGGTTTCCGCAAGGGGCGCTCTACGGTGGACGCCATCATGCGCGTGAGAGCCCTCACGACGAGGGATGCGGTGTCCAGGGGTGGGGTGGTCTTGGCGGTGTCTCTCGACATCGCCAACGCCTTCAACTCCATGCCCTGGAGCTGCATAAGGGAGGCACTCCGGTATCACCGGGTGCCGACCTACCTTCGTCGTGTGGTCGGGGACTACCTGACGGATAGGGCCGTCATCTACCCCGGTCGCAGCGGAGATTGGAACCGGCGAGAGATGTCGTGCGGTGTTCCACAGGGATCGGTTCTGGGGCCATCCTTGTGGAACATCGGGTACGACTGGGTGCTGCGCGCCGACCTCCCTAGCGGTGTCAGCGTAGTTTGCTACGCTGACGACACACTGGTGCTGGCACAGGGGAGGTCGCACGAGGCGGCGGCCGACACTATGACACGCGGGGTTGCGATAGTCGTGGAGAGAATCCGGCAATTGGGTCTCGAGGTGGCATTGCACAAGTCCAAGGCCATGTGCTTTCATGGGCCTCGGAACGCGCCACCTCCGGGATCCGCAGTGATGGCAGGAGGGGTTTCCATCGGCGTCGAGTCGACGCTGAAGTACCTGGGACTTGTCCTCGACAGCCGGTGGAACTTCGTGGAGCACTTCCGACGTTTGGCCCCCAAACTGGAGCGGACAGGGGCTGCCTTCAGGCGGCTCCTGCCCAACCTGGGGGGGCCGAACGCCTCCTGCCGGAGGCTCTACGCGGGAGTCGTGCGGTCCATGGCCCTTTACGGGGCCCCGGTGTGGGCACGTTCATTGAAGCGGCGTGCCGCCCACCACTTGAACGTGCCCCAGAAGGTGGTAGCCGTAAGGCTGGTCCGGGGCTACCGCACGATCTCCCGCGAGGCGGCGAACCTCCTTGCCGGATTGCCGCCATGGGATCTGGAGGCAATAGTCCTCGCGCGCCTACATGAGTGGCGCGCGGAGGCGCTACGCCGGGGGGAAACTCCGCTGCCGCGGCAAATTGTCGCTCAGCGGACGGACTTCCGGCGGGATCTCATGGCGACATGGAGAGAGCGACTATCGCAACCCCGTGCAGGGCACGCCACAATAGTGGCGATAAGTCCCCTCTTTGAGGAGTGGCTGGAGAGACGCCACGGCGTCCTCACCTTCCGCCTGACGCAGGTTCTTACCGGACACGGATGTTTCGGTAAGTTCCTGCACCGAATCGGGCGGGAGGAAACGCCCGGGTGCTATCATTGTGAGGATAGGCCGGAGGACACGGTGGAGCACACTGTGGAGGTGTGCCCTGCTTGGGTGGAGCACCGCCGTGTCCTCGAGGTGGCGATCGACGGCGGCGACCTCTCGCTCCCGGCCTTGGTTCGTGCCATGGTCCGGAGCGAGACGGAATGGGACGCCGTCACCTCCTTCTGCGAAGCAGTCGTGCTAGCGAAGGAGGTGGCGGAACGTGAGAGGGAGATATCCTCACGTCCCGGCCGCCGCGGGAGACGCCCCGGGCGTCGGGGGCCACGTGGTGGCTTCCGGCCACCGTAGGCGCGGGCCTGTGGACGGGGAGCTATGGGCTAGCTCGCCGTCCGTACGTCTCATGACGACAGGCCGTGTCGACGGCGCGTTCGTGTTCCACGCGCGCCTCAAAGAGAGTCAGCAATAAGGAAGGGGTCCGCAAGGGCCGAAGCCTGCCGGGGCTGCGGGACTATTCGAAAGAGATACCGTGGCCCCGGAACACAAAGGGCGATGAAGGAACATGGATGGGTTTTAGTCAGTAAAAGTCTGACACTCCCTCCTGCTCCGCCCAGAGCGGGAGAAGTCATTTGATGATTTCCCATCCGAAAAAAAAAAAAAAAAAAAAAAAGGGCTATTTTAGCTGCTACTCAGCGGCTTCTTGGCCACGGAACGTTCCGTCCGAACACGGCCATCGACAGGGGAGCCGATTGGCGTACACGTAAGTACTCGTTTTCGAAACGAAATACTGGACTATTTCGATGAGAATCCCCATGCCAGTACCCGAGAATCAGCTGATTTGACGCCTCTTGACTTTTTTTTGTGGGGACGTATTAAATCGTTAGTTTATTTTAGTGCAAAAAATAGGATAGTGAACGCTTTTGATAAAAATGATGAAGTGCTTTTTAAATTAAAACATCAATTTAGAAACGGGCATAAAAATGTATTGAACTTTTCTATTGAAGTTGAGTCGAGCGACGACGTTAACAGCTGTTTCGAACGCGAGCGAATACCTACTAGGCTAGCAAGACTCACACAGTCGCATACGTAGGTATGAGACCTACGTATGCGACTGTGTGCGTTCGTTGATTTGTTCTGTGACTACAACATTCTTCCGGAATTAGGAAAACTAATTTATTAAATAATCATTGCCTAGACATGTTTAATTAAAAATTCAGTGCATGTATTATGATTATAACATAATAAACTAATTGGGGTGTCTGAGGGTGTGCGTTAATTACGTTACATGTTGTATAGGCAGGATTTTATGTCTTTCTCAACTAATGATCATTTAGATGGATGATAATTAGTTTTTTGCGTAAGGTACTGCAAATATGCAGTTAGGTATAAGGTTGGTTTTCAGTCTAACTGGATGCAGCTGAATGTCAGTATGATATGAATGAATATCTGACCTCCACAACCCAGTTACTGCGTAATACGATACCCCTTGGTAAGACTGGTTTTCCGGCTTTCGGTTTTTAATTATCTACAAATGGCATCCGGATTTAGCGTGCATTCCGAGACACGGAGGAACAAATTTGTTATAGATGGTCACCCATCTACGGGTAGACCTCGGCAAACGCTTAAACTTCGATCGAACTGTGGAGCTGTTAATAATTACGAGCTTGTTCTCAACAATTTTACTTAAAAAGACACAAGACCTGTTATAGACAGGCTACAGATACAGGTTAGAGCAAGGGCGGTCAGATAAACAAAGTGCTTCCGTCTATGCCGACAGCAAATTGATAACGTAGACCTGGCCCCTTATTCACATCGCTTCGATTCGATTTTCAGAGACATACGACTTTCCGAATCGAAATTCGAATTGAATCGTTGTGAATAGCTATGCAGGTTCTGTTAGTTCAGACCTGTAATCGACAAAATGTAGGTACTCGAAACGACAATAAATTAATTGTGGACGGTCGATTTGTAGGCAATGGCTTGACGGTTTAAACACGTTTTCAAATAAAATTCCACAAAAGCGGCTTTTATAATAGAAAAATCTGAATCTAAAATTTTCTATTTTAAAATTGCGTTGAAATGAATTGATTCATTTCACCGCAATTTTAATGGCGGCTTTAATTTTATTATGAATTGAAAAATGTGGTTTTTCTTCTTCGTGTTCCCTTGTGGGATTTAACTATTTGGAGCCATATTCCAAATTCTTGCTATTTATTCCTTGTTTGGAATATGGTTGTGGTTACTGTCCCTTTTGTCTGGTGGTCGCAAGTGCGACTGCTGAACATGAGATCCTATGTTCGGTTCCCAGATCGGACAAAGTGTTATTGGGTTTTTCCATCAGGAATTTCTCAGTAGCAGCCACGGAGTCTGGATTTGTGACCGGTTGATGACTATAAGCTCGCCCCCTATTACATGGGGCTTAAACATAACTGGCGAAAAGTGAGTGTACTATTAGATACGCCTCTGCCTAACCCTAAACTATTGTTTAGTTATGAAAGTTTTATGCAAAACAAAAAAAAAAAACAAAATTAGGTAATTTTTTTTCGAAAATGATTTAGATTTATTCATACAATTTTACTTTAAAACGTATAGTACTTTGACGCCTATTGATGTCGTTGTATACAGGGTGTAAACAACCTCAACACGAAGCCGTCAACCAAGCATTCTGTACATCAAACTAAGTAACTTTACGCAAAAATTAATGCTAGGAAACGACTTTTTTTTTTAAGTGAAAAATCATGTTTTGTGGTAGAAATCAATATAACGCACTCAAAACATTGTGCTGATGGATGGATTGAATAGTATGAGGGTCGTGGAGGTGTTTAAAGTAAAAATCCTACATTAAAAACTTGTATTTTAAAAAAAGTGGTCAAATGTTGAAACTTTGACCCCCAATATCTCCATAACAAGAATGTTCCCAGGTATGGTGTAGAACAAAAAAATGATCGCAATTACAGAGAGAACAAGTGCCTTTCGGCTTCGTTAAGAGGTTTTTTACACCCTTTATATGTAGGTACTTACGTTTATTTTTGTAATTATATAGTTCTATTTGTAGTATGCATATAATGTAAATATCAAAACCATATTTTTAATAAAAAATAACATAAAATCAAACGTATAGCAAATAATCGTATTTAACAAGGAACAGGGCAGTTCTAAACTCAATTCAAGAATATTAAAGGTAGCAATAAGTTCTGGCACATCGTCGTTTTAAACCATTATCTTGAAAATAAATTCATCATTTAAGACTTATTCTAATGCCTTTCATTAGATATTTAAATCGTTGAAAATCTCAATTCAAAATAGGTTCCCGGGGAGTAATTTAATAGAACTAATGTTGACCTTAACTCAATTTGTTTAACATAATTATTCGACTGGCCTAACTTGGTGAAGGCAAAATAAATGACTTTCTAAATGGAATCTTATAAAGTACGTTGAATGGAGCCTATTAAATCAGGTTTATAGTACCCACAGTTGTATATTTTTTCAGTAGTATACGGCTGTGGGTAAATATACTTAGATAAAAGATATACTTATCAAAATACGTACGTCTTATAAAGAGTGTAAAAGGACTTAACGAAGCCGAAAATCCGTCAATATACTGATGTAGATACCGCTAGACTGGTTTATTTTAGTTACTTTCATAGTATAATGTCTTATGGCATTTTGCTATGGGGACGGGCTGCAGATATTGAGTCTATATTTATTCTGCAGAAAAGAGCCATCAGAGCCATATATAATCTTCGTAGGCGCGATTCTCTAAGGGAACTGTTTAAGGATATTGGCATCATGACAGTACATTGTCAATACATCTACGAAAACATAATGTACGTCAGAAAAAATCTGCACCTTTTTGGTAAAAGGGGTGACAGACATAATTACAGTACTAGAAATAGGGACCAACTAGTTCAGCCAGGCTTCAGACTCGCTAAAGTAGACTCATCTTTCATGGGGTACTGTTTGAGATGCTATAAGAAAATTCCACAAAGTATTCTTGAACTGAATGAGACGAAATTTAAAACATGCATTAAACGCACACTATGTAAGCAAGCATATTACAAGTTGAGCGATTATATCGCTGATAAAAATGCTTGGCTCAATGCTGGTCCTGCTCCACAAGGACAGGGGCGCTTAAATTGATAGCATTAAATGGTATTGTTGGAGCTGCTGAAGATTGTACAACTATCTTTGCATTGTATAGATTCAATCTCTTTAGTATTATATAATCGCATAGCCCATATTGTGTGAGTACTATGTACTAGAAAGCTATCATTCACTGGAAACCTACGTCTTTTCTTGACTTGAATGTACCCTGGCGGTTGAGAATATGTCATGCTCACTCAAAAGTCTCGCTGATGGTGGCGCATGTGTCGGATCATTTAGTTCCCTTCAAAATGGTTGAGTTGAATGGTGCTGATCTATGCGTCATGTCCGTGAACGGACGCTGTCAGTTGTGACTGGTCATCTCTCAGTTGCCATGGCTTATTTTAATGAATTATTTTAGTTTTTGAATTGTTTTTTTTTCGTTTTGTTTTACTGTGGACACTTTTAACGTGCACATCTTGCTACATTGTTCTCACATAATATACCATCTCAACATGAATGATGTAACAAAGATTTTGTAACAATATTCTGATTTAAAAGAGTGTCCATGGAGTTTCTTGCCCGTTCTTCTCCATAGAGATCTACGCTAGGGAATGGGCAACTACAGTACTTTCACAGTTTTTATGTCTTGTGACTGGGACTGTAGCTACATTTAATTTTCATCTTTGTTTCGACAATTCAAAAGTGCCTGTAACTGGCTTACTTGAAATAAATGCTTTGATTTTGAAAGGCACTTGTTTTCCCCGTCTTTGCGGTTGTTGTGAGTTTTTTTGTTCTAGACCATACCTGGGGACCTTCTAGTTACGGAGATATTGAGGGTCAAAGTTTCATCTTTTCCACAAGTTCTTATTAAATAATGTTTTTAATGTAAGATTTTGACTTTAAACACTTCCACGACCCCGGTACTATTCAATCCATCAATCAGCATAATGTTTTGAGTGCGGTACATTGAGTTTTACCATAAAACGTTGTTTTTCAGCCAAAAGTCGATTCCCAGCAATATTTTTTTGTTTCTTTGATGACAGCTTCGTGAAGGGTCTCTTTACAACCTGTACGTTTACTAGCTGTTGTCCGCATGGAAATTTTGATGTGTATGTGTGTGACTAAAAAAAATCCTACGACCTACTCTCAGACCTACCAATTATACACTAAAAAAAACATAAAGATCGGTCAAGCCGTTTCGGAGGAGTTCGATAATAAACACTGTGACACGAGATTTTAAAAACATATTTGAAGAGTTTAGCCTGAAGCAAATGGAGTTATAAAAATTACAAGTGTATTGTATCGAACCTAAGCATCGCCATTTGTTGATTATATTAACTTTTTGGTCTCGATAGACCACAATTGCCAAATGATACCAATTTATTAATCGGAAATAAGATACAGTTTGTGAACAGTTAACTTCATACAATTTACCTACTAGTGGTAAAATATCATTAAAATCGAGTCGAGACAAGATTAGCCCAACTCTCATAGAAAGATGGCCATTCTTTTTTAGATTTCCTCACGAAGTTTCTGTTTCCTTACGAAAAATATCAGGATTAAGCCAGAACCTTGTCGATGCTCATTTCTTCTCTATTTATGCAGCGTCCCTTTCATTACAGGCTGTTGTTATCACAACCCTACGTACATGATTGTATAGATAATTAAATGTAGCCACTACGTAGTCCGTGCGTAGTGCGTGCGTAATGAAGATCATTCGCCTAGGTAACGCACGTGTCTGAATCTCATTACATCTGAATTCAGTAGCGGTCTGAATGCGTAATTATGAGAACCTGATTTCAGCAATTGGTTTATGATTGAATTGATTTTGGATTTAGGTATGATTTGATCAGATTTTTTACCTTCGGCTAATTATTTTGTTTTTTTGCTTGTCGTTAAACCGGCCAAGTGCGAGTTCGTCGATAGACGGACAGACAGACGGACAACAAAATGATCCTACAAGGAATCCGTTTATGCCGACTGAGGTACCGAGCCCTAAAAACCACTTTAAAACAGGCCTAGTTGGTCTTGTGGTCACAAGTGAGTTGAGCATGAGGTCCTACCCTGGGTTTGATTCCCAAGTTAGGCAAAGTGTTATTGGGTTTTGCTATAAGGAATTTCTCAGTAGCAACCACGGAATCCGGATTTGTGCCCGGTTGCAATAAGCTTGCCTCCTATTAAATAGGACTTAAACATAATTGGTAAAAGTGAGTTAGGTACACCTCTGCCTTTCTATTCGGGCATTACTGGCGTGATAGTAAGTTACCTGTACTTGCTACGTATCCTTAAGATTTGAGTTCTTTTCAACGGACTTCTAAAAAGAGGAGGTTATCAATTCGTCTGTTTTGATATCTTCGCCAATAAAATCGTGAACCGGTTTTGATGGTTCTTTTTTTGTTTGGAAGAATATAATTTCGCGGTGGTCACGTTTTTTAACTTTAGTTAGTGAACTGTGATTTGTGAAACTAGCACTAGACCTCGTATCAGCGCCCCCTAACGTTAGGTACAAGGGGTTGTTAGGTATCAACACTAACTACCCCTACTCTATAAAATGACTGTCATGCACGAAGCTGAATACATCGCCGGCATGACAAACACTTGAGCGCTAATTTGATGAAGCTGGAACATTCCAGAAATAGTATCTACCTTAGACTCTTCGCCCACGGTGACTTTTTGTTACGATGCTGTCGCGTGTTTTGTCGCTATAGAAGCGATACATACGCGCGTAATCATCGCTATGGCATAAGGAACGAGTGTAACGAACGGAGTATAAAATTCCTCATTCCTCGTTGAAACTGGAGGATCCTCCGACCAGACAGGACTTGTGTCTGTGGGGCGACTGCCGAAAAGTTGTCGGGTTCTTGTAATATAATGGTTGTAAAAGTGGCCCTTATCGAAGCCAAAAGACCATCTTTTTCCCCGTCATTGCGATCATTTTTTTTTTCTCAAACAAAGGTCAAAGTTCCAACTTTTACACTAGTTTTTTTTTATACAAAGTTTTTATGGTATTAACAAAATAACTTTACTTTAAATAGTGCGTAATATTGAGTCCTACCGTAAAACGTGATTTTTCACCCAAAAAAAAGTCATTTCTCAGCAATCATTTTTGCGTAAAGTTACGTAGTTTGGTGAACAGAATGCTTGGTTGCCGGCTTCGTGAATGGTCCTTTTACAGCCTGTATTATGCTTAACTCGCGGATAATTTTGGTAGCGCGACGCAGGAGTCGCTGCTAATCAATTTGTATTTTTAGCTTTGTCGCAACAGTATCGATGCAAACGCGTGAATCTTGTCTCGACGGAATCCGTATTGCACCTGTTGGGTTCACAGACAGGTATCGATGCTAAAGCGCGACAGCATCGTGAACGTAGCCATACAGAATCGCGGTTATGTCGGCGAAGGTCAATTTGCCAATCTGTCAAATTTATTTAATAGATTCTCGACTTTACTCCTGAAGTATTAGGTTCAAGGTTGTTTAGGAATATTTGATAGTTTCGGGTGGCTTCATGTGCTGGCGTTTGTACAAAGTCATCGATAGCATCGCGACTTTATTACGGCCGCTTTGCGTTTGCATCGCTGCTAGTCGCAGTGGCCGAGGGTCCTTACTTCCTTAGGTTACTTTAGTAATGTCCTAGTTAATCTAGTTATGTTCGCTATACAAAGTAGTTTTACATGGTGTGAATTAATATGCTGAGGTAAGACTATAGATATATGATATGTTGAAAGATCGTGATTGTGGTTAAACATGTCCCAGTTTATCAAATGCCGCTCCTGAAAATTGTCGTTATGCTCCTTGTCAATAGATTATATTAATTACACAGTGTGTAAACAACCTTATCACGAAGCCGTCAACCAAGCATTCTGTACATCAAACTAAGTAACTTTACGCAAAAATTATTGCTGGGAAACTGGGAGACTTTTTTTTGGGGTGAAAAATCATGTTTTGTAGTAGAACTCAATGTAACACTTAAAACATTGTGCTGATGGATGGATTGAATAGTACGGGGGTCGTGGAGGTGTTTAAAGTAAAAATCTTACATTAAAAATTTGTAATTAAATAAAAACTTGTCAAAAAGTTGGAACTTTGACTCCCAATATCTCCGTAACTAGAAGGTTCCCAGGTATGGTGTAGAACAAAAAAATGATCGCAATGACGGGAAGAACAAGTGCCTGTCGGATTCGTTAAGAGGTTTTTTTACACCCTTTATAATATATATGTTCCATTACGACTCCATCAAAATTCTGTACTGTACATGACCGCTAAATTTACATTGAGAAACAACTACAAATATAAAATACTTACCTACCTATCTATGTTTTCCTTGGTAATGGACCCCCAGACGTCTGCTACAAACAAATTGAATTTATCGTGTATATCAAATAAAATATAGTGTGAATGTCAGAGTGTATGATCTTCAGCGTACAGACAGGACCATACATATAACATGAGAAACTGTTAGAGGCCATGAAATAGACTTATACCCGGTTTTTGAATTGAGAACATTCTCTTTTTTTTAAATAACTTAACAGCTCACCTGTAATCTCCGAAGGGTTTGGTGGAGGTTCACCTAATGTATACTCACATTTCCACCAGACATGTTTCATCATGGTCGGCCTACAGCAGATCGCGGCTGGGTATATGCCTCTTCAATTGCACGTCACTTAACTCGATTCACGGCAACTGTTACCCGGTTGCCACCCTGCAGGAATGTCGCTCCACCTAACCTGACGTCGCATCTTACCCTTGATGATTCGTGGTCTCCACTCAAGATAAATGTGTTATGTTATGTTTAAGTCCCATATAATAAGGGGTCATCAACCGGGCACATATCCAGACTCCGTGGCTGTTTGAATTTCCTGGTCATCCCAATAATACTTTGCCCGATCTGGGAATCGAACCCAGTACATCAAGCTCAGCAGTCAATCTCGCGACTGCTAAACCATCAATGCCTTTTTATCCGACTTCGGCAAAGCCAAAATGAATGCTTATTTGAAGTCGTTTAGTAATGCGAAATCGCTCTTTGTCTCGCTTTTTTACGGCCCTCGCGGCCGCAATTCGTTGGTACATGTCACGCTTCAGCAATAAGATGAAAAATTGATTCTCTTTGTACTTCCTATAATGCGACACAACAACGTGTCGTGACTGTGCGTCGTTGTTAGCAGGAAATTGCGCCATGATATGTTTTTGGGTAAGTAGAAATATAAGAAAGCGTGAGACATGCGTTCCTAATTATTTTTCTTCGTATTTAGACATGAAGGTTACACTGAAAAAGGCTATTTAAAAGCTAGAGTTAGTAACATGAGTTGCCGAGTCAAATGTTAGTCGTAGACAGGAAAACCTGCTCCTTTGGGGATTACAAGGTTGATTTTATGTGTTATGATATTTTTGCCAATGGGGATTTCTGGCTTTGAACCCCACAAATAAATACATAATTATTGATCGATGATACACCAAAGTTTAACCTTAAAATACACCAAGCAATCTAGCGTTTCCTCACACATTACTTCTTACAAGCAAAATAACATGCCCTCTCTCTCTCAAGCACCCACCCATCCACAAAACAAACATAAAAACTCGATGATACACTGGCCAATGATAGCACAGATCACCAGCCACAGATAAAATAACAAAGAAGAGTGGATACGATAACAATGAAACGCGTTGTTATCATGATAATGGCTTGGAGATTATAGACGTATACAGTCCGTTCACAGTTGAATTACCCTTGCATCGCTATGAAAATCATAGTGTTCTTTATGCTCACAGCAATAAAGTTTTTGTTAGACTGCTATCATTGACAAGTCTGACAAAAATTTTGTGAACCTTATCTTCGTGGTTTTGATGGTCAAGCAGGTCCTGACACTAAAATGGAAATGGTCAGTCTATATCCAGAGAGTTACAGATGAAAGATGGTCACAAATTAATACAAATTGGTATTTAACTAGCAAAAAAAGAAGGAAGGGTAGACCATTTAAAAGATAGAGTGACGAGGTCGTACAAACAGCTGGAAACTAATGGCCCAAACTGGCAAAAGACAGAGACAGCTGGAACAGTTTGGAGGAAGCTTTCACCGTAAAAGGCGGCCCTTACACCTAACAATACCTACTTATTTTATCTTAAGGCGCCTCCCCGACCAAAATTAGCAACTCTATTTGTGGTGGTTCAAACTTCGTTTGAAATATTAATGGAATAAAGATCTAATCAGCTTGCACTACAAAGTGATTGTTACGTCAGTCACTGGGCCGAATAGTGCGAAATTATTGGTTTTTTGCGATTTACAAAAAATCAATTGATTGGACTAAAAAACTAAAACACTATCATGCTAATATGTTGCTTGTAGAATTATTTGCCAAAAAATCAGAATGATCGCATGTATTTTAGTATGGCTTTTACTCGTTAAAATATTTTTTTAGAGATAAGTTCGTGATTTTTTTTTATCGACTAAAATTCGTTGTATTATATTTTCAAAACACTATCATACTAGCATATATCCTGTAGAATATCATATATTTTTCTGGTTTTGTTTATTAATCATATGCTTTTTTTGCATTATAAAACTCGCGTTTAGCTCCTGTAGTCCCTTTAAGTACTAACACTATCATTACTAACAAATAAATAAATATCTTCGTGGTTTTGATGAACTACAACTGTCAAAGGTAAAGTAAATGTGAATGGAGTATAGCATGCATGGCGGATTGGCGTGTTGGAGGAGTGAAGATTTTATTGCCAGTGTTTCGAGTAGGTAAGTGTTTTTAATAAAAGTGTGCTTGTGTTTATTGCCACGCTTCTTACTATACAGGGTGGAAGGGAAATCGACGCACGAACGGGAACATCGTTCTGAACCAACCCACATCGAAATTTTTCATCGTTAATTAAAAAAAACACTGCTGTTTCAAAAGTGCAATATTGACCTACACGGTCAAAATGTATAGAACAAATGATTTAAAAAAAAACCGATGACGATGTGAGGGGTTCAGAATGGCCTGTGGACGATGAGTAATGGGCTCGCCGTCCGTCCTCTCGTGTTACACGCGCGCCTCAAAAGATGTCAGCACACAAAATCAAAATCAAAGCATTTATTTCAAGTAGGCCAGTTACAGGCACTTTTGAATTGTCGAAACAAAGATGAAAATTAAATGTAGCTACAGTCCCAGTCACAAGGCATAAAAACTGTGAAAGTACTGTAGTTGCCCATTCCCTAGCGTAGATCTCTATGGAGAAGAACGGGCAAGAAACTCCATGGACACTCTTTTAAATCAGAATATTTTTACAAAATCTTGGTTACATCATTCATGTTTAGTACATTAAGTGAGAACAATGTAGCAAGATGTGCACGTTAAAAGTGTCCATAGTAAAAACAAAACAAACAATTCAAAAATATAAATATCAATTCAAATAAGCCGTTGCAACCAAGAGCCGACCAGTCCCAACTGACAGCGCCCGTTCACGAACATGACGCATGGATCAGCACCATTCAACTCAACCATTTTGAAAGGAACTAAATGATCCGACACATGCGCCACCATCAGTGAGACATTTGAGTGAGCATGACATACTCTTAACCGCCAGGCCACATTCAAGTCAAGAAAAGACGTAGGTTTCCAGCGACTGATAGCATTCTAGTACATATCACTCACACAATATGGGATATGCGTCTATATAATGCCAAAAATATTGAATTTATACAATACAAAGATAGTTGTACAATCTTCAGCTGCTCCAACAATACAATTAGTGCTATCCATTTATGCGCCCCAGTCCTTGTGGAGCAGGACCGGCATTGAGCCAAGCATTTTTATCAGCGATATAATCGTCCAATTTGTAATATGCTTGCTTACTTAATGTGCGTTTAATGCATGTTTTAAATTTTGTTTCATTCAGTTCAAGAATGCTTTGTGGAAGAATCATTTTATTATAGCATCTCAAACAGTACCCCATGAAAGAAGAGTCTACTTCAGCAAGTCTGAAGGAAGGGGTCCCCCTTCCAACCTTGCAAGGACCGATACCTGCCCGGGGCTGCGGGACTGTTCGAAAGAGATACCGCAGCCCTGGAACACAAAGGGCTAAGAAGGAACATGGATGGATTTTAATCAGTAAAAGTCTGTATAATATGACGTTACACCTGAAGTGAATAATTTCAACTTACTTTTGGAGGGCAATGTATTTCTTTCTGTAATAATAGACAAAAGAAAAGCTATGACATTTGAAGTGAAGTGTAATAAATATCAAGCTTGGTGGAGCTGAATTTGCAGTCCTAGAAATAATCTTCTACCATTTTTTATTCACGATAACCAACTACCCCTCCGTACCAAACTAAATTCCTAGCACCGTCTTGCTTAGGCAGTATGTTGAAATCCCATGCGCTGTAAAATAACGTTGCGTTAAAAATTGGCCATGCGTACGAAGGCTCTCAAGGTACTCTATTACACTAAAATTAGCCTTTCACATTATGCGAACATTCTCATATTTTAGCAAGAGTATTGCCCTCTTATTCATGCAAAAATACTCGCAAAATAAACAGGCAATCATAACGCAAGTTTAATCTTGCGTAAAAGGAAAGTGTCGTTATAATAAAAATGCTAAACAGGCGTCATTTATGCCGTACGTATCGGTTAATTTAATAATGTATTCAAAATGAATAAATAAACGACAGCTTTGGTATAAAGGGTGTAAAAAGACCCTGAACGTAGCCGGAAGACACTTGTTCTTCTCGTCACTGCGATTATTCTTGTGTTCTGGACCATACCTGGGAACTTTCTAGCTACGGAGATATTGGAGGTCAAAGTTCCAACTTTTTCACAAGTTTTTTTTTAAACTAGTTTAATTAGTTTGAGAACCAAACGGCTTGGTGCGCGACGATGGCAAGAGACCGGACGGCATGACGTTGGTGCCTTGGAGCATGGGTAGGCCTTTGGTGTGGAACGCAACCTGTGTCGACACCCTTGCGCCTTCTCACGTCGCAAGCACGGCGGGCTGTGCAGGCGCTGCTGCTGCGGCTGCTGAGATCCTCAAACGGCGCAAATACTGTAACCTTATTGGTAACTACAGCTTTGAGCCGTTTGGGGTCGAAACGCTCGGGTAATGGGGTCCAAGTGCGCGTCTTTTTTTTTAAGGAAATCCCTCACCGACTGGTCGACACTTCACGTGACCAGAGGGCTGGCTCTTTCTTTGACCAAAGAATTAGAATTGCCATTAAACGTGGCAATGCTGCCAGTTTTCTGGGCACGTAACCGGATGACAGCGATGCGGAGGTGTACTTTTATGCCTATTGACGTCGTTGTATATATGTAGGTACTTACGTTTAGTTTTATTTTTGTAATTATATAGAGTTATAGTTGTAGTATGCATATAATGTAAATATGGTTTATTAAAAGTAGTTAGAATGTTTTTGAATATAAATTAAACTAAATGTTTTTAACGTTACTTTAATAACCTCCATGACCCGTTTACTGTTACTGTTACTGTTACGCAAAATGTTCAGAGTGCGTTACAATGAGTTTTACCGTAACAAGCGTCATTTCACCCCAAAAACAAAGGTCGTAATCAGCAATAATTTTCGCGTAGGGTTACTTAGTTTGATGTATAGTCGTGGTCTTTTCCGCCTGATCAGTTAAAAAAAAATCCCTTATCTCATGCGGAGGCGCCGTGCCACGCCCCTTAAAGTTTAGGCCTATTAGGAAAGCGTCAACTTTGGCGCGCAAAATAACAATAACTCTCGTTTGGCGTGCGTCGTCAGTGCGCTCGGTCGATCGGTATCTTTTCATTCATTATTTCTATACAAAGTCAACGGGGCGGGGCCAGTCAATTTTACCTGTTTATAATTTAAGTATAGACAAAATTTGTAATTTCTAGATATCTACCTACTTGTGTGTATTATCTGAAGACTGAAATGTACATAATTATGTATGTTCTGGCCTGCGTTTACGCTTTGTAATGCGATAAATAACGTTGTAACAAAACTACTTGAAAAATCGAAACAGCCTGTAAATGTAACGATTTGATTAATCGCTTCGAGAAGATAGATCTTTAATTTTGTATATCCATTTAATTTGTCACAATTTATTTATTTTGTCTCAAGTTCAACGACATCCAATATTCGCGTACCAAAAATACCGCGCAGTTAACCTTCCGTTAATCCGAATGTAATCATGCGCACAGCTAACGCGTGTTTAATCTGACGTAAAAGAAAAGTGTCGTTGTAATAAAAATGTAAAACAGCCATCATTTGAGCCGCGCCTTATACCGGCTAATTCCGTTCTCATGCATATTTCATGCCTTCACTGAATAACGTATGACAATTTCAGGTCACGACTCTTTTGTAAACATGTTCTGTTTATTGGAAAGCTGATTTTAATAATTGATTTTTAATTGGTTTGTTTGTGCAATGGATTGATTACAAAAACAGTTTCAGGATTTGTTTTCGTTAGGACTGACTAGATTTTGCCCGTGACCATCGTTCGTGTGGAATTATTATAAAAATACCCAATTTGATTAAGATTTATTATTTACAATTTCAAAGGGTTTTTTTTAATTGTTTTGCACTGAACCCTAATTCTTTTTCTAAAATAAAAAAAGGTTATGTTGTCAAAGTCCCGTCAAAATCGGTCCAGCGGTTTCGGAGATTAGCCGGAACAAACAGACAGACGGGCAGACAAAAATTAAAAAAACATTATTTTTTTGTTAAAATTACCGATTATCGTATTGTTAATTATTTTTAGTAAAAAGCTGTTGAAATTACAAATAAACACTTTTTTATTTGTATAAGGGTGTAAAAAACCTCTTAATGAAGCCGAAAGGCGTTGTGACTTGTTCTGACCGTCATTGCGATCATTTTGTTGTTCTACACCGTACCTAGGAACCTTTTAGTTACGGAGATATTGGGGGTCAAAGTTCCAACTTTTTGACAAGTTTTTTTTTTAATACAAGTTTTTAATGTAAGATTTTTTTCAATACACTTCCTCGAACACTGGTTCATAACGCACTATGATTAGGTTCAACATGCAATGTATTTCACACGCGTGCGATTTTTTGCATTTTCCAACACGTGTGCGGGCATGAAAATTGCCACAGATAACTATACCTATACTGCCTATACTTAGTTCAAATTGGTTCAATGCATTAAGTCGGAGGTGAATGTTTTTTTTTAATTTTGGCAATGCAATAATGCGTCTTTACCGCCTAAATATTTTTTAAATATTCAAATTGTGTTTATAAATAGAATATCATAGATAAACATGATTATTTAAAACAAATATTTACTTTTATAAACAAATTAACATTTATTTGTGTTCTAAATTCAAAAATATAAAAAAAACTATTTTTTATATTAGGCTGTTTAGCGGCTTCATACCTTTGCTTCTCCTTCAACCTGGCGAAAGCAAAGAAAGACAAAAATATTTTTCGTTATTTTATTTTATTTCTTCAGAAGTGTATTGAAAAACGTCGTTAGATACAGGTGAACATTTGTTATTGCAGTTCTCAGCTCAAAAACACCCTCGCCTACGGCTCGGGAGTTAATTCCGCCTCGATTGCAATAACAAACTTTCTCCACTTTTATCAAAATGTACTATACCTCACCTACCTAACACCTCCACGACCCCCGTACTACTCAATCCATCCATCAGCACAATGTTTTGAGTGGGTTACATTGAGTTCTACCACCAAACATGATTTTTCACCCCAAAATAAAAGTCGTTTCTCAGCAATAATTTTTACGTAAAGTTACTTAGTTTGATGTACAGAATGGTTGGTTGACGGCTTCGTGATGAGGTTGTTTACACCCTGTATATCAGTGAAAATCCGCAATTAGGTACTTAAGGTTTATTCTTTGCAACGCTTATCAACGTTGTAGTGAAATTACAAGTAAATTAATGAAAAAAAAACAATACACATAAGTATTTCGGGGGTATCCTAGAATCTCATGATAGAAATTATGATGACGTTTCTAAGATAAGTACACATACTATTTTATTTAAGTCATGTTTTCGTCCCGACTACGCACATCACTTTACGTGGGCCAACCCGCTGGATTTTATTACAATAAATTAGTTTTAGCTGTTTTCCAAAAACATGTTTTTCCACTGATTGAAACGTTGGCGTTTCAATCTTGTGTGTTAATAAAAATGTGACGGTATGTAGATGACCTTTATTCATCCAAGTCGTGTGGTGCGATTTCTTGAACCGAATAGATTAATATGTCCTGTACCTAATAATTTTACATAATAGGTACTATTACGAACTTTTTCTAAACCTTGACAAATCTGAATATCATAAAGAAGATTTTTTAATGAAATTAGGTAAGTACCCAGTTGACTCAAAGACGGAAGGACACTTTTTCGATTTTCGTTCAAATTAAGTAAGTAATTGAAATGTTTCAAGCAAAATCACGCTGAAAATTATTAATTGGCTTGACTAAATAACGGCCCTATGTTACGTGGATTCAAATCGTGTAATTTGTTTCATCACCACTGCTGTCAAAAAAGTAGTGAAGGACGGTTCCTTCACTACTTTAAGTCCTAGAACCAAAAAATCTAAGAAATTACTGTGTCATCCACCAAACCCGCATTGAGCCCACTTCCTCTCGCAGACAAGAGACGTGTCTCCCACCAGTGGGAACACTATAGGCTGATTATGCTTATCCTTATGCTAGACTTAACACATCAAAAAAAGTCAATTCCTCGTCTCATCTGCACTAATTTATCTTGCGGACAGACCATTTAATTTAAATCTCCAATAATTCATAATTGTAGGAGTTAACCCTCCAAATGCCACGTGCCGTGACGCGCGTGTTTGTGCCGTAATGACACGTCATCGCGGTTTAATTGGGGTCAGTAGTCGTTTGTTTGTGCCGCTCGATTGTTTATATTTTGGCCCAAGTAATTAGCGGTACGTTTGGGTTAAGTTTATTTACAAGCTTTGATTGTTGTCGGTTTTATTTTTACTAAAAGTAAACTTAAAAACTTACGCTTAGGTGTCAAAGTACTCCTTAACATTGCAGCAATTATTTGGCCCTAGAAAAAGCCAACCACGACTAGGGTCTTAAAGTGCCGGCTTGTCGGTGAGTTTCCGAAAAAATTATGCGAACTCGGACTCCATAACTTGTTACATACTTATTTGGTTTTCTAGCGCCCTGATACCAAGGTCAAAATGATTTTTCAAGATAGTGGCTGCAAATTTTTTAATCAGTAAAACGTAAATATTTTCGAAACGCCTCGCTTCTTACTCGGGCCAAGCTGTCAAATATGATGGGGAACGACATTAATTTCGGCCCGAGGTAGGAGACGTCATGTTGTTACAGCAACCCGTAGTGTTTCAGCAACCTATTCGAGCAAGGAAAACATCCTGATAACGTTGTTAATTTCTGTTTACACGGCATATTTACTTGAAATTAGTCTGTATTAACGTACGTTGACATTGAAAGGGTTGAGGGTAATTTGTTGAAATATTGATACAATACATTTTCCAATATTTACATATCAAAGTAGAAATATTTAGAGACACGAAGTCTATTTTGTTCGTTACTTATAATACATGTTATTAACTTGTGTGTTTTGAGTAAATATCAACTGCTTATGTACCCCGTCACATTTTTATTAACACAGAAGATTGAAACGCCAACGTTTCAATCAGTGGAAAAACATGGTTTTGGAAAACAGCTAAAACTAATTTATTGTAATAAAATCCAGCGGGTTGGCCCACGTAAAGTGATGTGCGTAGTCGGGACGAAAACATGACTTAAATAAAATAGTATGTGTACTTATCTTAGAAACGTCATCATAATTTCTATCATGAGATTCTAGGATACCCCCGAAATACTTATGTGTATTGTTTTTTTTTCATTAATTTACTTGTAATTTCACTACAACGTTGATAAGCGTTGCAAAAAATAAACCTTAAGTACCTAATTGCGGATTTTCACTGATATACAGGGTGTAAACAGACACATCACAAAGCCGTCAACCAAGCATTCTGTACATCATAATAAATAACTTTACGCAAAAATTATTGCTAGGAAACGAATTTATTTTTTGGGGTGAAAACTCACGTTTTACGGTAACACTCAAAACATTGTGCTGGTGGATGGATTGAATAGTACGGGGGTCGTGGAGATGTTTAAAGTAAAAATCTAATAATATTAAAAACATGTATTTAATTTAAAAAAAAAAAACTTGTGGAAAAGTTGAAACTTTGACCCCAATATCTCCGTAACTAGAAGGTTCCCAGGTATGGTGTAGAACAAAAAAATGATCGCAATGATGGGGAAAACAAGTGCCTTTCGGATTCGTTAAGAGTCTTTTTACACCCTTTATAGGTACTTACAAAAACTCCGGGCATACAAATTTGTACAATTTTACAAATACAGGGTTTAACTCTAAAATTAGTGTTCCAGTTTTATTTCATAGACAATGGCATATTGTATTTCTTTTTTTTATTTTATTTTATGTGTATTTAATTTCAATTTAAGTGTAAAATGTTTTAGCGAGGTCGAAAAACGATCCCTTTTCATTACAAAATACCGCCGAAAACAACAACATTTTGTAAATAAAACAATATAATGTTGAAGCAGTTAGTATTGTCTTTCCGATAAATGAAATCAAACAACATTTTATATTTTTTATACAAAAAACACCATGCAAATAATAAATTAAAACTGTGTGTGAAAACATAAAACACATTTCCCAGTACCGCTAAATTACTAACATTCCAAACGATAATTAAATCACAAATAAATTAACGAATTCCTTAATTAGGGGTAAATATTACCCCGGGTTTATTTGAAAGCTTCATACGGTGAGCGGTCAAAGGGTTGGAAAAGCAAAGGCAGACGGAGCGACCAATTACAGTTTTAATAATTAATAATAATTTGCAGCGGGGTCTTTTTTACCCCCGTGCGTTTTGCAGTGTTGAAATGAAAGAAAATTAGAATTTCTACGTAGAAAACCTTTTGATGTGACGATGCTTAGGAATCTTCGCGTTTTATTCAAACGAAATAATTATACTGGTTGTAAGTTCTTATAAGAATTCTCGTGAAAATCTCGATAGAAATTATTTAAGCGTATACATATAAGTATGTTGGGCTTAAGGCGACTACAGGAGCTAAATTAGCAACTCTAATTGTCGTTGTTCTAAATTCGTTTGAAATCTGTTAGAATAAAGTTCTAATCAGCTTGCACTACAAAGTGGTTGTTACGTCAGTCACTGCGGGCCGAATAGTGCAAAATGAGTGGTGTTTGCTATTTACAAAAAATAAAACAATATCATGCTAATAAGTTGCTTGTAGAATTATTTGAAAAAAAAATCAGAATGATCGCATGTATTTGAGTATGGTTTTTACTCGTTATAAGAAATTTTTAGAGATAAGGTCGTGATTTTTTTTTATCGAGTAAAATTATTTGTATTGTATTTTCAAAACACTATCATACTACACTGACCTGCAAAAATAAGTACTACACTTTTAAAATTTCAATTTTTCCTAAACAATGGAAGTTACAGATTTAAAATAAAAAAACGTTATAAAGCAATTTTTATCAGCTTTCTTTGAAACTTTAACAAAATTAAACTATTTTTCGAGTCCTTTTTGTTTCGAAAGTATATCTTGTGTACTTAAAAAGTTATTGCAATTTTAAAAGTGTGATACTTATTTTTGCAGGCCAGTTTAGCATATATCCTGAAGAATATCATATATTTTTCTAGTTTTGTTTATTGCAGTGAATCATATGCTTTTTTGCATTATAAAACTCGAGTTTAGTTCCTGTAGTCCCCTTAAAGACTTAAAACGCTGATTGAGCGAAAATACCGATCATAACGCGTTATTTTCCTAATAGCTTCGTTATAAATAATGACATAAAAACAAGCAGGTGAAGAAGATTGCGAATGTGCGATAAAAAGAATTTACAATTATGTGGGTTTACCATTATTTTGTGGAGGTTAGTTATGCATCGCTCTATGTAAAAACTGGTATTCAGTTTTATCTTTTAAGTACATATTTCTTTATCTAACTATCTTAAAATGAATCAGTTCCCGGACAATTTTTTGTTTTCCAAAAAGAAAACCGATTGCAGCTCCCCAAACTCTTGTACAATTTGTTTTTTTTTTACATATTATCACGATTGTAATCCACGCAAGTTGCGTTGAAAAGGCTCCTACTAGGTGGACCGATGACCTGGTAAAGGTTTCGGGGATTCCGCTGGATGCGAGTAGCATGGGACCGGTCAATGTGGCGACACTTGGGGGAAGCCTATGTCCAGCAGTGGACATCTTTCGGCAGAATGATGAATCCCCAAAGAGTTAGGCAGATGTGCATCTACAGTATTACTCCTATTTTTCGTTAGATAATATCCCCATGTAATAAAAGGCAAGCCTATTGCCATCAACCGGGCACAAATCTAGACTCTTTTACTGCAACTCAATCACACACGCACGCACACACACTACACTACTCTGCTCATACCATATATTACTTTTGTTTTCATTCTATTTCTTTTCTAAATAGTTTATTTGCCCGTTTACCTATGCTGTATAATGGACTAGTCATATATTTTGTAAAATGGTTTGTATGTAACTATTGCAATTAAGAAACATCCACTAAAGGGTCGGGCCTAGCATCTTTAACACAAGTTGTCTTGACAACTTAGCAAGGGTGTTGGTGTCGCCACAATGTTGTTTTATTTTCCTTTAACTGTATGTACTAACATGTATCTAATGTAAAATGTTAAACTTGATGCAAATAAATTATTATTATTATTAACTGAGAAATTTCTAATGGAAAAACCAATAGCAGCAAAAGCCAAAGCAAATAACATTAACAATAACATAGCAAGCATTGCCAATAGCATTTTCCCCTACCCGAGAATCGAACTCAGGTCCTCATTCGCAGCAGTCGCGCCTACGGGCACCAGTCCTAAGAAGCAGTCACTTTGTTCCACTCATTCAATATTGACTTCATTAATATTAATGAAGGTAAATGAGGAAGAGACGTTATCAATTCATCTCGGCTGCGGTCAACTGAAGTTAATGAATCTGTTTGATGACGCTTAAGCCTCTTAGTTCGGTAATAATATCATAAACATTGGTATTAATAATCCTTTATTTCAGGCATTGGCATCCATAAAATAGGCATGACGACAGTATAAAAAAATTGCAAATCTATTTAGTCCGTCAGTTAGAGTATTAGAAATTAATGGACACGTATTTTTTGTTTTTGTAAATCAATGAATATTGACAAAAGATAAAACGCATCAAAACTCGGGAGTACTAGCGAGAACTAGCTAAAAATTATACCTAGGCGTGACGTATTGAGAATTTTAAAAGCGTCATATCTTCGTCAATTTTGGTTTACGTAACAAAAGAAAAAATACGGGTCAAATATTTTTTGAAAATCTAACTGACAGACTAATTAGATTTTTTTTGTCGTCTCGCCTACCTGTTATATAAGTTTTTACTGACATGCAAATTAAGTTATGCAATGCAAATTATCTGACCTCCAAAACTCAATAACTGGGTAATATACGATACCTCTTGTTAAGTCTGGTTGTCAGACTTACGGGCCACTGATTGTACTATCTCAACGAACGAAATCTTACCACCAATACGGGTCTTTTAGTTTGCACACTTGTGCACACTGTCAAAGATCTACAAATGACAGCCGGAACCAAAAGCTAAACGTGCTTTACGAGTCACAGAGGAAACTATGTAATGGGTGGTCACCCATCCACGGAACAACCTGGGCAAGCGCGGCTTAACCTGAAGATCGATACGAGCGGCTGTTATCATTTAACCACGAGCTCCTCTTTTTCCTAAACATAATAAATACAGTACAATCCCACATCCCAGTGGACATGATTATCTCAAATCAAATATTAAATCATTCATACTCCCATCAAAACAGAGATTACAAAACCAAAGACATTAAATATACCAGCGCACGGTTCGGGGCTGGCCGCAAAAACTCGTAATCCTAATACAATATGTAGGATCACAAACCATAACCTTTTACTCTGGTATGGCTATGAATAAATAAAACTGTTAAATATTTTAAGGCGACGCCAGTTAGGGTGGTTTTAGATGACACGTAGTAAACAATGTCGCAAGTAAGGTCATCATCATAGTAGATACGAGTTTTTCCCCACGAACGGTCCACTTGAAACTATTAAAAAAATATTACATCACTAAATAGAAAAATCAAGTGAATCGAATTTTTTTAACAATGTCAAGGGTTTTTTTTTTGCACGGTCCCTAATTCTTTTTCTAAATTAAAAGTAGCCTAAATTACTCCATATAACATATCTGTTATCTGCTAGTCAAAGTCCCTTCAGAAATTAGGCGGAACAAACAGACAGGCAGACAGACGGACCAACAGAAATGCAAACGTTTTAAATTATTCCTTATAACATCAGTTATCTGCCAATAAAAGTCCCGTCAAAATCGGTCCATCCGTTTCGGATATTAGCCGGAACAAACAGTCAAGCAAGCAAGTATGTAATAGTACATTATGATATAAGTGCCGTAAGTTGAAAATTACAGCCGAGGCGATAAGAAAGCAGAGGCTGTAATTATCAAAGCGCACGTATGTCATACGACGTTTTATAACATATTTGCGAGGAAATAAATAAAACAAATAAAAACAATACAGCGAAAAGAAAAACCGCGCGGAATAATTTTTACGTGTTCACAAATTAGCGAGGCGCGCGCATCAGCGTTTTTTTTTAAGGCAAAGACACAAAGAACAGCCAGTATTACTAATAAAGGAAATTAATAATTTTGTGTTTTTGTTACAGATAAATGGTTGTAATTTATTGTCAAAATTAATTAAATTAAAGAATTAAATGTTTATTTATTATATTTCATCTCCCAAAGAAAATTTTATTCATCAAATGTTGACCACTTTTCTGACATAAAAACTCTTTGCTAAGATTTAAAAAAGTATAAACCGTGCATTTTACTTTACAGCACAAGTACGTAATGAGATACATTACGATATTGAAACTGGTGAAATAAGAGACCCTTTACGAGAAAATGTGTTATAAAACAACTTTACCGATTTTACCTAAGTTTTCAGAGGAATAATATGTAGATTTGATTTTCCACGCTTTATAAAGGCCTTCTCCAAAAATAGCTCTAAGGGGCCTAGACATAATGACATTTTAACACCAAATATAAAGGGTGTAAAACACCTCTTAACGAAGTCGAAAGGCACTATGACTTGGCAGCCTGACGGTCACACCACTAGGCTATCACTGCTTGCGAAGCTGGATAAGAAAGCAGTTAGTTACGTTCTTGAAGAAATAGTACATTTTGATACAAGTGGAGAAAGTTTGTTATTGTATTCGAGGCGGAATTAACTCCCGAGCCGTAGGCGAGGGTGTTTTTGAGCCGAGACGTGTATCAAACGACGTTTTTCAATACACCTTTGAAGAAATAAAATAAAATAATGAAAAAAAACAATCACCGCTGACTATAGGCATTGCACCAATTTGTACTAAGTATAGGTATAGTTTTATCTGAGGCAATGTTCCAACACCCGCGTGCTGTGCTGCATGCGAAATTGGCTCCTTTCTGCACGCAGCACAGCACGCGGTGATGGAAAATGAAACAATCCACGTGTGTGAAATACATGGCATTTTGAACCTAATCGTAGTGCGATAAGAACCCGTTTTCGGAGAAGTGTAATGAAAACGTTTTTTTTTTTCCATTCCCATTTTTTTATCTGTCAAACTTCACACGTCCTGTATACACCCTAACGTATGTTACAGTCATAAACAGCCGTTTAATTTTTTATCTCCTCGTAGGGCAACACCTAATATGATTTATTCTCGGATATAATTTTATATTCACAGCCATAACACACGCAATTTACATCCCACATTATTTGCCGTTTGCTTTTTATTGCTAAAGATTAAATACGACGGATAAATATAGAAGTTGCTTGTGTATACTGGGTGTTAAACTTTTATGTACCGCTCCAAGTTAGTTTTCTTAAATTTATTATTGAATTTTCTCAATTATTGTGTTTTAGGCCCGGTTTCCGATAAAGCGGAGACGAGCGGGGCGGAGAGGAGAAGTGCAAGCTTCAACCAATCACAGGATAGACGAAAGACCTGCAACTACATGTGATTGGTGGGTTTCCGCACTTCCCTCCGCTCCGCTCGTCTCCGCTTTCGGCTGGAAACCGGGCCTGAAGCTCCTTTTAATTACCAATATAATTAAAAACTCCAACCCGTAGCGACTGCCAAAGATGTACAAATGACAGCTGGGACCAACGACTTTCGAAGTCACGGAGGGAACTCTTTAAGTAATGGTGGTCACCGATCCACGGCCCGACCACTGCTTAACCTCAAATATCGACATCGCATGTGGCTGTCATTATTTAGCCACGAGCTCCTCCTACGTCGTCTGCGTAGAACGTAACATGGTAAATTATAGGTCCTTATTGCCAGCATACCCGGAGTTTCAGCAGCTCATTTTGAAAGTTACAAATGAAGCCATCCATTCAAGACTTGGAACAACTATAATATTTCAAAACATATTTTGTATTGTGTCTTTTGTTGCCTGAAGATGAAATATAAAAGCTTGCGTTTTGTGAAACAAAGTGTTGCAGAATATTTTGTTTTTACATAAGTTATAGCAGATATTTACCCAGCAATATATGTACAAATTTGATATATTTATGCATGTATTATTACCGGTATTTACAAGGCAGATGTGAGTGGCAGGAGGGGACGCTCTAGAAGGACATACACTGACCATTTAGGTGAGGTGTTTCAGAAAGGAGAGGCGCGTAGTACTAGCAACCGGCGTGCGTGTATGACTAGTAGGGCTATTACGTATCTCTGTTGACAGCTCGAAATGATAGTAACTGGGCTCAGTGTACATCAATTAACTGTCTAAAGGTTAGTTTCGTATTATGAATGACCCTGTTAGTCACCGTAAAGTGATATCCACTCAGTGTGATACGTAATACCAATATTATGACATTCACGGTTGTCATCTTAGTTCGGTGTACAACCGAAGCTTGATAGTCACTTGATATCAAAAAGATACGTAATAACGTGGACGAGCCAAAATAAGTATGTAAGGATCGTAGCAGTCTCCCGGCCCTGGTTCAATCCATGGTCCGGAGCGAGACGGAATGGGACGCCGTCACCTCCTTCTGCGAAGCAGTCATGCTAGCGAAGGAGGTGGCGGAACGGGACAGGGAAAGATCCACACGTCTCGGCCGCCGCGGGAGACGCCCCGGGCGTCGGGAGCCACGTGGTGGCTTCCGGCCACCGTAGGCGCGGGCTTGTGGACGGGGAGCTAAGGGCTAGCTCGCCGTCCGGCCGTCTCATGACGACAGGCCGTGTCGACAGCACGTTCGTGTTCCACGCGCGCCTCAAAGAGAGTTAGCAATAGGGAAGGGGTCCGCAAGGGCCGAAGCCTGCCGGGGCTGCGGGACTATTCGAAAGAGATACCGTGGCCCCGGAACACAAACGGCGATGAAGGAACATGGATGGGTTTTAGTCAGTAAAAGTCTGACACTCCCTCCTGCTCCGCCCGGAGGCAATTGATGATTTCCCATCCGAAAAAAAAAAAAAAAAAAAGGTTCGTAGCAGTTCGCGTTCTGTGTTTTCTGCTTACCTCTATGGGAAAAAGGCGTGACTTTATGTATACGTATGTAATTAATACCTTTAAACTTAATTCCGATTATTATCTGGTAAATGGCTTCTTTTTACGGAAAACGAAACAAAGGTCAACAAACTAGCTTAACATAACATCACGCCTGTAAGCCCCGAAGGGTTAGGCAGAGGTGTACCTACCTCTTTGTTTTTTTTTAACTGGCGAAATGTACTATTGTACATCTTCACTTCGCCTGTTATGTTTTCGTCTCATGTAACAGGGGGTGGAAATATTGCCTTCAGCCCGGTGTTAATCTAGCTAGACTCTGGACTACTTCTGAGAAATTTCTAAAGGAAAAACCCAATAACACTTTTTTTCTTTTTTTTTTAGTCGAGTCATTCGCCACGCTTACGACCACTTCACCAACGAGGCTGTCCAATACATTTTTTTGTAAAATGCAGTAACAGCTTGTGAACGGATTAAATATAAATAGTTATTAGGTGCTTTTAGTGCTTAATGCAGCGCTTTTGCCGTTAAAATGTAGAGTATAATAAAATAGCTTCTTATCTGTCGCATTAGGGTAAACCCTGTAATGATAGTTCAAGGTGTTATAAACAAATAATAAATAAATAAATAATTACTAAATAATAAATAAATTAATGATAAATAAATAAATAAACAATAAATTAATTAATAAATAATAAATAAATAAATAAATAATGAATAAATAAGAAATCAATAAGAAATAAATAAGAAGTAAATAATAAATAAAATACATAAAATTGCTATTTTGCATACCTTTAACTGTAGGTCTAGTTATCATTCTTCCATATTGGGGTCGGCTTCCAGTCTAACCGGATGCAGCTAACTACCAGTATTTCATATGGAGCGACTGCCTATCTGACCTCCACAACCCAGTGAGTACTGGATAATACGATACCACTTGGTAAGACTGGTTTGTAAGTCTACATTTTCTAAGCTACAAATATTCTGCAGTGGTTATTTATAAACCTATTAGTAACTAAGTATTTTCTCACAAACGCAGCATAATAAAACTCTTAAATATAATTGTATAATAAAAGTTCCTGGAAGAATTTATGAGACCGTTGCCCAGTAGTGGGTCAGAATACCCAAAACAGACAAAAAGGTTTCAAATTTAAGGTACAAACACAACTATAAACTCACTTGAACTTTAAAATTGTAAACCAAACATTATCATAGCAAAAGCCATCCATCATCCATTCCATTTATCTTGAACACAATGCTGGTGCGGAGCTCCGTTGCAGGATATGTCACTCATTCACTCCTGCCCATCGTGTACAACTATCTACACCCTCCAGGACTTAAGAGGCAAACGCCAGAACTGTTCTGGTCACTACGTATACTGATCAAGATTCGAAGACAGCAACATAAGACAACGACCTAAAAAAAATCCTTAAAATACTGAAAAAACACAGCAACAAAATAGCGGCTGGCCCACCTCTCGATAGACTTGTGTTCTCGTAAAGAATCGATTAATAATGTCGCCGGGGGTCGAGGTGAGGGATGAAACGTCAACTCGATTACAATAGGGCATTATTTAACAAGCCGTCGAAGATGGGGACATACGGGAGGATATTATGAGTCGGAACGCTACGGTTTTTGGTACAGTCGCCAGCGCACCAAATTACCACAAACTGTCTAATTTTCCCATTCGATTTGTAACTTAACCATCAACATTTTAAGGTTTAAAATAATATGGAGAAATTTGACCGTTTGTGGTAACTTGGTGTGTTGGCGACGGAGATTTTCTTTCGAAGTGTCTATAATTCGTATAGATGAGCTTCTTCTTCTTACTTTGCCACTCCAACGGAGTAATCAGTGGTTTTGGATATATCTTCAAACTGCAGGTGGAATAGAACAAAGAGCAGGGCAGTAGAGGGTACATCATTTGTGAGGAACCGTCACACTTTTCTTCCTCAGAATACCGGAGATTTTCTAGACGGCCATTTCTGCGTGTTCAACGTACGAAGTAGTCTGCTGGAGGTGGATGCTTGAGATGACATAGTTATATTCGTTACGGGGTTTTATTCTGCCCCTAGGATTTGTTGCGTTGTAAAGAGGGAGACGTTTGTCTTTCACCTGCTTCAGATCCTTCAGTTTTACCAGCAGTATCCATATACTGCTGGTAAAACTGAAGGATCTGTAGCATAGGGCCTAAAAATGTACTGTCTGACTGACGTACCACTTATGGAAGTAGTACGTCAGTCAGACAGTTCATTTAGTTCATGTAGTTAATGCAATGTAAAAATCATCATTTAATGGACTAGTTATAAATAAAAATAATAGAGACCTTAAAACTGCAGCTCACGCAGTCGGTCATAAAACGCTGCTGTTCTTTGAAGTTTCCACGTCCGAATGTTTCCAAATCTCAAGTTACCCGGTGTGGTATTCTTGTGATTTTACGATGCCATTCAGCACTTTCTCAACTCAATTATTCTTTGTCTTATATTCTTTGATGCAACTGATTTTATTAGTGTTTTAAATTGTCTTTCTTCGAGACTTTAGAACCTTTATAACAATATGATACCTAATTGAAGTATCCTTACTAATAAAATTAGATTGGTAGGTTTCTCAGTTTCGTTCATTTTAGTAACCGTATACTTTTTCTTTCTTACTTATTATAAACGAGTAAGTTTGTGAAGATGAAAATGGATGTTTGTTCCTTTTTCACTTCAAAACTACTAACGGATTTTGTTAAATCTTTACGATACTACCATCTTTAAGGAAATATTTCACCACCTACGATTAAGTTAATTTGATGATTTGATTTGCCCGTTAATTAACTTGGCAGTTAATTTGATATAAATTCTGTTCCATTTCTGAATTTAGCGGAGTAGTGCTATTCGAACATCGAGAAACAGGCCCTTATAGTAACAAAACAATTTTGATTGAAAAAAAAGTAAAACAGCTTTTTTATCAGAATTACACATAGGCATTTATGAAGATATTGCTGTGAATGTGAAAAAAGAGAATCGATCACGCCCATAAAAAGAATACTAAGTATTCTCAAAATCTTTTTCTCCGGCTTAAATATTGATCCCGTTCGACATTGATCAGTCACGCTTAACGAGTATCCATCCAATAATGTGCGGATTACGTCAAAGTTATCTGTTATTACGGAATTTTTCCCTAACATGTGATATCGAGAGTTCAACTCGAGCTTTTGAAGATATCGAGTGTCTAGGGAATTATTTCGAGATGGGATTTGGTGTAATATACTTTTCATGTTTGTTGAGCGTGATGTTATGTTATTACTTTTTATAACGTATTTTTTGTTGTTTGTTTCTTTATGTTTTATTGTAAGGGAGCTTTACTAAGTTATTGATCGATGTCTTCAATGAAAGAGACCTTTGCTGTAAGTAACATGCTGAAATTGTACTAAATTAGCTGGACTTTATCGGACAAAACAAATGCCAGTATCTAATTATCCTACTGTAATTACCAGCAGTGTTACGGACTGCCAAGTTATATGTCTCGAGTTCGAACCCAAGACACGCAACTCTGATTTTTCGGATTTATGTGCATTTCGTATAATTATCACTTGCTTCGGTAAAAGAAAATATCGTGAGGAATCCAGAATGACTGAGAGATATTTCTCGACGGCATGTAAAGCCAAGTCAGAGGCCCATGGGCGGCATAAAAACTCTTACACCAGGTTAGACACTAACCAACACGATAGAGAAGAAGCGGCATCTCAATAGATTCAGATTTGTATTTGTATTTGTATCGGCGCATAATGAAGATAATGATGACATGACACAAAGAAAGAAGAAGATTATCCCACTGCTGGGCCATATCTTCTTCTCAGACAGAGAAGGCACGAGCAGTTATCACTAGGCTTGCTCAAGGCAGACTAAGAATAGGGTAGATGACAGAAAAAATCAAAAAATCACATATCAAAAATCATAACAAATCTAATTAGTCCGTCAGATAGATTTCCAGAAAATATTGGACACATATTTTATCTTTTTTCACGTTAACAAAAAATGAAGACGATACAGTGCGTCAAAAACTCGTGTGACATCACATTTGACTATATGTTTTACTCAAATGTGACGTCACAAGCCCCCATTCATGATCTTTGACACGTTTTAGCTTCGTCAAGTTTTATTAATTTGATAAAACAAAAAACACGTATGCAATATTTTTTGATAATCTAACAGACGGACTAAACAGAATCATATTTTTTTAATCAGTCTTCATCCATATTTCTGTCCAGGCTGTCATTTGTACGTAGATCTTTGACAGTCATTACAGGAAGTCAGTGGCCCGAAAGTCTGACAACCAGTCTTACCAAAGGGTATTGTATTAGCCAGTACTAACTTGGTTGTAGAGGTCAGATGGGCAGTCGCTCCATGTAAAATACTGGTATTCAGCTGCATCCGGTTAGACTGGAAGCCATCCCCGAACATAGTTAGGTAAGGCTAGGCAGATGCTCCATTATATATATATTTTTTTTTTCTTTTATTTAAACATATTATAGTCTCAATACAGGTTAGTTTCGTTTTGTACCATTAAACCATACATGGTTTGTATTGGTACTCACAATCGCTAAAAAACAATGCTCAACACGCAATGTTTTGAATCGAGTAACTTGCTTTAGGGCGCTCATTAGAAAGCCGGTTCTAGTCAACGTATCTTATACAGGTTGCTTCTTTTTTATATTTTTGTGTTAGTGTTTTGTAAGATTTTCCTTGGACTAGCAGTTGTAATAGTATTTTTTATATTTTTGCTTAAAGTTTTTCACGTTTATTTCGTCTTTTACGGATCCGTAAGACCGGTAAGTCCATGTTTCCCCCTGGTGTTTTCCTCCACCGATATCAGTGATGTCAAAGATAAACTTAGAATGTTATGTTAGCTAATCAGGAAAAAATTGTTATAAATGCTGTGACATTTATTTTTTTCAAACGTCGCCGTATCTTGTTGAAATAGGCCTTTTTGGCCTCAGCGCAGGACCAATTTAATTTAGTTTAATTTATGTTTTTTCATTACTTTTTATGCTTGTGTCTTATTTTTAAGATGGAAGCGCCGCGAATTTGAGTAATTTATGAAAGAGTCATTCGATGGGATTAAGTAAACTTAGAGGGTTGTAGGTATTCATGACTTTAATGATTATAAATCAGTGAAGCCATCAATCATGGAGTGTCATCCCAAACCATGGCCCACCTCCTGATCTTGCACTTTAAGGTGCAGCGTAGATGACAGACTATCCGTGACGCACTTTTTAGTCTGTGAAAATCGAACCTATGCAATTATATGCAGTAACGCAAACGAGGCGCAAAAAGTCCGGCGCACAAAAAATCCGTGTAATTCGGGCAGATCGCGCCGCTCAAAAAGTGCGCGAAAAAATAGAACGTTTGCTCCAACACGTGCTAACGCAGACGGCGCACACTTTTAGTATGCAATCTGCACTCGTTAGTGGTTCTATCTGCACTATGAAGATGTGCGTCGTGTGCGTTGAGTCTACGTAAAATCCGCGACGGACTTTTTGTATGCCATGCAGACATTTTGTGCGACGCAGACTCGATCGCACAAAAAGTCCGCCGTCTGCGCAGGCCCTAAGGGACCGGTCCGTAAACCTAACCTAACCTAACGCCGCCGTCGCCGTCGATATGACTGAGTTCTGGTCGAAACAAATTTAATTGTAATAATTAGAATCAATATTATATCTTAACATATATTATTATTGTACATAATAATTTTAATGACCTTACAAAATAAACATTGAGATTTTGAGATCTACTCTCTAGATTTGTTTTATATTACAGAGCAATTTATTTTTGTGAACAATACAAATATGTAATTTAGAAATTTATAATTTTTATTATTATTATTTATGAAATTTTAGAATAAAATTTGCAGTGCTTACAAGGTGCATGTCTTAATTCATGAAATTTTAATGCATGCGTACTTTACATATTAGCAAGCAAATTAATTAAATAACTATGGGGATCATCGATAGGAACATACAACCTGACCTGCTAATTGCAAAAAAAAAACGTAAGAAAATTTGAATATCGCGGGCTACCCTTACGCTTTCCCCTTAAGTTCCTATAATAACAGACACAGGAGGCATCTCTTATTATATTTTGGAAGAATAACATTTATACTGTTATGAGCTAGGTATGGGATAAATTAAATACTACCGATTAAACAACAAATAACTTTAATTAATACAAAATACTTAAAACTCAATCACGAATACACTACTGGATCACTATATTCGCTTAAATATCGCACTTTGAGTTCACTTCGTTTCGCTTCGTTCTGTTGCCAGAATCAGACTGCTATATGGCGACCGATCCTTCGAGAAAGATCCATGACTTTCTCGAACCTTCTTCACAGTCCCAAAGTAAACACAATCCTTTTAGAACTTGCTCGAATGTTTTAGAAATCTAGACAGTTCGATAATGGATCGTTGTCCTTCGCGAAAGTTCCACAACCTTCTCGAATCTTCTAGACATTTCTATACTAAAACATTCTAGACTCGAATCGTCTAAACAGTTCCATCACAACACTCGAGACTCGCTCATAACCTAGATTGTTCTCGTACGACGTAACAATACGCTTAAGGTACTATCGAGGACACTCCCGCCTGATCACCACTAAGCTAATTTTTGCTTGCACTTACAACATAGAAACACTATCTAGCCCCGCCCCGTTGACTTTGAATAGAAATAATGAATGAAAATATACCGATCGGCCGAGCGCACTGACGACGCACGCCAAGCGAGAGTTATTGTTATTTTGCGCGCCAAAGTTGACGCTTTCCTAATAGGCCTAAACTTTAAAGGGGCTCGGCGCCTCCGCATGATTTAAGCGAAAAAATGTTTAACTGGTCAGGCGGAAAAGACCACGACTGTACTTCTATAAGTATATGCCAACAAGAGACAATATAACTTAGATAAAGACAAAGTTAAATTATCTTATATATACCTATTAATATAATTACGAAAAATACAACTTCGTTATTAATCAATTGCGATTCTATTTAATACCTAGTTGGTCTAGTGATCGCAAGCGCGTCTTTTGAACATAAGGTCCTGGGTTTGATTACAAGGTCGTGCAAAGTGTTATTGGGTTTTTCATCACGAATTTCTCAGTAGCCGCCCCAGAGTCTGGCTTTGTATTAGGCTGCAAGCCTTTGATTGTCATCGACACGCTAAGAAGGTTTTTTTTAAATTGAATAAAGAATCTAAAATATCCAGTCTTACCAAGGGGTACCGTATTACCCATTACTAACTGGGTTGTGGAGGTCAGATAGGCAGTCGCTCCATGTAAATTCCAAGTATTCAACTGCATCTGGTTGGACTGGAAACCGACCTCAACATAGTTGGGAAAAGGCAAGGTAGATAATGATTGAATAAAGAATCTATTTTATAAAATTGCGCGATTAATAAAGCTACCAGCACTCATTACAATTTTAAACATTCTAGTACATTTGGTAAAGTATCACTTTTATATTTACACAACATTCTTAATAAATTAAGTTTTTCTCATTCGTTTTAGAAGATTCTAGTTCGTACAGGGTACAGAGGTTGATGAGTAGGCTTTCGTTTAAGCCTCTTTCGGGGTCGGAGTTGATAGGTTGTTTGCTACCTGTAGAAAAGAAGATTGAAATAATTATAATAACATAGAAATAGGGGTTGTATTTCTGTAGTTTCAGCCCATTCCAAAGTGTGAGTTTATCTTTGTCATGACGGCAATAGGCTCGCTCCTTATTACGTGGAACTTAAACAACTGGCGAAATGTGAGTGTTCAGTAATGTACACCTTTGCCTAGCCCTTCAAGGATTATAGGCGTGATATTATATATGTATTATTACTTTATGCACAAGTAAAACCTGTACAAAGGCGGACTTAATGCCTTGGGCATTTTCTACCAGTCTTGATGCAGAGATAATACACAGTAAGTGCAATAACTAAAAGAATAAATACATATGTAGGTATAACAAAATATGTGTGTACGCGTATGTATGTATTATGTTATGATATTATTAAGTACCTCTAAAGGCACATTACTTACTTAATTATTAAACTTACAGGTAATAAAAACAAAAACTACAGCTTTATATGATAATCAAAACGGAAAGCATAACTTTATATTTAAAACAAAAGCAATAAGAAGTTAATTACTCACTTCTTGTTCAAAATTACGATAATAACAACTGGCGTGCCGGCAGGACACATCTGCCTCAAAAGGGTTAAACCTCAAATGGCACATAAAAATACCTTTACCTGTCAACAATAACTTTGGCTTTAATTAAAACCTCAGGGCCGTATTCTATGAATCAAGATTCTTTGACAGATTTTATCATAAAGCACTGCAGGGCAATTACGTATCTTTCTGATATCCAGTGACTATCAAGCTTCGGTTGTACACCGAACTTTGATGACAACCGTGAATGTCATAATACTGGTATTACGTATCACACTGAGTGGATATCACTTTACGGTGACTAACAGGGTCATACATTATACGAAACTAACCTTTAGACCGTTAATTGATGGACACTGAGCCCAGTTACTATCATTTCGAGCTGTCAACAGAGATACATAATAGCCTTACCTGCAGGGATATTACGTATCTTTCTGATATCCAGTGACTATCAAGCTTCGGTTGTACACCGAACTTTGATGACAACCGTGAATGTCATAATACTGGTATTACGTATCACACTGAGTGGATATCACTTTACGGTGACTAACAGGGTCATACATTATACGAAACTAACCTTTTGACAGTTAATTGATGGACACTGAGCCCAGTTACTATCATTTCGAGCTGTCAACAGAGATACATAATAGCCCTACCTGCAGGGATATTACGTATCTTTCTGATATCCAGTGACTATCAAGCTTCGGTTGTACACCGAACTTTGATGACAACCGTGAAAGTCATAATATTGGTATTATGAATCACACTGAGTGGATATCACTTTACGGTGACTAACAGGGTCATACATAATACGAAACTAACCTTTAGACCGTTAATTGATGGACACTGAGCCCAGTTACTATCATTTCGAGCTGTCAACAGAGATACATAATAGCCCTACCTGTTCGAGGACAAAAATATTTAATTTCTTTTTTCGATACAATGAGACATTCAATAAATTGTACATGGATTACTCATTATGTGTAAGAAAAAATAATAATTAAAAAACCGGCCAAGTGCGATTCGGACTTGCACACGAAGGGTTCCTTACCACCGTATAATATCTTACACTTCTTAATTATTAAGAACGAGCAAAAAAGTCGTTTCTTGTACCTTTCTTTAATAATATTTATTCTTACTACTAATGAAATTGTTGTTTTAGCGGACATAGTGAAACACACTCTTTGAAAATTTCTATTACGGTTCAAAAGATACAGCCATGTGAAATGCACGGACGGACAGACAGCGGAGCCTTTGTAATAGGTTCCCGTTTTGCCGGACACCCTTTGGATACGGAACCCTAGCAAAAAGGACTAAACAGACTCAACCAAATGACAACTTCTAAGCTTAATTTTGTAAGGCTTTGTCTTTTGAATTTTCTAAAAGTTCTAAGGACAATTTTCCGGAAAGTAAAGTATCCCACCCACATAATCAAGAAGCAATTCAAACATTAGTCTCCGTATTGTCATAATAAAAAATAATTACCTACTGCGGTTGTCTTTTAACATCTCATAGTTTTAAGCTAACTTCGGGGTGAGAATGAGACGGAACTAGACGTTCTGCATCTCTTTCCCACATTCAAGTGACATTAAGGCTGTGTATTCTGAAAATTGGTAGCGTCCCAAATGGCTGTCAAATATTTTACGGTTTTGATTAATTAATTAATAACTCAAAAAAACCGTCCAAGTGCGAGACGGACTTGCGCATGAAGGTTTCCGTACTATCGTAGTAGGGGGAGCCCCCTTTAATTTTTAATTTATTTTTATTATTTGTTCTCATAGTAGCAACAGAAATACATAATCTGTGAAAATTTCAACTGTCTGTCTATTACGGATCATGAGATACAGCCCGCTGACAGACGGACGGACAGCGCAATTTGCTACGTTGCCAATTATCAGAATGCACGGTCCTCTTAAGTACGTGATACTGTTATAAAGATCACGGGCTCTGACCAATGACCATGGTGTTGTTGTTCTGTACACAATCGTAAATTTGAATCGTTCAAATTCTCATGGCGCCATCAATTTTCACTGCAGGAAGAGGGTCCCATAAAAAGGTAATATCGTATGCTCGTAATAGAATGTTCCACATATGGCACAATAAAAGTAAAATGGCGGTTTCAATGGTATGGTGTTATTAGCAGACAAAATTGATACTGCTCATCAACCTGAGTCATGGTCATCGGTTCGATTCTCGTTCGAGATATTTTATTGTTTTTAGGGTATTTGTTTGTAAGATTGTTTTTTATCAATGACTGCCTCCTTGGTCTAGTGATCGCGAACGCAATTGTTGAGCATGACGTCTTGAGTTCGATTCCCGGGTCGGGTAAAGTTTTATAGGGTTTTTCTATCAGGAATTTCTCTGTAATATGCAGGGACACTGGATTCTTGCCCGGTTGATAGAAATAAGCTCGCCTTCTATTACATGGGACTTAAACATAACTGGCGAAATGTAGGTGTACTATTAGGTACAGCTCTGCCTGACCCTTCAGAGATTACATGCGTGTTGTTATGTATGTTCAATAGAGATATATGCTCCTTAGGGATAAAAGTATCTTCGAGATTATAGTCTTCGCTACGCTCGGGAGCCCGAAAATCCCTCTAAAAAAACAACGGGTTCGATTCCTGGATAGGAATGTTGATTTTACAAAAATCTAATGAAGCAGTTTTAGTTTTCATCAAAATCCGACTCTCGACTCTTTTGAGTATTTTGGCTATTCCTCATAATTTCGAAATTGGCTACCCACGGCCACTTGAAAAATTCACCCTGTATAAATTACACGATATTTACAGGGTGAATTTTTCAAGTAGCCTACTGTTACAATTTTAACGACGGAGCAACAATTAATCTCAGTCCTGTATTCATAAAAATCGAGTGATTTCAAAACTAAGTACCGTTATACCTTTAAAATCTCCCGTTAAATAAAATTTCCTTTCACGGTCACCAAACACGAGGATTATTAATCAAATTTCTATGCGATGGCGAAGAGATTAAAGAAATTTTAAGGTTACAAAGGAAATTTCACCTTTTTATAACGGCTGATTCCTGTTTGATTAACGTTTTACGGGAGCCCCAAGTAATTAAAATCTTTTGGATTTTTTTGGGTGGTATTAATGTAGGTTTTTATTATCGTTCGAGAAGTTCTCATATTTTGTATGTTGTGTTTTCAGGATGGTGATCAAGTAGTGGAGATAGTAGTGGAGATACTTTCATAGAATAGAATAGAATAGAATACTCTTTATTATGTACACCATAAAAATTACAGATACAAATGTAAAACATTTTACAAAGGGTGACACAATGGGCGGTCTTATCGCTAAAAGCGATCTTTTAAAGACAACCTTTGGATGGATTTAAGGGGGAAGGAGAGACAATACTGCAGGTAGCCTGTGGTGTACCATTTACATATATACAATAAATATATACATACATAAATATATACAACACTTACATAAAAATATACAATATTATCTTTTATCAAGGCGTTCAAAGCCTTGGGCTTCATTATTAGAGCTTGTTCTAGCTTTCGTTCCCTAAAACCATTAAAAGTTCTTTATTGTTCCTTAGTGCGTAGCCACCTTGAGTACGTTTCTCAAGTATGGAACCCTTTTTTTTTTTTTTTTTTTTTTTCGGATGGGAAATCATCAAATGACTTCTCCCGCTCTGGGCTGAGCAGGAGGGAGTGTCAGACTTTTACTGACTAAAACCCATCCATGTTCCTTCATCGCCCTTTGTGTTCCGGGGCCACGGTATCTCTTTCGAATAGTCCCGCAGCCCCGGCAGGCTTCGGTCCTTGCGGACCCCTTCACTATTGCTGACTCTCTTTGAGGCGCGCGTGGAACACGAACGCGCCGTCGACACGGCCTGTCGTCATGAGACGAACGGACGGCGAGCTAGCCCATAGCTCCCCGTCCACAGGCCCGCGCCTACGGTGGCCGGAAGCCACCACGTGGCCCCCGACGCCCGGGGCGTCTCCCGCGGCGGCCGGGACGTGAGGATCTCTCCCTGTCCTGTTCCGCCACCTCCTTCGCTAGCATGACTGCTTCGCAGAAGGAGGTGACGGCGTCCCATTCCGTCTCGCTCCGGACCATGGATTGAACCAAGGCCGGGAGCGAGAGGTCGCCGCCGCCAATCGCCGTTACGAGGACACGGCGGTGCTCCGCCCAAGCGGGGCACACCTCCACCGTGTGCTCCACCGTGTCCTCCGGTCGATCCTCACAATGGTGACACCCGGGCGTCTCCTCCCGCCCGATTCGGTGCAGGAACTTACCGAAGCATCCGTGTCCGGTAAGAACCTGCGTCAGGCGGAAGGTGAGGACGCCGTGGCGTCTCTCCAGCCACTCCTCAAAGAGGGGACTTATCGCCACTATTGTGGCGTGCCCTGCACGGGGTTGCGATAGTCGCTCTCTCCATGTCGCCATGAGATCCCGCCGGAAGTCCGTCCGCTGAGCGACAATTTGCCGCGGCAGCGGAGTTTCCCCCCGGCGTAGCGCCTCCGCGCGCCACTCATGTAGGCGCGCGAGGACTATTGCCTCCAGATCCCATGGCGGCAATCCGGCAAGGAGGTTCGCCGCCTCGCGGGAGATCGTGCGGTACCCCCGGACCAGCCTTACGGCTACCACCTTCTGGGGCACGTTCAAGTGGTGGGCGGCACGCCGCCTCAATGAACGTGCCCACACCGGGGCCCCGTAAAGGGCCATGGACCGCACGACTCCCGCGTAGAGCCTCCGGCAGGAGGCGTTCGGCCCCCCCAGGTTGGGCAGGAGCCGCCTGAAGGCAGCCCCTGTCCGCTCCAGTCTGGGGGCCAAACGTCGGAAATGCTCCACGAAGTTCCACCGGCTGTCGAGGACAAGTCCCAGGTACTTCAGCGTCGACTCGACGCCGATGGAAACCCCTCCTGCCATCACTGAGGATCCCGGAGGTGGCGCATTCCGAGGCCCATGAAAGCACATGGCCTCGGACTTGTGCAGTGCCACCTCGAGACCCAGTTGCCGGATTCTCTCCACGACTATCGCAACCCCGCGTGTCATAGTGTCGGCCGCCGCCTCGTGCGACCTCCCCTGTGCCAGCACCAGCGTGTCGTCAGCGTAGCAAACTACGCTGACACCGCTAGGGAGGTCGGCGCGCAGCACCCAGTCGTACCCGATGTTCCACAAGGACGGCCCCAGAACCGATCCCTGCGGAACACCGCACGACATCTCTCGCCGGTTCCAGTCTCCGCTGCGACCGGGGTAGATGACATACCTGTCCGCCAGGTAGTCCCCGACCACACGACGGAGGTAGGTCGGCACCCGGTGATACCGGAGTGCCTCCCTTATGCAGCTCCAGGGCATGGAGTTGAAGGCATTGGCGATGTCGAGAGACACCGCCAAGACAACCCCACCCCGGGACACCGCATCCCCCGTCGTGAGGGCCCTCACGCGCATGATGGCGTCCACCGTAGAGCGCCCCTTGCGGAAACCATACTGGTGTTCCGCAAGGTCCGGCCCCATCCCCGCAAGGTGCTCGGCGAGGCGGTTTGCAATCACTCTTTCAAAGAGCTTGCCCACCTCGTCGAGCAGCACCACGGGCCGGTAGGCGGACGGAGAGTCCGCCGGGCGCCCCGGCTTCCGGATGAGGACCAGCTTCCCCGTCTTCCAACGAAGCGGGAACTGGCCTCTCTCCAAACATGCGCTAAAGAGCCCTTCCAGTCGGGGCCCGAGAGCCTCCGAGGCCAGGACCCAGGCTTTGCCAGGCAAGCCGTCGGGTCCCGGGGCGGTATTTTTGGCACCTAGCCTTCGTACCGCCACTCTCAGGTCTACCCCGGTCACTTCAGGAGCGTCGTCGTCGTCACTTTGGTGGTCCGCTTCCGGCACCGCAGCCGGCGGAGCCATAGGCGGGGGCGGGTGTTCCCCTCGCGAGGGGAACAGAGCGCTCACCACGTCCTCCACGAGCTGAGGCCGGAGACTCTGCGTCAGCGGGGGGGCCCAGGTGCGGAGTTTATCCCGCACCATCTTGTAAGGGCGCCCCCACGGATCTCTGTCGAGAGCCCCCAGCATCTCCTCGCGGGCCAGATCTCTGGCCCGCAGGACAGCCTCGTGGAGGGCGGTCTTCGCCGCTCTGTAGCCCTCATAAAGCTCCGCCTCAATGGCTGCCGCATTCGGTGGGCGAATGCGGAGCCTGCGGTGCCTGGCGTACAGGTGTCGCGCAGCCACACACGCCTCCCGTAGGGACGTCAGCTCTCGCGACCACCAGTACACCTGACGCCGGGCGCTTCCTGGCCGGACTCGGGGCATTGCCACGTCACATATGTCGGACATGGCCTCCTGGAACCACCCTGCCTCATCATTGACGTCGGCAGGCCTGTCCGGTGATGTCACCCAGGCCTGCACGATCGAGGCTTCCAGGAGGAGCTCCCGGTCCAGCTGCTTCAGCGCCCAACGCGGACCACTCGGGGCCTGTTGGACCGGCGCGCTTGAGGTCTGGGTGGAGACGTCGAACCGGATGTACCGGTGGTCGGAATAGGTCTCCACCCCCTCCATGACGCACCAGTCAACGACACGCGGTGACAGGGCGGGGCTAGCGAACGAAATGTCCACCACCGACTCGCCCCGCATCCTCACGCACGTGGCGACAGAACCCCGATTTAGGACGACCAGGCCCTTCTCCAGGGCCCAGTCCTCCACCATCCTTCCCCGCACGTCTGTGCAACGGGAACCCCAAGCCAAGTTCTTGGCATTGAAGTCCCCGAGGACAAGCACGGGGAGGGAATGGTTTCCGACGACGACACTCAACTCTGCGAGAGAGTTGTGGAACTCGGCGAGAGTTCGGCTCGGGGAGAAGTAGACACCCACTACGACGATCTCCCCGAACCGGGCTGCTACGCACCCCCGACCCCTCCTGACACTTTCAAGGGTCGGGGTGCCGGCGGCGGCCGACGACACTATGGTCACTGAGCCGCTTAGGTCCGCCACCCAGTCTTCCCTGGGCCAGACGAAATACGGCTCAGCGACCACAGCGATGTTAATCAACCACTGCGCCATGCTCTGGAGCAAGAGATCCTGAGCGCAGGCGCAGTGGTTGATATTCGCCTGGAGGAAGCGTAATGGGGCCGTTATTGGCACTCCATTACCGCTTCCTCCAACCTGGCCCCCTGTGAGGGCCCCTCTGTGGCGGCGACAGAGGGAGCGGCAGCGGCGGCAGTTGCGGCTGCGGCGGTGGCGACGGTGGCGGTGGCGGCGGAGGGCCTGCCCTTGCCTCTAGTGGCCCTGGTGGGCGGAGCGCAGGCCTTGCCCCCAGCCCGGTGATCGGCAGGCTTGCCAGCCGCCGCACATGCAGCGCAGTGCGGCGCGGCGGCGCAGCAAGCCGCGGATGTGTGACTGGGCTGGCTGCAGCGGAAGCAGAGGCCGCTGCGGTCGACCTCCGAGGCGCATTGCACCGATACATGGTGTCCCACGAGGCATCGGTAGCACCTCAGAGGTCTGGGCTCCAGCAGCTTCACCTGCGCTGAGACCCAGCCCACCAGTAGCCTACGGCCCTCCACAATCGTCCTGGCCGCCGTCACAGGGCAGCTGACCATTACGGTCCGCATGCCCGTGGGGTCCGGGCGAAGGGTGCCTGCCCTGACCTGATCGGCAGGGCACCCTCCGGACCTAGCGACGGCGGCCACCACCTCCTCCTCGGTCACCGAGTCGTCCAGACCCAGGATGCGCAGGTCTGCGCATTTGACGGGCCTGGACACTCGGGCCTCGTCCGCATTAAGGGACGCTCTGAGCTTTTCAGCCAGAGCGTCGGCGGACGAGCCGCTGGTTTCACCAGGGATCTCCAGCAGTCTAGCCCCCGTTGCGGTGACTTTAAGCCGGAGGCCCCCGGTGATCCCCAGCTCGCCGAGGTTCACCGTCGCCTTCGCCTTCGCCAGCAGGTCGCGGTAGGACACGCCCCTCTGTTCCGCTTCCGGCTGTAGTGTGATCACTACAGCCGCGGTCTTAGGGGCGCGGAGCCTAGCCGCGATCTTGCGCTCCCTGAATTGGCGCTGCCGCTCCTGATTTCGGGCCTTTTTAGCCGCCTTCCGCCCCTTCTTCTTCTCCCCGACCACCTGCCATCCGGCTTCAGCCGCGGCAGGTATAGGGGGCTGCTGGGGGGGCGGTGGCGGCGGCGGCGGCTGACGTGCCGCCGGCGCCGGCCCACTCGCTGCTGGGACCGGCGCCGTTACAGTCTTCTGTGCAGCCGCCTTGCCCTTCCTCGCTTTGGCCGCCTTCTTAGCCGGCGCCGGTTTCGCCGGAGCCGGCTTTGGGGGAGGGGCCACCACTGTTGTGCCGGAGGGCTGGCTGGACGGCCCCGGTCTGGGTGCGGCAGTCGTAGCCGCCGCATATGAGGCTGCCCTCGGACCCGGGGCTGCCTTACTTGCCGCCAGGGGGGGACGCAGGACAATTCCCTCCAGGACGGAGAACCGTGCCTGGAAGGAAGCCAGCTCCTGCCGAACCAGGTTCAGGACCTGGTTCTCGACTGGCTCGGGCTGACTGGGTCGCTGCGTCTGGTCCCCTTTTTTCGGCGTCACGCGGGAGCCAGACTCCCGCAGACTGGCCAGGTCTGCTAGGAGCCTGGCGTTCTCCTTTTGGAGAGCCTCCGTGGCTGCCGACAGGCGGGCCACCTCCGCCCGCAGTTTAGCCAGCTCCTCCCCATCCATCGTAGGAGGGGGAGGAGGACGAGGAGGTCCGCCAAAGTTGGCCTCCGCTGCCGCCATTATGGAGGCAGAAGCCGCGGGTATGGCCTTGAGTTTTGAAGATGTCTTCATCTTCAAGGCCACGCCCCTAATTGCGGCTTCCACCTCCTTCGTGAACCTGGCCTTACGCTCCGCATCAGAGCCGCCAGGTGCACCCGTCTCTTCGCCTGACCCAGGAGCAATCACGCCCGGGTGGCGTCCCTCTTCGGCCAGCCTCGCTGACCGCTCAGAGGCAGAGAGCCCCGCCCTCTTGCCTCGGATCCCCCCGCGCCTGCTTGTGGGGATCTTCCGGGCCGAGGCCAGCTCTCCCTCGGATGACGACCCTTGGTCGCCATCCCGCCTGGACCGTTTGCGGAAGAACTTACTGTTCTCCGCAACAGTCCCATCCCTCTCGCGGCGGGAGCTCACTGAGCCTCCCCCGCTCACCTCGCTGGATGCTACGTCGGACTCCGACCCCGCATCCCTCCTCTCCTCTTCGTTGCCGTTGCCGGCGGTGTTGGTTTTCGGTTTATCATTTTCCATATTTGAACCCACGAGTATGGGGGAAATAAACTCCTAACTAGGCAGAGACCCCTGTACCTAGTAGGGCAGATTCTTAGTATTTATTACTCGCCAGGGGGTCTGCAGGTACCCTGGCGAGGAGCGCACTAGCGACTGATTCGTTCTCTGGAACACCCGTCAGCCATACATCCCCTCGCGGTGCGTCGCCGCTTGGGATTCGGGGTGACTTTTTATAGAGGTTGTCTACCTCGCGGTCCGGGCGGTTAAGCCAAGACCCTCGGTCCCTGTCGAAGCCGCGAGACCTGATCCACGACACTTCGACGTTGGGATTACGAGACCGGCGGTGACAGAGGAGGACGATCCTTCTCTGTCTGCTCGGAGGCAGGGTAAGTGCACACCGAGCCCGCCCTCACTCCTCTGCTGTGCCCTCTGCTAAACAGAGGGCACGCAAAGGAACGCACCTTTGGTCCAGGTCGGACCCCACCCATGTCAGAATAATTGGCCGCGGCAGTACCACTCCCCGAGGGATAAGAGGAAATTCTCATTTCCCCTCATTCCCCGGAGAAGGATACTGCCGCGCCCGGGGTGCACCGGCCCAGCAGCTGCTCTTCCCTCCAGACGTATCGAGAGGGACGAGCAGCCGCCGGACACACGTGGAGGACTTCTGACTTCGCACCCCAAGTATGGAACCCTCAATATGAGATTTACAAATCTCGTATTGAGTCTGTTCAGAGGAAATTTTTGTGGTACTTAGACTTTAAGGCTGGGCAATTCTCAGTCGACTATGAACACCGTTGTAAGCGATATCATTTCTTACCGTTGGAGGTAAGGCGTAATATCAGTGATGTCTGTTTTTTAGTAAACATTGCAAACGGCTCGGTTGATTGTCCCGAACTACTCAGCAAAATACTTCTTCGCACTAATTACGCACGCTTCGCACGCATTAACAACCTAAGAAAACGGCCTCTACTCCATGTACCATTCGCATCGACAAAGTACAGGCGCAACGCCTTCTGCATACGTAGTATTATAGCTCTCAATAGTTTACCATCACACCTGGAAATCGATTTATTCTGCACCAGCGCACACAAAATTAGAAAGATTCTAAGCAATGAGTATTTTGGTGACAATAATACATAGTTTTTAATTTTGATTTTGATACTGCACGACTTGACATACTTAGTATATTATCGCAACATATAAATGTCTACATTGTAATCCGTTTACTTGCTTAAATTGGTGTAACTGGTCAACGCAAGTAACTCTTATCTAATTAGATATAATGCATGTGGAAGCTTGTAATTAGCAAATGTCACTACTTATAAATTATATTCAAGATTGTTATTAGTCTGTAAGCTTTCTTTAAAATTAAATAATTTTTTTTTTTTTTTCTTTTTTTTTTCTTTTTTTTTTCATACAGGGGTAAAAGCTTGGCATGCCCTTTAAAACCTAATAAGGTTGTCAGACTTTCGGGCCAGAATACTTAACGACTGTCAAAGATCTACAAATGACAGCCGCGACCAATAGCTTGACGTGCTTTCCGAGGCACGGAGGAAACTTGATATGTAATGGGTAGTCACCCATCCACGAACCAACCTAGTCAAGCGCGGTTTAGCCTGAAGGTCGAACCGAACGGCTGTGGTATTTGGCCACGGGCTCCTCTCGCTATTTGGTTGCAGTTAACAGAGGTAAAATAACTGCTAGGGGACTGTATGAAATCCAAAGTAAAGATTTATTTGCCTATAAATATGGCCATCTCAATTTTTATTTTTTTTATTTAAACAACACATACAGCTATTATCACAGGTTTAAGTGCCTAATACAATAGAGTAGTTATAAGTTTACAATAGTTTACCAAGAATAGAATTATTTATTTTGAAAACTAAGAGTAATTTTTCAAAATCGGCCCGTGTGAATTCACTCAGTGTACAATTGAAGCAGTCAATCTGTTGTGACACCATATTGAGTGTACGACCAAGATTTTGTAACAATATTTTGATTTAAAAGAGTGTCCACGGAGTTTCTTGCCCGTTCTTCTCCATAGAGATCTACGCTAGGGAATGGGCAACTACAGCACTTTCACAGTTTTTTATGTCTTGTGACTGGGACTGTAGCTACATTTAATTTTCATCTTTGTTTCGACAATTCAAAGGTAACCTGCCTGTAACTGGCCTACTTGAAATAAATGCTTTGATTTTTTTTACAAAAGTTCTTACAATGGTATAATAGAATAGTAGCTTAATATATTCAATCATAAATTAATGACATACAAATTTTTGGTGCAATTATATCATTTAAATTTGAACTGGAGGAATTCTTTTATGTTATAGAAGGGATTCTCAATTAACCATCTGTGTAAAGCCCTTCTGAAGCGGACCATTAGAAGTTCTTTAATTTGGTTAGGAATCTTGTTCTATATATCTGAATACACATAGGATAGCAACTCCGCCTATATAGTTCAGTTTTCGATGCGGTCTGTCATCGTATTTCGTATTTTTATATTTTTTCGTAATTTTTTTCGTTATTTGAAAAAAAAACAAGAAGAAAAAGCATCAAACCAAAACCAATTTTCAAAATTCCAATTAAAAAAACCCTCATTCCCATCGTATCCCGAACACAAGAAGTTCACAAAGACAAACGCCCACATGACAATACATAGTCATCGAAGTATGAAGCGAGGTGTCTTTTGTCTACCTCCCTTCTTTACAGGTAGGTAAGGTTGCCACCGGTCCGAATTTTCCCATAAAAATACGGAAATTTAGCTCAGCGTCCGGAATACGGTGGAATTCGAAAACTAAGTAAACATAAGAAAGTCTATTATAAAAAAAAGGTTCCGACGAATTGAGAACCTCCTCCTTTTTGAAGTCGGCTAAAAATAATTTCATGCCTGTTATCCCCGAAGAGTTATGCGGTGTTCCACGCGCGCCTCAAAGAGAGTCAGCAATAAGGAAGGGGTCCGCAAAGATAAAGAAGATACCGTGGCCCCGGAACACAAAGGGCGTTGAAGGAACATGGATGGGTTTTAGTCAGTAAAAGTCTGACACTCCCTCCTGCTCCGCCCAGAGCGGGAGGAGTCATTTGATGATTTCGCATCCGAAAAAAAAAAAAGAGGTGGACCCATTTCGCTAGTTACGTTTAAGTCCTATGTAACAGGGGCGAGGACTATTGCCACCAATTAGGCGCAAATCCAGACTACATGATGGCTGCTACTGAGAATTTCCTGATAGAAAAACCAAATAACACTTCTTCTCATGACCTGGGAATTAAATCCGGGACCATATACTCAGCAGTCGCACTTACGAACACTAGACCAACGTGGCTATTACAAAATAAATATCGCCGTCGCGTCGCAAACTCACTGCTTATGCTCGCACTTAGGTAAAACAAGGCTCACTTTCGTCGGGGCTGCGGGACTGTTCGAAAGAGATACCATGGCCCCGGAACACAAAGGGCGATGAAGGAACATGGATGGGTTTTAGTCAGTAAAAGTCTGCCACTCCCTCCTGCTCCGCCCAGAGCGGGAGGAGTCATTTGATGATTTCCCATCCAAAAAAAAAAAACAAAAAAAAGGCTTACTTTCGTTCTGTACTTCAACATTAAAACAGCAAACGCTAAGAAAACGATACTATTATACTGCACATAAACGTCCAGAATTTCCTTCAAAGGTCCGGAATTTTCTCCGGATAACTTTTTGTAGATTTGGGAACCCTATAGAAAAGTCGCAACACCTTTCCTGTTCGCTAATGACAGCCGTCTTAATAACTCTACTTCGAACTAGCGGGGGATGGATTCTTTGTGGCAATAATGACACAGAGAACAGAACTTTGGGAGATGTATGTAGGTAGGTGGGTGAATAAAAATGTTTGTACCGACGAATGTTTGAACATTGGTCGTTGCAAACATTTTTTCGTCGTTGCAAACATTTTTTCGTCGATGCAAACATTTTTCGTCGTTGCAAACATTTTTCGTCGTTGCAAACATTTTTCGTCGTTGCAAACATTTTTTCGTCGTTGCAAACATTTTTTTAGTCGGTGAAAAATAGATAGCTTTGAAGCATGAACTATTTTTCACCGACTTCCAAAATCAGGAGGTTATCATTTCGTCTGAATGTTTTTTTTTGTGTGTGCATGTTCAGAGATATCTTCGTACGAACCGATTTGAATGATTCTTTTTTTATTTGTCTATCCCGTGATGGTCCTGTTTAGACCTGATGCTAGATCGGAGATAAATAATGGGACTATACAATAATAGTCAGTAAAACTGCTGTAATTGCTGCATTGGTTTTGTTTTTTTTTTGTTTGCACAATTCCTTAACACAAAATCATGCCTGTATGCTTAGAAGAGGTATAATACGATTTCGCCAGTTACGTTGAAGTTCCATGTTATTGGGGATAAGCCATTAAATTCAGACTCCGTGACTGAGAAATTCCTGTTGAAAAAAAAAACAGATAACACTTTCCGCCACCTAGGAACCAAATCCAGAACCTAATACTTACTTAGCAGTAGTGCGTGCAGTTATCATAAGCTATATGAGCAGCAAATAACTTTTTTTTTTCGGATGGGAAATCGTCAAATGACTCCTCCCGCTCTGGGCGGAGCGGGAGGGAGTGTCAGACTTTTACTAAAACCCACCCATGTTCCTTCATCGCCCTTTGTGTTCCGGGGCCACGGTATCTCTTTCGAACAGTCCCGCAACCCAGCAGCAAATAACTAACGTCATATTTCAAAAAGCCCGCTTTATTACTAACGCCGAGCCTAACAAGCAGACCATAACAAAACATAATTTGGACCTGACAATCACAGACAACAAATTGGTTCGCTATTTCTCTGACTTAAGCTTTTGAGTATGAATGAGATAGTAGAGCTCCGAATATATCATTTTAGTAACATTGCATTGGTTTTTTGGACTGCCTTGGTGGTTTAGTGGCCGCAAGAGCGACTGCTGAGCATGAAGTTCTGGGTTCGATTCCCGGGTCGGGCAAAATGTTATTGGGTTCTTCCATCAGGAATCGATACAGAATTGGTATCGATTCAAGATATCGCACCGTACTTATTATTCCCGCAAAGAGTCTTAACAAAAAACCGAGATATAGTTCTATATGCACTTGTCTATACACATAAAACTTATAAATAACTACTCAAATTCTAAATTGTAGTGTCTTTCAACAAGCGTCCTCACCGGTACGACACGATCTATTCATTTCGATACCGGTACTTTTGTATTGATCCAAGTATGTTATATCGTACTCGTTAGTCATCATTCTTCTGCCCTTATCCCAATTTTTTGGGGTCAGTTCTGCTTCTTCCCTTCTATTCTTCTTCTATATTACTCGTTATCTCAGCAGTTACCTCTTTTCTACCCATATCATCCTTCACACAGTCCATCCCTCGTTTCTTTGGTCTTCCTCTACTCTTATAGTCATCCACATTCATATTCTAAGATTTCCTCACGACATTTTCTTCATTCCTCCGCATCACTTGTCCATACCACGACCACCAATTACCACACAACTTTTCAGTGACGGGCGACACTTTCAGACTTCCTCTTATATACTCATTCTTTATTTTATCCATTCACGCCTTAGTTCTCATCGCCTTATACTTTACCTTATACCGGCCTATTACTGTCCCACTGCTGGGCAAAGGCCTCTTCCCATACAGAGAAGGCACGACCATTGATCACCACGCTTGCTCAAGACGGGTTGGTGATTTCAGAATTATATTAATTATAAGTCCAGGTTTACTCACGATGTTTTCCTTCACCGATGTCTGTGATGTCAAAGATAAATTTAGAAAGTAAATATGAATTGAAAAAGTCACATTGGTACTTGCCCAGATTTGAACCCGCAACTTCTGTTCTCATCTCAGCCTTTCATTCATTCCAGTTTTTGTGGTTCAACATTCTGATCTATACAAGACAGCAGGTTTAACCATTGAGTTTACGGGGTTTACGGGAGACGCATATTGTTTCCGAGGCCATTTCATCCAGCCAATGTTAAATCTATGTTTGACATACTCCTTGGTATTGATTCAAAATATCGAAGTATCGCATTATTTTGTATCGATACTGTAAAGTATCAGATAGAAACATACATCACTACCAACATAATACATATTACATAATTATGAATACGCCTCAAACTTCCAAAGCCTTTAATGTAGACTCACTCATATCATTTCTGAAGTTTGTTTTTTAACTTTATTCATTTTTAAACGCCCGAGCGACTCCGGGGCGGGTCCATGTCAGAAATCTCCAAACTTCGTTACTTGCTTAATTAAATTAAACAGGAAATGAGTTCTTTTCTAAACGTGGGTTTTGTTAATTAATTATTTTTCCGGGTAGTCGACGTCTTTTTGGATCTACTTTTATTGTATTTCGTTTAAAGAATTCTAAGTAAGAATCATTACACCACGCCTGTTATCCCCGAACAGTTAGGCAGATACCGATATATCGCAGTGTTGTTAATGTTTAAGTGCCATGTAAAAGAATCAGACTCCGTGGCTGCTACTAAAAAATCCTGATCGAAAAACCCAATAGCACTTTACCTGGGAATTTAACCCAGAACCTCATGCTTAGCGGGGGTGCTTGCGACCACCAGACCAACAAGCAGAAGAATGAATGATTTTTTGCATTTGTATAAATACAAGGTGAGTTTTGCATCCTAGTCAAAATTTAGGAGCTTGTCACAAAAGACATAAATAATCAATTTAAATTACAATACCTGGTCAATAATTAATAAAGCTGCTATTTTAAATTTTGACAGTATTTCAGAACAACACAAAAAAATAAACAGAATCACCCATCGCGCGACATATCGCAGTGTACCTTTATTTGTTGTGTGTGAAGGCGCGGTTTTAGGGCTAGTAACAGACGGGCTGCGATTAAATACGGGTGATTTACAAGTGTAAATCACCCGTATTTACCGTCTGTTTTTTTCTTAGGAATTTAAGAATTTTTAAATTAAAAAAAAATAATTTTTAAAAATTTAATTAAGAAAGAAAAAATAAAACCTACCCATTTTATCATTGATTCGGGTCGGGAATCATTAGGACGGGAGGCATAGATACCTCCTTGAATGTTACCAGGATGCAAAGCGACACCTTGTATAACTATGCTCACTTCGCTGACAATGCGCGCTAAGTGGCATTAATTTGACACAAGCCTAACAGCTTGTTTTCCCCTTATAAATTAATATAATAATAATAATATCGCTGAACATAACACACAGCGCCATCTAGTGCCACACCAAGCAACGAGGCTTGTGTCATGGACACCAGTTAGTTGGTATACTACATAGATACTTTTTGTTTTTAAATACATACTTATTATACATATAAACATCCATGACTCGAAAACAAATGTTCATGCTCAGCACACAAACATTTGTTCCTACCGGGATTCGAACCCGGGACCGTAAGAACGTAAGGCAACCTCACAACCGCTGCGCCATTCGGGTCGTCAATTTACCACTCTTTATGTTCATGTTACGGTTTCTAAACAGTCTGCATGCCTTATGGGGTTACCGTATCGTTGGCCCCCAGGCACGGCTCTGGGGCTCTATATTCATGAATCATACTCCAAAGCCAAAAATTACAGTTCCACTTCCAATCTTGTCACCGTATTTGCATCTCAAGGGCCGTAGGATCGATTCCCGGGTGAATACAAAGTGGTTTCCGTATTCGGATGCATTGCCTTTGCTACTCTATGAGGCTTTTCTGCATCTGTCTGAGGCTTTATTTTCGTCCCATTTGGAATCTTTTGTTCTATGCATGGGCTTTGAATCGCAAGTATGTACTGATTGGTTTCTTGGACTGAAGTAGCGTTTGATTTGTTTTGAAGATTCTACAAAGGAAGGATTTATTGATTTATTCCTGCGTAAATGTCGTGAGGAACGTTTTGTGTATGAATGTAGATGACTATAAGAATAGAGGAAGATCAAATAAATGATGGATAGACTGTGTGAAGGATGATATGGCACGAAAGGATGAAAAGTGTTTCATAGAAGAAAAGTGTTTCAAGAGATGACGATTAATACAGAAGTATAGGAGAAGAAGACATGCTGCGCCGCCCTGCAGAAGAATGCTGATATTGACGAATTCCTGTAACCAGTAGGCTTAGCCAAGTTGACAATCTACAATCGTAACGCTAATAGTAGTAGTGGTCGAAACAAACGAATAGAAACTTTTAAGTTCAGTCAAAACTGTAGGGTAAAACCAGGAGAGATGGACCACATTTTTTCCAACTTTAATAATTTTTTTATTGCTTAATAACTAACATACAATTTAGTGTCATACTAACGAACTATTAATAATCTACATGTTTTTATTTTAATATGGCACGATTATAGCTTATTTAAGGAAATAATTGAAATATTAAAAAAGTACCCCCGGTCCATCTCTCCCATACTATACGGGTGAGTCGGACCACCCAGTAAGGAGAGATGGTCCTAACAAAACTAATCATAAACGAAATTAACAAGTAAGATAAACAATTAAATGAAAGGAAAATCTTCACTTTGTCACCGTATTTCCGCATCGGTCGCACATATTGGAATAATTGGTGCAGCCTTCATGGGACCAGCTTTCACAAATAATGCACAGCAGCCAATCATCTTTATTCAGGGTTTCCTCATAGTCTTCACCACAGCCTGCACATTCGTTGTCATCCCATTGAAACGCATCAGTTAATGCACTTTTTGTCCATTCCCCTCTACATACTGCACTTTTCCTCTTATATGTTAAAGGCATATTACCTACAAAAGAGAGACTAATTCATTAAAAATATAAAGATTCAAAAATAAGTAGCAATTAATAATCAAAAACCACTTAAAATTTACAAAAAAAAAAAATTGGTTGTTTGTAAAGTAGGTTTACGATCGAGATGTTTACGTGATAACGTCTTATTGGTGATATAAGTTTTTGGGAAGTAAGGAATTAATGAAGATAACAATTTTCAACGAAAACTTAACCGCACGAGAAAATCTCCATTCGTTTGTATGCCGCTAGAGTGAGAGAGACGGAAGATCGGTCCACTCACTCGAACGCTATGCCAGCCTCCGCTCGTGAGGATTCCGCGTGACAAGTTTCACGGAATGACTGGCAGCGCTAGAGATGAGACGGGAGATCGGTCCGTCTCTCTCTCGTTATACCTGCGATCGCGCTCGTGAGGTTTTGGTGTGACACAAGTTTCTGAACATGTCACCCGACTAAAACGATTTTAAAGACGTTATCACGTCAAAAAATCACATGGTCATCACATGGTCTATCTCTCCTAAATTGAGTTTAGAGACGGACCACTTTCTCATATTGAAAGCACAATAAATAAACAAAAAAATTGAGGTTATTTTATCATTTCATGAACATACTAACACAGAAACATGAAATCTTATTCTACAAATACAATATCTTATACATGCCTTCGTTTTTAAATCACCTATTACAAAAAAATCACGGTCCCGAAACCTTTTAATTCGTATTTTATTAATTTTACAAACAAAAATCTAACGGGCTCGCTTTCTACACGGAGCAAACAGGTTGACAAGTGCTCGTTAGTACTGTCAGCTTAAATAAATTTAATAGTTTGGTAGAAATTAGGATGGTCCGTCTCACCCGCTGGTCCATCTCTCCTGGTTTTACCCTAAGTTGGCTACGATTTATATGGGATGTAGCGATCACGATTGTAGAAACGAATACATTTCATTCAACCATCTTAACCGATGTAAACTTGTCTACGAAGTTTTTATTTGCTTGTTTTGACCACTTGACTTAACGTTTACGATTGTAGAAAGAGAATAGATACGAATCGTTTGTAACTAGATACGAATCGTTTGTAACTTGGCTAGGCCTGCAGCAACACCGGAATGAAATCTTTTGAAAATAAGGCAAGTTTTTTGAAGAAGTTGTTTCAAAATGAAGAAATAATTAGGGCTTCAACCAGGCCGGATATATACCCGCACAAAAAATATTGCCAGAACGTAGGTAATGAGCGAAAGTGACGAAATACAAAAATAAAATATTAATAACAACAATCGTCTTCAATAATACTAACTACTTACAAATAACGCTAATGGGTACACATACATACATAAAATGCACTTTTGGTTTGATATCAAGACCTGAATTTTAAATTTTGACTGTTCATTGAAAACTAACCCTGAGCCATTATCTTTATTTACGTTTTTACTAATATTATAAAGACGAAGTTTGTAAGTTTGTATGTAGGGGTAATTTTTGAAACTGTCGATCCAATTCCAAAAAATCTTTCACTACCGGGAAGCAACACTATCCCCGAGCGTCATAGGCTACATTTAAAACGTCCCCGCGTGTTATTTTCCGTACATAACCGGAGCGAAGCCGCGACCAAAAACTAGATATGAATAAATCAATAAATCTCCGAGTTATAAGCTATCTTGTTTGCTGACTATTTATTTGTTCAAATAAATTATGTTCACGGCAAGAATGACAGGAAAATACGGAAGCAGACGATAGGTTTAGGAATAATACGGGTCTATGTTATGTACGTGGCCGTTGTGGACCAAAAGCTCCTGCATTAGGAAAGTAAGATGTCCTACCAGATTCTAGACGTATACTGCTACAATATCTCTTCTGCGCTGTGCTGTGGGCTCCCCATAGCACAGCATTCATGCTGAGTGGTTTAACCTGTTCGTCGCAACCACGACGTGCAACTTTTTTTTTTATCATTATTTTTTGTTTTTGTCTGTTCTGTGTTGCAAATTTTATTATAATGTAGTTCTGTTGTATTCTTAATGTTTGTGTTTGTCTAAATATTTTGTATGTTGTATGTTTACTGTTTATTTTCTTTATATTGTATGCACGTCATGTCCTTGCGACGAATAAATATTTTTTCTTTCTTTCTTTCTTTCTTCATCACCGACAGCCAGCATCAAAATTGTCGTCTGCCCATCTTTCCGCATGGCGACAGTATAAAAAATTGCAAATCTATTTAGTCCGTCAGTTAGAGTATTGGAAATTAATGGATACGAATTTTTTGTTTTTGTAAATCAATGATAATGACAAAGATAAAACGCATCAAACTTTCGCGTCAGAACTAGCTAAAAATTATACCATGGCGTGACGTATTGAGAATTTTAAAAGCGTAGTTTCTTCGTCAATTTTGGTTTACGTAACAAAAGAAAAAACACGGGTCAAATATTTTTTGATAATCTAAGTGACGGACTAATTAGATTTTTTTTGTCGTCTCGCCTATTACTTCTCTTTCCAGTCCTTGAACGCCACTCGTTAACAACTTTGCTCCAGCCATTACCCTGCCATGCTAGGCGCCCTGACCAACTCCATTTGAGTTCCATAACGCGATTTCCAATATCGTACCTTCGTTTTCGGAATTCGACGTTTGGAACTCGGTCTACTATATAGTTTTATGCCGAGCATGGAGTTTCCATGGGTTTCTGTGCAACTCGCAGCCTGTATACAACCTCCTGTGTGAGCGTCCACGTTTCAGCACCTTACGTCATGGTGAGCAGAACACACTGATTATAGAGGCGGGTGTCTGAAGACCTCACACTGCCACTACCTGTGCAGTGTGTGGCTGATTTCAGAATGCCGTCCAATAGGCTTGTGTCCTGAAAAAATCTAAAACGTCCGTCAGATAGATCATCAAAAAATATTTGACACGTATTTTTTCTTTTGTTACGTAAACCAAAATTGCCGTGCTATAATTTATAGTGCGTTGTGATGTCACGAGCCGACTCCCGAGTTTTGATGCGTTTTATCTTTGTCAATATTCATTAATTTACAAAAACAAAACATACGCGTCCATTATTTTCCAATACTCTAACTGACGGACTAAATAGATTTGCAATTTATTGATGGTGGAAACTAGCCTATTCACTGCTTGCTAAGAGAAAGAATACGACCAAGATTCGTTCAAGTTCAAGAGTCATTCAACTCCGAACTTTCATTTCCGGTTTGGACTGTGAATTGCTAGTGCTACAGATGGTTGCCATAATCTTCGTATTGACCAAATTCATCCTAAATTCCATAAAGAAACATATCACTGGAGATCATGGAAGCTTTCAGCAAAAAGCACAGTCATCTACAAATCTTAAGTGACACAGGTATGCGTTACTTTCAACATCGCAATAGTTCCAATCTAACATTTTTATAATGTCTTCAGGGACTGCTCTGCTCTTGCACCGAATCGGGCGGGAGGAGACGTCCGGGTGTTTCCATTGTGAGGATCGACCAGAGGACACGGTGGAGCACACTGTGGAGGTGTGCCCAGCCTGGGCGGAGCACCGCCGTGGCGGCGGCGGCGACCTCTCGCTCCCAGCCCTGGTTCCTGCCATGGTCCGGAGCAAGACAGAATGGGACGCCGTCACCTCCTTCTGCGAAGCAGTCATGGTAGCGAAGGAGGTGGCGGAACGTGAGAGGGAGAGATCCTCACGTCCTGGCCGCCGCGGGAGACGCCCCGTGCGTCGGGGGCCACGTGGTGGCTTCCGGCCACTGTAGGCGCGGGCCTGTGGACGGGGAGCTATGGGCTAGCTCGCCGTCCGTACGTCTCATGACGACAGGCCGTGTCGACGGCGCGTTCGTGTTCCACGCGCGCCTCAAAGAGAGTCAGCAATAGGGAAGGGGCCCGCAAGGGCCGAAGCCAGCCGGGGCAGCGGGACTATTTGAAAGAGATACCGTGGCCCCGGAACACAAAGGGCGATGATTCCTTCATCGTCCTTTGTGTTCCGGGGCCACGTGGCCACATGGATGGGTTTTAGTGAGTAAAAGTCTGACACTCCCTCCTGCTCCGCCCAGAGCGGGAGGAGTAATTTGATGATTTCCCATCCGAAAAAAAAAAAAAAAGGGACTGCTCTGCTGTGAAAAGTTACGGTGAACTTATGTCGCCCTGTCTCACTCCCCGCTGGAACGTTACGGCTCCAAAGACGACTCCCTATATTTTCTAAGCCCCAGTATATCCAACGATTTTGTATTTATTCGGCAGATTTGAGAGGTGGGCTAGGGAGAATTTATCGTACAACTTATTAGGTCACACGTGGTGTGTTTATCGTGTGTGTTAGCGAACAGGTCAAGTGTGATTTATGAGCTTTTGTTGTGCTGCTCCTACTTGGCATATGTACTGTTACCAAGCTTTGCTCGTTGGTTACTTTATTAAGGAATTTGGTAGAAGTGTTTTAGAATATTTGAATGTAAGTTTTTGATTACTTAGAAGTATTTCGTGACTGCCTCGTTGGTCTCGTGGTTGCAACCGCGACTGCTGAGCAAAAGGTCCGGGGTTTGATTCCGGGGTCAGCCAAAGTGCTATTGGGTTATCCATCAGGAATTTCTCAGTATCAGCCACGGAGTCTTGATTTGTGCCCGGTTGATGGCAATAGGTTCGCCCTCAATTACATGGAACTTAAACATAACTGCCAAAATGTGGACCGTGTACTATTGAGGGTGCACCTCTGGCTTATCCTTCGTAGATTACAGGCGTGATGTTATTTATTTGATTCATGGTATATATTTTGGTTTCATCCAAGCAGTTATGCATCCGAATTAGTTGAATAGTAATACATAATTACCATTGTATTGGTTTCCTTTCACTTTGAAAATGTAATGCTTAGGGTGTGGTACAATCGCGGGCCTGTGGACGGGGAGCTATGGGCTAGCTCGCCGTCCGTCCGTCTCATGACGACAGGCCGTGTCGACGGCGCGTTCGTGTTCCACGCGCGCCTCAAAGAGAGTCAGCAATAGGGAAGGGGTCCGCAAGGGCCGAAGCCTGCCGGGGCTGCGGGACTATTCGAAAGAGATACCGTGGCCCCGGAACACAAAGGGCGATGAAGGAACATGGATGGGTTTTAGTCAGTAAAAGCCTGACACTCCCTCCTGCTCCGCCCAGAGCGGGAGGAGTCATTTGAATCTTAGCATTTGGTTTATGTAATACACTGGCCTGCAAAACTAAGTACTACACTTTTAAAATGTATTTATTTTCAAAACTATAGAAGTTAGAGATTTAAAATAAAAAAAACGTTTTATAGCAACTTTTATCAGCTTTCTTTGAAGTTTTTATGTACAAAATTAAACTCTTTTTCGAGTCCTTTTTGTTTCGAAAGTCTTTCTTGTGTACCTATAAAGTTAATGCTATTTTAAAAGTTTGATACTTAGTTTTGCAGGCCAGTGTATTTTAGGGTTTCATCCAAGTAAATAAGGTAGTTGAATTACACCATCCTTCTCTTGCCCATAACACAATTTATTTAGGGTCGGCGCAGCATGTCTTATAAGGTACGGTTAAATTATCTACCTACTGATAAAATGGTAACTATGAAAATACTACTGTTCTATGAAAATATAACTAACTAGCTGTTGCCCGCGGCTTCGCCCGCGTGGAGTTGGATAATTGGATGAAAAGTATTCTACTCGTATGTGTTAATCGACGTTATATAATACCTGTGTACAAAAATTAAATTTACCCTCTCAGGGGTTGAATTTTGGAAAACGCTGAAATACGTAGCTCATTATTTTTGCCGCACTCAATTCATACGAAATTTCATGCAAATATGTCCAAGGAATAAAAAGTTTCATAAAAACTTTTGTGTTCTAATACACCCCCTTGGGGGTTACATTTCGAAAAATCCTTCCTTAGTGATGGATGCCTACGTCATAAGAGGAATATGTGTGCGAAATTTTAAGATTTTAGCGCTAAAGGTTTGGCCTGTGCGTTGATACATCAGTCAATCACTTTTGCCTTTTATATATATAGATTCCATTTTCAAGGTACTTTAAAAATGCAATCAATAAAAAACAACATCATCACGCCAGTAATCCCCGAAGGGTTAGACAGAGGTATACCTAATAGTACACCCACATTTCGTCGGCTAAGTCCCATGTAATAGGGGGCGAGCCTATAGCCATCAAGCGTGCTCAAATCCAGACTCCGTGGCTGATCCTCTCAATACTAATTGCCCGACCCGGGAATGGAACCCAAGACTTCATGCTGAGCAGACCAACGAGGCAGTCAATAAAAAATAAAACAATCACAAATTATCCTGGTTGAGTAACAATGGTACAATTTTGATAAGCATACGTTCCGTTAATTTTCACATAGCAAGACGTGGTGGCAGCTGGTGGAGTAGAGCCCTCACTGAAGGGTTACTGAGATACGGTAGGAGAACACACACACCCACACCCACAGCCTGCAGTGTAGTGGGTGGAACAGAGCCGTAGCCAGGAATTTGGCTTGGGGGCGGGGGGAGGGATACTCTGAATAAACAAAGCAGATAGGGGGAAAATTCTAGTATTCCGCCTGAGATAGGTTGGTTTCTCTAAAGGGTGTAAAAAACCTCTTAACGAAGCCGAAAGGCACTTGTTTTTCCCGTCATTGCGTACATTTTTTTGTTCTACACCATACCTGGAAGCCTTCTAGTTACGGAGATATTGGGGTTCAAAGTTACAACTTTTATCAAGTCTTATTTTTAAATACAAGTTTTTAATGCAAGATTTTTAACTTTAAACACCTCCAAGACCCCCGTACTATTCAATCCATCCATCAGCTCAATGTTTTGAGTGCGTTACATTGAGTTCTACAACAAAACGTGATTTTTCACCCCAAAAATAAAGTCGTTTCCCAGCAATATTTTTTTCGTAAAGTTATTTAGTGTGATGTGCAGAATGCTTCGTTGACGACTTCGTGATGAGGTTGTTTACACCCTGTATAGTTTTCCGAGATTCGAGGGAGGGGGGGGGGGGGGTTGAGCTTGCAATCCCTGCTTATGGCCCTGGGTGGAACAGGGATGATGATGATTCAAAAATTAAAACAATAACTTATACTCACCTTACTATCTGAGCAATTTTAATTAATTATAATATTAATTAGCATCTTGAAATATCTAAGAATTTTATAGTTAAATATACAACTACCTTTAATTAATTCCATGTAGGTAGCTTATTAGAGGTTGTCTGGGTAAAATTAATTAAAGCTATAAGATCTCTTATTATTGGTAGACTTATTTGAAATACACATAACAGTCCCTACTGTTATGTGTATTTGAAATAAGTCTGTTAAAAAACAAACAGCTAATATGCCTGACGGAATTTCCCGTCGACAAAAATAACGAACTAAAAACTACTACGAACTTTCGTCCCCTGTTAATAAATACCCTTTACGGGGTTGAATTTCAAAAATCCCGATACCCAGGTCCATTCAAGTTCCGTACGTCAGTGAATAAATGAATTTAATGGGGGAAGCGCCAGGGTAGAAATTCTTAATTTCTTACGTTTTTTGCAATTTGCAGGTCAATGTCTGGTTTCATGTTGAACAAAACATGATTCGGACCGTAACACGTATGTATTTAGAGAATTGTAAATAATTACAATCATCAATACAACCCTCTAAGTTCATGTAATCCCATTGAATACCTTTTTCATGTCTTGAAGAGATCGTTTTCAGCGATAAGACCGCGTGGTCTTATCGCTTACCACTGTGTCACCCTTATTGATATAAAATGACAACTTTTGCTTATATAGCCGTATACCCTTGGAGGCCTTACACTCAAGGCACTCACAGAATAGTCCGGTAGTAAAAGCAAGCCTCATCGGTTGATCTGTGAGATGAAATAGCGCAAAAAAAAACATAACCCGTAATTTTAACGGTGCACATTAATAAAGAATCTTTCTATCTATCATTAACTTGACACGTGACAACCAAGAAAAGTTAACCATCTCAGCGAACTATCCCATCAATTACAAGGGATAGACGTGAAAATAACTACCGTATTGGATGCAGCCTCCATCCACCATGATAGATGTGTTTCCCAATATCGGACGCCTCGGCGCGGCCTAATGTTCGGACGATACGTCAAATTGTACAATAATGCCATGTTTTTGTATGTAACATCCGTTTAGGTGTAAGAAATGTATCGGGTTTGTTAGATCATAGTAAAGACGTTGTAAATGAGGTTTTGAAGACACTTAAGAGCTAATTTGGCAAGATACGGTGATAGCCGCTGGAGTAAAAGTTCTGACCAAATGGTGGCGAAATAAACCAAAGAAATCGAAGGATGATATTTATGGGACAAGCCCTCCACACTATCCTTAACCACTCCTGAAAGCTAGAATCAAAGTGCCGAGGCAGTGGAGCTCAAAGAGTCCCAGAATCACAACTTAACTGTCATAGATCCCGCAACAAAATTCTCGGGCAAAACTATAAATAATAATACTTCTCGAACATTTATTTAAATCGAAAGAGTCTTCTGTTGTTATATAGGCATTTGATTGTTTTATTCTTAAATTTGATATGAGATTAATCGCGATTTTTTTTTAGTATGACGGGCGCAATCTCCTCCGTGATGGATACAAGAAACTAAATCGCTAGCCTGTTTAAAAGGTGTGAACGGACCCTCCACGAAGCCGTCAAACAAGCATTCTGTACATCAAACTAAGTAACTCTACGCAAAAAATATTGCTAGGAAACAACTATTTTTGGTGTGAAAATCGTTTTACTGTAGGACTCTTTGTGACGTTCGTTATGTTCTTTTTACACCCATTTCCATATGGAAACCACATATTCATATTATAACCGTGACCATGATATTCATACCAGCCTATTACTGTCCCACTGTTGGGCAAAGGAAAACGGTAAAAATATGTACATATCTATCTACACTAATATTAGAAAGAGGAAAGATTTGTATTTTTGTGTGTATGTTTGTAATGAATAAACTCAAAAACTACTGCGCCGATTTCAAAAATTCTTTCACCATTAGAAAGCCACGTCTTTATTGAGTAACATAGGGTATATTTTATCCCCGTACTCCCACGGGAACGGGACCTACGCGGGTGAAACCGCGTGACGACCGCTAGTTATAGATTAAGAAAGAAAAAGTATTTATTAGTCCGCACAGGATAAAACACAAAAAAATGGTTGGATTAACAGTAAACAAGAATTTGTGTTATATACTACCACTAAAAAACTACTGCAAAATCACGCTCTAATTAAATTCGGGGCTTACAAGGTAAAATCGACTCCTCCTATTGTTGAAGTCGGTTAGAATGTAGCCTATGTTACCCGGGCCTTAATAACGAATCGATTGACACCTTATTCATCAAAATCGGATGAATAGTTTAGGAGCTACAGAGGAATATACGTAAATACAAAAATACATAGACTGCTAAAATTATAACCCTTCATTTGGCTTCGCCGTGGTCGGGTAAAAAAATTAATTATCTAAAAGTCAAAAGTCAACAAGAAAAAGAAAACAAACGAAATTGGTCTGGTAGACGTAGTTATACGGCCCCTCGTAGTAATACAGAGTGCGGCTTAAAATCACAAAACGTGAATAAAGTTTCATTGACACGACTCCAGTGGACTGTTCTATTTATCTTTGTGCGGTGGCCTATGTATGGGGCCATGTATTTGTTTTACAGAGTTCGCATGAGATGAGCTTGTTCTTGCGTACATGGTTACATGAATTTGGGGTTATACATGAAAATGTCGCTAGTTTTATAGGTGACTAGCTTTTGGCCGTGGCAACGCTCACGTTTTGGATGCGTGTTGAGAATTGAGAAAATATCCCACTCGAGGATAAAGTAACTTTCCTTTAGTCAAATAATTTTCTTAACCGCATTAGTAGTATTAGTGAGAGGGGAGCTCGATAACATCCGCTCGGGTTGATCTTCAGGTTCCGGCTGTCAATTGTAGATCTTTGACAGTCGTTATAGGTAGGCAGTGACACGAAAGTCTGAGAACCAGTCTTACCAAGGTGTATCGTATTACCCAGTAATAACTGGGTTGTGGAGGTCAGACAGGCAGTCGCTTCATGTAAAATGCTGGTTAGACTGGTTAGACTGGAAGCCGATCCTAACATAGCTGGGAAAAGGCTGGGCTGACGAAAATGATCAGTAGTTCCTAAGATTACCCATTATCATATGGACATTTTTGGCGCAGCCGTGAGGCACACAACACATACTATGTTTTCCTCCTTATTTTGTATCTATTTTATATTATTGTGTTTGTCGTGCTTTATTAACTGACGCCAAATTTTTTTTTTCTTTCTTTCTTACCCCCTCCATTGAAACTTACAAACATACAAACGTGACCTGTTTTTATTAAGTATAAGCATAAATATAACCTATTAAATATAACCTATTAAATAAAACCTATTAAATATAACCTATTAAATAAAACCTATTAAATATAACCTATTAAATATAACCTATTAAATATAACCTATTAAAGCTACCGCGATTGTTGCTTGATCATATAGGTAATGTTATTTTAACTGAGTTAGCTTTTACCCGCAGCTTCAGTCGCATGAATGTATAAATTAATCCCACGGTCATGTACTGATCAATCAGCCAATGCGCGCTGCGGTGTCCTATCCTGAATCAGGCCAGATGTCATTCAAATACGTTCAGTATTTAATGCGTGAACAGACCGACATAATATTAATTTGTAATAATTTGTATTTATTTTATTTAAAATAGCTGTTCTAAGTTGATCTGAATAAAGGCTATTATTATTTAAAATAGGTACATTAACATAATTTCAGCCTAAAGACGTCCACTGCTGGACATGGGCTTCCCCCAAGAGTCGCCACATTGACTGGTCCCATGCGTCTCAGATCCAGCGGATCCCCGCAACCTTCACCAGGTCATCGGTCCACCTAGTGGGTGGCCTTCCAACGCAACGTCTTCTGGTTCGCGGTCGCCACTCCAGGAACGTTTTGGTCTCATCGGCCATCCGTTTTGCGAGCAATGTGCCCGGCCCATTGCCACTTAAGTTTGGCAATTCGGGATAGTAATTTGTTGAAATTAGCGATATTCACTTGTTTTATTGATGTTTATTTGTTTTTGTAACATTCATTTTTTTTTCACATCAAAAATTCTCATTATATCCATTTTACTCATTTTTTTTGATCTAATGAGAAAATCAATTCTCACTATATCCATCATGGATCTGGCCAACGGATCTTCTGAGAATGATCGGCATTTTCATCCAGCGTAAACAGGTGTTTTATAATTTACAATAGTACCCAATCCTTATATTGTTGTAAAAACAGGAAAACATGACGTTCAAGCAACGTGAAAAATGGTATCAAGACATTTTGTTGACACATCCGCAAAAATTCTGTAAGTAACACATTTTTTTACAAATTGCCCACATACCAGTAAATACGGTCACAGAAAAGGACATTTCTATTTTCCGAACAAATCCACCTGTCAAGGGCTAAACAAGAATGATGGTCACCCTTGCCCTCTCATTTGTCCGAACAATTTGCACACAGTTTTTTGCCACCCTAGTGTACCGGTTTAGAACTTCCATGAATTTGATTGAGTTGACTTGAAAATAATATTAAGTATATTTTTTTATTTTAAAATCTATTTACAGATTTTTGCAACTGAGCAATGGGAATTACAAGTTAACTCGATGATGGAAGCCGTGAACGCTAGAACAAGACTATGTTTGTTTTTAAGGAGGCGCCAGGGTAGCCCGCGAAATTCTTCCTACGTTTCTTGCAATTTGCCGGTCAGTATAAAAATAAACAGAGCAGCGGTGGCCCAGTGGTGGCGGCCCCGACTTACGAACAGTAAGTCGTGGGTTCGAACCCAGACAGGCGCATTACTCTGTGTAATTTATTTCATCACCACTGCTCTCAAAACGGTGAAGGAAAACATCGTGAAGAAACCGGCATGACCTAGAATCAACAATTCGAAGACATCGACCAATCCGCACTGGGCCCGCGTGGTGGATTATAACACATTCCCTCTCATTGAGAGGAGGCCTGTGTCTCAGCAGTGGGAACATTATAGGCTGATGATGATGATGATGATAAAAATATAAATAAAAATTTTCTCATAATAAAATTCTTAAAATGGTCACAGACGCACTTAACATTATGAATTGTCACTTTGTGACCATTTTATGAATATTAACGTAATTCATATCCTATTTTGGTTCTGCTATATATCGGTCTTTTTGGGCCCCCAGGATATATTATGTTGAAAAAAATATGATTTGCGGCCGTAATACACATGAACTTAGAGAATTATAATAATTCATAAAAACCGCAATGCCTACATAATTTAATCCAATTGAATGACTTTTTGATGAAATAGTCATACAATCGGATTAAATGTACTTATAGGGATTTTATTGATGATTTGTAAAGTCATATGTGTTACTCCTCCGATCATTATTTGGTAACTTACAACCTAGCACTAACCTGCTAATTGCAAACAAAAAGGTAAGGGCTATTCCGGCGTTTCCCCTTAAAGAATCCCATCAATATGATTGTATAAGTTTCTAAACTTTTATATAGTTGGTGCCAGTTAAGATCGCAAAAGCGGTCATTGACCCACCCACATTTATTAAAGTTCTTAACTTTGAAATCCAAAAATAAGCCTGTTCAAGTCTTGAATCGTCATCTATCGTGATCTTCAACATTTTTTCTAATGAAAAACGATACATTCATTTGTTTTGTTTCGTAGGAAGAGATATTAGGGAAAGGGCAATGACCGCTATTGTGATCTTAACTGGCACCATCTATAAATTTTATTCATCTTAAAATATAAATGGTATTTAGTCTTAAAAAAATATTTGTGTCATTAGATTAGAACACATTATAGAATTAAAATTTAATTTAATTTATTTTTAATCAAGTACGTAAAGCGACTTGAAATTATTTCACTCTGGCTTTTGCCCGCGAATCCAGGTTATAAACTATCTGTTTGCCAAATTTCAAAGAGTAAAAAAACATCCATACAAACTTTCGCATTTCTAATATTAGTAGGATTTTTTTCTTAAGTGTTATGAAAAGAAGTTCATTGTAGTTTGTCACCCTACTGTGCGGTCCGTCTAGTCTAATCCTTTCAGAAAATTTGATGGAACCGCGAAAACATAATCATCTTTCTGAGATAATTTCACTTTCATCTTTTATCAAGCAAATCGCCTTAGCTTTTTTGTAATTTAGAATCTGAAATTTAATTTAATGCCTTACAGTCCTAATGGGATTGCAAAATTTCATTCATTAGTATCTTTTCTTGTAATTTTAACCAGATTTGTTTAAATGGTTGCGGAAAGTATCCGTGTCTGCTAAACACTAAATTTTCGAGTGTCATCCTGAACTTCGACAATTAATTATTTCGACACGGTCTCAATTTCGAATAACAATAGTTCGACTACTCATTCCTTCGACAGAACATACTTCGACAACGCACACCTTCGAAATACACTACTTCGACAGATCTCTACCTCGATATGCACTTGTTCGGCGGATTCCTATTTCGACAGAACATACCTTCGACATAATCGCTCTGAAATTTTTACTAAATCATTTAACTGGAGCAACAAGTCTGTGACAATAATAATAATTTGAATTGCTGCAAAAACATTTGTTACTGAAAAATTACATTGATACAATTTCGTTCCTAAAGGGAATAAGTATACGTTACTCAAATGTCTAATAAATAATCAAGAAGACTTCTGTACCTAAAACCATAAAGCGAAATTCAATTATTATTGTCATATTTCAGAGCGGTATTATGTCCAAGGTATGTTCTGTCGAAATAGGAATCCGCCGAACAAGTGCATATCGAAGTAGAGATCTGTCGAAGCAGTGTATTTCGAAGGTGTGCGTTGTCGAAGTATGTTCTGTCGAAGCAATGGGTAGTCGAACTATTGTTATTCGAAATTGAGACCGTGTCGAAATAATTAACTGTCGAAGTTCAGGATGACACTCCAAATTTTCAGGTAGTATCTACATTGTTAACAAAATTACGAATCATCATCATTTTACTACAGTGATGGGTTCGGCTTCCAGTCTTACCGGATGCAGCTGAATACCAGTATTTTACATTGAGCCATTGAGCATTGCCTATCTGACCTCCACAACCCAGTTGGTACCGTTTACAATAATACGATTCATATTAAAATCAATTCTATAGCCTTTGTTCTAAAGTTTGAAGTTTAAAACTACCATATAATGGCCTAATTAAAATAAATGGTTTGATTTTAAGAAAAATGTTCGAACCCCGACCAACATAAATCCTTTGGAATGAAGGGAGCGAACGGCTGCAATCGGATGCAACCAATTCGCAAACTGACTGACTAAAAACAAACGCAACGACTGACGGCTACATAATACTTCCGTTTACATATTTTGGGATCTTTGTATTCTTGTCATATTTTAAGTTCGCTTTTTATGCAGTCGGGTTTTTAATTTTACTTTTTATTGACGTATTAATCATTTACACGAATACAACGAGGGCACAAAGAATCCCACATCATAGAAACATAAACACGCATGAAAAGCATAACCCTTAAAACAATCTCGCAGTCGGGTAAAAGACAACATTAAAACACTATCTTTAAACATAAACTTCAAGTAAGTACCCTCTTAATGAAATTCCTGTCGTAACTTTTAAAAACAATCAGCTTAAAAGATATCTATAAATTAAACCTTTTTTTGCTTGCACTGCAAGAGAATGTCTTAGGAGTAATCCGGCCTATAAATATCGGAGTAAACCGAAGTCCGGCTTAACAAAGGACTGAGCAACTTCGTAAAACATTACTTAAGTCTTCAAGTTTTCTAGTTACGACAAAGCCTTTTATAGAGAAAAGAATGTACTTATTGAAACTACGGATATAAGATAGATAAAAAGAACTTAAATATATAAATCTATGTTATGTTGCAGGCCAGTGAGTACACTGGCCTGCAACTAACAAAAACTAAGTATCACACTTTTAAATTTGCAATCACTTTTTAAGTACACAAGAAATATACTTTGGAAACAAAAAGGACTCGAAAAAGAGTTTGATTTTGTCTATAGTTTCAAAGAAAGCTGATACAAATTGCTATAAAACGTTTTTTATTTTAAATCTCTAACTTCTATAGATTAGCAAAATATAGAAGTTTCAAAAGTGTAGTACTTAGTTTTGCAGGCCAGTGTATTTTAGTTACACTTGTATCCAACCCTCCGCGGAAAACAGGCTATGAAATAATTATTTGGTAATACTCAACATTCATGTAACCGACCTAGCCCTAAGAATTGCCAAACATAAGTGGCAGTGGGCAGGGCACAGAACGGATGGCCGCTGGGGCCGAAAAGTTCTGGAGTGGCGCCCGTGAACCGGAAGACGTTGCGTTGGAAGGCCTCCCACTAGGTGGACCGACGATCTGGTGAAGGTTGCGGGGATCCGCTGGATGCGAGTCGCACGGGACCGGTCAATGTGGCGACACTTGGGGGAGGCCTATGTCCAGCAGTGAACGTCTTTCGGCTGAAATTATGTTAATAACACATACCTCGTACTGTTGGTGTACCTATTTTAAATAAATAAATACAAATGATACAAATTAATATTGTGTCGGTCTATTCACGCATTAAATACTGAACGGATTTGAATGACTATGACATTTGGCCTGATTTAGGATAGGACACCGCATCGCATTGGCAGTTTATTCAGTACATGTATCGTGGGTCTTTCGGCTGAAATGATGAATGAATTATGCCATATTAGGAACGTAGGTACACCTCTGCCCAACCCTTCAGGGATTACAGGCATGATTTTATGTTATTTCTCAGACAAGCATTTATTGAAGTATGAAACTATCTTTTAAACGAACGAAGGCAAACATTCAATTAAAATCGTATTTAATTGAATTTAACAGTGATGATAAAAACTGATTCGAGATCTTCATTTTTAATGTATATTTACAAGCATTAAGACAAAATATATCAGAAAAGAATAACAAACTTTCATATACACGCAGTATTTAAATCGGCAGGTATTTCAAAAGCCACAATATAATGCGCCGCTATAAACAATACCATGGTTGAACAATGGTGAATTTTGTTAATTTGACAACCCGAGCAGTACAATGTAGCAGACCGAACAATGATTTTAGGTAACATGCCTTTGGGCTCGACCTGTCGAGAGCGATAATTATAGCTAGTTATAACATAGGTAATTGGAGCTTATTTGAAACGGGTAATGTTGGCATCTGTTTTTAAAATGGCTGATCAGCAGGGCTATTACGTATCTTTCTGATATCCAGTGACTATCAAGCTTCGGTTGTACCCCGAACTTTGATAACAACCGTGAATGTCATAATTTTGGTATTACGTATCACGCTGAGTGGATATCACTTTAACGGTGACTAAGAGAGTCATACATAATACAAAACTAACCTTTAGACCGTTAATTGATGGACACTGAGCCCAGTTACTATCATTTCGAGCTGTCAACAGAGATACGTAATAGCCCTACTGAGGGCGTTTTCCCATAGCTACTTTTGCAACAGAACAGATTCAAACTAGCTTAGCGTCGATGCAAACATGCAACTATTTCTGACTGATTTGAGCAGAGGAAGTTTAATGGTGTATTTAAAGATATGAACTCCTGGGTTCAATTTCAGGCCGAGTTATGTGTTATTGGGTTTTTTCATTGGGATTTTTTCCATAGCTGCCACGGAGTCCAGTTATGGGCCCGGATCATGGCAATAGACTCTTATTTTACTTGGAACTATTACATGAGACTTAATATACCTCTGCCTAACCCTTCAAGAATTACAGGCGTGATCCCCTTGATCTGTCCACGAAGTAGACACAATAGTTAAACAATGGTGTCTGGAACAAATCGGTCCTTTGACAGATCATGGTGAGAAATCTGACTGATTTTTAATTATTTGAGTTTAGTTGAGTGTAGCAAAATATGATGAGACCATTGACTAATTTTAAGACACTAATATAAATGCACCATATTCTGACAAATAAACTATTATGATTACGCTTAATTGCCATCATCTGCCTAGCCTTTTCCCAACAACAGGTAAACCACCTCATCACGAAGCCGTCAACCAAGCAATCTGTACATCAAACTAAGTAACTTTACGCAAAAATAATTGCTGGGAAACGACTTTTTTTTTGGGGTAAAAATCTCATTTTATGGTAAAACTCAATGTAACGCACTCAAAACATTGTGCTGATGATTAAATAATACGGGAGTCGTGGTGGTGCTTAAAAAATCTTATATTAAAAACTTGTACCTATAAAAAAAAAACTAGTCAAACAGTTGAAACTTTGACCCCCAATATCTCCGTAACTAGAAGGTTCCCAGGTATGGTGTAGAACAAAAAAATGATCGCAAAGACGAGGAGAACAAGTGCCTTTCGGCTTCGTTAAGAGATTTTTTACACCCTTTATCAATAAGGATGTAAAAAACCTCTTAACGAAGCCGATTTAAATACTGGTATTCAGCTGCATCCGAATGCATGCAGATGAATACCAGTATTTTACATGGAGCGACTGCATATCTGACCTCCACAACCCAGTTAGTACTGCTGTGTTAGTGGTACGCTTAATTACCGTCAAACAAAAAGAAACTTATTTCCTACCTTAACTTCCACCGCCATGACAGATGTCATGGTTTGTGGGAGGACCCCTCGCTCCTAAATGAACCCCCTCTACCTCGACCCCTTACGTGTCACGTAAGTACGCGAGCGAACAATAAAGATTTTTCATAACGTGTCACATTCCGTGACGTGTGCTTAATAATTCGCTACCAGGTCTCGTAGTGGGTTCCTTGATGGCTCTGATGGATGAAGTACTCTTCATGTGAACACGTTGATGTGTGATTGGTTTCATTCTTAGGGTTCCGTACCCAAAGGGTAAAACGGGACCCTATTACTAAGACTTCGATGTCCGTCCGTCTGTCTGTCACCAGGCTGTATCTCATGAACCATGAAATAGGCATGACGACAGTATCAAAAAGTTGCAAATCTATTTAGTCCGTCATTTAGAGTATTGTAAATTAATGGACACATATTTTTTGTTTTTGTAAATCAATGAATATTGACAAAAGATAAAACGCATCAAAACTCGGGAGTGGGGGCTCGTGACGTCAGAACTAGCTAAAAATTATACCTAGGCGTGACGTATTGAGAATTTTAAAAGCGTCATAAATCTTCGTCAATTTTGGTTTACGTAACAAACGAAAAAACACGGGTCAAATATTTTTTGAAAATCTAACTGACGGACTAATTAGATTTTTTTGTCGTCTCGCCTATTTAGACAGTTGAAATTTTCACAGATGATGTATTTCTGTTGCCGCTTTAACAACAAATACTAAAAACAGAATAAAAAAAATATTTAAGGGGGGCTCCCATACAACAAACGTGTTTTTTTACGTGTTTTGTCTTGTGTTGTATAGAAAATGGTACGAAACCCTTCGTGCGCGAGTCCAACTCGCATTTCGCCGGTTTTTTGAGTTTTCAACATCCTGGATTTACAAGTCAAGAAAATTGATTGTGGGTTTTTGGCAGCCACTGAGTCTGGATTTGTGCCTAGTTGTTGGTAATAGGCTTGTCTCCTATTACAAGGGACTTAAACACAACTGGCGAAATGTGAGTGAACTATAAGGAACACCTCTGCTTAACTCTTGGGGGATTACAGGCGCGATATTATGTATGTATAAGTAGGCTGGGTCGGCTGAGTTGGGTGTCACCGGTTTAGGTTTGGTGGATTTCAGGGGGGGGTTTCCTATGACCGTTTTGGATTGCGTGGAAATCCAATGTATTTGTTAACTTGTAAATTCAAATCTAAGAAATATATAAAAAATCATAGATTTTTTCCTAGCAGTGCACCTTCAATTCAATTGAAGTATGTAGGTACTATAAAACTTCGGTGTGGATGACCGAAATAAACAATCTTCTTGAAAACTTCTTTAATATTTAAAAACACATTAAAGATTGGCGTCGTCATAATCGTTTTAGTTAGCTCACCATAATTCCCTTCTCGCCCCCACACATACTCTCTCATTCACTCATCGATGCGTTCACGCTCAATTACTTTTTTGAAATTTATTATTGTGCGTTCCGAATTAACATGCTACATTGATATTAAACCCAAGGCAAAAGTTGACTGGTAGATATACAAACTTGGGGCGTGAACTCTGTTTATGTATCTGTGCTGTACATGAACTTTAAATAAATAAACATAATCAATTTCCAGTTTATTAGTAAGTACCCCCTATTGGGCTGTAAATACGAAATCGACCGTCTATGAGTTAACTTTCCAACAGCCCCTTAAACTTATAATGATCTGTTAACGATAAAACCAGTTAACTTAGACCTTTCTTACGTTCAAGTTCTCATGTTATTTTAGGTTAATTTTCAGGATGGATTTGAACATGTAATAATACATGGTAGGTGAGGAGGAAGGGTAGGAGGGAGGGGGAGAAAAGCTCGGTAGGCAAAAAGCTCGTGACTTAATGATAACAGTCACACGGGTTCTTCAAGGTTAAGGTGAAAGCGTCATGGTAGCCCGCGAAATTCAAATTTTCTTACGTTTTTGCAATTTGCAGGACAAGCAACCCTCCAAGTTCATAAAGGTCTAGGAATGAATCTGACCTTGAAAAAGTAATTCCTATACCTTTATGAGCTTGGAGGGTTGTATTGATGATTTTGATGATTATAATTCTGTAACTACATACGTCTTACAGTCGCAAACCATATTTTAATCAACATACAACCTAGCACGGGCCTACAAATTGCAAAAAACGTAAGAAATTTTGAATTTCGCGGGCTACTCTGGAGCTTCCACCTTAAGCAGTGCTTGACAACGTGGTAGGTGGATTGGTAACCATGGTTTTCCCCGTGCCTCGGGAAGCACGATAAGCCGTAAGTCTGGCATTATGCTGAGCTGAGGCCCTATTGGCATCATTCGTTTTGTTTGTTTATTTACTTTGAATAATTATTAAGGTGTTTTTAATGCCAAGTAAACACAATTTTCTTTCCTTCTTCTTTCTAGTATCGAAATCGAATCGAAACGTTAGTGAATAGCTATGCAGGCCCCTTATTCACAACGCTTCGATTCGATTTTCGATTCGGAAAGTCGTATGTCTATCTTTTTTTGACATTACGAAATCGAGCGAGATAGACATACGACTTTCCGAATCCAAGCATTGTGAATAGCTATGCTGGAAGTATTAGCCCAGCTTTAAGTACAATATCTATGATTGAAAAGTGTGACTTGTAATAATAAGCCAACATCATCATCTATAGCCTTTTTTAGCTTCTAGTCTAAATACCAGCATTTTACATGGAGTCAATGAGAAATCATCAAAGAGAAGAAAAGAATGAGAAAGTCATATGTCTATCTGACATATGACTTTCCGAATCGAAAATCGAATCGAAGCGTTGTGAATAGCTATGCAGGTCCTGATATCTCTCCGGTCGTGGTGGATTGCCGTCCCATTGGACTATAAAAGTGAGTGAAGGGAGAGTACACCTGCGTCTGCGCACTATAATATATTCCGCACCGATGGGTTATCTTCGCTTAGATTGGACGCCAGACGGGACCAAAACAGTCAGGAAGACATTCATACCTACTGAGTACCTATGTATAGTGTGTATGTACCTAGGTACCATAATATTATGTATCTTTGTACCTCGACCTGGCAATCGTGTTTCACGCTAATGCACTAAGCTAGTACGCGAGGTACTTATCGGGTGTTACGTCGTCAGTACATCGGCGTAATGGGCTTAAGATGGTCGCTGACATACTGCATCGACCTTAATGGTGTTTAGTAAGTTATTGCTCGTTAATCTGCGGATTATTAAGCTGCACATATTGTTGCACATATTAAAATACATTTTATTAGTTCATACCATCAACTTCCATAGTGTGGGTTGCTAACTAAGAAATTTTATCCATGTATCTCGAAACTGAACTGGTTTAAATACGCACATGTACATGCCAATACACCACAGTACTATACAACACTATAACAACAGACTTTATTATCTGTTACTCGCGAATTAGATAACCCTATGGCTGCATCAATGAACAGAGTTCGTCAATTGTAGGGCAAACATATTTGAAAGGGCATTTTGTGACTGTGTATATCCGAAACACAAAATTCGACACCTCGCGGTACCTTTTGTGAATGAACATAGTTGTATATCTCTGTATGACGCATTTCTTGTTTGTAAAATAGAATGGGGAAAAATGCAATGGTATAATTTTCTGGGAGAAATAATATTATTAATATAAGCCTATATTGTCCCACTGCAGGGCAAAGGCCTCCCTTCCCTCCTTCCACATTTCGCGATCTAATGCGATTGTAGGCCAATCCTTTGCGAAAGAGTCTAGCTCATCCCGCCATCTCCTTCTGGGCCTGCCGCGTTGTCGTTTCTTGCTACTTGGTATCCACTGAGTGGTAATTTTTGCCCATTGCTCCTGCGACATGCGACAGACGTAACCAGCCCAGTTCCATTTCAACCTAGCAGCTGTAAGGCCAACATCAGCTATTTGGGTTTTGGAGAGAAGTATGGAGTTTCTGACGCGGTCCGTAAGTTTGACACCCAGTATACTTCGCTCCATAGCTCGTTGGCAGTCCCCAAGTGCGGACTTTTGACGATTTGTAAGTGACCACGTCTGCGCTCCATAGGTGAGGGTGGGGAGAATGAACATGTCCATAAGTTTTCGCTTAAGTGCGAGAGGGAGAGATCCCTTCATAAGATGTTTCATCGACCAATAACTGTAACTGGTCGAGAAATAATATACTATGCGAAAAAATTCGTAAACTTGATCTAGCAACCGCATGCGCTTGGGTACACTAAACTGCGCTGAACTATACGAAACCGAGTCAACTTACGCGTAGCTAAACTTGCTACGGTTATAACGCTACGTCATGCTTTCTTAGTAGCGCTACGCGATTCGAATGTCTACGCAATGCTACGCAGCGCTACGCTTGAATTTCATTAGAAAAAAAACCGCAAAGTAAGAGTTGGACTCGCGCACCGAGAATTCTGTATTAACTTGTAGTATTTGTTATTAAACTACAAATTTACGCTTTTCACTCTTTTTCCTTTACATGTGCTGTAAGACAAACTGAAAGACTGTTGCTTCTCGCCAAATTTCATGATTCTAGGTCAACGGGAAGTACCCTAAGTTTAGATTCCCTGGTGAAATCGAAAAATATACGACATAAACGGTCATATCTTTTGATAGCGTTGACTTACATGTTTGATTTTTTTCACTGCTCCAAGAGGTGGCAGACTTGAGTATTTAATATTAATTTCAGCTTGAGAAAAAAAGGTCTTCACAAACGGACAGACGGACTACAAACTGATCATAAAAGGGTTTCGTTTTTGCCGACTGAGGTATGGAACCCTAAAAATACTTGAAACGAAAACAAACATAATTGTTCAAACCGTAGATTTCTTGAGAGAATCCGCCTTGGATTGTAGGCATCGCTTGACGTGTTTTCGACGGTTAAACTGTCACATTCAAACTTTGATTATTATCCAATATAATGGAATATAATATAACAGGCCACTGCACAGTAACAACTGATCAATTGATTAATGAACGCCACAGATGCGCAGAACCGAACACTTTGCTAATTAGTTTTTAATGGCAGAAGTTTTGATTCGAGTCTCGTACCCACTCGTGTTGTCTCGTACTTACTCGTGTTATCGTATCATGCGTGTATCTTTGGTGAGAACAATACGCGTGGGTTGTGCTGTAGAACGACGAGTTTCTATGTTGCTAAGAAGTTTTGTGTGTATTATGTAGAAGTTGGCAACGCCTATAAAGTTTTCATTTTAAATAATGGTTAAAACAAATGACTGGCTCGCTGTCCAGTGGTCGCAAGCTGCTGTCGCCAATGAGATTTTACCAATAGAGACGTCATACTCATTATAAAGAAATAAAAACATGGCAATATTCGAACGCGTCGTTCGAACTGACAACACCGCACGCCATTATCTCGTGCTCTCTGTCACTCATATGCAACGCACTACTTGTCTCGTTCGTGTAGATGTCAAAGCGGCAACAGCGCGGCAGAGATTTTTGAAATTCATGATTTTGCGTTTTAAATAGACTAGACAGTACTAACAAATGAAAAGATACGTCCTTCTTGATTTTTACAGCAAGCCCAGTATAAGTATTGCGCGTTCTGAACACACAATTTGCCATATTTGTTTATTTTCATACACCAAACTCCCGCTTAAACGTCAGTTCGCGTTGCACAGGACGGACTGAGGTCACACAAGCTGACCAGCTTGTGTTTGCATTGCCGCGCTGACGTTGGTAAAACGTATCTACCTCAGTATTACATATAACATCATTGGCTGTCGCATGCTGAGCATAGGGATAATAGGTTCGGTATAGGCGTACCTAATAGTACCTACACCTATTTTTCGCTAAATTCGCTAGTTATGTTTAATTCCCATGTAATAGAGGGCAAGCTTAAAAAATAAAATAAAAATAGCTTTATTTTCCTTCTACAATTTTGTTGACTTAACTTATTAGTGTACAAATTTGGCTTATAAATAATGTTAGTAATAATGTTTCTTGATTTCTGTGTACCGTTATTTGATATATTATGTACAAGGACCGCTAGCAGTAGCGGTGAAAGCCTCCTCCATTCGTTCCCATGCTATTCTGTCTCTAGCTACTCTACTCCAAATTTTACCTACAATTTTTATAATATCGTCGCTCCATCTCATTTGTGGTCGACCTTGTCTGCGCTTTTTATTCAGTGGGTACCAGTTGGTGGTGATTTTCGTCCACCTTTCATCTGGTACTGTTTGGAAATGTCCAGCCCATTTCCATTTTAATCCAAGTACCTTTATGGCCACGTCCTTTGCCTTGGTTTTACTTCTAATTGTTCTGTTCTTTACTTTGTCTTTAAGTCTGTGGTTCATGTGGTTTCTATTCCTCTTTGTCACACTTTGCACCTTGAGAGGGCAAGCTTACTATGCACAAATTCGGACTCCGTGGCTGCTACCAAAAAAATCCTTATTTATAATTATAACAGGCTTGTGTCTTAAAAAAATCTAACTAGTCCGTCAGTTAGTTAATCAAAAAATACTTGACAAGTACTTTTTCTTTTGTTAAGTAAACCAAAATTGACGAAGATACGACGCTTTTAAAATTCTCAATACGTCATGCCGTGCTAGTTTTTAGTGCGTTCTGACGTCACGAGCCCCCACTCCCGAGTTTTGATGCTTTTTATCTTTGTCAATATACATTGATTTACAAAAACAAAAAATATGTGTCCATATAGATTTGCAATTTATTGATGGTGGAAACTAGCCTATTAGGTACGCTTTGTTGCTCCTGGGAATCGAACCTCGGTTCAGTAGTTCTCGCGACCACTACACCATAAGATCTAATAAATAAATAAAAATAAAAAATAAAAAAGCCTTTTATTTCCTAAAAACATGCTACAATTAAAATCTTTAAGTAATGTTTCCTTAAAAACTAATTAAAATATAATATTTTGTGCACAAAGTTGCTCATTTGTTTCTAATATATATATATATTTTTTTCAATTTGCATATTTTTTTTGTTATTTAGTTAGGTATCATTTAATTAGGAACCCCTCTCAGGTGAAGGCCTCTTCCAAAGTTTTCCATTTTTCACGGTCTTGGGCTATTTGTATCCATTGCGGCCCGGCTATTTTTTTAATATCATCTTCCCAACGCGCGTGGGGTCTACCTTTATGCCGTTTGCCCGGTGGTCCCTGCCATGATGTTATAGTTTAAAGATCCTATCATAAGATATAGACCATAAGATCTACTGCTGCTAAAATTGCTTGGTTTGTTGTTCATCACCTTTACTGCTAACGTACTTAGATTTAACGTTTCCCCAAAAAAACAGTGGGGTGTTAGGTTAGCTTATTTGCCAAAAAACACCGTACCTCTGGTCGTCAAAGCAAATTGAGGTCCGTTATCCCTAATTTACTCTCTCAGCTATTTTGACCGTTTTCACGAAAACTAGAGAACACCTAAATTAATGCCTAAGTAAACATGCACAGTTGGATTTTCAACCTTCGGCTCAGCGCCCAAAGTTGAAATTCCAACAATGCAGTTATAGTTAGGCATTAGTTTAGTTTTTGCCTAGTGTAAGTAAAAACGGGAATTACTCTCACAACTTTGCGGGATGACTGATACTATAGTTTTTCTTTACCGTGTAGACCAGCCTTATTCAAAGTGTGCTCTGCGGAACCCTAGGGCTCCGTGGAGGCGCTGTAGGGGCTTCACGAAAATACTGGTCATATTTAAAAAAATATACCAAAGAAAAATACACTGTAATGTATGAAAAATAAAAAACAGTTTCATACCTCTCATTAGTAATTATTAAGACATGATTATTTGATTACTAATAAAGAATGTACACATAAACTTTTTTTATTATTTTAGGCAACAAACGTGTTTTAGGGCTCCGTTAAATATTTAGGTTTCCAAAAGGGTTCCGTTGCTAAAAAAGTTTGAGAACCGCTGGTGTAGACACATACAAATGATATGGCGTCATCTCTCTCTCTCATCAAGGTAGGGATGATTTTTTTTCTTATAAATATAAGTAAAAAAATCATCCCTACCTTGATGAGAGTTGGAAAAAATAATCACAATAGGAGAATAGTGTGTTGGACTAATTTTTTACCCGACTGCGCCATAAGGAGGGTTATGTTTTAAGCACTGCCCTACAATAGCTATTTCCCCTGTATCGTGGGTGCGTTTACAAACATTTAAGCTCACCCAGAACAGCCACAGTAGGCCATAAAAATATTTGTTACGTGCGTGAATCGAACCCGCGACACGCAACGCAGCAGCCAGTCTCTCAGCCACTGCGCCAACCGCGTGCCGTCCGAAATTGGACGTAGTTCTGCCATAATGAGCCAAACCACAATCCCAGCCAACCCATACCTAATCTCTTATTAAGGTGGATGCTCCAGAATAGCCCGCGAAATTCAAATTTTCTTGCAGGCCAGTGCTAGTTTGTATGTTGATTAAAATATTGTTCGCGACTGTAAGACGTAGGTATGTAGTTACAGAATTATAATCATCAAAATCATCAATACAACCCTTTTTTTTTCGGATGGGAAATCCGAAATGACTCCTCGCGCTCTGGGTGGAGCAGGAGGGAGTGTCAGACTTTTACTGACTAAAACCCATCCATGTTCCTTCATCGCCCTTTGTGTTCCGGGGCCACGGTATCTCTTTCGAATAGTCCCGCAGCCCATCAATACAACCCTCAAGTTCATAAAGGTAGAGGAATGACTTTGAGAGAGAGACCTTTATAATTCTGTAACTACATACGTCTAACAGTCGCGAACAATATTTTAATCAACATAGAACCTAGCACTGGCCTGCAAATTGCAAACAACGTAAGAAATTTTGAATTCCACAGGCTACCCTGCTTTCACCTTAATTCAAGAAGTTTACTTTTATTTCATGCATTTACGTGGCAGAATTGACTTAATACTGTAATATTGACACTACGAAATTATTTTTTCAAACTCAAAACTAAATGGAATGCAAAGGATTCAAGTTAGCAACGGAATTAAGGGCAAAAGCTAGCCAAAGAATAAAGGAGAAAATATCCAATGACAGCTTTTCATAAAACTTACAAAAAATGACTCAATTAAAGTTCTAAATATATTGTTACAGTTAAAACGGTTCATTAGTCAGTAGCAGTTTTGGCTGATTTTAGTCAAAACCGTTAAAACATTTTTTAACATAACATCACGCCTGTAATTTCCGAAGTATTAGGTAGAGGTATACCTAATAGTACACCCACATTTCACCAGTTATGTTTAAGTCCCAGGTGATAGGAGTCGAGCCTATTGCCATCAGCCGAGCACAAATCCAGACTCCGTGGCCGCTACTGAAAAAGTCCTGATGGAAAAACCCAATAACACTTTGCCCGACCCGGGAATCGAACCCAGAACCACATGCTCAACGTTCACGCTTGCGACCACTCGACCAACCGAGGCAGTCATGTTTTTTCTGTTAACAATCTGTTTTTACGGAAAGGTCATAGTAGTAATACCTGTCTGCTCACTGTAAAACATGTTTTGATAAGAAATACAAAAAAACTAGAACCCTAAAATAAATGAAAAATTGGTATATACTACTTGTGACCGGTCAAAACCAGTTAAAACTCATTTGTAGTTTTAACAGTGACGCATACATATAAATCCGGGGTTATTTAGTCAAGCCATCAATTTTGACAGGCAGTGACGGGGCCCCAACTTTGTATGGGATCAAATTAATTTTCTCCCGAAAACATTTAGGGATCAACTTGCCTCGGGGAATGAGGTTGGGCCTCAAATTGAGGTTATTTTCACCTTAATTGCAGACAACGGGATACCATGATTTTGCAAATAAGAGGCATTTATTTTTACCTTTCTATGGAGCACACCTTTTAACGTGATTTACTCATTCAGATTTTCATGTAAAATTGTATGGCGTTAGCATAAAAAGAATCCTATCCTACTAATATTATAAATGTAAAAGTTTGTGAGTTTGTTACTTTTTCACGCCAAAGCTACAGAACGGATATGGATGATAGTTTGCACACAAATAGTTTATAACCTAGATTAAAACATAGGATAATTTTTATCCCGATAGTAAGATCCCATGGGACAATTATCAAAATTCACGCGAGCGAAGCCGCTGGCAGAAGCTAGTCTTTAATATTATTAATAAAGCCGTTTTTATTTGAACGCACTCTCTCTCTGGAACTATCAGTCGGATTTGAAGAAATATTTTTTCAGTTCATATCCGATTCTTGCAAAAAGAAAAAAAGTCAGAAATGGCGGCAAAGCTTGTCTTATATCATACGTAGGTATGAAAATTTAGTTAAAAATCAATGTAAGGAAACGGTGTTTTTTTCTCGCATAAAAACATCTCATTCATTGACAAATTACAGTCGTCAAATAGCAAGATAGGTCTTTTAAGGTCTAAGGTCCACTAGCCCATTTACACGACTCCACTCCCGCCAGGAAAAAAAATATAATTCAAATATGGGCTTTAAGTATTTCTATTTGGATAAACTTTACATTGGGATTGACGGCGGTAAGCCCGCTGACAGCGAGCTGTCTGCTAATATGTTGCCAATGTAAAGTATATCTAAAGAGAAATACTTAAAGCCCATATTTGAATTATATTATTTTTGCCGGGTGGGAGCGGAGTCGTTTATATGGGTTACATAATTAGTACGTAGTTACGTAGTTAGTAGGTTATATAATTTGTACATTTGTAGATTTTTGACAGTGGTTACAAGTTACGACTGTCAAAAATCTACAAATGGCAGCAGGGTCTAGCGGCTTTTTGTACTAGTTTTAAAGCCATTCATCGTTCTCTTGCCCTTTTTTTTCGGATGGGATATCATTATCCCAATTTTATTTTTCCGCGCTGCATGTCCTCTTCTTCCATACTTCTCTATTACTCGTCATCTCATCAGACACCTCCTTTCTTGCCAAATCATCCTTTGCACAGTCCGTCCATCGACTAGATAAAGCCATAAATGAAAAAAAAAACTATTTATTTGAACATGCATCCATCAAATTAAACTTTAAAATAACGCTCAAACCAAATATCTAGTTAAAAAGAGCCACATAATACGCTTTAGTTGAAGTGTTTCATCTCAACGTGTCGCAATCTGCTGTTCACGTTATCAAATTTGCGGTTGGCCTGACTCCAATGCTGCCGAGAGTTTGTGCCTGACGGTGCACGAGAGAATTCGTTTTAAATATCTAACACATACACATATCTGACATGATGCTTTAGTTGTACAACAAGTCATCATCCTGCACTAGAGCAGCATGTCGTCTTCTATAGTTCTCTATATTGTCTCATCATCTCTTTGAGTCTTCACGCAGTTCATCCGCCGTTTCTTTGGTCTTCCCCTATAAGTTTTTTTCTTTAGCGTATATTGTCCCACTGCTAGGCAAAGGCCCACAAGTTAGGAAGTGACAAAATGTTGGAGCGACAAAAAGTGCGAGCCGCATGTTGAATCAGCCTAATTTTTCCCAAAACTGGGCTTTAACCTTCATTCTGTGTAAGGGATTGTGCCGCTAGCCACCACGGTGGCCCAGTGCGGTTGTTGCGCGGTGTTGATATAGTTGTTGACAGCGCAGTGGTTGAGCTTGTGTATAAGAAGGCAACATTTAGGGTGACTGGTAATTAGTGACTGATACCTAAACACGTGATTGATAAAAAACAACTTTTACTATGGGACCAAACGGCAATAAGATTTGGTACAGTTTTCGGTACACTTGGGACTAAGAGGTTAAAATAATTAATAAATAAAATAAATATCGTTGGATATCACACACAGCGCCATCTAGTGCCACACTAAGCAACGACGCTTGTGTCGTGGACACCAGATAGCTGATATACTACATAGATACTTTTTGTATATACTATAATATAAGCTTATTGTACATATAAACATATCACACAAAAAACAAAAAACAAAATAATAACTATAATGACGATGATATCAATCAGCAATAAAAAACTGTCACATCATAAAATAGGTCAAGGTTTTACAGACAGTGCGAAGCATGAGCACCATTTTCTTCCGTCGGCCAGACATGTGTGGCTTACCATTCGAAGCCATACCTCATGCAGTCTAGACTCAACTCCGCATCTCCGTATATCCACAACAAGCTGGTTACTTTTCTCGATATTTATCGTAGAGATGCCTCCAGTATTGCAGCGTAGGTTCAGAGTCAATGGCTGGTGCGATGGTAGGCCGCTCATTCAGTTCTAGCCTTGTTGGTGACAGCAGGGACGTAGGAGGCCACTGAACCTCGCTGCCTTCAGGAGTAGGTGTCCTGCACATGCAAGGAAGTTAGTAAAATCACATACAAAAGAGATAGATTATAGTCTGAAATAACACATAGGCTACTGATTATCCCGGAATTAAGATCTCGTAGGCGAACTCCACGCGGGCGAAAACGCCAAAACTACTGTACGGATTTGTATAAAATTTGGCACAAGGAGTTTATAACCTGGATTAACACATAGGATACTTTGGGTCCCGGTACTACGATCCCATGGAACATTTACCGAACTCCTCTACGCGGTTGAAGCCGTGCAGGGCCTAAGCTCGCATTATTAAAAACGATGTACAATTTGTTGGAGCAGCTGCAACAAACGTTAATGTAACAAGCATGACTACCAAAGAAGCTCTTGCTGTCTTGCTTGTTCAGTTAACTGAATGAGACCCTTATGTTCTTACTGGTAAGTTCTAAGTCCCTATTTGGAGAGAAGAAGGTGTTGTCATTATACTCACCCGTATTTAGCGAAATTGGTCCACAGCGTTGTCATTGTTTCAATCATCTTGTTCTCAAACATTGACGGAATAGGAAACAGTTTGAATAGGTAGAACAGTTCGTCTGCATGGGTGGCGCCTGGAGCATTCCAGAATGTTAGACCCGCTATTAACTTCGGAAAATTTCTTAGACCATCGTACTGAAACTCATAGTTGTATACAGGCTTATCGCTAGTCTTTAAAATAAGTTCAGTCTCAATATACCCAGGCAAGTTGAAATATGGTTCTCCATGTAATCTTGAAAATTTTAATATCGTACTCCAGGAGATTTCGTCGTCACCCATGTAAAGTCTTTTAAGTACTTGAGCTGCTTCCTTTCGTTTTAAATCTGATGGAAAGTCAAAGTCATAATTTTCTAAAATGACTTCAAAGTTAATATTCCTCAGTGTTTCATGAGTATCGCGACTAGCAAAGAAATATCCCTCTTCGTTGTTAGAACCTATTATAACTGGTACTTTATTGTAATTGCCGTTAGTGAGTATATTATAGGGTGTATCCGTTAGAAATGGTTCAACGCCGTCTATTAGCCGTTCCGTGCACGGCACGAATGGCTGATCTATAACTGTAAACTTCAGATGTCCCTTTTTCCTCGGCAACTCGGTCCCAACTGAATCACTTAGAGACGTGTTCATAAAAATACTGTAAAGCTGGTGAGGATCTTGAACGTTATGACCTAATTCTTTCGCTAAAATGGCAGCCTGTGTCACCGGGTCCCTCAGTCTTGCCCACGCCGCCATGGTCGAGCCACTCTGTGCAATAGCTCTATGAAACAATCCTTTGGACATCGGTGACAACAGATGGTAGGATACTGACACACCACCAGCACTCTCACCAAATAACGTTACGTTGTCAGGATCACCACCGAACGCTCGTATATTTCGCTTAACCCATTTGAGGGCAGCCACCTGGTCTTTTAGTCCAGCATTTCCTGGAGCTTCTTTTATGCCTAAACATAGGAATCCATGTATGTTTAATCTGTAATTCATGGTGACGAGGACAACGCCTTGGGCCACTAAATAATCAGGGCCGTAGAGTAGGGCTGAACTAGAACCATCTACAAACCCTCCACCATGGATAAACACCATCACCGGTAGGGGGGCGCCATCCCATGCGTGGTTAGGGCTGTACACGTTCAGGGTGAGGCAGTCTTCTGGCCCCACCACTAGTGATAATGACTTTGTAAATAGTTGCGGACATCTTACGTTCTCCCTGATAGCTTCAAAAACGCCATCCCACTTCGGTGCGGGGCCGGGAGGCTGCAACAATGGTAATTATTTACCTGATAAACGATTTAAACATAAGCAAGTCTTCATAAAGGGTGTAAACACACCCTTAACGAAGCCGAGAAGCACTTGTCCTCTCCGTCATTGCGATAATTTTTTTGTTTGTGTTTTTTTTAAACAAGTTTTTAATGCCTTTATTTGAATTCTTCCCACGACCCCCGTACTTTTCAATGCACAATGTTTTGAGTGCGTTATATTGAGTCCTGTTATTACGGACGACGTATCGTGAGACTAGACACCCTCATAACTTCGAGACTGAAATGCGAGATGCCATACACAAAAAAAAGATGCAAATTCGTTCATTCGCCGCTAAAGAATCAAGCAACCAACTAGCCCTGAAGAAATAAAAAGAAGTCTGAAAATAAAGTCCGAAGATGTTATTATTCAAGAATCCTCATACAGTCCACCACACTATCGTGAAACATGATTTTCCACCCCAGATATAAAAGTCGTTTACCAGCAATATTTTTTGCATAGAGTAGCGTACTTAGTTTGATGTAGAACGCTCGGTTGGGGGCTTCGTAAAGGGTCCGGTTACACCCTGTATGCAAAGTTAAGTGTGCAAACAACACCTGGAATCTGTACTTGTATTTTGAGCTTGCGTATGGAATGCCGGTGTATCGCTGGTGAGTGCCATCTACCGAGAACTGGCCGCGCACTAGCGATCCGTCGTGCAGTTGTCGCGTCGGCGTGGGTTGTCGGACGAATCTCGCGGCCCACAACGACCACAACACTAGCCACTTGACGCGAATGAACATCACTACGCACGGCAGAAAACTATTCACATTCACTTCACATTACTGTTTTGTAAGAACTAATAATCAAGTACATGGATATGATGGCACACAAAAGAACCTTGAATCATATTTATCTTATCGACATAGGATACCTAGTGACGTCACCAGGCCATAATATTTTTAATTATTATAAACTAGCTGTTTCCCGCGAACTTCGTCCACTTAAAATTGTTATAAAAATATTACTTCCCCTACACTGTTTTAAGCTTTCACTCCTGAATCTGAATCGCACCAAGTCGGTGAAGGAAATTATCGTGCTTGTCCAAAAATTCTAAGATATGGTGACAAACAAACCTGCCCTATCTTAATCTTATCATCACGTGAGGTGATTCAGTTAAGATTGCCATCGACAAGCTAAGAAGAAGTGTAACGTAAATGGATAGAATAAGATATGAGTATAAAAGAGGAATCGGTGACTGAAAAGTTGTGGTAATCGGTGTGCGCCTGTGCGGAGTAATGAGGAAAATGTCGTGAAGAAAGCTTAGCGTATGAATGTGGATTGATTTAAGGAAGACCAAAGAAAGGATGGATGGATTGTGTGAAAGATGATATGGATAGAAAGGAATGACGACTAACAGAAATATGAAAGAAGAAGTCATGCTGCGCCGACCCCACATAAATTGGGATAAGGTGAATTATAATGACAGTAGATAATCATTTCGACAACCAGAAATCCACCGCAACTGAAACATTTCGTCTTCATCAATCTAAGAGCCGAAAAAATTGAGTTACGTGCATTTATACGATGATGAACAGAGTTCCGTACATAAAATCCCATTTCATCATTACACTGCTTAGGTAGGTAATACCTGTCGACATATGCATTAGTTCATTTTTTAAGCTTATGACTTAGCACATGAGAATGGTTATATTTACATTATTTACACACTCTACAATAGTAATAAAAATATGTACAAGTATCAAAAAGGGTTACAGGGCGCCAAAAAATTCGTCCACATCGCTGTCAACAGGAAAAGTGCCCAGAAGGCTGACAGCATTGCCACGTTGGATGGCAATGCTGATTCTTTGGGCCAAAAATAGGCCCGCCCTCTGGTCACGTGAAGAGTCGACCAACCGCTTGGCGATTTCTCGAGTAACTAGGTGGGCACTCGGACCCTATGGCCCTAGTGTTTCAACCCTAAACGGCTCAAACACATAATTACCAATTAAATTATTGTATTTGCGCCGTTTGATGCTTTCAGCACCTGCAGCAGCCGCCCCAGCGCAGCCTAGTGTGCTAGGAAGATGGGATGGCGCAAGGGTGTCGACACAAATTGCGTCCCACACCAAAGGCCTACCCAACTTCCATGGCATTATGGTCATACCATCTGGTCTCTTCCCATCGACGCGTACCAAGCCATTGGGTTCTAAGGCAGCTTGCACCCCGGCGGTGGCAGGAGCACGACGGATGAGATCATTAATGCTAGCATGCCGCGCAATCAGACCTGCACTCTTACTGTAAGAAAGGCCATGGTGTCCGAGGCAGTCGACTGCTTCACCACATAGGCAGCGATGTGAAGCCCTATAAGGAGCGCCCAATCACAAGCATGTAGCGAGCCGGAAGGTTGTGTCACCTTACATAGTGCCTATATTAGGTGACGGTAGTGCCTGATGCCAGAGGCTTGACTCCCTCTCGCCCACAGCCAGCAGGCAGGCACGCTCAGCAGTATTGGTAGACGTATTAATAAGTTTATTCCGTACCAACCTGCAGAGCGGCTCATCCCAATGTCTTTGGGAAAACGGGTTCTCGGGCCGATCCGTGTCAGGGCAAGCCACTTTCCAGGCGTCCTCTGCGTCGGTTAAGCACGGCACTTCAGAGTCAACCAGGGAGAGAGTTAAAATTTTCCTGGTTAGCTTTTCAGTGCTGTGGACACAGGACAAGAACGACGGTAAGCTTACAATAGAAATTATGTGGACGCCGAGGCCACCAAAACAAATTGGTAGGGTAGCTTGCAGCCACGCTCGGTCGTCCAAGGCCACATTAAGAATGAATGTTAATGTGTTGCTAATAAATTGGTCAATTTTGTCCAAAAGTTGTGGTTTCTTCCACAGAGTACAACGGAAAAAATACACAAAATTTGAACCAAAACAGCAATATCTTATAATGGTGAATGCAGAATGTAAATTAATCTTTGAGTCTATCCGAAATATCATTACATTGTTTGATTTTGTAATCGATGAAAGATGAAAAACTGTCTTCTAAAATAGGGGAACCTAGGAGGTGCAGGGAACTTTTTTCTAAAATTTCGATTTGTCTATTGCATTAAATTTATCTATAGTCGATTGTCTGTCGGTAACGTCAGAGAGGTAAACTTCGCACTTTGAGGTGTCCTTTGAAGGTCCAGGCCAATAGATTTAAATTGATGTTTGAGGAGTTTTAGGTCAGCCAAAACGGTGTCAACATCACCTCCTAGCGTTCCATCATCTAAATACCACACGATAAATTTTGAATTTAGTTGCTGAATTATGGGATCAATAGCCAAACTGAAAATGACAGGCCCGAGAGGGTCACCTTGTTGGCAACCCACTGCAGATTCCAAAACGTTGTCCTTGTAAAGTAATTTTGAAGGGTGCCTGTAACATTGCCAAAAAACCATAAATTTCAGGTAGTACTTTTTTTACTTCAGCCAACAAAGTGTCCCTATACACGGAGTTGAACGTATTTTGACGTCAACCTTGAGGATGACCTCATCTTTCTTTGAGTATAGAAAAGACGATAAGGCATGTGCGGCTGCCTCACAGCCCCCTCTGGCACCCAAACCAAGTTGAAGGGGCTGGAACTTAGTTGCAAGCGTCTCACTGTACAGCTTGCAACATATTTGGCAGCCATACATTGCAACCGACGGCAATTGGACGAATGCCTTCATGCGCAGGACGTACAGGTTAGCCTCATACAAGACATCGACGACGGCATTGTTCACGCCGCCGGAGGGTATTCAGTTGATCTGAACCGCAAGCTCCTTCAAGAGCGACTCACCATCTTCCCCGGTGCCTGAACTCAACAAATCTTTCAAATGCTGTGGAGTCAGGCCGTTGAGGCTGCCGGCAGAACCACTCTGGAAGGAGCTCACAGCTGCGATCAACTGCGGGGCTGTAATTTGAAAAAAAAGTGGATCCTGAATGAGGGGGTTGGGGTGGATCCCGGGAGGTGAGAGCATCCGCAGGTGATGGATGTTTACTCTTCTGAGCTGAAAGAGTCTCTGGAGAGCAAGGCGCCACCACATCACTGCTGAACAGTATTCTGGCTGCCCCCCTTATGTCACCGTCACTTAACTTGGATTCCACAAGATCACAAATGTCTTTCTGTTTATCAAAAAAAGGTAATTTGGAATCTAAAATACGGGCCGAATTGTTGCAGTTTTTTGAGTTGGCAGAATCCTGTAAGCTAAGGTAACTGCTCCCAGACAAGTTGCGAGTGCTCCTGGGTCGCAAGACGGAAACATCGCGCAAAACTCAGCGCAACAGAGTGTCTCGCGCCCAGAGGAACTCTTTTTAAGACCGGAGTGGAATTTTTGAATTTGGATATAGTTTGCCACAAAATTTGTTCAAGAGGTGTTGATGTCGGGGATGTTGCTGGGCAAAAAGGTACACTATGAGGTTTATGAACTTACCATAGTGTATCCTAAGCCCCCGTTTGCCTTTAAAAAAACAAGCCTGGGAGCAGTGAGGGCCATCTTACCAGTTGTACATCCAGTGATGTGACAGGTTGACTGGCACTACTTATTCCGGCGTCGCTACAGCTGGCGCCGAACATAAAATAATTAACGGTAACACACGAATAAAAACTAATATAATCTATAAAAAAGACACTCAAAAGAAAACACATAATATTTAGACTATACAAAAAATTGTCATTGCACTGACAGGTGGTGTGCGCAGCCGCGCTTCTCAGTGTTAAGCCGCTTCCCCACTAGGGCCGCGCGGCCGTGCCACGTGAGTGTGGACGAGAGCGAGGCCTGAGCCGGCCTCGCGCATCCCGACGGTTGTCGGTCTACTTCAAAGGAAGCCGCGCGGTGTGTTTTTATTCGCGCCAAAATGGATTAGACGGATCCTGACAAGGAAGCCTTATAGTTTCGTCATGTCCGTCTGTCCGAGGTTTTGCTAAGAGAGCGTTAGTACTAGAAACTGTAATTTTGTAGGTATGTGTTGTTTGATACTTAACTTATATTTATGGAATTTTATTCTAAAATAAAGAGATTATTATTATTATTATATCAATTACGCCGACAAAGTATGAAATAAATTTGTCCGTGAAGGGGTGACCAGCTGCCCCCCGACGCAAGTGTGCGAGGGAACACCGGTGTGGTTTTACTCCGTACGAGTCTGACCGACCCCTCCGCTCTCCCCAGGGCGAAGGACATCCACTGACCACCTATTACATACCGAGTTTCCTCCGTGCCTCGGGAAGCACGTTAAGCAGTTGGTTCCGGGTGTCATTCAATCTTTGACAGTCGTTACAGGTAGTCAGTGGCCTGAAAGTCTGACAGCCAGGGTCGATACCCTAGCTGTCAGACTTTCAGGCCACTCACACACATGCCACACATTTTGTTCATGAGAAAATAAGTAAGGTCTGGCGGCCCGGGGGTCTTGCTCTATGTCATCCTGGGCGCCCTAAATATCGCGTTCTACCTATCCTGTTGTGTGTACAGTCGACCAAGCTATTTGGTTTACATTTTAAAATGTAATTTGCATGTTAAAATATAAACCAAATAGCTTGGTCGACCGTACATTACAGGAGCTGTTGGACGCTACTGAAAGTGGCAATCTCGTCACCTTTTGGGATGATTCAGTTAAGATTGCCATCGACAAGCTAAGAAGAAGACTATGAAGCTTTGGCCAGGCCAGAGGGAACCTTGCAATATGCAAGCTGGTACAAAAATAGTACTAACTGAATTCGAACACTAGCGAATTCAGGACTGACTGATAATCATGACGTAAGTATAGCCAGAGGTCAACCACGATTTAAATTAACTACAGTAGATAATTAATAATTATTGAGTGTGTGCACGTCACCCAGTACTAAATGGTTTGTGGAGGTCAGATGGGTAATCGCTCCATGTAAAGTACTGATATTCAGCTGCATCCGGGTAGACTGGAAGCCGACCCCAACATAGTTGGGAAAAGGCTAGGCAGAGGATGATGATGATTGTCTAGTAAATGGATAGAATAAGATATGAGTGTAAAAGAGGAAGTATGAAAGTGGCATCGGTGACTGAAAAGTTGTGATAATCGGTATGCGGAGTAATGATGAAAATGTCGTAAAGAAAGTTTAGCGTATGAATGTGGATTGTTTTAAGGAAGACCAAAGAAAGAATGGATGGATTGTGTGAAAGATGATATGGATCGAAAGGGATGACGACTAACAGCGCAATATGGAAGAAGAAGTAATTGTTTTTTTGTTTTTTTTTTTTGTATGATAAATCATCAAATGACTCCTCCCGCTCTGGGCGGAGCAGGAGGAAGTGTCAGACTTTTACTAACTAAAACCCATCCATGTTCCTTCATCGCCCTTTGTGTTCCGGGGCCCCCGACGCCCGGGGCGTCTCCCGCGGCAGCCGGGACGTGTCGTTCTCTCCCTCTCACGTTCCGCCACCTCTTTACTAACTAACTCTTTACGCAACTAGCATGACTGCTTCGCAGAAGGAGGTGATGGCGTCCCATTCCGTCTCGTTCCGGACCATTGTTTGATCCAGGGCCGGAAGCGAGAGGTCACCGCCGCCGATCGCCGCTTCGAGGACACGGCGGTGCTCCGCCCAAGCGGGGCACACCTCCACAGTGTGCTCCACCGTGTCCTCCGGTCGATCCTCGCAATGGTAGCACCCGGGCGTTTCCTCCCGCCCGATTCGGCGCAGGAAGAAGTCATGCTGCGCCGACCCCACATAAATTGGGATAAGGTGAATTATGATGACAGCACATACTAATTATGACAACCAAAAATCCACCGCAACTGAAACATTTCGTCTTCATCAATCTAAGAGCTGAAAAAATAGAGTTACGTGCATTTATACGATGATAAACAGAGTTCCGTACATAAAATCCCATTTCATCATTACACTGCTTAGGTAAGTAATACCTAGGGCACGCCACAATAGTGGCGGTAAGTCCCCTCTTTGAGGAGTGGCTGGAGAGACGCCACGGCGTCCTCACCTTCCGCCTGACGCAGGTTCTTACCGGACACGGTTGTTTCGGTAAGTTCCTGCACCGAATCGGGCGGGAGGAAACGTCCGGGTGTCACCATTGTGAGGATCGACCGGAGGACACGGTGGAGCACACGGTGGAGGTGTGCCCCGCTTGGGTGGAGCACCGCCGTGTCCTCGAGGTGGCGATCGGCGGCGGCGACCTCTCGCTCCCGGCCCTGGTTCGTGCCATGGTCCGGAGCGAGACGGAATGGGACGCCGTCACCTCCTTCTGCGAAGCAGTCATGCTAGCGAAGGAGGTGGCGGAACAGGACAGGGAGAGATCCTCACGTCCCGGCCGCCGCGGGAGACGCCCCGGGCGTCGGGGGCCACGTGGTGGCTTCCGGCCACCGTAGGCGTGGGCCTGTGGACGGGGAGCTATGGGCTAGCTCGGCGTCCGTACGTCTCATGACGACAGGCCGTGTCGACGGCGCGTTCGTGTTCCACGCGCGCCTCAAAGAGAGTCAGCAATAAGGAAGGGGTCCGCAAGGACCGAAGCCTGCCGGGGCTGCGGGACTATTCGAAAGAGATACCGTGGCCCCGGAACACAAAGGGCGAGGAAGGAACATGGATGGGTTTTAGTCAGTAAAAGCCTGACACTCCCTCCTGCTCAGCCCAGAGCGGGAGAAGTCATTTGATGATTTCCCATCCAAAAAAAAAAAAAGGTAAGTAATACCTGTCGATGTATGCATTAGTTCAATTGGATTTCTCTGTATGCGCCTCGGTAATATGAAAATGGTTAAGGCAGAGCTGGCTTACTGTAATTGGTACCTACAGAGCTTTTATTATCTATAAGGTAATCGTAAGTATCTTTTTTTCATGGAACAATTGCCACTTTTCACCATTAAGCTGCTACGCTTTTATTTAGCGTCTCAAGCAGAATAGACAGAGTTTTTTTTTTTCGGAAGGGCGTCTCGCAAGTTAACCACAGGCTGTCAACTGCTTTACCGGGTTATCCTGTGGGTGCCTTGAATGTAAGCCAGGGGAAAAAACTTAAAAACTAAGCTACTACACGGACACGCTAAGGGCACTCTCTGTGTAGGAGCCTCGGCTTAGGGCGTCGCTGGCTGAGGTCAGCAAGGGTAGCGACAGGCTGGATCAGCTCAAGCAAACCATGTGCTAAGTATATAAATAACTTTTATATCTTGGCGTAAGTATCCAAGCATCATGTACAAACTTACACGAATAATTAGTAAGTTCAATGGTGGTCTTTTCCGCCTGATCAGTTAATTTTTTTTTCGCTTAAATCATGCGGAGGCACCAAGCCACACCCCCTTAAAGTTTAGGCCTATTAGGAAAGCGTCAATTTGGCGCGCAAAATAACAATAACTCTCGTTTGTTATTTTGTCTTTCATTCATTATTTCTATACAAATTCAACGGGGCGGTGCTAGAGAGCGTTTCTGTGTTAGGAGTGCAAGCAAAAATGAGCTTAGTGGTGATCAGGCGGGAGTGTCCACGATAGTACCTAAATAGGGATGATGACTGGCTAAAAAACATGAGACTCTGTTTAGTCCGTCAGTTAGATTATTGGATACGTGTTTTTTTGTTTTATCAAATTAATAAAAATTGACCAAGATAAAACGTGTCAAAGATCAAGAGTGGGAAGCTTGCACACGAGTTTTCGACGCACTGTATCGTCATCATTTTTTGTTTACGTGAAAAAAGAAAAAAACATGTGTCCAATATTAGGAAATCTATCTAACGGACTAATTAGATTCTTTTTGTCATCTACCCTATTAGGATTATTTTAGTCGACCAGTCTTAATTACGCGTTGACCTTCAATTTTCTAATCAAATTAGTCAAGCGCTCATTAAGGAAAGGTACCTATAACACTGTGTATACCTGCTGTGTTAGTTGGAAATCTCTTTATTTTAATATACCAAGCGACGCGACGCACGTGTAGACATCGTAACTTTCACGGTACGGTAATCCTATCCTTATTAATTATTACTTACATTTAGGGGCAGCGCAGACGACAGACTATCCGTGACGCACTTTTTAGTATGTGAAAATAGAACCTATGCAATTATATGCAGTAACGCAAACGACGCGCAAAAAGTCCGGCGCACAAAAAATCCGTGTTATTCTGGCAAATCACGCCGCGCCGCGCCGCACAAAAGTGCGCGAAAAATATAGAACGTTTGCTTTAAAGCGCCCTAACGCAGACGGCGCACACTTTTAGTATGCAATCTGCGCTCGTTAGTGGGGGACGTAACGTATGAAGATGTGCGTCATGTGCGTTGAGTCGGTGTAAAATCCGCGACGGACTTTTTGTATGTCATACAGACATTTTGTGCGCCACAGACTCGATCGCACAAAAAGTCTGTCGTCTGCGCTGCCCCTTATAAGGACATAAATTCACGCCTTTTTCCCATGAAGGTAGGTAGAAAGGGAGCGCCACCTGCTAAGACCCTTACATACTCCGCTCGCCTCGTCCACTATCATACATTAGGTCATACACGCACACGGCGAGTATGAATAAAGGGTGTAAAAAAATAATTTAAAAAATTAAAAAAACCCGACTGCTTAAAAAATAACGAATTAAAAAAAAAGTTCAGGAGAGAGGACATAAATTGACTGCAATGGAATATTAGATGATGATTAAAACCCTAATAGTAGATGTAATGATTTTAGTCTAGATTATTTAATGGGTCCCGACTGTTAATTATTTTTTTTATTTTACACTTTTTAGTTACTTTATCTAAGTAACTAACGAGGAGTAGAGGTATATCTTACCTCTTTAAAATCCTGATGATGATCCCTTTATTTTGATACCCATGTCCCATATTGCAGTATCCATTTTTTTTTTATATTTATGTATATTTTTCACTAGCCTATGTTACCCGGGGTAATACAAGGATTCTAACGATAGCACGTAAGTACACCGAAATCGGTTTAGGCGTTTAGAAGTTATGGTGGCATAAAGAAACTCACAAATATACACACATAGGTACCTACATACATACATACATGAACCCTGAAAACATAACACTTCTTTTTTTGGGCAGTCGTGTAAAAAAAGACCCTTAACGAAGCCGAAAGTCACTTGTTCTCCACGTCATTGAGATCATTCTAGACCGTACCTGGGACCAACTTTTTCACAAGTTTTTTTTAAATACTTACATGTTTTTAATGTAACATTTTGCTTTAAAAACCTCCCCGACCCCCGAACTATTCAATCCATCCATAAGTACAATGTTACGTAACGTTACGCAAAATACGCGCTTTGACGTGGAGTTGCGGACACCAGCCCGCTATACAATACAATACAATACAATACAAGTACAATGTTTTGAGTGCGTTAAATTGAGTTCTACCGTAAAACGTCATCTTTCACCCTTCAAAAAAAAGTCGTTTCCCAGCAATAACTTTTGCGTAAAGTCACTTAGTTTGATGTACAGAATGCTTGGTTGACGGCTTAGTGAAAGGTCCGTTTACACCCTGTATATTACTTAAATACGTATTTGTCGCTAATACACAGAAACAGCAATACCTATTCCGATTCAAGGAATTCTAAGATTAAAAGAAGTTATTATCTTCTCTGCTGGCAAACCAGACTCCGATTAAAATCCACATCAATACTCACGGACAGTTTCAGAGAGAAAAACAACGACAAAGTTTTCCGACTTGCAATCATTAGAAGCCGCGGCACCAGCCCGACTACAGCAAAGTCGCCGACACCCAGCGGGCTTTGATGTGTAGAGCCCATTAAGTATATCTGAGATAGTTCTCCGAGAGTGAGAAGAGGTATTTCCTGTCACCGCACTCAGGAAATTAACACGTGACGAGTTTATTTTGAGCTCCTGGGTCACTTGGTTTAATTTCCTATTTCGTCAGGAGGTGTCTAAGATGTCAATATACCTACTTACATTAGGTTTAAGTTGCCTATCGATCGTTAATTAAAAATCTTATCACCTATCCATCATCCGACGTAAACTGGGAGGTATGGATAGTTATAATAGACTAGCTTATGCCAGCGGCTTTGCTTGCGTGGAGTTCGGTAATAGATCGTACTTCTGGGATAAAAAGTATCCTATGTGTTAATCCAGGTTATAAACTATGTGTGTGCTAAATTTCATACAGATCCGTTGAGTCGTTCTAGCGTGATTGAGTGGGTAACAAACATCCATTCTTTGAAACTTTTACATTTATAATTAGCTAGCTTTTCCCCCTGGCTTCGCCCGCGTGGTGTTCGGTACTGTCATGGTACCGGGATAAAAACTACTTATCCTGTGTTAATCCAGGTTATAAACTATCTGTGTGCTATATTTCATCTAACAACAACAACATTCATTGATTAAAAAAAAAAAAAAAAAACTTTCCTTTCAGTAGTTTTTGCGTGAAAGCATAACAAAACTCCATCCATCCATCCATCCATCCTCACAAACTTTCGCAGTTACAATATTAGTAGGAAGGATAGTAGTAAGATATAGTACCTAGGTACAGTCGTGGTCTTTTCCGCCTGATCAGTTAAATTGTTTTTCGCTGGAATCATGCGGAGGCGCCGAGCCACACCCCTTTAAAGTTTAGGCCTATTAGGAAAGAAGCGCGCAAAAAAACAATAACTCTCGTTTGGCGTGCGTCGTCAGTGCGCTCGGCCGATCGGTATTGTCTTTCATTCATTATTTCTATACAAAGTCAACGGGGCGGGGCAAGAGAGCGTTTTTATGTTGCGAGAGCAAGCAAAAATTAGCTTAGTGGTGATCAGGCGGGAGTGTCCACGATAGTACTTACGCCTAAAGTATATCTAATTAAAAGTAACGCGACGTTTCAAGCCTATCATCTTCCCTCTTCAGGTTCTCCAATCCAAACAATGTTGAATACCTCCAGAAATCTAATTAGTTCTCAATAAATCCTCTCAAAGCCCAAGCCTCCCTTATAGACACGGATCGCGTTCCAGCGCCGAGGATATCTAAAAATATAATATCTTCTACGAGCCGAGGCTTGCTGTTTCAATTTAATTAAAAATACTCTGGTGTTGTGCACTCGGTTTATGGTTTGTAAGTATTTTATTTTACTAGATTTTGGTGTAACTAGAAAATGTTGGTACAAGTTACAGTCGTCATAACATCACGCTTGTAATGCTCGAAGGCTTAGGCAGAGGTATACGTTAACTTAATAATATACCTACCCATATTTCGACAGTTAATTGTGTTTAGTTTGATGTAGTAGGAGGCTAGGAGGCGCCAACAACCGGGCGCAAACCCAGACTCCGTGACTGCTACTGAAGAATTCCCGATGGAAAAACTCAATACCATTTTGCCAGACCTAGGGATGGAACCCAGGGCCTCATATACTCAGCTGTAGCGCTTGCGACTACACGTTAGTCCACGTAAAACGCCTTTAGTTCTATACCGACTTATAGTAAGCAGTAGCAGCAGTAACAGTGTGAAATAATAATAAGAGCCCTGACCACCGGCAGCTCGGACCCTGTTCCCAACGCTGGTGGGCCACTATTTTTTGTATTTTGAAATGTTTTTATAGTGTTTTGTATTGGTATGTTTAATTTTTTGTATTTTTCTTTATTTTGATTAATCAATATACCTACGCTGTTTCATCATCATCATCATTTCAGCCGAAAGACGTCCACTGCTGGACATAGGCCTCCCCCAAGTGTCGCCACATTGACCGGTCCCGTGCGACTTGCATCCAGCGGACTCCCGCAACCTTCACCAGGTCATCGGTCCACCTAGTGGAAGGCCTTCCAACGCAACGTCTTCCGGTTCACGGTCGCCACTCCAGAACTTTTCGGCCCCATCAGCCATCCGTTTACAAATACACTGTTTACAAATATGTATAAAATAATATGTATGTAGAATAAAAAAAGGATATAATAATAAAATAAATAAACCATTTATTTCAAGTAACAAAGAGCCATAGAAAATAGAAATAAAAGGCATACTTAGTGCATCCCTCTATAATATATATTTATTTGAACTACATGTACAATAGTGGTAATACCAGTCTTTCGGAGGGGTATCATATTACCCAGTACCTACTAACTGGGTTTTGGAGGTCAGAAAGGCAGTCGCTCCATGTAATTAATACTGGTACTCAGCTGCATCCAGTAGGACTGGAAGCCGACCCCAACATAGTTGAGAAAAGGCTAGGCAGATAATGATGTTGCCTGCGACCTTTGTCTAAGCAAAGAAAATTATTTTTGAAATATTTGTTCCCTTTTCTTCCCATTTGAATCGGATTTTGTTAACAATTTCATGGGGTTTTTTTCTTTGCACGAAACCCCTAACCCTTTTTTTAAATAAAAGTAGCCTAAGTTACCTACTTCTTTTAACTTATCAACAATCTGCCAGTAAAAGTCTCGTCAAAATCGGTCCAGCCGGTAAAATAAAATAAAAAAGTTTTTATTTGTTTATCTTCACTTCAAGCACAAATTAATTACTTACTCTATAAACTTCCATATGCGTTCAGTAAAGAGCAGTAATGTACAATATGAAGTGTCTAGACATTACAATTTTATTTATTTGTATAGAAATACTAGCTATGGCCCGCGACTTCGTTCACGTGGAAATTTTGATGTATTTTGATATATCTACGTATGAGACTAAAAAATAGCCTACGACCTATTCTCAGAGCTACCAAATATACATTAAAAATCGGTCAAATCATTTCGGAGGAGTTCGGTAACAAACACTGTGACGCGAGATTTTTATATATTAGAAAGAAGATACTCGCAGATCCATTTGGGGTATCATTCAGACCACAGGTTAAGCAACTTAAAAGCTAGCGTTAATATCACCGTGAAAGGACTTTACATGCCATTTAAAAGTCCCAAGAAGAAACATAAAAGAACAAACAAGTCGAATACATAATCCTTCACAATTCTTACGATAACAGCCCTGTTTTTACAGGCAACCATTTAGTAAGAGCACTTAGCACCTGAGGATCTTTATTCACAAACGAAATTAATGTTCTATCCGAGGGAAGAGGTTCTATTCTATTTTTCAAGACGAGTCTTCTTTTATTCCCTTTCATTGCTTTGCATTTGAAGTGGGAAGGAACTTCTAATTATTATTCCGGCAAGGAGATTTTTTAGACGGATAAACAGTTTTATAGGTGCTACCGAGTTCACTGACGTTCGACCATTTTTGAACCTTATAACGCAGGGTTTATGGGTGAAAAGTTTACAGACCTTCAGTGAACTCGGTAGTAGTTGGAAAGCTCTATCACCTGCCTAACCTTGTCCCAACTATGTTAGGGACAGCTTCCAGTCTTTCCGGCTGCAGCTAAATACCAGTAATTTACATGGAGCGAAAGCTATATAGACAGTTATGATTCAAAAATATACTTGCTAGGAAAATCAATTTGTCGAATGGTGATTGATGTTTGCAAGGCTCAATAGTTGTTGATAGGTACGAGGTTACAGGCATTCATATGTCGATATTAAGTACCTACAGATCACAAATCATTGAAAAGAACCTCTCTTTCTCTGTAACTTCTGCCAAAAGACTAGAGCAGGTACCGTGGTTCCCAGCCTATGGTCCACGGACCACCGATGGTCCACAGGAGCCTCGAATATGTTCCACGAAAAGTTAAAATGTTATTCATATTTTTAACTTGCACAGAAGATAATTCGTGGTAAAGTAAATAAGTATTGTAAAGCAAAAAAAAAACAAATTGTGTAACTTTAGTATAAGATTAAATTTTAATTCGTGGTAAAGTAAATAAGTATTGTAAAGCCTGAAAGGAAAAAAAAAATAAAAAATAATAATAATAATCAATAAACAAAAAAAAACAATTGTGCATGAGCATGTGTATAATAACCATAATACTATAAATAAAAAAATAAAAAAAAAAAAAAAAAAAAGGTGGACTCACGTAGATTTAAAGTTACTGTTATAAGTTAAGTATAATGTAACGTGTCCAATGTTGGAGCACGATCATAGTTCTTAAGTAACAAAACAGCAAACAATAATATTAATTTAAATAAGAGCGCGGACCACCACGTCCGCGGTAGAAAACTCATATTAAAAAAAAAAAAAAAAAAAACCTATCAGAGGCGAGGTGCAAAATTTTTTTGGGAATCTATTGACTTAGCTGGGGGCACGGCAATGAAAAAAATATGAAACTTGTAAGTTTGATCCCCCAACCCCTTAAACTAGGGGATGGAATGGATGGATGAGACTTCCGCAATTTTGACGCTAGAGGTCTGAAAATTGATATAGGGACTCCTGGAAATACGCCTCAAAAAATATGTCACAAGCATCATAAAAAAAGAAATGAAATCCCACCAAAAACATTTCATGTAAAATGTTGCCAAGACGATACCATAAGACTGGCATTGTCAAAAAGTTATCAGATCTTATGTAGAGCCAAGCTTCTACCTAACTCTACACGCCCTAACTCTACAAGGTCTAACACACCTTAGTCAAAATATGTGGCTTGGCTTTTTCGTTACTACAAGAACTATTGTATAACAGAAAAGAACAGTGGATACATTTTTTACCATAAGCCCATGGAAATGTAGCGAAATGGCCAAACCACATATTTTGACTACGGTGTAGTTAGTGAAGTTAGATCTTGTAGAGTTAGGGCTTGTAGAGTTAGAAGCTTGACTCAACATGAGATCTGATAACTTTTTGACAGTGCGAGTCATAATTATGGTCTCGTCTTGGCAACATCTTACATGAAAATGTTTTTGGTGGGACTCCTATTTCCGTATGAATGATTGCTAAATTTTTCCAGCTCACTTCGATCGCTTTTGTATCTTTCACTATCTTAATTCTGAAGGTTTTCATTCCATTTTCCAATTTTTGCTTTGTGTATGTTTAAAGGATTCACCCCCTAGATATAATCCTGTCGGAGTCCATGTGTTTATCTAGGACTTTATGGCCCCTGCTAACAATAAAGACACCAAAGTGTATTACAAGAAAGGTTGGGAACCACTGGCTACCAATCCATAACTAACCTACATGAAAATGTTCAAATATATGTCTGAAAATCACCTGAATGTTCGACGCAATAGTATTTCCGTTCTTTAAATAAATCCGGTTTATATTTGAACCTGAGTATTTTATTTCCGGCACGTCTTTTCATATTCGCCGTACTTACCTATAGTAATACCGGACGACTGACAGACAGGCAGCATGCGTGTGTCGCAACAGCGGCGTTCGAAACAACATAGGGGACCTATGTTAAACATAGGCTGCTTTTGTGTGGCAAGTCTATCTTAGTAGCTAGAGGAAAATAAACTGTGAAAGGGCTATATCCTCAAGGACACCGGCGTCGGAAGTCACAATCGTCATGTCGCACGTGCCGGAGAAAACGGCAACACTCATCCCTCACCCCGTCACCACGTCCTATTTCGCGCACAGAGAATTATGTGCTAAGTCGTTTTCGGAAGAATATTTTTCGCTTCAAATTTTTTCGCACCCCCGCCACTTTGATTGTTTTCTCACGTTCTCTTATTTAAATTCAGTATTTTTCCGTTTGAACTTGAACTAATATCTTTAGCCGGTTTTAGGTCGTTGACATATTCGTCATTTGAACAAAATAGTACCTACATTTTGATACAAGTGGAGAAAGTTTGTTATTGCATTCGAGGCGGAATTAACTCCCGAGCCGTAGGCGAGGGTGTTTTTGAGCTGAGAACTGCAAGAACAAATGTCCACGTGTATCAAACGACGTTTTTCAATACACTTAATTCTGAAGAAATAAAATAAAATAACGAAAAATATTTTTGTCATAAATTAATAAGAAACTATGATTTTAATTTTTTTTTTCCGCGCTTTGCTTTCGCCAGGTTGAAGGAGAAGCAAAGGTATGAAGCCGCTAAACAGCCTAATATAAAAAATAGTTTTTTTTTATATTCACAAATAAATGTTAATTTGTTTATATAAAAAAGTAAATATTTGTTTTAAATAATCATGTTTATCTATGATATTCTATTTATAAACACAATTTGAATATTTTAAAAATATTTAGGCGGTAAAGACGCATTAATGCTTTGCCAAAATTAAAAAAAAACATTCACCTCCGACTTAATGCATTGAACCAATTTGAACTAAGTATAGGCAGTATCCTATAGTTTTCTGTGGCAATTTTCATGCCCGCACACGTGTTGGAAAATGCAAAAAATCGCACGCGTGTGAAATACATTGCATGTTGAACCTAATCATAGTGCGTTATGAACCAGTCTTCGAGGAAGTGTATTGAAAAATATATTTTGAATTAATTATTTTTATTCTGTAAGTACTCGCTTTTTATCAGACTTTTAAAAAAAGAGGTTTCTCAATTCGGCTGTAGTTATATATTTTTTGTAAAGACATTTAGCTTTCATGATGAAAAGTCAGCGGACAGTTACCAATATCTTCTTAATTATTATTGCCGGTGCGTAAGTATAAAACTTCCGAAGCATATTTCCCAACATCACACATCATCAATCAAAAAAAAAAACGAAAGGAAATTTTCGAAACACATCAGCGCAAATGAAAGTGCCTATCAAGTCGTGAAATAGCTTATCTCGCCAAATATTTACGTATGATATTTACTTAGCCTTATTTACTTACGAGATGGGAAAGTTTCATTACACGATGAAAGACGGCAAATAAAGTTTTTGAAGGACTTGTTGAGAGTCACTTATGGTAGTAAGGTCGAGAGGACAAAATCGAAATTGATTTTTTATTGCTGTTTTCGTAGAATTTATGAATATATTTATATGTATACCTTTATTTAAATAGGTACACGGTATGTTGTTGTTGTTATTGAATTGTATTGAATTAATTGAATTTTATTATTATATTATATTAAACGAAATAAAATTAAAATCAATATAAGGGATTTGAAATGAAATCTGATTTAATCAAATTGTGTTAGTATAGGAAACTCTAAACCTATGTATATTTATTTTAAACTATTAATGCATGAAATAAAAGGCTTTTTTTTATTTTTATTTTTTATTTATGTTGTGGGCGATCTCCGATATTTATTTGTACAAAAATAGGTATGTAACTATGTAGGTTAGGAATATTTAAAATAGCATTGTATAAGTGGTCTCGTAGGTGTAGTGTGAAGTTTTGGGTTCGATTTACGAGTCGGACAAAATGATATTGTGTGTTTTTCCATCGGGCATTTCTCAGTAGCAGTCTGGTTGTGTCCGGTTGCCGGTTAGTGGCAGTAGGCTCACCTAATATTACTATAAGGGACTTTATCATATCTGGCGAAATGAGGGTGAACTAGTAGGTACGCGACGCCACTGTCTAACCCTACAGATTACAGTCGTATGTTTAAAAAAGTTTGTAAAGACGCAAAATGGCACTTTTTTAGGATTCTGAGACAGGCCGACAGAGCCATCTATTGAAGCCAAAAGTTTCGAGAGAACTACTTCGGAGTTTTATTAATCGGGAATGCTAGTTAGTATTCCTAGTGGTGCCACCTGGCAGTCGCTTGTACTATAACCAATTCAATGTCCTCGTAGTTTCAAATACTAATGATAGATGTCGCTATTTTCAAGTTAAAATAAGAACCCAAAAAAAAGAGAATAGTACATTTTTTATTACAAGTAAGTATACTTTACGTACACATTTCTAACAAACTTAAAAGTATTTCTCAAGCGGCTCTCCCAATATTTGTTCGAGCTTCCTAATCGCATCTTTCGTGGATGTTTCTATTCTGGAGTCGCCATCTTCCAGCAGTTCGGCGAGGAACGGCACGCTCTCAGCCAGGAGGGGTAGCCAGCTGCTGCCTAACTGCGTTGCCATGGCGACGAGGCAGTCTAGAGCTGTCAACCTGTAAAATATCAAATGAGTGGGTTAGAAGTAAAACAAGATTATACTCTGTAAATATGATGCGTGCATTTGGGGCACCATGAATCGAGAGTTGGATTTATTTAAACAGTTTCAAAAGACTATAAATTCAATTACCAAAAACAAAAGAACATTTTTATCCATTTAACCCAGAATTTCAACCACTAGACGGCGTTAGTTTACGTTAACTTACTAGCAAATTAAAAACAAATGACACTAACCTGATTTCAGCATCATTATGTCTCGTCTTCAGCAGAATCTGATAGTTCAACAACTTCCACAGCGAATCGTCGGCAGTAGCAACGGCGAACTGAGACACACACGGAATAATGTACTCTGTAGCCCTTGCTTTAAGGCTCTGAATGCCTCCCATCGTGTTTTCAAGCTGGTCTACAACTGGTTGCATGAGTGTTTCGAACCTATCTTTGTTCAGAAAACTCTGGCTGTCGTAAAGGAACACTGTATGGAGTGTTTTGATGATATACTTAATGAGCATCGAGCATTTGTCCTCAGAGTCAAAATATAAGTCTTCAGTTTTGCTGTTGTTACAAGCGTCGAGAAGATCTGAGGCGTTCTTGATGAAGTGGCCAGCGAAGAGAACGAATAAGCCTTTTAATTTGTCGGCTATGGCACAGCTAAGTCTGAAAATATTAATTATTATTAGCTTCAATCAACATAGCACAAAATATTAGACAATAATAAAAATTATGATTATTATCACAAATACCTGTAGAACGTAATAGTCCGATCCTTATGTCCTTCAACATTAGTCCTTATCGCCCAGTCATAGATCTTGAAATAGAACGGCCTAAAGCTGGTCTCAGACAGTTTCAACACCAGACAAACTAGTGCATTCACCACTTCATCCTCTGCCCTGTCAATGACGTCAGCGTCGACATCTTTTTCAACGGCATCACTTCGCAGTTGGAGTGCAGTCAGGAAGAATGACGTTAGATCCTGTTGCAGCGCTGTAAAATCTGCTGTAGTGACATTTGCAAAGCTGTCAGCTAGCACTGACATCACAGGACCAACGGCGTCAAAGTCTTCTTTCTCCAAAAGCATTTGATGAGTTTGGTTAACCACAGGAATAAGCACCCTAGGTGGTATGGAACCAGCAATTTTCTTCTTAATAGTCAAAAGTTTAGTAATTATTGCAGACACTTTGCTGCACTCCTGATCTTGGCTCTGCCATTTTGCCAACAGGATAGAGTATTCGTATAAAATTTTCTGTAAATATGGGCTTAAGAAAAGTGGCAAGCTCTCGACTATCTTCGCTATTGCTGTAACAGTGCTGAGTAGTACTAGTTCTTGAGTTTCTGCTTTACGTTGTATTTTAAGAACTTTGATTAGAGCTGGCATAAACTTTCGAAGGCTAGCTAAAGCGTGAGCCTTTAAGTTGCTGCATAGCTCTGCCAGACATAAAACAACTGAAGCCATGACATTACCAGGAATGTTTGGATTGCAAGTATAATCTGTGACAGTTTCCAAGACATTCTTGAAAGGCTCCGGGTTCTGTGATGCCAGCATTCTTGTCAACAACTTCAAAGACAGAAGAGCAGTTTGTTGATTCAGCTCTAATTCTTGAGAAGCAATCTCGGTGAGTCTCTCATCTCTAACCTCGATTGTTTTAACAATATCCAATAGAGGAGGCAATAGAGAAAACAGCAGGTCTTTGTCGACTCCTACGAAGAATTCAGGACTAAACTGGATTTTGGAGTTGAGCAGTTCCATAGATTTCCTTCTGACGGTCTGCAGAGTATGTTTCAGGAGACCTCTGACCACAGACAAGAACATAGGAGCCGTTAGAAGGTTATTCGTATGGTCAAGGAGGTCGTAACTGTGGTGCAACATCACTCGCCAATATTTAGCCGTCTTTTCATCAGATACTTTGGAAATAGTCTGAATGAAAGTAAGAATATTTATGATGAAGGTCTTATAATTCGTTTCCATGGCTTTATCATCAGTTGCCTGGCTGCTATGCTGTATAAATCTGGACGACGCTAAGCAGGTATTCATAAATGTGATGACCATGTATTTGTAATGACGTAGCTGTAATGGAGTGTGTCCTACAACGCTAAATATGTCACTTGGGTCGACATCAGCATCCATAGTGTTCTCATCCTTTTGTAAGGGTAGTGATTTGATGTAGATCATCAGTTTTATAAAGTTTTGAAGGGCTACTTCAGGTGGAAATTCTAAAACAATGCTTTGTCCGAAGTCAATGCGATTCATAGGTGCTTCTTGGTCTGCTAATGTCCTAGAATTACGTTTGTCTACTTTCTTGTCTTCACTAAAGTGTGCAACATGAGTCTCTAGTAATAAAGCCAGGAACACCCAAAGGAACTGACTGGGCCCAAGAGTTTCTATCAGCTTTTTGAATAATGGAAGCCTTCTGTGTTCTGGAACATGTAATACGCAGTCGGCAAAGATCCGTAAAACTGGAACTACACGATTCTGCAATTGCTGCAATTCCTTGTCCGTATAATCTTCTATATTTTTATCAAACTTCACCAAAATAGGTATCAAGGTCTCTATAATCTTGATTATAATTTGGAAACTGTATGCGTCATCATGTCTGAGTACTGAGGTACCCATGAAAGTGAAGATTTCCATGGTATGGTGAAGGACCTGTTCTGGTAACATGAAAGCAGCGTGAGATAAGAGGATCAGAGCATGGTGGTGAGTTTGAGGGTTCTGAGTACCCCTGATACATTGCACAGCCAGTTCAACATCAAAAACAGACTTCAGTGACTTCATTTGGTCCTTATCCTTTTCATCAACGAATTTCTTGCAATAATACCACAGGGATGACAGGATAAGCTGTTTCGTATACTCCACATAAGACTGCTCTTCAAATCTCAGGCATTTGTTTAATATTTGGAACAGGAGTGAGACAAAAGAGTTGTCCAACTTCATCTTCTTCTTGCTCTGAACGAATTCAAGGAAAGCCACTCCCAATCTCCATTCATCGGTTTCTGTCACTTGGTGAGACAACATGGAGACCGTAGATTTCTTTTTCTTGGACACATTCTCAGCAGGGTCGACAGCATTTAACATTTTCTCCAAAATAGGCTTGAAGTGACTGAATTTGAGATGGATCTTTTTCATTATTCTAGACGCAACACTAGAAATTGTGGGATTGTTACTGACGGCACCTGCACAGGCTATCAAATACACTAGCTCCTTAGATTTCACTTCTGGAACTTTGTTGAAAACATTCTCGTCTATCTGCTTCATTATGAGGACTGCTGGACTAACGAATGATTGGTCCTCTTGGAGGATACACTCTTTGTACTCCTTCATACCTGAAGCTATCAAATTCCAAACTTGTTCTTTTGAGAATGTCGATATAGTTGCCTCATTTATGTGACTATAAACAGTTTTAAACATATTGGATTCGTAAATGTCAAACGTGAATCTCGTATTCAATTGATTTTGTGTCAATTTTTCTTCTAAAGTTTTCAGAGATTGTACAAAATGCGGGAATGCGAAAGCATTGTTAACTTCGCATAGAATCTTAAGGAAACTGGATTTTATGTGAGATGGAGCTTCAGAACTTAGTATACCAACAAGTTTCAAGAGACAGTTACGTCTAAAGAGTTTATTCTCTTTCTGTGTCAGTATTGTGTTTAACACTTGTTTTACTTGATTATGATCCAGCAACAATTCCTGCTTATGTGCTATCAATTCCACTAACAATTGAACATAAATAAGCTTCTTATCGGGATCTTCTCTAAGTAATTTGTTAACAATATCCATAACACACTCACGAATAGCTGTGATCGGATTGTTAAGGCAAAATAGAACAGTTAACACAACTACGTCAGAGTCATACAACCATTTTTCGTTTTCCTGTGCAGCTATGAAATTAGACAGTAATTTAAGGCTTCTAAGCTGAAGTTCTGGCCCAATAACGTCTTTAGGATCAGTTGCATACAGAATGTGTCCACAAGCAAAGTTAGCAATAAACTCGAATTTCTCTCTAGGACTTCTGAAGAACTTCTCAAGAAGTTTTTGAAGCAGAGCAACGTAATTTTCTCCGTAACTTGGAATTGCGCATCCGATGACACAAATCTCATATAGCCTTCTTATAAGGATCGTTTCTGGAGTTTTACACACATCACACCAAGGTTTAGGGATGTCGCTTACATTCATGTCTTCAATTACTCTGGAGAAAATGTACTCTATGATTTGGAAGAGCATGTTGTTGTGGCGACAAAGTTGAATGAATTCTGGCATTATCAAGCTCGAAAATACTTGGCCTTCAGAACTGTGGACTATGGATCTATTTTCAACTGATTCAAGGAGTAAATTCAAAATGGCGGAGACTTCCTCAACTGTTGCGTTTTTGAGTGAACTGATTTTTAAGAGCATATAGAAGCAAATGTCCAAAGTATTGTTTTTATTCAGCACATGTTCATCCAGTATCTCATCCAAGTTTATTTTTCTATCAACAAACAAGGCTTTGAAAATAATTTCGCATAGCTTTGCATGGTCTTCTTTGATTGATCCCTTGAGTTCTTTTGTTTTATTTGTAAGCCCGAATTTCTTCCCCCAATCGGAAGTTAGTATCTGCCAAGTCAGTTTAGCAGATTCTTCTTCATTTGGGAAAAGATATGGCACTAACGCCAACACTGTTTCTTGGTTAACTGGCAATATTTTGATAGAACAAAACTTCATGATAGCTTTTTTGACGACATGTCGCCATTTTTTAGCACCCTTCCCGATTATCGCAACAAAAGTGTCGGTAGCATCTATTTCATTTAAGACCTCTTTTAAATATTCCGGAGGGATGTCCAAAGCTGCATTAACCACTTCAGGGGAGTCATCATTCAGTCTGTTAACAATAGACTCTTTCACAAAATCAGCATTCTCGGTTTTCAATGCCTCAAATTCTTTTGCAATATACTTGATAGCTTCAACACGTAATTTTGCATTAACATGGTTAAGGTTTTCAAAAAGGTATGTGCCACCAACCTTGTGTGCAATTGCAGGTTTAAAGCCTAACAATTTTGATAGATGACTCCTTCTTTTGGATGAGTTCTTGCTGTTAGAGCTCATTTCTTCTTTGACAACTTTGTCAAAAGCTTCAGGGTATTGACGTTCGAGGTTCTTCAAGAATAGTGCGTACCAGTTAAGGGTTTTACTTGCGGCATCATCTTCATCAATGATTTCTACGTCACTTTCATTACCATCATCACCTTCATCCAATGTGTTTGAGCTTTCAGGCTGGAAGGAGTCGAGGACACATCTGTAAATTAGAGAAAATTTATGTTAATAAAAGTGTAATTCAACAAGAGATGGATAGGTATTTCTATGTTAAAATTGGTGATAGATACCTATCTACCTTATTGGGTTTGGCTATAAGAGTATTAATTAGGTCACCCTGGATCTAGCTAATTTAATGTGACTGTAAACACATCCAATTCATCATCATCATTTCAGCCTAAAGACGTCTACTGCTGGACATAGGCCTCCCCCAAGTGGCGCCACGTTGACCGGTCCCGTGCGACTCGCATCCAGCGGGTACCCGCAACCTTCACCAGGTCATCGGTCCACCTAGTGGGAGGCCTTCAAACGCAACGTCTTCCGGTTCGCGGTCGCCACTCCAGAACTTTTCGGCCCCATCGGCCATCCGTCACACATCCAATTGCCAATCTTCAACTCAGCAATTCAGGCCCGTGAGGTTGACATGTGACACGTGAGTACGGCAGTCATTGTGCCCAATACTTGTGGACCAATGGCTTAATAGCCAATAGCCTCAACCAACATTTGAGGAGGCTCTCACTTAGAAAGCAGTACTTCCGGAAACAGCGCTTATCGTTACCCTGACCACCGGTAGCTCGGGCCCTGTTTCCGATGCTGGTGGACAACAATTTTTTATAATTTACATGTTTTTTGTATACTTTCTTATGTAGGAAAATTTAAAAAAAAAATGTTTCTAATGTCTTTATGAATAAATAATGTACAGTTTAAAATTTTTACAGGGCTTTAAAAGCTTCTTAAAAACTTACTTGATAATCAATTCTGGCTTCTGCTGCTTCAAATCCACTTCATCTATCAATATTTCTGGCAGCTTACAGTATCTCCAAAAGTCTTCACCCTGTATCAAGGGCAGTACACTAGACAAGAATGCTATCAAAAAGGCCCTAATTTTATTCCCCCTCTCCACTGACTTTTTAATATAACCGCATAATGCATTCATGACATCTACAGACATATTATTAAGAATATCCTCAGACATTCTTGTCACATGGTCTTGATTCTCATACATCAATGTAATTAGAATAGCTACGTCATACGAAATATCAAATTCAGTTGTCAAAAGTTTGAGAACTATCTCGTCCAATGTATCTTCTTTCAGACTTGTCTTTATAAACAAATACCCAAGTACAATGTATGCAGCAGCTCTAAAATCTGGGATTGGCGACTCTATTGCTTTAATAACTGTAGGTAACAGCGCATTGACAATTCCTTCAGTTACTTTTTTGCTTGTGTCAATAACACCAATTACCGTTTGGCAGAAGAAAGCAAACACTGTATTGAGCTGTGTAGCTCTCTCACCAAACTCCTTAACATACTTCAAAGTTGTCTTCGCAATAAATTGCAACGTGCCCACATTTGACACACATTGGTTGAACAAAACCTGTTTGGCTAATGCAATACCATGTTTGTGAATGGGCATAAGCCAGTTCCATCTATTATTGTTTGATTTTATGTCCATAAGCTGAACAAAACGGACAAATATCTTTGTACCATGGTACGGCAGAATAAGTGCAATGACAGCATCTTGATTGTATTCATGAATATGGTACCGGTTGATCAACCATTCCAGGGCTTTGTGTGATGATTGCAAAAGAAGGTAAGGTGACAACTGCAGAAGAAACTTCTCTATGGTCTGGTCCAGGTTTTGATTCACCTCCTTTGATTGCACTGCTCTCTCAAAATCCTTGGACGATAAGCTGAAGAGTGAGTCTTCAAAGACACGGAATCCTTCATACAGAGCTATGAGCTCTTTCAAACCACTAATACCGATTTCGTAGAAAGTGTCGCGATCCTTGTTTGCGGCTTCTTTCGGATCAAAGAGTAATGATACCGTCTTGCTGTCATCTTTGTAAACGGTTGATTGAGGTACTGTTAGCTTTTTTAGCTGCTCTGCTAAAGATGTTGCAGCCATGGCTTGGCTTTTCTTGTTTGTTTTTATCTGTAAATGGCCACAGACAGTAAATAAGTACCACGCCGGGACAAAATAAAGGTTACATTATGTATTTAGTCGAAAATATAAACGTACCAATTTATAAGCCAGGGAGTAATGATATCTTTAATTAATGTTTCACTTATTTATTACCTGTCACGTAAAATTAAAATGTATAAAGTTCCATGAGCACGTGGAAACACGAAAACTCAATGTTTACAACTTGCTTGTCAAAATAAAATAAATGAGAACCATAGAGACATAGAGTTATATTTGTTCGAGAGATTTGTTGAGATTACAGGCTTCTTATTCACAACCAACGCTTCGATTCGATTTTCGATTCGGAATGTCGTATGACTATCTTTTTTTGACATTACGAAACCGAGCGAGATAGACATACCACTTTCCGAATTGAAAATCGAATCGAAGCGTTGTGAATAGCCATGCAGGAAAACCTCTCAGAAGTCTGTGATCGTAAAGTAACATGGTAAATGTCTCAATAATATGCGTAAAAATTTACTTATCTACAACTGTTGAATTGAGTATGTATTATTTATCGAAAACAAAATTATATTTACGTGTGATTTAATTATATAACACGAATTCGGTGACCGCGCAGATAGTGTCTCATGTGCTCGCGTGCATGAACAGCTACGTCAACTCCGTGCTGAAACCCTTCACTGTGTGTGTTCTAACATACATTCAAAAGAACCGGTCCTTTTAGATTTGATTCCATCATTTGCTTATCATATCATTACCTGCCTGCCTACTTATTTACTCTACCACTCTCAAAACTGGAGAAACAAGCTAGCATGCTCAAGCTCAAGCACAACACATTCACAGAAACAGATAAATTCCAAGTTGCATAATTTGGTATTTTGGTTCACACATGAAGTTCCAGCTGGCAACACTAACAATGACACTCACACCGGCTGTTCACTGATGCTGTTGCCTGTTCAGCTATCAGCCTTGATATTCAGAGATTCGTTTGTGAAAAAAAAAAGCGCGGGAAATTCGTAACGAAAGGGCGCCTTTTTCAAAACAAATTTTCAAATAATTATTTTATTCATTCTTAAGTTCATTTGCTTGCTTTTCTTATAATGGGGAAGAAAGGGAATCCCAAGAAAAGAAAAAAAGAAGATAGTTCGTCTTCTGCTCCACCATTGGTGTCCTCTGAAGACGACGGTGGAGCCTCAAGTTCTTCAGAGGAATCTGTACCAGTTGAAAAGGATAAGTATCGGGAATTCAGGATTCCTGACTACATTAGGTCATATCCTGAAAACGGTGGAAATTTCGAATATGTTGTATTTTTAGAAAGTATTGACTTAGTTCCGATCGGTGATAGAGACATGATGTCCCTTTCAACCAGTATAAAAAAATACAATAAGGGTGTAAAACAATTATTACGCATGAATCGTTATAAAATTGGTGTTATTTTCGAACGTCCTGGTTTAGCCAATGCAGCGTTATTGAATCGAAAATTTCTGGATACTTATAAATTGAAAGCCAGTATTCCTGCAGCCGCTACGGAGAATACAGGCGTTATCATGCATGTTCCCATTGATCTTAGCAACGAACACATCTACAACGCAATAACTAGCACAAAGAATATTATTTCTATTAGAAGATTTATGCGTCGTACTATTTCAGAAGGAGGGGGGGGGGGGTGTCCTTTCAGCCTACGAAGACGGTGTCCATCACTTTCTCGTGTGCAGCGATACCTGATAGTGTAGACCTGAACAGCTGGCGGTTCGAAGTGCGCCCGTACATTCCGCCGGTAAAACAATGCCTGAAGTGTCTAAGGTATGGCCATATAGCTAAATTCTGTAAGAACTCCCAAAGATGTTCCATATGTACAAAGGACCATAATTATAACGAATGCCAAATACCATCAACTGAGGCAACATGTTGCCACTGTCAAGGTAAACATGTAGCTATTTCGTCACAGTGCCCAGTCAAACAACAAAAAGTGGAAGAAAACAAAAACAAAATTAATAAAAAATCATATGCAGATTTATTCAATGAAAAGTCATTTCCATCTCTTAAGTCCAGTCCTGCTAAACAATTACAATCACTAATTGAAACAGAACCAATTTTAAATATTTTAATACAGACAATAGTAACATTAATTTCTCAAAATAAAAATAATGAAAAGAGTATTTGCACTCAAAGCATAAAAGATGTTCTAATATCAAAAATTCAGAATAATATAAATCAACCTTAATTTTATGGATCAGCTAAATATAGTACAGTGGAATGCACAGAGCATCAATAATAACAAACATGCTTTTTCGTATTTTTTACATGAGTATAACATACATGTAGCTTTATTATGTGAGACTTGGCTCAAGCCTCACATGAGAAAAGGATATAATATAGTAAGATTAGACTCAGGTAATACACATAATGGTGTAGCTATTTTAATACATAACAGTTTACAATTTAGTAAAATAGATACTATAAATGATGATTCCATACAAAATATAGTGATTCGTTTAAAATATGGCAATAGTAAAGAAATTTCATTAGTCAGTTTTTATAGTCCCGGAAATGCTTCATTTACTAAGTATAAGTTTGATAATTTAATTCGCAGTATTCCTGGTCCTCTTTTGGTGGGTGGTGATTTCAATGCACATCATTCGGCTTGGGGATGTAACAGTGTGAACATTCGCGGCCGAGAGGTGCTTGAAATCATTAATAACTATAATTTGGTTTTATTAAATGATGGAGAAATGACTACTGTAGGCTCTGATAGGTGGCAAAGAAATGCACTTGATTTAACTGTAGTATCAGCTTCAATATCATTGTCCTCTAACTGGTCTGTTCATGACGATCCTTTAGGTAGTTACCATTTGCCTGTAATTACAAAGGTACTTATTAATAACAATTATAATATCTCACATGATACAGAAACATCAAATTTACCACAACATTTTAATTTTAACTTGGTTGATTGGGAAATATATAAGAAGAGTGTTGATAGTTTGATAGTGGATTTTAAAATTAATCAAAATAACCCACTACAGTCATATAATGACTTGATAAAGTTGTTAAATTTAGCTATTATTAAATCATTACCATTAGCTTTAAGACCTGCTACATCTTTTAATACAACATTATTAAATAACAATCGTAAAAAACGCATCCCATTACCATGGTGGAATTTGAATTGCACTAAAGCAGTACAAGACTCTAGGAATGCCTATATAGAATTCAAGTACAATCCCACATTAGAAAAATATATTGAGTTTAAAAAGTTACAAGCTCTTAAAAAGTTAGTGTTAAAAAGAGAAAGATATTTAAGTTGGATTTCTCTATGTGAGTCATTTAATAGAACTACTCCATTATCTAGAGTTTGGCAAATTTCAAAAAGATTTAATAAAACATTTACACCTTCAAGTAATAATATTTCTCCTTGGGTATTCGATTTTCTTAAAAAATATACTCCAGATACAGTCGAGGGGCCATTTCAATCAATTCCTCATGAAGTAAAAGCTCCAGGACATTATGAATATCTAATTTATTCATTTTCTCTTCAGGAATTAAAATCTGCAATATTATCTAGACGTGATTCAGCTTTTGGCCTTGATGGAATACCTTATAAAATGTTGAAAAATGTATCAATTAAGGCACTTTCTGATATACTAAGTGTTTTTAATTTACTCTGGCAGGAAATGATCATTCCTAATGAATGGAAAACAGATTGTCTCATCCCAGTACTTAAACCTAACAAAGTAAGACATAAAGCAGAATCATATAGGCCAGTAGCATTAACATCATGCATGGGAAAAACTTTTGAACAATTAATTAAACAAAGGCTAGAATTTTATATAGAAAGTAATAGTCTATTACCATCCAATCAATTTGGCTTTCGACGTGGTTGCTCCACTCGAGATAGCATTTCTCATTTGCAATTAGATATATACAATTCTAATAAAATGGATAATCATTTTGTTGGTGTCTTCTTTGATGTAGTGGGTGCTTTCAACAACATTAATCTACACATTTTGTGTGGTGAACTTCGTGTCCTTGGTATTCCTGAAAAAGTTATAAAATGGATCTTTAACTTTTTACATGGCAGAGAAGTATATGTCAAAGTGAATAAACGTTTAATAAGGCCACGTTTTTCATACAAAGGGGTATGTCAAGGTGGCATCCTCAGTCCATTGATTTATCTTCTTTATTTACATAGACTAAACATTTTTCTTGGTCTTGAAGTGGCAAATTTGCAGTTTGCAGATGATTTGGTTATCTATGCTTCAGGCTCAAATATAAGTTCTGTCGCAAGTATTTTAAACACAGCTTTAACTCAGCTAAAGAACTATTTTCATTATCTAAATTTGGATATTAGTCCAGAAAAATCTAAAGTTATAGTGTTTGGCGAGTGTGAAACAGATCTACATATTTATTACAATAATAGTGTTCTTCCAATAGTGAATGAAGTGAAGTTTCTGGGTATAATTTTTACAAGCAACCTCTCATGGACTAAGTATGTTGATTATCTGTTAGGTAGAGCTAATAAGGCATTTAATTTTGTAAAGTCACTGTCAATCGCAGCTGATCCTAAAATTTTGCTTATGCTACATAAATCTTTAGTGCGTAGTCATTTTGAATATGGATTTTTATGCTTTGGGTCTGAACAGAGATTGGTTCACAAATTGGAGATTCTTCAAAATCACAATCATATATGTGTAACTGGTGCAATGAAGACAACTCCAATTAATTCACTTCAAATTGAGTGTAAAACTCCTCCTATTAATATAAGATTTCAGTTTTTAAAATCCAAATACATTCTAAAACTTTTGTCTTTCGAAAATCATCCTTTATTAGAGAAAATATTATTTTATCATAGAGTATACAATCCCTCTAAGTCCATAAATTTCCCCTATATATTTCATGATTTTTCAAATTTAATCAGTATTGTGTGTGATCAATATCAAATTGAGAAATGTAAAGGCAGATGGCCATGTTACTCTGGTAATTATATCAGCAAATTCTGGCCCATGGACATTTACATTAATCGTAACTTGGGGAGTAAAGAAGATGTTTATCAGCTAATTGCAGAGTTCCCTGGGTACAGGCATATATTTACTGATGGATCCAAAAACAATAGAAATGTTTCGCTAGCCATATATCTACCTCATCTTACTGTTGGACATGGAGTTCGGCTACCTGGAGCCATGACTATATTTACAGCAGAATGTCTAGCCATTTTATCAGCGCTGCAGTATATACATGAAAAGAATCTGGGGCACACAACTTGGCATAGAGTGACCGACTGCATGAGTGTTCTCATGGCCTTACAAAACCTGAAACTGGACGCCAATTCCGGAAATATTTTATATGAGATTCGGACTTTATATGCTGATCTTTGTTCTAGAGGATTTACAATAAGTTTAATATGGACACCCTCCCACATAGGAGTAGCAGGAAACGAAAACGCTAGAGATGGGTCTAAAATTAATAAGCTGCTAAATTAACACTGTTAAATTTTTTTAGTGTCAACACCTGTTAAATAAGTTCTGAGATAGCTGTTAAATTTAGCAGTCACAACTCAGTACTCAACTACTCACAACAAAACAATAATGGTCGTGCTGGCTAGACCAGTGCTCCCACCCGCACCAAACACGGACGCCGGATATATATTTGTCTCGCTTTATCCCATTACTGCAGGCTGCAGGCTGACGCGACGGCAACAACCAAGAAAAGGACACACGATACACGTGTTCCGTTTCCGTCTTTATTGAATTGTTTTCAACATAGCGATTTATTTAGCAACTACTAATTTTGTGTTTAGTGTTCAGTCACAGTTAGAATGTTAAATTGTTAAGGTCGAGCGAGTTCATTTAATTAACTGCTAAGTGCGAACTGTTGAATTTGGGAATAGTATAGTATAATATTTAACTAGTGTTAAATAAAGACTGATTTTCGTTACGAAGGTTTACGCGAGTTTGTTATCTAGGTAGTAGGTAGTTAGTGTTGTGAGTGAAAATTCCAATTGTTTGACTGTTTGTGTAGTGTTGTTTGCGTTTGAAACAGAATACTTACAAATTGGAAGAAAACAACTAAAAAGTTGACAGTCCTAAGCCTGTAAAAAGTATGAAGGAAATGAGAATTAATTATGTTAAAAATCTGTCTCTGACTAAATTTAACAGTCGCTAAAAATAACTGCTAATTTTAACTGTTAATTATTTTTAGCATTAGCATTTAGCAGTGTTATTATTTTTTAACGTTTAAGCCCATCTCTAGAAAACGCAGATTACCTTGCAAGAGTTATTGTTGACATTGACAATGACAATATTGATATCCCAGAGACTAGAAATGTTGCCATACCAAGTTCTGACCTGCTTACCAAATTACATGAACAAAACATCTGCATTTGGCTTGAGAACTGGCAAGAAACACTAAGAAATAGAGGAAAATGGTATGCGAAAATAAATCAAACCATTGGTTCTGTGCCCTGGTTCACCAGATCTGTTCTTCCTTAAAGTAGAAAATTTTATACTACCTTAAATCGACTTAGACTTGGACATGGAAGATTCAATGCACATTTGGCCAGAATGAAAATTATAACATCGCCTATTTGTACCAATTGTGACTTAGGAAGTGATCAGACCCTAGATCATATAATTTTTGAATGCCCTGCATATGAGTTACAAAGAATTCCCTTAGTTGATCATTTATTGGAAATATATAAAACGCCAGCAAGCATCCCGCGTGCCACTCAAAGTTTGCTGGAAAATTACAGTACTTATCACTGTATAAATTTATTGATAGCACTGGATGGGCTATTTGAACGATCGGGGCGACTTAAATAGAAGGATATGACCCGGATATGAACTTACTTCACAACATGTTTAAGACGAATGTACACGGATATGACACCATATTGTTATGTTTTTGACTAAAAGTATAAAGAATACTGAAGACTTGGCTCTGGCCTTAAATAAATTTAAAACAAGGATGTTACTTACTGAAGACGAGGCTTCGGCCTTACTTTTACACAAGAAGGATGATAAGAACTGGAGACGAGGCGGTATAGTCCAAGACCTTAGCCTGCCCGAACTGGGCGAAGGGAAAAAAAAAACTGTTCAGCCTGTTTGACTTTTGCAGTTGCTGTCAGTTGCTGTTTCGTCAGCTACCAGATGATTTTGTTCGTTTACACAAAATCCAAGGATTTTGCGTAGAATTTACGTAAATAATGTTATTGAGTTTTATCAATTACATATTACCTATTAAAATGTGTACGTTCACACTTTGACGTATGCGTAGTTTCTAGTAATTGCGTGTTTATTCGTGTACTCACTCAGTAATCGTTGAATAATTTACGAGTATAGTTCTTTGTTCTTGTATTTCATAAACATGGCATTGAAAATCGTAATTTGTGTTGTTCTATTATTTATTGCGCCTATTTTAACGTATAAGCCTGTGGTATTAATCCATGGGGTTATGACTGGGAGTGCTAGCATGGAAATGATAAAATTAAGGATTGAAGAGGTGAGTCTTTTTTGCGAGGTTTTTTTTGGCTCTTCATGTTAGCAAAACCAAGGTCAAGTTCATTCACCCAACATTATTTATTTAACTATTTGAAATCTAAATTGCAATCATTGTTAGTGTAAAAACCAACTTGTAACATTAATAAATTTAGCACGCCAGTTTTTCGGCTTCCTATAATTTTTAATAGAATGCTGTACACAGTGGCCTGATAAAGTATATAGTTTGTTATCATTCACCTAATAAATTAGCAACTTGCTATGTTTTCATTTCACAAAGATAACAAACTGTGTGGCAAAATGTCATTTTGCCACACAGTTTGTTCCTTTATAAACTTTTGTCCTTTAACTCAAGGAGAATGCTTTTTTTTAAGCATTTTTTTGCCCTCAGCAGAAGGGGAGAAGGTTATCTGGCATAGTTAATGTTTTGTAAATGATTTGAATTTATTAAGTTGAATGTTGACTAGGGTTTGAAAGCTTATTAAAAACGCATTTATATTGACCCACCACCTATTTACTTGAGCCTTGTTGCGGGTGTACCATTAGGTACACCCCTGCTTAACCCTTCAGGGTTAACAGGTGTGATGTTATAATAGATTGTTGATAGATCTGAGAAAGTTTTGCACAAAATCAACCATTTTTAAACAGCTTTTTCCAGTCCTTATTAAGTAGTTATTAGAGTATAATTATAATGGTGTTACCATTGTGAGGATCGACCGGAGGACACGGTGGAGCACACGGTGGAGGTGTGCCCCGCTTGGGCGGAGCACCGCCGTGTCCTCGTAACGGCGATTGGCGGCGGCCACCTCTCGCTCCCGGCCTTGGTTCAATCCATGGTCCGGAGCGAGACGGAATGGGACGCCGTCACCTCCTTCTGCGAAGCAGTCATGCTAGCGAAGGAGGTGGCGGAACAGGACAGGGAGAGATCCTCACGTCCCGGCCGCCGCGGGAGACGCCCCGGGCGTCGGGGGCCACGTGGTGGCTTCCGGCCACCGTAGGCGCGGGCCTGTGGACGGGGCGCGTGACGTGACGACAGGCCGTGTCGACGGCGCGTTCGTGTTCCACGCGCGCCTCAAAGAGAGTCAGCAATAAGGAAGGGGTCCGCAAGGACCGAAGCCTGCCAGGGCTGCGGGACTATTCGAAAGAGATACCGTGGCCCCGGAACACAAAGAGCGAGGAAGGAACATGGATGGGTTTTAGTTAGTAAAAGTCTGACACTCCCTCCTGCTCCGCCCAGAGCGGGAGAAGTCATTTGATGATTTCCCAACCTAAAAAAAAAAAACAAAAAAAGAGTATAATTATAATAAGACAATGAGGAGGTAGGTTCTTCAGTCGGCTTAGGTCATCACGTAATATTTTCCTAATGGACAATTAATGAACATAATAAACAATTAATACAGGTTCAAGCATTAACCAGTGAATTGTTATTAAATTTCCTGCATTCTAAAAAAAAAAAAAAAAAAAATCAGGATCTGTCAAATTGACCAATTTGGTCGAGACACCATTGTTTAACTATTGTGTCTAGTTCGTGGACAGATCATGGGATAACATTAATAATGTTATTGTAATAAGTTTCAATGATAATATACACAATGTTAAGGGTTCCCTATTAACAATATTAAATGCAGTTTCTTATCCATTCAATGCATACAATAATAATAAATGATTGCTTGAACTTTTTCTAGTTCTGAATTTGTTTTATTTTTAAGAGCTGTTAGAGATATTAGGGGCTACTGCACACTATAGACAAGACTGTCTTTAGACAGACAATAGTGCGAGTGCCTATTAGGTAAGAAACTTGTGAACAATGTTGAAAAAAAGAACTAATCCTCCACTCATTCTTAACTAAACTATTTAATTAATAATATTCAGTTACTTGTACATATTTTTATTATTATTTAGAGTTGTAGTTTGTATTTATGTAGTGTAATTATTTAAATAAAAGTCATTAATGATTATCATTATATCAATTTTTAGCAACACCCTGGGACAATAATCTACAATGTGAACAGATTCGAGAGCTGGTCCAGTTTGGAGACCATGTGGCACCAGGTCTTGGAGATTGGCATGGACATCGCCAATATATCTGCCAAACATCCTGAAGGAATTAATCTGATTGGTAAGTCTAAAGCTAGTTCTCACAGGCAGTCTGGCCTGAAAGCCTGACAACCAGTCTTACCATCATCATCATCATTTAACGCCGAACTTCAGCCACTGCTGGGTATAGGCCTCTCTTTGTTTGTGCCAAGCTACACGCTCTTGTACCAGCCTCATCCAAGTTATTCCCGCAATGGCAACAATACCAAGGGGTATCGTATTACCCATTACTAACTAGGTTGTGGAGGTCAGATAGGCAGTTGCTTCATGTAAAATACTGGTATTCAACTGAATCCCCGTAAGACTGGAAACTGAACCCAACATAGTTGAAAAAAGCTAGGCAGATGACGGTAAGGCTGCTGCAAGAGCGTCAGAAACTAAGTTGAAACAACTAAGTGGAGACGAGCGGAGCGGAGAGGAGAAGTGTGAAAACCGACCAATCACATTGGTTGAAATCTACATCGCGTATCTCGTCTCCTGTGATTGGTCGAATCTTGCACATCACCTCTCCGCTCCGCTCGTCTCCTCTTTGGTGGAAACCGGGCCTGAGACTCCACTGAAGCAGAGAGATGCGCGAATAAACCAATCACAGTAGTTTAAATCGACGTAACATATCTCGTCTCTCCTGAGATTGGTTTAATCTTGCAGCCTCTGTTGTGAGAAGTCTGGGCCTTGACACAGACTGGGTCCAATAAATGACATGCTTTGTCAGAAATGGACGTACACCTATGCATTGCGCGCCTTGTTAATTATGTAGGAATAACATAATTATTTTAAAAAATGCTACAGTGTGTACCTACATATCAGTAAATAATTAATTTCCCATTATATCTACGTAAAAAGAGATGAAATAATAAAAAGATTTTATGTCAAATAGTATAAAGTATTCGCAATCACAGTTCCTTATTTACTTTCCAGGATATTCTCAAGGAGGCCTTATTGCGCGCGGCATTGTGGAGACATTTCCAAACGTTTCAGTAAGCACATTCATATCTCTTAGCTCGCCACAAGCTGGACAATATGGAGGTAAATATAAAAATAATAAGTCATATTTAAAATAGAGACAAAGAAATTGCAAAAACATCAGTGCTATATGACTCAAGCGAGAACTGATTGGCATGAAGTAATAAACTTGTAATATAAATGTAGTTGATGACATAACGAATTTAAATGCTTGTTGTGACGGAAAATACCGATACCGTGTAAGTGTCGCCACGAACTTCTTGCAGAATAACAATATTTGGAATATGGACTATCAACAACAGAACAGGAGTCAACCAATCGCATTATTAGCAGCCGTTCAGGGCGCTGTTCTGCACATTTTTTTTTAAATTACCCAGCCGGAGTCACACATCAACGACGCAATGTTCATATTGTTAAAAACTAGCGCGGTATAGAACACCAAATGCCAATGAAAAATGCCACATAATCCCAAAATTATACTGTAAAATATCATACAGATCATTGCTGTGTTAATAGGGTCATAGACGACTGAATGTCTTTGCTTATTTCATTGCTTAATTATGCAGATGAATGGTATTTGCACTTGTGGAGCCCCTGGTATTGCAAATAACCATAGGCAGCAGTGATCACTTACCATATGGTAGGCTGCAAGCTTACGAAGGTACCACTCCATGGCATAAATCTCTCTCTCACTACAAGGACGTGTTAAAAAGACATATTAACGCTTGCGCTATTGATCCGACTGGTTAGGAGAGGCTGGCTTTACATAGGTCGTCTTGGCGCTCTACTATCTACAAAAATGTAAAAATCTTTGAAAACCAGCGACTTGATATATTGAAAGCGCCAAATGCGGAAAGAGAGACCTAAGTCCTCCTACACCTACAGTTATAACTCTACCGGTCAACTCTGACCGGATATTTAAGAGCAAATTCGGTCTGGCCAGCCATATAAGGGCACACGCACGGAAATAGTTTCAAAGGGTCGCCGTTACCGAAATCGGTAGGGAGGGCTAATATTACTTTGTACAAGTTTTCTAGCTTTTGAAAACTCTAAATACAGATGTAATTTAGATAACATGTGGCCCTGGGTTCGCTTCTCAGGTAGGGCAAAGTGCTGTTGGTTTTTTCATCATGAATTTCTCATTAACAGCCACGAAATATGGGTGTGTTTAGGCACACCTCTACCTAACCCTTCGGGAATTATATGCGTAACGTTTATATTATATTTCTCTTCTTTCTTTTAAAATATCTCTAAATCTGCAAATCTAAAATCTCAAAATCCCCAAATCATTTCTCAAAATCTAAAAAATATTGTATAAATTAATATTTATATAAGTGTATTTATATTTATGTATGAATGTATTTATTGTATATATATATATATATAAATGGTACACCACAGGCTACCTGCAGTATTGTCTCTCATCCCCCCTTAAATCCATCCAAAGGTTGTCTTTAAAAGATCGCTTTTAGCGATAAGACTGCCCATTGTGTCACCCTTTCTAAAATGTTTTACATTTGTATCTGTAATTTTTATGGTGTACATAATAGAGAGTATCCTATTATTTCTCTTATTTTCCAGCCGGCTTCCTCCACCTAGTATTCCCAGGGCTGGTCAAAGACACAGTCTACGAGTTGTTCTACTCAAGAGTAGGTCAACACACATCCGTCGGGAACTACTGGAACGATCCGTACCACCAGAGCCTCTACCAATCCTACAGTGTCTACCTGCCGTATATTAATAATCATATTCCGTGAGTAGTATTATTATTCAATTATTAACTTTTTATTCATTTAAACAATATAAAAAAAAAGTATTTCTTCAAAAAAAAAACAACCGTGGTCCACCGGTGTCTGGTGCACGGTTCAAACTAAAATAAATACCTAAACGCCCGGTGGTAAACGCTACCACCGGGCGGTTTCCATCAGGAATATCTCTTTAGCAGTCACAATATCTGGGTTTGTATCCTTTTGATGGCAATAGGGTCGCCCCCTACAGGACAGGACTTAAACATTACTAGCGAAATGTAGGTGTATTATTTGATACACCAACAAGTGTATTTGTTGTGAGGCAATTTTAATACAATTATTTAACATAAATAGAGAAACACTGACGATAATTACAATAAATAAATTAGTAATCCTTTAAATAATCAATTACAAAAGCGACATATTAGAATTTCGCGGGCTACCTCTACACAAAGCACTTATTATCGTGAATCGTTTTTTCCTAACCATTTTGATACCGCTTTAAACGAGCCCCCTAAAAGGAGGGCCTAGTTGACAGGTCTAGCTCGCAAGTCTATTGGGTAAGCTTCCCGAATTCGGCATCTCTGCTGACTTCTGCAACTTTATAGTGCTATTCGAGCGATTAGTACTGAAACTGAACTAGCGCTATCTCGCGATAATAATGGGAAACACAATTCATCATCTGCCTAGCCTTTTCCCAGGGGTCGGCTTCCAGTCTAACCGGATGTAGCTGAATACTAGTATTTTACACGGAGTGACTGCCTATCTGACCTCCACAACCCAGTTAGTACTAGGTAATACGATACCGCTTGGTAAGACTAGTCAGACTTTTTGGGCCACTGTACCTGTAACGATTGTCAAAGATCTACAAATGACAGCCGGGACCAACTGCTTATCGTGGTTTCCGACGCACGGAGGAAACTCGGTATGTTATGGGTGGTCACCCATCCACAGACCAACCTAGGCAAGCACGGCTTAACCTAATGGTCGGTACGAGCGGCTGATGTTATACAGCCGAGAGCTCCTATAATAATGGAAAACAATTATTTCACACAAATTCAAAGTTTATCTACTAAATAACGTTTTCTCTCCCTCCTAACGAGATCGAATTGGTTTTGTTAGCGATAAAAACACGCATTGGGCCCACTGATTACGCGTATCTACATACGTAGAACTAAAACAATTTCACACTGCATATACATAATATGAATATCAAATTATGTGTATGTATAAACATATTGGGACCATTCCAAGCCACGTGTTGTAGTAATAAAAAGTGAACGTGGAGATAGAACACTAGACCGTTTTTATATTGATATTGACCTAGTTATCGCACATGCTGCGACATTGTACCTTTTATTATTTTTGATTAAGTAAATAATAATTTTCCTCGTATGAGGGCAAATCAAATAAAAGCTTTTAAAAAAAAAACATCTAAGGTTTCGGAGAATTTTGTTGTTCAAATATCAATTTTGTAATGTATGCAAATTATTTATTTCTACACAGATTTTTTTATCTGATAAATAGCAAAGCCGTATTATTGCAGAATAATTATGGAAAATATCATTACGTAATTTAATTTATTCTCGGATATACAACGTGAATTTCGACGTTATATTCATCGGTTCCATGGTGTAACGGTTAGCACTCAGGACTCTGAATCCTGCGATCCGAGTTCAAATCTCGGTGGAACCTGAACTTTTTGTGTTTTTAAATTATTTTTCGAATCTTTTTATGCAATTATAATGGTTTTTCGCTTGCTTTTTTATAATAAAAACCTAGTTTTTGTTGTAAAATCTGTTTTTTATATATCTTGTATTCAGCTACCTTTAGAACTCAATTATTTAGTAAGTAATAAACTATTTGTTTGTCCGTATTACTTTTACTAAAAACGTTTTTTTACGTTTCAACTAAAATGTGATTACAATATTGTGGCGCGCGGCCTAGCAACTAAAATAGCTACTGACGTCATACTTGTACGAGTTGTTTATACGGACGCGTCAATGCTATTGAGAATTATCTGTAACCTATTTCATCTATTGTTAATAAGGATAGACTAACATTATTATTTAATTTTATGTCAAACTTGTAATCTAAGAACAAAACGGACAAGTTTTTTGACTGATGTCTGTACAAATCGGTTTGAAGTTGCTGTTCTGAAATCCACTTTATTTCTAGAATAGTAAAGATCATTTTGGGTTAAATACTAAACTAAACTAAGGGAATGAGTTTGTCACTGACTGATCTCATCATGAAACTGCATAAATCAAAATAATATCTCCTGTTTGTTTTTCTTATTTTAATTTGTAAGCAGCTTTTTTGTCTTTTTGGTAGAAACTATTGAGTTTGTAGGTACTTACTTACATTTATTTAACTTCAATATTTTCCATACATAGAGTAACTTACTGCTACAAAATGACAAAAAAAGACAATGTTTTCTTTTTAAAACTTCTGTTTTAAAACATAGTTTAGATTTATGACAAGAACAATTAACTAAATGCCACAAAGAATAATTTTACCTTTAACGTCTTTACCTTTTTATTTTCGCTGATGAATGATGATAATGCACTTTATGATACCTACAATATTTTATCCAAGTATGTTTTTTTCTTTAGTTTTTTTTTTTTGCGTACTTTTTTTTGTTACTTAACCTATTTCTTGCTTAGTGATTGATGATTAGCAAATCTTGGTGACTCATTAAAATTATTTTATTCTTGTTTTATTTATTACAGGGTGGATTTTTTTGTGAAAAGTGGTCGATCGCCAGTGTTTTCAGTTATACCTGCCCTTACTCAATAATCCACCCTGTATTCAGTTTTTCAGCTGTTAGTAGATGTCACTTTGTTTCAAAAAGTAGTATTTATATACAGTATTTAGCCTTAGACTTTTCTTCAAAGACTAGTGCTAAACTTCTGTAAGTAGAAACAGGAATTTAGACCGGAGAATTATTATGACGTAACTTGTCGTTTCAGCATTTGTAGATTTTATATGGATGTTATATTCTTATATACTAATTTTCAGGTCAGCAAAATCAGCGGACTTCAAAAACAATTTGCTGAGACTGAAGAGGCTAGTCCTGATTGGTGGTCCAGATGATAACGTCATCACGCCTTGGCAGAGCAGGTAAATGATAAAACTAATAGGCTTGTGTCCTGAAAAAATCTAATTAGTTCGTCAGTTAGATTTTCAAAAAATATTTGACACGTATTTTTTCTTTTGTTACGTAGACCAAAATTGACGAGGATACTACGCTTTTAAAATTCTCAATACGTCACGCCGTGTTATTTTTTAGTGCGTTCTGACGTCACGAGCCCCCACTCCCGAGATTTGATGCGTTTTATCTTTGTCAATATTCATTGTTTTACAAAAACAAAAAATACGTGTCCATTATTTTCCAATACTCTAACTGACGGACTAAATAGATTTGCAATTTATTGATGGTGGAAACTAGTCTATAAACAGTAATTACTTACTGTGTCGTTGGTTTAGAGGTCGCAAGCGCTGCTGCTGAGCGTGAGGAGGATCGGTTTGGTGTTTTTGGGTTTTTCCATTAGTACAGTACATTACTTGTGTATTCAGTACAGTACTGGATGGTCTACTAGTCTGTTTACTCATCAAAATATTAAAATAAATAACAAAATATGGAATGATGTAAAACTTTAAGAAGAAATAAAAAGAAATCTATGTTATTAATTCTGACGTCAATTTTAATTTAATTGTTCACTATTATAATAAATCTAAAATTGATGTTAGTATGTAATTTATGACATTTGAATAATATTTGTATTGTGGTAGAATACATTCTCAAACTCAAAGCATTTATTTCAATTAGACCATTACGGCACTTTTGAATGTCGACACATTATACTTCGTAAAACTATACTTACAAAAACCTTCATTTTAATACTTAAAAATCTTCAATTTTCAGTCAATTCGGCTACTACAATGCCAACGAGACAATCGTCGAGATGAGAGGCCAGGATATCTACATGGAAGACAGGATCGGGCTCCGGACCCTGGACGAGAGTGGTCGTCTGCACATAGTGACTGTCCCAGGAGTCAACCACTTCAGCTGGCACATGAACATCAGCATCGTTGATGATTGTTTGTTACCTTTCTTGGATTAGAAGGTGGAACAATGAAGTTGGAAGTAGTTCTGCTATAGTGATCCAACCCACAATGTCTAAACTGGGTGATAGAGGCTAAAGATTGGGTTCAGAACAACAGAATCTGGCGATGCGGACGCTATAGACACAGGATCTCTTATACATTCAGTTAAATCACCTCAAACTAATGTAACATTTAGGTTAATGTGGGTTGGTACGTTTTGGCCGAACTTTCAACTGAGGACTGGAGCTGTAAAGACAAAGTTTTTGGACATTTTTCATTGAATTGTTGTTATACTCCTTGAAAGTCATGTTGTACTGTACGAATTAAATCTGAAAATCGTTAAAAAGAAACGTAATTTAATAAGAATTTTTAATAAGGCCAAAAATATTACAAATGTTGGACAAAAGTGATCGGTAATTTTAGAAAAGTATTTTCTAAGTAGCCAAATTTTACATTATGTAATTTATTTCTTGTATTTTTGTAGCAATACAAAGTGAAGCTTTCTCGAAATATTGTATCTCGATGTTTATAGTTTTTTTTAATGCATAGAGCAGAATATAGAATTAAGAAGGAATAGAATACAATTCAAACTTTTATAATAATAATTTGTAGTGTGTGACGTATGTTGCTTCAATATTCTCACGTTTTCGAATATAACAAAAATGTTCCTGTACATGCCAAAAGTTGCATAGTAAATAAGGCCTTGAATTAAGACATTATTTTTAACTAAATATGTTAAAAATATTTTTGAGATGAATCTCGCACCACAACTCGTACAATGCGATAGCATTTTGAAGTTGACAAAGTTACTGTAGCCTGTGTCATCACAATCCTGCAGGGGTATTACGTATCTTTCTGACATCCAGTGACTATCAAGCTTCGGTTGTACACCGAACTTTGATGACAACCGTGAATGTCATAATATTGGTATTACGTATCACACTGAGTGGATATCACTTTACGGTGACTAACAGGGTCATACATAATTCTGAGCCCAGTTCATATCATTTCGAGCTGTCAACAGAGATACGTCATAGCCTTACAGAAGGCCTCTCTCCATGGCTTCCAGTTCTTCCGATAAGGGCCAATGTCGAACACTGGTCGTTGGTTTGGTCCAGGTCGTCCCGCCATCTTCTACGAGGTCCGCCGCTATGACATAAACAAAATAAAATGTTTTTAAATAAGTCTAGCGTTTAACGTGCTTTCAGTGATTTGTGGTGCAAAAAGCCCTTAGTAATGTCAATATACGCTGATATACTAAAAAGCCTTTATTGCTACTAGTTTAAGGTATTTTTTAAATGTAACGAGTGATATAATACTGTCAAGACGTCCATACGTTTTATGCAGAGTGATTGGTGAAATGTAAAATTAAGTTTTTAAGGTTTTGGTCTTAATAGCAAAAAAATAGACAAATATGAGGTTAATTTACAAACCTTGTTTAACTTCATTTGCACAAAAAAGCAGCCGTTAATTGAATAAACCGTTTACGAAGACAGTGAATGTAATTTAGATTTAGATGGTAACTATTTTAAGATAGTTTTAACTTAGTGCAAACCACGTGTGATTTATTTAACGAAACACTAATAGTTTTTAAGCCTAATATTATTAAGTTTTATTTAACACTTTACACTTTTTTTTAGATTGCGATTTTATAAAACAAAAAAAAAATATGATCAAAGTTGAGAATCTTTGGTCAGTGGATCGTCTAACAACCGTATCTATAGTCAAGTTAAAGTAATTACTTGAGTTTAAATAATTACTTAAGCTATTGCATAAGTAACTATTTAGTAGGTAGTTTTTTTTAGAACCGTCAGAGAAAGCAAAGCTTTTGACAGTTCTAACTTCAAGCAATTACTTAACTACAGAATATATATCATGATCTGTCAAAAGACCGATTTGTTCGGGACACCATTGCTTAACTATTGTGTCTACTTCGTGGACAGATCAAGGGATAAATCGTATCTTAAATTATGAGTTTTAGTCAAGTAATCACTTTGACCTGGTTTATAGATTCGGGTGTTAGTGGTTTGGATAATATTTTATGTATCATTTATATTTACCAAATAATGTTCGGGCTTATTTTTATAGTACCATCATACAATAATTCTGTTTGGAACTCGAAAAAGTCTAGAAAGCCGTCCAGCTCAGAAAGATAGTGTAATTATTTCGCAACTTTAATAAGCCCTGTGTAATTCTCATTTGGATAAAATCTCAATAATGCAAATTATGCTATCTGTTACTAATAAAATGACTCAATTGAAATAATGTCTGAATTAATCCATAGATAAATTGATATTGCTGTAATTCATTAATGATTGCCTCATCTTTATTTATTTAGGTATTTGTTTGTCATTAATAAAAAATGTGTGTCAAAAAGAGTATATTATAAACAGTTTGTGTTTTGTAACGGGATATTTTATTTTTATTTTTATGACGGACCACGAAATATTTTCACCAAGTTTTCTTTGATATACTTACTGTTAGGAAAATTAATTGTCTAGCAATTTGACTATGCGTCAATTGAAATACAAGTTTATATTATATAAAAGTTGTTACCTAGTCAAAAATAAAAAATCAAATCAGTTTTATTTATATAACATGGTCGCTATGTTATGCCAAGAGGCTGACAAATGTATGGTTGAATGCGAATTTCATTTTCGAGTCAATTTCATTAACAGTTAATTTCCTTGATCAGTCTTAACTTTACGCACAAATATACATTCTAACTACGTTTTATACGTATTTTTAGCAAGTTAGAAACCTTTGGTGACTAAATGAGTATATTGGAAATATTATAGTCATCAAAGGTTTCTAAACGTGCGATATGATGAAAAAAAAAACCCTAATACAGTTTAGTTTTAAGTATCTGCATCGAAAACAGTTCAAAATCATAAGAATTATTGTGTGAAATAGTTTTATACCTAAGTCGAAAGACATGACTAATAATAATTTTGTAAGTAGGTACTCATTTTGTGTTTTATTTTATTTTTAGTTTTCCTCAACCTGATTTATTTAAATAGATTTCTATAATCTTTGATATGCGGTTTTGATATCTAAGTGGTTGATTCAAACAGTTTTTAATAGCAGGGACTAGCCATGTACCATTCTAATGTAACGAACAATGACGGTTGAGCACTCTTTTCACCCTTATGCCCTGAGTAATAAGGTTGAAAACTGGTCAACCTCCAAAGTACTACCTTCGTTCACTTAGACTACTTTTCAATCTTACGACCATAGTTATAAGGTTGGAAATTGATCGTCCGTCAGTGACTGACCTATGTTTGACTACGTAGGTACTATGTACTACCGATACATAGTGCGTAGTCAAACATAGATTACAAAAAGGACGTGATAATTATGTTTTAAAACCTCAAATTACCTATGATTCTGATGTCCGAACTAATGGATCTTAATTGTTACAGTTGCAAAATGTTGCTAAGAGAATAAAATCTACTTTTAATTTTATCATAACTGGCGAAATGTGGGAACAAGGTAGGTACAGCTCTGCCTAACACTTCGGGGATTACAGGCGTGATGTTATGTTATGTTTTTTGGTTAATATTTTGAAAGAAAGAATGAAAGAAATAGTAGATTGTTGCATCGAGCACAAAGTAATTTATTATTGCACCGAGTGCCTGATTTGAACAGGCACGAGGGCAATATAAATTACTTAAGGCGTGGTGCATAATCTGCTTTTCTTTCAACTATTACCTATAGGAATAGTAGTTAAAAGAAACTCATATCAAACAGTTAAATTAAAAGTTATACTTGAGCAATTATTAAACGTAAGGTTAAGAGTTTTGTTGGGCAAATTTATATTAAATCAGAGTTAGCAGCAATCATTTTTTTCAATTTGGAACAAGTAGGATAGAAACGAATAATACGTACGTTAAAAAAAGTATTGATATCGGCTGGCTGAATAGAGCTAATCCATTGAGATTGGCACCCTTTGCTGCGATTAAAAAAAAACTGTGCAATAATGAAATTTCATACATTTTTATTGCTCTAGAGCATTAAAGACTCGCTTTGTACTGAGTTTTTAGTGTTATTGTGATGAAATTAAAGCATAGTTGGAAGAAAAAATCATTTATTAGCCCGCTAGGACAAAACACACAAAGGTATGAATGGTTAAATTGTAATTATAAACTACTTATTAAAAAAAAAAAAAAAACGAAATTGGTCCTTTTGCGTTTCCTCGTCACTTTAGTGGCTGGCCGGTGTCGCGGCTTGCCAAACCCTTGCTGTTTTGAAACCCAACATCCATTATTAAAACTTCAAAATTGGGATGGATCGAATAATAGGCATGACGACAGTATCAAAAAATTGCAAATCTATTTAGTCCGTCAGTTAGATTATTGGAAATTAATGGACACGTATTTTTTGTTTTTATAAATCAATGAATATTGACAAAGATAAAACGCATCAAAACTCGGGAATGGGGGCTCGTGACGTCAGAACTAGCTAAAAGTTGTACCTAGGCGTGACGTATTGAGAATTTTAAAAGCGTCATATCTTCGTCAAAAAATACGGGTCAAATATTTTTTGATAATCTAACTGACGGACTAATTAGTTTTTTTTTGTCGTCTCGCCTATTTCCCACCCGCACTCAAAATACGCGTTTTGACGTGGAGTTGCGGACACCAGCCCGTTATACAATACAATACAATATTAAAACTTCCAAGATTTACGCAGCCGATCAATCTCAGATAAAGTTGTAGAACCGGATCTAAACAGGCATTGTGTAGCTCCCCATGGAAACTCGCTTTTTGTTGCGAAATTACCTGCTCCCTTAACAAAAAACATCATGATGAGGGTTCCGTTTTTGTCATTCTGTTATAGAACCCATAAAAGGATCAGAAGTGGGACTGATTAAATGAGATGATGTAGTCATAAGTTTAATATGAAATACACACGTACAGTTAACCGGTTTTGAGTTTTTGGGGCTTTATTTAATACCGTCAATTATTTTCTCGTTTGTTGCTTCCTTTATTTTTACATCGATAAATTAGATTTTTTCTAGAAATCTTTAGATATAACTTGATTAGTGAAAGGAAGGTCGACTACCTCGTTGGTCTAGTGATCGCAAAGCGCTACTGTTGAGCATGCCTTTTTTTTCGGATGGGAAATCATCAAGTGACTCCTCCGGCTCTGGGCGGAGCAGGAGGGAGTGGCAGACTTTTACTGACTAAAACCCATCCATGTTCCTTCATCGCCCTTTGTGTTCCGGGGCCACGGTATCTCTTTCGAATAGTCCCTGGGTTCGCTACTAAACAGAAGCACTGTTAACACTTGTCTCATGATGCTTGTTGTAGTGTTGTAGCGATAGTGGAAGTGCGGTGGCACGTACTCACCTCACATCACATGTTGGCACACTTATTCAACACACACGAAACCTGCTCACACATTCACAAACACACACAATTACACACACACACACACATAATTTATATAATAGTATTTGATATGGAAGAGCGGAGTCTCCCAATACAGGCATTACTCGCTTAAAGGGATGCTCCAATCACTAATTCTGTTGTAAAATACATATGCTGAAGAATTAAATGATTTTTTTAATTTGATTTCATCTGATTTCGATCTGATCTTGTTTGCGGGGCGAACATGGCCAGATATCGCACAAGATAGAGAGGTTTGGAAGGAGAAAGGGGAGGCCTTTGTCCAGCAGTGGGACACATAACAGGCTAAGAAAAAAAAAAAATTTGAAACCCAGGTCAGACGAAGTGTTATTCGGTATTCCCATCATGATTCTCAGAAACGCCCTGAGTTTTGTTTTGTTTTCGCCTGGTTGATGGCAATAGGCTCGCCCGCTATTACATAGGACTTAAACATAACTAGCGAAATGTGGGTGTACTATAAGGTACACCGCTGCCTAACCCTTTGGGGTTTACAGGCGTGATGTTATGTTTATGATATCAAATAGACTCGCCTCCTATTACGTGAGATTTAGGCATTTTTTGCGGCCAAACGAGCGTAATTAAGTGAGTCGCGTAATTCGGTTCCGGTTTCATACATAGATATAGTATGGGCTCATTTTACGTCGTCGCGTGACACAAACCAGATTTTCTTAAGAAAACGTGGCGTAAATTACGCGACTCATACTCACGATTACGTTTGTTTGGCTTAACCCTAAGTGTATAAAAATATGACGGTAGCTATTTAGATTTTTGTCATGATTAAATTATTTATCTTGATTATTCTACTAAATCACTATGATGATCTCATCACAGACATGATCAGTAAGTATATCAATTCGTTAGATTATCAAAATAGATTCCGGATTCAATTTTTTTTTCTATCTTATGACATAATTTATGTAAATAAATATTTATTTCACATATGTTTCCTTTGCCATTACAGTTTAAATCTAATGCGACAAAGTAATTTAAAAAATACCTATGTTGTAAATAAATACATAATGTTGCAATACTAGAGCTATGTTGATTTGGGTTTGATTCTTGTTACTGTAATTATTTATTTATTAACTAGCGACCCGCCCCGCCTTCGCACGGGTGCAATGTAGGTAGATAAAAACCTTCCTCTTGAATCACTCTTATCTATTGTTGAAAACTGCATTAAAAATATTAAAATCCGTTGCGTAGTTTAAAAGATCTAAGCGTATGTACAAACAGCGGGAGCGACTTTATAATAATATGATGTAACGATAACTTTTCCCGTGAGTTGCACGTGTTATGGTCGGGAGTTATCCCACAGGATCGTTTTATAAAGCCTATGACACTCTGCTTTAAAAAAAAAGTTGCATCACATTACCTTACTTACTAAAAAAAAATTTTCGAAATCGGGTCAGTAGTTCCGACGATTACTTACATTCCCTATATCCAATGATCCGAACTTACAAACTTTTGACGTCCCATTGCTGTTTGCAAAATTGGTAGGTACAGAATCGAACTACTACATTGACACGGGTCATACACACAAGTGTACGCACGACTAACTGCGAGAATAGTAGTCAAGTGAAGTCATTTTTATGCTTTGAAAGATTTTTACGTATTTCTTAGAAATAAAATTATGGTAGGTCCCTACACAAAAAAAATATTTTTGCTGTTCGAATTACCTCCGGACTTGATGGAGTGACCTGGGGGGACTCCTTGACGTGTTGTACTAGGTGAGTCGAGTTTGGGCTCGTTTTGATAGTTATGATGAGACCTTACCTCCGCACCTGATGGCGTGACCTGAAGGTGTACTTCGGTGATTGCTACTGGAACTCCTTCACATGTTGTACTGCTAGGTGAGCCGAGTTTGGGCTCGTTTTGTTAGTTATCATGAGACCTTACCTCCGGACTTGATGGAGTGTCCTGAAGGTGTACTTCGTTGACTGCTACTGGAACTCCTCAACGTGTTGTACTAGGTGAGTCGAGTTTGGGCTCGTTCCCCTAGCTTCTGAAGAATTTTGGTGCACTGCAGAGACACTTATCTTCCTAAATAATTCAATAACAAAAGTCCTTTGCGACATGGTAAGTGTGTTGTGATCGCAAATGATAACAGAATACGTACCTAGTAGGTACTTAATCAGTCATATTCATGACAGCGAACTGTCTATTGACGTCATTCACAACTTCCTCAGGAAATGATAACGGTTTTTGAGTACCTTCGTTTACCTGCCCATATAAGGTAAGAAGCGTAAACCCCTTGCTTATTTCTCTTATCAGATATTACTCAATATTCTTATTACCAAGAATTAGTCATAGTGTACTCCAAGTATCTGTTATCTTGTTCCGTAAGCAGTTATCTGTTCGGGACTTCGGGCATTGCTGACGAGCGCCTACATTTATCAGGACTACGTAGGTACCTACTTGTGTTAATACAGCTGTGTTCTGTTTTCGTAATTTGAATGCGACTCGTGTCACCTCTAGTCAAAAGGGCATGGACTTGGCGACTTCTTCTTTGTTCTTCTTAATTATTTGTGTCAAAATTGCTTTGACAAAACTGCCACACCGACGGCGTTGGTAGTGGCTTCGAACAGGTCCTTCAAAGTGCAGGTGGAATTGCATAAAGATCAGGACCGGAGGTGGGCCATGGTTTGTGATGAGGCTCCGCAGTCGCACCCTATAGTGGGGCCAACATATAGTGAGCCCGAAAGGGTTGCCTGAGAAGACAGATTTTTTTGTGCTTCACCGACCCTTTTTAAGTTAAGTATAAGATTGTCTTAGAACTGCACTTGCTGGTTACCTCTTCATCTTTGTCAACTTAGAGCTACATCTTGTCTGAAATTCAGTTGGTTTAGATTTCCTTCCTTGACCTCCTTACTTATTTACGTCGTCACCTGTATTTTTTACTCATGTATGCGTGGTGCAGGTCTTCCTCTTCCTCAAGGCAAGGATCCTCAAATATTTCCCTCTCAGGTGTTCACGAATCCCGAATGCTTCGCGTCGTAGTGTCAATCAATTTCTTTCTTTCATCATCAGCCTACATCAGTCCACTGCTGGACGTACCTACTCCTTCTCATGGCATTTAAATCGATTCTCACAGTTGTTAGGAGCTGACCCTGAGGGTGTTCTTCCTGCCTGCCGGGGCTGCGGGACTATTCGAAAAAGATACCGTGGCCCCGGAACACAAAGGGCGATGAAGGAACATGGATGGGTTTTAGTCAGTAAAATTCTGACACTCCCTCCTGCTCCGCCCAGAGCGGGTGGAGTCATTTGAAGATTTCCTATCCGAAAAAAAAAGAGGGTGTTCTTCCTGACCCTTACTCGCCTAGTTAGTTAGGTACCTTAAACCTTCTCGATGGAACACGTCTTTGCTAGTGTTTCATACTATCAAGCTGAATCTTCCGATTCCATTTCTTCTAGCACCTACTTATCTAACTTTTGTCGATCTCCATATATTGGCATGTCTACAAAAAGCTAAACCTGTTTGCCCGCTGCATTAAAATCCTCTTTTATGGGTTTACGGAAATCTGTATAACTACTCAAAAATATTCATGAGCTAACAATGTTTTTGTTTTTAAATTATTTATCTAATCTAATCTGTCTGGGAAACCCCTTGCCTTGCACTTTGTTCTTGAACAGCATTAGGCTTCATTCATGTTGTTTTTGGTAAACCGGACAGATTGGCATAAATAAACACTTTAAAATTGAAATTAAGGAATCCCCTTGCTTTTTTTTTAAGAAATCGCTGAATATTCTATATTTGTTTTTGAATAGCATTTAGGCGTTATTTTTGGATAACCAGATTGGCAAAAATAAACACAAGTCATTTGAATTTATTTGCCTTTAGATGTAAACAAGGAACGAATCTTTATCGGCTGCTAATTTTCTGCCTTACCAGTATTGTATCGTCATCAGAGGGTCTAAAATGGCTGCTTTAGCAGAATCTTAGTATGAATCATGTTAAAAATTTAAAAAATGTATACGGTTTTCACAATAAAGTCCATTTTAAGAATTTAAAATTTTTACGTGATTCGTAATAAGATTCTGCTAAAGCGGCCATTTTAGGCCCCCTGACCTCTCTCGTCGTCTCTTTCCTGCCCGCGTAGCATGACCACCGTTGATACGAAAGAGAATCGACAAATCTTTTGTTCATCTGTCATTGAGTCGTCAAAATGACAGATGAACAAAACATTTGTCGATTCTCTTTCGTGTCTACGGTGGTCATGCTACGAGGGCTGTTAAGAACTGACCAAAATATCTACTAAGAGTACTACAAGCTCAGTTAATTAACCCTACAGGAAACATCCAACCCCAAGATATATATATACCTTAAATTAGTTATAAGAATAGAAAATTATTATAACACCTCACTAAGTTCCTATTCTAGTGCAATATTAGATAGATAAGTTAGTACATAAGCATAGTTATATCACCCATTTTCGTTCTTTTATTTTATATTTCGTATACCAGAAATGGTTAATATGAGGATCCTCATTGTTATATTATGCAATGTAACATTTATGTACCATCTATTTACCCATATTATGCGAATAAATTATTTGATTTGATTTGATTTGATTTGAAGATACTGCAATAAAGGTTTTATGGTCCTGTTAATAGTAGTGTTTAGCCATCATTATCATCGTTAGCCTTGTTCCACTCACTGCTAAAGCCTTCTCCGTTTTGTGCCATGCTCCCCTGGTTTGCGCGAGTTTCAACCAGGTCATACCAGCGATCATCTGAATGTCATCCACCTGGCTGATGGCCTGCCAACACATCTTGCCTTGTTTGGCCACATCACAGAATAATTAGTGAGATGATGTAATGCGTTTACATCACCGTCATCACCATTAGGCTAAGTAACGCTACATGCTATTTCACTTGACCTGCCAGTGACCATCCTGCACAACACAATGACGTCATTGCTGTAATAAAGCCTATTTAGACTTTTACTTTTTTGAATTCTTGATTGTAGCCTTTCTTGGTGACTCATGCGCATGCCACATCCGTTGATGTCGCTATGTCGCATTTTTTACGCCATAAGAAGCCATGGGATCCCATGAATCAACTTGGCTGGAATTTCAAATGCATAGTGTTAAAAAAAACTCCTCCTTTTTTAGAAGTCGGTTAAAAATGTGAGCTAAATTTTAAACGCCGGATTCTAATTTGAGAATTTGACGTTGAGAAAGTGTGAAGCTCTTCTTTAACTTTACGTTTCTGATACGCTTATTCTAAAAGTTAGTCATTCGTATCAATATAAAACATAACCAGCTGTTCCATATGTTTGGGTCTAGCAGGTGTATGAGTATACTTAAGTATAATTTTTGTATGGGACAAATGATTTTTTCTTTTGATATGTCAAGTTCAAGTTCTTTTCTGTAGCATGCTGTATAAATCATGATCTGTCAAATGACCAATTTGGTGGAGACGCCATTGTTTAACTATTGTGTCTACTTCGTTGACAGATCATGGGATAAGCAATAACTAATGGTATGAATGAAATAGTATTTTATCTGGTCTTTTAGTTGGGCAGATATTTATTTCTACTGCTTCCACTGATAATTCAAACAATAATAAGGAGACGTCATTTGAATTAGCAGGGCTGTCTCATTTTTTCTTGTATTTGAGTGTTCTATAGGTAAGTCTAACACTCAAATACAAGAAAAATAATAATTTTTATTTAAAAGTGTTCCCTAGAGAAATAATCACACATTAAAAATCTCAGTTTAGATGACTGTGTGATTATGGTTTAGAAAAATTTTTATTGCTTTGAATGAAAATCAATTTTTTTTCTTGTATTTGAGTGCTAGACTCATAAAACACTCAAAAACAAGAAAAACTGTAATGGCCCTCTTAGATATATTTATCTACATCTCTGTTGATTGCAGCTGCAATTATTATAGAAGTTGGCACCTAACAGACGTCAGAAGTTAATTAGCGGTTTGCGTAGGTACATAATAATAAGCTACATATTAATTGCCCACACATTCCGGAACTCCACTACATGATGATACCTAACCGCTATTTATTACATAAAGCTGAAGTGGACCCACTTCACCAACTACTAACTTTACACAGTTATTTTACCTTGCATTGCGATCTTTATGGCATAGTAATAAGGGTGTTTTTATGTTGCTGACACTGATTGTTCTGTCAGAACAACATTGATCCTTATTTCATTTTTAGTAAGGTTTGCAATCAGATTGTTTCTGCGAGGTAAAATAAAATGTGAATGGACAGTACTCTTGAAAACTTTTACGTCAATGCACGCAAAAAGTCCCGTAGCACTAAGCACTCAATTCATCAAGTCTTCCGATATGATAGCGATCACACATTGACAGGTTCGATATCTGACTGTGACATTTTCTATTTAACAGGTAAAGTACTAATATAATCGCACCGTAGGTAGGTACTTGTAGTTAGATAAGTACGTCAGTAAGGGGAAGCACCAATTGTTATGATTAGGTTTTTGTTTCATGTAGGCACTTAGACAGGTTGTTTCTGCAGTTTTTTGCATCAGTTACATATCCGCTTATATGGGTTTGTGGTTTGCCCAACTAAATTGGTCGTTAGCACACGCCAATTAAGTTTAGTTTAGATAAGCAGTCGAAAACGGAGGTTATTCGTATACCTATAATAATTATTATTTAATTATGCAGGCAGAGGAAGACCAAAGAAACGATGGATGGAACGTGCGAAGGATAACAAAATATGGCTAGAAGGGAGGTGATTGCTGAGATTACGAGTAATAGAAAAGTATAAAAGAAGACATGCTGCGCCGACCCCAAATAAATTGGTATAGGATATTAAGATTGGGATTCGGTGATCTATTTGATCCATTTTCTCATCTGTGAAGTTCAGCCACGTTTGTTTTATGGTTACAAGCGTTGCTGGTGAGAGAGGTCTTGGGTGTGTTTCCCAGGTCCGGCAAAGTGCTATAGTATTTTTACCAACAGAAATTACTCAGTTACAGCCTGGTTTCTGGATTTGTGTTCGGTTAAGGTAACTACAGGAGCTAAATTAGCAAGTCTATTTGTGGTGGTTCAAACTTCGTTTGAAAAACTTTTAGAATAAAGCTCGAATCAGCTTGCACTACAAAGCGGCTGTTAACGTCAGTCACTGCGGGCCGAATAGTGGGATATGGGTGATTTTTTGCGATTTACAAAAAATCTATTGATTGGACTAAAAAAATAAAACACTATCATGCTAATTGCTTGAATTATTTGCCAAAAAATCTGAATGATCGCATGTATTAGAGAATGGTTTTTACTCGTTGAAAGACATTTTTGTATTGAGCAAAATTAGTTGTATTATGTTTTCAAAACACTATCATACTAGCATATATCCTGAAGAATATCATATATTTTTCTGGTTTTGTTTATTACAGTGAATCATTTATGTTTTTTTGCATCATAAAACTCGCGTTTAGCTCCTTTAGTCTCCTTAATGGCCAAAAGGCACGCTCTCTTTTAAATAGGACTTCATCCAAAACTGGTGAAATGTGGCGGTCATGGCGTAGCCACGCTATTCTTGGAGTCTCACTAAGGGATCGCATCCGGAACGAGGTGATCCGACAGAGAACCAGAATTGTCGACATAGCTCACAGACAGAATAAGTAAGCTGGAGTGGCAATGGGACACCCATAGTAGACGTAGAACCGATGACCGTTGGGGTAGACTTGTTGTTGAGTGGAGACCGCGAATCGCCAAGCGCACGGGACGCATTCAGGCAAGGCGGCGCGCGGCGGAGCCACGATCTTCGCAGGGTGGCTTGTAGCAACTAGATGACAGTTCCCGAGAATCGAGTTAAGAGGCGTGCGATTGAAGATGCCTATGTCTAACAGTAGACTGTTGTAAGCTGATGATGATGATGATGATGCTCGGCCTGAAATATCCTTGATGTTATGTTATGTCTAGTAAGAAAGTAGATGACCAACGAAGCTCTTATCATTTTTCTACCACCTAGCAATGCCAATAGGCTAAGTTTCCACCATCAATAAATTGCAAATCTATTTAGTCCGTCAGTAACCGTATTGGTAAATAATGGACACGTATTTTTTGTTTTTGTAAATCAATGAATATTTGACAAAGATAAAACGCACTAAAAATTATAGCACAACGTGACGTTTTGAGAATTTTAAAAGCGTCGTATCTTCGTAAATTTTGGTTTACGTAGCAAAATAAAAAATACCTACGTGTCAAATATTTTTAGATAAGTAATCTAACTAACGGACTTATTAGATTTTTTCAGGACACAAGCCTATTATGGTCACATTCTGTCCCAGGGTTCGTTCAATAGGGCACGCCACAATAGTGGCGGTAAGTCCCCTCTTTGAGGAGTGGCTGGAGAGACGCCACGGCGTCCTCACCTTCCGCCTGACGCAGGTTCTTACCGGACACGGTTGTTTCGGTAAGTTCCTGCACCGAATCGGGCGGGAAAGGCCCGGGTGTTTCCATTGCGAGGATCGACCGGAGGACATGGTGGAGCACACTGTGGAGGTGTGCCCCGCTTGGGTGGAGCACCGCCGTGTCCTCGAGGTGGCGATCGGCGGCGGTGACCTCTCGCTTCCGGCTCTGGTTCGTGCCATGGTCCGGAGCGAGACGGAATGGGACGCCGTCACCTCCTTCTGCGAAGCAGTCATGCTAGCGAAGGAGGTGGCGGAACGTGAGAGGGAGAGATCCTCACGTCCCGGCCGACGCGGGAGACGCCCCGGGCGTCGGGGGCCACGTGGTGGCTTCCGGCCACCGTAGGCGCGGGCCTGTGGACGGGGAGCTAAGGGCTAGCTCGCCGTCCGTACGTCTAATGACGACAGGCCGTGTCGACGCGTTCGTGTTTCACGCGCGCCTCAAAGAGAGTCAGCAATAGGGAACCCCTTCCCTATTGCTGACTCTCCTTGAGGCGCAAGCCGGCCCGCAAGGGCCGAAGCCTGCCGGGGCTGCGGGACTATTCGAAAGAGATACCGTGGCCCCGGAACACAAAAGGGCGAGGAAGGAACATGGATGGGTTTTAGTCAGTAATAGTCTGATACTCCCTCCTGCTCCGCCCAGAGCGGGAGGAGTCATCGTTCAATATCGTTTTCTGTGACGATACAAGGAAATAAGTGTAAAATAGAACAATGGAAGGTGTTGATGCGTATACCACAATGGATAGATACGTAATTATGTATAATAATATGCAGTCATTAATTTTCCCTATTAGTGACTACGAATATTTAGGTCTTCAAAATAATGATGTGATTGTCCAGAACGTCACACTAAACGTCACATAGAAGGTGTACATGACCTGGGGCACGCACTTATGAAAACAAAAGGAAAAACAAAACTTCTTTAGTTTTTTGTGAAGTCTGCTTTAATAAACAGGGTTTATAATAATAGATATCTAAAAGCTTAAACCAGATACTCATCAAGTCGAGTTCCTCTACCTAATTAAAGACATTGAAGATTCATGAAGGGACCTTCTTCATAATTCTCCTGCTCTTGAGGCCTACTATGATCTAATTAAAAACGATTCAAAAGCAATAAGACAGTTCATGTTCGGTTGCTAAAATAATAATAGCTTAAATTGAATCATTAAACTGACGTCATGGTACGAATTAGAAGAACAGTTCAGTTTAGGTCCTAAAATGGATCGCGTTAAGAGCTCGTGGTAGGCCTCCTTATCTCAATTTATTTGGGGTCCTAGCAGCATGGTCTTCTTCCATACTTTTCTATTACCTACTCGTCATCTCAGCAGTCACCTCTTTTCTAACCATATCATCCTTCACACAGTCCATCCATCGTCTCTTTGGTCTACCTCCACTCTTACAGCCATCCATATCCATACTCAAAACTTTCATCACGACATTTTCCTCATTCCTACACATCACATGTCCCTAACACGATAACCGATTACGATTACCTACCACCTACTACCTACTTTTCAGTCACCGGCGCCACTTTCAGACTGTGAAGGGACCTTCATTAGTATTAAATATATTATCTCCAACCTCAATCTTTTCCTGACATCTTGACTCGCTTCATAAGTAGGGAGGACTAGGTACCTATCTGTATGTATTATCGATAAATTTCTTTGAACCAAATGACAAGTGAGACGTCCCCTTTCACAGATTGACAAAACTATCTTGGTTTTCAATGAAAATAGGATCCGAAAGTCGGTCATTGTCACAGGAAAACATAAAAAACCTACATTCTGGTTTACCTCAGACATCAACCTCTTTGTAATAAGCAGATGACGATATTAATTTATTTTTGTTGCTACGTAAGAAAATAGCTCAAGGAATGAAAAAACCCGATTTCTAATAAAGAAAACCCGTCGACTGTTCCCGCTGAGCATTACGTCGATCTCACTAAAATAGAATACTTACTTACCAATAAAATTACATAAAAAAATAACGTAGTCAAAACATTGTCATCTATGCGGAAAAACAAAATTCTGGTCTGAATAACGGTGCAGTTATTATTTGTTATAATTTCGTGTAATTTATTCCAAGCTATGCGTCGCCTGCGCATATATGATTCACTGGGTTCTCACGGGGGCGTGCCCCGACGAAAGTGAAGCGTTCTTGCAATTCGACGTAACACTTGATAAATTAGATTAGAGCTGACCGTCATCTACAAGGAAAAACGAGTTCAGATTTGATTTGGTACCTACACATGAAATGTGAAATCTTCTTACCCTGTCGATGAGAATTTGGCGCCTTTGGTAACGTTTATTAGTTCGTGAATAAACAAAAAACAGGATACGCAGGATACGATATTTTAAGTGCCCCATCATTTATGGAACAGCACCAAATTAGGTACCTAATTAATTGTCTATGAATCTCGACCTTAGTAGGTTTAGATACCTCGCTTAGCCCAAGGTCCGGAGTCTATTTAAAGACTTCTAGGTCTGCCACGGCAACTCATGTTAAATGGATTTTGTGTGTTATAAGAACTTCATAAGCAGGATAGGTAGGTATAGACCCTTGAAAACGTACCTACCTACCGTCAAAACTATTTACCGCCATTAACAAGAATTAAATGAGTTTAGATTTGATACAGGTACCAAAACCTATAGGTACGTATACATTTTACGAAATTTGTTATGATAACTTCCAATGTGTTTTAAGAACTTCCTTTTTGCAGAATACAAAGCGTAGAAAAAGTGAAAAAGATAACTCACAATTTCTACGAATTGAACGACGACCGATCTAAATTAAATTATCTTAGGAAAGACGTCGCCAAAGCATAATATACGTAGAAAAACAAACATCCATGCGTAGGTGAAGTCATTACGGCGAAAGAAAATCTTGGCAACTTTTCTATGAAACCAACGCTATGATTTAACAAGCTTATAGTAAAAACAAGCTTTTAAATATTTTATACATATTCTCTGCAAACCCTTTTAATTGATACCCACAATCATGGGGGTGCATTAAAAAATAACTAGTCTGCCATATTGGATTTAGAACTTGGCAACACTTAGCTCTAGCTTACCATATTGTATTGTCATCCAAACTAAAAGTGTTGGTACCTATGCAAAATTTCAGCTCAATCGGTTAGGGATAACTGTTTTAAAATTTATTCAGTTGCAAGATTTGACCTGAACGTAAAGTAAGTTAGTAAGTAACCTAAATTCTTACCTAGAATGACTGTCTACAAACAAATGGTAATCGTCATTCTATGTAACGTACTAAAACATACAGAACAGAACTGTAGACAGTATAATTTTCTAAAACATACAGATTCTAAAACATACAGAACAGAACTGTAGACAGTATAATTTTCCCATCTATCCTATTAAATATTCAATCCGGCGCGTGCGCTGAGTTCCTAGGTATGATTCATACATAACAAATTGTCAGCGGGGCTCGCTTGGGCAATCCAATGTCCAATGTTCTATGATTGGACTTGGCACTCGATAAATTAGACTGATAAAATCTTTATTGGTCTAGACTCTAGTCGGCTGATGAGCAGCCTATTAAATGGGACTTTGGCTGCGTTTACACTAGAAATGAGTGGGGTTGCGTAGCGAAGGATGTGTGGGAAACTAACCAAAAATTTTGCCTGTTTGAGTGTCCCACTGCTGGGCAAAGGCCTCCCCTTCCTCCTTCCAAACCGCTCTGTCCTGTGCGGTATCTGGCCATGTTCGCCCCGCAAACGAGATCAGGCCCCTTATTCACAACGCTTCGATTCCCTTTTCGATTCGGAAATTCGTATGTCTGTCTTTTTTTGACATTACGAAATCGAGCGAGATAGACATACGACTTTCCGAATCGAAAATCGAATCGAAGCGTTGTGAATAAGGGGCCAGATCGTCACACCACCTTCGCCGCGGTCTACCTCGACGGAGATTTCCTCCGACGGGCATCCAGTGACTGACGATCGTTGCCCATCTCTCCGGGTGCATTGGTGCTACGTGGCCAGCCCACTCCCACTTCAGCTTAGCTGTTTTTACTCTAACATCTGCAACTTGAATAATGGAGCGCAAGGTTGTGTTTCTTACGCGATCTGTCCGCTTAACACCTATATGCTGCGCTCCATTGACTGACTGGCAATACTTGAGTGACCAACTTTGTGCACCGTAGGTTAAGACCAATAATATCGCTTATATTTCACAGCTTGTGGTATTCTAGATAAGTGATTGGTTAGTTCCACATACATCCCTCGCTACGCATCCTCGTTCATCTCGGGTGGAAACCCAGCCATTAACATAACTGGCGAAATGTAGTAAGTACCTACCGAGGTGTATAATTAGGTATACCTCTGCCTTACCCTTCGGTGATTACAGATGAGTTGTTATGTTATGTAAAATCTTAGGTACTAATTACAGGGTGTAAACCACCTCATCACGAAGCCGTCAACCAAGCATTCTGTACATCAAACTAAGTAACTTTACGCAAAAATTATTGCTGGGAAACGACTTTTTTTTTTGGGGTGAAAAATCATGTTCTGTGGTAGAACTCCAATGTAACGCACTCAAAATATTGTTCTGATGGATTGATTGAATAGTACGGGGGTCGTGGAGGTGTTTAAAGTGAAAATATTCAATTAAAAACTTTTATTTAAAAAAAAAGTTGTCAAAAAGTTGGAACTTTGACCCCAATATCTCCGTAACTAGAAAGTTCCCAGGTATGGTGTAGAACAAAAAAAATATCGCAATAAACAAGTGCCGTTCGGCTTCGTTAGGAGGTGTTTTACATCCTTTATTTGTTTTAGTAATCAAGACAGTTTTAGTAGTCAACACATTCAATATAAAGCAGGAATCATCACAGTTACAAAGAAACAGAAACTCAACATTTCCTTGGAAAAAAAAACACCAAATCGATCTAAATCTGAATAGATTATCCACTGAAAAAAATTGTCCCCAATCGTCATTTTACGTAGAATAAAACCTGCGTAGAAGTGATACAAATCCGCTTCTTTTACAATTTCTTCTAGCTGGCGCGTGCTATGCGTGTGCGCATGATTCATAGCGTCGCGTCGAGTTCTCACGGGGCCGAGAGGGAGGGGGGCGTGTCCCGGCGCGTCTGGCATCGTTGAAACGTTCCTGACATTCAATGCGGCCAGTCCTTGACTAGACTAGTTTGCAGATGCGACAAAAGTTACCAAAGCCACACATAAACACTAGTCAGTAAATTATCTGATAAAGTTTCTTTTTATCATTCTGCTAAAGCGGCCATTTTAGGCCCCCAGTTCTCTGCACTCTATTAGACTTTATAATACTTACTCTTTCACTGACAAACCAACCTGCTGTCGGTCGTAGTAGCGGTCAAAACTAATTTCAATATTGTTTCATTAATTTAGTTTAAATCCTAGAGAAAATAGTAGTGCGTAGTTTCTGTAGAGGACGATATTTCCACTAAAAAGTAATAATTACAAACTATGAAATCATCTGTTGAAAGTCCAAAGATTAAGAAGATAAATATTGAAACGTGTCCCCAATATGTCTGATTACACAATCTTGAATCTAGACATGCAAAGCATGCTGAAAGTGTCGCCATGCATGAGTCAGTATTAAAAATAGTAGATACTTATGCATAAAATAACCTAATTTTATAAAATATCTAAATTTAATTTATATAATTAAGTAATAGATTATATTTTTTTTACTTGAACAGTCGCATTATCATCATCTGCCTAGCCTTTTTACCTATGTTTGGGTCGGCTTTCAGTCTAGCCGGATGCAACTGAATACGTTACTGTCAGTCAGTGTCACCCCACAGCTGGACAAAGGGCTTCCCCCATTACTTCCAGGTTTTCCGATTCAGCGCCAATGACTGACTGACTACTGGTGGCCTACCATGACGTCTTAAAGCAGGATCGTTTTAATCGCGTTCCAGTGTGGGTAAGAGACGGAGCTATAGAGGACGTCTAGCGCCATCTCTTTCCCTCACTGGCACGCAATTAAAACGATCCTGCTTTAAGACGTCATGGTAGGCCCGCTGGTCTTTGGTTCTATCCAGCTCGTCCCAGTATCTTTTTCTGTATTCTACATGACGAGTATAGCTGACCGCTCAGTTGTATCGCATCTGCATAAAATCTTTTATCTTTACTCCGAGACCGGTTGCCTTTAGTCTCAGGTTACATTACTATAGATGACTCATGCTTTACATCAATTTAGTAAGAGTCCACATTATGATTCACCTGCGCCTGAGTTTTGTTGTCATCCCTCTCTTGCTCACCATTTTGAAAGAGATAGCCATACAAATATGATTTTAGGGAAAATCATGCAACATCTGTAATATGAATCAATGGAAACGAGCAAGTCTATCGTGATTATGTGTTTTATTACTTAGAATGTTATCTTTAAAAAGAAAAAGTGAATGACCAAACGGAAGTAAGGAAGTTGTAAGGAAAAACCAATAGTAAAATGTTGCGGTAATGTTATTTGTTATTTCTCGGTAGTAATTCAAATGAGACAGTCAATTGTTTATCGAATTTTAATGATCAGTCTTCGTCATACATAACATAATGTATGGTTCTCCATTTAAGCGTCCATTACATTACAACATGGACACGAGAGGCTTTAATTTAGTCAGTTAGTTCAGTAGGTTTTTCCTAACATCAATCACACTAATATGAAAGACAATATACTAAAACGACAAACAAGCCTTAATTTTTATTTTTAATCACCACGTGGTGGTTTGAATACAAAGTACCTAAACCCACCGCCTCGCTGGCCATTATATAATAATATATTCATAAATACAAAAAATGAATATGACATTGTATGACATAAGAAAGAATGTTAGTCATAAGTGATAATTTGAGAACGTTTCAAAGCCGTTGATTCCGGCTGTCATTTGTAGATCTTTGACAGTCGTTACGGGTGCTGGTCAGTCCAAAAGTCTGACAACCAGTCTTATCGAGGGGAATCGTATTACCTTATAGTTGGTGCCAGTTAAGATCGCAAAAACGGTCATTGACCTACCTACATTTATTAAAGTTCTTAACTTTGAAATCCAAAATTAGCCTGTCCAAGTCTTGAATCATCTATCGTGATCTTCAACATTTTTTCTAATGAAAACGATTTATGGTTCATTTGTTTTGTTTTGTAGGAAGAGATATCAGGGAAAGGGCAATGACCACTATTGCGATCTTAACTGGCACCAACTATAGTAACAGGATTCTGGGCAGTCGCTCCATGTAAAATACAAATAATTCGGCTGAATCCGGTTCGAATGGAAGCCGACTCCAACACGGTTTGGGAAAGGCTAGGCTCAGGCTTTCTATAACTGAGGCCAAGATTGGGGCCGGGGCTGCGGGACTATTCGAAAGAGATACCGAGGCCCCGGAACACAAAGGGCGAGGAAGGAACATGGATGGGTTTGAGTCAGTAAAAGTCTGACACTCCCTCCTGCTCCGCCCAGAGCGGGAGGACTTGCGAAAGCGGAGGAAAAAAAAAGGCAGGTGATGAGGCAATCAGCTTGAAAAAGCGATAAATTGATGAAAGATAGTCACAGAAACCTAGGTATTTTTCAACAACAGGTAGATAATGAATATCCTGAATAAATAAAATAAATAAATATTGCTGGACATTACACACAGCGCCATCTAGTGCCACACTAAGCAACGAGGCTTGTCTCGTGGACACCAGATAGTTGATATACTACATAGATACTTTTTGTTTGTAAATACATACTTATTATACATTTATAAATATCCATGACTCGGACACAAATGTCCATGCTCATCACACAAACATTTGCTCCTACCGGGATTCGATTTCAGGACCCAAATAACGTAATGCAGCCACAGGAATGTGGGGGCGAAACCGGTAAACGGCTATCATCATCATCATCTGCCCGGAATCACCCACTGTTGGGTATAGGCCTCCCCTTTCTTCCGCCACACTTCCCGGTTCTGTGCGACCCTGATCCAGGTGTTTCCCGCGACCCTGACGATATCGTCAGCGTCCTGGCGTTGTAGCAGGGTCAGGGTCATCGGGGTGTGACAGCTGGGCGACATCCAGAGATTCTTAGCACCCTCTGCCCCGCCGTTACCGGAGCCGCTAACTGCTATAATATATCTAAACTAACTAACTAAACATAAAATATATAAGAACAAACTAAAATACAAGTGTTGTTAACGGTAGGTAGTTCAATGACATCTATGTAATCTACCAAACTCGCTAATTTCATGAGTACATTTATACGATCGTAGAACAACTTTAGCTGATGTAACATCGACAATGTTTCATTTGTTATCTACTAAATGTCAATTATTTACTGTACCCATATGGCTGAACCCATTTCTTAATATACAGACTAGACCTAGTTTAAGGGATAGAGTTCATTAATAATTGTGCTTATAGTGTGACAAATGTAAAATGTATTACCTATCTACAATGTGTTCTTGTTTTATACAATAAATACTTTTAATATTTTTCATACCAAAAATATCTAAGAAAAACCGACCAAGTGCGTGTCGGGCCACGCGCAGTATAAGATTCCGTAGTAGCCCGTTACCTAGAACGATTTATTCTAAGGATTTTGTATTTGGTACGAAATTTTCCAACATTCAAGTTCAACGACTATTACTGCTAAACTGCTGGCTTGAAGAATCTGGAAAAAATCATGATGATGGTACATTTCATGAATTAGAAAGGAACCATGAATTATAGCGGTAAAGATAACTTTATGTTGAAGTCCAGTATTGCTATCAACCACGCACGCATCCAGAATCTACGGTAGATAAATAATACGGTCGTATTTATCTAATTAAAATATCGGGCCATAGTTTTTCCCGCGAAAAAGAATTCATGTTTGCTCAACAAACCTGCTAATGCATAACTATTCAACAAGATGTTAATTTACTTATACGTCACAATAACACATGGCACCTTACTACGTATATAAGCAGGTTATTTACCTTATACATGGCCAAGGCTACTATTTCTCTACAAACAAGGTTACCTACAGTAAATAAAAACATAAACAAATAAAATTGAGGAAATAAGGCTACGTTATATCCTGCTGTTATGTATAATTCTCGTTTGGGATAAATAAATAAACAGCAGACACGAGGAATCCCTGGGTTGTGGTCGTGAGTTCCACGTGCCTACGGGCTAGGTATTTTAAATACATAATATATTCTTTATGAATTACATGTTGTGGCCAATCATAATCATTTATTTGCAATAAGTATTGCATTATGGTCTTAAAGTCAGTTGAAGTTCCTAATACATAGTCAGGTTTAGATGACATGCAAAATTTTACAACACTACATTCATTATAGTTACCTTAATAAGAATAGATTAATCATTAACATTATTTATAAATTCATTAACAGAATAAAAATCGTTTTTCCAGTAGCCTTAATTTAAACTAAAAAAAAAATAGTTAGCTCTTTGTATCTTATTATATATTAGTCTACACATATTAAAAGAGTTCTTTTTATATAGAGAAGTCCTAGGCGCTCTAGGCAGAACTATTCCATCTGGATCTAGTACTTTTCGAGGGAAACGGTCTTCAGCCTTTTTAAACAAGTCAAAATGCTGTCGAACAATTTTTTGGAACAATTCATTGGTTACACTCATTAGGTATTTTTTTGTTAGGTTACTAGTTTTTTCTCGCAGCTTTGCTCCCGTTATGTACGAAAAATAACTGGCGGGAACGTTTTAAATGTAGCCTACGACACTCGTGGATAATGTCGCTTCCTGTTAGTGAAAGCATTTTCGGAAACGGTTCAGCATTTCCGAAGATTACCCTCTACATACAAACTTGCAAACAAAATGTTACGTCTATAGAATACTAGTATAGAATTAGTGGTTGAGGACACGTCTTGTCGGTAGACAACCAGTCTTACCAAGGGGTTATCCTATGACCTACCCAGTTACTGGGTTGTGGAGGTCACATAGGCTGTTGCTCTACGTAAAATACTGGTATTCAGCTATATCCGGTTAGACTGAAGCCGACCCCAAGATAGTTTGGAAAAGCCTAGGTTGATGATGACTTTTCATCCGGATAGTAGGTACCTTTTTCCTATGAAGTCGTGAGAAAAGCTAATATTCACATTGTAATTTGTTGTGTGATTAGGCCGTACTATTTAAATTAAAGTATGAAAATAGAAAAGTCACAATAACTCATAGACCGTAAGTAAATAACTGAAATTTCCTGAACCAGTGTGCCTCTCCCTCCGTAGTCCGTTATATTATTAATAATAATAATTTATTCATCAAAAACATTGTAGTACATGTCACAAATTTACAGAATCACCTGAATACCTAACAAAAACTACAATAAAATGGTGGGTGAGGTGCCGTATTCCTAGCTAGGTTAATAGATAACCAGTATTACGACTCTGTTATCAACCAATTCAATAGTATATAAATGAATGCAGCAAAAATCTGCTGATACTTACAATAATTACATAACCCAGTCATTATCAATATCTAATAAACATACGATTCAATTTTCTTTTATCATTAATATCGGGAAGTAACCTTTTCACGGCAAGGCTAGATAACGATACATGATTATCATCATTATCTCTATGTAAAAAACATATTAGATACCTAACATAAATATTTACAAACAAAATCATTGAACTTCAAACGACGTCATTATAATATCATTTGGATTTGTAAACGAGTTTTAAAACAGGTAATATGGTGACCGGTTTTGTCGCGAGGCGATCTAAAAATCATTTGGGTTAGATAAAATAACCATGTGTGGACTTTGGTTACTTTAGACTTGGAATAGTGAGGTCATGTGTGTCTTAAGAGTAGTATTCTTGCTGGTTAGTATTTAACGTAGGTTATGTAACACAAAACTTTTTTTTTGGGGTGAAAAATCACGTTTTACGGTAAAACTCAATGTAACGCACTCAAAACATTGTGCTGATGGATGCATTTAATAGTAAACGGGTTATGGAGGTATTTAAAGTAAAGTTATGACCTGAAATCTAGTAGGTATTTAAAAAAACTCAAGAAAATGTTGGAACTTTGATCTTCAGAACAAAAAAATGATCGCAATGACATGACGGGGAGAACAAGTGCCTTTCGGCTTCGTTGGCTAAACCCATAAATAAATAATTTTATAATAAGTAGGTACTACCTAGTTAATTAGATTGACATAACAGGAAATTAGTTAAGTACATACTTTGAAGGCCGACCGGTAACCTGAAAATAGATTTAAGTAATTAATTTTGTATGTTTTACAGTATAAAGCTATTTATTTCTTGCTTATTTACATGTAAGTACTTACGGGCCGCCCCCTAATCATTTGAATCTATATGTATGTATAGGAAATTATTTAGATTACCTATGTAAGTACATAATTTAAATTACCTGCCTGACTATTATTTTACGTAGGTAGATACTTAAAAATATGTAAATAATTATTACTTAGAGAAGAGACAGGCAGCTTATTGTTTAATCTGTGGTAAATTTATTTATAATATTTAACTTTAAGTACCTATACTTATCATATTAAAAGATAGGTAATTTCATAATATTAACAAAAATGTATTAAGTATTCATTGTTTTGGAATGTTTGGCCACGTGTATGAACAAAATATTTTTATAAAAGATACATAATAATTTGTAACCTTAGTGACACCTATTTATTTATCAGCTTGTAATTATATAAACAAAGAAAATAATGTCACATAATAACAGATTTTTATCTTACAGCCGTTACAAAAAATCACGTGCAAGTGTGATGTTTATTTAAAAATGTTGACTTTCAGCATGTTCAAACAAACGTAAACAATAATACTACAATTATGAATAGTTAGAAAATATTAATAAAACAAACACACAACTTCTATTTTAGGACATAAAAAATCAGGTAAATAGCCTACCTACAATCCTATCAAAATCACAATCAAAACCGAAACAAATCCAATACAATAGAAAAAGTATTTAGCCCTAATACCAGTTTGGGGGAATAACTATAGCTAGGTATAACGGTAGGTCAGGTGAACGATTGCACCGCGCACCGGTCGATTCACGCTACATTGAATGAGTGACGCATAGGGGACTCCCTATCAAGCCACGAAACTATGCGCGTGCGCTTTATAAAAGCGAGCGCGGCACAAATCCATTCATTCGCACACCGCTTACAGTGAGCAACAGTCGCGACTAAAAGAACTACCAAAAAATATCGGAATTTTGCCAATTAAATTCCAAATTCAAATAATTTCAACAAAATATACAACTTCGAATTCTGAAATAGAATTCTCTCACAATTTCTAATTTGAAAAAAGAAAAACAACCAAACACCAACATGAAGAAGTACTCGGTCGTCGGTAACAAGAAAAAAGTCACCATGGAGACGAACCCTACGCAGCTGAAGATCGTGGGCAACCATTGCATCGTGAGGGTTGCTGTCAACAACGGGGAGATTGAAGTGATCGGCAACGACTGTCGTATCGAAGTCTCAGAGAACCACGGAGTGATCAACGTAGTTGGGAGCAACGGCATTGTAATCATCAGCAAGCGATGGAAAGGTGACAGAGTTCAGATGCTGGGCACCAACAGCCACCTCATCGTAGCCGGCAAGGAGAAGAACACAGGAAACTACGAAGCCCAGCTTTCACCATTCAGCAAGGACCTGGATGACGTGATTGAATCCATCTTCACATTCGTGATGCGGTGATGGGACCACAGTGATTTTTGGACCTAAGTGCTGTGAATAGCTTTTTGTGTCAGTTGGCCCTTTGATTCTGAGATGCAGAATCCTTATACGTCACAAGTACGGAGGTAATCGAGTTTTCCCTCATAGAATATTGTAGTGAATTGTTCTATGTTCCGTGCTGTGATAAATAAATGCTATGAATTTTAACCTTAACATTTTTTTTGTTCATTGGAATTCCAATTGGTTCGATGTTCTTCCCCTGAGCTGGGCGTTAGAATGGATTTGTTTTGTCTCCGTCTAACGCTCGCAGATGAAAGAGACGGATGACAGCGTCATCTCAATAGTTAACAGTAACGTTGTTTTTTGTGTGAAGACTATCAATCTTTGTACCAAGTTACGGTTAAATGTCGTTTTAAAAGTTTTAAATAGGACTTTACACATAAAACATACATCTCTAGATTTTCAAGCATGAAAACTATTTTCACCTTTTCAGCTTGGTAATGTTCTTATCTTTAAAATATGTTTTTCCTGTTTGTCACAAAATTTATGTCTATCTTGTATAAGAAATTGATAGATAGAAATCGTAGCAAACGAAATACTGATAAAAAGATTTTATGAAATTGATTAACAATTTCATGAATAATGCTTTAGGAAATACATACTATGAAATATTTTTCACACAAGTCCTAATAATATGAACTAATAAGTAGGTAGCAATACATAGATATATCATTTACATAACTAGCAGAATAAAAAGATAATTCCTATCCAAACACAAAATAAACATACAACAACACATATCACTATGGAAGAGGTTCTTTAAGGTGAACAAGTAGACCAATTGATAGTTGTAGCATTAGTAGAAAAGTATTCCGTTTACGATAACCGGGTTATCGGCCTACGTCCCAATAAGCATCGTAAAGCAGAAATACAAATATTAAGAGGCTTTCACATTTTTTCTTGTATGTGTTGTATGTTCTAAGAGTCTAACACTCAAATACATCTAAACTGAGATTTGTTGTGTGATTATGGTTTAGATATGGCTACAAAATAAAAAAATAGCTATGCCCGAGAAAGTTTGATTATTTCTTTAAGGAGCACTTTAAATAAAAATCATTTTATTTTCTTGTATTTGAATTTTCATTTCATGAAAACTGTAATAGTAATACCAAATTTATAACCAGCCATAACAGGCTTCCATAACCTGCACAAAAGCTACCCGAAACTGTCAATTTTTTCCGATCAACTTTGAACTTAATGCATTAGCAATAAAGTTGAAAATCTCTAAAAGAAATTTGACAGATGGTAGTAGCTTGATGTGCTGCTGTAGTAGGGTCTGTGCGTATTTAATTGTAACCTACTTGTGTACAATAAAAAGGCCGTTTGTTTTACTGTTCAACAAGGATTTTCGTCTCCGGACATTGAGATTGCCTTTCTCTATTCAAGAGCCGAAGAGTCGACAAGGTTGATAATCGTTTGAAGACACACGCTGTTAGTTACCAATCTGGTAACTTTGCCGTTAGTAATAGTTGCTATGCAGACATTTACAAAAAGAAACGCTGTTCAGTCATTTTATACGCCATTTTGTTTTTCAGCAACGTCTGATTTAGAGTGAAAGACGGAAACAGTTTGAAAAGGCTAGGCGAATCAAAAATGCTGCTGCTACCCATCGTGTGCACATGAAATTTAAATGCGTACCTAACATATAACGCCAATAAACCCCGAAAGATAGGCAGGCATGTTCTAATAGAGCACCCACATTCCGCTGATTATGTAAGTCACATGTTGTAATAAGAAACGAGCCTATTGGCATCAACCGGGCGTGAATCTTGCCTTCGAGGCTGCTTCTTTGAAAATCCTTATGTAAAAACCTAACAACATTTCGCCCGCTCAGGAAAATAAAACCCAGGACTTCATGTTCAACAGTAACCACAAGACCAACGAAATGTAATACTCGACAAAAAAATTGATGGTTAAGATCTATTGCTTTTTTTTTGTAGAAACACCCATACATAATCATATTCTTGCTCACTATAACAAAAATAAGAGATCCAATTCAATAAATAAACCATCTCACAAACACACGATTACAAAGCATGACGCACCTAGTGCTAAAGTTCTCATTTATGAATTACATCAGTACATCAATGAGTAATTAAGACTTATCATAATATTACGTACAAAGATAAGGACTGGCACTTAATCACGTGTAGCGTCAACAAGCAAATACTTGAAATTAGCCTTGGCGTGTGTCTATTGACGTAGGTTTGTCAATCTTCTAAAAGCCATCAACCTTTCCTTGAAGGACGATGAAGATTTATATTAAAATGGAGGTCGTGTCGCCCAACAACTGGGTTGTGGAGATCAGATAGGCAGTCGCTTCACGTAAAATACTGGTATTCAGCTGCATCCAGTTAAAATGGACTTTGGCCTAAACATGGTTGGGAAAAAGCTGGCAGATGGCAGAAGACAAAGCTAATGAATGTACCCTGCCAAGAAATATGCCAAAAAGAAAAATGACGAAGACATTAACATTTTTATCGAACCTAAGGATGACCTAGGCCCGAGTCTTCACAGAGATAACGACAAAATCGCTAACTTTCGATTGGTAATTACTAACGAATAAATTTGGTTGCAATGATGATGCTTGCGAGTAACGCAAGTCTCTACATCCAAGATGCGTGTCTCACAAGCATCATCATTGCAACCGAATTTATTCGTTACTAATCGAAAGTCAGCGATTTTGTCGTTATCTCTGTCGAGACTGCCGGGCCTGCAGTCTTGGACATACCTCTCTACATAGATCTCCCAAGCATCACCAAGTTGACACAATACAATCATGTGAATTCTGAAACATGTTCTATGAAGATATGAGCATGACTGTCTATTAGGACTATCGTCCAATCATCATTTCTTTCGACCTGTCATGCAGTACAATCAAATCAAACAGAACTTGTAAATATATCATGACTACTGGTATAAGATTGGCTATTAAAAAGAAAATGAGAGTCAGGAAATCCGGCAGTAGTGCTAAGAATCTAGAATTCGTAAGCTTGTTAACACATTTACTACACTTTATCTATGCTTCGAGATTCTCAATATAATTATGTCCTGTCTGACAATGGACTTTGTTTTACATTCAACGTTTTCAACAGAACTTCATTCCACCCTTACTCCCTGCATGCCAATCACTTATTAAAAAAAAACTATAACAATACATCAATCATACAAAAAATAGGTCTGTCCGTCTATAGAATGAAGCCATCACGTGACTAACTTCAATTTAACCACCATAGTTAACACATTTACTATAATTACTGTAAAGTTAGTGCTGTGACAGTGTATGGGGTGACCTCTTATGATTGTATTAGTGAGACTGTCCCTAAGGAGGAAACTGTTAACTTTAACTTTGATATGAATGGACCATACCGCGATCCAGGCATAGAAATGACGTCTACATCAGTCTAATGCCGAGAACAATGTTTGCAATAATATTATTGCTCCCACAATCAACAGTGGACATTTACAGAGTTGTATAATATTCTGTTATGGACTTGAATCATTCTACAACTGCGTGACTGGTGGGATGATAGTAATTAATACTAGTTGTTTTCTGCGGTTTCAATCCCGTTCTGGGAAAATTCTGTATGTACCCGGATGAAAATATTTTAAATTAGTGCTCGGTTGATGGTAATAGGTTCGTCCCCTATGACATGGGACTTAAACATAACTGGCCAAATGTGGGCGTACTAGTAAGTACAGCTCTGCCTGACCCTTCGGGGATTACTGGCTTGATGTTATTGGTAAAAATGTCACTATCTAACAATTTAAGGCACAATCTATCTGTGTGTCAAATGTCAGCCATATCCGTTAAGCTCTTTATGCATTGCAAGCTCTGTGCCTTATGGGATCACCCACCTGCAAGAATGAAGAACTATACAACCTTTCATCCCATCCCATATTTAACCTCTACCTGGATAATTTTCGATGATCCATCCTTAGTTTTTGAGGAACTCTTGCGCAAAATTCAATGCTTCTAGATACAGCAGTTAGTGCATAGTGTCCCTTTGAATTTCTAATTTTTATCAAACGGATTGCGGAACCAACATCTGCACAAACTCACACATTTTGTAATATTAGTAAAGCTAATGGATTAGATGATACCTAATAAGTACACATAGTTAATAGAAACGTGGCAACGGGAAATCCCACAAAAGCGATAGGTCACGATCATGACCACCGAGATAAATACGGAAATCTGTGGTTAAAGTCGAAAGCGGCACTTCTATTGTGGTTGGTCTAAGAAGTGGGGAATGATGGGTAAGGTTTTGAATTGAAATAATTATGAACAGTAGTAGGATTGTAAAAGAGCTATTATTAGTTGAATTCAATGTAATTGATGAAACATCCTGACCAAAGTGATTCTTATAAGGTGGCAAAATTCTTATTGTCATAAGTATTGTGATTATGTATGTTGGGTACTTATATGATTATTATACTCTTAAAATTTCTCACAGATTGTGATTCATTTTATTTCTTGAATATTGATACATTTAATTCTGTTGTATGATACGTGTTTTAAACCATAAATCCCTATGAAACAATGCTATCAATCGGTACACAGTTAAAACATTTTCCATCTCAATCTTCAACTCTAAATTCTTGCACGTAGAGCCACTAATCGACTCAAAATGTCAGTAATATCGCTACTGAGCCTCGTCCCAATTTTCAGCTTTCACCTATACACCTTTCTCTCCATGTAATTCCCCCGCAACCTTCAATTTACCAGCTCTTACACAAGATAAAAACCTTCTTACCAACAAGATGACCATCTCTTACACAATATTACTTGTCTCCTTTTCAAAATCCGCCTTATGCAAGACCCTATTCGTCGGTATTTTTATGTGAGGGAATAACCTGTCTCGTCTGGCCTACCTTGGTTTAAATCCGGATGTCCGAAATGACCAATTTAAAGATGGAAGTGTGTGTCAGCCGGATGGCAGTTGTCCTTAACTAGAAGATAGACGTCTGGGGAATCTTTTGTATTTTAGTCATGACTACTAGATCTTGTTAATATGTATTTATCCTTACTTGTCGATTTGTACTAATGACTACTTCGCTAACGTTGGCTTGTTTTTCTCAACTACGATAGCTTCACAAAACTTCTTCATTGAAATAATTCTCCTACTCTTACCTCTCACTTATCTTTATTTTTAGGGTCGCCGCAGCATGTCTTCTTCTTCCATGCTTCCCTATTACTCATCATCTCATCAGTAACTATCTTTCTAGCCTTCCTTATAAATTTGTAATGGTGAATATCGGAATATTGACTTTTTAAGTTATCATTCAAGACATCTTCTATGTCTTTAGAGATAAACCTACCATGTTTATTATCTGTCATGCCTTTTCCAAACTCTACTGTGTTGGAATCATTTTCCATTACGGTTGATTTATAAAATAACTCTTTACAATTTGTTGTTGACGTGTCTCTTTTTCGCCGTTTTGTTACCAAGTTGATTATTGTATAATTCGTGTAACGAAAGAAATTGTCGCCGCATATTTCTGCAAATTGTTCAAACACTACGCTATTCGCTGTAATTTGTCGCGCGATAACTATAAATAATAAGTCAAATAAAAATGTTCGGAGAAAATTTACATAGCAGTTTTTCAGTCTACTCATTGCAGTATTGAAAATTACGCTGCAAATGATATACATTTCTTGCTTATAAGGTGTTAGGTGTCTCTTGATAAGGTTTGAGCAAGCCATGCATGAGTGATAACAAAAATGTGCCTAGTATTTCTTATCCTTACCTTTCGCATAGTTGTCTCGGAGGTAGCTATATAACTTGACATTGACTTTGGAATATACTGTCTGGAAGATAAAGACAACTACCGGTTATGTAATTTAGGTTTATTCATTCAAGCTTACGCAAAAAATTGAGTCAGACCTAGAGAATTTTAACGCACGATTTTTATGAAATCATGTTTTGTTAATGATTGGTTGAATATCAGATTACATAATGTGGTTATTCACTTTGTTTCCAGTTAATGCAAATGTGTTAAAAAACGTGATTTCGTGCATGGTATGAGTCAGAATAGGTAAATGCACTTTGCACTGTTAAGCTTAGACCATTATCAGGCCGAAATAGTTGAAACATGTTGATTCATACAACATTTTCTCTAAGAATTTTACTCACATTACATAATTATTATTTTCTCCAATAACTTTATTGATCAGTTTAGTTCGAATTACAGATCAGCAATGGACATGATAAGGCATTGCTCTTCTTGTTATGTTACTGGCGAACAAGGGGTAAAGAATGGTGAAAAAAATCCAATAGAGTTGGATTTCACCAGTTCATTTTCACTTGTGTGGGAATCGAGGTGTTTTCTAAAGAATTTCTTCTAACCTCACCATTGATGAACGTTTATTTAAAATTCAAAAACTGTTCTTCCTGAAAATAACTTTATTGGTATTACACAGTAATAACCTAGACCAACTTGCTTCGTAGCTCAAAGATGACTGCCGTGGAATCACCGAAAGGTCATAAGCAAGATTCCCAGCAGTACCTGCTCAACTGGCTACCAACGATATTTTGCCGCCATTACGGTATCGGAAGTCAAAATTGAGCTACGAATTTAAAATAACAGTAAGAATGATATTACAAATAACATAAGATTATTCTAAAAATACAAGTAAAATCAACATTATTTATAGTGCAAAGAACAATTAATTCAAACTTCCGTAAATCAACAAGTTTTAATAGAATTCACAACTTATTTTTAAATAATGGTTTTGAAAAATGCATATTTAATAGAAATAAATACATGAATTTTAATCAAGCTTACACTATTCATCATTTTTTATCTGGGGCGCCGGCCGCAGCGCGCAGTCTTCTTCTTTCATACTTGTCTATTCCTCTTTATCTCAGCAGTCACCTTTCTTTCTAGCCATGTCATCGTTCACAGTGAATCCATCTTTTCTTGTGTCTTTCTCTACTCTAATATTAAAAAAAAAAACTTATTTTTAAGATCATAAACCCATATTAGATACAAAACTTCAGTCAATTTTACAGTCAACTGATTGACTAATAAAGTTAATTCAATGACAAAAATAAAAAATTCATAATATTAAAAACAAATAAATGATACATTATAAAACATATGGAAACGGGCATTTACCGCGAATTTTACCTTTAATGATAGATCAAATCAATTTAATGTTAAGGCACAAAACTTGCATGCACACAGATAGATGGTGTAACTGTATTATGAATACACTTTCATACTCAAAACCTACGCCACAACATTTTCCGCATTCTATACTCACTATTGGTAAACAAAATACTGTCCGACAAGAATGATGGTCACAACACACCACTTGTTACGGCAGTTATTAGGTAAATGGTAGACAGCCACTCGAATGCACACGATTACCTATAACACTCCATAACAACCTGTACAGTCGAACAAATTGGTTGGTGAGGTCTAGTTTTTCAGACTGTTTGCCATCACATTAATATAATGATAGGAAAAATTATGGTCAGGAAAGTTATGATAAGCTAAAGTTATTTTTCACTTTGCTGTGTTTTTGAAGATGGTTTTATTTTTTGCAAAAAAGTTTTTTTTTTCTTGAATTTTTGTTGGTGCTGCTGAACATGAGGCCTAACTTTGATTCCTAGGCGGGACAAAAAATAATTAGGTTTTTTTTTAAAATCTCAGTAGCAACCAACGCCCACGGGGTCTTCTGCCCGATTGACGGCAATATTAGGCTCGCACATTATTACATTGGACTTAAACGTAACTGACAAAAATGTGGGCGTACTACAGGGTACACGTCTGCTTAACCTCTCGTGGATTACAACCGTGATGTTATCTATGTATGAAAGTAACTCAAACCCTGTAGGGCTTGTAGGGCGGATCGTAAACCGCCCTCTACTCGAATCGTAAGACAATTTATTATCATTTCGAGTACAATTTTCCTTAGGTATGCACTATCGCCGTTTATACGATGTTTTATTTATGTTTTATGTTGGCGGGTTAGACCTAAGTTGGATTTGTAAGTGTAGCCAAAACAGCGAAAAACCGACGGTATAATAAACTTTAGTTATCATTTCTCAAAACTTTTTACGCACAATCCAAAAAAAATTGCTCATCGTTGCCAAATGTCTCATCTCAGAAAAACCGATTTAAAAATTACCCATTTCCCAAAACTTGGCATCAACTCATCCATTAATCTCACGTTTAGTAGAAATGCTAATTTTAAACGTAATATACTCGTAGGAAACGACACAAATCCGGACTCGCGTGGCTGCTACTGAGAAATTCCTGATGAAAAACCCAATAACACTTTGCTAAATCTGGGAATGGAACCCAGAACCTGACGCTCAGCAGTCGCCCGTGGGACCATTAGATCAACGGACCGCTTTTTATAAATCACCTTTTTAAACCTTTCCTCGCTAACTGTACTTTACCTTGATCAATATCTAACTGCGTCCATTTGGTATATGAACTCTGGTTATCAGCATTCAGCTGTAACTGTTATAGGGACGATTCAATCGCGTTGTTGGGACGACTTTTGATAATTGCCACCCAGTTTGTAATCCATTTAGATTCGATATTTGTGTGGTTGTTAGTATCTTTGTAGGTCCAAAAGTAGTGTTTTACAAACATAAACAAATAAAAGTGTGTTAATTACACAAAAATGTTTTAAATTTATTTCACGGCAATGTAAAATGATAACACATTAAACAAAGTAAAAAAAAAAACCTTTTTTCTTTAAAGACGAAGAAGAGAAAATATTTATAAATTTTCCAATAATTAAAACTTTGTTAACAGAAAATGATCAGTTATTGATTAAAACGCAATAAAAAAAAAGTTTACAACATTTAATAAATTACAAAAAGTTCAGGTTCCACCGAGATTTGAACTCGGATCGCAGGATTCAGAGTCCTGAGTGCTAACCGTTACACCATGGAACCGATGAGAATCAAGTCAAAATTGTTCATATCTTATGTACATGTGAAATAAGTATTGTTGACGTCATTTATATATTTTAGTATAGCATAATATACTACAGCAATGAAATTAGAATCATGAATCTTGTTTATGTGGCCAAGTTTTTAGTATGAGCAAGCTAATTAATTTTATAGTCTTAAAAAACATCTAAAATACCGTAAGTACAAAACTTAGTTTTGTTTTTTTTTTATCTGTCACAATACTTGTTTTATGTTAGTATTGTGTTGCAATGGTAGTAGATACGGACCCACCAAACAAGACGCTGGAGTTAGTTCTGATTTTGGCCACGCGCCAAAATATCCTTGTACAGCGAATGTTTCATTGAACATTGAAAAAATCCTATTTTCTGCAGCATTATATGCATTATAATCGTGTTTTCTCTCTCTTTCTTTCTTGTTTACTATACCGGGGATTATAAACAGCTGATTCGAATCCATTATCCGCTTCATTGATGTTCTGATAACGGAGGTCGAATAAGACACGATTTCACGGGATTATTGCATGTGATAGTGAGAGTGAGTTTCCATTCTATCATTCGAACATTTTTCGCCCTTATGCTCTGAGTAATAAGGTTGAAAAAAACTAAGGTTGAAGTATAGTTATGAAAAGTGAAATCTTAAAATCTTAAAACAGTGTTAATAAAGTTGAAAATTGGTTGACCGTCAGAGACACTAGTAAAATCTGAGGTGCGTGTCTTGGGTTCGAACTCGAGACTTATGACTTGGCAGTCCGACAGTCACACCACTAGGCTAGGCAGATCCTAGTCCATCTATCAAAATATTTTCCTTTAATCGAATTCGAAAATATGTATTTGGGTAATCCCAAAATGAATTCGTGTCAATCAAAAAATTATAAGTAATGCATTCTCATTGTTTTAGAATACAATACAAGCCTAAAATAAGTCACAAATGACAATCAAATCCATTTTAGGACAAACTCAGCACCGAGTAGGGATGCACGATCACTACTATCGATACTATCGAATGGCTTCCATCCTATTCTACAAAAATCGAATCATATCGTACTTCTTCTTTTTAGCGTGTCGATGGCAATCTAAATTGTGTCGGCCCAGAACTGAGCGACTAGTTCGGTGCTTTCGGTAGCGTCCATCAGTTCCTGTAGTGGACAAACTACTATATCGTACTTATAAATAGACCTTTAGTGTCAGGGCAAAATTTCAGTAATAGAGAATATGCACGTAATTTTTTCTTCACTTAAATCAATAAAATACAGTTCTATCAACCCAAGAAAAGTATTAAAAGTTAAGTTCAACTAGGTACTGCTTGTCGCACAAAAATAATATTAAACTCCTGCAATTTTCTACGACAGTTCAAACGTCCGTAGCTGTCGCGGCCATGATGTGACGTCATTATCCACAATCTGCCTTGTTTATATTATTTTGACCTTAATAAAATAATTTTACCAATTGTATGTGCTTTATTTAAGTAAAAATTGCAATAATAATATTGTAATAAAATTTTAGTGAAACTTAGGATTTTTCAAATAAAAGTGTTTTTTTGACACAAAGAACTTTGACGTCAATACCGGAGTTATCGAGGACGGTGTGTTTTGACAGTGCGTTCCGTTTCACCAAAAACATGTTACATAATACAGTAAATTGTAAAATAAGTGACTTACATCACTTATTTATATATATATATATATATATTTATTAGAAACTTAAACAAGTGTACCACAATGTTTTTATGCGCCAATACAATGCATTTTTCATAAATAAAAAGAGTTTTGTATTTCATGCATATTCCCCATTCTTTTGAAATCATTTAGTGTTTTTTTAATGTTCCTTTGAATTTACTGATCATGCAACTTCTTCTTCTACTTAAACCTTTGGTCACCCAATGCTGAGTGTAGGGCTCTTCCACTTTTAGCGGTATTGTGTCATGGGCATGGCTATCCAGTTTCATCCGACCTCTTGTGCCCATCTAGTCGGTTGCCTTCCCAGATTCCTCCGTCCCGTCCGTGGTCTCCACTCCAGCACTTTCCTCCCTTACTTATGCATTTCAGTACAATGCGGCACCATACGATCCATTCATTGTTAACCGGTACTTTTGGCTCGAGTCATTATCGGTCCAAAATATCATTATTATCATCCTATAGTGTTCCCACTGCTGGGACACACGGCCTCCTCTCAATGAGAGGGAATGGGCTATAATCCACCACGCGGGCCCAGTGCTGTTTGGTAGATGTCACATGTCTTCGAATTTCTGGTTCTAGGACATCGGTTTCCTCACGATGTTTTCCTTCACCGTTTTGAGAGCAGAAATATCATCATGTTGTATCGATACTAAGTATGTGTAAAGTTTCGGATCGGGTCATGCATCACTAGCACCAAGTGGATGTCGTCATCTCACCGCAAGTACTCATGCCTTTTGACCGCAGAAACTCGCAAGTTGTCTGACGTCATAACCGCATCCTCCCATGGGTACTTATTTGTGTAATTTTGAGAACTACCCACGGTATTGGGGAAATTTCAAGTTCCTTTTAAATAAAGGACGACTGGTCACGTGTTGGTCGTCAGCCGCTGGCGAGATAGGCTGACGACATTGTTGCCATCGCCGGAATATCCTGGACAAGGCTGGCACAAGATCGTGGAGCTTGGCACAAGCAAAGAGAGGCCTATACCCAGGAGTGGGCGAAGTCGGGTTGTGGATGATGATGATGATGGTCAGGAGATCTGGGCCCTACTAGGACTAGCTACGCAACTGCTCACCCCCTATTACCTACATGGGATTTAATTTTAAGCATTAATTACTGGCGATCACCAGTAAGCTTATTTTTGCTTGCACTTACAACATAGAAACGCAACGAAAAGTATAAAAATAATGAATGAAAAGATACCGATCGGCCGAGCGCACTGACGACACGCTAAAAGAGTTTTTGTTATTTTGCGCGCCAAAGTTGACGCTTTCCTAATAGGTCTAAAATTTAAGGGGGCGGGGCTCGGCGCCTCCACATGATTTACTTAAGCGAAAAAAAAATTTACTAATCAGGCGGAAAAGACTGTAACTCTGCCTAACCCTTTGCGGACAAGAATCTTGATTTAAATCATTGTAAAGTTACCAAGTTGAGTCGTAACTTCACATAAAAGAACACATTTTATATTTCGTCCACATAATTATTTGCTTATGTACATGCATCTGGCGTTAACACGTGCCTAATAAATTGTTTATGTATGTAACATTTTATACTCATTGTTCTATTGTGTATATTATGTATGCAGCTGTTTTAAATTCCACCAATTAGTAGGTACAAAGTGTTGTGACGTCACTGAAAACATATTACAGTTTAGTAAGTAAATATCGTTTCATAAGTATGTAGCACATTCCTTGAATTTAAATATGTATTTACGTTAGTGGTATTACGTAGACGGTTGTTATCGTAAAATAATTAATGTACTTACATACTGGGTGTAAACAACCTCATCGCGAAGCTGTCAACCAAGCATTCTGTACATCAAACTAGGTAAGTATAAGTATCACTTTACTCAAAAATTATCGCTGGGAAAAGACTTTTTTTTTTTGGGTGAAAAATCATGTCTTGTGGTAGAACTCAATGTAACGCACTTAAAACATTGTGTTGATGGATGTATTGAATAGTACGGGGGTCCAGGGTTGCCAACCAAAAAAAAAGATTCCTCGTACATGTGTAGCTGAAAATCTCGTATATTGACTTTCAAACCTCGTACATTAAAATTTATTAAGGGCCAATATACCCCTGAGAATTACCGACAATTTTGTTTGACGGGTTTTCAGCCATAATAATGAAAATAATCGTTCGAAACTAAACAGATAGATTATTTAGTTTATAATTTAGTGTATTCTCGTAAATTAAAAATATATGGAAACAAATAAAATTACAGTTTTATTATCATCGAGAAATCTGCAACACATGAAATTAATAATATCAATAATGAGTTGTCAAAAATAATTCAGGAAGGAGATTTCACAGCTTTTGACTAAAACCATTCATATGATGCGCATTAATTCTTTTTTCTTTACATGAAATTCCCACTTAATTAATAATTACGATTTTCAACTTCTATAAACGTCTATAATTTCTCTGTTTACGTAAAAATGTTTAAATACTCTTCTGATATTGAAAATATTTTAAAATTCAAAATGATTCCAAAAGACAACTCCAGCGCGCCCTGTCGAGAACTTTGAATACTGAAATGAGGTTTCTTTATGTTCCATTCCCTTTCGCTTTTTTTCCAACCTATGGTCGCAAACAGCTAACTCGAAGAAAAATAAAAGCTGATCTAGTTCTTGCAGAAGTAACCTCACCCAAATGATCGTATGGCCTAGAGTCCGGTGAAGTAGCGAAAGCTCATTTGCAACTAGCTACATAATCCATTAAAAAAAATCGCATGGCCATAATGTTATCAAAATCTCGTACATAATTGTACGAGGTTGATAGCGTCCTCGTACCTCGTACGGAAGACCACAAATCTCGTATTTGTACGAGGAACCTCGTACGGTTGGAAACCCTGCGGGGGTCATAGAGGTGTTAAAAGTAAATCTTACATTAAAAACTTGTTTTAAAAAAAAAAATGACAAAAAGTTGTAACTTTGACCCCTAATATCTCCGTAACTATGGTATGGTGTAGAACAAAAAAATGATCGCAATGACGGGGAGAACAAGTGCCTTTCGGTTTCGTCAAGAAGTCTTTTACACAGGTAATTAATAAGCGATCTCTTCTTAGTAATTTGGCGACCCGAATGGCGCAGCGGTATAGTGAGGCTGCCTTACGTTCTTAGGGGCCCGGGTTCGATTCCCGTTAGGAGCAAATGTTTGTGTGATGAGCACGGACATTTGTTTCCGAGTCATGGATGTTTATATGTATAATAAGTATGTATTTACCAACAAAAAGTATCTATGTAGTATATCAACTATCTGGTGTCCACGACACAAGCCTCGTCGCTTAGTTTGGCATTATATGGCGCTTGGTGTGTAATGACCAGCGAGATTTATTTATTTAATTAAAGGAGTTCTCTTTTAAATGTGAATTGTTTTACTTAGTACCTACTTACCTGATATAGAAAAATAATTACCGGTCTGAGTCTACCTGTTTAGATTAGGTCTATAGCGATGAATTTGAATGATTTTAATTAATAATTAAAAATAGATTTTTTATCAATAGGTAATAATATAACAACTTTAAAAATTGTTACAATTTACGTACTGTACCTACACATGCTTTTTATATAATATATACTATTATAGGTAATCCAATAGATATTTATTTTGTATTTATTTAAAAAATATGCAAAATATTATGTAAGTAATTGATGTTATTAAAGGAAAAATAATAAAAACTTAACAGTTAAACCCTTTTATTGGCTCCTAAATTACTAAGTTATTTTTAGCTTTGTTGGGGATTCTACTGAAATAAATTACACGTCACTTAAGTATGGAACTACGCAGCAAATAGTTTCATCATTGGACAGCAGTTTAATTTTAATTATAACATTTACGATTCTAAGAAAATCGTGACGTGTTATTTTTAGGTCATTGACATCATTAGAAGACCGCGTAAAGAAAACAACTACCATGTTTTCGAATAATGAACTTTCTGAGCACGTAATAACGTTTATTCTTGTAAAATCGCGAAAAGCTCTCATTATGCTAACATTTGAATAAATTATCAATGTTACTGTGTAGATAGCGATACATAATTTGGACTATTCTGTCCCATCCCATTCGGTTCCATGGTGTAATGGTTAGCACTCTGGACTTTGAATCCAGCGATCCGAGTTCAAATCTCGGTGGAACCTGGGTGTTCTTTTTGGTTATTTTAGTATTGTTTTTTGGTAAAATTACGGTCGACAAAATGATATTTTTTTTCAAATAGAGTTGTGTTTTCGAGTTTAAGTACTTATAGGTTTTTGTTTTATATATATATTTTTTTAATTCTTTACTTGTTCAGATGCCTGCACATCAAGTTACCCGATACTGTCAAATTCTCCCGATCCACCTAGAACCTAATGTTTTAGCGATAAAGTTGAAATCTACTAAAGAAATTTGACAGCGTCTGTATATTTTGTCTCAAAACAAATATAACTTTACAAAAAGAATATTGAACTCCAAAATTACATCATCATCATCATCATCATTTCAGGCGAAACACGTCCACTGCTGGACATAGGCCTCCCTCAAGTGTCGCCACATTGACCGGTCCCGTGCGACTCGCATCCAGCGGACTCCCGCAACCTTCACCAGGTCATCGGTCCACCTAGTGGGTGGCCTTCCAACGCAACGTCTTCCACAACTCAACAGAACACAACTCACACATCTTTTCGGCCCCATAGGCCATCCGTTCTGCGAGCAATGTGCCCTGCCCACTGCCACTTAAGTTTGGCAATTCTTCGGGCTACGTCGGTAACCTTGGTTCTCTTGCAAAATTACATAAGACGATGATAAAACTGATTATGGTGGTCAACCTCATGTACCTATGTTTGCTGATGAAATGCAGATGCAAAAACGTACCTAACAACCTGTCTGTTTTCTTTTAAGGGTTGGCGGAGGTGTATCTTTTACATTACACTCTGCCAATCATGTTTAGGTTCCATGAGTAAGTGCGATAGCCATCACTTGGCCACAGACCAACCACCGATATTGTAGCGTTATTAGAACAGTGGTGATGAAGTCAACCGAAGTACAACATAACATCACGCTTGTAACCCCCGAAGGGTTAGACAGAGGTGTACCTAGTAGTACACCCACATTTCGTTAGTTATGTTTAAGTCCCATGTAATAGGGGCGAGCCTATTGCTATCAACCGGTCACAAATCCAGACTCCGTAGCTGCTACTGAGAAATTTTTGATGGAGAAACCAAATTACACATTGCCCGACCTGGGAAACCCAGGTCCTCATGTTCACCAATCGCGCTTGCCAAAACTAAACCAATGAACTATAAAATTGAAATTGATAACAAAACAAAGATATGCCAATGTGATATAGACTGGGTCACTTCTGATATGAATCAGTCAATTGAACCCAGTATTGAATGATTGTACCTCTATGCCAAATTTAATGTAGGTTCCTACATATACCTAGTGACCAATGAGTATGACTAATGATATGTAACTACACCCACAATAATTACAAAAACCTTTTCAAACCATTTGTCGGCCTAAAAACCTTATTTACCAAAAAAAAACAAAGACATAACATACATTCACGAAAATATCATTTCATTACTAATAACCAAGGTTTAAACCATAAAAAAATCGCCTGACAAGCCAAGTTTTGCCAAAACAACGCCACTAAGTGCCCATAATTCGTATTAAATACGTCCCTAGATTATTCGGCCGTCTATCACACCCAACTAACCCAGTCCCGCCCAGAAGCCTCCTGGGAGTCCAGGGCATCGTTTTACTTTAATGAAAAAGCATCAAATAACGTAATTGACGGTGTGACGGAGTGACACGCCGGGAAGGGGTTGCCAGGTAAAAAAATAACGGTTCTACTGCTAAAAATTGGTAGGTTATAAGGTCATTGAGGTGGATAGAAAAATGGTAGAAAGAAAAAAAAAACGGATGTCTTGAAAGAGGGTGAATACGGAGATGACTATAGAAATACAGACACAAAAATGGCCCGAAAGTCTGACAACCAGTCTAACCAAAGGTTATCGTATTACCCAGTACTAACTGGGTTGTGGCGGTCTGATAGGAAGTCGCTCCATGTAAAATACTGGTCTTCAGCTGCATCCGGTTAGACTGGAAATCAACCCCAACATAGTTGGGAAAAGGCTAGGCAGATGATGGATAGAGAAAGGTAAGATAGAAAAATGGATGTCTAGAAAGAGGGTGTACACGGAGATGAAGTCTAATAGAATTAAACAGACAAAAAGAAGATGTTTGCTTCGATCCTAAATAAACTGGCTCATGGACAAAAAATCAACAGCTATTCACAAACGCTTTATCGTCTTTCTTTTTTTTGGCATTACGAAAGCGAACGAGATAGATATACGACTTTCCGAATCTAAATCGAATCGAAGCGTTTGTGAAAAGATATGCTGGTAAGTTAGGAGAATATAACCTGAAAATAACCCCATACTTTCAGTTTTAATTGATCCAAACGAACTAGTCGTTGGATGTTTCATTAATGGTTTACTAATTTCTTTAGATTACATTATTGTTGTTCCTAAGTTCTACTTTATGTAAGCTACACGACAACTGGCAAATGCGTGGACGGACTGGACACCCTCTCAGCAATAATCTGCATGGTCCTTATGTGATATGTCTTGCTTATAAAGGAAACCTATTTTAATTATACTTTACGGAGAATGGAAGAAGAAAACGTGCCTGCACCGAACTCCGGTGGAATGGGATAAAGGCAGAAAGATGATTATATTTATCTAATTTATATATATGCATACAAAAGCTACAAATGCGGACTTAATGCCTTAGGCATTCTCTACCAGTCAACCAAAGGTAGAACCGAACTTCCTCGTTTTGACGACGTCGTCGAGGGATTTTCCACAACATCAAGATAAATGATTTATTTTAACTCGGAAACATTTATCAAGCATTTGTTATTCTTTCATTGAAAGACCTCTTTGCCGATAACCTCGGGTAACTACAGACTACGTTATATAAAAATTGATAAGACCTACGCATTATATAAACCCACAAAACAATAGCACGTAGAATCATCAGCATCTTCCTACTCTTGTCGCATATTACTTGGGGTCGGCGCAACACATTTTTTCTACTATTCTCCCCTGTCAACCGTCACGCAATCATGTACTCCTTTTTCTTTCATATCAATACTCGTACAATCTATTCATATTTTCTATAGTTTTCCACTGAACTCGGTTTCCATCAACATTTTTATTTTAGATCGATGTTCAGTCGATTTTCCTTAATTTTTCCTACCATTTTCTTTTTCCGTCTGGCAACACCACCACAAGGCGTGACAGTGTCGAGCTCGATGTCTCCCGGGACGCACAATTTATTAATCAGAAATAATAATTCACTAGTAATGTGGGCAGCGCGTGAGTTCTATACGATAAACATCGTTAGTAATCGGAAGGGTTAACTTTAGGGTTAGCACTGAAGTTAGATACATTATTCATTTATTATTTTATTTTCAAGCTAGTCTTATCCAGTTTTTCTAATAGGGTTCTCGCCCCCTATTACCTGACTCTTTTACATAACTGGTGAAATGTTGGTGTTTCACAGGTACTCCTGTGACTGGTCTAACCCGTCGGTTATCTGAGGTCTTAAAACAAGTCTTACCAAGAGGTATTGTGTTACCAACCACTTTATTTTAGTTACATAGGCAGTCGCTCCATCTAAAATACTGGTACATTCAGCTGCATCGGGTTAGACTGGATTGTTAGACGACCCCAACCTAGTTGGGAAAAGGCGAGGCAGATGTTGTTTGGTAAAATTGAACGGTCCTATGATCACTGGCACAAGTGCCAATGACAGAGCGAACTCCCTAACAAATATCACGCGTTTTTCAGTAATTAATTAGGCTATTAGACAGTAGAATAGTACATTATAGTACCTATTGTAATGTAATGGCCTTTACTAACGTAAGTGAAGTGGGAACCCTAGTTTTGCGGCGGGTTACACGATTCTGAGCTGTGGTTATGTTAATTAATGGAAAATACTTGCATACATTTTGAATGTTGGTAACAATTGATGAACGCCGTAGAAGTCTACGAGTGAGGCAAAAAAACGTCTTGTCGTTTGACACCCAGAGTATTGCATTTCATTGCTCTTGGCAAACACCAAGGCGGGACTTCTTAAGCGAACTTCTAGGTTACAATGCATTTTGTCCATAGGCATCGACGAGTAGAGATGGCGATTTTCTTAAATTGTCAAATCCGACTAATGACTAAATCGCCATTATGTGATTTTAGAAAACTTTGTTCGTTTGCATAGAATGTATCTAAAAGCAAGATTTTAAGTAGTATTTTCTGAACTGTAGACACTGTAGTTAAACTAAACTCTTAGTTAACGCTTAGTTATCTATCTATGGTGTCACCGACACATTAGATTTTTAATCCACATACTCACGCTCGAACTCCCAAAGCGCCAGAAGCGAAAGAGTTCGCTTTTTTTAATTAAAGTAATCAGTAAATTCGTTAGGGCGCGCCCAGACTTCGTATGAATGCTTAAACATATGCTAATTAGCAAGGGTTTACCATATCGCAGTGTATCAGGGGCTTTACGTTAACTGATAAATTGGTAGACTCCACCCAGGACTGATTTTGGAATTATGAGGGATTCGGACCTGATTTTGATGTAGATAGAGGTCTTTTAAATCGAGGACAACACGGAAGATCTTGGATTTAGATATGCGTATTAATTTGAAAACAGATTTTTTCGGAAGATTTTTTTGAGGTGACTTTGGATTACTGTTAAACAGCAGCTTAATAAGACAGAAGGAGGCTCGTGGCTAAATAAAAACAGCGGCTCGGGTAGATCTTTAGGTTAAGCCGTGTTTGCCTGGGTTGGTCTGTGGATGGGTGACCACCCATTACAAACTGAGTTTCCTCCGTGCCTCGGAAAGCACGTTAAGCCGTTGGTCCCGGCTGTCCTTTGTAGATCTTTGACAGTCGTTACAGGTAGTCAGTGGCAAAACGTCTGATAACCAGTCTAATCAAGAGGTATCGTATTACCCAGTACTAACTGGGTTGTGGAGGTCAGATAGGCCAGTCGCTTCATGTAAAATACTGGTATTCAGCTGCATCCAGTTAGACTGGAAGTCGACCCCAAAATAGTTGGGAAAAGGCTAGGTAGATGAGCAGCTTAAGGTGGATGCTCCAGGGTGGCCCGCGAAATTCAAATTTTCTTACGTTTTTTGCAATTTGCAGGTCAGTGTCAGGTTGTATGTTGAATAAACTATAAATCGCGGCTGTAAGACGTATGTAGTTACAGAATTATAATCATCAAAATCATCAATACAACCGTCCAAGCGCATAAAGGTGCAGGAATGACTTTGACCTTGAAAAAGTAAATTCATACACCTTTATGAGCTTGGAGGGTTGTATTGATGATTTTGATGATTATAATTCTGTAACTACATACGTCTTACAGCCGCGATTCATAGTTTAATCAACATACAACCTGACACTGACCTGCAAATTGCAAAAATCGTAGGAAAATTTGATTTTCGCGGGCCACCCTGGCGCATTCACCTTAATAAAACAGTGTTAAGTATAACTCATTGAATTTATTCATGAAACTTCAAGCAAAATCTATACTGAAATATTCTTTAGCTTCTATTCTTAGCGTTTCGATGGCTATCTAATTTGAATGATCCCAAAAAATGCCGACGAGTTCAACTTTTTCGGTAGCGTCCATCGTTTACGTTCAGAACTAGCGAACACGATTTTCCTTCTTGACAAAACATCATCAGATGAATGTGAAGCATTTAAGGTGGAAGCCCACGAAATTAAAATTTGCTTTCTTACGTTTTTTTTGCAATTTGCAGGTCAGTGTCAGGTTGTTTGTTGATTAAAATATTATGATTCGCGTCCGTAACACGTATGTAGGTTACAGAATTATAATCATCAACCCTCGAAGTTCATTTAACCCTATTGAATGACTTTTTGGGTTGTATTGACGATTTGAATGATTATAATTGGCATAACTGTCGAAATGTGGGTGGTGTACTGTAGGTACCAGGATGTGATCATGATTATGTTATCATGGTTAAGTACTAAGTATTTTGACAAACTATTAGCGACGGGGGATTCACCGATACAGATTAGGGTTACCTGCATTAATTAATAATGCCGATAAGGTCTTTCATTGATAATAATATAATATTGTAGCGAATGACTGATAAAAAGGAATGAATGCCCATCACAGGTGTGGTTTTATATCTTAATTGAAATAACAATGTTAATAAAGAAGCATGAATAAACAATAATACATTAATGAAGGGTAGGTATCTTCAAAGATAAGTGCTTTGATTAAATAGTATATCTACTGGTTTATCGCGACAGCAAATAGGATTACTGAAAAATGAAAGAAAACTGGCGCCTAGTTGATAATTATTAACAAAAATTTTACGACGGCTTTGTTGGAGCATGAGATGAGGTTCAAAAGTCGATTCCCCGGTCGTACAACGTGTAATTGGGTTGTTCTTCCAGGAATTTCTCAGTAGCAGATCGAAGTCTGGATGTGTGCCTGATTGATGGCAATAGGCTCGTCCTCTATTATATGAGACTTATGTACATAATTAAGTACATACACAACATATGTACTATCGAGGACACTTCCGCCTGATCACCACTAAGCTAATTTTTGCTTGCACTTAAAACATAGAAACGCTCTCTGTCCCCTCCCCGTTGACTTTATATATAAATAATTAATGAAAAAATACTGATCGGCGACACATGCCAAACGAGAGTTATTGTTATTTTGCGCTCCAAAGTTGACGCTTTCCTAATAGGCCTAAAGTTTAAGGTGGAGTGGCTCGGCGCCTCCGCATGATTTAAGCGAAAAAAGTTTTAACTGATCAGGCGGAAAAGACCACGACTGTACGTTACCTAGTTATGTTCTAGGTGGGTACAGTTCACATCTGCCTAACCCTTCAGAGATTATAGGCGTGATGTCAAATGTTTTGTTCTATGTAATTAAATACAGTAATTGCTAATGATGATTTTCACCATCTTGTGGTTTACTAATTTACAGCAAAACTAAATAATATAGGATAGGATACCAAATAGATAAATACTGATGATAATACTGGGGTCAAATAAAACAAAACAATAGCTTGATAAGTGAATAGGTAGGTTTCTAAATTACTTATGATTTATTTTTTTGTTTTTTACTTGAGGATTCATAATATTTTCATAAAATTCAAGGGTAAAAAAAAACACATTTTAGTTTAAAAACAATCAAAACAAAATCACCAAACAGCTATTCTGATAACAAGACCACAGAAACAAACTTTTGTAGAAGTCCAAAATTTCAGGTTCCACCGAGATTTGAACTCGGATCGCAGGATTCAGAGTCCTGAGTGCTAACCGTTACACCATGGAACCGCTCATCTTATTGGCCAAAATAATACGTCGATAAGAATAGGTAGCCCCACCACCAGAAACATTTGCATAACATTACAGGGTCAAAAAGGAAAACATTTACGTACCTAAATAATTTAAAAACTTTTAAAATATAACCAACTTTCGACAAAATTAAAAAAGAAAAGTCCAAAAGTTCAGGTTCCACCGAGATTTGAACTCGGATCGCAGGATTCAGAGTCCTGAGTGCTAACCGTTACACCATGGAACCGATGAGATGAGGCTCGAATTACGACACTCCTATCGGAATACTACTTTCACCTACAGCTAATTTCGTCAGTACATTGCCCGTGACCTAGAAACTGGTTTAAAGAATGTGTGATCTGTGAACGTTTATTTTTAGAAGAGAATGTACGGTGTAACTGTACCAATACTATGTTTCTATTAGGTTTGTGTTTCGTGCAGATACCTATAAAACATTCTTGTGACAACCTAAACTAGATGCTTACTAATACTTACATTTATATTAAATTCTTAACTCTCTCTACATGGCAGTATTAAAAAGTAGATAAGAAGTGAAACGTAATACATTTTTAGTATAGTATATTGTATAAAGTAGTAATCCCTACCCTACCTGTTTCCTATATTTATCTACAAATTTTCATTCAAAATCTATAAATCAATAAATCACCAAAGAACACGTCTTTTATTATTAAATAAGCTTTGCGCGTCGTTTTTGTGAATGCAAAATGATAACCTAATCGGTATCGTAAGTAGGTATATAAAACTAAATAATTAAACAATAAATAACTGCTAAGTGAATCGATATACTTAAATAATGTTTTAATCATAATCAGAGCGTACAAAGTTTATAAAGGGTGTAAAAAACCTCTTAACGAAGCCGAAAGGAACTTGTTGTCCCCGTTAATGCGGTTATATTTTTGTTCTACACCATACCTGGGAACCTTCTAGTTACGGAGATATTGGGGGTCAAAGTTCCAACTTTTTGACAACTTTTTTTTTTTAATGCAAGTTTTTAATGCAAGATTTTTACTTTAAACACCTTCACGGCCCCCGTGCTATTCAATCCATCCATCAGCACAATGTTTTGAGTGCGTTACATTGAGTTCTACAAGAAAGCATGACTTTTCACCCCAAAAAAAAGTCCTTTCCCAGCAATATTTTTTGCGTAAAGTGACCTAGTTTGATGCTTGTTTGACGGCTTCGTGATGAGGTGGTTTACACCCTGTATACATATGCTAGTCAGTCACAAACTGTCAAATTTCTCCAAATGAAAATTTGACAGTTTGTTGTAACTTGATGCGTTGACCTAATTGTAACATTAACTACTACGCCTAACAGACGTTGTTCTGTCCCAATCCCAATCGGGGATGACGATAACAGCGCCACCTACCGGGTTAAAGCTAAGGATAATCCAGGTGACGATATGGTTGGTTATGGTAAGCCGTTTAGGAAGTGTAAAATTATTATAAGCACACTTAAAGTTGAATTTAATATTAAAAAAACTAGCAATTCCCCAATGCTTCACATGGCGCCACCTATCGGATCACCTATCGTATCAAAGAAGCTGGAACCAACCATACACATTCACCAATTTACATTGAAATCAGTTGGGTGGTTTCAGAGATTTGCGTGTATGAACATAAGTGACATGTCATTTTTATATAATCTAGATGTTACATTATATTCAGGTAGTTACCTGCCTAATTGGTAGAAAAGCACATTTAAAAAACATGCAATACAATACAACAAAGCTAATTAGGCATAACTGCAACTTAAAATAACTGAGCTAAATAAAACATAAATACATAGTACATTATTATCATACAATAATGATATCTAGCAAAAACTATTTGGCACAGACATCTAAATTATCTTTGTTATTTTATTCAAAAGATAGGGTAGTTGTGTAACATTTCAGATAGCAGAAATATTGAAAGGTTTTGGAGGAAACTCTTCAATTCTTTCTAACTTTGCAGTTTGAAAAGAATTATTGAATCTCTATGGATCTGTTTGACAAGCACCTGTCAAAGTTATGTCATTTTTTTCAAAGCGGGTAGTTTTCTGTTAGATTATATTTAAAATGTGGGTTCCGCTTGTGTTACTGTTTTCCATAGTTCTTTTGGTGCTTGAATGGCAATGGCATTGGCTACATTTCTGAAAATGTCTGTAGAAATTCTATAAAAAAAAACAAAATGGCGGCATACATTCCGATTTAAACAACGTGCCAAAAGAATGGCGCACGTTTTCATAACGATTTTAGTGTTTTAGGACAAAATAAGTTCGATCCTTGTTTGGTTTTTCTGAAAGAATCGACTGAGTTTACAAATTACTTGCCTCCATAATATCAATTTCTGCATTAAATTATCCCTTTTTACATAAAGGAGACTAATATACTTAGAGGTTTGTTTTGTAGCAACGAGGATAAATTACGCACCAAAATAATAATCTTGAATTCTTGACCAATTTAAAGAGATTAGGTACATACTTTATGTGTTTTCCCAATAGTAGGTTAGTACTTAAAGATTGTATGATTAGGTACTTACTGATTATTTACCAATGGAATTTTATTTTTAGGGAAATACACGACACATAAATTGCGGTCACGGTTTTAACATGATATATTAAAAATATGTCATATTTATTTAGGTACGAGCATTTGCCCGCGGCCTCGCTCGCGTAAAGCCGTAGATGCTGATTTTTGCGTTTGTAAAGATTCAAACGCGCGTAAAACGCGATACAAACGCCACGGGCGTTTGTATCGCGTTTTACGCGCGTTCGAAACTCGTTTGAAGCCCGTACTAAGGGTCAAAGCCAGCGTAAGCAGTGTTGTCTCAACCGACGCCATTGTTTAACTGACGAGGAATCTTTGACCAAAACGCGGAAGCTACGAGCCACTACAGCGCATCTGTATCGCTGTATCTGCGCAGTAGACGCGCGTTTCACGATCGCCCCGTGTGCTTAGGTTACAAGGTTGCGTTCAAATCTCGTTTGAGGCGCGTATACGCGCGCCATCTACGCGTTTAAAATACGCTGTGTGCTAGGGGACTAATAACCGAAAAATACACTCGGGGATATTGTAGCTTCTCATTTATGAAAGAATTTTCAGAATCGGTTTGGTCATTCCGAAGAATATCCTCAAGTAAAAAAATTTGTGAGATTGGTTTACTTACTTACCTACAATTTTATTTCCAAAGGCCAATGCGAACTTTTGGCATGGTTTACTTTTGTCCTTTCGCCAGAAATTAAACCTATCAGGTTAAATGTTAGAGGACCATACGAGGAATCAATAGCAAAAGAAAAACCCAGGTCGATAAACCGTAACCGAGCGAAGATAACGAGGGAAGTATTGCTAGTTTCTTTTTGTCATACGTGATATTTATGACGCGGAAAGACTCATTAGAGTTGCAGAGTAGTATTTGTCAATGGGAAACTTAAAATATCACGCACAAAAATAACGCCTGATAAAAAACTAACAGTCCCTACTAAACACTCTAACTTGGTTCGTTTACAGTTGGTAGAGCTAGTTCTTTTTAAATGATTTATGTCACGGAATGACTCATTACAGTTGTCGTGTAGTATTTTTCAATGGGAAACTTAAATTATCACACACGGATTATTTTTATTTAAGAAAAAAACGCCTGAAAAAAAACTAACAGCAATCTACTAAATACTCTCTAACTTGGTTCGGTTACGGTTGGTAGAGCTATTTCCTTTTGGTATTGATTTCTCAAACAGTCCTCTAACATAATCATGGCCTAGGTTTCATCTTTGGCGAAAAGGAAAAAAAAACATGCCAGCTAAATATGGCAAAAATTGCATTGCAGTTTTCACATTGCCTTCATTTTATCGCTTATACAGACATGTAATCAATGGAAGACAATAACGGTGCACGAAAAACCATGTAATACAATTTCTTCCAACCTAACCCTAAATAACGCACGTCCATCCCGAATTCGGAAAGACACAGATATGTCAAATATAAAGTTACATGGAAGTGGCGAAGCGGCCCATAGCGTTTATCCCTCATTGTAACTCTATAAGATATTTATTGGCGGGTAACATTCGAAAATGGAATGGCTCCTTGGAGTAACCGACGGTTGTAACGGGCAAGTCGTCCGCCATTTTACATTTTTATTTTGTCAATAGTTAATGTGATGTGAAGTATACGTGAATGGACGGAGTGGGGATATGGGTGTTTATCTTGAGAATTTTGGGTTTTGTTAAAGATTAAAGCTAAGAAAAGGTAGGTAGGTAGGTATTAAAGGTTAAAGCTTTACCAAGGAAAATGTAAGCCCAAATACTGCCTTACAAATTGGACAGGTCGACCTACAATCTTTGAAAGGTAAAGTAGATCTACTAATTTTACCGAATTAGCTATGATTTAGAGACCGGTACTAACTAATTCTTTAGTTAGTACAGGTCTCTAATACGGTCTCGGCCTATGATTCTTATAAAAAAACTCTTTATAAAAACGAGGGACTATAGTTTGAAGTTTAAATTGAATTGGCTAGGTACTGCTTTTTATTTATGATGAAGACAGGACACTGTCAAAAATCATGATCATCAAAATTCTCCTGCCGGTATCCCAATTTATAAGGGGTAGGTGCAACTTGTCTTCTTCCATACTTCTCTATTATTCGTCATCTCATGATCGTGAGTTACCTCTTTTCCAGCCATAACATAAAACAAAAAAAAATATATACTTAAAAGACAGATATCTTAAGACAAATCCCTCGACCCTAATCCCACGTTAGATCCGCAGCGCGACGTCCACGCCACGGGCATACATTTGCGGAGTCGCTTAGCGACCGCTATAAAATATTGTTTTTTACCAATATTCCGACCGGGACTACATCTACAAACTGAATAGGCTAGGAGCCAGGAAGTAAAGAGTTTTCTTATTTCTTGGTTTATCTTCTGCCTAGGTCAGGCGTGGATACAGGGGGGGGGGGGCTTTGGGTGCAATTGCCCCCCCCCTGAACTGGACCGTGTACGTCATTAGCAAAGCTTGAACTAGTTTGACGGAATTGAAACTAAATATTCTAGTTGTATATCTTGTCATGGGCGTCGCCAGGAGGAGGCAGCTGCCCCTAGAGGCTCAGGATTTTTAAATGTTATAGCTTTCCCTGCCTGATGCCATGGAATGATAATGTACGTAATAAATTGTAGCTTAAAATGGAATCACTCAAATTAAAATTTTAGTTAACCCTGCGGAAAAAATAATTGTCAAAAAGGCTTCTTTTTTAATCTTTGGCGCGTCTTTCTCTGCATTGGCACTCCTATTGGATTTTTGCATGATCGACCGGTATAAACAGAGCCTGAAGTAAATTAGGAGCCCCTTGCCCCGAGGCCTTATATACAATTATAGCATAATTATCTTAGGTAATGATGTAAAAAATTTGCGAGCACGCCGTGCTCGCTCTTGCAGCCTAGTTTTTTTCGAGTTTTGACTTTGTCTATACAAAGTCAAAAGTCAAAACTTTGTCTATACAAAGTCAAAACTGGCCCAGGTAACTCCAGTAGGTCAAAACTATTCTAGCCTGTTCAAGGTAGGTAAAGAGTAAAAATTTTCGAACTCACTTCGTTCGCTCTACAGACTACTTTAGGTAGAGTGTTAAAATTTTAGAATTCGTTTCACTCGTTCTTGGAGCCTTAGTTCATTTTGTAGGTAAAATTGACGCCTTACGTCGATTAATTTAACCAATTTTTTATGAATTTTCCGTAAGATAGGTAAAATCAAACAAAACTTGCCCCCCCACATCCTTTACTTATTAATATCCTAGATTCGAGTAGGTATATAATTAACACCCGCATTACAGATGACACTGAACATTTAAGACTTGCAAACAAAACAAATCGATTTCAGTTTTCTGCATCGCTCCAGCTCCTAAACTACACCCGAGTATAGGTGGCAATATGAAATATGAAAACGTGGACCATCGCAACCGTAGCCGCGGCGCTCATATATTGATTGACAGATCTGAATATTTCATACTAACCCATTTCTACTTGGACGCTCTGGCAGATGTGGCATGTATCAGTTTTTGGAAGTTTCACAACTCAGAAGTGGGTTATGGAAAGTCGTGTAGATCTTCTTTTGTTTGTGAAAATGTTGGAATTGTTTGCCCTGAAATTGGTTTGTAAGTTAGTACTGTTATGAAAGCATTTGAAGATGGGTAATTCTAAAAAAAAACCCGAGGTACTACCAGGCGATCCAGTGGTACCACGGGAAGATTTTTTTTTTTGATTATGGGGTTGAGATTTTAAATGATGAGATTATGATTGTTGATCTTATGTAGGTACCAATCCCAGTGGTACCACGGGTTAAAAAAAAACGGTCCGTGGCACCACTGGATCGTTTGGTGGTACTACGGGATTTTTTTCCGCACTATATTAGTAGGTAACTAGGTACTAGTACCGGAGCCCACACATATATATCATGAAATACTCGTGGAGTTTCTGATATAATAATTATTCAAATAAAATCACTTTTTATATCTTAAAGTACTGAAGTCTGTTTTCAGGCTTTAAAACTAAACAAAAAATAAGGTTGGTCTCCTTATTCTAGTTACTTCATAAAATGGCTGCGGAGGTACATGTTCTTAACTTCGACTCTTGCAGTAACTCTAGCAACAATCCACCAGTAACTTTAATGCAACGATATTAAAAATCACACATATTTTGACATTGATACAAAATCAGAAGTAATAAAAACTGTCAAAAAGATTCTAGTTGATTCTTGTAGCTGTCAAAAACTTACATTATTAAAAGTATTGAAGCATTGCCTCCGCTGCTTGGCTGTTCTTAAGACACTGACTTATAACCTTCATTTTAGAAGTCGGTTAAAAACACTTTAGTTACATTGAGTTTAACAAAACCTTATAATTTAAACTGATTCTATGATCTTCAGCAGTTCGATCCTTCGATAAAAACACACACCTTTTATGAAACCAAGTATTACAAAGCCAGCGTAATTGTAACATAACAATTGATATTATGACGTCATTTAATTATTGACCACTATTTATTCAAGTGTCCCACACTACATCCTCCATTGCTCATTTTTTTTCGTAAAATATTTTTCCACACGTAAGTATAAGTCAATGAAGGTAAAAATAAACTCAGTGTAGCAACATAGTGCATTGGCGTGTTGATTCGATACGTTTAATGACAATTTACCTATACGTTTATTTAAGTAATAATGGAAAAAAATATCATTAATTATACCTAATAGTCAGTGGATTTCTATGATATTGGTGCAAAGTTTTTTATTCATGTGCATTCACCGACCTTCCAAAGCACCAACTAAGGTTGGTTTCCAGTATTCAGCTTCTATCTGTGCTGTCAGACTTTCGAAGACTACCAACGGCTTAACGTGGTTACGGAGAAATCTCAGTATAAAATGGATGAATGGACTTCGGCAAGTATTATTTAGCCACGAGACCTTAACGAAAACTCTTTCCATAGTTGCTGGATTATCAACAGAAACCAAAAAAAAAACCTAATAAAAATAAAACAATTTACCACGACAAAAGCTCACTAATTTCCAAGAACACGACTCTCGAAAAAAAAGGGTATTTTTCTAACAAATCAGTCACCGGCTTGACACCTCGAAACGGTTGTCACTCTGACAAGTATTTACGACTAAGGGCTGGGAAAAAAAAACTTTGCACTACCCACTTTTCATTTGAAATGTAATCTAAACGACGAACGACAAATGAGGTTCGGACCTGACTACGTTTCCACCTCGTTTGTCCCGTTCATATTCTTTTTTTCGTAGCTTTATTCTTTTTATTTTATGGCTTTTGTTTTGTTTTTTTTAAATGTGGAAAACAAAAGCTCTTGTTTTGCGTACGATAAAAATAATCACGTCGTTGATTTTTGTTTGAAAAGGGATTAATATTTCTAAGCAAAAAGATAAGTCAGTTATAAGTAAAAATTGACAGTACTTCTAGAAGTTCACCCTCAAATACTCTCTAATCTCTCTGTCTAATGTGCCAATATTATTAACCTTTTTGATATTTTTCTGATGGTACTGCCTTCTATGGTATAACCCAGAAACACAATCCACTTTAACTTACACTTCTAAAACCCAGAAACACATTACAACCAATTTTCCTCGATCTGAAACGTATAAATGAGCAAAGCTCACCGATCTGATGTTATTTATGGCATCAACACCAAATTCTTCCTCATCACCTAAAAAACTAACATCCTAGCCACCAATTTCTTTCAGAATCGAACTCCTACTTACCACGCTTTCTACCAAAACACAACAACTAAGGCGACAACCGCACGGAACGATTTGTCCGCCGTCGCCCGCAATATTGCGCGACAAGACTGATGATGCACCGCGGCGTTGCCCTTTTAATAAAATATTTACTGAGAATAGGGATGAGCGGGTTACACTTTGTAAATCGACTGAGTTTATTGCGACTGCGGCCGGGAGACTTCTTGTCGAGAGTGTTTTGTTTGCGGTTTGACTTCGATTGTTGCTTCTCCCATTTCGGGTTGGCTTCTTAGTCAGTAGGTTTAAGATGCCACACACAGGATTGACCGAGGGCAACATGATTATAGCAAGTGGGAAAAGATTTGTGGACATATACAGGGTGTAAACAACCTCATCACGCAGCTGTCAACCAAGCATTCTGTACATCAAACTAGGTAACTTTATGTAAAAATGGGAAACGACTATTTTGTTTTTGGGGTGAAAAATCATGTTTTGTGGTAGAACTCAATGTAACGCACTCAAAACATAGTGCTGATGGATGGATTGAATAGTACGGGGGTCGTGGAGGTGTTAGAAGTAAAAATCTTACATTAAAAACTGGTATTTAAAAAAGAACTTTAAGCCGTGCTTGCCTAGGTTGGTCTGTGGATGGGTGACCACCCATTACATACCGAGTTTCCTCCGTGCCTCGGAAAGCACGTTAAGCAGTTGGTCCCGGCTGTCATTTGTAGATCTTTGACAGTCGTTACAGGTAGTCAGTGGCCCAAAAAGTCTGACAACCAGTCTTACCAAGGGGTATCGTATTACCCAGTACTAACTGGGTTGTGGAGGTCAGATAGGCAGTCGCTCCATGTAAAATACTAGTATTCAGCTGCATCCGGTTAGACTGGAAGCCGGGTTTTAGTTGGGAAAAGGCTAGGCAGATGATGATTATGATCATATCGTTTTTCTTTCGTTAACACAGCAGATAACTACTTAGTTGTCAATAGAGATTATGTGTTGCACCGGCCAAAAGAGAAGGCTTTTGAATTAAGTAAGACATAAGTATATACAGCTTTTATCTAAATCCCATCCCTAACAAAACGGATACATAGCCATAATGATCTTGATATCAGAACTTACATGCTCACATAGAACTTTTTCGATTTCTCTCCCCGATTCTTGTGTCTGAGTTTTTCGATTTAATAGTTTGGACTTTATTTCTATTTACTCTTTGTTTTTTTGTGTGTTTTAAGATTAGATCTATAATGCTCTGTTTATAGAAACATATCTGGATAAACTGTTATCTGTGTCATCTTAGAACTAAATCAATCAATCAAATCTGGTTTGTTCTGGTTATTTATCCGATTTATCATGATATGTAGAACAAAATGACATCTCAGTTGTTTTTTTAGTTCGTTTTCCTCAAGATATTTATAGATTTACTAGTTTCCTTATTTGTTATCATAATTTTTTTGCAACTGGCCACTGATACTGAATTCATAAATAGTTTTGCCCACGTGAATATTTTTTTAGATAGCATAACATAACCTCCCGCCTGTTCTAAATATACGTGACACACATTTCGACAGTTATGTTTTAGTTCCATGTATAGGTGGCCACCTTATTGCCAGTAACGTATAAGTTCTTATATAATATCTTGATCAGGGTCAATAACTGAAATATGATTACATAACCTGGGGAAGGGCGGAGCATCCTAATACAAGCAAACTATTTGCTTAAAAGGATTCTCCCCATTGTAACTAGAATAAGTTATTTAAGTTGAAGCAATAAACCTTTTTATTTTTTATTTTATTTATTATTAACCGGGCTCATATCCAGACTCCGTGGCTGCTACTGAGAATTTCCTGATGGTAAACCCAATAACAATTTGCCCGACCTGGAAATCGAACCCAGGACCTGGTGTTAGTTGCGCTTGCGATCACTAGACCAACGAGTACAACCTGTAACATTTTAACACCCTTTTTTTTTTTTTTCGGATGGGAAATCATCAAATGACTTCTCCCGCTCTGGGCGGAGCAGGAGGGAGTGTCCGACTTTTACTGACTAAAACCCATCCATGTTCCTTCATCGCCCTTTGTGTTCCGGGGCCACGGTATCTCTTTCGAATAGTCCTGCAGCCCCGGCAGGCTTCGGCCCTCGCGGACCCCCTCCCTATTGCCGACTCTCTTTGAGGCACGCATGGAACACGAAGGTCAGATAGGCTGTCGTTTCATGTAAAATACTGACATTCCCTCTCATACAGAGGAGGCCTGTGTGCCAGCAGTGGGAACATTAATAGGCTGATGATGATGATGATGATGATGACTGACATTCAGTTGTCTGGTCAGACTGCAAGCCGATCAAACATAGTTGGTAGAAAATAGACAGATGCTGTCATTTGTTCATTACAGGAACTGATGGACGTTATTGAAGGCGTCAACACATCACGCTAAGAGGAAGAAGAAGGTTAGGTAGTGAGATAGGTATTACTTCATTCTCTATTTTCAGGATTGGTATGCTTCTAAGATCGGCAGACAATTGAGATACGCACCAACTGAAACTTTTTCAAATCCTATTGGCACCCATTTTTTACGTGGATTTTCTTTAGAACTTCTTGTCTCTGTTAGTAAAAAACCAACAATCACTAGACAAACATACATAAATTCACGCCTTTTTCTCATGGGGATAAGCAGAAACTATGTATAATATGTAGACCAAAAATATAGTAATTCTTACATACTCCTTTCCTTCGTCCACGTTTGAAGATCTGTCCAAAAAAGTACCAAACGATGAAATGACCCTCTGAACCTATAATCCTCTGAACTCCTACCATATTTTTTGCAGTTTCAAGGAGAAAAACAACTTGTTTTTGTCCAAACTCAACACAGACAAGCATAGGAACCACAGACAACCTGAAAAATAAACACACTTAAAATCCTCGACCTACCCCTTTTCTACCAATACATTTCACTACCCACGGAAGACATCTCCAGGGAAATTCATACATCAATGCTGATATGACGTCACTCTGCGAGATGAGTACCAATACATCGAAGGAAATCTTAATCGAATAGCTAGCGACAGCAGAATGATTTATATAGGGAAGCGGTAACTTGATCGGGTGCCTAAGATGCTGCTGGCATGCGATTTGGTTTTTCAAGATGGCGTAGGACTTGTGGCTAAATAGCCGCACAGATCGATCTTCAAGATAAAGCAGGCGAGTCGACTTGTCCAGGTCGTTCCGCGAACGGGTCACTACCCGCGGACCGACCTGCAAGCCTTGTCGTTTGTAGATCTTTGACTGTCCTTACGAGTAGTCATAAGCCTGAAAGTACGGCAAACCTGTCTTACCACGGGGTAATGTGTCACCTAGTACTAACCGGGTTGTGGGGAGAGGCAGTTCCCTCTATGTAAAATACTGGTATTCAGCTGCATCCGGTCCATCAAGGGTGTTTTTTTTTTCAGGTATCAATAGTTGACATGGGACATTATTTACTGTTTTTATTAACTAATGTAGATATAGCTTACTGCTTCGGAAAATACTAACGAATTGTTTTAACTAATCGTTGAAACCAAAGACGCAAAAATAAGAACAGTAGCTAGCAGAGGTTATTGTAATTTCGGTCGGTCCAATCACAGTTAGAAAACATCGCATTTCATGTAATAACTGAAACGCGTATTTTGTATTCATATATCGTTATTTCGTAGTGCCAATAGGGGCCCATGTTTCACTGCCAAAAATCTGTACTCATTCGGTGGCTGTCGAGGCACATTTTAGCGCCCCGGGCCAGTCAGCAATATACTCAGCGCGCACACACCTGAGCGCAATCACATTAGCTCTCCTACTCGCAGGATTTTTTATATGTACCACGCTTTTTTAGCCTTTATATTAAATATAATTAAATTATAGCAAAACTTGAGGATTTTTTACTATCTGTCTTGTCGGTGCTTGGCTTTTTTAATCATAATTATTGGCTTGGTCTTGTACTTGGGTTTAGTTTTTGTTTAAAACCACTTTTTAGGATTATACACCTAAAAGTACCTAATTTATTTTAGACTAACGGAAATATTTAAGTGGAAGTATAGGTTATTGTCGACAAAAAAGGCTTTGTCTGAATTAATCATTTGAAACTGGCAACTTGTCCAACTCTATTTATATGTTAATTTTTTTTTTGTATGTGATTTAAGTTCCTTTTATTTCAAAAAAGTTTAAGCATTTCATATTAATTTGACACAAGTGATACGCAAAAAACTAATTAAACATCAAGTAATATAGTTTAAAAGAGTTTTCAGTAGTCGCATAAGTATTACTTTTCTAAATACAGTAACTGGCTCTACGAATCACTGAAACTTAAATCCACTTTTTCAATTTTACATTACTGAATAGTTAAACGATTCCAGCATCTTTAAAATCTTACGCATCCTTCAAAATATTACCCAGGCTGGTCAAACACAATAAAGGATTACCATACTAAATCTAATAGGGTATCACCTACCTACATACAACACCAAATTCAAATAGGGGCATCATTGGATTTGGGGCGTGCATACCAACGCGACGCGACGCTCTGCTATATTATGTCCGTGATTTATAGCATCGAATTCTCGTCGGTAATTAGTGCGTGCCTTCAACGAGGGCTAAAGGCGGGTTGCATCATGTTAACTGGAGATTAAAGTTGACTGTATTTAAGTAACAGTTCACTTTATAGTTCAGGGAGGCTAGCTTAGTTTGGGGCGGTTGACGTGTTAACTGTTCTATACAAGTGGTTCTTGGATAATTGTAGTTTAGCCTTTTGTCAATATCAACTTAAAAACTTAACAGTTTGTTTTAGTTTTCAGCACTTACCTGTTTTTAGCAAAGGCTCCAACTGCAGCTTGGCTTTGAAGTTTACAGTAGAGGATTGTATGAAACCCCCATGGGTTTCCTACAATCCTCTGGAATGGAAGCAAGTTCAATAAAATTTTGGGCTGACTCAATTTAAATTGTCATCGACACGCTAAGAAGAAGAAGCAAGTTCTAATGCGGCAATGAATGACAGACTTACTAATCAATTTTGCACATTGTAGGAGTTTTACTTACCGACATCGAAATTATAAAAAAATCGTTATCATGCTGACGAATAGTTAAAGTTTAAATGATCCGGTTATACCAATGGGTCTCCACTATCTGTTAATTCAATTGTTAAACTCAAATAAAATAATATTTAAATACATAGAAACTCACGTGTTTTTCCCATGGGATGGGCAGAAACTACAGAACTCAACCTGATACGATCCAAATACTTCTTTCGCCTCGTCCACGTTTATATAATTATCCGCCATACACGCAAGCCGATTGCGGGTTCTACGTACCTGACCTTTATGAAGAACATCACCAATAACGCCAGTGTAAAATAATATTTTACTTTAATTTAAACCGTCCACAGTATAACCAGCCCCACCACCGCGGATTACCGGAGATTGAGTATAATCGGACGCCCGGGAACGTCCCATTAATAACGGTACTCCGTTAATTGAACCGGTTGCCGCCTATATTTCAAATATAGAACTCTATAAAATATTGCTTTACTAACGATTGAGCTTAATCGTGGATTACTTGGATGGTGCCATTTGACTTAATTAATTTTTATTGAATTTTTTGATTGATGCAGTTGTAAGGAAGTAATTACGAGATAGATTTAAGAGTTGAAATTTTAAGCGTCTTATATTAATAGTAAAGTTATCTTACAGACTAGTTTCTTAGATAGATTCGAAAGTATCAAACGTAAATAATGTCTATCTCTACAATAAGTTAATCTGCCATAAATTCCAGCATTAGCAATTTTTGCGAGAACTTGTTTGAAAGTTTTCTTTTTCAACAATTTTCTTGATAAGATGCCTTTTATTGAAATCGCAAAGCCTCTTGAGGATTCAGGCTCTATTTCGTATGAACTGAAAGTGCAACTTGCACTTTCAGTTCATAGTTTTAGTGATGTTCTGGCCCAAAGACTGGGTATAATAAGTTAACGGGACATGAAACCTCGTCACTTCCTCCCTTTTTCAGCCATTTCGCGTTACATAATCTACAATCAGAACTACCAGATTCGAATGCTGCAGATCGATTCAAACCTAGCATCGATTACAGCGGCAAACACTGGCATTAAAAAAAAAGAAAAAAAACATTCCAAATTCAAATAACCCCGCCATTGTAACGGGTGCGTTCAGTACATTTCCCGCGTTCTTCCCCAAGGGTTATTTATGAACATTCACCGAGCTATGTAATAATCTGAGGCGGGATTTAATTTGTCGGACTGATTTCACACTAGAGTGCGAAAGGGATAGGCTTATACAAAAATATCCAAGATAAAAGAGTGCAGAGAATCGGACGCTCGAATCGTTAGTGGTTTCACTAGACAGGCCGTAATGGAAAATCGGTTGTGAATTTATTTTCCAGGATCTTTTCTGTGGAGTAAATAAAGGGATTTGTGTGTGGGATGTTAGATTTTTTCGGTTTTGTTGCCGTGGTTAAGATTGTTTTTCATTCGATCGGTTGGTATACTGTAGGTACATTAACATAACGTAAAGGTTAGGCAGAGGTGTAAGTACTTAATAGTATACACCCATATTTCGCCAGTTATGTTTTTAATTCCCATGTACTAGGGGGCGAGCCTATTGCCATCAACCGGGCACAAATCCAGACTCTGTGGCTGCTACTGGGAAATTCCTGATGGAATACTTTCAATTTTTTTTTTTTTTTTTAAATTTCAATTAAAATTTGCCCGACCCGGGAATGGAACCCAGGACCTCATGCTGAGCAGTCGCGATTTGCGACCACTAGACCAACAACGAGGCAGTCATGTATATTCTACTTCCGTTATTTATGTACCATAGACAATTTACACTAATATGAAACACTTTTTTAAGCTTTCACGGTTCATACACACTATACTTAAAATTGGGAGCTCAAAAATAAACAATATTCACGGTTGATATCCCGTAAGTGACATTTTAAGTACACTAATATGGTATATTAGTGTATTTCTACTACGAAAGTAAACATACACACAAAAATACAAATCTTTCCTCTTTATAATATTATAGTATATGTCGAATCCGGTCATGAGTACGGACGGGCAAATGGATCGAAAGCGCGCCAGTGGTGACATCACGCGACGTACTTACCAGTCTACCCCACCATGGCGTGCTTGTACAGAGTCCTGATGTTAACAGCTCGTGGCAAGGACGACATTCTGAGTCTGATCGCAGCGGAGTTAAGACGTCTTGAAACTGTAGCCGATTCATTTTGCCTAGTGTTATTGTGTGAAAGTGTAATGTCAAGTAATTTGTTAGTTTACTCAGTGTATCAGTTTGAAAAGAGTAACCATGGAGTTTCTTGCCGGTTCTTCTCCATGGAAACAACCACCCCGAACCGTGCACCATTAGGCCTATGTGAAATAAAATACTTTGACAGTTAGCGTATCGCATCTTGTGTGTTTTCATTGCACGAAACCCATCCTCTGCCCACATTATGCTTGAGCCTAACGAAATAAAATCCTGACAACCCGACATATAGATATATGGATTTTAGTGGAAAGCAGTAAGTAACAATTTGAAAAGAGGTGATGATTTTCAAACGGCTAAGCAGATTTTCTTGAAACATATCTAAAACGCTCTCGATTAAGACACCTTTCAAACGAAAAAAAAAAAAAAGAAATCGGTTCATCCGTTCAGAAGTTATGATGCCACAGACAGATACACACTTCAAAATTATAACACTATTCTTTTTTGGTCGGGGGTTAAAAACTGAAACCAAAACTGTACAATACAATACAATACGTAACTAATTTCTTAAAACTTATATAGCAAGGTGCCCAACAATCTCTCAAATACAGAAATAAAATATCCTCCATCGCCTTATCAATTCTAAGTACATACAATAAAAAGATCGTCAAACTCAGCTAATGCTATTATTAACAAACAACTCAACGATTTAACAACACACTTAATCATAACCTAACTGTCTTCAAATGTAGTTTCATTAGCGGCCTTAATTGTCCCATTCTCCTTGCCAGCAACCTGGGCTCTACCACCAATTTGCTAAGACCTTTCAAACTGGTCTAATCTCCCCTAAATCGTCGATAAATGTATGGTGTGGGCAAGGGGTGGCGGGTTTCGTTATAGTGGTTTAGCATACGGTGTTGCCAGGTAATTAATCAGACTAAATACCCCATGACACGTCATGACAATAGGATTAAAATATATTGTATTTGGTTTGTGTAAGCACAAGTGTTTGTAAGGATAGTGTGTTGATTCATGTTAGGTAGATAGCATTTTTTTTTTGAGTGGCATTGGTGAAAATTGAATTTAGAGAAATGAGTAGCAAAAAAATGGTTTTCTTTTTTGTATTTCTGTATAGAGACGCCTTATACAGTTCGATTAGCAATATGTTTAAGCGTAGTCATAATGAATGAGAAAAGGCGGTAGATTTTTAAAGAAACTAAGTAAGCTCGTTTATTTAACCCTGAGCTTCATTTTCTATAAAACTTGCTGTGTGGTGTGGCGACGACATAAATTATTCGCATTTCCTGATATCTGCTGACACGGCAAATCAGGAACCATGATAATCACTAAACGTAATTTATATTAGCTTCAGTGTTAATATTGGCTAGTTAGAGCCAACTGGTGGGCCTAAATTTAGTTGCCAAGCAACAGGGTCTCAACCAAATCATGCAAAACCGCAAAAAATAAATACAATTAGAAATAGAACACCCCATTAGTGAGAACACTTGTTTCTCCTCTCGTTAGGCGACTCCATTTGTTTGCCGCAACGCGACCTAATCCCGGGATTGTTCCCGGATAATCCCGGGATCACGAATCATGACACTATTGTTGTAAGTGTGAAACCGACACAAATAGGTCTACGGCTTATGGAGCACCCTTGTTGTAAACACAACGAAGTTTGAATACAAGAGATTTTAAACCCTATTTTGCTGTACGATAAAGTAAAATTTCTATTGGTTGAAAATTAGATTGCGGTGATGGTGCAATAGTGAATTCTTTTTTTCGAATTTTTGCTTATCGTTATAATTTATTTTCGACTTTAACTTCTTATGTTTAAAGTTGAAATTCTAATAATGTTATAGAAATATTTATAACGTTTAGTAGATCTATGTAGTTATGGTACGTAGTTCTTTTCCAGTCTATTTGTAATCGCGTATTGTGTGTAGTTAATAACAAGATTATTATTTCTATGACCCTTTTGGGGAGGTTTGTTCAAATATTGGCCGTGTTTGCCAAATGAATGGTGAAATTTGCTCATATTTTGCGTTGGGGAGTTTTTGTGTTTACTCATTTGTGCTTTTGATAGCACTACAAGTTGAATAGGTTGGCTCAATTAAATTATGCAGGTCAGTTGCACTTTTCGTGGACAATAAGACTTGAAGTTACTACGATGAGGTCGTCGATTTTTAGGGCAAATCATTTTTTTTCGTTGGAATTTATTTTCACTTATGACTCAGTAAAAGCTAGTGTACCTTCGACTACTTTTGTAAGTAAAAAAGTAGGTATACATAATTTGCTGTCAATTTAACCATTATAGTATTTTAAATTAATTAAAACGCAACATAAACACCGTAGCAGCTTCGTAGCAAAAGCGTAGCTTTTTCGTAGCACTTGATTATTTAACAATATTTTACTCATAACTGCAAGATTTTTTTTTGGGAAATTTAGACTGTCTTATTTTAGTAGTTGTTGCCCGTCATCTTTGTCCGCGTTTGAATCGGATTTGGTTAAAACATTTTCAGGCGTTTTAATTTTTTGCACGAAACCCTAATAAATTTTCTAAAATAAAAGCAGCTTAAGTTACTCCTTTTAATATCAGCCATCTGCCATTTTGGAGATTAGTCTTAAAACGAACAAACAGAAAGACAAAAAGTACCGTATATACAGGGTGTCAACAACCCCATCACGAAGAGCTGGCATCACGAGAGAGGCTTCGTTAAGAGGTTTTTACACCCTTTATACTTCCATATTATGCATTCATTAGTATGCTGTTATATTGAAATTATAAATAAGTATAGACATTTTTTATTTTAACGACAACGATTAGTAAGATAAAGGTACCCCCTCTACTCTCCACCCCCAAAAGAGCACAACACACTCAAACCCAAGGCAACATTTCTAAGATCAAAAGCTAACTTGATATTCTCAAATAGAAGATCCACTTCAATTTATTTAACATAAAATTGGTAAGTAAATCGAAAGCAATTCTCTTAATGGCCGCCGACGGTTGCGAATATAAAAATAAATTTACGTATCGTATCGAAGTGGTCGTGTCCTGTCGTATCGTTGTCGTGCCGTACGACACTCGGGGGCGTCGTCAAATGTCGTATTGCCGATAATTATCGAGCGGTTAGTGGTTGATGGGGTGGAGTTAGAGGTGACGGGACGGATTCGATACGATGTTCAGGAAAGGTGTCTGGAGCGCGTGAATAAATAGCATTAGGTATCGGGGTAGCTCCAATCAGCTTCCTTGATTGAAGACTAGAAAGACTCTTGAGTTCAAAATGCAAAAATACTGACTAAATAAATGGTAATGGTATTATGAATTAAACTAAAGAAACTTATTTTATGACCTTCACTGCAAGAGTTATATTTATTGTTTAGCTACTCATTTCTCAGCATCTTAGAAAACTCTTCAGTCCGAGTCAAAGTGACTCAAATGTTTTACAAGATTTTGTAAGACCAACAGATCGCCAGTTTGACAACCCGAATGGCGCAGCGGTAGAAAGGCTGCCTTACGTTCTTAAGGTCCCGGGTTTGAATCCCGGTAGGAGCAAATGTTTGTGTAATGAGCATGGACATATTGTTTCTGAGTCATGGATGTTTATATGTATAATAAGTATGTATTTACAAACAAAAAAGTATATATTATGTAGTAACTATCTGGTGTCCACGACACAAGCCACGTTGCTTAGTGTGGCACTAGATGGCGCTGTGTGTAATGTCCAGCGATATTTATTTATTTATTTATCGCCAGTGTTAAAGCACCATCAAAAGCCATAGGCTTTCGTCGTAAACGTGACTCTCCTTATAGCCTATAACGTTTAATGTGGTTTGCATACTTCGTGGCTGCATTCGGGGTGCATATTGACACATTGAGATGTATCTACAATCATCAAAATGTTTATAGAAACATAGCGGTTATGTTTGGTAGAGGGGTAAATACATTACAGTTTTTGGTACTCTAGAGATGTAACCTTCCCGGGCATATAAGAAGACGTTCGCAATGACATGTTATTTTAAAAAGAGATACACATTTCAATAACAATTTCATAATGAGAAGACATAGAAAACATAGACGGAGCCCTAAGGCTGACGTGTTTACAATTGGATTTTTAAATTTATTAATTAATTCAATTCAAAAACGCTTTTTATTTATCACCCGTCCCTTAATGCTGCTACCAACAAAAAACCTGACATTCTTTAAATATAGTATTTTAGCATGTTTGCCTGTTTTTCCCGATAAAAGGTTAGGCAAAAACAAAAAATCAAGACACGACATCAAAATGACAAGATAACCAAATAACCAGGAATGTCCACATAATCATCATTATCTTGCCCTAAACCCAATTGATTTGGGGTCGGCGCAGAATATCTGCTTCTTCCATACTTCTCTATTACTCGTCATCTCATCAGATTCCTCTTTTCTTGCCATATCATACTTATGGATATCGAAATGTTGCAATAAAACTACGTGTAGGCACTTCCAGTCGATTTTTTTCGGTTCTTGTTGAACCGGTTTACCGCCAAATCTAGACAAAATGGCTGTCCAATATAATGTCTCTTTTTTATTGATATCATTAGTAAAAGGTTATAGATAAATAAACGCACAGAAAGAAAGTATCTAATCAAATAAGAACTCACCTTTATCAATCCCAAAAAAAACATAATAAACAACAATTATTTTTTCAACGTAATGGCATTTTAATTGGCTATAAAACCAGCATCTGCCGGCCACAAATCAATGTTGGCAAATTGTGGTGGGCAAGCAAAATCTCCCGCTCACATTAAATCTTCGTTAGTGGCCGCTAGATGGCGGGAGGCACGCGATCTTGTCTAGCGTACTAGTTACACACTGAAATATTACAAAAACTCGAATTACGTTTGTTGTTTTGCACTGCAAACATAAGTACTACCTGCAAAAATAAGTACTACACTTTTAAAATTTCAATTTTTCCTAAACTATAGAAGTTAGAGATTTAGAATAAGAAAACGTTATAAAGCAATTTTTATCAGCTTTCTTTGAAACTGTAGACAAAATTAAACTATTTTTCGAGTCCTTATTGTTCCGAAAGTATATCTTGTGTACTTAAAAAGTTATTGCAATTTTAAAAGTGTGATACTTATTTTTGCAGGCCAGTGTATAATCAAATAAATATTTATTTTTAATTATTTGACTGCTCGGCATGAGGTCTCCTGGGTTCGATTCCCAGGTCGGGCAAAGTGTTATTGGGTTTTTCAATCAAGAATTTCTCAGTAGCAGCCAGTCTGGATTTGTGGCCGGTGGCATAGGCTCGCCTCCTATAATATGGGACCACCACCTCCCATCTCTGCCTTACCCTTCGGGGATTACAGGCGTGATGTTATGATATAACGTGACTTTTTGTTTCAAGTATATTTATTATTATACTTGAAACAAAAAGTCAAGGTATAATAATTTTGTGTAAGTCTTGTATGTTTTTGGTGCCTGTCAAGTTTATAATAGCAAAAATCTTAAATGCGGCTGCTAGTTGTAAACTTGTAACAAAATACAAACAAGCGTGATGTTAATCGGGTATTTCCAATATCTACTTTTAAAATACAGGCAATTAGGCGTCATTCGTTGTAAAAAACTAACTGATAATAGTAACCTATCTTTTCTTATATATATATCCATATTTTCTTCGGGAATTTTTCGTTTCTTGTCTGATTTTTGAACATTATACTCAGGCGCGTGCATTGCAGGTAGCCTTACCTACCTACCTCATGATTCAATGAAATTATCTTACTCATTAGTATGATGGGCTAATAAAGAGGAAGTTGTAGAGTAGTAGTAGGTCTAGACATGAGATGACGAGTAAAGGAGAAGTATTGAAGATGAAGACATGCTGCGCCGGCCACGAATAAATTGAGATAAGGCAGGAGAATGATGATGACCCTAGAAGTATGATGGATATTATTTTATATAAAGGGTGTAAAAAACCTCTTAACGAAGCCGAAAGGCACTTGTTCTCCTCGTCATTGCGATATTTTTTTTGTTCTACACCACACCTGTGAACCTTCTAGTTACGGAGATATTGGGGGTCAAACTTCCAACTTTTTTTTTTAAATACAAGTTTTTAATGTAAGATTTTTACTTGAAACACCTCCGCGGCCCCCGTACTATTCAATCCATCCATTAGCACAATGTTTTGAGTGCATTACATTGAGTTTTACCACAAAACATAATTTTTCACCCCAAAAAAAAGTCGTTTCCCAGCAATAATTTTTGCGTAAAGTTACTTAGTTTTATGTACAGAATGCTTGGTTGACGGCTTCGTAATGAGGTGGTTTACACTCTGTATGCAGTGATAGTTAAAGATTTTAATTGATAGGTAAATAGGCAGCGACTACCTGCAATGCACGCGCCTGCATGCCTATAAAAATGTATAAATTATAAAAACATTAAATTTCCTGAAACGAGTTCAAGAAAATCCCTTGCACAAAGCTTTCAAACTTCTGAGTCTCACTTATAAATTAACTTAAAATCTACCGAACATCACATGTTCAAATACAATGCGTCGCTCCCCAGAGAGTTTCTGAGATCAATTATTCGTGATAACTGTTTAGTTGGACGTGAATGGGCCACTCACTGCCATCCGTCACAATTTGCGCCACATAATTGGCCCAATGATATTAAAGTTTCAGAGGTTTCAAGTCGTTTAGTATGTGTATTTGTCAGTGGCTTGTCGAATTAGAGATAGAGAAAAAGTTTGTTTAGTATGAGGATTGATAGGAGCAGAGGAATTGTTGGAATACCTAACCCAGATAAGTTATGGCTTCAGGCGTAATTTTGCGGAAATGTTTGAAATTAATTAAATATTGGTGTCGATTCTGTTGTGCACAAACTAAACTTAATTTAGGCTATTGCTATCCTTTACTAAAAGGCAGTGAGAGCAAATGACGGCTATAGCTATGAACTAAGTTAGAGATGTCAAACTAGTTTATGCCTTGCGCTTCACCGTGTTTTTAGTCGACATGTTTTAACGTGCACCCTTCATTTGTATGGAAATATTAGTTCCAATTAAATTTGACAGCTCTAAATTACCTCCGTCTCTTTCTCGTTTTATTAGAGAGAAAAAGATAGCAATAGCCTAAATTAAGTTTAGTTAGTGCACAACAAAACCGACACCTGCATTGTGCGAAAAAAAATATAAATAGTTTTAATTCCGCTAATATAAACAGACCTGCAGGCCTAGCCAAGTTACAAACGATTAGTATCGATTCTCTTTCTACAATCGTAAACGTTAAGTCACGTGGTCAAAACAAACGAATATAAACTTTCGTACACAAGTTTACATCGATCAAGATGATAGAATGAAATGTATTTGTTTCTACAATCGTGACCCCTACATCCCATATAAATCGTAGCCAACTTACAGTTTTGACTAAACTTTAAAATTTCCATTCGTTTGTTTTGACCACGTGACTTAACGATGATAGATGTCATTCCCATACATTTGGTTAGTTTTCTATTAGCGTTAACGATTGTAGATTGTCAACTTGGCTAAGCCTACTGGATACGGAATAGAACGCCGAAATTGCAAGCTTTTGAGTGAGACAGTTTTATAAAGTTTCCTATAGGAAAAAAAACCTATTGATTTCACATTCTACAAAATAAATAATTGCTGCGCAGTGCTACGCCATCGCACCGTAGCAACTTGGTTCAACTCCATTTGTACCTTGAGGAACTTGTCCGAAGCCACTGCTGTGGTCGCACAGTTTTGGTCAAAGCTCATTTTATAAAAGATATAAACGGACCCTGCACAAAGCTTTCCAGGCATTCTGTTTTTCAAACTAAGTAACTCTACGCAAAAATAATTGCTGGGAAACCACTTTTTTTGGGTAAAATCACATTTTACGGTAGCATTTAATGTGACGTAAACAAAAAAAAAAACTGATTGATTGAGAAGGTTCCCAGGTATGGGTCCAGAAAACAGAAATGATCGCAAAAACGGGGAGAACAAGTTCCTTTCAGCTTCTTCAATTACACAAATAATTATGGGAGTCATCAACACGACGTAGAAGACGAACAAGCCGACTTACCTACTAAATAAACATTTATTTGAAATTGTACACAATTTAAATAAGTTCTAATCAACTAAAACGGTTTGCTTCTTTACACCATTTTTTTACCTAAACTTTTACACGATCATCGCCATTTTTACAGCGACATCCCTCAATTTTAAGCCACCACCAATCTCCATATCAAAACATAAAAAAGCCGGTACATAAAACTATCAATAAAAATTCACTTCGAATACATAAAAAAAAAACCTTAGGACGCAACACTCAGGGAATCAAGGTGCTGCGATCCAGAAAATTATGCAAAAAGCCTTCCCTGGTCATTGGAGAGTGTTTGAAAAAAACTGGCCAAGTCCGAGTTGGATTCGTACACTAAGGGTGCCGTACCTTCGTACAATGTTTAACACTAAATGGCTTAATTTCATTTTGTCGGTTGATAGGTATATCAGCTATTTCTAGATCTTTGGTAGTCGTTATTATGTCCGTGCATTCAGCTGTATCGCCTTAGACTGGCTGACCCCAATATAGTTGAGAAAAGGCTAGGCAGATGATATTGTTATAGCAGCGATTTGCGTAAACAAGTGTCTGCTCATACGGGTGAAAAGATATATTCCTGTGACGGACGGACGGACAGACAGCGCAGCGTTAGTAATAGGGTGCGCTGCTTTGGATGCGGAACCCTAAACGGAATATTTTTTATGACGAAGACGCATCAATATTTTATGCGACACCACGTCAGAGCTATATAGAATCAATCATTCGGATCGCAAGAGGTACTTTCTATTCAAATAACGTATTTTATCGTATTTTTGCCTGACTGTACTTGAATTACCTATGTGATGTTGAGTTTTTTGGGTTTGGTTCAGGTAAATGTATTTCAATGTGTAAGGTTTTGTAAAGTGAACGCGCTTTGTTGTGTATCGGAAAGGTGAGGTCATATATTTTAAGGGTAGGTACTGTTGGATGTATGGTGTGAACATCGAAATCACAAAAAATAATCAACTGTGCCATACATCCTTTCAATAGCTAGGTACTCGACAGCAGCTTATTTTTAGACACTGTAGAAATAGAAAACACAGGTCACAAAACTACATTTTCAGTCAAAAGATATTGAACAAGTACGAAGCTTACTAAATTCTTCAAAAATTACTGGTGGCTTCGGAAGTTCCTCAAGGTACAAATAAATAAATATCGCTGGTCATTACACTCAGCGCCAACTAGTGCCACACTAAGCAACGAGGCTTGTGTCGTGGACACCAGATAGTTGATATACTACATAGATACTTTTTGTTTGTAAAAACAATACTTATTATACATATAAACATCGATGACTCGGAAACAAATGTCCCACACAAACATTTGCTCCTATACCGGGATTCGAAACCGGGACCCAAAGAACGTAAGGCAGCCTAAGTACCGCTGCGCCATTCGGGTCGTCGCATGTTTACTTGTATAGGTGTATTTTATTCTTACCATCAAAAATATTATCTCGAAAAAATCTCTTATGCGTTCTATTGCATTCAGAATTCTGACAGGCGTTTACTACTTTATTCCAGCTTTCTCGTTCTTTTCCTAATGTTTCTTTAACTGATTGAGAATGCAATTCTGTCTCAGGAAATAACTATATAATAACAGCCCTCTCAAATCAACATTAAACGACGAACCCAACCCCTTTTCGACCAATTCAGCCGTCGAGCCCAAAGTACTCCTAACTCAATAATCATCCTATACCGTTTGATTCTCGTTTTTATATCGTAATAATATCGGGTGACGCCGGAGACGAGAATAAATTTTATCTCGCTATCACTTAGTGTCGTATTGCTGTCGTAAATTATACCAAGGTTTACTTTGTCATATTTATTGCAACGTAAAGTATGAGGACGAAGGTTTACTGTTTGTAATCACTTTTCATATTAGGCACTTGTGTTTCGGGTTTTATATGTAGGTATGACCGTATTTTTGGTTACGAAAAAATATTATTTTTATGACTGAAGTATAATACTTTAACCACACTGATTAAGTCCGTATAGGCGACTATTTATCAACAATCAAACATTTACGTTATTTCTTTCAAAGTTCACAAATTCAAGTAAAACGTTAATTTTCATAAAAATTTAAACGTATATCGCATTACTTTTTGTCGATAATAAACAAGAATATATTCTTCGAATCACATTTTATTTCCAATTTACAACTTTTACACAAGCGTAACAAAGTTTTTATAATATGTTTAATGTCAACACAAACCTCTTAATTCTTCCCTTTCCTATATTGATTATCATAAGTTTAAACCCACTAATAATTACCCATTATAAAACTAAAACACATAACCACACCAACATCTATGTACGTCCCTCAGACGTACAGCTCCCCTACACCCCCACATTACCTAGCACAACACGTCTTTGCATATTGGCTCACATTTCTTCACACGCACATTCTTTAAGGAGTAAGGACATTTCTATCAGCATCGGGAAGATATTTGAATGCTACCGATCTCCCGTCTGTAATTGATTCGTAGTCTGCTCTTTGAATTTCAATTTGAACGATTAAATTGATATAAGTAAGTCCCGGAGACGTATTGTACGTGAGAGGGGAAATCAAATCGTTGAGTTTGGGGTGATCGGGGTGTAGGTAGTCTGTTTCCGCTGTAGGGTATGGAAAGGTCTTTATTTTTGTGAAATTGTTGAAGGGGAGTTTTCTTGGGCTTCCAAATTTTTGCTTGACTGGTTGTTTTGCCTACTTTGAGTGTCTAAAAATCGTGTCGCGTCCAGTTTTCCATGTTTATTGATGATGAGTTGACGACAGTTGCCATCAATCATACCTTCTGTATATTGGAGAGTGCGGTTCTTATTAGTATTAATTTGTCCATTTACTTTATACCTAGACAGCACCTTAATAACATAACATCAAGCCTGTGATCTCCGAAGGATTAGACAGAGGTGTATCTTATAGTACACCCACATTTCGCCAGTTATGTTTAAGTCCCATGTGTTTGACGACCCGAATGGCGCAGCGGTAGTGAGGCTACCTTACGTTCATAGGGTCCCGGGTTAGAAACCCGGTAGGAGCAAATGTTTGTGTGATGAGCATGGACATTTGTTTCCGAGTCATGGATGTTTAAATGTATAATAAGTATGTATTTACAAACAAAAAGTATATATGTAGTATACCAACTAACTGGTGTTCACGACACAAGCCTCGTTGCGTAGTGTGGCACTAGATGGCGCTGTGTGTAATGTCCAGCGATATTTATTTATTATTTATTTTATTTTTATGTAGTAGGGGGCGAGCCTATTGCTATAAACTGGGCACAAATCCAGAATCTGTGGCTGCTACTGAGAAAAAACCCAAAAATACTTTGCCCGACCTGGAACACTGCTTTGCCCACTGAACCAACGAGTCAGTCCATCTTAAAGCCTCTTTCGGAAACGATTGTTGGTCTTCTTGAGCTTATGAAAATACAAATACCACTCGACATTTAGTAAAAAAGTATCAAAAAACTTAACCTAACCCATTTACGTCCATCGTCACGGCCTAGCTCGTCACACAAACGAGGATAGGCAGCGCAAGAGTACTATTATGTAAATACGAAGATTACGATCGTCTCGCAACAGGATATTATAATGGCCTCCGAGGCTGCTTGATGCGATTGGACCGGTGTAAGGGCGCGTAACTCAATACGCAACTTGGACGCCCCTAGTGGCGGGGAGGGATGGGATGATGTCGATGGTTTTGAGAGTAAGCTGTCAATGTCTTGCACTAGGGTATTTAACTCTATATGAGAAAAAAACTAAAAATATATTATTGAGATAGCTTAGGCAAAAAGCAGTCGGAAAACATTAGTTTTAGTTCATAAAATAGCAAACTAAATTTTAAAATTCAATTCAAAGGTTTCAGCTTTTTTAATCTGTGTTATAACACCATTATAGTAGTCGCCATTTTATTACGTCATAAGGCTATGTAAACATAGAAGTGTCAACTGTCAACTTCAAATATCACTGCATTTGTTTACATAGCCAACTGACGTCATGGCCACAGAGCAATATGGCGTCCACTGCGTCCAGGGTTTTCGTCAAATTACGCGCGAAATTTTAAAATGCTAAATTTAAATGCATTTTTATGCCACTTAACAATTGAATGAATTTTTTGTGAATTTTTTAGTGTTTCATTAGGACTATAGAATGTTTCATTGAAACACTTTTCAAAAATGGGTGTAATACCTTCACAAATTGGGACCTTTTTCTTATACGGTGGAAAATGCCTGGGTGACCGAGCTCTGCTGTGTCAAAATAGAGGAAATGAATTTTTCCCAGATATGAGACTTAGCTAGGTCTATTTTTCACCCCCGCAACCACCCATACATTGCAACTTTCAGCGAAATCATTAGAGGCGTTTTCGAGAACATGATTACAAATATTATATGTATATACAAATGTTAAGACAGCGTTATTAAAGCATAGTTTGCTAACGTGGAGTGGAGTGCAGTATAGGCATAACGACAGTATCAAAAAATTGCAAATCTATTTAGTCCGTTAGAGTAATGAGTAGCCGTCAGTTAGAGTAATGGAAATTAATGGACACATAGAAGATGGCGGGATGAATAGAGATGATGACTGACTAAAATATGTATGATTCTGTTTAGTACGTCAGTTATATTATTGAAAAATTTTGGAAACCTGTTTTTTGTTTTATCTTATAATTAATAAAAATTGACAAAAATAAAACGTGTCAAAGATAAAGAGTGGGGGCTTGTGATGATTTGAGTACAAAATTTACTCAAATCTAATTGGAATTCTAAAAAATTCACAAAAATTTCATTCAATTGTTAAGTGGCATAAAAATGCATTTAAATTTAGCATTTTAAAATTTCGCGCGGAATTCAACGAAAACGCTGGACGCAGTGGACGCCATATTGCTCTGTGGTTATGACGTCAGTTGGCTCAAATGTGACGTTCCACGAGTTTTCGACGCACTGTATCGTCTTCATTTTTTGTTTACGGGAAAAAAGAAAAAATAGATGTCCAATATTTTTTTGGAAATCTATCTGACGGACTTATTAGATTTTTTTTTGTCATCTACCCTATTGGACAAAACCATCGACCAGTGGTTCACATTATAGACTTGAACCGAAAGAACTGGTAGTCTTGGTGAGAGACCTATGCCTGACAATAGGACAGCAACAACATAGAAAATCAACAACATCATCAACATCGATGTCTCCACATTGAACATCCCCCATCCCTAACCATCTTGGAACTCCCGAAAACTGTAAACGGATTCGACGTCTGTGCTAAGCGACAGTTTTAAAGTATCCTCCTAACTCGATTCGGATACTGAAACTCGACATTTATGTAAATTGTACCAACTTTACTTTGCGGGCTCAGGGTGACTACCATTCGTATTGTGTGCGGGAAAGATACTTATTGAGTCTGTGCGTTTGTTGATTTGAAAGTGACTCTTCGTCCAAACTGCTTGTGTTTGTTGGTCTAGTGGTTGCAAGCGCGACAGCTGAGACTGAGGTCTTGGTTTCGATTCCCGAGTCGGGCAAAGTGATATTGGGTTTTTCCATCAGGAAAAAAATTTATACCATACCTGGGAACCTTCTAGTTACGGAGATATTGGGGTTCAAAGTTCCAACTTTTTGACAAGTTTTTTTTTAAATTCAAGTTTTTAATGTGAGATTTTTACTTTAAACATCTCCACGACCCCCGTACTATTCAATCCATCCATCAGCACGTAATGTTTTGAGTGCGTTACATTGAGTTCTACCACAAAACATGATTTTTCACCCTAAAAAAAAGTTGTTTCCCAGGAATCATTTTTGTAAAGTTACTTAGCTTGATGTACAGAATGCTTGGTTGACGGCTTCGTGATGAGGTGGTTTACACCCTGTATAGGTCTACCTACCTATGATAATTTTTATACCGGTAGTATGATCCCGTGGGCCAATACCGAGCTACGCGGGCCCGCGGGGCTAGAATATGAGGTGTAAAGTTTAGTGGAATTCAAAAATTTATTCGCAGCTTTTCCGTACAAAACCGGCACACATTAATTTTATGCCAAGTGGCCTAAAATATGTATAATTGACTTTGGTAAAATTAACCCTTAATCATCACTGTCGTTTCCAGGTGATCCAGATAACTTCCCAGTAGAGCCAGAAGTAATGTACCATCAGTATGCAGCACTGCTTCACACAGGTCCTAGCATCCAGATAGTACGCAAGAACTAGAAAGAAAAAGTACTTATCAAACTCACACAGGACATAATAGAAACAAAAAGATAGAATTAAGACAAAATTATTTTAAAAGTAAACGTGAGAAAAAAAAAAAACAATCAAATTGGTCCTGTGCTAGGTCAAAAGGCTCCTATCTCAGCAAGGTGCTGTGACATTTAAAAGAAAAAGTCACAGCGCTGGTATTCTGATAGGTCCCAAAGTGATGTCACGGAAGTGATGGAACTCATACATATGTTGGTATTTTGTACAATTTGGCTACCTATTTAATGCAATTGGGTGTAAAATAGGACCAATGACCATCACTACATAGTATAAAACAAAGTCGTTTTCTCTGTCCCTATATCCCTAAGTATGCTTAAATCTTTAAAACTACGCAACGGATTTTGATGCGGGTTTTTTTAATAGATAGAGTGATTCAAGAGGAAGGGTTTAGTATATAATTTGCGGGCGGGCGAAGCCACGGGCATCAGCTAGTACTACTATATTTTTGAATCTACCAAACCTGGGGACGGAACCCAGACCAATGACACTACACACACACCTACCAAATATGTCAACCGATCACGTTTCTGACTTTAAGCGCGTCAATACAAAAGACTGCAGACGCTTTCCTGCTACATATTACATACCCTACGCCCCAATCAAAAACCTACCTTACCACCCTTGAAACACCATCTAAATTCCCTTGACGACAACCAGAAGGAACCATCGAACCTCTGCTAAGAAGAAACGTATGTTATTTTGAGTGGAATAAGAATATCTATCTATAAATTGCAATGTTCGAAATTGGTATACCATTCACTATAAGAGTTTAAACTCTACGGACACAAGTTTAGGGTGTATTTTCCCGTGGATTGAATATAAAGCAGGTGCGACACTGCTGTGGTCGCGAGTCGCGACAAGGTACAATTTGAATATATTTGATGGTACCCACCAACCATTGTGAAGGGGTGAAATGATATTGGAAAGTGATATCTGTCGTGATGAAATTGCCTTCCATTGCGGATTATCAAGGCTTCGGAATTGACTTTATTTTATGAGTACTCGGCCTTTATGGGATTAAGATTGGAACGTATACGGTTTTCGAAAATTACATTCAGGTGAGGGGCCTACTAAAAACGATATTTTGTGTAGTTTTGATCTACATAGCGTCGTTGAAGTTCTAACTCCACGTAAGTCAAAAACATACATACATGAACCCTGAAAACATAACACTCCTTTTTTTGGGCAGTCGTGTAAAAATAGCAACTCTTAAGGAGAGTAAAAAAACTGTATTCAGCAGGCCTAGCCAAGTTACAAACGATTCATATCGATTCTCTTTCTACAATCGTAAGCGTTAAGTCACGTGGTCAAAACAAGCGAATAGAAACTTCGATGATAGAATGAAATGTATTCGTGTCTACAATCGTGATCGCTACATCCCATATAAATTGTAGCAAACTTACAGTTTTGAATGAACTTTAAAGTTTATATTCGTTTGTTTTGACCACGTGACTTAACTTTGAAATGATGTCATTCCCATACATTTGGTTATTTTTCTATTAGCGTTAAAGATTGTAGATTGTCAACTTGGCTAAGCCTACAGATTATACCTAGGTAATGGTACAATACCGTTTTATAATTTGTGTTTACTTCAAATTAGATAGAGATGTTGCTTGTTTCTGTGATTGGCTGAAACAAGGCGCGTTCCCATTCTACAACGCTCACATTATGCAAACGGCATCAAAAATCAAAATCTCGAAACCGCCAAAAATGTAAGTACTTACGTGATGGGTGGTGTTGGGACCGCACTTGTCTATAGTTTGCATAAGGAACTGTTTACAGATGTATCAGTCAAGAATAGGCGAGACGACAAAAAAACTAATTAGTCCGTCAGTTAGATTATCAAAAAATATTTGACCCTTGTTTTTTCTTTTGTTACGTAAACCAAAATAAACGAAGATATGACGCTTTTAAAATTCTCAATACGTCACACCTAGGTATAATTTTTAGCTAGTTCTGACGTCACGACTCCCACTCCCAAGTAATGATGCGTTTTATCTTTTGTCAATATTCATTGTTTTACAAAAACAAAAAATACGTGTCCATTAATTTCCAATACTTTATCTGACAGACTAAATAGATTTGCAATTTTTTGATACTGTCGTCATGCCTATTAACCCCCTTTTTGCAAGTTTACTGAAAATAAGTACAGTCACGAGCAATGAAATTAATGTAATACTAATAACACTAAGCAAAATAAAAAAAAACAAGCGATTTTCTCGTAAATAAACGGTTTCTACATAGAAATAATTATCTATTTCGTAATAGTATGGCTTCCAAAATACTATGTTTGGGAAAATGGTAAAAAGTTAATCAAGTAGTAGGAGAAACTAACATTTGAATTTTGCTAAGTATGTATTTATATTTCATTGCTTGTGACTGTAATGTCAATACTATTATAGGAGTACTTTGACGCCTATTGACGTCGCTGTATAATGTAGGTACTCACGTTTAGTTTTATTTTTGTAATTATATAGAGTTCTAGTTGTAGTATATATGTAATGTAAATATGGTTTATTAATAATAATATTATTAAAAGGATTAATTAAATCACAAACGAAACTTTGTATTTTGTACAAATATTCAGGGTGTGTATTATAGAGGTATGTTTTCTGTGACTTCATTTACTAAGTTCAGCTTAAGTCATCGCTAAATATATAATGTGCCTTAAATAATAATAAACACTTAATACTGTTATCAATACGACATAAGGTTAGAAAAGTCAAGGCGTTATTGATAACATTTTTGTTTTAATTACCTGTATTGTTAACAATTTGTTTTAAATTCTAATGTATTTTTTTATAATTTAGTCAGTAGCCATATATCAAATACTTTAATTAAAAAAAAAATCGTCGTTTTGGCTAAAGACCACGTCTTGATAATTACACTTACTAATTAAATGGTTTTCTTTTTCAAATACAGTTTACCTTGCTCTCTATTCAATATTCAAAAATATAATTAGCATAATTAATAAACCATCAAATACAAACAATAACCGACACTACAATCAATAACCGATAAAGAATTTTGAATCGATCAACAAATAAAAATGCTATCAAGGTTCCACCGAGATTTGAACTCGGATCGCTGGATTCAAAGTCCAGAGTGCTAACCATTACACCATGGAACCGGTTGACTTGGAGCTCGAAATAGTGCGTTGCTCGGTATCAGCAACGAACCGGCGCTTGCGTCATCATGTTCTATGTTGATTCATGCTATTATCAACTTTATTGCCTGTGAAACAATAATCTTATTATCGTGTTTAAGTGATTTTGTTTAAAGTCGTGAGTTGATTGACTCATGGACCTAAAATTAACATGTGGGTAGGTAGGTATGACTAAATAAGTAAGTACTTTACAGTACCATTATTATGAGACGCGTGTGAGTGAGTTTTGAATTTAGAGAGACGACAATAATTATATTTAAGTAGATACTTACTTACTTACATAAAAAAAAATAAGCACCTAAATATAGCTGAAACTAACAGCACCGTAAGTGAGTGTTACTATTGCAATCAGTATTTTAGTGCATTACTTACTTACGTAGAGCGATATTTCATAAGCTGATTTAACAATTTACAGAAATGTAAAATTATTCAAAACAGGTAAGTACCTAAATATTTGACATTTATTTACGAAGTGAGGTTTACCAACTTTTCGTGTTCCACGCGCGCCTCAAAGAGAGTCAGCAACATTGAAGGGGTCCGCAAGGGCCGAAGCCTGCCGGGGCTGCGGGACTATTCGAAAGAGATACCGTGGCCCTGGAACACAAAGGGCGAGGACGGAACATGGATGGGTTTTAGTCAGTAAAAGTCTGACACTCCCTCCTGCTCCGCCCAGAGCGGGAGAAGTCATTTGATGATTTCCCATCCAAAAAAAAAAAAAAAAAAGGTTTACCAACTTTTAGAATTTAAACACTATACATTTAGGGCTACCGCACACTTGAGACAAGACTGTCTTAAGACAGACTATTTCCCTACTAGTGCGAGCGAGAGATAAATAGTCTGTCCCGCTCGCACTTGTAGGGAAATAGTCTGTCTTAAGACAGTATTGTCTCAAGTTTGCGGTAGGCCTTAGGATTGGCCAAGTTTCTGCTGCAATTTTATAACACTGTATTAAGACAAAATAATGTTATTTACCTGGCTGCTCACTCAATTCAACCAAAGATATTACTATCTTCCGTTCTAATTTATTTCTATTCCAAAACAAAATCCGTTTTACCTTTTCATTTTAAATAATAACGACGTAAATCCACCAGGGTCGGACTTGGACGCGCAAATCTTCTTCAATCTCGCAGGGAGCACAATCATCGGGCCGGCCATCAATTATTCACAATACTGATTGCGTCCGAGACGCATGTGGATACCAATGAATTATATATGACGCTGACCCGTCAGGGAACGGATTTGGGACAGACGTTTTTATTTTTTTTGTAAAAATTTATTATGCCAGCATTTATTTTTTGAGTAAGAAATTTGGTGTTTAAATAAGAGGTAGTGTAGAGTCATCATCTGATAGACTTTTCCTAACTATATTGGGGTCGGCTTACAGTCTTACCTATGCAGCTAAATACCAATATTTTACATAAAGCGTTTGCCTATCTGAGAGGTAGTGTAGAGTGTAATTAAATCGTCAGGAATGAAGTCGTCGGCTCGTGTTATTTAGGTTCTTATTTAATAATAATTTTACTGGAAATAAACAGAACATTATTTTATAGGTTGACGGCTTTGTTATAGGTCCCTTTGCATCCTGTATTTTAGGATTACGGGCTTAATGTTAGTTGTGTTGTAAATTTTATTAAATGAACATAATGTATTTTTTTTATATAACAAGTAATTTACATGCACTAAACATGTAAAATACGGTACAACTGGTAACCTGTATTTTCTGCAAATATGTAAATGATTCTTCTTTACAAAAATAGTATCTTAATCAGGTTCCACCGAGATTTGAACTCTGATCGCTGGATTTAAAGTCCAAAGTGCAAACCATTACACCATGGAACCGAATGATTTAACTATTTAAACTTATATGCCCATTGGTAGTAATAATATCCACTAATTATTGTTCAATCAGATGATTCACTTTCAATCCACCCAAAGATATTATTGAAAAAATCGCTTTTAGAGATAAAACCGCCCATTGTGTCACTCTATGCATAAAGTCTACTTTTTTATAGCTGTATTTTTTATGGTTTACTTAGTAAAGAGAATGCATAGACCCGCGTATTAGTTTTATTGTTACGACTGTTAAACTAACATAGGTCCATAATTTAAAGAAATAGTTGTATGAATTGGATTGGAATTGGATAAATAATTTTCTACAGAAAGATTTGTCGTAGATGATTTTTTAACCTCTCAGCCCCGGCCGTACCGTTTTCGGAACGGACAATAAACTTCCCTCGGGCCCGGCCGTACCGTTTTCGGAACGGCAGGTACAGGCAATTTGAATCTTTTTTCAGAATAAAGATATGGCTCTAAATCGTTTGCAAAAAGTTTCACTCCATTGATAGTAATACTCCTTGTCGCGAGACAAAAGACTAGTAACTTTAAATGGCAACTCTAAGAAAAAAATATAAGATTGCGCTTCGTTGTCGTTGAAATGTCAGTTATGTCAGTTTAGGTAAACATTCGAGTGACTGTGAAGTGATTTATTGTGTTTTTGTGTAGATAAGTGCTTCAAAACTGTGTGAAGTGGATGTTTACGACATCATTATAGTGTAGTGATTGTGCGCGACAAAAAACAATAAACACGGGAGAGGCAAAAAATCTTTTGTGAGCCAACAAAAGTTTCGTCGGAAGAATTTCAACAATGAACACGGAACGAACAATTGAAAACGTAAGTTTTACTCTTTTATTATGAAATATAGTGTAGGAAATAGTGTTAGCTAGGTGAATATGAGCACGAAAACATGATTTTCGTGTTCTCGAAGCATAAATCATCATATTTATGTAGATTCAAGTATTTTCAAGTCAAGGTCACATTACGTGGTGGACATTACGCAATAAATATATTCTAATAGGTATTTTGAGTAAATTCTTATAAGATTATTGTATATCAGACTCTTATGAGAATTATTTATTAGGTTTCTTATATAATTATTACATTCGTTCTAAAGTTTCGTGTGAATTGAATCAGTAGGTAGACCAACAAAAAAGAAATGCGGCCACAGCTCTTAGCGCGGCAAGTTTTTTCATATACCTTCATCTCATAACATAACAATTATAATTCTCAAGTAGTTTTACAAGTGTTGTTTATATTCAAACAGATGCTAGCACGATTCCGTAACGTGAAACTGTTTACCTTTTGCGATAAGCGCCCGTATATGTCGAGTGGTAGGCCCTTGAGCGCGCGCGGTCCGATGACTCACGCGATGACGTAACCAGGTGGTGAGGGAAGGGGGTAACCGTTATTTATGTTGGGAATCGAGAGGTTTTAAATTCATGAAGTCCCTGATAAAGGCCTAAGCCATTCATTCCTGTTATGAAAGCCTTGTAAAGGTATCAGCAGGCCTAAGCAACACTGACTTCAATCGCCGGTCATTATAACTTTACACCTCAACTATGAAATTGTTTGTGCTTAGAAGATTCCCTTAAATCAGAAACTAGCATCAAGAGTAATAAATTAACAGCTTTAGCTAGATTCTTCTTTCCTACAGACTGCATTATATTAAAACATAAAACCTTTTTAACGAAATCAGGGGAAACTCAACTGTTGCTATTTTCCATGTCCTAAGCCAGCTCTGTATTTCTTAAAGACTTGAACTTGAATCTTGAAAACTTCCAAAATACTCCATTTTTTTTCTTTATTTTCCAATTTTCCCCGTGTTAAGTTCATCTCTGTAGAGAACAACGGTCTCTCGCAGTTCGTCCCACAGTGCGTGCTAACAGGCGTTTAGCGTTCGTCCGTACCCACGGGACTGTCTCCTTGCCGCTTTACTACAAATCTAACTAGGTTTTTTGTGTAACGTAATCAAAAACAGAATGGAGGGAATGGAGTTACGGCTTTTGTTCTGGTGATGGTGGGTATTGCAGAAATGATGTAGGTATTACTGATATTTATTGTACATGGTTTTTCTTTCAGAGGAGTCGGGGTCTTGTATAGTTGCGCAAATATACGTACAATAAAACATTATTTGTTTTTGTTAAGAGAAGAGGCAGATTAATAGAAAGATAGATCAAGCTTTTGAAATGAGTAAAAAAGCAATATTCAATTATATTGCTTTTTTACTCTATGAGTCTATCGAACATATAGAACTATAATTCAAATATTAACACCATAGAGATGATTAAAATGGGTATTTAAACGAAAGATAAGAAACGCAATGCATCATCATCAGCGCTCTACAGTCCACTGCTGGTCGATTGAACATAGGCCTTTCCAATGACACGCTATTCAACTCGATTCTCGGCAAATCGCATCGCATGCAGCTGCTACCAACAGTATCACCCTACGTAGATTGTCGCTCAAGATGCAATACATAACATAACCATTTTCAGCCTATAATGTTCTCATACCTGAGACACAGACCTCCTCTCTATGATAGGGAGTGAACTATAATCCATCACGCTGGCCCAGTGCAGGTTGGATGATGAGAAGAAAGTTAAGACGTTACATGGCTTTTAATTCTTGGTTCTTGACGGTTTCCTCATGATGTTCTGTCTTCTTAGCGAATCAATGGAAAACAATTCAAATCAGATTGGCTCAAAATTCAGCTACGCGGAGGTCGGTTGCAGATGCAGTTAAAAGGTCGTCAAGTGCTCGGTTGACATGCGATGCAAGATGGAATGTAGGCTGTCTGTAGAGAAACGCCGGCTTTGACGAGATGATCCTTGATGCAATACATTAACATTTCTAATATCAAACAAATGACATACCAAGGACAGAGCCGTATCAAGGGTGGTAATCTAAAAGGTGTACCTACGTAAAGCCGTAATACTAATAATAAAACGCTCGATACATCAGCTATTAGGTTAATGATCAATCGATCATAGCGACGCAAACATTGGTGGTTATAGACAAACATATTGTTTGTACGGAATCGGGTGCCGGTTAATTGGATTAATTTAGGGTTCTGTTCCGTTGGAGTGTTGAAAAATATTGCCGAAGTATTTTGCCCTGTGATAGCAGAAAATTCGAAAAAGCTCTTGTTTTGTGTATTGGGCTGCTCGCACGTTCAAAGCGCATTATTGCGTTAAAAAGTCCTTATTAAAAATGATTGTATTGTGATATATTTAAAATGTGATATTTTTAATGGAATTGCACAGTTTTAGTATCCTCAGGCCTATTTCTTAACGACGCTTTTGACTTACCAACGTTGCAAATTGTGTATGAAGTTTCTTGCCCATCCTTTCCCTATAGAGAAGAGCAACTACAGATCTTTCGCAGTAATTGTACTGGGACTATTTTGATATTTTTGGTTTTTGACGATTCTAAAGTGCCTGTTACTAGTCTATTGTAAATAAATTCTTCAATTTTGATTGCTTTTCGTCACCTCAGCATTAACAAAATAACCATTAATGAGGATTTTAAGCCGTAACTTCACTTTGAGGCGGTATTACGGAAGTCACTTTTCCTACTTCGACATAAAGATGCTGTCAATATTAAATTGTTACCAGTGATCTGTTTCGCTTTTCTACTCTTTCTTCTGTTTCAGGATTAACTTCTGAACTTGCCACAAGATCCTGAGTGATGACATCACATCTAATTTATTCAAGAATTATTTATTCAAAATATTTCAACGTCTCCACTGTAACTTTAGAAGCGCTTCTCCGATCCTAAATCCTATCCCCTTGCCTTGAGATAATGGCTAAATAGAATTAAGATCAGCCTTACATCTCAGGGTATATTTACATAATTATTAAGATAGGCTTTTATTTTAGCCGGTTTTGTATTTTGAGACGGTGCTTTTTCTTTTGTTTTTATGAGATGCGATGTAAACCTGGCCTCTGTTACTGATTCTGTGTGATTCTTTCACGAATTCTCTGTAATAAACCGTTTTATTGTTTTTCCGGTCGCTGCAGTTCCATCGAGCTCGAGTGGTGAGTTTTTTCTCCACCGTCGTCACCAACACCACCACGACAGCAAGGAAGAGGATGGCCACCAGCGGTCTTGGGACCTCGAAGCTAGCAGGCCCCGAACAGGGTCCTCACTGGCGACGGAAATATGTCTCGCATGCGATGGACACAGTCGATAAATGAAACAGTTTTGCACGCATGTTACAAGGCTACAAAATAAAGGGGGAAGCAACTTGCTCTGCGTACCTTAGTTGGATGCTTTCTCTGTTTCAGGTGATTGAGGCAGCTGTGGGCGTGTCGGCACAACGACTGCCGGATTAGTAATACGGTCTTAAGAATGGCCGAACAGCGTTGACGTTGCTTGGTTCATCATCATCATCATCATATTCGCTGGAAGACGAACTGTTGGAAGTAGGCCTCCTACCACTGTGACCACTTCATACTATTTTTCTCGCATTTATTCAAATAAATTGTGAAAGTTCCTAATACGACGACGTGATATTAAATGTTATTCATTTTAGATTAAATATTACTCACTTTTAAGTTAACTTGCTGCGCACATTATGTGCACATTAGTTTTAAGCTTAGCCTGCAACTGTGTCACGTATATACCTGTTCATTGTGCTATAAATAAATACATCTGTTGTAGCGTGATCTACTAAACTTTACCTACCTGATTCTGAGTTAAAAATCCAGATAGATAGCCTTTCTCTTAGCAATTGACTAGTTCTCGTTGTTCTTGTATTATGTATTTGTTTGTCAGTATTTCTGTGGTTTGCAACTACTTTGAAGTCTTGGTGGTAGTGGTACGTTTGTTTCACTGGATCTTTATACACGCTAAATGGTTTTGGATGTACGAGTATGTTAGACACATGTCGCATGGATGTTGGAGTACATTTAAGGACGTAGAGAAGGTACGCATGATAACTAATCAAGCTATTCAAAACCAGTTTATGCGGATCTCCGATTGTACGGGAAATCTACAAAGCGAGGCATGTTGTACTGGAAATGTATAGCCTGATGTGTTGACCAAAATAATAAAAAGATAGAAAAGAAATGAAGCTGTAGGCTCCTTTTGTATTATAATGACGATCTTTCGAAAGAAAGAACATAGAAATATAGTAACGATGAAGGAATTTTAAAAGAAAAGACCACATATTTTACATCATCATATTTATTGAAGTGACAGTTGCTTATATTTATAACTCGTAAATTACGACCGATTGCACAGTTTTCTTTGGGATCGTTAACATAACTAGTTTAAAGGTTTTATACAATATTTACAATGAGTTTACGTAATATATAATAACATACAATTTATTTAAAAATTTCGACGAGAAATTGTTAAAATACACCTTTTAAATATTTATTTACAATGTTTGAAAACGATAATATTTTATTCGTTTTAACTAGTTTTGAAAATTTGGTAAACAATAATTCAGTTGCATGATTGAAAATTAGCTACACATAAAATTAAATTTATTGGTTTGGTATAAAATAAAGAATAATAGGTTATATATATAATATGAAATATATATTTTGACTAGTTTGCTTGGGTGCGCGAGCTGCGCGCAGCTCGCGTGTTTGGTGTTTTTGAGAAGTATTACTCACCCTCATCAAATTATGAGAATCTATAGGCACCCCTAAATGAATTGGAAAATCCGTTAGAATTACCCCAAAACAGTATGAAAACCCCTACGGACCCCTAATAAAACCTTATTTAAAAACTCATACCTTTTCCATAAAAAAAATAACTCTTAAGTTTGCTGAATTACGCTTCACCCATTCAATCATCGTTACGCTACGGAGGTCGCCGGCTCGCTTCGCTCGCCACCTCCCCCCTTCGCTTCACTCAGGACCTACCTACCACCGAACAGGTTTCGACACCTACTATAATATTTGTTCAAACACCTGATAGCTATCTATAACCGTTATTAAGTTACTGCCCTTTTCAATTATAGGGGAGGTTGGGGAGGGGAGCTTCACCCACTCAACCTTCGTTACGCTACGGAGGTCGCCGGCTCGCTTCGCTCGCCACCTCCCCCCTTCGCTCCACTCGGCCTCGCGGGTTCGCTCCGCTCAGGACCTACCTACCACCGGACAAGTTTCGACGCCTACTATAATATTTGTTCAAACAGCTGATGGCTATCTCTAACCGTTATGAAGTTACAGACCTTTCAATTTTAGGGGAGGTTGGGGAGGGGAGCTTCACCCGCTCAACCTTCATTACGCTACGGAGGTCGCCGGCTCGCTTCGCTCGCCACCTCCCCCCTTCGCTCCACTCAGGACTTTTAGGGGAGGTTGGGGAGGGGAGGGGAGGGTATAAAATTTCAACGCCCCCCAATAATGAAGCATAGTAAAAATCAAAATTCCGCTACGTGTCCTAGTTTCCGAGATACGATGGGGGGAGGGGTGAAGGAGGGGAGAGTGGGGAGTTTTGAAAAATTATTTAGATTAATGCATTGCCCCTTCTTACGAATCTGAAAAAAAAAATGTTCGAAGTCTCTTAACTTCCGAGATTCGCCTAAAGGGGGGGAAAAGGGGAGAAAGGGGGACAACTTTGAAAAATGATTTTTACTTTTCCTAGCCTCCTCTATACGAATCTGAAAAAAAAAATGTTCCAAGTCTCTTGGTTTCCGAGATACGATAGGGAGGGGTGAGAAGGGGGGTGAAAAGGGGAGGTTTGGCACTATTCCCATAAGTTTCAGAGTTAGTTGTTTACGAATCTGCAAAAATATACCCACCTCCCCATCCACCATCTCGGAGAACAATTCTGTCAATCAGTGAGTCAGTGGTAATTCAGCTTTATATAATATAACTAGTTTGCTTGGGTGCGCGAGCTGCGCGCAGCTCGCGTGTTTGGTGTTTTTGAGAAGTATTACTTACCCTTATAAACTTTTGAGAATCAATGAGCACCCCTAAATGAATTGGAAAATCCGTTAGAATTACCCCTATGAACAGTATGAAAACCCCTACGGACCCCTAATAAAACCTTATTTAAAAAACTCAGACCTTTTCCCATAAAAAACATTACCCTAAAGTTTGCTGAGTTACGCTTCACCCACTCAATCATCGTTACGCTACGGAGGTCGCCGGCTCGCTTCGCTCGCCACCTCCCCCCTTTGCTTAACTCGGTCTCGCAGGTTCGCTCCACTCAGGACCTACCTACTACCGGAAAGGGGAGAATGGGCAGGGGAGGGTATAAAAATTTCAACGCCCCTCAATAATAAAGTATAGCAAAAATCAAAATTCCGCTACGTGTCCTAGTTTCCGAGATACGATGGGGGAGGGGTGAAGGGGGGGAGAGGGGGGGAGTTTTGAAAAAAGAATTTAACTAAAAATCGGCCCCTTTATACGAATCTGAAAAAAAAAATGTTCGAAGTCTCTTAACTTCCGAGATTCGCCTAAAGGGGGGGAGAAGGGGAGAAAGGGGGACAACTTTGAAAAATGATTTTTACTTTTCCTAGCCTCCTCTATACGAATCTGAAAAAAAAAATGTTCCAAGTCTCTTGGTTTCCGAGATACGATAGGGAGGGGTGAGAAGGGGGGTGAAAAGGGGAGGTTTGGCACTTTTCCCATAGGTTTCAGAGTTAGTTGTTTACGAATCTGCAAAAATATACCCACCTCCCCATCCACCATCTCGGAGAACAATTCTGTCAATCAGTGAGTCAGTGGTAATTCAGCTTTATATAATATAATAAAATATGCCTATATACTTTCTTTTTTTCATATGTTTAGTGTTGTTACAGTTTATTTGACTTTTTTAAGACAAATAATTTCGTTATACATTGTTTTCAACCTTCGTTACGCTACGGAGGTCGCCGGCTCGCTTCGCTTGCCACCTCCCCCCTTCGCTTAACTCGGTCTCGCAGGTTCGCTCCACTCAGGACCTACCTACCGCCGGAAAGGGGAGGTTGGGGAGGGGAGGGGAGGGTATAAAAATTTCAACGCCCTCCAATAATAAAGTATAGTAAAAATCAAAATTCCGCTACGTGTCCTAGTTTCCGAGATACGATTGGGGGAGGGGTGAAGGGGGGGGAGAGGGGGGAGTTTTGAAATGAGAATTTAACTAAAAATCGGCCCCTTTATACGAATCTGAAAAAAAAATGTTCGAAGTCTCTTAACTTCTGAGATTCGCCTAAAGGGGGGGAGAAGGGGAGAAAGGGGGACAACTTTGAAAAATGATTTTTACTATTCCTAGCCTCCTCTATACGAATCTGAAAAAAAAAATGTTCCAAGTCTCTTGGTTTCCGAGATACAATAGGGAGGGGTGAGAAGGGGGGTGAAAAGGGGAGGTTTGGCACTTTTCCCATAAGTTTCAGAGTTAGTTGTTTACGAATCTGCAAAAATATACCCACCTCCCCATCCACCATCTCGGAGAACAATTCTGTCAATCAGTGAGTCAGTGGTAATTCAGCTTTATATAATATAACTAGTTTGCTTGGGTGCGCGAGCTGCGCGCAGCTCGCGTGTTTGGTGTTTTTGAGAAGTATTACTGACCCTCATAAAATTTTTAGAATCTGTAGGCATCCTTAAATGAATTAGAAAATCCGTTCGAATTACCCCTAAAACAGTATGAAAACCCTTACGAACCCCTAAAACATTTGAGAAGTATAAACAAACATTACCCTAAGGTTTACTTGTCGTCGTCCCTGAGTTACGCTTCACCCACTCAACCTTCGTTACGCTACGGAGGTCGGCGGCTCGCTTCGCTCGCCACCTCCCCCCTTCGCTCCACTCGGTCTCGCAGGTTCGCTCCGCTCAGGACCTACCTACCACCAGACAGGTTTCGACGCCTACTATAATATTTGTTCAAGCACCTGATGGCTACCTCTAATCGTTATGAAGTTACAGCCCTTTCAATTTTAGGGGAGGTTGGGGAGGGGAGCTTCACCCACTCAACCTGCGTTACGCTACGGAGGTCGCCGGCTCGCTTCGCTCGCCACCTCCCGCCTTCGCTTAACTCGGTCTCGCAGGTTCGCTCCACTCAGGACCTACCTACCACCGGAAAGGGGAGGTTGGGGAGGGGAGGGTATGAAAATTTCAACGCCTCTAAATAATAAATGATAATAAAAATCAAAATGCCGCTACGTGTCCTAGTTTCCGAGATACGATAGGGGGAGGGGTGAAGGTGGAGAGTTTTGGAGATTGATTTCGACTAACAATCAGCCCCTTTATACAAATCTGAAAAAAAAAATGTTCCAAGTCTCTTTACTTTCGAGATCCGCCTAAAGGGGGGAGAAGGGGGGAAAGGGGAACAACTTTGAAAAATGGTTTTTACTTTTCCGAGCATCCTCTATACGAATCTGAAAAAAAAAATGTTCCAAGTCTCTTGGTTTCAGAGATACGATGGGGGGAGGGGTGAAGGGGGAGAGAGGGGGGAGTTTTGAAAAATGATTTTGACTAACAATCAGCCCCTTTATACAAATCTGAAAAAAAAAACGTTCCAAGTCTCTTAACTTCCGAGATCCGCCTAAAGGGGGGGAGAAGGGGGGAAAGGGGGACAACTTTGAAAAATGGTTTTTACTTTTCCCAGCCTCCTCTATACGAATCTGAAAAAAAATAAGTTCCAAGTCTCTTGGTTTCCGAGATTCGATAGGGAGGGGGGAGAAGGGGGGCGAAAAGGGGAGGTTTGGGATTTTTCCCATAGGTTTTAGAGTTAGTTGTTTACGAATCTGTCAAAATATACCCACCTCCCCATCCACCATCAGGGAGAACAATTCTGTCAATCAGTGAGTGAGTCAGTGGTAATTCAGCTTTATATAGTATAATTATAACTTGCTCATTATACGAAAACCAGCTCCCTAAGAAAATCTATTATTTTAAACTGGAATGCATACTATTGTGGTCTTAAATTATTATAGATATCCTTGATTTTGTCTTATAAGCGCACACAACATCTACGGAATGTGAATGGTTATTCTTGAAAACGGTTTTTCTAATAAAGTGTACGACTATTTTTCTATATGTTTTGGCATAATACATTTCACACACTTTTTATTGTGTTTTGTAAGGATATTTACAATAATGTTTAATATATAGAGCTAGTATTTTTTCACTGATTAGTAAGATTCTATAAAACGAAGAAAACAAGAATAACCATAATGTGCAAGTTAACACATTTTTGAAATTATTGTTTAAATCTATGTGTCTTTACATAAGATTACAGCCATAAAAATAGACAACATTTTTTTGTACATTTTATACTAATTCTTAGACTACCTATATCTGCTTAATATTTTACATAATTCGATTTCATTTTGATATAATTAAAATTATATGAATATGATATTGATATGCGAGTATTTGTCTACTATAATTATAATCTAATGAAGTTATTACGACTTTAATATGACACATAATTATTATATTGGTTCCTAACTGTTGGGAATGGTACTTTGGTATAATTATTATATATTTTTTAGAGTTTAAATCTATTACAGTTGCCATAATGTTACTTAATTTTCTCCAAAATACAATTCGAAAATATTAAAGTAGATGCAAATTGTGGTGGTAAAAGTTCAATATTTTGTTAAGTATTTTATATTTTTGTCAAACAATAACATGGAATGATGTCACAAAAACAACAAGGTATAAAATTGGAATACACATAGAAGTTATAAATAACGTAATTTCTTAAAATAAGTTGTTCATGTCTAAATAATTATTGGAAAAACATTTGGAATGATTCCATCAGTCCATTAAATATTATATGTTGTGTCTTTAAAATTAGGTGTCTAAACTTACAATGATTTAAATAATTATTTTGTGCTCTTTGGATACTTCAGCTAAAATAAATGTTTGTGTTGCTCTTTAAAAATATTGAGTATTTTGGAAATTCGTCTTTGGGTATAATTTCCTTGTAAATTTTAATTTAATATAGTTTTTAACATTTCACGCAACACAAACAATTTTCACAAGAATGACACTTTATTCCGTAGTTTATTTTGAGATCATAAACTCACAATTACAAAGCGTTGACATTTAAATTAGGTACAACAGATTTATGTTAACTCTTGGGCTGCAGTAACATATTATGTCTTATGTGTTTGTATACTATGTGTTTTTGCCTAATAGATATATAATTACACTGCTCTGTGAAGCGATGTGGAATGAATGTAATAATCTCTTCCTTTACTAAATCGAGGTCGGGTAAAAAAAGTTTTTTAGAAGCATACTATTTAGCTGCAGATCGTTTTGTATGGTCAACTATTTGCTTTCGAGTATTTAAAAAAAATAAAATGAACATTTCATGGATTGTTAACATAAAAAATATAGGTAATTGGCCCAAAATAGCGTCCAAAATTTCGACTATGAACTTCTTCATAATATCAATCACAGCGTCTCTTTTATAATAATTATTTATTTTAATAGTAGCATTCTTAATTTGTCAAAACTCACTACCGAATACGTCCCTGTGTCTTCTGTTTGACATAGGTACGACCGGCCAGTAGCTACTATAGTATTATAGTATATCGTTCTTTTTTCAACTGTTCATAATCGGAACTAACTCATCGGACCCCATCTTGTTTTTTTTTTTAATACAATATCCACAGACAACATTAGAAGTGGGCTCCTCCTAACAATATATTTTAAAAGAATCTTGCCGCACTGTGCTACCATCATTGCTAGTAAAGCGAGTTCGATAGTCAATTTTAACAGAACAGCATGGATGCTCTGAAATTCAAGATCACAACGAAACAAAATCACCAAAATTCTTTCACTACCACATCGCTCCACTGTCTTTGGATGCTCTCCATCATCAAGCCTCAACGCCAGCCGGGGGGCGCGAAGGCGGTTGAGGTTCAGGAGGGCAGTGGCTGCAGGGGGGGCACTGCGGTGCTCATGTGGGCCCTGAAGTCTGGGTGCTGGCGTAGGTCAGGGTGGGGGGGACGGAGATCTGTGTGGAAAAAGAACTGTTAGTTCTATGAATCAGCAAGGTCTCGGACGTGTTTCTTTGTGGATACATTCCTGATAAGTTATCTTTATAATATAGTATAATACCAATCGTGTTCAATTTCTATGAGGGTTGATATTCATCATCATGAACGCGTTTTAGATGCTTCTAAACCGAAATTCTTGGCGCAGTTACTCAGATATGACGTCCCCTATAGACAATGCCTGTAACATTGCCAATCACTATTAGCAGGCGTCAACTAGGATAGTCTGAATTCACGTAGTAATGTCACCCACAAGATTTGGCTCTTGATTCCTGACCTTTTACTAACGATATTTTCGCTGAAAGAATTTGACTGTGTCTAGGACTTTTATTGTGAATAAAATCTTACTGATTCCAATAACATCTTACCTATCCGATGCTGCTCAGCCACAGCATGCATATCAGTGGGATGCATGCCATGCACATCAGTATGTGGTTGCATATGCGGCGGCTGTGGGGGCCTCAGGTCAGCATGCTGGGTCTCCTTATGTCTCCTCAGATCCACCTTCCGTTGGAAGGCTCTTCCACATAGCTCACAGGCGAACGGCTTGAAACCGGTGTGCTTGCGAGAATGGGTGATCAGGTTTGAGCTTTGACTGAAGGCTTTGCCGCAGACCTGGCATTTGTGAGGTTTCTCACCTGTTGACAAGAGAAAAATAATTTTAGTATTGATAGAAACTGCATGGTTATCATAGTGACAAGGACTAGTAACTGGGTTGTGTACTGTGTAGGTCACAGGGTCACAATTTGTAAAATACTGGTATGTAACTGCATCCAGTTTAAATGTTGGGTTAAACATATAAAAAAAATTCGATCCATCTTAGCTTACACACTCCAGGGCTTGAAAGAGGCAAACGACAGAGCTGTCCAGGTTGCTACGTACCGGACAAAATCTGAGTTATCGATTCGAGAAGAAGAAGAAGTCCAGAAAATCACATTTCTGTTGTGGCGACTAATAACACAACACAACAGCACGCCTATTTCCACGAAGTTTTAGGAAGAGGTGTGAAATTGATTTTGAAAACAATCCTCCAAGATCCTTCCCAGAAAACATCGCAGTATTTCCCCCAAAAAATATCTCCATAACCTTCGTCGGTGTTACCAATGCAAAAAATATAGTTGATCCGGGTAATCGGGGAGCATTTCCGATGGTAATCCGCGCCACATCCACGGTATCGATCCGCTGTGACGCGCGACCCTGCAATACCGATAGGGCTGTCGATCGTGAGGGAATCAGTTAGCTGTTTATCCACTCGGAGTATTGTGGAGGCTGCGTTGCAGGATAAACGGTGGTAAGAGACTATCCTTAAGCTATCGTAACACCCGCAAACCCCGAAGAGTTAACCTGAGGTGGATCTTATACACTCACATTTCACCAGTTATTTTAACTCCCATGTAAGAAGCAAGGGGGTAAGGGGGCGAGCCTATAATTGCCATCAACTGGGCACATATCCAAAGCTTTCAGAGTTTTCAATGATTAAAGGATTCTTTCAAGTTCATCTCATCTAAATGATGCCATAAAGTTTTCTAATGTTTGCAACTTGTGAGATTCAAAAAAAGTTGTCACCCTTTAGCAGGAGCTTTACTTATTATGAAAGGATCTATTTTCAATTAATTACGATCAAAGTAACGCTACTGTAGCAATTATCTAACTTTCAGGCTAGTAAACTATGTCATAATAAGACAAAGCTTACAAATAAAACAAGAGATCGTTTTTAAGGAAAATAATACGCAAAAACACGTGCCTGTCAACCCTAGCTATACCGTGTTAATAAACCTTTGCGGAATCTGTTCCCAGTTTTCTCTCTGCTCCGTATTACATATACGATTTATAGAGAGGCAGCCCTGTACTATAGCTAGCTACTACGTTGTATATTGTGGGTATGTTGAGTTATGCCTCGTTCGCGACCTGACGCGTTACGATTTGCAAGTGACATGTCATTGTTCTTCACTTGTTCCCACCACGTGAGAACCGTCTCGTTAGTGTCTTTAAAAATTGCGCTGCATTGAAAATAGGACCATTTTACCATTAGGTACTTTGAGTAGCAAATTATATGTTAATCGACGCGGGCATTAAGCAAAGAGGTGCCCAAGCTCGCCACTCGGTTGCGCGCTTTTAGTAATACGGCAGGCTTATTACGTAACTTGCAGAAGCGTAGCGATAGCAAAAATTGCGCAATAATTGCTCTCTAATCGCAAATCCGTATTATGTACCAGCAATAGCAACACGATAGCAAACCAGCGATGGTGCTGCCACTATGGAGCAATAGGTAAACTAAAAGTGCATGGATTTCTACTGACTGGCGATTATTTCGTATTACGTATGGTTTTTGACAGCAAAGCGATTGCGATCGGCAGACAAATTTGACTGTCAGATTGCGATAACCTTTTCCCTAGATGCTGATCGATTGTCTATCGCTCGCTGATTGCTTCAGACATTCATTTTTATACATTATTTCAATAAATTAGTGTTTTAGCAAACATTTACTAAAATCTAATATCTCCGTCGTGTGTCGTGTGTTAAATACTGTGTTTTCATTGTGATCGTGACGATTGATTAGGGATGGCTCGTGCTGTTCTCTTGCTTGAAGCACTTGAGGTTGAAGCCAGAAGAATTGAAATCCGTAACACAGCATGGTTGCGGCGAAGCCTTAGAGATGAAGCCAATGCTTTGAACTTAACTGATGTTGAGTTCAAAGCTCACTACCGACTCACGAAAGAGCTGTTTCAGGGTTTGTGCAATGAGATTAGACCATTAATGGCGCAAACGAGGAGAATAACAAAAGTTAGTGTAGAATGTAAAGTTAGTACCTAAACAAACATTGTTTTTACTTTAAGTACCCTTCTAGTAACGTAGATAAGTATATTAATATTGTGATATTACAGGTTCTAGCAGCACTCTCATTCTATGCTACGGGGTCATACCAAAAACCTGTGGGCGTGAGCTATATGCATGGGCTCAGCCAAGCCAGTGTATCCATAGCTGTAAAAGAGGTGACCAGTGCTCTGAATACACTTGGTATTTTAACAAAGTATATAAGGTTCCCTCAAACACAACAAGAAAGAAACACAATCATAAATGGGTAAGAGATGATACATACCTAAATAAATAAAACTAGTTAAAGTATTTAAGTGAGTGACTTTGATTACATTATAATCAAAGGTGAGTGATTGCATGATAGGTGTATATTTAAGCGATTGTTTGTATTTTAATGTTTACTTATTTTTTTTAGGTTTTCAAACAAATTTGGATTTCCTGGTTGTATAGGTTGCATTGATTGCACTCATGTAGCTTTAATTCAGCCCACAGAACATGCAGAAAGGTTTTTTAATAGAAAACATTACCATTCCAGGAATGTACAAATAGTAAGTGCGACAAAGATTCTGAAATCTCAGTATAATATTATTATTTGAAAAGTATATCCAGTGCAACATAAATACTTACCATAGTGTTTATATTTTTAGATATGTGATAGTGATTTAAATATAATCAATATTGATGCATCATTTGGTGGAGCTACTCATGATGCCTATATTTGGAGAAACTGTGAGATACAGGAGCATCTCCAACAGCTACAAAATAGAGGAGAGACTATCTGGTTGCTAGGTAACCTATCCTATAGTTATTTCTTTTTACTTGTTCATTAAAATACATTATTTGCAATTTTTATTTAAAGTGTTCACAAGAATTTAATACAGTTTTTATTCAATGTTGTCTTTAAATACAGATCTTAGGTATAATATATAAAAAGTTAATTTTAAATGCAGTACATTCAATTATGGTCTTAACAATGTAATTTTAAAATTTCAGGTGATTCTGGATATCCACTGAGACCATGGCTTTTAACTCCAATTGTTCGCGCTGAACCTGGTAGTGCAAATGAACATTATACAAATGTTCATTGTCTCACCAGAAATACTGTAGAACGCTGCATAGGGGTTTTAAAAGCACGTTGGCGATGTTTACTGTCACATAGAGTTTTGCATTATAATCATCATATGGTGGCTATGATCATAAATGCCTGTGCTGTATTGCATAACATCTGCAACAAACATCGGCTGCCGGTACCACAGTTGCCAAATGCGGATGCTGAAGGAGATCTCAGGAACCAAGTCATACCACAACCACAGCAGGATGTAGGTGCTGGTGTTGAGCAACAGCTCCTAGCTAGAGGCCGACAACAAAGAGATCGCATAGTCCAAAGATTGTGGGCAGCTAGGAGGCTTTAATATTGAATTATTTACTAAGTTGGGTGTGTCATAAAGTCATTATATATGTGCTTGACTCTGTGTGTGTAAATGAAGTGATAGATAATAAGTTAGCAAATAAGTAATGAGTAGATATGTTTTGATGTTAAGGTGTTTTATTTAATGTTCTAAAATGAAGGTTGTCTAAAACAACAAAAAAACAAAATAAAAATGATGAATTATTTTTTTATTTAATTTGGTTTCAATCTGGCCTAGCTGCCAGTCCACTGCTCAGCTGACGCACAACATCCACCATAGTATGGAGCACCTCTAACTGCCTTCGAGACGTCTCAGCATTTAAAAGAGACGCCTCAGCAATCTTATTAGCAGCTTCGGCTATTATGAGAGCAGCATCCGCCATCTTGTTTTCAGCCTGCACTCTATTCCTCTCTAATTCCATGACCCAATCTGGGTCGATTCTGGTTTGTGATCCTGTAATAAGACAAGTATTATCATAACATCATCAAAATATACATAGCAGAGTTCTACATTTGTATAGTTATATGTATAAAGTTCCCATATAATAAAGGGCGAGCTTATTACCATTTACTGGTCATAACTGTAGCTGGGCTGCAAGCCTGCAACTTAAATTCCCTGGCTAAATATCACAATAACATTGTCCAACCTAGGACCTCTTGAGATTGATTGATATAGAAGACCAATGAGGCAATAAACATAATTATAATACCTAATTAATTATTACATTGAAAACTGATTGATTTGTAGATCATTGATTTATATTTAATGTTGATATACATACTATTTGTTAGACTGGGTCTATTTTGTCGGCGAGGGCGATCTGGCAGGCGTCTGGCAGGCTGACTCGCAGGATCCTCTACTCCTGAAAAATATGATTTGGTTAATAAAAATCTTGCCTTCAATAAATCTCATATTCTAATAGAATGTACACTTATTCATTGAGGTATTCTAGCTATTATTACCTGTCTGATTTCTCTCGGGCACTTGTTGTGCTTGTACTTCTGGTGCTTCTGGGCTGTCAACAGGCACAGGAAGCTCTGCAGTGTCTGCAAATATGTAAAAAGTAATGTTAGGTATGGTATGGGAAAACATATTAATCTAATCTATGTAAGTGTGTACACAAGTATATAAAGTGCATTAAAACTAGTGCCTGAAATGAAATTATGCATTTAAATGATAAAATAGATTTTAATAACTTACCTGATATGATAACTTCTTCTGACATAACAATATCCTCTGGTTGCACTGGAGCACTAACAGCCACTTCAGGTTGAATGTTCTAAAAAACAATAATTCTTAGTAGGTACATATACATTCAGACAATATATATTTTTACATTTTATTAAGTAACTTACAAATACAGGAACTCTATGTTCATTGTCACCATACACCGCTTGTTCCCCGATGATATCCAAGATTTTTTTATCCATCTCGGACAGATCGTCTTCGTTACTTGGACCACCACCAGTAGCTAGAGCATCCTGCCTCCGTCTAGTTAGTCTGGCCTTTGATTTAAATTTTAAATCAAACCAGTACTATAAAATTAAAAAAAATACATTTATTACATCTATCAATTTAAGCTTACAGAGCATGCAGTTATTGGAAAGTGTTGAAAATCATAAAAATTAAACACCCTAGTTACCTTTTTCCACCGTTCACCCGTCTTCGTTGATCCAGAGCCAAAAGAATTGAGCCTCAAGGCAAGATCATTCCACTGCTTGTCAACTGTTTCTTTTGATCTAGCTCCAAGGCCAATGCCTTTGGCTAAAGTTTTATGCCCGGCCAGAAACTCGAGGAGTTCTTCCATTTGTTCATTGGACACTCTATTTGCCATTTTATACTGAAAGAGAATGTTTTATTAGGTACTGCTACAACTTTTACATAAAACCACTAACTAAAAACATTTAAACTTACTAGTTGTTGAGATGAGAACAGCCGAATGTCGCTTGGAACCCAAATAAACACTGATTTCGTGCACTTGAAATCATCTTAAAACCGACGCCAAGCTATTTTTGGTAAATTTCAAGTGGCTAATAAGTTTTTTCAACTTCAAAACAAAACTTTTGTCACATCTGTTTGACACTTCATTAGTACCAGTGATTGCTACTAAATGGTTTGTGGCGCTAGTATCGTTGCGATAAATGCATACTAGCAAACGACGAACGATTAGCAATCGGTTTTTAGATAATACCGATTTTTTAAGCAATTAGCAATTGATCGCGCGATGATTGCGCGATAGATGCGCAATTTTTGCTGATTGCTATTTCATACGTAATAAGCCTGCGGTTTTGTTTACTATGCAGCCATTAAATTGCTCGTTTCCCGCACACGTCTGCGATCCACTCGTCTCCGCTTTGGTGGTGTCCGGCCTCATGCTGTAATTTCTTTAATTTGTTGGACCGCAGTCGCCGTACACACGTGTGCAGCTTGAACGCGAAGCTCGTGGCCAAGCACTTATAGCTGCGTTATACTATAGCTTGCTATTACGTTTTGTATTGTAGTTATGTAGGGTTGGCCTTATTTATACAGACTCACAATATCGCCTGTATAGAGAGAAATCCGGAGAATCCGGGTGTTCGCTGTGCTTTTATCGAATGGTAAATAGTTTGTATGATCGTATGTGGGAGATATATATGGTGGATAGTGTGTTATGTACTCTGTGATAATCTGGGAGATCACTGTAGCAGTATGTATGGGCGTCGTAGCTATGGATGGGTATATAAACATTTAAGAAGTGGTCTCCTAGATTTGCTTTGTCATCTTTGGGTCTTATTTCTGAATGAAGTCGGTATTCTTGTTTGGGTGTTTTTACTTGTAAGTTTTGTGTTCAAAAGCTCGTTTATTTAGAAGCCTCAATCAAGTGGGAGACGACTGGGAAAAAAAGGACTCGAGCAACTTTTCAGTATGTATCTAACTTCGGGTGATGCAAACTGAAGTAGTCTTTGCAATTTATTTGTAGATGTAGCAGCCCTGTTTAAATATACTTAGGGGTATTACAATTTTGTAACGCCAGTGTCCGTAAACGCGGTCAGAATCTCTGTTTAACAACTTTATTTAACGTCGCAGTAGAATCAGAGGTACCTAATAATAAAATCTATGAATTGTTTTCAAATATAAATGTTTTTTGATACTTCTTATCTTCACGGAAAACTCGACGTCCTTGTTACCACAAATTGGTGTAAACGCGTAATCTGGTTGGTTATTACTGTGGCCTTGTGTTACAAGTTTATTATAATTCTGATACTGAGCTCTGATAGCTACAAGTCGAGACTTTTGAGATAAATAGTTATTGCGTCATTTCAAATATTTTTACATAACGAAAATTATAAAGGCGAAGGTTTGTTTGTATCACTTCTATTATAAAGGCGAAAGTTTGTGAAGATGGATGTATGGGTGGACAGATGTGTGTGTGTCTTTCTCTATTGTACTATGCTGTATCGGATATTATGTCACATGTGACAGCTGCAGTCCAATAGCATCCTTATTGCTACAAAAATAACGACCAATTTTGACAGACGTTACTTGTGACACGTGTGTCTCACAATAATTTGTAATGAGTATACTGACAGTGATGCGGATGTCAATAGCATTTCAACTCTGTTAAAGGACTGTAATTACTGTCCTTTCACTGCTATCCTACCTCTGATTCTGCAGTACCCTGACTGCAAAATCATGTATCCGGCTCGAAGGACCACGTCTAGGAATATATATAAGGGACTTGCTGTACCTAATCCATGTATATAGTTAACATTGAATATATTAAGTGTTCTTGCACTGAGTATTTCTGCAGTTATTCTTCCAGCAAATCCCTTATATTCCCGTACACTGACCTTTATTCTTATAGACATAAGGTTTATGTCAGCGGCCAAACACAACAACTCTACAAGCCCTGTATCTACCTACGACACGTTCTCGCAATCTGTGCGAAGTCCGCTTCTTATTACGCATTCCTCTCATACTCGACTCTGGACTTTATTTCTTTTAGCTGCCGTGGAAACTGTTGTATCTTTATAAGTCTTTTATATGATTTCTAAGCATTTATCATAACTTTATTGAGGTTTTTTGATTCTGGGATTCTGAGGGTCTATCTTATAAAGGCTGAAATAGATAATCTAGATATTTCAAAGAACCAATTGATTCATCTTTGAAATATATACATGTTTTTCATCATAATAATGCCTATTTTTACCTTAAATAATAACACCTAGGTACATGGTTCGATTGAAGGTTAAGCTTCCTTTGCCGAGGACGGTTCGTGGATGGGTGACCTTTCATTACATATCGAGACTCCTCTGTGCTTCGGAAAGCACGTTTAGCCGTTGTCCTGTCATTTGATGTAGATCTTTGAAAGTCCTTATACAGAAGTCAGTTAGTGGCCGAAAGTCTGGCAACCAGTCTACCAAGGGGTATAGGTTAGATTGGCAGTCGCTCCATGTAAAATACTAACATTCAGCTGCATCTGGTTACAATGGAAGTCGACCCCAACCAAGGGAGATGTTGATGATTATTACCTAGAGTTTTTTCTAACTTAATTTTGAGATTTTCTATAAGACCTATCCATGCCGAGAGCTTCTATGTCAGATATAATACTAAAACTTCTATAGGAGTACAATTGTGATTCCTACGAGACAAGAATTTAATATCGCCTTTGTGTTGTGCTCTGCTATTGTTTGGAGGAATGCCGTTTCAGGGATTATTTAGAACTAGGTACTATGAGAAAGTAAAAAGAAAATACATAAAATCACGCCTGTAATCCCCGAGGTGTTAGGCAGAGGTGTATCTAATACTTCACCAACATTTCACCAGTTATGTTTGAGTTCCATGTAATAGGAGCGCGGCTGATTTGCATGAGGTCCTGGGTTCGATTCCCGCGTCGGGCAATGTGTTATATTGGGTTGGGATTTTCCATCACGAATTTCTCAGTAGCAGCCACGGAGTCTGGATTTGTGGCCGGTTGATGGCAGGGTCGCCCCCGTCATGGAACTAACATATTACTGGCGAAATGTGAGAGTACTCATATACCTCTACCTAACCACTGGGGGGTTAAGGTGTGATGTTATGTTAGTTAAAGTATTGCGTCATTTGGACGACCCGAATAGCGCAGCGGTAGTGAGGCTGCCTTACGTTCTTAGGGTCCCGGGTTCGAATCCCGGTACGAGGAAATGTTTGTGTGATGAGCATGGGCATTTGTTTCCGAGTCATGGATGTTTATATAATGTATAACAAGTTTGTATTTACAAACAAAAAGTATCTATGTAGTATATCAACTATCTGGTGTCCACGACACAAGCCTCGTTGCTTAGTGTGGCACTAGATGACGATGTGTGTAATGTCTAGCGATATTTATTTATTTATTATTCATTTATTTCCAGATTCGCAGAGATCACTAAGTATAACCTACTTATCTACTTATGTCTGTGCAGATATTCTCCGCAACGACTAAACCAATGAACTGTTTTATGATATGATATGAAATATTAGAGAACTCCCTTTTAAATATTTTAAAAATAAATTGCGCGAATGGTTGACAGAAAATTGTTTTTACAGTTTGCAAGAATTTCTGCAAAACAAAATTTAATTTTAAGTTATAGGTATTAGTTTCGCGTGCAATACGTGTTATTGTTTATTTAATAATTTATTTTACTTTACTTAATACATCTTGTTAAATTTCATATAGATACACATTATACAATAATGTAATGTAAAATTAAATTTGCATGCCCTAAAAAGGCAAAATATGGTTTGTACCTAAACCACCAACTTTAACATCTGGTAACACCTGTATTTTAAGCAAATAAAATTATTCTTATTCTTATTCTTTAATGTTCCCCACGATGATTCAACTTGTGGGTGTTTCAACAAAAATATTCAAACCCGACTCAACGGCACATTATTTTCCAAGCACCTAATTGGTATATAACATCTGAATCATCTTAAGTGGGAGTGCGAATAAATTGGCCGTTACATACATAAACATACCTAAAGCGATATCGCATTACATGGGCACGTGACAAAATAATGCACAACAGGAAAATATAACCACACCTTCATTACTAGCAAATCACGGTACGCCATCGATACCTAACTATAGGACCGAAAAAGGGCCAGTTCGTCAATCAAGGGTGCTACAGAGAACTGACTTCATTAGTGCGAGGGAGAGGCCAGTCCGTCTCGCTCCGACCGCTATGTCGCGACGGCAGAGCAATTTATAACCGTCGTGCCATTGGGCCGTGATTGCGGCGGCTCCACCCCGCGTCGCGTAGCAACGGGAGGGGGGCCCCCACTCCTCCCAAACCCCCCACACCGACCCTTTCCATCGCAATTTTCCTTTGAATTGGAAATCAGAGTAGCAAGGCCACCTCGTTAGTCTCTCCATCTTCGCGATACTCTACAGATTTTTACTGTGGCGAAAGATGTTCCCTTTGTGGCGCTTCCAAATTGTGATGTTTTGGGATTCTGCCCCTTTTCAACTACGTATACGCCGCGTGAATAAATTTGTGGGGGCATAAATTGTTGGGCATTAAGTTCTGAGTTCCACTCCTGATTGTGTGATGTAGTCGTTATCGAATTTTGGTGTAGGTAGGTTTTCCGTATTTACTGAGTACAAAAGTGGTTTTGGAAGCAGGAAACACTGTTTTCTCTGGAAATTACTCATATGACTTAAGTATAATAATACACATAACATAACATAACATTACACAACAGGTTAGACAGAGGTGTACCTAATAGTACACCCACATTTCGCCAGTTACATTTAAGTCCCATGTAATAGGGAGCGAGCCTATTGCCATCAACCGGGCTCAAATCCAGATGCCGTGGCTGCTACTGAAAAATTTCCAATCACACTCACTTTGAGCTCATATGACTATACAATTTAAAGCAATATTTTCTTTACATTACTATCACAGAAATTCAAAGGGGTATGATTTAGTAGCCTTTATTTCGAAACATCATCATGGCAAAACCCATAAGATCTCTTCTAACAAGATTCTACTACTAACTCTATTCCAACTCAAGACCATTACAACATCATAACCATCCCTTCCTGATTTCCCACTTAAAAAGTAACCCCACAACATACCACTAGCCAAAACATTACGCATTACGGAAACTTATTACGTCCCGTAAGATCGTAACACGTCAGTCCTTAGTGCGTAAAATCTTCGCTGCGTAACTGCGGAACTGCGTAATTACGAGCAAAACGGTGAGGGTGAGAACTGAGAAGTGGCTTTAATTGTTGCCGAGGGCATCTCAAGGGGAGAATTTAAGGTATAGACTATGAATTATTGATTGGATGCTGAAGTTTTTGATTGATTTGTTGGTGAAATGCTTAAGGTTTGTTTCCGGGTAGGTTGAGTTTAAAGTTCGATGTGAAGGATGATCGTAATAATAACTCGTCTTATTAATTTCGTCGTCGTCGTCCTTTTATTAATTGAATTTGTGATCGTGAAGGCGTATTTTTCTATTTCTGATTAATCGAGTATTTTTTTTTTCGTTTATTTATCTATTTTCTTATGTATCACATTCAGACACAATGTAATTTTGTTGTTGAATAAATGAATCAAATAAATGGATTGTGGAGGTCAGATAAGCAGTCGCTCCATGTAAAATACTGGCATTCAGCTGCGGTTATACTGACCGCAACATACTTAGTTGGGAAAAGGCTAGGCAGATGATGTTTGTGAAGGATGGGATAATCGTATACTTAATTTTTCTTGTTGAAATGCTCAATAACGTGATTGAACTTCTGAAACCTTTCTCACAGTGCTTTGTCCGACTTGAATGAAACTCTCAGACATGGCATTTTTTAAATTTTAAGTCTTGAGAGCTCTTTGGGTTAAACCAATGTACAGTCCGCGCGCGAGCTCCGAGGAATCGGTGGCTTGTTTAAATCATCGTTGGTCGGTTATTTCAAGTACCTACTTAATACCCTCATAAAATGATTTCATAATTTAGTACTTCGCGTGAACTAAATTCTGAAATCATTCTGAGCGTATTTTGTACTTGAAATAAAAACAACCGATGATTTAAACAAGCCACCGATAGATACCTCGGAGTTCGCGCGCGGACTATAGATCGACTGAATTTCGGTGCAGCTATACCTATCACGCTAGATGTCATTCTGAGGATAGGCAGCAGTCATCTTGACCGCTGTCCGCTAGTAACCAACAATCATTATTCACTGTACTACCGAGTTCGCTGAGGGTCAAGTACTTTTCAACCTTATTACTTAGGGCATAGGTGTCAAAAGTGGCAGACTCTCAATGAACTCAGTAAGTATTTCTCTATGATAGATTAATGGAGGTTTTACACCAATAGGCACAAAAAAACGACGTCAAACTACAAAATTCTTCAGTACACAATAAAAACTTTCATCTGAGCTCTTTATTGAACATTTACTTTTGTGTGGCTCTTCCAGACGTTATGGATGATAAACTAGTAATAGGTAAGTATTACGATCTTAGGAGATGTTCACAGATTTTTAGTACTGTCGTTACGTTTTTCATTGCTCAGTTTTTTTTTGTCGTGACCTTTCGTTTAGAGGTTATTTTGGGAAGGCAAAAGAAACTACGTATACCTATATACGGGTAAAAATCAGCAATCCTTGATTTTTTTTCAAGTTCAAAGGCATGAAAATATTCACCGAATTTTTCTATGTCGTTTTAAATTGCAAAACATCAAACACTCATTTTGCAATGATTTTATTTCACACAGTCTCTAACACTTGAAAATAAAACCAAAAGTAAAAAAAAATGCAACTCTGCAATGCCACGTTTCTTTCAAATCACGTTCAGCGTGATCAATAAAATAAAATACATAAATAATTGAGCACTAAAAACGTATGAGCTTGCAATAGACGCGTTAAGTATTAAGTTCCCAGGTTGTGATTGAACGCAACCCGGGTAGCGATAACCGTAAATCCTGGGTATACGGATCTTGAACCGGGTTACAGGGATGTATCCGGATATCCCGTAAAGTGTAAGTTTTTAGATGAAAAAACTACTTAGGTATGCCTACGCACAAAATGTTTACTAATCAAACGAGAATTCGCCCGGTGTCAATCTTGTCAGATTAGTAGGAGGGATCCTACTTCTTATATTCACAGCAATAGGGAATATGCAAGAAATTCAAACTTTTTTTATTCCTGGCGCATATAAACATTGTGGTACACTTTGTTTATCTTTCTAATACTACACTTATTTTACAATTTAAAATTTTATGTTGCGTGTTTTTGGTGAAACGGAACGCAAATTCAAAACGCATCGTCGCCGATAGTGACGTCAAACGTTAAGTGTCAAAGAAATACTTTTATTTGAAAACTACTTAAAGTTTCACTAAGATGTTATTATAATATTGGGTTTGCAATGTTTGCTTGATTATAGCACATACATTTAGTAAAATGATTATATTAAGGGTAAAAAATTAGATGTAAACAAGGCATGTAGACGGAAATGACGACAACCGTCATGACATGAATGGCCGCGACAGTCATGGACGTTTGAACTGTCGTAGAAAATTGTAGAAGTTTAAATATTGTTTTTGAGCGACAAGCAGTCGTTGAACTTAACTCTTGATTATTTTATTGGGTTGATAGTACGTACTTTATTGATTTAAGTAAAGAAAAAAATACATGCATGTTCACTATTCACTCCATTTCAAAACTACGCACACACAACAGTAAAATACTCACCTACTACAAACACAATTATCTTAAAAACAAATATTTCCTTCCAAATCACACCCCCATCCTCGTAATTAAATAAAACCCAATCGATAAAATTACACCAGATCTCAGGAAATCACAAAGGCCATAATCGTATAACGGGATTCGCAGTAAAACAGGACAATACAATTAAAATGATTGCGAATGCGTCCCTGGCAAGACTCATCTGCACAGTATCTGCCTGGATTTTTATGGGGACGTACTTTAGGTGGTCGTGAATTAAATATACGATGGTACAAACTTAAAGTGCTTCCTTGAGTGAGATTTTACGAAATATTGCGTGGTGTGTGCGGTTGGTGTTTTTGGGTGAAAACATATTTTGCTTTTTTTGACGCCAGCTTTGCTGTTGTTGTGGTACTTAGCTGTGATGCCATTTTCGAAATCAAATACTCCAATAGTCCTATTTGATGCAGTAACAATTTCTAAATCAACTACTTCAATAGTCCTATTTGATGTAGTAAGAATCGTTGCTAAAGGTTATTGAAGGATACATCTAATTGAATGTTACTGAAGGATATTATTTTGTGTTAGTGATTAAACCAAAGAAACAATAAGTCATTCTTCTTCTTAGCATGGTTGATATTGTTTGAAAAGAAGTTAATGTTTGTTTGGATCAGTCAATAAATTTTTATAGTACTTAATCACTTGCTTTTACTCAAAAAGTTGAAAAACAGTTTTAAAAAAAAATAAGCCTTACTTTTGTTAATCGAAGAAGTCAGTGCTTAAATGGGAATAGGCCAAGATAACCATAACACTAACTTAAGTGACTACTTGTTCTGTCTTAATAATTCAACGACTTATAAAAAACGGAGCAAATTGGGGGACGGGGGGAGCTCGTGAATTCACCTTGCATTTACATTCTCATTGATTATTCACCGCGCCTTCCTGCGAGACACACGGGACACTGTGTCGATGTACAAATAAATTATGTTGAGCTGTGTGTTAAATATTGACGCTGTTGGAAAACGTCAACATGGAAGGATTTAGAAGATTTAGCTCACTACACTAGCAAAACGGGAGAAATGAAAGCGTAATCAACAGAAGATGAAATTGATTACAAAATTGGACATAGCTCTTATAACAAAAATGAAGTTATCATTTTAAGACTGCAAAAAACACGTAACGCACGTCGTAATTTGTATGTCAGTAATGATAAAACATAGCAAGAGCTGTAACTACTTATAAGATCCTAAATGTTTATACCTATGTTTAATAAACAAATGATTCTGATTTTGATTCTGTAATTACATACTTAAAATAGTAATTCCAACTGAAATATGTCCCTGAAGCTAAAGTAAAATCTTCGCAATCGTAGAAGAAACACTGAACACCGCAAATGACCAAGACCAAACACAGTGTGTCCCAGTCGGAAAACACTGGAACGTCGGTTAGCGTTAACCGCTGAGCGCAAACTGCACTTACTGAAACCAGGTGCAGGATTAAAAGTACAGGCTTTAAGGAAACTAGCCGGGAGCGAGTGTTCTCTGACACGGTGATAAATTCAGCCTTTATGTATGTGTTGTCACAGTTTTTCAGTTTAGAGAGAAAGCAGAAACAAGGTAGGATCTAGGTTATTCTAGAAATCAAAAGAAGATAAGCTGTGACTCCATTGTCGAAGTCCAAATGTTTGTGGATATCGAAGATGAAGAAAAGAATGAAAGAACCAAAGCTGTTAGCAAAACAACTATAACAGTTTTTTTTATTCAATTACACGTAAGAGCTTCGAACTATACTGATGAATAAACTAACGAAGTTACGGTCTTCAACAGCGCAAAAAGACTTCAGAAAGAAAGGTACCTAAATGTTTGCAGACTAGAAAATGTCGAAGCCTGGATACTAATTTCATTACAATCTAAACACAGACAGATTCACAAACAAGACCCCAGAATTCTCGGAACACGAACGGTACAATTCTCAGTACCCAACAATCAGAAGACAACGTGACTTCAAAAAAATACTGCTGAAAGTACTGAAACTCGGTTCTTGCTGATACGGGCTATACATACGAACATATAGCGTTATATCTCAACAAATCCACACGGGTTGAGATGCCGTCGTGATTACCGAGGTCGGTAGTGAAGTGCGGATTTTCTCCGGCAGAATCCCGGTTTACGACCGAACCTCCCTACACCCTCCGAGGAGGGATGACCGTATACGTATATGCTAGACGTTTTAACGGACAGAATTGATGGAGATAATGTTTTTATCGGCCTTTATTTTGTTAAAGATGGATGTAGTTTCTGATTTGCTGATGTTTTTGGGAGTCAGGATTTTTTGATGCTGATTGTCGAATTTTGATAAGTTGGTTGTGAGGTTCGGTTTAAAGAAATTTATTTCTCAAAAAGAACGTACATAGTTCACTTAAATATGAGAAACATAGCATAAAAAAAAAAACTTAAATAGTAAATTATTTGTCGTTCTAACAATCGAGTACAAAATGTAGGTAGCGGTATATTATTGTTGGTTGGCCAAATACAACTTTAACCTATTTTTAAACATATTAATAGATGAAGAATCCCTTATGTCCTTTGGTAATTTATTATAAATCTGCGCTGAGGTTGGTTAAACAAAACGTTGAATGGCATAAATAACGGGTAATAAGTGTTGTACTTGCTTATGTGTGGTTGAGTTTCTGCTACAGAAACCACAACAAACAATTCTAAAACCGATTCCACCACAAAAACAAAAGCCCATCTAACTTTACCTACCCACTCAGAAAATCCATCCTAAGACCAATCTCCAGAATTTTGATTGAGCAAACAAACCCTGCAAAAATATTGTAACAACGATTCAATCTCTCTACGTTCTATAACAACACTAGATTCTCGGCTCTAATGGAAAATACCGCACAATCTTGCCTCAAGATCTTCGCAAACAGCCGCCATCTTTGTTCGAAAAACAAAACTAAATTCTCAACGGTTTTCGTTAAGGAAAACTGCTTTGTAATTGTGGGATAATAAATTGAGAGACGAAAAAATGTTGTTCTAACTCTGAGGGAGGCGAAAAAATCAAATTGTTACCATGGGTTCGTGAAATGGTTTCATCTGTCGGAAAAATCAGACGTTTCAAATATCGCGATAGATTTTGTCCAAAGGTTTATTGATTTAGAACACCGTGTACAGTTAGTGTTTTTTGAATCGAAGATATAATTATCTTATTAGGGTTTTAGAACAAGCACAATCAGTAGGATCATCCTCATCCTCCATCTTACTCATACTGAATGTGACCATACATCACACTGACTGTGTTTAAAATATTTGAAATTTGAAATACTCGTTTCACATAAACTTAAGTGAAGCGAGTATTTTAAATTTTAAAATCGACGTATGTAAGCGTTACGTTTACAGCGCGCGCTCATGCTAAGGCCTCTGTACAATCGATTACAAAAGATGTTTCTTCCAATTGCAAAGTTGCAAATGATGAGTTTGTCGTAATAACTGAATATTAGAAAAACATAAAACAATTCAAATTCCCAACAATTCAAGCACATAAAACACAACATTACGTTTCCTTTTATCCATACAAACAGAACTTAAAGTTGGGTCGCATACCGGGTCTAAGCTGTTCACGTACCAGACGTTTACGATTTGCCTCTTACTCGGAATATATGTGTTGTATAAATGCCACTTAGACGAAAGATTTATTGTAGTGGCTACCAAAGCTCTTTGCCTACATGAGCAAGTTTTTTTACGCTGGAAACGTGGCCAGTTTTTATATGCAATATTTTAAAAATGTGATAGGAAAGTTCGCTGTTACGGTTTTGGTCGAATTTTATGGTAATAGGTATGGATTAAGTTAAGGTGTTTCCTTGTTCGTATACGTTTTTAATTAGACTTACGAAAATAACGTAACGTTAAAATGTAATTAACGAGTATAATAGTTTCCTGTTAGGTGTATAATAATCTCAAAGAACGATAAGATTTTTTTGTAGCACAAAAAGGTACTAAAATACCAGGTCTTTTGTTTCATTGAAACCTAAAAATAGCCCTTAGTTGGAGCACGTTATTCGTCTCTCTAATTTTCCAAAGACAAATGGCCCGTTTTAATCACCTCCAATAAAATAAGATACGCCAACATAATTGACATGCCACGGTGAAAATCATCGTGACCCCTTAGAAAAACTCATAAGGTCTACCGTTGACAGTTGACAAATTCGTTAATTCTACCCCTCGACCCTCCGGAGGGTGGGGTCCGCATGGGAAAATATAGAATGTTTTTGGCCAAGAAAGTAACACTTTTGCAACACCGCGCAGATAATTATGGTTTTTGGAAATTTTAGAATTTTCGAGTAGGTCTTATGCAAGAAAACTCCCAGATAAGTTTTCAAAGCGCCATTCTTGCATAAGTCTAGGTTTTCTAGCAAGTTTTTTTTAATGTTTTAGCCCAAGATAATCACGTTTTCGGAACACTATGCAAGTTTGCAGTTTATTAGAATATTTGGAGATTTTTGCAACTTTCGAGTGGTCAATCTGTAAATGCTTTAAAAAGCGCGGATTCTTGCTAAAAATCAAGATTTTCTAAAATAATCCCAGTAGGGAACCCGAATAAAATAGTTCTTACTACGAGTATCTTATTCATCAGGGAAAACAGTAAACGTCTGACCTATTTCCATCGTGACGTCAGAGGAGTGCAATTTCTCCGTGATTAAATATTTTCTTCTAGTCCAAGATAAACTCGAACATGAGTAAGTTTGAAATCTGGGAAGACTCATCATTTCATCATAATTTTTCTGCCCTATCTCAATTTATTTGTGGTCAGCGTAGCATGACTTCTTCTATACTTCTCTATTACTCGTCATAGTAGCAGTCGCCTCATTTCTAGTCATATCAGCCTTCACACAGTCCATCCATCGTTTCTTTGGTTTTGTAGACTCTTAAACCATGCGTATTCATACACAAAACTTTCCTTACTACATTTTCCATCTAGGAAGCCTTTAGATGCTTATTAAAGAAACATTTTTGGTTCTTTTAGTTTATCTGAGAAAGTAAAAGCACAGTAAACAAAAGCCCAAGTGCTCATAAGTAAACAGAGCACTATTCTTCCACAATGTCGGTCAGTCGACATGGAATGCGGCAGATTGCCGTCCGGCCGGATTGCCGGAATCGGCCGGAATGCCACTGTCACTACGTTTATTGCGCCGTGTTAGAACGAAGGAATGCTGGATTTTTAGGGGACATCCCTAAAGATTGGCGGTTTGAGAGAGTGTTCTCATTTATGGAGGATAGGTCTTTTGTTCTGGATTGGGGATTAAGAAGTATTGTGGAGTCATTTCTCTCGAAACTATTTATAATGGTCTATTAAGGGGCTCATGTTTTGAAGTTGGCATGTTCGAGTTAAAGTTGGAGACTATCATTGTCATCACTTATGTGAACACTTTTATTTACAAGCTACGGTGTAAAAGATTTTTGGGTGACGACTCGTGGTCCCACTGGGATTGTACCACTATTACTCGTGGTCCCACTATCCCTGAAATCATGGGTTCGTGGTTCCACTGCTTAGTGGGACTACCAGTCATAGTTAAAATCGTAGGTTCGTGGCCCCACTGCATCAAGTTTATACGTAGAGTAAATACTTGAATTAAAGTGAGTTCTTCAGGTACTGGCCACTTGAGATACTGATAAACCAGGAGATCACAGTTGGTTATTTTTTTGAAAAGTTAAGATAAATATAAAAATTAGTTTAAAGAGTACAAACTCTAAGTTTTGTTCATTAAGTTCATTGTTACGAAATAAAAATAATTATTTTGCTTCACGTTTTTATGCTGGCCTTTTGTATTTTCGGCTTATTCCTGTTTTGAATGGGCTTAGGCGGAAAAACTTTAATAATAAAAGAAAATATTTTAATAATAAATTCCTGAGTCGATCCTCGATCGACCATCGATTCTTGATTCTGAGTCGCTCGACGACTCAGAAGTCCGTTTGACTTAACTGTAACCGGACTACTGAGACTACACCAAATATATTTGTGTTATAGCCCTTATGACCAAATCAGTGCGACCACGAGCGACTGCATTATGTTGACTGATGGTCCCACCAAACAGTGGGACCACGAGCCCATTAAATCGACACACTGTCCCACCAGTGGGTCAAATTAGTGGGACCACGAGTCGCGACTCAGATTTTTGAACCTCAGTATAAAATTAAAGAATTGGAGTAAGTATTAACATTAAGACATAAATATTTGGATATACTTAGTAAGCTGGTGAGCTAAACAGACATTATAATGTATATTTAAGTCTTTCAGTCACCTGCTGAGCCAAAAAAGATAAGCAAAAGCAAATACACAATTAAAAATAAGCATGATCTTTAACTTCATATTCTTAGATCTTAAAAGTAAAGCCTTCAAATCTCTATAAAAACCGACTCCAATCTTTTCGCAGTTCTGCCAAAGTACTGTGGAACAGGACCTTCAAGAATGCGAGAGTCACCGCGCTTATTGCTCGGTGACAATTGATGTTTGTAGTTTTGGGCCCCCGGTCCCACCCTGCCTTTGTTTTCGGGGGCTATTCTCAATCTGGATGCGTATCTGTTCTATAGTCGGACACTATTAAAATGTTGCGGAAAATCATTCATTATGTTCATTTTCAAGTCGGATGAAGGAAAACATCGTGAGGAAAATGTGAACATGTCCTAGAACCAAAAAATTCGAAGACATGTGACATCTACCAATCCGCACTGGGCCCGCGTGGTGGATGCCCTTTCCCTATTAGGTGTATAAAAATCAAGGTCCTGAGTCAGCACGATAAAAAGATATGCGCAAATTTAGATTGTAAGTACCAAACTTTTCCTTAATTTTCAACTTTTTTTATTTTTCGTACTATTCCCTTTACTTGTGCTGTAAGACCTTGCTTTTAACCAAAATTGACAATTCTAGGTCAATCGGAATTACCCTATTAATAGGTCTTGGGTCGAAAACCAAAGGTCGCTGACCTAGAATCACGAAATTTGGCAAAAAGCGAGGTCTTACAGCACATGCAAAGGGAAAAGTCTGAAAACCGTAAATATGTAGTTTAATAACAACAAAAAAGCGATTTTACTATTACAAACTTATTATTTGTGTTTGGAGCAATAGCCGTTTCTAGGGATCGAACAGCAAAGTTAAGTTTGTCTCGACTCGCTTTTCTCCGGTTTTTCATGCTGGCCTTTATGTAGTAAAATCTTCTCTATAAGAGGTCATTCACAAAAATATACATGTTGAATTGAGAGAATCTCCTCCTTTTTTGTCGGCGGTTAAAAACAGCAAAAAATGCTGCTTATTTATCAAACCACCAATACGTAGTACGTAGTAGCACGTTTCCACAAACAGGTCCAAATGCGAACGATAAATATATATTTAATAAGTGGCTGACATAATGTGAAGAGGGTTTCAAGTGATTTGGTGCACACTTGAATTAAGTGGACTGTGTTGACAATAAGTGATCTAATTGTTAAGTGTGTTAGCTGTCGCATTTTAGGGTTAGAAGTTGTCAAATATTTTGCGTATAAAATGTACACTTGTCTATAATGTCCTAGTGATATGGTTTGTTGGACCGAAAAAAGGCGTCAGGTCAATCAGCCTCTAATATACCCTCTGCTAGGATCCAAGCCTCCACTCTATGAGAGGGAATGGGCTATAATCCACCACGCGGACCCAGTGCGTGGTGGCAAACGTCACATGTCATCACATTTTTTTACATGCCACGGCTGATTTCCTCACGATGGTTTGCTTTGCCGTTTTGACAGCACTGGTGATGAAAAATCTGACTGTACTTATTAAATTATCGACTACTTATTAAACCATTATAAAGATACAAGGATAAATAACTGTGCTCAGACTGTTTCATATATTTTTCTTTTTCTTTGTATTATGTTTCGTAAGCTATTTAATCTCTTAAATGTAGGGTCTGCTATTGTATTTCATGTCTATAGCCACTCATTTTAATTTTTTTTTCTTATTTTAACACTTATTTTTATGAATGCTGGTTAACCTGTAATTGGCGACTGTGTAAGTCCACGACTGTAAAACCTATGTATACCTAAATGCTGTACACAAAAGCTGTTGGTGAACCTATATTAATAAATAAATATGTATATCATTTTTTCCTGAAAATTGGTTTCAAAACCACTTTTATACGTCACATCATGTTATAGTATTAAAACTAGATGGGGCCGGTGTTTCGTAACTGACCACGCTGAGCCTCAACAAAACACAGCCGAAACAAACTCAGAGGTCACTGTCTCTTAAGTCCAGACATAAGGGGACCATGCAAATTTGTGTCTGAGATGGTGTTTTGAAGAAAGAACTACACAGATTTGTGTGGACCTGTCCAATCAGTGCAAGCATTTGTCAGTGATCGTGTAGTTCAACACAAGGAGCTCAACGACACAACGAACAATACCAAAGAAAGGACGTTTGGGTAGGCCGCATAAAGTACTCAAACTGCCAGACAAAGTTTCATATTTGAACACCACATTGCAATATGACTACCAGCTATTAATACTCCATCATAAAACATCAACATTGACATATTTCCCCATAATCGAAGTTCCATAAAATCCAATAGAAGAATATGACACAAATAAATTGGTACTCAAATGCAATAGACAATAGGATAGCAAGGGTTGGGCATCGTTCAGACGGATTATCTCGTAATAAGCGAGTGCTTTTACTGGCCACGATGTAGTACGATCGTTGATTGAAACTGCTTCAATTTGTTATTGTGGATTGTTTTATAGATTGTTGTTTGTGACCAACGAATTAGGTTTTGTATAAGATTCCTATATGGATTGCCTTACCACTTGGCACATATCTGTCTAACACTTATCATAACATCTCGCCTGTTCGGCAGAGGTGTATCTAATAGTACACCCACATTTGGCCAGTTATGTTTAAGTCCCATGTAATAGGGGGCAAGCCTATTGCCATCAACCGGGCACAAATCCAGACTTCATGACTGCTACTGAGAAATTCCTGAACATCTCAATAATACTTTGCACGACCTGGGAATCGAACCCTGGACCTCATGCTCAGCCGTCGCGCTTTCGACCACTATACCAATGAGTCAAAGATATATATATGCTTATCTAAGTGGCTGCCATTTCTTGTATCTAAACAAAAAAAAAAAAACAGAATGGTTACTCATAAATCATGATCTGTCGAATGACCAATTTGGTCAAGACGCCATTGTTTAACTATTGTGTTTACTTCGTGGACAGATCGTGGATTAAAATGTTTCTTGATTTTATGGGTTCACTCAAATCTGTTCTAACACAAATCAAAGAAAATCATTTTTTTTTTACCGGATTTAGATAATCGACCTAAAATACGTATAGTCAATCTAGTGAAACAAGACACTGCATGAGAATATTCCCACCCATACGAAATCTATAACTAGGTACACCTCCATAAAACGGTAAAAATCTCCTAAACGGCATAAATCTTAAGTACAAAACATCTTTGGCAGTCGTATCGTCACCGTATCGCATGTAAAGGGTTAATCACCCAACTATTACGACTATAAATCCAATATGACAGTTATTGGGATCGTGGTGAGTGCCCAGACCAGTGGCTTTGCATAATTTCTGTGTGATATCTGACGCCATGTGCGCGGGAAGTCGTTAGAGGAGATTAAAATGTAATAACTCTAACGCGGTATGATTTTTCATGAGAATTGATTTATTTTTAGTAGTGTAGTTAGTACTTCTTACTAAGATTTAAGTCATCACTGATCTGATGGTGAAATGCTATGAAAAAATGGTCTGCTGAGCATGAAGCTCTGGGTTCGATTCCCAGGTCAGGCTAAGTGTTATTGGGTTTTTCCAAAAGGAATTTCTCAATAGCAGCCTAGCAGCCATGGAATCTGGATTTGTGTACGGTTGATGGCAATAGGCTCGCCCTATTACATGGGACTTAAAAACATAAGTGGCCAAATGTGTATTCCAAGATAGTTTCGGCGTCGAGTTATAGTAGAATCATTACAATCTTGCATTACAGCTAATCTCAGTTCATGTTTTAAGTTTCATAAAAAGTTCGATAAAAATCGCAATTCGATTCAGTGACATAGTATCAAACCTAAAATCCTTTGTTTTCTAAAAACTCACCAATCATTTTGACCTAACACGATTTGGTGTTATTTTAACAAATGCATCACATTTGTCAGTATTATTTTTGCACTCAAATTGCACCCGCTCTGCACAATGCTATTACAGACCAAATTCGAACTACCTGCCATTGAACTAGCAACCCTATCTCCAGGTCCATAGGGTTTACAATCAGTATCAGTCGTTTGTTTTCTTGGCAAGCGCCGGTTTGCTAAAACACTTGAACAACTGGCGCCATTGTCGCACCGTCAAATCAAAACACTCGGAAAGCGCGCGAAGCGGAGCACTGGCCAATCAAAATAGAGGTAATTTGATTTTATACGCGGGCTGTTTTGAAAATCGAATGGAACGTGTGTTTTAAATATTTGAATGTTTTTAACGAAGGCATGGCTTTTTTGCTTCTTGTAAATTATTTTACTGTTTTTTGTGAAGTGCCTTATTGCAAAATTACTGGTAGTATTCCACCTTGTAATAAAGTTACAAAAAATAGTTTAAAACAAAGGAAATACAATTTCAATAAGCCAGCATTTAGTCAGGTTATATTCAAATAACATTTTACAATAAACCCTAAAGAACCTCCGAATAATATTATAACAAGTTCCTTAATTACATTTAAACACAACTAATCCTATAATCTGTAAATTACCAAAATTGTACAAAAAAGTACACAAAAGCAAAAAATCGCAAAAAAAAAGCGCCACTGCCACGCGCCCGTCACGCGCCGCGCCGCGCCGCCACACCCCGCCAATGAGTGCCAATCAGTGGATTGCACCAATTAATGTTCACGCGAACTTGGCAATTGCAATTTTATAATGTTGGTATTATAAAACGACAGTGCACTTAGAGGGTAGTCGTATTTTTACGAGTTTTGTTGTTGGTTTATTTTCGCTTAGATGGTGGAATTTTCAGGAAAAAAAGGAAAGAATTAATAAGGTAATAAGTTCAGTGAATTTTGATTGGCAAAGTTTTTCGTAGATATTAAAAGTTTGCGCTATGTTCATTACCTACCTTATTTTTTGGTATTCATTGTGACCTAGAAATTGTATTCAAGTGTGGCCACAATTAAGCAAAATGTTGTTTTTTTTTTTTAAAAACACACCCCCATTTGGCTAACTTATTATACAGACATAGGGATGGGAACTCATTTCAAATTAAATTTATTGTTTAAATAATGACATCCTGTTGATGGGCGAGTTCCAGGCGTGTGCATTACACCAGTATCACTTGACCTATGTTTTACTTCAACATGTTCAAAACAACAGGTCTGGTAAAATTTGGCTATTTCATACCGAGGGAATATTTTAGTCGATGGAAGACTTCGACATCAGGCTCCGTAGAGGGTTGTTAGCAGCAAGTATTGAGTAACTAAGTTTGATTCCCACGTTGGGTATCCAGGTTGTTTAGTTGACTTTGGGAAACCAACTGAACTCTTTGTTGAACTGTCACATTTCTGAATAATCGTTTAGGTGAAGTTAAGGACCACAAAATTAAGCTTAAACGTTGGTCTCTTATGGAAGGAGTTTTTGAAAGACTAATATTAATCTGTAATTTTTTTAAATAGATCTCTGAAGCATTAGGTTCAAGGTTGATTGAGAAAATTGATAGTTTCGGGTAGCTTGATATGCATGCGTTTGAACTTCTTTTGTCCCAGAGTTTTTAAATGGTCTAATATATCCCTTGGAGCAGGTCCTTCTCGACCAAAAGGACCAACTTCTTCATTTCAACCTCACCAAAAATTTCCTTTTCTTTTTTCGGATGGGAAATCATCAAATGACTCTTCCCGCTCTGAGCGGAGCAGGAGGGAGTGTCAGACTTTTACTGACTAAAACTCATCCATGTTCCTTCATCGCCTTTTGTGTTCCGGGGGCACGGTATCTCTTTCGAACAGTCCCGCAGCCCCGACCAAAGATTTCCTTCCTACCTCGTGTCGGAACATGTGCTCTTTTTATTTAACTGTGGGCGCAACAATTACACTAATCACCATGTTTGTTAATAAGTTGTAATGGATTTACGGCAGGAAGTATGGTGCGGGTGATAACAGCTACTTTTTATACCGACCGGCGTATAACAATGAATACTTATTAACTTCTCTGGTTTAAAATAATGAGTCAACTTTTTACTGATATATGGTTTGAAAGGACCTCTTTGTGTTGTGAAATCGTAGCGGTTTTTCACAGCGCCTGGAAAAGCCGTTGAACGAGTTTTCAGAGCTGAATAGGTATGGGGTTTTTACAAATAATCACAGTGATCGCCTCGTTGGTTTAGTTGTTGCAATCGCAACTACTGAGTATAAGGCCCTGGGTTCGATTCCCGGGTCAGGCTAATTGTCATTGGGTTTTTCTATCAGGAATTTCTCAGTAGCATAGCGTGCTGGATTTGTGCCCGGTTGATGGCAATAGGCTCGCCCTCTGTTACTTGCGACTTACTGTGGGTGTACTATTAGGCACATCTCTGTCTCACTCTTTGGGGTTACAGGCGAGATGTTATGTCACAATGAATATTTTAGCAAACAAAACGGATTGAAGAATGATTCCTAAATGTTGTCTTATAGTTATTAGCTCTTTAGTTAGGGTTCGAAAACCTGCAAAAAAAATGCCTCCCCATCTGACCTTTTATGTCAAAATTATTCAAAACTCTCTTTGACCAAGGCAGCCTATCCTCAACTCAACCCTACAAATTAGAATAAAGAACTAATCATTAATATGGCCGAAATCAGCCGACGAAATCTGTCGTCCCTTCGGGAGTACTTCGGGGGCACTCGGGTCGTTTCGTGCGCTGCGGGGGAGCGGGACCTAATCGCGATAATGTGTTTATTGAATTACCGGAGCGGCGCGTGCGATGCCACGCGGCGACTCCTGCACATGCTAGATCAGTTAAGTGGTTACTCGTTATGAGTGATAGATTGAAGGTGCGGTTTGATTTCCTCGTTTTTTTTTTGAGTTTAGAGGGTAGTTATTTGAGCTTTAGTAATGGATTAGAAAATGTTTGTTGAGATTTTTTTTTTATTCAGTATTGGATGTAAAACGTGGATGAAATAAATGCCTACAACATTTGTAAAAAGTGTTTTAATACCAACTTAATACTTACATAAAAGCCAAAGCAAAGTTATTTATAAGCGACCATACCTAAATGCGGTTTGATGGCCTTGCCATTATGAATAACAACCACATTGGAAATTCCTTAACAAATCAGGGTTTCGTTAATGACATTTTTTTAAAATTCCAGAGATAAGAATGCGGAAAAATGAGTTATAACATAGGTAAGTATTATCACTAGAATTAGAATAAACGATTTTTTTAAACAACTCTATCCACGCGACTCCAAAGACCATTCCTTTTCTCCCAAACAAAACATAAGAAAATAAAACTACAACGATACTGAGTGAAAACAATGCAGGTGTCGGATTACTGGCTACGAAACGTGGGGCAAAAGAGGGCTGAGGACATTAATTTAATTATCCTCCTCTCTTGGGAGCGTCTAATATTATATGGGAGTGAGGCGACCTCCCAGCATACAAATTCAACTGTCATTTTTTCGCGTGAGAAAAAAATCTCGCAAAACTGATTTTTTTCTGTTGGCATCCCCTGTGAGATCAGGTTGCGTGTGGAAAAATATAATACAAATCTGGATTTGTGATGTTTCTTTTTAGGGATTTGATGTAGGGATGGAAGTTGGAATGTTGGAGTTTGTTTATAATTCAATTCATGTCCCTGAGCTCAACGTTTAAGACAAATCTGATGGTCAAACAGCAATTACTTAACAAAATCATGTTTGAAATTAAATATTAGGGTAAGTCATTAACGGCGCATATGATAAGCCTGCATAAGCAAAACTTTGAAGAATGCAAATGACGTCAACCAAGTTTGATGCGCAAAATAATTAATCCTATTTTTAATAACGCCTGTCAATGCAAATCAACTTAACAAAGACGCTCAAAAGGGAGAAATTAATAATACCCCCGCATCAACCACTCAAGTCCTCACACAATTCCATTTAATAAAACGTTTTAAGGTATTAAAAGAAAACGCCACTAAAATCGAAGCGTTCTAAGATCCAGATCCTTAATTAAACTCAAAGCACGTACCACTCCTTGATTCAGTCCCCCCGGGCAGCGACACCTACCCCCTCTCCAAGAACACCCCCTTTCCTTATGGACCGCTTAGATTTCCACCCCCAGGTTGTGTGGATGGAATACTTGAAGTCCTGAATCTTGTACGAAGAATTGGTTTCGAAAGATTGGACAGTTAGTTTTATATCTGGGTAGTTTTTGTTTTGTTGGGTGAAATATTTTTAGTACCGGTAAAAATGACGATAAAAAACCGGATGTATATGAATGATATCATGGATTTAAAATCTGAGAAATTCAATATTATGTATACTTTGTCGATATAACTAGAGTTATCAATCAAATTATCGCAAATACTGTAATGAATGAATGGACAGGTAGTATTATTTGTCTCGGTTTATTAATAGAATTATATCACCATCAGCAGAATTCAGCTGTTCCTTTAGTACTTTCCACTGGTTTAGTCTGAATTTCTGGTTGCTTATTCGTAATCATGTCAAATGAAACATTCCTGCAGTAAGTATCTAGAGCTCCAGCTGCGTTATGCGCTAAATAATGTTAAATTAAACAAACACTGAATGAAATAGAATTAATATTATCAATTTCATCTCTGTCTCCAACGGAGTCTATATTAAAATCGTCTCAAATAAAAACAATTAGAACAATTATAAAGTCTTTACTAGAAAGAAAAAATCAAGGGCGTTTTTCTCATTTGCATTTTTCTACAATTTCAACTTGAAATTGCTCCTTACGAATCCAATTACAAGAAAGCAAGCCGCTTTGGACTCTGAAGATGTCTCTTTGCTATTTTTGAGTGTAAAAAGGCTTTAAAAAGTAATCAAAGGGGCTGTGAACAGAAAGTTGAGAACATTTGGCTCGGCAGAGACAATAATGAAGAGTTTTATGGTTTCTCATTTTGTTCTTTGAAATCTTTTTTTGAGAATCTTTCTCGTTTTATAACTGCTTTCTCTTTAATGTGAAACTTGTATCTTTGGAATTATTTTTAATTTGTATGTTAATTTTGAATAAAACTTTATCGATTATGCGGATGATACTCGTTAGATAGGCTTTATATTAATTATTCTTGATAAACATACTCAAATCAAGAGTTAGGAACTCTATTTGAAACGCTTCCTGAAACGCTTCCTACTTTTATCTAACCGTTAACAAAATATGCCACCCCATTCCATCCCAGCTTTACGTTTTAATTGCATTTTAAATGCTATCTCAAACCAAACTAATTTTCCAAATGCTTTTTAAATTCTTCACTGCAAACCGAGGCTGGGGAAGTAATGTTGGATAAAAAGAAAATAAAAGCAAAAAACAAAAGAGGCCGGAATACAGCTACTGGAACTGTGTAATTATTTCGAGAGCTAATGTGCCACTTGTTTATTCGCCGACTAATTAAGAGAAGGAAGAGTTTTATAAAAAAATACTTTAACTGAGCCTTTGAGTGAATCAAACATTCATGAGATGGAGTGAGAGATGTCTACGTAATCGTGTTACACGTTGCCTCTTTTTTAATTTTTATTTTCTTAATCTCTGTTAATGGGTGGCCAATTTTCCGATGAGAAAAGTTTTGATAACTGATTTTTTAAAGCGGAGTGCTACAGGGAGTTGTAATTGGCCGGCTATTGTTTTACAATACCATTCTTGTACTTTTTATACAAACTACCTATAGTGCAAACTACTTACATAAGGAACACAATTCCTGAATTTATACAAGGAATCCGGAATACAACTACAACAGTTAAACTCAATGAATAATTTAACTTCCCAATTAATAGCCCCAACTAACTCGAAACTAGTAACTCCAAAATTGGAGCCAACTGCAGGTAGAGCCAAAACTTCTGTGCCCAATTACACTCAAATTCAGTTCTTGAGGTGACAAATCGCGAAGCCGTCCTCGACGTTGACTAATCACCCGTTTAATTTAGCTGGCGTAATTATAAATAAAATTTCAACGATAAATTGTGCTAGGGTACATTAATCAAGAAGTTGGGACACTGATTAAAATACCGTTCGTCCAACTATTTGCTAAGTTGATATCGTTAATAATTTACTCGTTGAGGGTAGGTTTTAGGGTGAGATCAGGTGTGATGCGTGGTTTAATTTATTTGGTGTCGAGACCAGGAGCGTTTAGGTGGATAGAAGAGGGATTGTATTGATGTAAGCGGCAGTACGTGGTAAAACTTTGGTGGTGCTATTTCATATGATAGTTTCAGGGCACTTGTAGATGCTCTGAAAGATTATGTTGTACCACTTTAGAAAATATATAATGACCTTATGAAGGTTTCTGCTGTTTTTGCACTATAAATAAGTACAAACGATACAGGGGTTTTTGACGATACTTTCATATTTCTCAAATAATTCAAGAAAATGCAATTCCATTTAAAGTTTTTTGCGTCAACATTGAAGGTAAAAAAACTGAATCAATTTAAAATTTCCTCCAGGAAAATTCATATGAAAATTTATTCATCACTATCTGCAGACCACCCTATAGCAGAAACATGTGCCCAATAACTAACCCAACCCTTCTGTTACATCCTTTTCGCACGTATTGTAAAATGTATAGCTATTTCACTCGCACCCACTGTCAAAGCAATGAAAACGGCGAATCTATGCGTCTGAATCACGGAATATCGCACCCCCACCCTTATCTTAAATGAACTGGGGAGAAGTTTAGGTACTAGTGAAGGAAGGAACGTCTTTTTAACTGTAAGGGATGTTTTTCTCCATGGAGTAGTAGGTGTGTATGTAGGAGTATTAGTATGTGTAGTTTATGTGGGGTATACAGATAACAATGTAGATGGTGCTAGTACAACAGAGTTCAGTGTAATCATTAGTTTAATTTAGTTTCCTTTGCTAATCGAGAACCAAATGATGAAAATAAAACTACAGACTTAACTTAGATAAGTTAGAAATATACACAACTTATTAATGGAAACAGTAGAATAATAAGTATAATACGAGTAGTTTTTATGGAGTTACCAGAGAAAGATGTAAGTAGAGATGATGCTAGTGCAACAGCGGGGAGTGTAAAAAATTAGTGTAGTAAATAAGTAATTTAGATTATTTTGCTAATAACAAGCCAAATAATAAAAAAACGGACTTGACATAAGTAAGCGAGAAATATACACAGCGTAATCATGAATACAGAAGAGCAATAAGCACAGTACTAGGTGTAAGATTAAATAGTATGAATTACCCAGTGCTGAGTGAACCCTGCTGTTATACAAATTGCTTTATAATAGATTAGCTGTAGTGATAGACAATGAGGGTAAACTGATCATCATTTGTGATAGCTGATCAAGTACTTTGCTTATTGATGTTATTTATTGTTTGACACCTTACTAATATAAGTACAAATGCGTCTACCATCGTTGACCGCATCACCGCTCATAATCAGGCGAGAGAGTCGTCAAACGCTAGCCTATAAATCCTATAATAACTCAGTTTGTCCGTCACCTAACCATGCTTTAATGTCTGAGCGGATTTCGAACAAATTAGCTAGTTATTTAAAAAAAGGTGTTAAATATCGAATTTTATATTTCAGCCCCGTATCAACCGTCTAAAAATACTTTTGCAAAAGTTAGCAGTCATCTGAAATTTCAAACGTCTTAAGTACCAACTTAAACCGAAAATTACAAGACAATAATTCACCACAGCACTTCCCGAGTCCATTTACTTATCCGACATAATTCAGAGAGTTATGCTGTCAAAACATCTTAACCAACCCTCCACATAATTAATGTAAGATGAGTTTCTGTTGTTTTATAATAATCGCGTAATGTCGCGGTTACATTACGGAGCGATTGGGTTACAGATACATAGGGACGAGAAGGATGGGGTGCGGATCGAAGATGTGTTCATTTTAAATGTGAATAATGCTGAAGTTTTAGAAGATGATGACATTAAAGAGAACTTTAAAGAGGTTTGATTTTTTATAAACGGTGAAGACGATGTAACATGATTTTCTTATAGTTTGTTATTCGAGCAGTTTATAGAAGAGAAACTAAACCGGATGAGCCTTTAAAGTGAATATTTTTAGGGGGTTTGTTTTGAACGAGCAACTAAATGAGTTTTTTCGTAAGTGCATTTTGTCTTACAAATCATATTCAGAGGCCTAAACCAACATAATCGCAGTATACTGAATTTTCAAAACTAAAACCTCACATTATCGATCTGCTCGCTGAACTTCACACCCCTACTCCTGAACCCCTTCATGAATGCAAGATGTTGCGGTCTACAACTATACGTCGGCGTCTCGCTAACACTTAAGTCCGCGGATAAGATTCGCTGAGACTGTGTGGTACCTAAGTGCCATTGCGATTTCATTTGACCGTTCTCACTTTCACAACTGACTTGATTGTGTGTTAACAATAGTGTTCCGGACCCGTATTAAATATTAAAGCTGTGGTGGGGAAAGGTTGTGTCTAAAGCTTTTTGGTCCTTTGTCTCCAAAGCGAAATTGAGACTAAGTTAAGTGCTTGAAGTTTTACTTTCTCTGCTCATCATTTTTATATTAGTTTTTCTTTTATTAATTCAACTTAATCTATTTTTGAAACAAATATCAGTTTGAAAGAAATTTTAGTACAATCAATCGATCGATCGTGAAAGAGGCAAACTTTGCGTCAAAATAAAGTGGAAATACGTCGTCATTTAAGTAGATTTACACTGATTTAATATGTTTTTTACACTGGTAACACTCACTGGTGTTAAAAAATTGACCTTTTCTGCATTAATATTATTCACAAAACAGAAAAATAAAGTCAAACACTCACCAGTATGTATGTAAGTATGCTTCTTCATATCCGACTTCTGGTGGAATCGTTTCCCGCAGTACTGGCATGGATAGGGTCTTGTGTCTGAATGGATCAGAAGATGGGTGGATAGAGTGCTGGATCGCTTGAAGGTCTTCCCGCACTGCTTGCACTCGAAGACTTTCTCCACGCTGTGGACAGCCCTGGTGGAGAGGGAGAGAATGTTATATTTTGAACACGTAATTGAAGGATCTATACTGAAAGGGATATCGGAGAATATCTAGATTGGATGAGTAAGATAGATATGGCGATTTTTGGGCTACTCCAAATATTGCCAAAACCATCGAAATTGCCACTGAAACTTCATTTTGACAGATTTGGACTTAAATGGTTCAAAAATGAAAAAAAAAATCAAAAATACAGAAGAATAAGAATTTACCGACATTCATATAGTGAAAGCATAGAACCAATCCCATCTTTTCGACATACATTTTTGAAACTCACCTGTGCTGACTCAAACTGATTTCGTGTCCAAAAGTCTTGCTGCAGAGCTCACAAGCAAACGGCCGCTTCCCATTATGAGATCGCCTAGCATGAACCTCCAAGCCATGAGGGGTACTGAACATCTTCTCGCATTTTACGCAAGAGTACACATCCCCTAAAGGCAAAGGCCTGGATAAAGGACCAGGGGCTCCGAGGACCGCTGCACGGAGTCGCAGAAATTCTGGACCAGCTGCTTGCACAGCATGGAGGTATAAGTTGCTGTAGCCTCCCCAGCCAGGAAGACCAAGGCCTCCAGCATCTCTCAGGAACTCCGCGAAAGGTAGCGGAGGATATAGGAATGGTCTTTGGGGCTGCACTCTTGGAGCGTCAGGTCGTAGTAACGCACTGACTGAGAAAGTTTCTGATCTCTTCGGTGGGGGAGAAGTGTCGGGGGGTCTTCTTGGAGAAGAGGGAGGGGAGTCAACTTCGAGTTCAGGGGAACTGGAGCGAACTGATCGAGGGGATTGGGGCGATGGCGCCCAGCAGGGACTTCCGCAGCGCGAAGCTGGTGATATGCCTTGAGGTCGGGTATCATTATGGTGGTGTTCTTCTTCTTCATCTTCTGTTCTATCCGTTCTCTCACTGACTAAGCGGTTGATCCCGAATTTGATTTCCTCTGCAAACAAAGATATATTTTCAGTTATTTTGTCGTCGTTGGTTTTCCTTTTAAAGAATGTTTGTATTATTAAAATTAAGCCATTGTAATCATTCAGCTTTTGTCCCGAACAAAAGCGGTCATCATCGAAACTGCTGCAAATAATGCATCTAACCCTACAATTGTTTGGGTCATAAAGACCCCAATGCGCAGGTGCCACACTTGTCGCTCCGAACGAAATGGGCCGTATCATGTCGCTGGAGCAAATTGACTTTCATCTGTTCAACCCTCGAAGCCCAACCCCCGTAATTAACACGTCGGGTCGTTTCGACCCCCAATCTTTTTTTACAATTCACTAATCCGCGGGCGCGACTAAACGTAACTATTGCTGTTCAGTTTTGTTAAGCTTTGTTGGTATTGTTCAATGTTTGATTAAGGATTGCAGTGTGAATAGAAATTATGTTATTTGATGGTGTTTAAGCTGGTGTTGGCAATAGGTGGGTTTACTTTTTTTGTTCGTGTATTGGCTTAATGGCGAAAAATATTTTCTAAATATTTAGTTCTAGATTGGGGCAATTATTTTATTTCTAACCTATGCTGGGACATGCTATGGGTACAAAAACTACAAATAATGAAACAGACTATACGGTTTTCAGCATCGACTTTGAATTTATCATCCTCTATTTTGGAAGTTTTTTTTTTCCTAGATTACTGTGTCTCACTCCTGGGCCTCCCTCCATTCCTTCCAGTTCTGATAAAACCGTCTAGTCCGTCCCGCTATCTTCTTCGTGGCTTGCCGCGACCGCCTCACTGTGTCAGGGCACCAGTTTTCTACTATTTGGGCCCACAGTTTGTGCGGCATGATACATTTTAATAATAGTACTTAACTCCAACGGATCACACACATGCCAATCAAAACTAAACACATGACGAAGTAGCTACACGTGTCTCTATTCAAAAGAATCTCAAACAAGATTACACACAATGTCCCACAGTATAAACTTCATAGATCATCAAGTAACCATCAACACCTCGTGCTGTCCAAAAACAAACATCCATCTCGAGTCGAGACAAGCTCCACTAATGAAGAGCGACCCCCATCTGAAACGCAGCAGCTGTCGGCATTTGGAGCGGAACCAATCGGAGGACTTCGGGAGAGTTCGGCGGTGACTTCGTCATCGGTCGTCCCCTACGAATATTTCACGCTCGGGCCTCTTTTAACAATGCCCAGCGTTTAAGGGTTGCTGCTACACTTGTTTGTTTGTTCCCTACCGACACGGCTTTATCACCCTATAGTATTTATTACATATTAATGGTTATTTAGATTCATTGTTACGCCCCGACAGTATGCTCGAATTTATGGCAGCGCCAAATATTGAATGGGACCCTCAATGAATGTAAAGAAAGGCGTTCTATTGTTGTATCGTAATTACGTGATATAATTTTGGGCTTTGATTTATAATTTTGGAAATGTGTGTTTGTAATAGGCATCAGTCATGGCCATTCGCATTTATTTTTGACTTGTGAAGTAAAGTCAACATTAAAATATCATACACTGTGTGCTTAGGAAAAATTTTAACCCTAAAATGCACCAGCACCAAAAACGTACCGAAATCGAAGTTAACAAAAGTCGGTTAAAAAAAAAAAACTCAAACATCGAATACCGTAAAAACGACGTACCTAAACAAGTCCAACAAAGTCTCTTATTAACCTTATTTTGGCGTCAACCTGCCAGACGTAAGACAAACACAGAGAAACACTATCAACTGCAATCGAATTAAGGCATTTTTAGCCGCAAATTGGATTACAAGCTGTCTGTCTGCATTTTTTTCTATCCAAACAGAGCATTAGCGTCATTAATGTCGGACTATTTGCAGGCTTAATGCAATTTTAATTATAAAAGGCGAGGCTCGCGCAAATTGCAAGCGATGCATTCAGATTGTTATTTTTCTGAGAGCTTTTAACAAATTAAAAATATGTATTGCGTATGTGGGTGGACGATTTATTGTTAGTGTTATAGTTTTTTTTTTGTAAAACGTTAAGGCGTGATCGCGGAAATGTCGCTTAGCTTATGAAAAATGATAGTGGATATAAAAATGTACTTATGTAATTATAATGAATGCAGCGTGTATTGTATGAGGCTAGGATATTATTTAACCATTTTAGCTTGTGTTCAGGTTGTTTTTTTTGTAAAAACTCGCTACTTTGAGAAATTCTAAATATATATAAACAACAAGTCAATCCAATTAAGTCACGTGAGAATGACATTTTTGTTGATTTCTTTCAATGAGTCACTGGTCATATCAATGAACGAACCAATAATTTCAAAAATTTCATAATATGAAAATAATCTTCATGTCTAATGCCGATTATAATGTTTATTATTACAGTATCTACACGATAAAAATAATTAAATATCCTCCGAAATGCCGGAAAAACCTTCGTATCGCATCGATGAATTGCAGCGATTCGATTGCATGTTTTCGTAATTTAAATAAATTGACCGTCTCTTTTTTGGAGGCGTGTATTATTATTATTTCTTGTAATGAAATTATAAATATGTCAAACTGGATTTTATTACATTAGTAACAAGACCGTTTTTTTTTATTAGCCCAGTCCACTTCAAAATAAATATATTTTCACCAGAAAACATGGTTGAAAAGCAATTAAGATTCCTCTTTTATAAAACACGAGTAAATTAAATACCAATTCATACCGATAGAAAAGGTAGGCTTATGAAATAAAATGCAAAGTCACGTTCAAGTCGTTAATCAAGATTTGTACCAATGAAACTAAATCATACGGGGACCGTGTCGGATATTACAAATTTTAATATACTGCTCGGGACTTTTTGACCCCAGTGCGTATTGCAAGTGTTAAATTGATATGACATTTTTATGCATAACAGTTGTCTTTCTTGGTCTATATTATGAGATTTGTGTGTCCCAACTCATCTGCCCGGCCTTTTCTCAACTATCTTGGTGTCTGGTCAGCTTCCAGTCTAAACGGATGCAGCTGAATACCAGTATTTTATGTGGAGCGACTCCACAACCTAGTTAGTACTGGGTAATACGATACCCCTTGGTAAGACTAGTTTTCAGGCTTTCTGCCTACTGACTACCTGTAACGACTGTTAAGGATCTACAAATGACAGCCGGGACCAACGGCTTAACGTGCTTTCCGAGGCACGGAGCGTTTGCGGTGATCCAAGGCGCTGCTGTTATTCAGCCACAAGCTCTTCGTCCACCCGTGATCTTCTGAATTCAATTAAGAAGATTATCATGAATCCTGGATTATATTTTATTTTATATTACAGTTTTAGGAAAACTTATAGCTAAAAATTTACACATGATAAAGAGTAACAAAAATAAGGCCAATTAAAAGTTTTCATAGATAGAAAAGAGCTTATAAACAAAAACAAAAATATTTAAGAAGGCAGACAGTGTTTGAAAAGACAGTATCATAAGTAAAAATGTGTTTCAAACAGCGCAAATTGCATTGAATTAGTTTACGTTATCAAAAAAGAAATTACAAAGAGTCCTTTTTAATTTTGAGATGCTAGTACTGAAAATATCGATGACGACGTCCTGGCCAACCGCGTCATACGTATGGCTCGCTCTTATTAAGTATGAGTTTCGTCTATATTTCGTTCCTACCACAGGAGTGTGTAATAGACGGGTATTGCGCCGAAAAGTGGAAGGAATCCGCAGTCCAATTTTGCTCAGCAGTTCGGGAAGCTCGGTTAAACCGTTAGCGATTCTAAATAAAAACGCCAGCAGGGCTGGCAGTCTCGACAGAGTTAACGACATTATCGTTAACTTTCGATCGCTAAAATAACAATGAAAAACACAGTTGCAATAACGATGCTTGCGAGAAAAGCAAGTCTTTACATTCAAGATGCTTTTCTCGCAAGCAACATTAGTTCAACTAAATTTATTCGTTAGTTATCGGCGATCGAAAGTTAGCGATTTTGTCGTTATCTCTGTCGAGACTGCCGGCCCAGGCCTAGCCAAGTTACAAACGATTCGTATCGATTCTCTTTCTACAATCGTAAACGTTAAGTCACGTGGTCAAAACAAGCGAATATAAACTTTCGTAGACAAGTTTACATCGATCAAGATGATAGAATGAAATGTATTCGTTTCTACAATCGTGATCCCTACATCCCATATAAATCGTAGCCAACTTACAGTTTTGACTAAAGTTTAAAGTTTCCATTCGTTTGTTTTGACCACGTGACTTATCGTTGATAGATGTCATTCCCATACATTTGGTTAGTTTTCTATTAGCGTTAACGATTGTAGATTGTCAACTTGGCTAAGCCTACAGGTCGGCAATTCTTCTACGTTCAGAAAGAGGAAGTAGATAGAATCTTTTACAGCGTAGGATATAAGTGGGAGAGTAAGTTTTAGACCGGAATTGAATATACCTCAAAAATTTTCTTAGTATGCCTTCCAATCGATTAATGTATAAGTTGTAATATGGATTCCAAACTTGAGAGGCATATTCGCGATGACTGCGAACAAAAGTACAATAGAGAATTTTAATATTAATTAGAGAATTACGATTTTAATAGAGAATTTTAATAATAATAAGGACTTATTAGATGAATGTTCTTGTAAGTCATTAGACATGAATTGAAAAATAACGCACGTAAAGGTATTACTACTTAATATGATAACCAGTATCACAATTAGTCAAAAAACAGATTAATGTCTTGTATAATTTTATCTTTAAAACATGGCTGATTACGGCGCGGCGCTGTGATCAATGTAAAGATAATATTATTTACAACTATACTGATAGTCAAAGATTTCATTTTATCAATAAGTTAAATAGTTATGCACTTTGGACTTTCTTGTGATTTATCATCCATATTGTTGACTGATTTTGTTTGAAAAAAAAAAAATGCTAAAATCTACGAATGAAAATTAAAAGTAAACGGATTTAGTAAAACACGCAGTACTCAGTTTTAGTCCAACCGGATGCAGTTGACTGCATCCGGTTGGACTGAAACCCGTGGTTGGGTAAAGCCTAAGTAATGCTGATAATAATATGAACCTACTTGAGACCAAATTTATAATAATTTGAATTTATAAAATTATTAGTAAAACGGGCCAAGTATTTTATTAGTAAAAGGGACCAAAAAAATAATTTATGTTGGAAAAATTATGCGACTATACATGCAGTGTGCATTGAGTATCAGTACCCAATAAATTTTGAAGAGGCCTATGTCCAGCAGTGGACTGTTGAAGGCTGATGATGATGATTAAAAAAAAAAAAAAACTTTTTATTTCAAAAAAACATAACATAAATTTTAGTTAAACCCGCATCGCTTAATCTTGACCTGTAGGCTAATTCACGTAACTAAAGAAGTGCTGTTGCAGTGCAGTTGCAGTTAAGTTTCGATCAAAACAACGCTTTTCGTATTCTCTACCGCTGTCAGACACGCTCGCGTCAAGTTCGCGTCACACGAGCGCAATAACGGCATTCTACTGTTGCGCGTCTTAGGTGCGTGCATAAGTAAAAAATGCACTAAAATCTGTACTGGGGTATTATTTTAATATTTTAATAACGTCATATTCGTTGAAATGTAATCGATTGTATTCGATTATTTAGTGAGTAATATTTTTTCTCTCATATGGCCACACCATAAGTAAGTTTGGTTGTCGTACAGTTGACGTGCAGTTCACGCGCAGTTCAAAGATTACAAGAATACCGTTTATCACTCAAACTTAAACTTAACTGCAACTGCACTACAACTTCATCGGCGCGTCATAAAATTACGTGAATCATCAGATCAGAGGGCTATGATCTGATGACCTAATATTTAATTAAATTTATTAGGTCATATATAGCAGTGTCAAAACTCTAACATCAAGCATAATTTATATTGAACTTTTCAAAGTTGATAATTTGATGTTGTGATAGTTATTTCCTTATCAGTGAGCACTCAATCAAAGATTGTATAACTTTAATTTTCAAAATTTCCCAAATCCTCCGTTGTACGTGACCGTACATGATTGTATTAGGTGAATCTGCCACAAGTAGGTAAATATGCATAAATCAAATGTTATCATTCGCTTGTAATACCTTTTATCAAACGTAATAATATGATTTTAATACCCTTTATCGGTTTAGATTAGCAAAATCGACGATTGTAAATATCCTACCAACTGTCTTGAAGATTTCTTGTGTTTTACTCACTCACACTGCTATATTTTTATGTTACAATAGTAATAATAAAAAACATATGTTCTGATTGGTTTATCTACATGAATAATATTATCTTTGTTTAATTTATTTATGTAGAGGCATCCGGCTTAGAGCATCAAAGTTATAAAATTAAAAATCATAAAAGGATTGAGAATCAACCCTTTGGTAGAATGAATAAGAGCGTAGGTATGCAGGAAAATATATAAAAAAACCGGTACATTGCACTGTATACAGATTGAAGTTCTTAATTTAGCATTGATAGATATTTATTTATTTGTTTAAACACATACAGCTATTATTATCATAAGAACAATATGTTCAACCCTAACCCCAAAGTAGGCTAGGTTGTTAGACGCAATTAACTGGCTGTATACCGTATTACAGTAAAATACAGATGTTTATAAGATATCTTGGACAAGGTAATAAAAAAAAAAAGAATTACTACAGCATCACATTTACCATTACCTTCCAGCAGCTGAATTTGTGTCTCCAAAGACCATTTTAATTAATAATAATTAGCTCCGTCTTCAAGAACCCACCACCAAGCAGATCCACCGGTGGGTCTCCGAATACTGATGTGTCTCCCAAGACCTACTGACTGGTAGGACCTATGTGACTATTTAGTTTTGTATCCCCTGGAACTTAAATGTACGAAAGAAAACAATTACAAATAATCTTTTATGGGCGGCATGGGCACCGGGCCGTAGGCCGACGAAGGAGGCCGGCGGAGGCCCGGCACTTCGGGGACAGAAGTCAAAGAGTGTTATTTAATATGCGAGCGAAGCCAGCGCGGGTTTACGAACCATTACGGAACGGAGACGGTAAATGCGTTTGAGGTGAGAGGATGTTTTTTTGTTTGTTTATTTGTGCAAATACATATTGCCATTTTTTTCCAAAACTACTAGTCCGAGTGGGTCTTCGAAGACGAGGTCTTGGGAAACCCATCAGTATTCGGAGACCCACCGATTATATACACTGTTCGTCTTCAAGGACCCCCTTGAAGAATATCATAATATATAATATATATATAATAGAAAATCACATAAACATATATATATAATAGAAAATCACATTCGACACAGAACCCAGACTGATTGGCGAACACAGCATGATTCACTGTCCAAAGACAAGCCTAATCTTTTTTTTTTCCACTTACGAAATGACGTAACTCTAACGTTAGCAATACGAGAACGTCTAAGAAGAAACGGCGTAATTTCAGGATAATCCAGTTAAAAGTCAATTTACCTGATTTGAAAATGAGCGAAGAATTTTCAGGAATTGTAACGAAAGAGCTTGATGATTTGATTTAGTAGGATGAATAAGGCTGGCTTTGAGTGTTTACGTTCATTCTTTTTAAAAGATTAGGCTAAGTTTGTTTTCAATTTAGCTAGGAGGGGCTCGTGGCTAAATAATAACAGCCACTCTGTTCGATCTTCAGGTTAAGCGGTGCTTGCCTGGGTTGGTCTGTGGATTGGTGACCACCCATTATATACCGAGTTTCCTCCGTGCCTCGACCAGCGGGCCTACCATGACGTCTTAAAGCAGGATCGTTTTAATTGCGTGCGAGTGAGGGAAAGAGATGGCGCTAGACGTCCTCTATAGCTCCGTTTCTTTCCCTCACTCGCACGCAATTAAAACGATCCTGCTTTAAGACGTCATGGTAGGCCCGCAGGGCCTGCAGTCTCGACAAAGATAACGACTTTTATTGCCAATAACTAACGAAAGCAAGTCTTTACATCCAATATGCGTTTCTCGCAAGCATCGTTATTGCAATATTGCGTATTTATTCGTTAGTAATTAGCAATCAAAAGTTAGCGATTTTGTCCTTATCTCTGTCGAGACGTCCAGCACGTTAAGCCGTTGGGTTCAGCTGTCATTTGTCCATCTTTGACAGTCATTATAAGTAGTCAGTGACCCAAAAGTTTGACACCAGTCCTACCAAGGCGTATCGTGTTACTAACTGGGTTGTGGAGGTCAGATAGGCAGTCGCTCCGTGTAAAATATTGGTACTCAGCTGCATCCCGATAGACTGGAAGCCGACCCCAACATATTAGTTGAGCTAAGTTTGTTTCGATACTTAAAGTGTCACTTACGGGATATCTTCTTCGGGAGCTCAAAAATAAACAATAGATATCCCGTGAGTAATATATAAAGTAATGTATAAATTCATAAACTTTTATTTAATAACATGTTATACTAATAGTATAATGTATATGTATAGTATTCTTGATATTTGTCTTTTTTTTTGTGATCCTCTGTAACCATCAAACAAATCGTGTTTTGATCATTTGATTTTTATCTGCAGTTATGTTATAACGTCGGGTTACTGATTAAATCATCCAGATGTGGAAAAACCTCCTCAAATGCAGTAAAATTTACACGCAAATACATTTACTTTCAAATAGGTAATCGGGGAATTTCTCCACTAACTTTTATCGTCTGCATAAACGTGACGTACTCGTGATATCCGTGATATATGATACCCGTGATATCTTCCCTTCCCTCTAGGTATAACCACCATAATCCCTACAACGATATGGCACGTCTCAGATCGTACCGAAAGACCAGATTTATCATATTTATCATTGACTATAACGTGACATTGTTAATACCTTCGATAAGTGACGTAGCGTGTTTAAATCTGTCTCTCACTGACGTTTGCTCCCAAACTGACAAGCCATTGAAGCCATCAAGTCGTCAAGCCGGCTTTCATTCATCAAGCCATGACGGCAAAACTCTGATATGTTTAACTACGTGATTTACACGGACAATCAATTACCAAGCTTCAAATTACTGACGTTGACAGAATAAGCAGCACTTTGAAGGTTGAAAGATATTTCTTTGTAAAAACATAGCCGTAAAGATAAAATGAGTTGATAACGAAATCAATAGGTAATGTTTTGTATATGGCGTTGGCCGATTTTACAGTGGCATATGTCAAATTAGACTGGTTTTGGGGGAGTGTAGAATTTTCATCAAATTCCTGGCTTATACTCGTATTAAAGTAAAACGTTCTACTTTTACTCTTTACTGTTCTGCTAATAGAACAAAATACCAATAATTAAATATCTGTAAAAATATATCCTCTTCCAATGCTTAAAAAGAAAAATCATTGGTGTCGATTCTGTTGTGCACAAACTAAACGTAATTTACGCTATTGCTATCTTTTACTAAAAGGCAGTGCGAGAAAAGGACGGCTATAGCTATGAACTAAGTTAGAGATGTCAAACTAGTTTATGCCTTGCGCTTCACCGTTTTTTTAGTCGACATATTTTTACGTGCATCCTTCATTTGTATGGAAATATTAGTTCCAATTCAATTTGACAGCTTTAAATTACGTCCGTCTCTTTCTAGTTTTATTAGAGAGAAAAAGATAGCAATAGCCTAAATTAAGTTTAGTTTGTCCACAACAGAATAGACACCATTATCATCATTTCAGTCCGGAATCAATTACTGATTTGGTTCTTCTGCCATTCTTCTCTGTTCCGTGCGTCCCTCATCCATCTGTTTCCAACGCGCTTTTGGACAGTCCTGTAGGCTTAGCCAAGTTGACAATCTACAATCGTTAACGCTAGTAGAAAACTAACCAAATGTATGGGAATGACATCTATCAACGATAAGTCACGAGGTCAAAACAAACGAATGGAAACTTTAAAGTTTAGTCAAAACTGTAAGTTGGCTACGATTTATATGGGATGTAGGGATCACGATTGTAGAAACGAATACATATCATTCTATCATCTTGATCGATGTAAACTTGTCTACGAAAGTTTATATTAGTTTGTTTTGACCATGTGACTTAACGTTTACGATTGTAGAAAGAGAATCGATACGAATCGTTTGTAACTTGGCTAGGCTTGCTGGTATCTTAGGCCAGAGCGAGTCTCGACATAGATAGTGATAAAATTGCTAACTTTCGATCGCTGAATACTAACCAATAAATTGGGTTGCAATAACGATGCTTGAGAATCGCATCTTGGGTGTAGGGACTTGCATTTCCCGTAAGCATCATTATTGCAACCGAATTTATTCATTAGTAATTAGCATTCAAAAGTTAGCGATTTTGTCGTTATCTCTGTCGATACTGCTGGCCCTGGGGCTAAGAAACCAGGCTGTCCTTGGCTACCATTCGGTCAAAAAATTACTCCATCAGCCATCTTCGCAAAAATGAAAGTACCTTAGCCTAAATTATTCTTTTAACAATTAACAGACATTCAATATGATTTACTTATTGAAAAATCTCTCAAATTGTAAAAAATCGAGTTATGCCACTTCACCTTAGGTCGGTTTAGTGGAAATAACTCGCTGTAATCAATCGTAGACCTTCGCGTAATAACTTTGATTACTAATCCACACCGAAATGGATTACAACAACAAATCCTTTGTGATTACACCCGAGGTTTATCGATAACTAGAATGATTTTTTAATATAGCCTTCTTTTGTTGTGTACGCTATTGGTTGGTTCTAGTTTTATTCGGTTTTATTGTAGGATATCGATAGAAGTCTAAATTTATTTGTAACTGCTACTTATTTTTTTCTATAATGAGTAGTTAGAAATCGAGAAACAAATCTAAGAAAAAATATTTTAGATTTCAACATATTATTATGTTTTAATATGTCTGTTTTTTCCTAATACCAAATGAGATTTACATAAATGTTTATGTACATAATACGTACCTATATACATTTAAGGAAGGAGTTAATGTCGCTGTATGATTAAATGCCTACAGGGGGTCTAAAATGGCCGCTTTGAATCATATTAAGATAAGAACATGAAACACGTTAAAATTCTTAAAATGGTCACAGACGCATTTGAGCCCATTTGACGAATTGTAACGTAATTCATATTATGATTCTTCTAAAGCGGGCATTTTAGGCCCCCAGATATTGAAAGTAACTAAAAGGACTAAAAGGACTAAAAGTGTCTAAAGTCGCAGTTTTGGTTCTTATATCAGCAAATAATAACTCTCACAATGCTTATAATATTTACAAAAGAGAATGTAATTCCTAATTGAAATCATAACCGTACATTTTTCCATTATTTCTAAGTTCTTTATTCATTAACCTCTCTACCTCAGCTGAGGTTATCAACTCGAGGGTGACCCTGTGCTATCTCGGCGGCGCCTTTGTGTGCGTGCCCCGATTTCTCTTCTTAATGTTTCTAGGAATTATTTGCTGAAACAATAGCACGCTTCATGTTTGTGACGCATACCAACTTAAAAGTGCAGTTTACAAAAGCACTTTCAAATACCAGCTCTGCATTCAAGGGATAAGGTTGAAATTACGACGTAAATTCTTGAATTAAATGCCGTTTGAATGTTTGTTTGTCTGTAAACGTTGACGAAACTGCGGTGTCTTTGAGATTAAACTCTCGTTTGATAATTGCCAGTCAACAAAGCGCCAAGATTTGTGATTATGGCCAGTTTACAAGGTTTATTCTTTAATGGCCCCTCGTGTGTGATTGAGGTTAATTTCACAAACATAATGCTTGCTAATAAAACATGGATTGTTTGAAAGAACGATGCTAATGCTTTGGCCTTATAAAGTGACGTTTATTTGTGTTTTCTTTCAAATACTAAAAGACATTTTTCCACTGCAAGTTCCATAAAAATACAAACAATTATAACTCTGTCCATGTTTTGATTCACTAGCACAAAAGCCTTACCGAACAAACACAGTAGGCAGTAGGTTTTTGAGATTAGTCACCCCACCAAGCTTGGCAAACAAATAGAAAACAGAATAATGTCCAAAGAGCCAAACATCAAACAATAGCCACAACTGCCAAGCAAAAGTCACGCCAACAAAGGTTATCAAGACTTGGCGCGACTTGGCAAACAGTGTAGTGAATAATAGGGTAAACAGTCAAGCGGTGTCGTGACCGCTTGGCAAATATTGACGGTTATACCTGGCACGAATTTTAACCCTTTGATTGATCGAGCTTTGTGGTTAAAACTTGGCTATTTTGTAATTTAGAATCGCGTGTCGCATTTGAAGGGTTGGGTGTCACTTGATTTTTAGTTGGAAATGGTATTGTGAGAATGTTGAACCTAGAATTATGGACAAAATGTTGTGCAGTCATTTTGTGTCATCAAATTATTATTTAAAACTTATAGCAGTGATAGCCTAGTGATGTGACTGTCGGACTGGCATAGGTCTCGAGTTTAAATCCAAGATACGCACCTCTGATTTTTTGGATTCATGTGCGTATTGAATAATTATCATTGGCTTCGGTGAAGGAAAACATCGTAGGGAAATAAGGAAAACATCGTAAACCTGAAGCTAAATAGAAATCTTAACGTATATAACTTACTAGCTGTTGCCCGCGGCTTCGCCCGCGTGGAGTTGGATTATTGGATGAAAAGTATTCTACTCGTATGAGTTAATCGAAGTTATATAATAACTGTGTCCAAAAATTAAATTTACCCTCTTAGGGGTTGAATTTTGGTAAACACTGAAATACGTAGCTCATTATTTTTGCCGTACTCAATTCATACGAAATTTCATGCAAATATGTCCAAGAAATAAAAAGTTTCATACAAACTTTTGTGCTCTATTTCACCCCCTTGGGGGTTGAATTTCGAAAAATCCTTCCTTAGTGAATGCCTACGTCATAAGAGGAATACGTGTGCGAAATTTTAAGATTCTAGCCCTAAGGGTTTGGCCTGTGCGTTGATACATCAGTCAATCACTTTTGCCTTTTATAATATATATAGATATACTATGCTATGCACACTCACACACACCCACACACACACACAAACACGCACATACACACATTAACCCACTTGCAAACATCTCACAAGTGCGCTCCTCTTTAACTTTATTTTACTTTCATTTAATTTTTAACTTTAGTCTTTGAATTTTATAAAATTCTTTTATTTTTATGTTGTGTTCAATTGCATTATAATGTTAATGTGGAAGAGTGGAGTCACCTAACACAAGCATCTCCTTGCTTAAAAGGTGATCTCCAAACCCTGTTTCTTTAAGCCTTATGTGATTGAAATAAACATTTTTATTATTATTATTATCGTAAGGAATCGACGGCATGTAAAGCCAAGTCAGAGGTCCATGGGCAGCAAAACTCTGACACCAGATTAGGTACCAAACACACGATAAAGAAAGACATTTCTATCGTCCAAAGACACAAGATACCATAAAAAAAAAATCTTAAATCGAAAACTCGTGTCAGCCGCAAGATGTTTTATTGAGACTGGCCCCACAGTTGGTTTTAAACAGAACCAGCCGTTATCTGGTCGACTAATGCTTGCTCACCAGGGTACACATGTCCAAAACGGATTTACAACACCGAGACAAATGTGGGGACGGTCAGCAACTAAAGGTTTTTGATTTCTTTAAGATTATTTTTTGGTAAAAAAATTGTGGCTGTATTAATGAAACATGATGTTGTGTCTTTATCTAATCACAATAATTCAATGTTTTTAGAACATAACATCACGTGTGTAATCTCCGTTAGGTTAGGCAGAGACCTAATTATGCACCCTCATTTTGGCGGTTATGTTTATTATAGCTAGTGTATATTGTCCCAATGCTGTGCAAAGGCCTCCCTACATTCCTTCCAACGGTCACGATGCTGTGCTATTTCTTTCCAATTCTCAAGGAAGACATCCAGTTCGTCCCACCATCTCCTTCGTGGTCTGCCGCGACCCCGTGTCACTGTTTCAGGGCACCATTCCTGAGCCTTACGGACCCACAGTTCGTTCGGTATGCGACAGATATATCCTGCCCAGTCCCATTCAAGTTGGGCAGCCTTAAGGCGCCTCCCCGAGCAAATGACCTTGAGCGAGCAGTTTTTTGGAGCCTACTCCTCTTTATCCAAAAGAAAAACGAACTAATAAAAATACATTTTTTTTTTCTTTCTTTCTTCTTTTCTTGACTCCTAAATTGACGTACTTTTTTTAAGTAGCCTATTGTTTAATAAATCCCCTCACAACGAAACCACAGAAATGAGAAATAATGATTTATAACATGCTGCTCCTCCTAAAGTAACCATTATTTTGATTTGCTATTTATACTAATGGATAAGCAATTTAATAATGAACATAATAGTCGTTTTTTTTCCAAAAGACGAATACTTGATTTTATAAAGAAATAAAAACCACTCATTTCGCACTATTCGGCCCGCAGTGACTGACTTAACAATCACGTAGTGCAAGTTGATTAGAACTTTATTCCAACAGTATTTCAAACGAAGTTTGAACCACCACAAATATAGTTGCTAATTTTGGTCGGGGAGGCGCCTTAAATGGTTACGTTAATTCCCACGAAATATAGGGTCAGCCTATTGCCCCTGCCATGTTTTTATTTTTGGATTATTTCAACCGTTATTTTTCAGCTGAAACATCTGTTTTATATACCTGTCCAAACTGCATTGATATACAAGCCTATCAACCCAAAATGGCTACCATCCATAAAGTTATAAACAAACTCATAACACCACACTAATTCTCTATCCCTACCTTATCTACATTGAAATTTGTTCGACACAAAAATTACAAGTATCATAACATGCACGTTTAAACTGTCGATATCCTCTTATCGATATCGATATCTCACCTTTGTCGTACCGCCAAAATCAAAGTCATAAAACAACGTAATTTTGCCAGTGATAAGAGTTGACGTATCGATAAGATTATGTCAACCCCAAATCTGAAGCCGTGGGATTTAGACACCAAATGTTATTGGTGTTTCTACTGGTTATTAAATGTTCGGTATTAGTTTTCGGTCGTTTTATGTGGCCTGCACTGTAATATAGATAGCGGACGGTGTTTTGAATGAGTTTGGCGGCAGTTTCGTTTGGGTTGACGTCACGGCTTGACTGTATGCGTTGGGCTAAGCAGAGGCATCTACTATAGTGTTTTGCCCTAATATAAATGGTGCAAAACACCTCTTAACAAAGCCGAAAGGCACTTGTTCTCCTCGTCATTGCGATATATTTTTTTTGTTCAACACCATACCTGGGAACCTTCTAGTTACGGAGATATTGGGGGTCAAAGTTCCAACTATTTGGCAACTTTTTTTTTTAATACAAGTCATTACTTTATACACCACCACGACCCCCGTACTATTCAGTCCGCCCATCAGCACAATGTTTTGAGTGCGTTACATTGAGTTCTACCACAAAACATGATTTTTCACCCCAAAAAAAAAAGTCGTTTCCCAGCAATAATTTTTGCGTAAAGTTACTTAGTTTGATGTACAGAATGCTTGGTTGACGGCTTCGTGATGAGGTGGTTTACACCCTGTAGACTGCCTCGTCGGTCGAGTGATCGTAAACGCGACTGCCGGGCATGCGGCCCTGGGATCGATTCCCAGGTCGAGCAAAGAGCTATTGAGTTTTTCCATTAGGAATTTCTCAGTAGCAGCCACGTAGCCTGGATTTGTGACCGGTTGATGACAATAGGCTCGCTCCCTATTACATGGGACTTAAACGTAACTTTAGCTTCAGAAGTCGGTGACCTTTGTTTGGTTGATTTAGTTTTTTTGTCACCGACTTCTCAGTCTTCTCGACTTTCTGAAGCTAAAGTTATTTTTCACATTTTTGTGTTTTTTGAAGTCGGTTTAATTTTTTGCAAAAATGTTGTTTATTTTTCCATTTTTAGTTGTTCACATACTGTGCTTACCCCTTCACAGCGTACCGGCGTGATGATGTTGTTGATTATGTTATGAAGTGGTGTTAACAATAGGCAGACATGAGATTTCAGCAATCCCAGTCCATTTGCCATCCAATTATTGAGGAGTTCCGTTGCCTATCTCCGAAGTTCTTCATCAGATCTTCACCAAATTGAAATGGGACCACTCCGAGAAAGTACTCTTCCAAAATCTACCCAAATCACTTCAAGTGTGCCTATAAAATTTGAAGAGTTCTCTCTATTTCTCCAGGCTCCATCATCAGATCCTGACTTAATGATCATAAGACCAAACTTTCAAACAAAAAAAAAATTGGTCCAGCCGTCTTCGAATCGGGGAATAATCGGGGAACATACATAAAAAAAAAGTAAAAAAAGTTCCGACGAATTGAGAACCTTCTCCTGTATTGAAGTCGGTTAAAAACGAGGACCATAAGACCGACACACATGAATTTTAGCTGACTACCATTACTCTCTATGAAGAAAAAGGTGTACTGAGAAAATATGACTGCAAACGAACTCGTAGGCTTTTCATATATTGCATCTATCGGAAATCAACTGTCATTGTTTTGTGATCTCGGCTTCTTTAAGTAATCTGTTTGGGTGCTTTCAGTTGCATGCTTATCAGCCTTTAGAAGATACGGGTACATCAGTCCGTTTGGCGGAACACTTCACTTCTAGATAATTTGCGGCAAACGTTAAAGGGGCGCAAGAGAGTTGATTTCGTAATGGTATTACAGGCTTATATGACGTTTTGACACTTTGCAAATAAAAGATTTTTGGCGTTTCCTTCTCTTTATATGGATATTGTGGTTTTGTGTTCTTGGGTAATGAACTGCTTTTCCCATCTTATGTAGTGGGTGTTGGAATAAGCGACTTGAAGATCAAATCACGAAGATAGGCATTTTAAATGACCTCATTAAAGCTATGAAACTGGAAGTTACTTCCATTTTCAGCAGATACTATCTGTTCTTTTAGCTATGAGAAGACTAACTTGTTCTCTTATAACGAAAAGGTTAATTAAAATTTGGTAACGGAGCTGGCAACCCCAAGTGCGCTAGACGTTTCTGCTTACCATCAGAGAGAGGGCGAGAGGTGCGCGTTCCTCGTCTGTTTCACACTGAGAAGTTCAAAACAAACGCCGGTGAGCGGGCATCTCTCCGCCGCCTTGTAGTAACTTATAACACACACTTTACTGATACCGATATTGTTGCGTTTTCTCCTGCACGAATTAAAAAAATGGCTATAGCTTTACTTACCGACAACCTTTCATAACTTCATAACTTAAGTACATTTATTTTTCTTTTCATTCATAATTTAGATATGCGACCGTCCGTCCTTTCCTCTTTTAAGTTTTTTTTTTAATCCGTGGACAATATTGTGGGTTATACGTTTATTAAATGAACCTAAATCAGATGCTGATAAAGGCTCTCTTAATGAACCATTTAAACATTAATAAAAGAAAGCGTTACCTCTCACAGGATACGGTGTCTCATGGCTGTGTGGGGGTGGTGACGCGATCCTGGGTTCTGATCGACTGGCAGAGGCTCCCCACAGTGACTGGCACAACCCACTCCGTAGCGCTTCACTCGCTGATACTCCTGGGAAAAGAGGAAAAGTCAGACTTAGTATAAACGTAGTAAGACTTATAATGTTCTGCTGGGACACAAACTTCCTCTTTGTGAGTGGCTATGAGTTTTTAGTTATAAGACTCAAACGTCGAAATAATTTACCATGTTTGTAGTAACATGGAACCTTGTGGTGTTGTACTTAAAAGTGAACGCTGTTTTAGTTCTATAATTCGTTCCAAAGTTTATTTGAATATGCCACCAGCATTAAAAATCTATATCGTTTGATTTGCATGAAAAGGAACGCTTGTATGTATAAGATTATTTGTTATGCCATTCAAACTTCTAGTAGATTCTCAAAGATAAATAAAATGTACAAGGAAAATTCCAAAACAATCTCTTAAATTCATTGAAAATCGGCGGCTGAACAGACAATGAGGGTAAACCAGTCAATATTCATCAGTAGGGCACTTCCTCATTACGGTCTCACCGTAATTACACGAGCGAGCTATGTGACTCACGCGCATCTGCCTGGTCTATGTGGAAATTGATCTGGGGATTTTTATTTGCTGTCTTATCTAGGTAATCTTCTGACCGAGCCATAATAATTTATGGGTTACTTATGCCAAAAATATGAAAGAATGAGGGAGAGGAAGGCTGAAGAAGAATAAGATGTAAGATGAAGAAGAAAGAAGATGGATGGATTTTATGAGGAATGATATGAAAGAGAAAGGAGTAAATGATGCCGTGACGTGTGACAGGGGAGAATGGAACGAGAAAACGTGTTCCGCCGACCACAAGTAGAATGGAACAAGGGCTGGAAGATGATGATGATAGGAACTGACCCCCTCCAGGTTGCACAAGACCACGGAATAATAAAGAATGGAGAATTGCCAAACTTAAGTAGCAGTGGGCAGGGCACATTGCTCGCAGAACGGATGGCCGATGGGGCCGAAAAGTTCTGGAGTAGCGACCGCGAACCGGAAGACGTTGCGTTGGAAGGCCTCCCACTAGGTGGACCGATGACCTGGTGAAGGCTGCGGGAATCCGCGATGCGAGTCGCACGGGACCGTTAATGTGGCGACACTTGGGGGAGGCCTATGTCCAGCAGTGGGCAGTTGATGACGGAAGAATAAATGAACCACAAAAACTAAAAAAAAACATTAAAAAATGAGGTTTTGTTGTATAATGATTACTCGTGCTTTTTAACATAATGAATGAATGAACTCCACTTCATAAACCTCGAGTATGTTTCCATAAATTAATTTATTCTTGCTAAAGTAAGAATCCATCTCAACCTACTAACAAGCCACAAGAAGATTGTAACAGTATCGATAGAACTTATACTTATCTAAGAAATAACACTTCAATCAATCTTAATTAAAGGTTCTAAATATAGAGGAAGAGCAAACATCGTGCGAAGCTTATAAACAAAGTGTTGATCCAGTAGACAGTGAAAGTTGTTAGTGGGGGGCTAAGATGGCGCTTGGTGGCTGTTGCGTAGGGGTCATTTATTTATTTAGGATCTCCAACAAAAGATATTCACAAAAATCACGACTTATGAATAATGGACAACAAGTGGTATTACTTATTGGAAACCACAGAATGCTTAATAAAGTTAACAAGTAAGCTAACAAAGTTATAATAGAATAATAATGTCGTATTGTAATTTGGCTGATCAAAACATTGCAGCTTTTGCGTGTACATTTTTAGAAGAGAAGGGATCACATATGTATTATGGACAAGATTTTTCGCGGTGATGCGATTAGCGGCCAGAGTAAAACTTTATTTCATCTGTCATCTACGCAGTCACAAGACGCGTGTCACTGTAGGTCATGGCTAGGAAGTAAGGTTTTATAAGTAACTGCCACATTAAAAACTTAGATAGCTACTGCGTATTGACACCATTTACTTTGACGGCTGTCTTCCGGCAGTTAATAATAATATTTTTTTCGTTTTTCCTGAAGCTTATTTAGGAAAGCTTATTTAGTAATCAAACTAGCTTATTTTGAGGCTTATTAATCTGTTTAGCGATTTACCATACGTTTTACTTGTTTGGTAGATACGTGCTAAAAATATCGGCCCTTTCTCCAAACCCCAACTCCATTTTAGCGGCCCACTTAACATCAAACAATTGAATGTTTGCCTTATCAATGAAATGGTCAGTCATGATTTGGCTCATGCCCTCAGCACCACGTTGGCAGCAAATCATAAGACATTTAGCTTAATAACTCTATTGCATCCGTGCACTTTCTTCCTTCGTGATATTAATTCTTGGAATCTCTTCGTCATTAATTTCATGGAAGGAGAATGAGAAGTGATGAGGTCTTAGTTGGGTTTATCTGTAGACGGCTTGACAAGAATCTTTTGACTTTTTGATCTGATGTTGTGGAGGGAGCAGAAACGATTATGGTTAAAGAAGTAAATGATGATTTTGAAGACCCTGTAGATGTAGTACTTTTTGTAAAGGGAACTATACCTAACTTATTTCGGTGATTTCATACATTTGGGCCAAGCCATAAATATAATTCTTTAGTAGCAGTGTAAATCTGTTTTTATAAACTCACGAAACATGGTCTTAGAGACATCTTTGACACACAGTCTTGGTGGTCTAGAAAGAAACCTTAGTAATAGTTTGTGTATCTGATATTCCTTAAAACCTTGTAAGTTGTAATATTCGTAGTAAAAACGCACTTGTAACACACACATAACAGGCAGAGGTGAATCATTCCCCCTGCGTCGAGTCCCTTTTCGTCGACTCGTGATTTGTCTTGGTTTTGATGCACTGTCTTCTGTTTCGGTTCGACATAGCTGGCACAGAGTACAGTTATATTAAAAACGAAATACGGCTTTTTAATAAATAAATATAGTTTGCTCATCCGGTGATCCGTATTTTAAATAATACATTGATAACCCACCAAAAAGTACTAGGCTAGCATAAGTTCAAGGAGATGTGTATTTGTATATTCCGGGTATCTGAGTAGGTGTAGGTACTTACTGTATAATATTGTCACAGTAAACTTGTGATATTGATTAAGAAAAAAACTCCTTTGAACTTTTTGGTTAAGTACTATGCACCAGTTATGTCACTCTGTCATTGACGTTTCTCTAAAAATATTAAAACAAAAAAAAACGCCATTCGGTTTTCTGAAATAAAATTATATTTTTATGTTTCATTGCAATTAAAATATACCAATCGGAAACTGTACTGAGTCGAAAATCTAAATATTGTAAATTTTATATGATTTCATTTTATCTAATTCGTGTTACAATCATTTTTTTTTTTGCTATATCTCGAAATGTATGTAGGTAAATGAGCAATACCTGAAGTAAATTAATTTACTATTTCTTATTATAGGGACTTAATGAGTTTTAAAGACTTTTTTCTTTTTCTTTTCCGCGCACATTTTCCACAAGATCTGTGCAGTAAAGAGATAAGAAGTTCTAAGCTTGCACAAATTGAACATGGTATTTCAATAATTAGTTCAACCTTTATTTCAATTATGTAGTAGACTCCCTTGAATGTATGCAAGCCTAGTACTTTCGGTCGCCAAAAATTTTAGTCAATACATATTAGGTATTAATAAGATAAATTAATTTAGAATAGCCTTGTTGTCTCTATTAGAATAGTAAATTTATAATTTGTGTAAAATAAATACAATTTCATTTGCAAATAAAAGCGTTTCACTTTTTGTTTTAAGTGTACTTTTCCAACCTCGTGGTCAAGCGTAAACTTTTTAAAACAGATGTCATTTGTTTCAGGAGTCGACGTAAAGGGAATCGACGCAGGGGGAATGATTCGCAGAGGTGCAGTAATTAATAGTACACCCACATTTCACCAGTTATGTTTAAATCCCAATTAATAGGAGGCGAGCCAATTGCCATTAACTGGGCACGAATCCAGACTTCCTAGCAGCTAAAGGAAAAATTCCTGGTTGAAAAACTCAATAACAATCAGTCGAACCCAGGACCACGAACCATGACCATGAGCATGAGCTCAGGAGACCAACGAGGTACTCTATAAAATACGTACTTAATAAGAAAATATTGGTTTTCTCGGTCTTTTCGTACTCAAAAGCCCAATAAAATAAGGTTATGAGTTTCTAAACGCTTGAAAATAGTTATTTCGTTTTTTACTTATAATAAGTCTTCAATAAAAAAATATAACAAGCAGAATTGATGATTTTTACATCGATTATATCGTGAACAATTCCAACTGGATTATCGATAAGAATTATCTGAACATGGTATTTAGGTAATCACTGCCGTTGTTACAAGATATTAAAATTATCGATTACATTTATTCCATGTAATTCTGATATCCCGCCTGATTAAGTAAATAATTGTTTTTCTGTTTTTTTTTTACGATTTTAATTGTTTGATGTATCGCTACTGACTTGTTAGGGAGTATAAATTATATCTACTTAGGAATCCGGATTAAGTTCGGAAATATATTAAAAATAAGTTGTAGGTACTTATTTTTCAAGAATCCCGAGTGTGGCAAGCGTTTTTTCTAAAATCTGTGAATGCAGATTTGTTTCTTTTTAAAAATAAAAGAATGTTTCGTATGAGTAAAATTTGCTATCTCCAGTATTTCGAGTACATTCCCTCCAGGTGGCATTGAAAAATTCCACCCTGTATAATCAATGTAAAGTTACCTAACTATATAAATAATTGGATATCCCCATATCCTTTCATTCATAACTACTTACCTACTATGCCACAACGTGCGTTTATTTCTGCGATTTCCACCACGTGGATGCAAACAAAGTACCACTTCACTATTAACAATTTGGCATTGAAAGCGTCTTTTAATCATAGCAGTAAGGTTGATTTTCCTTGTGCTTGAGTAACCACTGGTGTGCAGTTGTGATGTGATATTTAGACTGTACCTTTTTTAAAAATACAGATTCTGTAGATAGTTTCCCTCTGCATTACCATTATTTTTGAAAACAAAACCTCAACCACAGTAAATTAGAGTAAGTATTAACTTATAGGTAAAGGAAGCCGTGAGTCACGGGCAAAACTTTGACCTTCTGCTGGTGTGGCGTTGTACGGAGTTTCAATAGAGTGCGAGGCCAGCGTACACTGGTCTTTTTACAGACGCGGTTTACTGTACGCATTTCGCACTAGAGACCATGCGACGTGATGCGGTCCTATTTTAAGTTTCTACAAATTTCCTGATATCAATACTGACCTTCGTCAAAAACATTCACAGCTTTGATATTTTACGTAACAAATTATCGGTTAGCAATAAACAAATAAAACTTTATTGTTACTGTAAATATGGACTAAGGACGTTTTTATTTACGTGCGTAGAAGGCCGTATCATGATTATTTAGGTTGTAAAAATCATTGGTATCGGTATTGTGGTACCGTTTGTTAAGGACAGAGAAGAACGAAATAACGAAAAGAAATAAGTACAAGATGACCCAACATTTCTGAAGTTGAAAACAGAAACCTGTTAGAAGTAAAATAGAAATCGAATTACAAATCAAAAAGCGAAGGTGATAATAATGAATTTTAAAACAAAACAAAGTCAGAAGCTATCAGCTTTTTTAATGCTCAGATATAGAAATTAACAATGAATCTATATCTAGCGATAGTCCTCGACAGTTATTTTATACTGCTCTATCTAATGTAGTCTGTTTTTTGGTTCCAGTGGTTCGGTAACAAAAAGTTTGAATGGACGATTGGAATTTCTCACGTACACTCTTACTACTGGATCTAATACTTGTGTCCATATGTCATTTTTAGCACCAATTAGTCATTTGCCTATTGATATATTCTGTCTACGACCTTATACCAACTATTGTACATTCTGTATTTAAGGTTCCAATTACGCCACTTAACCCATCAGCTAGTCCAAGCGTGATTTTCTCCACATACTACTATCTAATAAGATCTATTGTTCTATCTTCCCGTCAGTTTGTTTGTCCGTTAATGTGGATGGATGGGCGAGCTGTGGCCACGTGATGATTACATACGGATGAGTGTAAGTGAGACAATCAGTGCTCGAGAGGAAGTGAACGATTCAATGGCGCCAGTCGACCCTAGTTAAAATTGCGAGTTTGATCTGCTTTGGGTTGTATCTTTTAAAGAGTACTGGATGTTTATTGTTGGAGTTAATGATGAAGGCCAAAGAAAAGATGGATGGATTGTGTGAGGAATGAAATGAAAGAGACCGGAGTAAATGAAGCCGTGCCGTCTGACAGGGGAGAATGGAAGAAGAAGACATGTTGCGCCGACACCAAATAGAATGGGACAAGGGCAAGAAGATGACGATTGTTGGAGTTTTTGATGACAAAGGTTCAGGCATGATTAAATTACGCATTGATATTCGGTTTTAACAATATGAAGATGTGAATGTGAAAGGAAGACATAATTTTAAAGAAGGTTACAGTATATTTTAAATCCAAATAAATACGGAAATAAGGCACATTAGATGACGATAGTTTGAAAAGATTTTGTAGTTCTGAATTATACGGAGGTAATGACGTAGGTTTGGATGTAGGGGTAATCCCTGAAACTATTCGTCCGATATCATAAATGTTTTCACTGATGGAAAGCTACACTATGGCCGAGTGCCAGTGAATGTGATTTTCACGCGAGCAATGTCGCGGGTAGAATTTAGTTGAATATTACGGCTTAGATTCAACTAGATTACCTAATTGCTAGCAAAGTCTTAGGTTATTTTTAAAAAAATCTACACGTCAGGATACATTAAAAACGCAAAGCCATGCTTAATTCAAAAGCCCTTCCAAATGAATTAGGACTGACCAGGCAGGACAAGAACAGTAACTAAGTAAGTGGCAAGGACAATCAGTGCAGAGGAAGAGACCGATTCGGTGGCGCCAACGGTTTTAAGGTCGAGAATATGTAGCTATGGTTGTTTCAATTTGGTTACTTATTTGACGGATCCATAGTAGACACAGCATCATAATACATTTGTGAAAGAACTTATTCATCGAACGCGGACACATGAAGAGTTGGTTTCTGGAGGTAAAACCAACGGTAACAAGATCATATGTAAAGACGTAATCATGTACTAGCATCAATGACGCTGGACATGGGGATCAGGGTAACGTAAACATATGAGGTTTCTAGAGGACAGTAAAAACCCAAAAGCAAAATAAATGATTATTTACCTCATTATTAGTTTCAACTAATGAGGAACTTAAGGTAACGTTATTAAATGAAAGATCTACTTTGCCATACTATTCTATTTCGTCGTCAAGTCATTATTTGTCAAGGACATGAGCCTAATACATCACAACACAGTGGCCTGACTGTTCAACATAAAACGAGCGTAAAACAGGATAGGAACAGAACCGGCAAGGACAATCAGTGCAAAGGAAGAGGGCGATTCGATGGCGCCAGCTAGTGTTGAGGTCGGCTGTCGGGTAAATCACTTGCCACCGGTACCTGTACATAGCTGCAACGGTAACATTCATCTACGTAATTTGTGTTTCAGGATTGACACAATTAAGTTTGGTCAGCAGATTTGTGACTCCGTGGCTGCTACTAAGAAATTTCTGAAGGAAAAAGCCACTAACACTTTGCCCGACCTGAGATTCGAACACAGGAACTCATGCCCAGCAGTAGCGGTTGCGATCACTAGACCAATGAGGCAATCACAGGTGTAAAACGACATTATAATCATTTTTAAAGGTCACGTGGTATTTAGCAATTTATTGAAATACATTTATATCACTAAAGATAAGACCGGAGTACGACTTTAATTCACAAAACTTTAGTTCTTTCTCGTTCCTGCAACAACTATAACAATAAAAAAAAATTAAGACCATCAAATGTACTCAATGCCGCCGACCAGCCAACGAAATTGGTAAAATTTGGAGTACATCAATTACTATAAATAGAAATAGATCGTCACTGTGTGAACAGGGATGTCTATTTTTAAATGGCCAAGCCTGTCATTGCGGCAATGAATCATGATGTGAAACTAGGAAGTTCTGGTGTGTTTTTGTATACCTAGCTATTTACAATTATGACCAAAACAATTAATCTTTTCAATCAGGATTATCTTCAATTATACGGACGTGAATTGGTTTGATATTTGCACAATTGAAAGATTCAACGATATCCATAATAGCCAAGGAAGCAAGAATGACAGGTATTTTCATCGTTGTCAGAACATTATACAACACGTTTTTCTATAAGAAACTTCAGTGCGAAACTTGGAGTACTTTCATGTTAATTATTTCACTAATGTTACCATTGTCAAACAGCCCAAATAATTCAATGCCTTCATCTTTTTCTAACACCATTGACTTCTATAAAAGCAATCTCACCATACTCATTCCCCCGACCTATACATACACCCTTCCAAAGTCCAATCAAAGTCCACAACAAGACCATTAAAAAGTCCATACTCAAGTACAAAGTTGAAACAAAAGAGTCGCCGAACGGCGCCAATGTTACGAGAATCAATGACCGTCGTCCGGGCGAAGCAGATCATTAAATTGACGCTCGCCACGCCAATTGTGACATCGCTTCCTGTGATGAGCAGTAGGACAAGTTATGGGATGATCGCGGGACTTAAGGACCAAAGTTTAATGAGGAATTAGGAATAGAGAATACTTGCAAAGATTTTGCTGAATAATTTATGGATTAAGATGCAAAGATTTTTGAAGAAAAGGAAAACGCGTACTGTTAAACCGTTGATGAACTAGATGACAACCGATGGAAGGCTACGAACTTTACCTTTTAAAAAACCTGAGAACAAATTTTACAAAAGGAACGTAAAGAATTTGATCTGAAACCCAAAAGTAGTGTGGTGGAACAGCCATAAGACCAAGATAAACAAAAATATTAAAATAAACTTTTAGATAAAGCTGTAGATCTCTACCACCCGCTGTCGCTTCCAACATAACCCTTGAAAGTGTCGCGTGCTGATTCCTCCATGTCGAAATATAACAGGGATTTATCTCAGACATTACTTTAATACGGCTCGGATCATACATTAAGTGTTTGTTAGCTTTATATCACTTATGCTGTTACAATTTGCAATTGATACTGTCTGCAATGTCCAATGATTTTTAGCTACAATTCCAAGTGGTGTTTATTCTTTTTCTTTATTGTTTTACGTAATACATTCTATGTTATTTCTAAATTTCTATTTGGTTTAAATACAATTACTGGTTTTTTAATCATGTATTATTGCTAAGTCCAAAAAGATCGTGTTTTCTCAATTTAGTTAACTATAAACTTTATCTCTGCTTTTGGTTCTTGAATCTTTTCGATTATATTTCTATTCATATTGATCTTAGACAGTCCAAAATTAATGTGAATTTGTGAACATCTAATTCATCTTCCAAACATCAACTAAAAGCCCCGCCACTATCAGCTTCTATTAAACAACTACGAACACTCATTAATGTATCAATCATATCAGCTATCCAGACCACACATTAGCACCTAAAATAAGAAAGCTAGATATAACACCGCATCAAATCATGTCGGCGGGCAGGCGCCTGGGGTTCGGCGCCTCAAATGACACGCGTCCGGCTACTGCGGATCGAGTGTCAGATTGTGGTTTATTGAATAATTTTTCATGGTATGTCTCCTTCGAAGTCGTATGGTACTTTGGAAAAATAGGTAATGGCATTCCGAAGTTGTATTATCTCAAAAAGTAAAAAATTGTAATTGTGTACCTTAAGATGAGTACTCTGTCATTGTTTCGTTATTGTTTCAGTATTTAACCACTAGCTCATCGCTCTATACCATTTAAGTCTTAAATTAATTTGTAGATTTCCAGTCAGTGCTTTTGTTATTTTATTATAGTTGTCAATAATACTGAAGTTATCATTGTTAACCTTATTTGTTCAAATATCAGTAACCATCTCATTTGTCAGGACATCTTCAATCTGAAGTCCAAATCCGTTAATCCGAAATCAGTTACGAAGTCATCATTGTTATCATTACGATTTCCTTCCACTTCATCATCAAAGTTAATGTAAGTCACCATACCATCGCTGTCAATATTAAACCCAGCTGCATCACTACTCGTAGATACTCGTGTTATCACAAAAGGCAGCCGCTCAGCATCAATTAGTGTCCGTCGAACAATACTTCACTCAATGGACGGCGGCCATTCATTCGCGTATTATTAGATAGTAATGTGGTTCAATCGTTCGATAGGATACAGAGATGAATAGAGTCGATTGTGGGTCGTGAAAGTTTTTTACGATGCGGTTTTTGGCCAGAATTCTTTCCATTATTTATTTTGGTATTCTAGGTTTTGCTAAGGTTAGCTTTTGGTTTTGGCTTGTGACTTTCACCAGCTTTTGGAAAATTGTACTGATTGAAATTGATCTTTGTCATTGTGTCTTAAGATGAGCCCTAATTAGGATTCGCATTTAATTCCCCTAACAATATTTACCAGAACATGAGTTCCTTTTTGAAACACTTAGTCATCATCACCATCTTGGGTAATTTGTTTATGATCCAAATATTTATTCCTATTAAAGTATTCACAGGCACTTCTCCATTGTCTAGAAGTAAGTCAGTCATAATGTTGAAGCCTACCGAGTTCATTGTGACATTCCTATTAACTACATTTCCACGCGTTACGACCGAAAAAGGCCCTAAAACTGCAACAAACCCTTGTGCAGTAATTCCAAAGCCACATCGTTCTAATCCGGGTGTCGCGTTACCGTCCTGGGTGGCCGCGCACAGTACATTATTATAATTGGCCAAGAACAACGCTCGACTATCTACAATCTAGAGAATTCTCAACGGAAACTGATCGATGTTATGTCATGATTATATTAATATTATATTAATAACACTTGTTTGTTGAGCCTTTAATGTTGATAGCCCTTCTTGCGAGTCTGTTAGAGAATCTTTGTAAATCTCGAACATGCGGTGTGGGGCTGATGCAGTGATGTCGGCAAAGTATTGTGACCAGTCAAATATAGACTTAAAATATAGATATAAATCTGACCCAAAGGCAAACAAGGGATGCTTAGTAGTAGCCAGTATTACGGATAATCATATGCATTCTATGCGGAAAAATATGAGGAAAATTGAAGGGTGTGCATGTTAGATACTAGGTGCTTGACTAGATTTAGACAGATAAGTAACTAGCGCTTATCAATTGCTCAAGTCCTAACTGCGTGATGCAACGAAGATATGAGCGCGTTGAGATATATTTAGGAACATTTTTTTCTACCTAACTCCAAGAAATAATGCAACAAAATAATTCAAAATGAAACAAAAAATTCTAGCGACCAACCAATTACTAAATACAAAGAAATTCATCAGAATACTCAGTTCATTATAAAGGATACCATAAAAAACAAGATAAACAGAAACGTATGACATTCTTATCTGGAGACAGGCGGTCTACAAGAACCAGATATCTGTAACACTACGCTTCTGTCCGTTATAAAGAATCTTTCATTTTTAACTGCAAAACACGCTGGTCCTAAGGCCAGCAGGGTCACAGCTTCCTCACTGATTAGCAACAGAAAAATATTTTTTGTTAACGATAACAAAGTTGCTAATTAATATAAAGCTTGGAAACTAACGGAGGAAGTCGTTGATTAGGGACGTTGGTACCTAATTATTTTTATTCTGATTGTTATAACATTGGTTGCTCGAATGCTTGCTAAATTATAAATTGGGTCACAGGAATAACGAAGTACGGATTATTTGCGAATAATGATTTCTAGGAGAGGAAATTTAGGCTATTAATCCAAATATGCTAAATTGTCGATTATAGGAATAGGCCATTTCTACTGGTTGTTCAAATATCGTACTAAATTATAGTTATCCCCTATTACTTACCCTATTTGCGTCTTATTCAGGTTTTCCTGGTTTTAAGATATGTTTATGTTAACTTCTTAAATCAACACAAGTAATTCTGTCTACTCAATAAACATAGTCCTCTCCTATTTTTTGCCGTTACACTCGGTTTCCACCTCATCATCTGCCTAGCCTTTTCCCAACTATGTTAGGGTCGGCTTCCAGTCTAACCGGATGCAGCTGAATACCAGAATTTTACATGGATCGACTACCTATCTGAACTCCACAACCCAGTTAGTACTGGGTAATACGATACCCCTTGGTAAAACTGGATGTCAGAGTTTTTGTTTCTACCTACCACCTTTATTATTTCCCGGCCGCCTTTTAGCTACATTAATAACTTTTTCATAGTAGTGATTAAAATCCTATAGTTAAAATTATTTTCAGTCTAACAATTCTACTTGAAAACTTGCGCCGTAACTCCTAGTTCACCGCCTTCCGTTTTCATTTATCGTTTGTATTTTCATTTATCCTGGCCCCCTTTGTATCTACAATAATAACTACTTCATTTTAGTCATTAAAATCCTAAACTTTAGTAGTTACACACATATACAATAATCTCACCTTTCCGCAAAAAAGCCAGCTTCTGTCTAACCATTCTACCTAAGATTCATCTCATATAACCGCAGTAGCATGGCGCCTGTCCTACATTAGTCACTCCTGACTCATTGTTGACTAGTCCACTAAGAGTTCCCACGTTCAATCCGCCCACAGCCTCCGTTTTCAGATGCAACGTCCGTGATACCCAATCAACGGGTTTCCTTAGTTTAGGAAGGTCAAGATTGACAAGTTAATTTCTTCGTGATTGTAGGAAATTACAGGTTCGTTGCATTCTCACTTATGTGCTTTTAGTAGTAATATCACATCCGAATATTGTTACAGGTATAAGCGAGCAAGCAAGCAGATTCAATTTGAAAAATAATCATGTTTTTTTTGTCGTTATCAATATTAAGCGGCTTTCTTAACTCCACTAAACTGTTGTCGCATACGTTGTAACAAAGGACAGAATTCATAATTAAACATTCTAACCCCAAAAAGGATATACATTTATTGACAGCCTAAGTAGCTCTAGCTTTTAAAATCATAATTAATTTAAATATTACTACAAAATTCAATGCACACGTCTGTCAAAATCAAGTCATTTGCCGTTTCCCACGGAACCACGCCACCTACGCGTGTTCTTAGTCATACTCATGTCCACTGTTTGTCATCTGCCACTTTAATTGATCCAAAGAGATCTAGTCGTAAATTAAATCGTGTCTCGTAATGGTCGAGTGTGTGAATTTTTTTTGTTAAGTATTCGCGATAGAAATGGCCTTGGCTTGCCTTGGATGGACTATGAATGGATGCAGATGCGTTTATTGGGTATTGAGAATTAGGTTAATGTGATTGGTGATGATTTTGTCACTTAAGATTTTGAGTATTCATGGCATTGACTTTGATTTGCTTGTGTGAAATCACACGAATATCTCGGTTGAAACAGTTTAGCAGTCATTAGGATCTCTGGTTACAGCATTTTACGTACTATGCCCCATTTTACAATCAAATTGGAACGCTAGCTCATTAATTGTTTCATTTTCATCTTTTATTTACCACAGAATTCTATCCCAAGTTCATTTCTACATGATTATTATCATCAATATTATCATTCTCCTGATCCCAATGTATTTGGGGTCGGCGCAGGATATCTTCTTCTTCCATACTTCTCTATTACTGATTTTGTACATATCCCTCCATTTCGAAATCTGCAAGAACACCCACATTTTTAATTCCCTAACTCATCGATGTTTGTATCTGGCGCAAGAACAGTGTGCCAGCGATTAAATTGTACAATCCTATGGTCGGTGATTGGCGTGCGAACGCCGGAATGGGTTAAGAGGTGTTAATTGTGCGAGATTGAATGTTTTCTCAGGGCAGAATTTCAATTGGACGCAATTTTACTACGTCTGATCTGATGCTGCTTTTTTATAGAAGAAAAGGTTATTATTTTTTTATTTTTTGTTGATTTGTTTTGACGAGAATATTAGATTTTAATTGCAAAAGTGCTCATTAATTTATTGGTCTTTTGATCCGAATTCCGAGCTTCAACTTTGAAATGTTGCTGACGAAATAAAAATATATTGAATGTAATTTTTTGTGATACAGTTAACTGAACTTGTAATTAATATTGCTCTATTGCTGAAAACGACACATTCATAACATTTTCTAACCTTATTCTTATTGGTCAAAAGTAACAATTTTTTATTGCTTAGATTCTTCTTGAATTAAAATCCCGCCTGAAACACATACTCGTGAGACTGGTCCAAACTGAATTGAGGTCAAAGTCGCCGTTCGGATAGTGTTACACTTCACAACTCCTGTTTTAGACCTATGTTACCATTATATATTTTTTTCAAAATCTGTAATTTTTGTCTAAACAAATTCGTATGAATCAATGTCAATGCTAGTAATGAAAGTAGAAGATTAGACCTTATATTAGTTATCCTAGCGAAATGTTAATATTTAAATGTTGAAATATTGATGTAATAATTAAAGCGATTGATATTCTAACCCAAAAAGTTCCAATCAGAATCCAATACCAACAAAAATTCGCCCAACAATTTTTATTAATCAAAATTTTCCAACTAGCCGTCCACACACTAAAAATGTTTCATTCAATCTAACTCATACAAAGTCTACCAATTTGACTAAACCGCCAGCAGTCGGCATAATAAAAACAGTTTCAATCAATTCCATTGCCTATGATTCATTGCTCTCATTGGTCAGTAGTGCCTTTGATGTCAGCCGCCCGTTTCGCAACAATTGGACACAGGAAGATTCTAATAAGGTTAAGATTTAAAGCTTTAGGGTCAATGAGGAATGGAGTTTGGACTATGTGGAAGTATGGAATCGGTTGATTGATGGTAATTATGGAGTTAGAGAATTTGTTTTAGAGGTTGACGGGTTTCTCGTTGAAGATCGAGCTAGGACGATAGAGACCATTTTGATATGGTTCTTTGATACATTACCGTTAGATGTGAAAATTAAAAGCTGTTAAATGTTTTTCAAAAGGAAAGATTTTACAAATCCTAACGAAGTCATCAAAATAGAAACACGGAATGTTGTGGTACGTAATGCCATTAAAACTCATTGAATGGGATGTGACATTGTTCATTCTATTCATATTAATTTGTCAATGGACGACAGTTTTCCTACAAACGGCAAAAGGTACTTTTAATACTCCCATTGTTGTTACTACTGTCTGTTTTTGTTGTAAATCTCTATCCTCTTCATCATCTGCCTAGCTTTTCCCCAACTACTTTGGGCTCAAGTTCCAGTCTAAACGGATGCAGATGAATACCAGTATTTTACATGGAGTGACTGCTTATCTGACCTACAAAACCTACATCGGGGTAAGACTGGACGTCAGACTTTCGCGCTACTGACTACCTGTAACGACTGTCAAATCTCTAAAAATAACAGTTGAGACGGCTTAGCGTGCTTGCCGCGGCACAGAGGAATCTCAATACTAGTATTGAATGGTCAGCCAACCACGGACGAACCTCGGCAAGTATAGCGAAACCGTCTATCGCACCGTACACATGTTATTATTTACCCACGAGCCCTTTTTCATCTTTATTCTCATCAAAATGTACGAAATCTTGAGCATCCAAAAATCTCTCGCAATCAACTAATCATCTGCTTGTTGGGCCAACCACATCAAAGGGTCCATTAATAATTAATTTGGGCACTAAATCGCCTTCACACGACGAAGGGATTTGGCAATGCGGCCACGTGTTCCCCATTAGCGTAATGGCGACCCTGGAATCTTTATCGTTTATCTAATCCTGTGATGTCCTTTTGAAATATGGGACGAAATTTTGGATTTGGACTTTACTGTCTATTTTGTCTGTTATTAATTTCACCGTGAATTATTATTTAAGAAGTACTAAAGGTGCAGAGTACTATGTTATGCTTGCAAATTTTAGCATACTTGTGAAAATGTTACGCATAGTTAAGTATTTGATATTTAAGCTTTATTGGAATGTAGGGTTTGAACCCATCTTGAGCCTGTTTTCAAACCCAAATAATCTTTTTATTGATCTGTCTTCTTTTACTGTCACTGATACGATTTGAATAGCAAAATTGTTTCCCAAACCCTTTAAAATTTCTTCTTCTTCATTGTCACACCGTATACGAATTATATTTTTTATGACCGTAACGCAATGATTTAATGCGTGCAGCATTAACTGTGAGAAGCGGATGTAGGATGTTGCCAAGGACGTGCGATTTTAATGTCGTCGTTTTGTCACGACTTGCGAGGAACACATGTTTGTCTGCTCCGCAATTGATGCTTGCTTGTTTTTTTTGTCGTTTGTCAATGGTGTAATAGACGCCCGGATGATTGTTCTGTTAATTTTAGTTGGGTAGCGTGTTAATTAATATTTTGTGAATGAAATGGTTCTGTTCTACGGTATTAATAATGCCTGCCTATTTTCGCGTGCGTACTTACTACAATTTTATTGTTCCCCAAATCCAATGAGGTAGAGGAAAATTGATGGTGTATTTTAGGAACTATTTTTGAATTCCTAAACAGTTATTTTATCAATGAAATAATATCCTCATATGAAAAGCTTTGAAGGCCTACTATCGCTTAATGGAATTATGTAAAGAAACACGGTCCCACCCCTTTTTTTTCTACCACAAGCTCTGTTACTGTTTTTGTTTAGTAGACAGCTTTATCTTCTTCTTCTTCTTCTCTCTTACATTCTTAGTTCAACTCAGTGTCGCCTAAATAAAAGCCCGCTGTTAGATTTCTAACTTGCGACTCTTTGCCGAGCTGAAAACGGACATCAATATCAAATTCTATCTTATTTTCATCATCAAAAACCTTACCAAACCTCATCTGCTTAGCCTTTTACCAACTATGTTGGGGTCGGCTTCCAGTCTTACCGAATGCAGCTGAATACTGGTAAATTAAATGAAACTACTGCCTGTCTGACCTCCACAACCCAGTTGGTACTGGGTACTCCTTGGTAAGACTGGTAGCAACGTTCAGGCTACCTACTACCTGTAACGACTTTCAAAGATCTACAAATGACAGATGGGACCAAATGTGCTTTCCGAGGCTCGGAGGAAACTCGGTACGTAATAGGTGGTCATCCATCCAGGGACTAATTTAGGCAAGTTTAACCTAAAGATCATTCTAGCGGCTGTTATTATAAAGCCACGCCAGTCAAGCTTCTACCTACATATAACACACATTTCTTTTCGGCACAGATGCGTAACAACACATATGACATTGGTAAAAATAAATCGCATAGCTCAGTAGCGCTTCGTGTCGGCAGTAATTCATTTAGGGGGACGGCAGTAGTGCCGAATGTAACAAATTAGATTTCCATCCAGAATGATGGATCGGCGGTGCGGTGTGCACTTCCACGCGCAGAAATCAGGTCTTCATACTATCTGTATAGTTAGGTGGGTTTCAGTAGCAGTGTTCTGATGAAAAATCTGTTTGGATTCTACACGTTTTTAAGAAAAATAAGGGAAAAGGTGTTATTAACTTTGAAAAAAAAACCTAATGAACTTAAAAAAAAATCTAAACCAAGCAAAGAAGTTAGTTAAGATTTGAAATCCGTTGATTGATAGGTATGATTGGATTAAAAAAAAAAAACTTCAGTGTGGGTTATGACTTATGATGCAGGGGTAGCAAACTAATTATACATAAATATATAAACAGTTCTGCATCAAAAGTTGTTTTGTGAAAACGATAAAAACAAAATGTGGCTGTACTAGCTGCACCTCTGCACCCTTCGAGAAGTACACTCGTGTTGTTATGTTACGATGAATATAAGGTTGCTCCAAATAAATCTAAGTTAGATCAAATTCGCTAGTGACATAAAAGAAAATCCATTACTGACCCATTTCCTTAAAACTTGCTTTTGTTTCGTTTTCAAGGAAATATAAAATGTCTTCCACCTTCGGTTTTGGTTTTACTTAGAAATCCTTGTTATTGATCCTCTATCTGGCTACAACAATACTACGAAAAATAATAAACAAAATCTTGCAAACAGATTACAGAAAACAATTAATATCAAAGAGGATATTATCCGGATTGTGTATAACATCCACGTTGGTTGTCGAGACATCTGATCCCAGACATAATCGGATTTGTCTGATCGAACACCGGTCGTTATTGGGTTTACTATTATTTCTGTACGACACGCAACTAGACATTGATTTTAATGAGATTTTGTGGTTTTTTCTGTTTACTTATTAGATTCTAGTTGATTTTCTGCCTACACTACATCATTATCGTTATTTTGCCCTTATCCATTTGTTTTAAATGTTAAAGCACCATGCTGAGATAGGGGCCTTTTGGCCTCATACAGGACCAATTTTAGTTTAATGTAAATGTCTAATTTTTAAACTTTTCTGTATGTTTTGTTTTATATTTTTTTGTTTTATTGTTAATTTTAGTCATTTTGTTTTGGCCTGTGCGAGACAAAGAAATATTTTTTATTTCTTTCTTATCCACTAACTGGGTTGTGGAGGTCAGATAGGTAGTCGCTCCATGTAAAATGCTGGTATTCAGCTGCATCCGGTTAGACTGGAAGCCGACCCCAACATAGTTGGGAAAAGGCTAGATAGACGATGATTTATTCCTTATCCCAATTTATTTGAGGTTGGCTCAGCATAGTGTTCTTTTGCCTACACTACAATAATTTGGAATATTTTAAAACTAAGCAGTTAGTAATTTTCTTTTTCGTGTATGTTTATATGGCTAGTATTATGTGGAAATATTGATTGCGTATCAAAGGACAAATAAATTGAAATTGTTGTATCTGTAACGGTATAAACCAAGTATGGCGAAGAGTAAAATCTTTCGTTACAATTATAACGAAGTATTATATTTGGAATAAAATATTTGAATATTGAAAATCAAAACCGATGGATATTCTATTCGGTTCATTCCTTTAGAAATACCAAAACGTATGTTTCTCCCTTATCAAAAGTTTAAACACGCGTAAACAATTACAATTTCGTAATCCTTTAAAAACGTTCGTAATTTAACAATCGAGCTAACACTTCGAATGCTACCCCTCCGCAGTCGCGTGCCGGGCGGTATAAGGGACCCGCCGGATTACCGTTACGGTGCTATTGTACTTCGGGTACTTTTTGCCCTTTCGTGGCCGGTGCAGGGTTGATTAGAGTGCTGTTTGAGGGTTTACTTTTTTTTTAATTTTGCATTATTCTTGTGTCAGTGTGAATGAAGAAGGGTTGTTTGTGTTCTTTATTTTTCAAAAAAAAATCAGACTACTTAATATTTGGTTTTTCGATTTATTTTTTTATGTATGATGTACTTATTTTAAATTATACTACTCAATGCGTAAAGTGGATAATTTTCCTTTCTTCGTGTAATTCCTGTTTAATTTAATTTCGTTGTAATTTATTAAGACAATTTATTCAAATTGTTTTGATTTACCACTAAACCACGGTTGAATTATTCAAAATATTAAAACGATGACGACTTATATTGTAGCACATAATACTACGGTTGAGATTTGTTAATTATTCAATATTATTGTTATTTTCCTGGTACAACCCATTAAAATTATAAAATAATAATACGCCTAGAGTTATCATTAATAATAGTTAGGCTTATCTACAACAGTGTTATTTTTTTGCACTGAACGATTAAAAATATATTATTTTCTGAATATGTTTTGGTCAAGTACCTAGTCTTAATTAGTATGTAATTTATCGTTATTTCCTTTGAATAATTATTAAGAAAAAACAGAAAAATATTGGTTTATACAAATCTATTTGAAAGGTTGTAAAAGTCTTTCAATAATTTTATTATTTTTAATCGATTGCTTCGTTTCTTTATTAAATACCTCATTCGGGTTCACTTTTCAGGTTTATAGATAACAGCAGACTGTTATCGATACACCTGAAAAGTGAACCCGAATATATAATATAAAATACGAAGGTGTTTAACTTATGTTTAAAAAATAAAGAAACCTAAACTTTACAATATTGAAAAAAAAAAAACTAACCAAATCATTTATTACTTGAATACAGGTAACACAAACTTTTTTTTATTTGAGTCGTCTCATGATGACTCAAATTAAAAAAAAGTTTTCATTTTTTAGTTTCCCATTTTCAAATTCCACCAATTTAAAATAACGGAACTCTAGACTAAAAATTCGCATCTTCCATAGACGAAGAATGGAAATTCCGAATTAATATTTGGATTGCATACGGTATCGGTATCCGACATCGTTTCCTTTGTGTTCTGGTATCCAGGTATCGTGTGAGAACTTTAATTTCCTTTGACCAATCAGAATTAGAAGGTAGTGTCTGTGGATGCATGGAGCTTTTGAAGGGAAATGTGGCCATTTTGTTATGGTGCTAAGAAGTTCATATTGTGATTAATTTTTCAATGGAAGGTATATTTTTGCGTTAAGAACATGCTTAGTTAAGGATAAGTCTATTTAAAGCTTTCTTAAAAAATATTGGTAGCTACAATCGTTAAATGCTTAGTGTAGACAAAGTTTCAGGAAGTATTGGCCAGTAAAAGTAAATGTGGCTGAAAATTTTAAAAGATGATTGAAAAATTCAAACCAATAACGGACATAACTCTTCCAGTTTCTTGTAAAGAAAAACAAAAAACTAAATTAGTAAAAGCTTTTCTTATACTTTAGCTTTTTTGTGACAAACCTGTATCACCTTAAAAAATCTGGTTTAAGATTAAGATTTTTTATTTAGATTAAGAAGATTAAGATTTTTTAAGGTGATACAGGTTTGCCAATTATCTTCAAAATTATGGTTATGTTACATTCCAAATAAAAGATGTAATATTGTAACAATATCCGTATTTTTATATGTAGGTACAAGAGAATATGAAAATTTGCAAACAAAATTAAGATTTTTTTCTGATTAGGGATCGTGTACTACACAAAGAAGTAATTACAGACTTTTGAACGCATTTCTGTATTCATGCTGCATGCATCAGTTGCCCAACTATGTTGGGGTCGGCTTCCAGTCTAATTGGATGCAGCTCAATACCAGTATTTTACATGGAGCGACTGCATAACTGACCTCCAGAACCCAGTTAATACTGGGTAATTGGATACCCTTTGGTAAGACTGATTGTGAGACCTTTATACTGCATGCATAAAGGAATTAAACAACCAGTCGTATGACTAAATCCTAATACTTATATATGGGTCTGAATTCCCAATAGATCAAGTTATAACTTAATTAAAAGTATAGCTGCACCCAATAACGCCATAATAATAGTGGTCGGGTGTCATTTGTCAGGGGTCGAGGGGTGACAATTTAGTTTCCTTTGACAGTTGTATTGATTATGTGATCAGCTAGTTCATAGATTAATTTGATCATTTTGAATGTAATATCAATTTTGAATAGGTCTTTTTGCCAGAAGAAAAGAAAGAAGATTTTCTTTCTTTGTAGTTTGGTTAGCCTCACCTGGTGTCAGAGTTTATATGCCGCCAATGGGCCTCTAACTTGTCTTTACATAACGTCGAGAAAATTTTCTCAGGCATACCGGTGGTGGGTGTTTTTTGCCAATTATACGTAGTTTATATGAAAGAAAAGTATGTAAATGATAGCGTGACGGTTGAAAGGAAAGAATTTAAAAAAAAGTGATGCGCCGTCCTCAAATAACATGGGACAACGGCAGAATGGTGATTTGCTAAAAAGTTCAAAAATATAAAAACACCTCATTCTGATGAAAAGCTGTCCAAGTAAAGTCAAGGTGGATCTAGTTCTACATTAATTTTATTAATATGTATTTGAAACGGTGGAACGGACGACTCCTCTAAATAGTTTGAAAATATGTAAAATAAATTGTATAGTATAATAATTGTATTGTTATTCTGTGAACCTCGTTCTTATTTTGAATATCTTCACTTCTGGATGCTAAATGGATAGTAAAATACATTGGTCCATTTCAGTCAATATTATATTTGGCAGAAACGTAGGATAAAAAAAATATTTTTTGTCGTCCAGGTAAGGCCAAGGCGGAGTTAATTATCTAATATAAAATTAAATGGGTATTTGTTATGATACTGGATCCTCCTAAACAATTACTTTGAAAGTATTTTGATTTTTACTGGAATTTTAAATTTCGAAAAGGTATGGAATTTTCTATGAATAAACTTATTTTGATTCTGAAATAATGGCATTCTTGGCGTTTATTATGTGAAAGGCAGATCATAACAGTATCATAATATACACATAAACTTAAATAAAAATAACATAAAGTAACTAACTTTAAAATAAACTAAATCTTCTAAATAGTTAAAGAGAAAATACTGAAGAAATCCATCTGGCCAATATTATTTGTATTTAAAAAATCTTTCTGGCCGTCCAGGTCCAAAGCGGAGTTCAATATTCATTTTTATAAAATATGTATTTGAAATAGTTCTGAATCCTCCTTAATACGTAACGTACCTGAAAATATTGAGATACTTACTGGAAAAAAAAATGGGTTAACAATATTGGTTTTGATATTATAATAATGGGACTAAGCATTCGTTGGCTTGATACGAATCGAGAGCCTATAAGAATCATTTTAGAGAGTATTTTAAAATTTTTCAATAACAATGAGAATATTTAAAAAGGTTACTTCAGAAATCACAAAACTTCAAGTACTCAGGATTAATTATAAGAAGTTTAGAAGTAAGATTCTTTAAGTAGTAAGTATTTATTTTGTTCCAAAAAATAAGTGAAAATTATATCTGGATTATTCAGTAGTTCTATTAAGAAGTTTTTATAATATGTTATTCATATAAAAGTTGATTGGAATCTAATCAGAATGGACTTAGTTTTCTTCAAAGCTTAATCATGATTTCATTTTCCGAGAAAAACTCATTATTTTTCTTTTTCAAATCAAGACAATTGTGATTTTAGTGTCATATTAAAAATATATTGTAATCAGACACTTGTACACTTAAGACAACTTGTGTTTAGAAACTGTTGCTGGTCTTAAAGGGTGCAACAAAATTCTTGTGATGAAATATCATCAAATATGAGATAAGTAGGTGATTTGGTGAAAATTTATGCCTTACTGGGCAGTTTACTCAACATTTTATTAGTGTACCAACAAAAACAAACGGCAAGAAGGACCGCGGCTTAAAGTAAACAAAATCTTCGAATAACCGCTTTGTAAAAACTTTTGAGTATTTAACGACTTTCGTTTTTTAAACATTTCTGGAAGACAAGCCTCAAGATTGTCAGTTAATTTGCAGAGGTAATCACGTGCAATTTTGATCTAAATAATCAAAACAAAAACAAACAATTTTTGTCGGGAAAAAAATGTGTTTCCTACCTTTCGGGGTGACAACTCTGAAGGCGCTGTTGGAGACATGCCTCGGGGATCCCTCCCGCAACGAACCAGGCGAACCACTTCCATTCCTCACCATGGAGAAGTCCAGGGGCATCGGAGGCATAGCACTTACTTCCATTGTCAAAAAAAATTACGGCCTCCGACGCATAACACTCAAAATCTATAAACCGACTTTTTTTTTAAACTGACTTCTGATAACGGGACCAAAATTTAGAATACCGAATTTGAAAATTCGTGTTCGAATTTGGAATAGCGAGCGTGCGCCCGGCGCGGGTGGCGACTATGTTTTAAGGCAGACACACACTCGCGGCGCGCTCTCGCGGCTTTCTGTTCTGTAAAGCCGAAAATCTCTAGAATCTCCATAGTGATTTCGACCTTATCGCTTGAGCCGTTTTTCTGGGGGCGTGGTGTGGTAAGCCCCGCCTCGGGCGTCGCGGCCATGTGCCTCGAGTGACAATCACTTTGTATAGGTAACACAATAATATGATTCGTGATGGATTTTATTGTGCTACCGATGCATTTATGCGCGAGCAATTTTTCGCTGGAAAAAAACTTAACGTTCGCGCGGTGTAGTATGTGGATATTGATATGAATGGTAAGGTGTGGTATAGTTATAATTTATTATTTGTATTGTTGTTGTATGGATGTTTTTTTTTTTTTCAAATTATTTAAAACCTCACTTATAGACTTTTCTGCACGTATTTTAAAAGAAAACTTTACCACCAATTTATGTTTAGTTATTTAATTAAATAAAAACTCGACTAAACTTAAAATATTTTTTTTTCTGTCATTTATTCAATACCTTTAATTAAAATTATTGGAAGCCTGTTCATTATATTCTAGGTACTCTTTATCACTTTTACTTAGTCGGAGTTATATTATTAAATCGATCTTTTGTTCTCTTGGCAATTAATAATGGGTGTTCGACATTAACTTCAGAACAACAATTATTATTGTGTATTTTTTCGGTACTGTCGTAGTAATCAATAGTAAGTATTAAGTTGTTTTTAAGAAAGATATTTTTTTAAAGCGGTTTTTCTGTAGTTAGTGCCTGATATTTTAAATTCCATGTGTGTTTTAGACAGTCATGCAGGAATTAAGGGACAATGGCTGTAACTACTCTATGGTTTTAGTTTGGTACTTGTGACATCGTTATGAATGACTAAGATTTGATATTTTTGAAGGTAAATAAATTCATTAATTCTTTATTTCACAAAAAGCCATTACAATATCCAAAAGACTAAGAACATAATTATAGGTTTATTACAAGGTCATAATAATTTAAATAATCTGTCTCTTAAACTAGATGTGGGTGCCTATGGAAGCTGTGGAGTCAAGTGCGTATTTGTGTGCGTCCTTATATTAACTAATACAATTAATTAGTGTTCTTTTCACACTTTTCACTCACAAAGAAAAGTCCATCCCAACAGACGGTCAAACACCTATTCCAAATTTGAAGTACACAGCATCTAACCCTACAAATGCTTCCACTCCGAAAATCCACAACTGCGAAAAACAAAACACGAATCGTATCCGTTTTAATAACGCAACGAATTCGGGAATTCGTCAAAAGATGATACAATTATCCGTGGACAGACACAGTAAGCTCGCCGTCACGATCCGACATTTAAAACAATGAAAGCTTCAATTTTTCACAGCGGATGGCCCGGAATACGGGACGCTAATCCTGACGCGCCTACGCACGCGTATTCTGATTGAGTGCGATTTTTTTTTTGAAGATGAAAATGTTTGTTGTTAGTTTTAGTTTGGTTGAATGTTTGATTGAGATGTTTGGAGAGCTGATTTTTGTAATTTATTAAAAACTACCGGACGTCACGCGGTTTCACCCGCGTAGTTCCCGTTCCCGTGGGAGTACGGGGATAAAATATAGCCAATGTTACTCGCTGTTAATGTAGCTAACCATTGCTGATAGAATTTTTCAAATCGGTTCAGTAGTTTTTAAGTTTATTCGTTACATACAAAAATACAAACCTTACACCTACCTTAAACCTACTCTTTAAAATATTAGTATGGAAATATTTCTTATCCTGTTATTTTTCAATATTTTCGGGTTTAGTAGGTACTCGTTCGTTTACCAAAATTTACATTGCATTCAAGATTTTCAGCAATATCTACCTGTCATAAATTTTATGATTGTATTTCGTTGAAGTTAAAAAATTAAAGGACCGAGATATGAGGTATGTTTTTTCCATAGTTACGATTAAATCATTATTAAAACCAACCTCTAAATCTCCACATTTTTCCAAAATTACTTTATACATACACAAATTCCTTGTTAAAAACATAACAATGGCCGGACAAAGAGCGCCGAAAATCCCAGAATAAGGAAGCAGAGCTTGCTTTGCGAAAACTAATTACACCTCCACTTCGCAATGATAAAGCAAAGCCGTCGTATGGGATATTTTTATTCGGGACAAAATGAAATTCCCGACCTTTTCACCCAAACTCAATTCCAACCTTACGTCAGCAGTGGCAGGGTTAGTTATACAATGGAAGCGTCCCTCTTTTCAACTAAGCTACGGAAAAATTTTTACTACGTACTCAGTGCAAAATAATCCTGCCATAATCTCACAGCTAAATCCCATTATTCTGATCATCTGGGCATCCCCCCGATTGTAGTCGGGGAGCTCGGAAAAAAACGTGGAATATGAAAATCGTAATCGTAATTCGGTCTTCGGACGTTTGATTTTTGGGATTTGGTCGTAAAAGTTGGCGCGGTCAGAAATCAGAATTTATTAGGACGGAAGGTTTCTATGATTTCTTTTTTAGATTTTTGTTTCTTGTGATTTTGTTTCAATTGAAGATTTTTTATATTTGTATTTATGGACCACAAAATAATGATTCCTATTTGAACATTAGGGTATAGTATCTGCAAGATGTAATTTAGAATTCACTTTCCATTATTACTTAAATCAATTTAAGCACCTACAAAATAAAAACGCTCAAAATAAAAACCAACACTTTGAGAAAAAAAATATTTTCATTTGTTTTTAATGACCAACATAAGATTTTAACGACCAACCCTTCACAACCGCAGTTTGACTAATAAAATTTATCGCAAACCATCAACCTGGTCTCCCAATCCTTTGCTAATTTTAATACAGTTTAAAATTCAAAATATCTGAGGGTCATTTGCACAAATGGCCACTCAAAAGCGAGTGTCAGAAACTCTGAGCAATTTTGTACGGGGCTATAAAGACGAAAAGCTTATTAACCCTACCATTTTGAAGGGTACTCTGTACGTTTTCCAACTGGACACTGTGTTCATGCTGTGTTTTCTTTTCAACAGTTATGTTTTTATACAGGTGTAAGTACGAATGTTTTTTTTTTCATTGTTTGTTTTGTTGTTTACTTTTTTATTTTTAACTGGTACATTATTGTCCTGAATTGCAATGTGAATTTCAATAATTTTGATTGATTAATTAAGTACTTGAAAAGTGTAAACAAAATCAGAATGACGAAAACGTTAGAACATTCCCGTTCGTCTTTTTTTTTTCGTAAAATGATAAAAAAATGATTATCAATTGGAGCCTCTATTAATTTATTACGAACTGCAATTAGTACCATTCGTTACATATATAATTAAAAGTGCTTTGCATTACAACCGAATGCAACTTAACCCTAGAAATGCGAACCCACACTAAAATTACTAATCGCATTAAACTAAACACTAACTTTCTTACTTCAACCTAATTACGGCAGAACTTTGCGAACTTACCTTTACCTATGTAAAACCGTGTACGAACCGAGCACGGTGTCCGGATCAAAAAACGTTGGAGAAGCGACCGGGCCAGTGTTGCGCATACCACTTTAATTATACTGAGTTAATTAATACGAAACATTACGACTGAGGCCTTGGAAACAGCGAGAACGAAGCTTTGTCCTTTACGTACAGAAAACTATTATTTTTTAAACTGTTTTCTAATTACTCTGATGTTTCCACTGCTGATACACAGGCCTCCTCTCTATGAGAGAGAATGGGTTGAATTTTTGGTACTAGGACCTAAACCTGCATCCATTGCAGGTTTTTTGACATTGTTATCAAATCATGTAGGTACTGTATTTTAATATTTTTAATCCCAGGTTTAAAAACATTTTTATATTAATAACCTTCAAGCCGTATATTTTACAACATCCAGTGTAGAAATTAATGGTAACTGACAAAAAGTATTTTGATGAGTATTATTATTATATTGCAGTATTTGCAGTGTATTGGTTTGCCAAAGAGAAAGAGTCAGTCAAAATTAAAAAAAAGTTTTGATTTGATTTTATTTTAAAACTGTTAAAAAGGCTCAATAATGTTTTGTTATTTATTTCTTAAGCGGCCAAAATATTAATATGTTTTATAAACTTACCTGAATCGCCTTTACTGTAGCTCCACAATTACCCCAAAAGCTTAACTACAAGCAGGTAGTTCTCTCAAAAATCATTTGGTCTTTGCCTACGAGAGGCGTTTTCCAGAATTACCCGGTTCTAATGTTTACTTTTAATTCACAGTCAAAATTTTATTTCATCTGGCTCCTGTAAATTTAGCGCTTTTAGTAAATTAGAGCGCTTTTCGGCAAGAATGTTTCAAGGAAATCTTGAAAGACGAATATTATATTGTTGCATTGTAGGATTTTAAATAATTTGTTTTGTCTTATTTTCGACGGCCATAGTGTGTACTATTTTCAACAGCAATTTATTTAGTTATTTGCAACACATTTAAAATAATAAAAAAAAAACTACTTGTCTTATTTTCGCCATGACAAATACTTAACTTTATTTCCGTACGCAAAATACGCGTTTTGGACGTGGAGTGCCGGACATCATTTTGATACGACACATTTTATTATTTCTTAGACCTTTCATCAGCTTATAATAACGTTATTTTTTTGTAAATGGAAAGGGCAAAACTAAAAAAAAACCGGCCAAGAGCGAGTCGGATTCGCGCACCGAGAGTTCCGTACAAACTTTTTAAAGGACAAACCTAACTTTGCTGTTCGATCCCTAGAAACGGCTATTGCACCAACCGCAAATAATAAGTTTGTAATAGTATAATCGTTTTTTTTTTGTTATTGTACTACATATTTGCGGTTTTCAGATTTTTCCCTTTAAATGTGCTGTGATACCTTACTTTTTTCCATATTTCGTGATTCTATGTCAACGGGAACTATCATATAGGTTTTCGACCCAAAACCAATAGGGTTCTTCCGATTGACCTAGAATTGTCAATTTTGGTTAAAAGCAAGGTCTTACAGCACAAGTAAAGGGAAAATTCCGAAAAATAAAAAAAGTTGAAAATTAAGGTAAATTTTGGTACTTACAAGTTTTCGTGAAAGTCTAAATTTGCCCATATCTTTTTATCGTGTTGACTCAGGACCTTGATTTTTATACACCTAATAGGGATTATAGACTTCAGTATCTGGTATAAGTTTCATTTTGCTAGGTCTACCCGTTCCTGAGAAAATCGGTGGTGACAGACGGACACATGGACAGACGGACAAGAAAGTGATCTCATAAGGGTTCCTTTTTATACCTTTTGAGGTACGAAACCCTAAATAAACTATTTTATTTATAAATATAACTAGAAGATGTCCTATGTATTTCCTTTCAACTTAACTAACAATTTACTGTCCTGAAAACTCTAGTTTTTCCAACTGCAATTTTCAAAGTAAAGGAGGAAGTTTGGTCGCGACTAACTTGTTTCTAAGACATTAACAACTTGAAATTAGTGCGATGCAGAGACAGAGTGGCTGTTGTCTTCTTTTAGCAGTAACTTTACTGTATTTTAACATATTTATGTAAGTAGACTAGATCTTTCATGTTCCCTTTCAAGCTATACAGCCATTGCTTGCCTTGCCTAGCTTGCCTAGCAACTTTACAGCCATTTTAATTTTAGCTATGGATTTTTTTACATGTTTTGTGGCATTAACAGGATAAAACTTGTGCATGTTATAGGCGGTTTCTTTACAACACCAATAAAAAAATCCGTATGTGTTTAGTGGCTAAACCTTTTGAGGTGTTTTTATTCACTAAAGCTTAGCTGTAGAATAAAATTGGTTGTAGGGAAATTACATAAAAACAGTGTGGCACACTGTCACTGTCATAAAAACAAAATTCATAAAGATAAACTTCGCAAAATAAAATAAACCTAAAATTACTGTCACTATCCTTTCCCAACGACATTTACAACCAATTTAACTAAAAAGCGTGCTCCGAACGTCACTTTAACAGGACTTTTATAAAAGTGTAAAAAGGAAAAGTTTTCAACGTTCAAGCGGAGAAGCGGCTGTGTTGCTACCCTTGCGGTATTTACCGCGGGAAATTAGAATTAAAATAAATACCCCCGGGCCGAAACAATTTGCATCTAGATGTGACATTAGTAGGAACAATTTTATCTTTTTGCAGCGGGTAGGTGAACAAATTAGAGACGAATTTGTCCGGTAGAATTTGTAGGGTTATTTTTGGGTTGGGCGGCTGCTTTAGGGTTATTGGCTTTGTGAGTAGATTAATTTATTATGTGTTGGATTCATGAGTGCCATTAAGGATTTTTGTAATTTAGTGAAACTTTGCTTTGTAACAGCATTCGATTCGCATTTTAACCAAACTGTTTAAGAAGGAAAAAAAAACATTTTCATTTGAAAGTGTTTTTTTTTTTCTTAAACAGTTGGGTGTAAGTACCTTTAACACAAAAAAATAACGGTTATTAAAAATAATCAGAGTGATATTTCTTTTGAAGCTATTTTATCGCTAAACAACTTTATTAATGTCATAAAAATATCTTAAAAGCTTTTACGAAGTTTACACAACTAAAACTACCTTATAAATAAGACTAGAAAAAAATACGACCACTTATAAAAAAATAAAATAAAAATAATGACAAAGTGTTTTTCAAATTGATTGAAAAAAAAACACACACCACATACCATAACAACACGCCTATTTTCCCCAAAGGGTTAGGTAGAGGTGTACCCATAGTGTACACCCACATAATAACCCAGTCGTGCAACATTATGCAAAATTCTGTAAAATCCTGCCATTTAAAAAAAACATGAGACTCCAACCGCTAACCCCAGCTCAACATTAAGCATAAGTAATCTTAAAAGCAATTAAAACAAGTCTAGATGTTCTAGCGGGGGTCATCGACACCCCACCACATCACCACATGTCACACAGACTTCCTGTGCTTTATTATTTACATGTGCGAATAATTCTATTGCTTTTAATGGAATTAATCTCTGTACCGAGACATGTTGCGTTTGCAGGGTTAAGTCTCGAACATGTGTCTCTTGCAAGTGTTTTTTTTTCGGAATTAAGGTGGATGCTCCAGGATAGCCCGCGAAATTCAAATTTTCTTACGTTTTCTGCAATTTGCAGGCCAGTGCTAGTTTGTATGTTGATTAAAATATGATTCGCGGCTGTAAGACAAATGTATTTACAGAATTATAATCATTAAAATCATCAAACACTCATATTCAGTTCATGAAACTGTCAAGAATGACTTTTTCATTAAATAGTCATTCTTGACAATTACATGAACTTAGAGGGTTGTATTGATGCTTTTAATGATTATAATTCTGTAACTACATACGTCTTACAGCCGCAAATCATATTTTAATCAACATACAACCTGACACTGGCCTGCAAATTGCAAAAAACGTAAGAAAATTTGAATTTCGCGGGCTACCCTGGAGCATCCACCTTAATAACTGCCTCGTTGATCTAGTGATCGCAAACACGCCTGCTGAGCATGAGGTTCTTCGATGTTCAGGTCGGGCAAAGTGTTATTGGGTTTTTCCACCTGGGATTTTACATTAGCAGCCACGGAGTCTGAATTTGTGCCCGGTTAGCTACAGGCCTGTTCCTGTTACACGGGACTTGAAAATTTCTAGCAAAATGTGGGTTTGCTGTTAGAGACACCTCTATACCTAACCTTTTGGGGATTACAAGCGTGATGTTATGTTTATGTGTATGTGCGAATAATTAAAAAGCTTTTAATGGAATTAATCTCTGTACCAAGACATGTAGCGTTTGCAGGGTTAAGTCTCGACCATGTGTGTATCATGCAAGACGTTTTTTTTTTTCAGAATTTTTATTATGTTTTTTACTGCGTTGTGTGTTTGGTATGGTAAATATTTGTATATGTTGATAGATTAATTTTAGTTAATTAGATGCTTATCCAGTGGGGGTAAAGCGTGATGATTTGGTTTGATTGATGTTAGATTTTTGTGGCTATATTTAGATTTTATTTTCCTTTGGGGAGGTACTGCGTTTACTATTTAGGGATGTTATCAGTAGTATCCATTATATTGTGGAAACAATAAAGTTTCTGGGGCTGTCGAATCCGAATATTAATAAAAGAGACCAGCCAAATTCTCACCGTTCGTATACATACACCCTTAACAAGTTGTGATACTTGTTTTAAAAAGTTTTGTAAAACATTTGTCAAAATAAGTCGTTTCTATAACATTTATTGGCGTTGTTTAATTATTTCATGTTTTATTAACTATTAAATACTTATATTATCCTTTACTATTAAATGAGCAATATAAAGGTTTACGGGGGCGAAAAATCAATCTAGCTAGACTTAAAATGTCACTTACGGGGATATCTTCCGTGATTATTGTTTATTTTTGAGCTCCCGATATTTCGACGCTGCGCGCTGATGCAAGCGCCTTGATCGCGGGTTAACGGGTTAACAGTTAACGCGCGATCATGGCATTTTTAGTGACATTTTAAGTATAGTTATGAACCGTGAAAGCTTAAAACAGTGTTTGAATCTAGCTAGGTCTCATATCTGGGAAATTCGTTTTCTCTTTTTTCACCTGAGCAGAGTTCAGTCGCCCAGGTACTAACGTATAAAAGATTAACGACAGCATCACAATATGATGAATAGAAATATTTTATACCTTTTGGAAAAAAAACGCAGTACTTAAAAGACTTCTTCCATAGAGGGCTAATTTACTCAGTTCAGATATCTCACAACGGCTGAAGGCCAACATGGACTAAAGCATTTTTTTTTTGTTTAGTAATCATTTAATTTAAAAAAAGATTACTGACTTCCATCAAATGTCAAACTTAGGTATTAATTATCTAGATTAATTGTGTGGCAGATCACACTATGACTATGCATCGCTAAGTAAGCTCTAGATACGAATGTTAGCCTTATTTATGTGAACTTAATTGTCAAATTCCTTCACGCGATAAGGTTTGGCAGAGATATGCCAAATTTTACCAGTTATACTGACATTCTCATAATAGGTATAGGGGACGAGCCCATTCCATTAAATCCGGATTCTAAGCTGCTACTGAGAAATTGCTGATAAAAACACTTTGCCAAACTGGAAATGAATCCAAGATACAAGATTCAGGTCTCCCTGCTGCTCAAATGTTCTAACAATAAAGAATCAAGTGGCAAGAATGTGGACTCAGCGATCATTGTGCCGATATTCGTATCGGCCCATGGCTTAATTGCCTAGAGCCTCGATCAATACCTGAGGTGGCTCTCGTTAGGCAGCTGGATCAGGGGCTTAATACAGAAAGCGGTACTCCTGGATACGGCTCGTATTGTTAGGAGGTTCCTCTCTCTCTGGAGCCCTGATCGCCAGTAGCGCGGACCCTGTTCCCGATACCGGTGGGCTACAATTTTTTCATGTTTTTAAATGTTTTTTATAAACACTGTTTTATGCTATCACGGTTCATAACTAAATAAATGTTACTTACGGGATATCTTCCATGATTATTGTTTGGCGCGCCCGCGTTCATCATGGCGCTTGCAATAGCGTTGAAATATCGGGAGCGCAAAATAAACAATAATCACGGAAAATATATCCCATTAAAGACATTTTATGTTTTTTATATTTTCAAAAATTTAATCAATTTGCTTAGAAATTAAGAATTAAAACATGTCAAATACATAAAACCAGTTTACAAAAAACTTTACGTCACCAGAAATCCACAGTCCCTAGACGTTCTCGGCGCATTAGGAGCCCATGACACTTGCAGCGTTTCCTTTCTGAATTGCCAGGGCTAGCCTCTGCACCAGGAAAGAACCAGAGTGTGGGTTTTAAGAGGGGGGTTTTTGTGAAATTAAGAAAGGAAAATTAGGAATCAAACACTGAAAGTTGGACCGTACTCAAACTTCGACTTCTGTTTTCAGTTCGATGAAAATGTATCTATATTTTTCTGATCTGTCTATTGATTCATAACTCTATACACTTGTGTCATTAAAAGAAGCTCATGAATGGAGGGCTGAACAGATATAAAACATATTCCTTGAAGATGTGCACGCTATAGACCATTTGTATGAATTACTCAGTAACTACTGCTTATTGTTAGTTGGCTTTGCGCGGAATTAATATTAAGATTGCTTTAAATGTTCCAATCTTCTGTTTATTTCTTACTCAGAGTCTCATCATTTTACATTTATTCTTTTTCAGAAGCAAATTCCTGATCAAAAAAAAATCTTTCTACAATTGTGTAAACAGTTTTTTTGACCGAATGGCGCAGCGGTAGTGAGGTTGCCTCACGTTCTTAGGGTCCCGAGTTCGAATCCCGGTTGGAGCAAATGTTTGTGTCATGAGCATGGACATTGGTTTCCGAGTCATGGATGTTTATATGTATAATAAGTATGTGTTTACAAACAAAAAGTATCTATGTAGTATATCAACTATATGGTGTCCACGACACAAGCCTCGTTGCTTAGTCTGGCACTAGATAGCGCTGTGTGTTAATGTCCAGCTATATTTATTTATTTTCATTTATTTATTTCCTTCAATGATTGAAATATTTACTCTTTAACTCATTTCTTTTCTCTTCTGCCTAGTTTTGAAGCATCTCTCTTATTAAACAGATATCCGAAGATTTTTAGTCCATCCTAAATATGTACTTTCAAACTTATGAGCCTTTTTATGTAAGCAGACCTCTGAGACACCACATCACCAACAACAACAACTTCCAAGCTTGAAAGACACTATTGCACGGGACCCTGGCATGGCATGGCACCCTGGTAGGTCATGGGTGTGGTTAGCACTTATTTCTTGTAGAATAATGACTTCACAATTATTTTTAAACCAAACCAACAAATCATCGTCAATATAGGATATGACGTAACAAAAGCAAAACGAGTGAACGGAAGCGAATCATTGACATGTGGTGCCAAGTCGTCTCAAACGAATTGATATGAGTTCATTCATTAAGTACAGTCACCAGCTCTAATATGTATTTATAGACTTAGCAACTTTAAAAAAATATTTTCTCCTACTACATTGGTCGTAACTTTATGTTGTTAAGATCGAAGTGGTTTGGAAAACTACACTATAACAACTGGGATACGGCACCACCTAATATATACATAGGAAAATTGAGGAAAAGAGATGGCTCTATATGTACAGGACAAATCTGTCCCACACCAAAGTAAGATTGAAATAAAATAATATTGCCGTGGCAGTATCGTTATTCCACGAGCTAATCGCTTTTGATCACTGGTAAGACCACTAGCACGCGGCGTATTTTAAACGCGCAAACGTCACGCAAATGACGAGCGTTTACGCGCTTCAAACAAGATTTGAATGCAACCTTGTAACCTAAGCGGGGCACGGGGCGATCGTGAAATGCGCGTATACGCAGATACAGACGTGCTGTAGTCTCTCGCAGCTTCCGCGTTTAGGTCAGAGACTCCTCGTCAGTTGTACAATGGCATCGGTTGAGGCAACAGTGCTTAAGCTGGTTTTGACTCTTTGTCGTCTGCGCGTTTAAAATACGCCGTGTGCTAGGGGTCCAAGATCGAGCAGTGTCACGGCCGGGGAGCGCTGCATCCAAGTTAACTGCATTAAATCGCATTTTAATATATCACCGCTCACCGTGAGCATTATTAACCAAAGGGTGTGGCTTTCAGTTAAGTCTAGCCGACAAATCTTAAGTTTATTTTCACACTCATCTTTACCCGTAACAAATACGTACTTAGTAGTGCGCATGACTGTACCCGGTACTTATAACCGCTGTTATTATTACCGTTCAGTTTGCTCAGTCAGTTGGTCACGTTTGACGATGTCGTTGGATGGTATTTATAGTACAGCGAATTAAAAGCTTGAATGAAACATTTTCAACATTGTTTCCGTTTTAGTCTGTCTCCATACTGGTTGCTACTGGCTTCGTCAATTGTGTATCACCTTACTTCTTCGGGACTAGTGATCCGATTCCAAAAAATCTTTCAGTAACGGGAAGCTACTTTAACCCCGAGTGTCAGAGGCTACATTTGAAACGTTTCCGTGGGTTAATTTTTTTACATAACGGGAGCGAAGCTGCGAGCAAAAGCTAGTGAAATATTAAAAGTCGCCCTTGCCATTTAATGGATATCTCTACTCTAGTCAAAAATTTACCGAATCTTATAAAAAAAGTAGAATCTATAATAAAATAAAATAATTAAATCAATTTAATTTATTCTATTCTAATTTAATTTATTTATTTATATATTTATTTTAATTTAATTAAGTGTAATCAATTTAAATTTTTAATAGTTTTATTTTTTCAAACTGTGTATTTCTTGTTTAGTTAATGATTTGATTGTCTGCGCATAATGTAGTGCATGCTGTGCTTTTCTGTAAGTGATGAGGAGCTTAGATTTAAATTTGCAATGTAGAAATTATAATGTAACAGTGTACTCATTGTTGAGAAGCCTTATATTAAATAAATAAATAAACAGAGGGCCTACAATGGCTGGTTTATCAGAATCATAATACGAATAAAAAAAAATACGGATGAAAAAAAATTGGAAGCCATATACCTACTATTACCTTATTTTACGAGGAAATCGCTTTTGAATTTTGCTAAGTGTAAAAAAAAAATAACTTTTATAATTGTACAAGAATCACATAACTAAGCACTATGCGGCGTTGCAACTAGGGAAAAGAATGTTTACGATGAGCTCTGGCACCCAATGTAAGATTTAACTTTTAGGGTGCCAGCGTCCTCGCTTATACTTTGAACTCACAGATCATAGAAACAACAGTTTGAACATGTAGCAGTAGTTGTAAGACGAGCATTAGGTTAACATCATTTAATTTCTAAACTACACTGGCCTGCAAAAATAAGTCACACTTTTAAAATTGCAATAACATTTTAAGTTCACAAGATATACTTTCGAAACAAAAAGGACTCAATAAATAGTTTAATTTTGTTCATAGTTTCAAAGAAAGCTGATAAAAATTGCTATAAAACCTTTTTTCATTTTAAATCTCTAACTTCTATAATTTAGAAAAAATGAAATTTTAAAAGTGTAGTACTTATTTTTGCAGGTCAGTATATATATTTTACTAGCTAATGCAACTAAAACGTGGCCTAATTATGTACCTATGTTTGGGTGTGTATATGAGTGTGAGGGATATATAAATATGATTGTAGGTATACATTTCATTGATCGTGAATGTACTCATCAATGATAATAAACCTATTCGACTTCCTTGTAAAGATAGATGTACAAAAATTCAAAATCATGATTATCCTATTAATTATGTCTGTTGAAGAAAGTTGTGAGGACCATTTCACTGTGTGATGAAAAAAAATGAACTTATCGCAACATTAAAAAAAGAACCCTCCACTGCGACAGGCAAAAACTCGAAACCACATTACCGTATATCGTCCTTTGTACCCCCCAACAATTCAAAATAAGAACGTCGCTAAACGTTTCATTTAGCACGTTCAAAAACGAGCGTGGATTATAAAAAGAGCAAAGAAAACGTTCAGCAATGGATTATTGTCGTAAAGAGAGGCAAGGTGAGTGTCTCGTTCTTGTTTTACCTATAAAGTTAGCGTTTATTGTGGTTTTTGAACGCATCGTTGGGTTCGCGTTTATAAGCTCGGTTTATGTAGGAAGATGGTGGTTGGGATGGCTGTTGAGATACTGCGTGGTTTTCCAGTTGGAGCAGATAACTGTTCTGTTACCTTGAAAAATTATGCCAAAAAAAAAAACGGAAATAGCAGTTGTACCTACATTTTTATCAACCTGTATTGTCCCACGGCTGGGCAAAGGTCTCTCCCATAGCTTTCCACTTCTCTCTGTGCATGGTAATTGCAGTTGCGTTGTTACCACAACGTTTCACAAGACTCGAAATTCCTTAGTATTTTACAATATTTAGACGGTAGACCTTAGTTGCAAATTGCAGTTTATTATTTTAAGACTAATTTCTGAATTTATGAATACTTGAAAAAAAATGGTTTCACAGATCACAAACAAAGCATAGGTACAGAAATCATACTTACAAAACAAAAGTCCCGAAAACCAGAACCCGTACACGCAATTTTTCACTCACAATTTAACCCTCAAACTTGGAAATCATGCAAACTAAAGGAAATCCTTCTGCCGATTTCTGTAACAGACATCAAAGTGGCGATAACAAAGGAACCCTAAAAACATAATGAGACGGCGATGGGCGCAAGTGCTCCCGTTCGCATGGTCCCGTAGCAATTTTAGGATCTCATAAATATGTATAAGGCGGTACTCTTCTTTTCCTTTACTTATCAATTATGGGGTCGTTTAGGCGACACGCGGGATCGCCCCGCGGAAAATATGCTCCCGCATTGTAAGGGTTAACCGTTTTGAAGTGGTATTGTGCTTTGAAGATTTTGTTAGTTTTGACTATATTTTGTGTAGATGTTTATTTAATGTATTTTTTTAAGGGAAAGTTCTTTGACGTAGTACTAAAAAGAATCTAAAGCAATATCAAGTTTGCTTAAATAAGCCTTGAAATAATATGTCGAAACCTATTTTTTATTTTCAAGATGATCGCTAACTGATCTGTTTTCCTAATTTCTTCACTTTTTACAACATTAAGCGCCGGATATGCCATCCCTATAATAACATGTGAAAATCTAAAGAAAATTTCAGCTAAAAAAATATCGATTACGCACAAAAGCTTCGCATTAACATAGCTTACCTGTTACCAACAGTATTATCCCTACTTATACAAAATCATTCGGAATACGTCAACAGAGCTCTATAACCCTTAACCGCCCGGGGCGTGAACGACCCCCTTTAAAGCTAGGGAGCAATTTTATTGCAAAAAATACTCGGCAATTTTACGGGCACAACAGGCCCGATGTCCCTGAGGTAGTTTCGATTCAGACTCGATTATGTTTAGGGTTAAACGTCATTGATATTGCCGATCGGTGCCCACTGGAGGGTTATTGAATTTTTTTTCGGGGCCTCTAATTTGTACGGTCGCATTCGAAGGGTTGGATTGAAATGATGTTGTATATTGATGATGTTTTAATTAAATTTCGTTTTTTTTCATAATGGGCTTATAAATAAATAACGTTGGTCTGTCTGTGATCGATTTGTCCATATGGTGACGTATTTTTGGGATACATTTTAAACCTATCGAATTTAAATAAGTTTTTTAAATTGATAAAATTAATGCAGTGTACTTTCAACGCTTCAAATCGATAACAACAATTTGAATATATTTAACACTGGAAGATCATTAGCCAAAGTCATAAATCAAGTTGGGAAGAATCGTGTAAGGGGTTTCAAAGCATTTAGTACCGGAGTGCCAGAGAATAACATAGATACCTTAGCACTGATAATTAAGTAGAACTATGATATTTGTATGAAAAATGAAAGAAAGAAATATAGAAAGAAAAAGTAAGTATTAATTAGTCTCGCACAGGACTAAACAAAAAACGAACACTAAAAGTCGGTTATATTAATAATAATAATTGGCACACGAGGTTCGTGATATGTGGATTATGAACTCGGTTATCATTGTGCCGATTGTCGTGACGGCCAATGGCCTTATAGCCAAGAGCTTTGATGACCATCTATCGAAGCTCTCTTTAGGCGGTTGGATCAAGGGCCTGATTCAGAAGGCAGTCCTCCTCGATACGGCTCGCATTGTGATGAGGTTCCTGTCTCTGCAGCCCTAACCACCGGTGGCTTGGACCCTGCTCCCGACACCGGTGGATAACTATTTTTTATATTTTTAAATGTTTTTTTAAATAGGTTTTTTTTTAGGAAATATTTTTTAAATAGTAAGTAAATAAATACGATAGAAAAGTAAATAAAGACGATAATAATAATAAAGCCTTTATTTTCCTTAACAATAACACTTCTTACAATATAATTAATTAGCATTTCATTAAACCTAACGTTTAACAATACATTACATTAAATATTTAAACATTCCATTTCACATAGCATAACATTTAACATTTCATCATATTTATCATTTCATTTTCAATAGTAGGTACTTACATACATTTCAGTTATATTAACAATAGGTAAAACAAAATTAAGTACATGAAAACGTTAACATAAGAAAAAGATGAAACTAACGAAATTGGGCCAAAATAATATAAATAACACAAATGTGGAGAACAGATCATAACACGAAAGGGTTACCAGCATTAAAGTACGATTACAATCTTTTAAACACGGTCCAGAACCAAAATCGGTAAACAGTTACATTGTACAATATTGATACATCTGTTGATAAAGCCTCACAGTACCCCACAGAGAAACCGATCGCCAAACATTGTTTAAGCATTACCACCATACCTTTAAAAAAACTTAATCAAAAATACGTTAAACAACCAAAAAAAAAAAATCCAATAACCCGCATTGACTAAAAAGAGCAATCTTTTTTAATCTTCGTACGGAATCGTAAAGGCATTGGACGAATCAAACTCAACTGTTTTAGCAATTTACTGTGAATTTAGTGTCGGGGCCTTTTTTACCAATTGGCCGTAGCAGGAGATGGACTGATAACTACTGGGGCCCGCATGTGCGCACACGCAATGCTGGCATAGATCAGGTGGGGAAAGAGATGGGTTGACGCGTAGAATCTTGCCTGTGGGTTTCTAAAGGGTTGTGTATGGAATGTGTACGTCTTAGCAGCGCTGGGATGCACATGAGTTATGTATTTTTAGTCCCTGACAGTAAATACGAAAGGGACATTCTAATCGCTTTCCTAAACTTAACTGCTAGATTTTAATATTTTTTTAAGATAAGAAAAGCAATCAGATCGTTACTAACATCAAACCATTGATCCGGCTCGAAGGACCAACGTTTAATCGCCAGAGTCCAGCAGTATTTAGGAATTTGTCACTTAAAAATGTCTAAAATACATTTGTTTGTCTCTTGAGTGGACTGTCCTAAAGATACAAATAAAAATACATTAATTTGCAAATATTCATAAAGTGAATTCCACAGGTCATAAATATTTTCATCGTATCTGTTTTTATTCAGTGATCTTTGTCTTCCGCCCTCTGTGCTGTCGCATCGTAATTAATAAATCGTTAACATTGATGTGTATTGTTTCATGGCGACGCAAGCGCAACTGTATGGGTAAAGGTGGCTTTATGATTTATTTTATGTTATTGGGTGTCAATAACAATAGAATGTTAGGGCGTTTGAAGATAAGGGCTATCTTCAGTTCCAATTTCCACGCCACTAGGAAACTCAAAGTGAGATAATAGTTTGTGAATTAGCATGAAAGATTTTGGGGCAAAATTTAATTTGACCTAAAGTGTTTTTGGAGACAACGTTAGGGTCAAAAATTAAAGCAGTCCAAAAATCATTGTCTCGTAATCTGTTCACCTAATTGCAATCTTTTGATTTCTTAAAATGAGAATGCCTTATATCAGACATTTAGATTTAGTCGACTCAAACTTCGAAGCATTTCAAGTCGGTCAGTTAGTTAGAAAGCTGAAATAAGTAGCCAAATTCCAAAACGTGGATCTCTATGAATAGAATAGAATAGAATAGTTTATTTGCATTGAATATGGAGATGAACGTTTAAGAATCTACATGGACACTACGGCTATTTCTGTTTCCAAATTATTTGAACTTTCACTCTTCACCTTTAGGGCTTTTTCAAATGACTTTTAGGTATCATTCCTCCTCAGATCGGTACAGACGTTATTTGACAGCCATTCGTCCCCCCGGTACAATCCCTTAGTCGCCACCTACGACCCCCGTGGGGCCAGAAGGGCGATGTTGTTCTTAAACGGGAACCATGCGACTGGAATGGTTTATTAACTTTGTAGTACCTGGCAGCTTGGTTTCTTTTTAGGTTTCCGTTGTGCTTCTGTTTTCAGTTTTCATCGATCATGGTTTCTTTGGCCACCAATGTTAAGTACAGCAAGTAAGGCCTTCGTTTTGCTGAAACATGCGCAGTCGCTGAAATAAAAAAGCTTAAAAATAATGTTTAATTACAATGAGTGTTTGAAAATTGCTTAAATGTTTCGCGTTACATAATGTCCCATAATAGAATCGTTATTTGCATTCTTATTATTGGCTATGCATAGTGTAATTTGAATAATTACATTTCTTGTACGGTGCATAATTTTGATGGACTTTTCGTGTAATTGTTTTGTCGTGGTGTCTGGTAACTGCTGCATGTGAGAGGCCGAGGATTGAGATATATGGTATGACTGTGAGGCATACACAGTCTATCATAATCAGCCTATAGTGTTCCCACTGCTAGGACACTTTGCCCTAGACACTTGGCCCGGCGGGCAGTTTGCGAATTTTTGGCTTTAGGTCCTGTTTCATCAAGATGTTTTCCTTCATCGTTTTAAGAGTAGTGGTGATGAAATAAATTACCAAAATAATGCGTCAGCGTGGGTTCGACTTACTGTTCGTAAGTCGGGGCCGCCACCACTGGGCCACCGCTGCTCTCTATCACATAATAATATACCACCAATACCACAATCAGCATGTGCTAAACAGAGTGAGAAGTCAACTAGTCAAAGCTAGCCGCCGTGAGAGCGCTCTCTTGCTCCACATCAACTAATTACGCGTTATTCTCACTGATTAAAGCACAGCTTGCGACTAATGAGTGACTCATGTAACTATCGGTTCAGACTTACATTTATACGAGACGATACGGTTACGATTTGGACTTCAGTGTTGAGAAATGACACCATATCATCTCATCTGCCATACCTTTTCCTAACTACATATGTTGGGGTCAGCATGGAGTGACTGCCTATCTGACCTCCACTACCCTGAACCCAACAATACGATAATACTGGGTAATACGATACTCCTTGGTAAGACTGGTTGTCAAACTTTCGGGCCACTCACTACCTGTAAAGACTTTCAAAGATCTACAAATGACAGCCAGGACCAATGTGCTTTCCGTGGCACTTTTGAGCTTCAAGAAAAGATAGAAGATATTGCCAGTTTCGTCACTATAAAGAAACAAAATGGTACCACACAAATCATAATGCAATCCCACATTAACACTACACCATTAGAAACTTTAAAAACCCAATTAAAACTTTAATGACAATCGTAAACTCTAAAACGCCCTTATAATCTGACGAGCATCGTTCTCACAGCCAGCAGTCATCTTTCTCAATCAACGAGCCATTGGTTGTCCACGATTTTTATTGTTTTTGAAGCAAACGTACGGGTACAAATATGGGCAGTTGCGGTGGATCACCCCTAAGGCGAAAATCGCTTGCACACCGAGTTTGAAGTCAGAGTGGTGTGCAAGCGTTTGGGCTGAAAATGTGCAAACCATTTTGTCTTTAAAGTGATTACCGGCAATGACCGTCACTGTATGTATGTCCAAGAGTTTTTCTCCCTTTTCCTTTCGATTGGATAATTAATTTTACAACTCCTTTATTAAGCTTAACTATCTTAAAATCTACTAAAATCGTTGGTAACTCGCTTTTTATTTTCTTTGTTAGTGTCTTTTTTTTATTGCGAATAAATTGATGTTTGTTAGTTGTGAAGTGGTGTCATAAAATGGTGTTATTGTTCTCTAAATCGATAATTTTAGGGTTGGGTTTGTGGAAAATTATTATTGCTACATTGCTACATTGTAAATCATTTCAAGGGTTAAAAGGTGGCGGAGGTATGGGCTTTGTCTACGGTTTGGGCTTTGAAGTTTATCTCGAATCTTTAATTTTATTTAATTAGTGAACCCTCATTGCCTGCGCACTTATAATATTATCTATATCGACAGAGAAACATGTGAATTGAAGTAATGGATCATAAAACATGAAATAAATCTATCTAAACGAAGGCCATCATTCTTGTGTTTAAATCTCCTCAGTTTTCGATCAAAAATGCAGAAGTTTTTGTTCAACTTTTAACCAAATTTTTGTTTTTTATTTTTTGTTTTTGACGACGACTAAAATATCCGGAATGATATCTATGTGATGACTCCAATTAATGTAATTTCCATTCACTCCAGAGCTTTTATAATGAAGAGACTCATTGCCCAATCATCATCACTTCAAAGACAAAAGGGTGAACGTACGGTTTACTAAAAAACAAATAATGAAACAGTACCCGCATGTCGTTATTATCACTTAAAACTGATTACAGAGTTAATTATAGTGACGTGTCAGATTGCTTATTAAGAGCCCTTGATGAGACAATCAATTCGCTTTCTGCTTTTAATTTTGGGAGAGGCAGAGATAAATTAACGGCATCAAGGAAGATTGAAAATTGGTGAAATAAGAGACCCTTTACGAGCAAATGTGTTATAAAACTTATTACAAACATGGCTCTGATACTCTAAAGGTGAACAAATCTTAAGCCCAGCAGAACTTTAAAGATGACATGATTCACACCACACTTTGTCTTGTTATCCATACGATACATGCGACACCTAAGTTAGTATAAGCATCATCAACTCTCCAGTTTCCTTCGTGCCTCGGAAAGCACGTCATTTGTAGATAATTAGTTACAGGTGTAACAGTCAGTGGCCCGAAAGTCTGACGGCCAGTTAGCATAAACATTGATATAATATTGAGGAAATAGACGAATTTCAATCTTCAATATTTCTCAGTAGCGGCCGGAAGTCTAGATTTGCGCCTGGTTGGCGACATTAGGTTTGCCCCCCTCCCCCCTTTAACAGGATACGCTAAGGAAGTCCGTGAAATTCAATTTTGTTTAACAATATCATCAACACAACCTTCTAAGTCAATTTAATCCTATGGAATAACTATTTCATGAAAAAGTCGTTGAATGAGATTATAAAAATGAAATTATAATAGGGGGTTGCCGTGTATTGATTGTTTTTATAATGATATCTCAGTAAAGACTGCCTCGTTGGTCTAGTGTCTCGCGACTGCTGGACACGAGGTCCTGGGTTCGATTCCCAGATCGGGCAAAGTTACTTATTGGGTTTCCCCATCAGGAATTTCTCAGTAGCAGCCACGGAGTCTGGATTTGTGCTTGGTTGATGACAATAGGCTCGCCCCCTATTATATGGGACCTAAACGTAACTGGGAACATGTGTGTGTTTTAATTTAAAGATTACCCTCGCCTAATCCTTCAGGGGTTGTTATGCCAAATTATCTTCCTAGATACTTAAGAGAGCACCGAGGAAACGATACGTTATTCCAAAATAATTGCATTCGCTTGATCCCTTGCTGCATCGTTATTACTTATCCTTTAGTTATGCAATTAATATGTAAGATATTTAAGGATTCACTCTATAGTATATTTTAGTTTCCTAGAAAGAAAAAACATCCAAAGTTATCTCTAAAAAACAAAATAAACCCTAAGTAGCGTTAATACTTCACGGAAGATCATCAGATTTTGAATAATAACAAAACTACATGTTTTCTTTAACGTATACATTTTACATTTTCGAAATGCGTATTTGTTTAAATAATATGAAGGAAATACCTAAATTAGCGTGCGTTCCGCCCATTCTAACCAGAGCCACCACGCTTCCCCCCTATCCGCTTTAGTCCTGCTTCGTCCTGCTTAGGAATACCTAAATCTATTAGCGCCAGAAGCTCAGTGCGCTCTTAACGCAAACGTATTATTCCATGTAGGTTTTGTCGTGTTACTGCTAATATAAATGAAAGTAAATAAGCAGTTGACAATTAAATTTAATGAAGTAAAAAATACAATAATAAATATTAAAAAAGAATTCCTAACTAAAACCACGCTCAACAGAATTTTGGATTTTACTGTACTTGATTGATCAGGGACAGGCTTAAGGTCTTGAAGTAGGTAGTGGAGAAATCAACTCCCAGAATAGGTTGCGGCGTCCTCAGGAAGAATGGCGTGTCTCCAGGGCTTTTAGAGCTCCTGGAATATAGGCGTCGTCAGGAGTATGACGTGTCTCCAGGGCTTGTAGAGCTCCTGGAGTGTAAGCGTCCTCTGTGGTTCACGAGCACAGAGCGTTCATGATAGGAACGACACGAAGAACAGGTGTCTTATGCCAGGTGACTCTGGAGGCTCAGGTTCAGCAACCAATTTTATACTCACGGGAATGAAGCTGGCGTCCCTTTTATATAAGAAATTTTCAGCGTTTTTCATAACAACTGTTTTATTTTCTTCTTTTTAAATTTCTCGAATTCCAGTTTTTGAAAATCAAAAACTGTGATTGGCCTGTATTTAAAACAGCCTGTATTATTTAGTTCAAAACTTCCTAAAAGATTTCTGTGAGCGTGTTAATAAATTATATAAACTTAAAATAAGATACTGTTAACTAGTAAACAATAGTAATTAATAAAAGATTAAATTATTTGAGCTAAAATTAATAAAAATAAAAATAAATTACAGAAATCAAAAGTGACCTTCTTAGTCCTAACCACTAAGAAAAACAATGACACAAAATTAGAGAAAAAAGTAATTGACAGCTTGACAACTGACGTAATGTCAACAGAAAAGTAAACATTGAAAATTATAAGATTTTAAATTAAATTTCAGCATAATCAAAGATTATAAATCGAATAAGATCGATAGTATGACTGCCAACAAAAATAGTTGTCGCCGAGGCGCGACATAAGATGTAAAAGTAAATAATATAAACAATGAGTATGATTGATAGTAAAAGTGTAAGTACCTATAGCATTTAGATACTATATTTCCTAAAAAGTATACAGTGTCTGTAACACGAAGATACTATAGTTTCCCTTAATCTACTCCATTCGAACACAACGTGCAGTCATCATTCAATAATTCAAAAAATAATAAACATTATTTTTTAGCTCACCAGCCTGCGTTCTAGCATCAAAGGCTAACTAGCTCAAGCTAAATTAGAGGCAATATTTCACGACAAAATTAATATGTCGCTTAAGCTCTTGGGGCCATCACTCAAGCGGAAAACGGAGCGTATTAAAACGCTATTGTTTTTTAGTTCGGTCGCGTTCAATTCCCATTAGAACTGGCTAATGAATGGCTTTTTTGTTGACTGACAAGTAGCGATGGCTGATGAATAAAATCGTCGTTTTTGGGTTATACTTGTTTAGTTTGGGGACGATTTGTGATAGTATTTTGTGTATTCGTGTGTGTTTTTTCTGGTGTTTGTTTTTTTAGAGTGTTGTCTTTGGTTTTGGTGTGAAGTTCAAAGATTAATGTTATGTAAATGATTTGATTGATGCTAATAGCAATCTTGTTAGAATTATTTATTTGGTGGCGTTGGCATATTGTGGAAAATGTCGTGAGGAAAGTTTTGAGTATGAATGTGGATGCCCCATAGGAGAAGAGTGTGACAAAAGAAACTATGGAAGGACTGTATGAAGGATGATATAGCAAGAAAGGAGGTCTCTCATAAGATGACGAGTAATAGAGAAATATGCAAGAAGAAGACATATTTCGCCCACCCCAAATTAATTGGGATAAGGTAGGAGAATGATGGTTGCGTATCAAGGATATGCTTCTGACAACAATGTATTTATGAAGCAAACAGCAATAAGTAGCAACTTCAACTTTATTGAGGCAAGAAAACAAAACCATGTCGTTTTCGAGTACACAAGGCCAATGTTTCTAATGAGTCTACTTGTCAAGTCATGTTCAAACAAGCAAAAGTACATTACTTTTGCTTGTTTGAACATGACTTGACAAGTAGACTCAATCCATATCAAAATGTGTTTATCAAAAACAACAAAACTAGACGTTTTACTAACAGCCACTATAATTAATTACTTAGTTATATTACACGTATTCACCATATCACGACAATTCACTCGTCATTAGGCTAGATTAGGAATGGGCCCTCCCTGATGTCAATTTTGCGTGTTTTATTTTATAACACGGATTGACTGTAATCTGGTTAGAACTTTATATTAATTTTGGGAGTATGGTTTTTGTTTGTTTTACTAAGTATGACCAGTCGGGCATTATTCTTATGCAAGTCCAAAGGTCCTCATTAGATTTATTTGTGTAATCTCAATCATACCAGATATTTTCTGTGATTTGGTTTGGCTGGTGAAGCACTAGGTACTCGGCTTATGGAGTTACGGCTGATAAAGATGTACAGGGAAAACCCTGATACGATTGGGTTAGGTAAATATAGTTTTGTTTTTTGTATCCTCGGTCCACGGCACTAAGAAATTAATCAAGAAAATCCTGGGTTCCACACTGATTGATTTTGATGTGCTGTGCTTCTCCGAGGCTATCAACGCATGGAAACTCGCTTGCTCGAATTCTGAAGAACCCGACCACCCATTTTCCCAGAGACGGTGGGACGAGCCGCTCTGCAGAGTAGTTCAGATCAATCTACTGAACACGTCTGCTACTACTGCTGAGTGTGCGTGCCTGCTGGCTGTGGGTGAGTTGGAGTCGGGTCTTTCGCTTCCTTTTTGCTACCGTCGTCGAGCACAGGCACGTTGGTCGACGACACCACTTTCCACCTCGCTGTTGCTCTACGCCTAGGCGCCCCATGTTGATCTCCTCATCGCTGTCACTGTGAAGTTGTTAACAGCCTCGGATACCACGGTCTGTCATGCAGCCGAAGTGCGGGCCGTTTTGCACGGTACGCGAACTTTTATGACATCATCCGTCAATCTCTTGTCACAGTCGGTGTTCCAGCTTTATTAGAACCCACTGGCTTGGCACGCGACGATGGCAAGAGACCGGATGGCATTTGTCTTTGTTTCCATGGAAGATGGGTAGGCCTTTAGTGTGGGATGCTACATGTGTAGATACTCTTGCGCCTTCCCATCTTCCCAGTTCATCGTGCTGTGCAGGGGCTGCCGCTGCGGCAGCGGAGGACCTCAAGTGGCGAAAATATAGTAACCTTATTCTTCTTCTTAGCGTGTCGATGGCAATCTAAATTGTGTCGGCCCAGAATTGAGCGACTAGTTTGGCGCTTTCGGTGGCGTCCATCAGTTCCTGCAGTGAACAAACAACAAGACACGCAGGACACGATACTAAGTGCCCCATCGTTTGTGGAACAGCACCATATTTACACTCCAGGGCAGATTCATTAATGAATCTCCACCTGAGCAGGTTTTCCTTGCTGCGACCAAGCTAGGTCCGGATAGACTCCAATAAGTGGAAGTCTTTAAATAGATTTAAAGACTTCCACTTATTGGTAACTATATTTAAGCCGTTTGGGTTTGAAACTCTTGGACCGTGGGGTCCGAGCGCTCACAGCCTTTTCAAGGAAATTTCAAAACGCTTAGTTGACACTTCCCGTGACCCTAGGGCTGGCTTTTACCTTGGCCAAAGGCTTAGCGTTGCCATAAAGCGTTGTAACGCCGCCAGTTTCTTGGGGACATTACCAGGGACAGCGTTGAGTGGAGTTTTTGACGCCATTTTTTAAGTTTTTTGCTTATGTTAGTTTGTTAAGTTTATTTTAATAGATTTGTAAATTGTAAATAATGTAAATACTGAATTAAAATGTTTTGTTTAGTATAGACAGAGTAGACAATATCTTTTAGGGCTAGTCTTACATGCTCAATAGGTTTCACTCAGATGTCGTTTACACACTTTTTCACACTTAAATTCCTATTGCAAGATTGATACAGGATTAATCAGTTTTTTTGTTTTCTTACCAAACAACGCATACTTAATGATTCATACTCAAAACCTCACACAATTGCAGACAGCCAAAGGGTTACCAATTAAAAAAATTCATTATTGACGCAAACCTTCGATGAGCGAGTTTATACCGCATGACACTATTACCATAAAAACTCCACGTAAGGGTGGACAAATAAAAATTTATCCGCGACACAGCAAACAAGGGTGAAATTACCCTCATTTTTACAATATTTTGATATATTGCCCCTAATAACAGCTGCGGGGGTGACCAGTGACGTTTTACAGTAAAAAATCGGACTTAAATGTGTTTACTTTGTACGGAAATGCCGTTTAAGTACGATATGTCGGTGTTTTGTTTGAAGTTTGGGGGGTACTTGTTGTTCTCGATTCCGGTGAATAGATCACTAGTAAAAATAAATGTTAGATTTTTTTTATTAGTGATCGAAAAGAACATGAATAAAATAAACAGTTACCTTACCTACTTATATGATAGTCTACATGTAACATTAAGAATTTAGTTAAATTTTTTCAAGTTAGCAAGGTAAAAAAGATTCAATGGACAGAATAATAAAGTTAGTTCAATTTACCTAGAACTTAAATGCAGTTAAATAGTTGATTAGGCATGCATTATAATGTTATTCACACTGTACATTTGCACATAAAAATAAATATGCAGTTTAATTATTATTGCCGTTATTCACTCAATAGGCATTCACTACGACTGAATATTCTAGTGACTTGCTATCGAGTTGAAGCAAATAGTAGCCCCGAATGTTTAAATTTTTCAATGGCGACCATTACGTTCTCATTGTTTCCGTAGATATTAAATAATAAAACAAACGATATTTGTGTAGTCGGCACACGCCGGTTTTATGGCCACACCGTGTGTCCACGATTGGACGGATATTTGCTTAAAACAAAGAAAATTAATTGGATATTTTTGATGATTTTGAATTGATACGTTTTCCTATCACTTTCTCATACAATCTGGGTTGGAACTCACGTTGAGAATAAAATTGTAAGGAATGTTTTGAGTATGAATGGATGGCTATAAGTGTGGAGGTAGACCAAAGAATCGATGGATCGACTGTGTGAAGGCTGATATGGTTAGAAAGGAGGTGTCTGCTGAGTTGACGAATAATACAGCGTATCGAAGAAGGAATAAAATAAATTAGAATAAGGGCAGGAAAATTGTGAGTGGTGACAGCTAATTAGTGAAAGCTAATTTTTGCTTGCACTTACAACATAGAAACGCTCTCTAGCCCGGTCCCGTTGACTTTGTGTAAATAATGAATGAAAAGATACCGATCGACCGAGCGCACTGACGACGCACGCCAAACGAGATTTATTGTTATTTTGCGCGCCAAAGTTGAGGCTTTCCTAAACTTTAAGGGGGCCTGGCTCGGCACCTCCGCAGGATTTAAGCGAAAAAAAATGGAACTGCTCAGGCGGAAAAGACCACGACTGTACGTGGTGGTGGTGGTGGTGTTAACTTTAACCGCATGAGCCTCGACTGAGATGATAAACCAGTACTTAATATTAGAATTTCTCAAACGACCATCGTGGCTCCTACAGGTCGTTGCGTGATGTTTGGCCTACTTACAACCTTCCTCATGAATTGAGCTATCAAATCCTAAAAAATCAAATCCTACTGGTGGTTCCTGAGATTGAAGGGTTGAAACGATAGATTCACGGCTGAATTAGCAGCGAAGGGTCTCGTGGCTAAATAATAATAGCCACTCAGGTCAATCTTCAGGCTTCGGGAAGCACGTTTACCCGTTGGCCCCGGCTGTCATTTCTAGATCTTTGACAGTCGTTACAGGTAGTCAGTGGCCCGAAAGTCCGATAACCAGTCTTACCAAGGGGTATCGTATTACGCAGTACGAACTGGGTTGTGGAGGTCAGGTAGGCAGTCGCTTCATGTAAAATACTGGTATTCGGCTGCATCCGGTTAGACTACATAGTTGAGAATGCTTGCTTGGACCTTGATTACTTTATGGGTTATTGATAGCGTAGACTTATCCAAAACCAACACAAGCCATACCCTGCCCACGTAGCATGACCACCGTAGACACGAAAGAAAATCGACCAATCTCTTGTTCATCTGTCATTTTGTCGATTCAATGACAGATATGACGGATGAAACGTTCCTTGGTGCCTTTGGCCTTGTTTTGTTGTGTCTTCTGCTACCTTAAAGAGGAATGGGTGATATCCTCAGGGTGTTGAGAGGATTAAAAACGCAGTGACTTTATAATAATAGTGGACTGTATAATAAGATTGCACAAGGAAAACGGACGATGGACGGTGGACGATGATGATGTTATTGGGAAGTGAAAATTATGATTTTCCTACACTCCTCTGCTATTCTTTTCTGATTAATGATTCGTTGCGGGATCCAAGAAAGTTAAATTGTTTCTGGACTTCGTCGAAGTTTTCTTTTTGAGTATTTAAAAAAATTGTTTCTACGAATTCGGTAGATGGCGTTGAACTGACTACGTTATTAGGTGCCAAAGCCAAAACGCTTGGAAAAAAAAACATTGCGTCACGTCACATACGCTCGTTGACTGACACTTTCGTTTGCTTATGCTTCCGAATATAACCATTACATCCAAGTGAAATAATGTGACGTTCCGTTCCTTGCAGTAACTTACCAAGTTCAGCGCCATCTATCCAGCGACTAGGGAAGAGTTGATAAAGAAAATCCCTCATTGTATTGCGCTTTTCTGGTAGTCGCCACTGTTGATCCAGACTTTCAGGAGTTACAGTGGTTTGGGAATATAAGTGTGGCGGGCTTGTCCCAATTATAAAAATATCAAGACTGATGACCTGCCACTCAAACCCAACAACTCCTGATGACCCATAATTGGCTCAGATAGACCAACTATAAAAAATTACATCACTTCACACAAAATAGTTCACCCAACCCTAGTTAATAAACCCGATGACTCTATTAAACCTTGAGTTGTTTACCTAATAGAATAACTACCTATCGTATAATAAATTGGGAGATTTCCATACTCGATAACGGCCTACGTTTGTCATTTTAATACCCAAAGTGCCTTGGGACATCCTTCAATGACGTCATTACTAAAAACGTACTAACCCCCTTCACACGTCAAACTCAAAACCATCCAAATTTCAATCTTAACTTCTACGTTTCAAGAGTGAGTGTTATATTTGGGGGTTGTAAAGTTTAGTTTGTAGGGTTGTTCGTAAAAAGGGGGTTCAAAGACTGACAAGGAGGTGTTATTAAATATCCTGATGGCGGCAATGTGAGGCTATGATTAGTGTTGATAATGTTGTTGCAGACTAAATTATGGGGTTATTATGGAGCAATATGGGATTTTTTTGACAGGTGTGGCTTGATGGCTTGCAGATATTGGTTTTTATAAGCTACGAAATGACTACAAATGGATGAATATGTAGAAATCAGCTGACAGCACGTTAGTCTAATAGGCGCAAGAGCATAAGGTCCTGGGTTCGATTCCCAGGTCGGGTAAAGTGTTATTGGGTTTTTCATTCAATCGGTTGATGGCAATAGACTCGTCCCCTATTACATTGGACTTAAACGTAATTGGCCAAATGTAGTTGTAGTATAACATCTCTGCCTATATCTACAGGGATTACAGACGTGATTGTAATGTCTTACATGACAGAATGTTCTCCTTAGAAATTAAAATTTTAAGCAAGGCGCTGAATTAATTGACTAAAGCACTGTTTTAGACTTTTACGGTTTTTCACTACACTTAAAGTACTTACGGGATGATATCCGTGATTTTCTTTTCGATCGATGAGCTCCCGATATTTCGACGCTGTTGCAAGCATCATGATCGCGGGAATACTGAAGAGGTATGCGGACGGGACGAAAATTATTTATTATGAGCAGACAAAACTGTCTACCCTCTTTCTTAGTCTTTTATTACGCGCACTACTGGAACTCGTTTGTAACTCACGACAAAACGCACTCACAGTATCACTAGGTTTTTCTTGATATTATTTTTTATTAGGTTTACCACTGGATTCCACGTACTCCTCGTAGAAAATCACGGATATCATTCCGTCAGTACTTTAAGTGTAATTGACTAAAGATGTGGTATTGATGTGAAGCCTGTCTAACGAAAATAACAGATCCTGTGAATCGATTCCCAGCAGGTCTAATGTAAACCTTAGATCTGGATTGCTACTGAAAATAATATAATAGCTACATGAAACCAAACATTTTCCATTCCACGGTTTTTACCTCACCTCAAGACACGCTTCCTATTTCATCACAGCACAAAAGTGACGTATTTCATTTTGTGCAAAAACTCGTGGTGCACAAAACAACTCATCTTGCACAATGCACGCCGCAGTTTCTACTAAATTGAACTTAATTTTAAAACTGGCCACACACTGTTTTTGTTTCGCGTGCCTTGGAGACAGGTTATACGGGTAATTATTTCTGGGGCGGTTCTGCAACGTTTTAATGATAATTTGGTAAGATTATCTGCTCTAGTCGTGGAAAAAAACGATAGTTTATATGGTATGGTATATGGTCTTACTTGCAGTGTAGCGTCATATCTCGTAATAACTAAAAAAAACGCGTTTTTTTAGGCATAAATCAGCTGAACACAGCAAGCAATTACTTCGCTCAGTTAAAATAATATTAAACGCTCATCTACTCGCACGCAGTAATTACTAAACTTCTGAAATCATTGTTCATGGGGAACATGCAGTCGTACCACATTTGTGTATTATGTAGCCTTCATTTCAAGCATTGATTTTATTCTCTTTACAATTTGTGTTTGTGTTTTTTTTTTTGTTTAGTTTTAAGTTTTTTATTCATTTTTGTTTTTCTTTGTTGTTTATTTTTTATACTGTGTGCACTTGTGGCGTGTGCCAAATTAATGTATTTTCTTTCATTCTTTCTTTCTTGTGACTCTCGTTTTATAGACCAATAGTAAAAGATGAGGTAAATTACTTATCTGACACAGGTTGTAACAGTAAAAATATCTATCGAATGAATGCCTCGTTGGTCTAGTGATTGCAAGCGTGACTGTTCAGCATGAGGTCCTATTCCCAGGACTTGAGGTACGATCTCCAGGTGGGGCCAAGTAATATTAGGATTTTTCATCAGGAATTTCTCAGTAGTAGGCACGGAGTCTGTATTTGTACCCGGTTGATGGCTCCATGCAACGACTTGTTATCCAGGGGCAAGTAGAACGCAAGAGGTCACGCGGTCGATCGCCTACGCGTTGGACAGACCTTATAAAAGCTGCAACACAAACGTCCATAGCCCAAAGCTCCCGAGACGCTGAAGACCGCAACAAGGGAGGCGCATTGCAAGGGATATGTCATCCAAAGAGAATGCATCATCGTCAACCACGACCATTCTGTCGAGAATGCACGACTGGGGAGGGGGGAGGATGGCAATATGCTCGCTCCCTTTCACATATTATGATTTAAACATAACCAGCGAAATTTGGGTGTACTAATGGGTACTTACACCTCTGCCTAACCACTCGGGGAATACAGGCGTGATATTATGTTATGTTACCGAATGACCACTGCTCAAAAAACGCCAGGACACGTGACCGCAGCGATTAACCACCAATTTAGCCAGCGTATGTTTCCGTGAGTACGGAACGTAATTCAATTTGGGGGTAAAGCGGTTATTTGTTGTAACAGAACTCTGTTTTGTCTCATTTGGGGTCTAGTTAACCCTGCTTCAAAGTATAATCTACTTAATTGGAATTTTTGAGAGAATGCGTTTAAACATATACGGGAAACACCGGAAGTTTAAACTAGCACTATTCACCTGTCTATATAAAGGTTTCTTTGTTTCAATCAAACCAGAAAATATACAAGGTGTTAAAGTAATTCTACGCAAAAAAATATTGGTGGGAAACGACTTTTTTGGGGTGAAAAATGACGTTCTATGGTAGGACTCAATGTAACGCACTCAATACATTGTGCTCATACATGCACGGGTGTCGTGGAGGCATTTAAAGTAAAATTATCACATTAATAAGTACTTAATTAAAAAACTTATGTAAAAGTTGGTACTTTGCCCATAATATCTACGTAACTAGAAGGTTCCCAGGTATGGTGTAAAACAAAAACTTATCGCAATGTGTCTTTCGGTTTCGTTTAGGTTATTTTTACACACATTAGGAGTATTGTCAAAATTAAAAAGTGCTAAAAATGCTTTACGACTTACGGACTTTGTCCTATTCATTCCAAATTCTGTTTATTGCCCAATCTTGTTTTATCTTTGATGAAGAGACTGGAGTTACGGTTTCAGAATTTCCAAGTGTAACTTTTCAATTACATTTCTAAGAATATTATTCTCTATCCATGCTATAAACTCGGCCTACTAAGAGACACTCAATCTTTTATAGCCCAAAGAATGAGTCAAGTTACAAGAATAGACTATTCTGATATATCTCTAACCCAAGACCACACACGAACTAATTAGTAATCATTACATAGTATAAAACAAAGTCGCTCCCGCTGTTTGTACGCTTAGATCTACGAACGAATTTCAGTGCAGTTTTCAGCAATAGACAGAGTGATTCGAGAGAAAGGTTTATTTGTATATATATATTGCACCCGTGCGAAGCCGAACCCATAAGAAATTCAGATCAAGATTCCCTAAAAGTGAATAATAAAGTTACTTTTTAAACATTTAATTTAGAATTAGCATTGCCATTCAACGTGGCAATGCTGCCAGTCTTCTGGGCACGTTTCCGAATGACAGCGATGCGGAGGGGTACTTTGACGCCTATTGACGTCGACCTATAGTTTTATTTTTGTAATTAAATAGAGTTCTAGTTGTAGTATGTTTATAAAGACAATAATAATTTTAAAAAAAATAGTATAAGTTGACTGTATATGAAAAACATAATTAAATTATTCAAATGACGGTGCACCTTGTAAAAATGCTAACACTGTAATATGCGACCCTTGCCTTTTTCTTAACAGTTCGGTTTGCCAGAAACCTTCGGCTTTGGGCAAAGCTTCGGCCCATTTTGACTGAATTCGAAGGTTTGGACGAAGGTGATTTTTTCGGCAGAAAGTGGCCGGGCAGAAACAAGATGTGACTGAAAACGCCGGGATAAGACGTGAAACATAATGTGGACTGACCTTTTTGATGCTGGTCTTCAGAAAGATTAGGTGCGTAGTACTTATTCGCAACAGACTTGCGTGTATGACCATATGTTCGAACATGGACGAAACATAAGGAGTATCTAAGAATCGTTCCAGTTTCTGCCTAGTGGGACAAAGAACGTGAGAATTTATCATGTCATCATCATCATTTCAACCGGAAGACTGGACATGGGCCTCCCCCAAGTGTCATCGACCGGTCCCGTGCGTCTGCATCCAGCGGATCCCCGCAACCTTCACCAGGTCATCGGTCCACCTAGTGGGAGGCTTTATATTATGTATGTTAGTGACATAATGATAGAGTTAGTTGTCATGTTAGCAAAGGCTGTGGTAAGGTAAAACATGGTATACTAAAATAATTTCCTGTATACAATTGATACGTATCCTCTATCTATATATATACTGGGAAGTTATGTGAGAGACACAGCATTCGAAAATAGTAACGTACGAGGGTACGCTAGCGTCGACAAATGCGTTAGGTTTTAGATTTGAAGGGTTGTGTCCCTGTATTTTTGGAATGTGTGAGACGGAAAATACTTTTGCTTTTCTGGCTGGCACAGCTTTGCATTTCCGGTCGGTGATTACAAAGGATACTAAGTTACAGTCTGTTCTTTTTAATTTGCATTTTGAATACAGACTTTTGAGTGCGTCTGCCACCTTATAATTTTCATTTACACAATGTCGTCAACAGTTTTTAGGTCAAACGTTACTATTCTCGATTTGATTTTGTCTACGTTAAACCTGTCTGCGGTTTCTTTAGGAACTCTCGTATAATCAGAATCTTATTTCTATAAACTGAAGTCATACTCATTTAGTCATCAGGAGATCTTCTACATCATCATCATCATCTGCTGAAAGACATCGGTTCCGCATCAAAAAAAATGTCAGGCATCAAGGCCGATAAGGTTGGTATTACACCTTACGTAAAAACTATATTAGTAACATGCGGAAACACTAAAAAGAAAATAAAAACACAATCAGAAGAAGGCTTATCAAGCTTTGGCCTCGTACAGGACCAATTTCGATTATTATTTTTTTCTCTATGGTTAATTTTTATTAGTTGTACTGATAATTTAACCATTTTATTTTGTGTGTTTTGTCCTGTGCGGGCTAATAAATGCTTTTTCTTTCTTTCTTTGTTGCCAACACAGCATACAAAGGCCGCTCTGCACCACCACATCGCCGGTTGCCCTCGTGTTAACACCCACTCCACAAAAAACAAGTATTTCAGCTCCGCGCAGCCCTATTTGACATTTTTAACAGAATTGGGTGCCCAGGTGCAGAGGGCTGTTAACTCCTGATTTTCGTTAATCAATGGATTGGGGCAAAGTGATCGGGAGAGGAAGCAATTTCTTAGCTCACTTCGTACACACATGCGTTCTAAGGGTACGTTTAATTCACTAAGAAGGGTTAGTGTTTTCCTTATTTGCTGATTTGATTAAAGTGTGATTTTTTTCGAGAGGTCATGTTTTTGCCGAACAGCGTAACATCATGCATGTAATCCTCGGTGGGTAAGTCAGAGACGTAGCCTATACACACACAGATTTTGGCAATTCTGCTGAAGTCCCATGTAATAGGGGGCGAACCAATTGTCATCAACCGGGCCCTAATGCAGACTCCGAGAAAGTTGCTGGCTCATTTACCACGACAAAAAGCTCGTATAAAGGTGTTTTGAGACATTGTCAGTTATCATTTTTTTATTATATCAAGCGACGAAGTATCGAAAGGTGCAGTGCTGCAAAATCTCCCAAAATTGTTCGATGGCCTGGGGAAGACATGCGAGAAGCTCCGGACCGGGCCATATGTGGTAATGAACACTATTTATTTCGTCTAATACAGTTAAATGAACTTTAACAACTGTGTAACAATTTTGGTGTACATTCACGAGCACCAATATGTATATTTAAACTTTCCTAAATTTAAATTTCAAAACGTTCAGTTGACACTTCCCGTGATCCTAGGGCTGGCTTTTACCTTGGGGCGGATCTGTATCTATGCTTTCGTGGTTGCACAACGACATGCTTTGCTCATGCTTTGCATGGTAGCATAGATGCAGGTCTACCTTACTGCCTCCCTCAGAGGCGGTAGGGTGGCGGGGTCTTGAGGGAGAGCGCTACGGTCGTGTAGATCCTCAAGGCAAGTCTGGTGTGTTCACCTTCACGTGGTTGCCGCCCTGTTCTTGGTCTAATTCCATAAGAAATAGACGCAACAAAAACCACCAGGCGCTTTCTGGGGGGGGGGGCACATCGCACTTCGTATGATCAACTCCCGTCATGCGAAGTGCGGTGTGCGTTTCCCCTGCGTGCCCCTCTGAGCAGCGGGCGTAGCAGAGGGCATGGCAGGGGAGTGGGGTCCTCCTTTTGCGAGGTTCTCGCAGAAGGAGGAGGCGGGGCGGCTCGGCGAGGGGATCATGAGCATCCACATGATCCTCTCGCCGCGCCGCTCCGCGGGCGGAGAGGGGGGGAAGGGGCGTTTGCCCTCCCTCCTCACGGTGACGGGCGGGCGACAGGCACGGAGGTGCCTCCGCCTGCATTGCACCCGTCACCCCGCGGGGGACTGGGCCTCCCGCTTCCCGGCGTGCGTGCGTGAACACCATGCTGGGGAGCGAGGAGGCCTGGTCAGCGGTAGCCTCCCTTTGCGAGGTTCTCGCAGAGGGAGGAGGCGAGGCGGCGCGGTGGGAGCATCATGCTCGAGACATGAACCTCTCGCCGCACCGCTCCGTGGGCGGTGAGGGGGGGAAGGGGCGTTTGCCCTCCCTCCTCACGGTGACGGGCGGGCGACAGGCACGGAGGTGCCTCCGCCCGCATTGCACCCGTCACCTCGCGGGCGACTGGGCCTCCCGCTTCCCGGCGTGCGTTGGCGGACGCCATGCTGGGGAGCGCGGAGACCTGGTCAGCGGTAGCCTCCTTTTGCGATTTCGCAAAAGGAGGAGGCGGAGCGCGCGCGGGAGGACGATCCTCTCGCTGCGCTGCTCCGCGGGCGGAGAGGGGGGGAAGGGGCATTTGCCCTCCCTCCTCACGGTGACGGGCGGGCGACAAGGCGCGGGGGTGCCTCCGCCCGCATTGCACCCGTCACCTCCGTCGGTCATTCCCAACCCCCTCCTCCACGCCCGTGCCGTGAGGGCAAGAGGGGGGGGTGTGCCTTGTATTCGTCGGCGGGGGACTGGAAGTAAAGGCTGTGCCGGATTCCCAGTCCCCCTCCACTATGACGAAGCGGGAATGCGCTGGGTCGTTTTAGTGGGTATACCGGGTTTTGCACGCCCGGGGAGTCCCACATACCCCTCCCGTCCCCCGACGGGAGGGCATGCGTAATGCATTTTTTGCAAAAAAAAAAAAAAAAAAAGGGCTGGCTTTTACCTTGGCCAAAGGCTTAGCGTTGCCATACAGCGTGGTAATTCCGCCAGTCTCTTGGGGACATTACCAGTTGACAGCGTTGAGGAGGAGTTTAGTTTAAGTTTGAAATTTCGCGAGAAATAAAAACAAATAATAATCACGGAAGATACTCCGTAAGTGACAATAAAAGTTTAATTATATTGGAGTGCAGTCTCTATCACAAAGGCATCTAACTTGTGCTACATCATCTCAGTTCCTACCCTCTTCCACATCCACAAAAAAACTCGGAACCATCCCGATACGATCACCGAGTCAATTGCTAATGTCCTCGCGTCCCGATTACAGCCACTTCCCGGGGATTTGTTATGATCCCGCTAATTGTTCGCATCCCGGTCGAGGTTCGTTCCTTCCTCATTAACGCGCGTGACGTCACTGCGCCCGCGCAGCTAATTGTTATGTGCTAGGAAGTGAGATTGGCCGCGTGTGGGTGTTTTTTGCATTGTTGGTTTTTTGATTAGCCGGTATGGCATGTTTATTTTGGGATTTTTTGGTTAATCATAATATTAAATTAATGGTTAGTTACCTTGGACTTGAATGTGCAGCCTTAGAGCCGTAGTGTTATTTTGTCCCACTGGCAGTAGAAACCACTGGTTGCTCCGCCCGACGCTATCAAATTTGTGGCGGAGATCGGCCGTCGACTTAGAGAGAGGGGCGGTGACCTACGCTCTGGTTCTTTCCTGGTGCAGAGGCTAGCCCTGGCAATTCAGCGCGGAAACGCTGCAAGTGTCATGGGCTCCTTTGCGCCGGGAACGTCAAGGGACAGTGGATTTCTAGGTTTTTTGTAAACTGTTTTTATATTATTCGACATGTATTATTAAGTGATAAAATATGTTTATTTTTATTTACATAAATGAATTTATAAACTAAAAAAAAATGACGTTGGCAAGCAAGTCTGTGGTTAATTTCAGGAACAGTTTATTACGGACGATAATTAATTGTTTCACTGTTTTATCAGCATATCGCATACTATTGTATGGAATCAAGTTCTCTAACCCAATTTAACAGGCAGGTGTGTTGCTGGGGAGCCCTTCTTTCTTCTTTATCGTGTGGTCAGTGCCTGGTGTCAGTTTTTAAGCCAAGTCAGAGGCCCGTGCCTCTGACTTGGCTTTACCTGCCGCCGTTGAGAAATATCTCTCAGGCATGTTGGTTTCCTCACGGTTCTCCCCAGTTAATACATTAAAAGGGGACTTGGGGACTGTTATTATGCTTATAGAAACAAAAGAAAATCACGAACATTTTCCCGTGAGTACTTTAAGTGTCATGTGTAAGTTTGGATGTTCAACGAATGCTAATTCTTAATTTCTTCGCTTTTGCAGAAGTGACTTTTTATATTGTAGATTTTTTTAACACTAAGAGGACATACACAACCAAGTTTAGAGAAGTAGACGAAAAGTATCATACGCTTGAAACTTCACACTGCTTAGCAACATAACTAGGTAGTTATTTACTGCAATAACACAAGATAGTTGTGGATAGGGATTTGGCTAAACCACTTTAGATAATGAAGCTCATAGATGCAGTTAGTCAATATTATGTATCATCGTTTTAATTTTATATTTTCCTATTAATAGCACGTCAGCATTATCTTTAAGGATAAGTTTTTTTTAGTCGAGGACTTTAATTGATGAGCCACTTGTCACAATTCGTATTTTAGCCGTGTAATACAAATCGGGTTTAGTTCGTACTCGTGAATGTATAAAAGTGCAAAATTGGAATGAAGTGATAGTAGCTTATCAATTACAGTCCTTGACTCTACACGTGTAAACCAACTGATCTGATACTCTATTAAACTAGCCTGCAAAAATAAGTATCACACTTTCAAAATTGCAATAACTTTTTAAGTACACAAGATATACTTTCGAAACAAAAAGGACTCGAAAAATAGTTTAATTTTGTCTATAGTTTCAAAGAAAACTGATAAAAATTGCTTTATAACGTTTTTTTTTATTTTAAATCTCTAACTTCTTTAGTTTACGAAAAATTGAAATTTTAAAAGTGTAGTACGTATTTTTGCAGGTCAGTGTATATCAACTTTGCATCGATACGAACGAATAATGCTTTGAAATAAATTTAAATGTTGACTGTCTCTTTGGTCGAGTGATCGCAAGTGTGACAGCTAAGCATAGGGTCCTAGGTGGGGCTCGATTCCCTGATCTGGCAAAGTGTTACTCAATTTCCCATCAGGATTTTCTCAGTAGCAACCACGGAGTCTCAAAACTGCAAGATAGAGACGGGAACGTGTCTAATTCAAAACACCATCTAAGTATCGCTTATATATCTCGGCCTAACTTTTAGAGTCTACAGTAAATGGCTTTATATACTAAGATGAAGATACACCGAGCAGATTGACTAGCTAATACATAAAGATGATGCTTCAAAGGATATCAGAATTGAATATTGCGCATAAAAAGATGATGGGTGGTCCAAGTCATATGTTCGAGCGGGCACAAAACGTGCTGAAAGCGAAGTGAAGTGCAAATCTGGGCCCGGCAGTCTCGACAGAGATAACGACAAAATTACTAACGAATAAATTCGGCTGCAATAATGATGTTTGCTAGCAACCCATCTTGGATGTAGAGACTTGCGTTTCTCGCAAGCATCGTTATTGCAACCGAATTTATTCGTTAGTAATCAGCGATTGAAAGTTAGCGATTTCGTCGTTATCTCTGTCGAGATTGCCGGCCCTGGCAAGTTTGAATAACCAAACACTTTGCTTTGACAACTTAAAAATTGGTTTTGCTTGAAGTTCTCATAGCGCAAGTTTGTTGTGAAGCGGTAAAAACACCTTTTCCAATTACAATCTACAAGTGAGTTTCTCCTAACAGGGTCTAACCTTCCGTGGTCAACATGCGAGTCCCTGAGTTGTCTCCGGACCCAAGTAAGAACATAGTAACTTCAACTTGTTAAGTGGGGCTACCTCGAAGGAATATCAGCGGAGTGTGGGTGTGGAGCTGTGTCAAAAACTATCCTTCACCTCCTGTCCTGCCCTCTGTGTCACCTATCACGGAGCCAAAGTGACCCCACTCCCCTGTCACCGACGATGCCGTATTAATAGATTTCGAAGTTTTGAGTCAACTGAATATAAAATGTTGTCCTAAATGAAGATGAAGAAGAAATGGGACGGTAAGAGCTTCCAGTTTACGTATTTAATTATATATGGATTAAACTCATGAAATTAACGAGGCTCAGCTTTTTTGCTATCATACTGAAGCACAATAAAAAGTTTAAGACTCCAATACTTGAGTAGGTAGGACGCCAAATTAGATAATAATATAGAAAGTTTCAGTTGACGTCATAATTCTACCATCCAAATTAATATAATATTTTCAGGACAGATTCAGTTTTAAATCCTTGAACGCTCAGCGCTTAAAACTTACTCCACACCGAAAAGCCGGGAGCATAGCGGAACTTAAATTCGAAATCTTTGAGATTCAAATCGCCACAAACGTTGTTACAGCGCCAGACGGAAGGATTTCAAAGAGAGGCTGTATGTTAAGAAGTAGCTGCTGTGCCTACAGTACTGCATACTCTTATATATTTAGCAATCAAGATGGAACGAAATGTGTAGGTAGGTGCAGTGAGTACAGAAAATCTTGCATTGGAATTATGGTTGACCCCGAATCTAGGATGGTAGGCATCAAGCGCATCATCATTTTCCCATTCGATTTTGAACTTAACCATCAACATTTAATGGTTTAGAATCATTTGGATAAAATTGTCAGTTTGTGGTATTTTGATGTGCTGGCAAATGTACCGACCTAGATTCTTGGTGCATATAATGTTTTAGAGTTTAAAACTGATGCAATCATTCAAAAAAACAAACTACATCCATGGTTTGTTATGTTTCAGAAGCTGTCCAGGCCCCTTATTCACAACGCTTCGATTCCCTTTTCGATTCGAAAAGTCGTATGTCTGTCTTTTTTTGACATTACGAAATCGAGCGAGATAGACATACGACTTTCCGAATCGAAAATCGAATCGAAGCGTTGTGAATAAGGGGCTAGAACTGTCTTCATGCGATGTTGCGGCGACGCCGTCACAATTATTGATGATTAGGAATTCTAACCTTCAAAGCACCTAGGATGTAGTAATATACAATTCTTTAGAATGTACAGTCATGACTTATTATAATATACTCAACCAGATTAACAGCATTGATTTACCTACCTATTATCTTCAAAGCTCAGGTCAGTCACGCAATAATTAATACAAGCCACCGTAATCAAATAGCTCGACAATTATAATGCCTTACCCTCCTACCCTTATCCACCACCCATCCACAGGGACCAGTTATAAACCAGCCCCAAACAAAGCTTAGAAATTCCACCAAAAAAAGAAACCTTCATTTGAAAAATTGTTGGAAAAATCTCACGTGTATTATAAAGCCGGGCATACATTTCATAAAAATAAACACTTAGGTAATGGGAATCGCACGCAGGTTGCCGCTGCCGCCCCGCAGACGTTCCGCTGTCGCCCCGTCGGCGTGCCGCAGCCGGAATAATGTGAAAAAGTAAAGCGGACGCTGAACGACTCCCGAGGGGCCGAGAATCGGTTATTTGACTGTGGATTGTTTTGAATACGACAGTGTGGTGGATTGGTAAGTATTCTGGATTGGACGTAATAATGGACACCTCGGGCTAGACGCGGAGATGGCCGATGTAGTAAGGTTTTGACCAAGGGTGGTTGGGTCTAAGAAACCAGGGCCGTCGAAAAGCGCTTTGAGTTGACGGTATCGTCAAGATCGCGGGCATCAGATGGATAGGCACAGAACAGAGAAGAGGCAGAAGAAGGGAAGCTAACAGTGGGTGATTCCGGGCTGAAATGATGAATGGACGTTTCCTCTGTCCTGAGTGCAATGAACTCTAAGGTTTTACTTCTTGAGCAGGTGATTTTGGGCGAATTTCTCCAAAGATACAAAATGCGATCAGCTCATTAGAACTGCGCCTAGAGTTGTCAGTATCATAATTAATCAGCGTGCAGTTTCATTGTTGAAAATTGTATCTACTCTTTCAGAAAAGGCAATGTATTCAGCGTTTTTTCAGCAGCTATTATCAAGACTACGCAATAACAACGCCTGGCAAGAAGATGCATTTCCTTTTCTGGCAAAGAGGCACCATTCTTGCGCAAAGTATTTCTAATGTGCCTAGTGCTAAATGCCATCAAATTCAAGGTGTTGTTGAAAACTTAAAATTGAGTTCTCAATTCTTATCCATATTTCTACATTCCAGTGCTCACGCAATCGGCGTACTCCATGCGTAGTCGCCATTTATAATGCATAGTACAAGACACAACTACACAAACTAACGTGCGCCCGTGTAGTCCTGCCTTTGGTTTGCTTTTCATTTTTTAAACACCTTGAATCGTTGGTACCCTTTTTTGTAAAATGTCAAATGTTTTTTGCTTGTTGCTAGTCCAGTTTGAACTGCCCTAGTTGATCGTGTGATTGCTTGGCCCTTGACTTGGTACCTTCTACTAATTAAATAAAAAAAAACAAATGCTATCTATGATCTATGAGTACACTGGCTTTTCCGAACGTGTTCTAAAAATCCAATGTTTTATGTCAGTGCCGTTGTTGTGCGTGCCCAATAGTTCATCTGAATCTGGAAATTAATATCTATTGAAACAGCCTTTTTGCATTGATGATATAATCGATTAATTTATCAAACTCCAGCAGTCTGAATCGTACCTACTTAGTTCCCATTTTCATTCATTTTCAAATCGCCATTAATGTTTAATACGAAATATAACAGGTAATCTCATATACTTTCTTATATACCCAACCGAGGAGGATTACTTTCTTCATGGGAATAATATTACCATAAAATCCATTTCGAAAGAAACGTACACTTGGCATCGCGATTTGTTGCCAAGATTAAACCAGGAGATTAACATACACGTTATATTTTGTTTTATTTATTGTTATTTTTTGCTTATTCCTTGGTATATCTTGTGCTATTCCATTGGGAAGGGGCGTCTCAATTTTTCAATGTCTGGATAGAAAATTATAGGTTTTGTATTGTAATACTTTGTCTGTGATAATGGTGATTAGGTAAGTTGGTGGTGCCTATTACCAACTTATTTATCAGGTGCTTTTTATTTTGTACCTGATCATTAAAACAACGTGGATAAACCTACAACATTGGGTCAGGTTTAGAGGAAGATGCTGAGACGAACTAGGTACACATCAAGCTTAGCCTTTGCCCAGCTATGTTGGGGTCAATACTTGACATGGAGTGACTGCCTATCTGACCTCCACAGCATGGTGTAAACTGGGGGTGTAAACTACCTCATCACGAAGCCGTCAACCAAGCATTCTGTACATTAAACTAAGTAACTTTACGCAAAAAATATTGCTGGAAAACGACTTTATTTTTGGGGTGAAATTTCTAGTTTTGTGGTAGAACTCAATGTAACGCACTCAAAACATTGTGCTGATGGATGGATTGAATAGTACGGGGGTCGTGGAGGTGTTTAAAGTAAAAATCTTACATTAAAAACTGGTATTTAAAAAAAAACACCTGTGAAAAAGTTAGAACTTTGACCCCAATATCTCCGTAACTAGAAGGTTCCCAGGTATGGTGTAGAACAAAACTATGATCGTAATGATGAGGAAACAAGTGCCTTTCGGCTTCGTTAAGAAGTGTTTTACACCCTTTAGGTGACACGATACAAGAAGCAAGATTTTGTCAGACTTTCCGGTTGCGATCAAAGATCTTCTAATGACAGTCGGGCTTATAGGGTTTTCTGAGGTAAGAAGGATATAGAAGAAAGCCACAAGGCAGAAGGGAAAGAGCGGTACCTAGGGCATGCTCATGTCGGTCTTTGTTATCAGCAAGGAGAAATCATGAACAAATCAGTGAAGACTTCATTCCTAAACCTGTTAATTGGCTGTATTTCAACAGACTTTCCAAAAAATACCGTTTCTGTGCCAACTATAACAATAACAATCAAGCCAACAATGTACCGATGGCAAAAAAAAACAAACTCATAGAGGAACTGAACGTATTTTCCTTATGGCTTTAATTAAGCCGCGTCCGCCGGTAGGACGGCCATTTTTGCGCACCGTACCGCTCGTGCAGATTGATTAAAAGTCTATGGCCCATGCTTTATAGAGTGTTTCCATTGTGGTTTCATTGTGTTTTTGTGCCGGGATATTTATGTACCTATCTGGGCTCGTTGTACTTGCTATTGCTCGTTCTTCTTGAAATGCGTACCTAAGTGATATTTTTTGTAATGGTTCAGCATCGGGTTTAAGGGCGAACTTATTTCAATACAATTTTTATTTACTATAGAAAGGTTTGTCTCCACCGATTACGTTATCAGATCACGTTAGCCACGGATCACGGAGGTATACTTACCGAAGGAACTTCGGTTTTGGAGTGGACCTAGTGCTTATTTGCTGAGTACGTCCACTACAAAAGAGCAGCACTAAACACGAACACTTTTCGTCACAATCCGAAAGAAATCTTAGGAAACTCATAATCCGTTACGTTATAGGTAAGTTTGAGTGAGTCGTTCCCTCGACGAGGTAAACCTGCATGGTCCAAGGAATATTATTGAACTGTCAAAATTAATGGCTTTTATAGCTGGTTCGATAAGTTGTCAAATCTTTTCATTAAAAGTGTAAGCTATAGCGTTTCCTTTAGATATCAAATTGTAACATGTATTCCATCATTGCCACTGCTTCCTGTTAGTGAAAGAATTTTTGGAATCGGATTGGTAGTTTCAAAGAAACCCTACATACAAACTTACAAAAAAAGTTTAACTCTTTATAATATTAGTTTAAAAAATTTCATAACTTTATCTGCATCCATAGTTCTGTATGGTGTCGGACGTAAAGAATAGCACCATCCCATATCTTCCTGTGGGTGTCGTCAGAGGCGACTAAGGGACTACCAGAGGGCAGCAGCGTTCTCTGTGCTTTTGTAACAACCGCACTGCGATCGCCAACCCGCCTGCCAAGCGTGGCGATTATGGCAAAAGACCCCCTTTGGGGGAGGCCTATGTCCAGCAGTGGACGTCTTTCGGCTGAAATGATGATGATGATGATGATCGTCATCCGGAAACTACAAAGTCCTTACCAAAAGCTCCGTCCTCAATGCACCCGTTAAAAGACCACACAAAAAAATCCCGTCCATCAATGGACATGAACTCAACCCGTGTAGTGGGCCAGCAGCATCTAATTTATGGTCGAGGTGGGCGCTCGGCCCGATAGTTATGGCGGGCGCTAATTCAGATAGACACGGAGTTTGTTACCGTAGCGTTCGCAGGGTTAAGCGTTTAATTAGGGACGTTTGAATCGATTTACATATGTATTGCTTTGCAGGGGGTTGATGATTTTGGTGATGTCATATTAATGTTGAATGTGGGTAATATTATTTGTGGAGAAAGAGAAGTACTTCGTTAAAGTATTCTTTGTTCTAGAACACTAGATTTAATAAGACTAAGGCCTCGGACACGAAGAGAGACCAACGATGTTATATTGAAGAAAACCTGAATCCCATTCTTCAGAAACAAACCCAACAATAACAACTCCATCATCCATATCAAAGTAACAGATGACCACAAAAAGCTCGAAATTAATCCTGGTATTACGGTGTAAGGCGGGCTGCAAACTCTCTCGCAAAGAGGATTGACTATGACAAATATACGTGTGAATCCAGCCTGCGATGTTACACTATTCGCGGTTTGTGAGTTCCTTGCGGATTGTTGGGCCATAAATTATTATGGGTGGAAGCGGTTTGCTTCGAGAAAAACTTGACTAGAAAGTTTTTAAAACATAGTGTTTGATCTCATATCTCATTTAAAGGAGTCCCTGTAACACTGGTCAGTTTCCCTCACTCGACTCGAATTCGACAGTTTCGTTGATTCGTCACTTTCGCTGATTGGACAGTTGTATGAATTCGACAGTTGCGTCAACTCGACAGTTTCCAACATGTCTAAACTGTCACCAAACTAGTAGCTCATTTCTTGACTGATACAATTTAGATTGCCATCGCACACGCTAAGAAGAAGAGATTTAAATGTTCGTGATCGAGAGGATTCTTCGATTCGTCACAAAGTCAAAGGACGTCTTCAGATAAACATAAGTAGTAGACTTATGTTTATCTGAAGACGTCCTTTATCCTTTTTCGATATCCTTTTTCCCTAGCGTTACACAATGATTAATATCCGGGGCTTTTGCGTCCACCGGCTACGAACGCTAAGTATTCAGGTAAGCGGTCTTCACATTAGATTTTTTCAGTTCCATCAGCCCTTTTGTCTTTGGGCTAGATTCGTTATCTCGGGTCTCCGAAGAAAGAAACAAAAGAAACGATGGATGAACTGTGTGAAGGATGATATGGCTAGAAAGGAGGTGACTGCTGAGATGACGTGTAATAGAGAAGTATGGAAGAAGAAGACATGCAGCGCCGACCCCAAATAAATCGGGATAAGGGCAGGAGAATGACGATGATGGCTACCTCGGGTCTCCTACGACTAAAATTTATTTTTCCCTACTATTATCCAACATACCCGCTTATTTCATAGCCCCACTAAACACCTAACATAGGCGGCTATTAAGGTTGATTCATTTGTCACCCGTCAGCGCATCGTTTAGGTGACGTCCAACAGATGTCGCTAGTACGATTATGAACCACTTTCGTGGACCAATCGAGAGAGTGGACAAGGAAAATATCAAGTTTCGGTGGAAATTGGCAGTTGACGAAACGTTTTTTGTGAGAATGGGAAATAGTATGACATTTTTGCAAGTGAAAAAATTGAGAAGAGTAGGTACCTATGCTCAGATGGTTTGTCTTGTGGAGAGGTTGAGTGGCAACGCCAGGACCCCACTGACCTTATTGGTGAGGTTCTTCAGAAAGGTGCGTAGTACTCGCAACCGGCGTGCGTACATGACAAGATGTTTGAACGTGGACGAGGCAAAAGGAGTATGAAAGGATTGTAGCAGGTGGCGCTCTGTGGAGTTTATGGTATGTATTTTTGCAAGTAAAAAGCATGGTCATGATGAAAATAACCGGAGTCGTAAAAGAGACCTCTGTGACTTCTTTTCACCAACAGGTAAAATCGTAAGCTGACAGCAAAACAGTTCCATTTTAATCTCCGTAAATAGTTCGTTTTTAGCTGCCATCCGTACGATTTTTCCAAACTTAAGAGCGGCAATCGCGGCAATCGCGCGCGGCGGCCGAGCTCGGCCTGTGCGCGCTGCGATTGGAGGATTGCCGCGCGCGACCGCGCAAACATGCGTCTGTTTAGTCCTACTGGAGCGCGGTAGAAATGTGTCCTGCAAACGCCGCGTGTTGCTGCCGCGCTCTTGCCGCGCAATGTTTGGACACACCATTAGAATAAGAGAAACAATGCCCTGGAGGAGCTTTTGATGTTTTTTTTTATTTTTCATTAAAGTTATGTTATCGTCCTTATGTGGTTAGTAGTTTCAGTTGAATGGCTTTCTAGACAAATTTAACAAGTAAATAACATACCATCACACCTGTAATAGGAGGCGAGCCTTTTGCTATCAACCGGGCACAATTATTAAAGACTCCGTGGTTGCTACAAAAAAAATCCTGATGGAAAAATCCAATAACAATTGGCCCGACCCGGGAATCGAACCCAGGACCCCGTACTTAGCAGTCGCGCTTGCGACCACTAGACAAACAATTATTTAAAAAAAAATGGAAATCACCACGGCACACGTAAAAATGAGCAGTGGGTACTTGGAAATAATTATTTCTTTTTTTCATGTCTGTTTATTAAATAAGGTATCACGTCTTATTATGATTCGTAGGTAAGTACATTCAAGAGACATAATTAAGCTGACTAACGCAAGGACCTCTAGGCCTCGAAACAATAAGCAATCAACGTCGAAACGAGTCATAAATCACGCAGAATCTTTGGTGAGAACCGCCAGTTGCTGTGACGGCGCTGGATAGCTTTATTTGCCATAGAGAATTGGTTTTGGGGATACCGTAGTGTAAGTATCGAAGGAAAATAGTTGGAGATCCATCTTTCATGGGGATTTTCGGATGTAAGCTTTTGAAACATCAGTCTTACAAAAGTGCAGTTTATTATTATTTTTGCCGTGCTTTAAAGTGTCTGGCAGATTTTTTTGACGGGGATTATCTGGCAGTGTTAATAATAAATTTTTAACAATCTTAACAACATCAATATCTTCACATAGTATAAAATAAAGTCGCTCCCGCTGTTCGGGCTTCGCAATCATGCTTTATGAAAAGTTATTCTTATTTTACGCAACTTTAGCGCCTTTACCTCTTAAAAATTGGCCGTCAGCATAAATGTTAGCAGGTATGCGTACGTTCACTAACACTAATCGATGCCACACATTTTGTTAAACAAAAAATTGGTAGGTAGGTAATGTCGGGCGGCCCTGGGATCTTGCTCTACTACTTTCAGTTTGAACTTCTTAGCGTTTCGATGGCAATTCACACTGTGATGTGCAAACACGTCCATCATATCAAGTCCATCGTTTGTGGGGCAACACCACATTTATACTCCAGCGGGCCTACCATGACGTCTTAAAGCAGGATCGTTTTAATTGCGTGCCAGTTAGGGAAAGAGATAGCGCTAGACGTCCTCTATAGCTCCGTCTCTTACCCACACTGGAACGCGATTAAAACGATCCTGCTTTAAAACGTCATGGTAGGCCACCAGGGCAGAGTTATCTATAAATCTCCATCTGCATAGCTATTCACAACGCTTCGATTTGATTTTCGATTCGGAAAGTCGTATGTCTATCTCGCTCGATTTCGTGATGTCAAAAAAAGATAGACATACGACTTTCCGAATCGAAAATCGAATCGAAGCGTTGTGAATAAGGGGCCTGAACAGATTTTCCTTGCTTGGGCCAACCTGTGTCCGGAGCCTATTTAAATTTCCAGTTTAGCCATGGTAGGTACCTAACTCGTGTATAAGTGGGAAATTTTCGCCAAGTAGAACAAATCAGTTTGAACTCATAAACATTTAGTAAGTAGAACTTGGGACTTTGGGACACAGTAAATTTATAAAAACTCCTCAAAAACACACGTCCATACTTATCTTCATCCTTATTTAAGGGGACTACAGGAGCTATAAACGCGAGTTTTATAATGTAAAAAAGCATATGATTCACTGCAAAATATACAAGATATTCTTCAGGATATAAGAGTTAGCGTACCACTGGTCAGTTTCCTTACTCGTCAATTTCACTCATTCACCAGTTTACTCATTAGACATAAGATAGTGTTTTGAAAACACAATACAACTAATTTTACTCGATATAAAAAAAATCAAGAACTTATCTCTAAAAAATTCTTCCAACGAGTAAAAAACTAAAAACCATACTAAAATGCATGCGATCATTCAGATTTTTTGGCAAATAATTCTACAAGCAACCTAATAGCATGATAGTGTTTTATTTTTTTAGTCCAATCAATAGATTTTTTGTAAATCACAAAAAACCACTCATTTCGCACTATTCGGCCCGCAGTGACCGACGTAACAACCACTTTGTAGTGCAAGCTGATTAGAACTTTATTCTAACAGTATTTCAAACGAAGTATAAACTACCATAAATAGAGTTGCTAATTTAGCTCCTGTAGCACAGCAGTACAGGCGCTTACAGCAGTACTAACAAAAGTAAAACACAGAAACATTCTACACACAACCTTTACTTTTTCTAACCCCTTTTCAGATGTAAATAAGTGTCACCCGATAGGGTTGCACACCGTTCGCGGTGACTGTTTGTATAGAAAACATGGGAGCCACGCGAATAATGTTTATCTTGCTCCAAACCTTTTACTTTTCGTTGATTGTGTTTTTAAATCATCTGGCTGAGATGAAAGAAATGAAAATAACGGGGATATTTAAATACGGCAAATGAGAGTTAGGTAGATTATTTAATGCTTCGAGAATTAGGGGTGTGTTTTATTAAGGTGGATGCTCCAGGGTATCCGCAAAATTCAAATTGTCTTACGTTTTTTGCAATTTGCAGGCCAGTGCTAGGTTGTATGTGGACGATAATATGATTCGCGGCTGAACATTGCCTGCAAATTGCAAAAAAACGTAAGAAAGTTTGAATTTCGCGGAAGCATCCACCAAGGTAAATAAATTACTGGCACTTGTCTTAAATATCATTGTTTCTAGAATAAATATTAAAGTTGGTAATTGAGAGCTAAAGGATGGATATCAGAACAAATAGGAGTGGCAGAAGAAAGGGGAGGCCTATACCCAACAGTGGGTGATACTGGGCTGAAATGATGAATTGAGAGTTATCTAATGACCTACTAGAAGTTTTTAGATTACTTATCCTAGGTAGCTGGTACTTATGTAAGTAGATCATATAGAAATGTTTGCATTGCTTTTTTGTTTGCTTGCAGTGTGAACAATTGGAAATACATATTTAAAAAAAGTTAAGTACAACTAAATCTAAGTTTTCGTTTTCAACTTTAGTATTTTGGGCTAAGTTTTGGCCTTGTTTGTTATCTCACTCAAATGCTAAAATCCCTACTGTTTTGGATGTTACATCCGTCATATTGATTGTATGTCACCCACCCGAACAATAATAACGGATAGATTGACACCTCATTCATCAAAAACGGCTCAGCGGTTCTGGCGCTACGGTGGGTGGAAAATAAATATGTAGACAAACGTAGACTGCCAAAATCAAAACCCTTCCTTTTGGCTTTACTGTATTCAAGTACTTACCTAATAAATAGAATACGAAGGCAAAACCCATGATCATTGCACCATCCACATCAGTCTGCCATCTAGCGAGTAATAACAAAATAATGCGAAGGGTAGACCCTTTCCGCACCACTTGCATTTACAATGCGAACATTCTGCCATCTAGAGGACAAAGTATGAACTTTATTCAAAATTAACACAACAACTATCTTGAAAAGATGAGAATATAATAATGTGTTCTAATTTTAATGGGCGACAGCTACGGACGTTTGAACTGTCATAGAAAATTGCTGGAGTTTAATATTATTTTTGAGCGACAAGCACTAGTTAAACTTAACTTTTAATACTTTTCTTGGGTTGTTATTACTGTATTTTATTGATAAAAAAAAAAACCACGGTTACACTGCGTCTTTCAGTTTTACAAAATTCTATTGAAGCAACCTACGAAACAGCCGAAACAAACTCAGAGGTCAATGCTCAATTCACATGAGGACTATGTAGATAAGTGTCTGAGATGGTCTTTTGACGAAAGAACCACACAGATTTGAGTGGACCTGTCCAGTCAGTGCAAGCATTTGTCATTTATCGTGTGAAGACCACTATATAAGACAACGATTAAAATAACAAACAGTCAGCCTTTTCCCAAGACACAACGCGACGCCCGTCTCCCGGCAACAGTTGCCGGGGCTGCGCTAAATGCCAGCGCGGTCGGCGCGGCGGCGCCCCAGGCCGTCAGCGCGACTGCGCGCAACATCTGTCAGTGGCGTCAGTGATATGTGTCATTATTTGTTGTAAATTTTAAGTGTATATGTTTTCTTTTTAAGTGTTTTTTAATAGTTTACATTTATTTATTTTTCAATTGGTAAGTTAATTATTTTATGTTCGGTGCCAGTTGTAGCGACGCCGGAATAGTTAGTGCCAGTCAACCTGCCACATCACTGGATGTACAACTGGTAAGATGCCCTCACTGCTCCCAGGCTCGTTTTTTTAAAGGCGAAAGGGGGCTTAAAATACACTATGGCAAGGTTCACAAACCTCATAATGTACCTTTGTGCCCCCCAGCCACATCACCGATATCAACACCTTTTGAACTAACTTTGTGGAAAACACTGTCCAAATTCAAAAATTCCACCCCAGTCCTAAAAAGAGTTCCCCGGGGCGCGAGACACTCGGTGGCGTTGAGTTTAGCGCGCTGTGTCCGTCTCGCGACCCAGGAGAACTCACAACATGCCTGGGAGCAGTTACTTACCTTCCCTTACAGGATTCTGCATGTCCAAAAAAATTTGGCAACTCAAAAATCTTTAACAAACCAAATTAAAGAAAACTGCAACAATTCGGCCCGTATTTTAGATTCCAAATTACCTTTTTTTAATAAACAGAAAGGCATTTGTGATCATGTGGAATCCAAGTTAAGTGACGGTGACATAAGGGGGGCAGCCAGAATATTGTTCAGCAGTGATGTGGTGGCGCCTTATTCTCCAGAGACTCTTTCAGCTCTGGAGAGTAAACATCCATCGCCTGCGGATGGTCTCACCTTCCCCGATCCACCCGTCCAACCCGACCCCCTCGTTCAGAATTCATCTTTTTTCAAAATTACAGCCCCGCAGTTGATCGCAGCCGTGAGCTCTTTCCGGAATGGTTCTGCCGGCGGCCTCGACGGTCTGACTCCACAGCATTTGAAAGATTTGTTGTGTTCAGGCGCCGGGGAAGCTGGTGAGTCGCTTCTGAAGGAGCTTGCGGGTCTGATCAACTTAATGCTCTCCGGCGGCGTGAACGATGCCGTCGTCGATGTCTTGTATGGGGCTAACCTGTGCGCCCTACGCAAGAAGGACGGCGGCATTCGTCCCATTGCCGTCGGTTGCACCTACAGGCGTATGGCAGCCAAAATATGTTGCAAGTTTTATAGTGAATCGCTTGCAACTAAGTTCCAGCCCCTTCAACTCGGTTTTGGTTCCAGAGGGGGTTGTGAGGCTGCCGTACATGCCTTATCCTCTTTTTTAGACTCAAAGAAAGGTGAGGTCATCCTCAAGGTTGACGTCAAAAACGCCTTTAACTCCGTGAACAGGGACACTTTGTTGGCTGAAGTTAAAAAAAATTTACCCGAAATTTATGGTTTTTTGTGGCAATGTTATAGGCACCCTTCAAAATTACTTTACAAGGACAACGTTTTAGAATCTGCAGTTGGTTGCCAACAAGGTGACCCTCTCGGGCCCGTCATTTTCAGTTTGGCTATTCATCCCATAATTCAACAACTAAATTCAAAATTTAACGTGTGGTATTTAGACGATGGAACGCTAGGAGGTGATGTTGACACCGTTTTGGCTGACCTACAACTCCTCAAACATCAATTTAAATCTATTGGCCTGGACCTTAACCCCTCAAAGTGTGAAATTTACCTCTCTGACGTGACAGACAGACAATCAACTATAGATAAATTTAATGAAATAGCCCCGCAAATCAAAATTTTGGAAAAAAGTTCCCTGCACCTCCTAGGTTCCCCTATTTTGGAAGAAAGTTTTTCATCGTTCATCGATGACAAAATTAAACATTTCAATGATATTTCGGATAGACTCTCCAAAATTAATCTACATTCGGCTTTCACCATTATCAGATATTGTTGTTTTGGTCCAAATTTTATGTATTTTCTCCGTTGTTCTCCTCTTTGGAAGAAACAACAACTTTTGGACAAAATTGACCAAATTATTCGCAACACATTAACATCCATTCTTAATGTGGCCCTGGACGACCGAGCGTGGCTGCAAGCCACTCTACCAATTCGTTTTGGTGGCCTCGGCGTCCGCAAAATTTCTAGTGTAAGCTTACCGGCGTTCCTGTCTTCTGTCCACAGCACTGAAAAGCTAACCACGAAAATTTTAACTCTCTCCCTGGTTAGCTCGGAAGTGCCGTGCTTGACCGACGCAGAGGACGCCTGGAAAGTGGCTTGCCCGGACACGGATCGGCCCGAGAACCCGTTTTCCCAGAGACAGTGGGATGAGCCGCTCTGCAGGTTGGTACGGAATAAACTTATTAATACGTCAACCAATACTGCTGAGCGTGCCCGCCTGCTGGCTGTGGGTGAGTGGGAGTCGGGCCTCTGGCTTCAGGCACTACCGTCACCTAATATAGGCACCTTGTTGGGTGACACAACCTTCCGGCTCGCTACATGTTTGCGTTTGGGCGCTCCTTGTGGGGCTCCACATCGCTGTCAATGTGGTGAAGCAGTCGACTGCCTCGGACACCATGGCCTTTCCTGCAGTAAGAGTGCAGGTCGGATAGCGCGGCACGCTAGCATTAATGATCTCATCCGTCGTGCTCTTGCCACCGCCGGGGTGCCAGCTGTATTAGAACCCACTGGCTTGGCACGCGTCGATGGGAAGAGACCAGATGGTATGACCATAATGCCATGGAAGTTGGGTAGGCCTTTGGTGTGGGACGCAACTTGCGTCGACACCCTTGCGCCATCCCATCTTCCTAGCACAGTGGGCTGCGCTGGGGCGGCTGCTGCAGGTGCTGAAAACCTCAAACGGCGCAAATACAATAATTTAATTGGTAATTATGTGTTTGAGCCGTTTGGGGTTGAAACACTAGGGCCATGGGGTCCGAGTGCCCACCTAGTATTTCGAGAAATCGCCAAGCGGTTGGTCGACTCTTCACGTGACCAGAGGGCGGGCCTATTTTTTGGCCAAAGAATCAGCATTGCCATCCAACGTGGCAATGCTGCCAGCCTTCTGGGCACTTTTCCTGTTGACAGCGATGTGGACGAATTTTTTGACGCCCTGTAACGGTTACAGGTTATTACTTGTACATATTTTTATTATTATTTAGAGTTATAGTTTATATTTAGAGTTAAAGTTTATATAAAAGTAGTGAAATTGTTAATAAAGTATCAACAAAGTATTTTAATTCATTAATAAGTTATTAATTAGTTTTTAACGCAAAACAGAATCTTATGTCTCAATAAACTGGGTACCAATATTTAAAAACATAATTATTTGACATGCGTTATACAAGGAACTTATATACTAACTGGAATGAGGACGGGCAACCCAATAACGTTCCGAGTGAGAAAGCTTTGAAAGTAGATGTTGTCTCTTTCTAACAGGGTGTCTAATAATCATACTAACTCTTGAGACAGTTACAGACTACTGTTCTTTTATTATTTAATGATGATGACCTGCAACTCAATAGCATTCTAGGCGAGATAGCTACAAGATTGGATGTCATTAACTTTTTATGTTAATTTATTACCTATAACTTAAATGTATGTCTGTACAGTCCAGTTGCAAACTATCCATTTTGCAACCTGTCTATCCAGACGACTTTTGTATTCGGGGATTCGAGGACTCCGTTAAATTATATATTTTTTCAGACTGCTATGCATGCATGCTGCATGCTATGACTGTTTACCTAAAATGTTTAAGTAACATTCGCCAATATTTATTTTACCTTCCGAAACCAATCATTTTCACTTACAGCTCGCCAAATGGATTCTTTTGCTGGAGAAGCATGGAAAAATCTTTAGGACCATCATGCACGGCACGGTGCGGCAGACTCTTTTCTTTTCAATATTTCTATTTTAAAAAGCAAACTAGTTACTACCGACATCACGTTCGATGTTTCTAATTTATGAAATAAAAATATACTTTGATTACTATGTACGACAACGATGTTCGAAACTTCGAAATTACTTACTTAATTCAATTGTATATTTCCCGTTTGTCAATCTAAAACATCGGTAACCCTAGTCGTACTAAACAACTAAAGTTAGAAAACTTACCTGAAAAACGAAATTCCACATCCGGCATACCAAGGGGTATGCTGGATGTGGAATTTTACCATATTTAAATACATTTTAGAGCACATAAATGACTCAACGCGAAAGTGTATCAGCCATATTGTTTACATCGGTGACAAGGCAAGACAGAGACACCATCCACCAATGTCGGTTTCTCGCTCGGAACGTTTCTTTTCTATTGCATCCATTGTACAAATTGAAACTCTAAGATTTTGAGATGGGGTTTATTTTTCATTTTATTAGCATTTTGATCATACTCATTCCAGTTAGTATATAAGTTCCTTGGCGTTATACGTCAGTGACATTGACTTGACATAAAAAAACAGCTGATTGATTGTCATCGTCTGTTTGACGTTTTCTGGCTCGGTGCAGCAGCATAACCTAAAAACGGCGGCGTTAGAGGTTAAAATCTCACGTATCTTGGAGTTTTGAGTGAAAACACTGTTAATTTTAAGTGCAACAGGTGTCAACAACTATAAACTCGTAGATAATACCCAATTACAGGGTCTTATGACCCGCGTGTGCGCGTTGTATGTCAAAGTTATTTATATCGTGGTGTAAATAACTAACTTTGTTTATTGTTTTCTGTTATTCTCTCTTCTGCTTCTATCGTAATAATAGTCTAATAAGTTGTAGTTGAAATTTTTGCATTAAATGCTTTGTTTTTTTAAAACTATAGCCAGTAGAGCAGTTAGTTTTAAAATAAAATTCCCTCGTTTTAATCTAAATAAATTTGCTATGGCCAGTGAGGGAGCTGAGGGTCTAAAAAATAAAAGCGATTTGAAAATGGATCACGAACCAATAAAAAAACTTAAACTTGAAGCTGACGACCAGCCAGTAGAGACAGAACAAATAGCTACAGAAATAAAAATGGACACCGAGTCAATAAAAAAAAATAAGTTTGCTATTGATAATGAGTACGGTAAGACTAGAACAGTGGCTACTATGTGTGGGGCTTGGAGGCCTGAAGAGGAATATGGGGGTCTGATCTTCGTGTTCCAGAAGAGGGAGGAGTGCCTGAGCCCTGATCCAACCAATGAGGCTGACTATCCGGAGAACATCCAGGATTTCTGGGAGGCGACCTTTCCAGCCAGCGATGATGAACAGGTATGAAACTTTTTAGTATTGTGAATTCTTTTCGAAACTGCCTTTTTAATAATTCTGAGATGATTACAATGATTGATGATTTTGAATTCTTGTAACTTATCTTTTGGGAGATCTCTCACCAACTTTGGCTTTACTAGCGCCATCTCTTCGATATTATTCGAACTGTTTAAGTCCACGGTTTTCTATGAACGAAAGGTTTTGCGTTAAAATTGCTAGATGGCGCTGTTACAAGTTTTAGTACCGAAGTGCAAAATAAACTTTGCAGTTTGAAAAAATTCTGCTAGGTGGCGCAAAATTCAATGAGATTTTTACTGTATGATTTGATTTTTTTGTACTATTTATTTCTACTGAGGAACTAAAAGCCTGCTGTGCGCGCTCAGTTAGGATTATTTTCCTTATGGGTATACCGCTGAGTGTTAAATAGAATGTGAGAAGTATTGACCGTAGTTCTACTGGTAGCTACTCTAGCTACGGCTATAGATATGAGCGCCGCGCCGCACAGTGGGCTGAAACGGGCCGGTAAAGGACTTAGCATTTAAAAAAAAAAAGTTTATTTTTCTGAAATTTTAAATATTGTGTTGGATTTATCTATCGATTATAAGTAATTATTTCTATGAGGGTCGTTCAGATAACTTAGTATTTTCGGAGTTATAAATAATCAAAGTAATTTTTGTATGAAGCAAAAGAAAAAAATGTGAAAATCTCGAAATTCTCAAATTTTCTCAAAGAATTGACTCTACGTATGCATAGTACGTATATTTGTCCTATTTTAGCGCCTATTCTCGGGTTGCGATTTTCTGCGATTTGGTCGCAATTTTAAATTTTGTTCTCTATTCCACACCACCATAGAGGTTAAGAACTAGGCGCGTTTTTTTTTATGTAGTGGTCTCCCCTTTAGGCCTAATCCACTAAGGACTAATAAAATAAATAAATAAATAAGTAAAAATCACAATCACTACTGGCCACTGCACTGTGTTAATTTAATCACTGTCAAGGGTATCCACATTAACGAATGCAAAATTTTCGTATTCGTCATCATCAAATGTTTCCGCTTGTTCAATTTCTAATAAACTTTGTGCTTCTACTGACAAAGTTTTATGTTTTCTGCGAAGTTTGACGTTTCGCTGAGATGAGTGGATCAGAGCTGGTCAATAAATTATTTAAAATGTCTTCATTTGTAGTTTTTCTACTTCATTTCCTGGAATGGTGTTGGCGGTACCTACGAAAGTCTTTATTTCTAGCTTCTACAGCTTCTTCAGATAGCTGTCCAATTTTTATTAGACCAAAACTTTCAATAATAGCTGCACCATGCATAAGAACTTTATGAACACTTGAAGGCATATAATACCAGCTATATAATTCCAAATACAGTTGCATGGTCACTTGAGCATATTCGTGAAATTTCGCGGTGTCAATGTGGTAACCTGATGAAATTGCCTCTAAAATTACGTCATACCTACCTATGGTGGTGGAAAATGTCAAACATTGTTTTTTTTTTAAAGAACTAAGTAGGTATTGAGGTTTTCAGGCCGTTTAGTATACATTATTTTCAATGTCAATTTAATTGGAATAAATTGCTTAACTAAAATAAAATGACTCTTCATACAAATTTGATATGGCTATATCTCCGAAAGTACTCGTTAAATTAAAAAAGTCAAAGAATAAAAACGTTTTAAATTTATGCCTAGATACCAAAAAAATACATTTGATCTCTTTAGACCCAACCTTGTAATCCCAGCCCACTGTGCGCCGGCGCGCCGCCGTCGCCGTGAATTCATGACGACGCGCCGCCGCCGAGTGCAGCGCGCGGCGCGCCGTCGCGACGAGTCGCAACTTGCTTTCTCGCTCGCACCCGCGGCCCGACCGGGAAATATTGGGGGTCAAAGTTTAAACTTTTTTTGAATACAAGTTTGTAATGTAAGATTTTTAAATGAAACACCTCCACGACCCCCGTACTATTCAATCCATCCATCAGCACAATGTTTTGAGTGCGTTACATTGAGTTCTCCAACAAAACATGATTTTTCACCCCAAAAAAGAAATCATTTCCCAGGAATAATTTTTACGTAAAGTTACTTAGTTTGATGTACAAAATGCTTGGTTGACGGCTTCGTGATGAGGTGGTTTACACCCTGTAGACAGATAGTGCTCTAATTAAAAAATCTCGGTTTCACTTCAAGTCAAAATGCTGAAATGATGATTTTTCAATAAACGTGATCTCCAATTATTATTTAGAAGACTGCTTAACTTTTTTTTGTAACAACAATATGGTTTTCTTAGTTATTTTTAAGAAATCTCTCCCTGATAAAAAAAACTAAGGCCCACGGCCGGCCATGCCGCGCCGCCGCGACGCCGCCGCCGCCATGCAAATTTCCAGGCCACGCCGCCGCCGCGGAATTGGCCATCGGCGCTCATAACGGCAGTCTAACCACGAACAGACTTTTACTTTATTACTGAAATAATGGATTCGATTTTAGTGCTGGATTTATTGTGCACACTTGAAAGAGTGTGTAGCACCTCTGAATCTTGGTTTACTAATTACTTAATACATCATTATCATTATTTCTGCCTGGAACTACCCACTGCTGGGTATTGGCTTCCCCTTTTCTTCTGCAATACTTCCCGGTCTTGTGCGTCCCTCATCCGGATTTTCTCGCAATAGGGAATATGCGCGTAATTTTTTCTTAACTTAAATTAACAAAATACTATCAACCCAAAAAAAGTATTTAAAGTTAAGTTCAACTACTGCTTGTCGCACAAAACTAATATTAAACTCCTGCAATTTTCTACGACAGTTCAAACGTCCGTAGCTGTCGCGGCCATGATGTGACGTCATTATCCACAATCTACCTTGTTTACATCTAATTTTTTTGGCTTTAATAAAATAATTTTACCAATTGTATGTGCTTTATTCAAGTAAAAATTGCAATAAGAATATTTAAATAATACAATTTTAGTGAAACTTTTAGCACTTTTCAACTAAAACTATTTTTTTTGACACAACGAACTTTGACGTCAATATTATCGAGGACGGTGTGTTTTGACAGTGCGTTCCGTTTCCCCAAAAACATGCTACATAAAACAGTAAAATAAGTGATGCATTAGAAACTTAAACAAGTGTACCACAATGTTTTATGCGTCAATACAAGGCATTTTACATAAATAAAAAGAGAGTCTTTGGCCCAACCTTGGCCACCATTTGACATATTGGCTCAATTTGTGATTATTTCCCACTTGCTCTTACATACTTGTCTGTAACTGAAATGTCGGTACAATGTTCTATTGAAAAATTATTAAGAAGATTCCCAAAGTAATTGAACAATTAAAGCTGGCGCTTACTGTAATTAAGCTGGGACCTTACGATGACATGACCTTTTAATCATTAATGTTGAAGACAAGGAGTTTTGATATAGGGTAGATAATTATCTAATTATCTACCCTATGTCAAAACACCTTGTATATATCTCTAAGTACTCACGATTCTTTCTCAAGTGCGGCTACTGAGCATGAGGGCCTTGGTTCGATTCCCAGGTTGAATAAATTGTAATTGGTATTTTTCTAACAGTTTTTTTTTAATTCAGTCGGTTAGACTGGAAGCCGACCCCAACATAGTTGGGAAAAGTCTAGGCAGGTAATGATTTATTCAGTATCAGCCACGGAGTCTGGATTCGTGCTTGTTTGATGTTAATAGGCTCGACCCCTATTACAAGGGAGTTAAACATAACTGGAGAAATAATGATGGGTGTACTTTTAGGCACGCTTCTGTCAAACCCCTCGATGATTACAAGCGTCATGTTATGTGAAAAGAACCTCGTTATGAAAGCAACCTCTGCAGATTTCCCCGCTGATATTAATGAGGTGCTACCCCAGCTAAATGAGGCAGCCGTGTACTTACAAATGGCGTCCATTAACTATACAAACTCGCAAATCGGGCGGTTAATCTTAATATGTGACGTCGTTAGCCTTGTAAACGAAGGCCCTGGTTTGTCTTTGATCGCTCTATGGCCTGGTGAAGGTAGAGGGTTTGAAGGTTTTGAACAAGATAGGGAACAGAAGATAAAATTATTAGAGCTAGCAGCGTGTGCTATTCCACTGCTGGGTAAAAGCCTCCCTTGTTTTTCCATTGATCCCGGTTTTGTGCCATTTCTTGCCGATTCTCAACGAAGACATCCAAGCCGTTCAGCCTCTCCTTCGTTATCTGCTGAATAGCGGATTATTCGGATTCCGTCGAACGGCCAAGTCAGACCCAAGACACACCCTTCTGATTTTTCGGATTCATGTGCGTATTGTATAATTATCACATGAAGGAAAACATCGTGAGGAATCCAGCATGCCTGAGAGATATTTCTCGACAGCATGTAAAGCCAAGTCAGAGGTCAATGTGCGGCATAAAAATTCGGGCACCAGATTTTTCAACTTTTTTATTTTTAGGACTTTTCCCTTTACTTGTACTGTAAGACCTTGCTTTTAACCAAAATTGACAATTCTATGTCAATCGGAAGTACCCTATAGGTTTTGGGTCGAAAACCAGAGGTTGTTGACCTAGAATCACGAAATTTGGCAAAAAGCAAGGTCTTACAGCACGTGTAAAGGCAAAAGTCTGAAAACCGTAAAAAGCGATTTTACTATTACAAACTTATTATTTGCGGTTGGTGCAATAGCCGTTTCTAGGGATCGAAGAGCAAAGTTAAGTGTGACCTTTAAAAAGTTTGTACGGAACCCTTGGTGCGCGAGTCCGACTAGCTCTTGGCCGGTTTTTTTTCAAATCTTTACCGAACATTGCGTACTTAATAACCATCTTTTCTTACTTCATCCTATATGCTCCCATTTCATCTCAAATCAAACACTCGACATCTCCAAACCATCTTCACATGCAAAACTTTCTTCTCGAAACCAAGTACCTCAGGTGTAACCAACTTTGAATCAAGTTACAGTCTATCAGTACCTCTGCATATTGCAGAATGTAATCACACTTACAAACTCCTAACTTATTGATACTCTCCGTTGCTAAATATTCCACGGTTTCGGTTACTAAGTTGCATTCGGTACACTAATCAGTTTGGGATACGTTCCCTCTACATTATGCACTCCTGGTACAGGGTTGGCAGCTTTGAAGAAGAAAAACGAATTCGGATTTAAGGAAGCAGTACTAAAATTCACTGCAATTTGCTGCGGGAATCCGCTGGATGCGTCGTTTACTTTCCTTGTATTCGTAATGAAAAGCACAGTGTTTGCCTCGGGTTAAAGACTTATTTAGTCTCTCGAACTATTAGCGCACGGGACCGGTCAATGTGGCGACACTTAGGGGAGGCCTATGTCCAGCAGTGGACGTGTTGCGGGTGATATGATGATGATGATGACTAAAATTCAATTAATTGTACGATATAATTACTTTCTGAAAGCTTTCATAAACTTACTCGTCTCAACTGTGTGATTTGTAGTTGTTATTTTGGCCGAACAAAGCAGCTATGCTGAAAATTATCGGTGGCTTCTTTCATCAAAGTTTGGACAGGCGAAAGTTTTTCAATTCCCAGTACATAGTGTTATTGGTCATACATTTGTTTTGTAGTATGATCACAAATCAGAGTGGTCGCAAAGCCTAATTTCTCTGTAGCATTTGAGAATAACACGGGCAATCGTCGGTTACTGTCTTTTCGTCCTCTAACCATTTTTGGCCACAAATCCTCACTGCGAGCTTCAATATATTTGCTTATTCACTTACCAAGACTCCTATGCCTCTAAATTATCCCACCTTTAATTTCCGGACACCCCACCTCTCACTCCTCTTGCATTCTCTAGGAACTTTCCGCTTTCATCGCGAAAATTCCGGACGTAAGCAGCCCTAGAGGAAACATGTGATGTGCAATTTTGTACACCCAGATGTTTACAAGCCATACGTGCAATTAATATGCATTTTGTATGCGTGCCAAAGATATGGAGACAGAATACTGTGGTGTTGGAAGTTATTACATGTAAAACAGCCTTTTAATTGGCAAGGCTTGTGCCAGACCATATTTTATTATGTTTGGTTAGTGTTTATTAGTAAAGTATTTTATCTAATGAAATTGGGTGTTGTTATACAATGTCTGGTAATCTAATAGAATATTAAAGGACAGTTCTTAACTGCAAACAGAGATACATAATATAGCCTTTATCATCATCATTGCAGCCCGGAATCATCCGCTGCTGGGTATAGGCCTCCTCTTTCTTCGGTTACCTTATTTCCTGCTCCCATGCGTCCATTATCCAGGTGTTTCGTTTTTTTGTGATATCATGAACTAAACGCGCTTTTGGACAGCACTGGTTTCATTGGCCTAACCTTAGTCTGTAAAGTTCAGATAATAGTCGAACTCTAAGTGTCACTTGATTCGATCTAGCCACAAGTTACCTTCAGTGCTGTATGATAATTTTGTTCAATTCTGAATAAAACAACCATCTCTGACTTTTCAGTAATGCTTTCTAGCCAGCCATAAAAAAATTATCCAATATTTTCGTTTTGCTCATTTTACACTCTCATCTCAAGTCTCCAAAACAGATTACTGTAGAACTAAAAAAAAAAAATTACTTCGCAAAACAAAGGCGTATTTAAAACGCGTTGTCAACGAGAAAATGTTATGACAAAGGCGAATTCCTGCGCCTTCGTCCCAGTACAAAATTGCGAACATTCTCGTGAAACTCGGCGACGCAAATTCTTTAAAACAACTTTGTGTGTTCGTAAGCATCAGCGCATGTTGTGAGTAATCGTCGACAGTCGCAGAATGTTTAGTAGCGATTTTCGCTTCAACTTAAATAAAGCTTAATCAAACTACACTGGCCTGCAAAACTAAGTATCACACTTTTAAAATTACAATAACTTTTTAAGTACACAAGATATACTTTCGAAACAAAAAGAACTCGAAAAAGAGTTGAATTTTGTCTATAGTTTCAAAGAAAGCTGATTAAAATTTTCATTAAAACGTTTTTTATTTTAATACTCTAACTTCTATAGTTTCGGAAATTTTAAAAGTGTAGTACTTTGTTTTGCAGGCCAGTGTATATTGTTCCCACAGCTGAGACACTGGCAAGTTTTGGGTAGGAATGTGGATGGCAAGAGTAGAGGAAGACTAAAGATGGAGTATGGACTATGTGAAGGATGAACAAGAAAGGAGGTGTCTGATGAGATGACGAGTAATAGAGAAGTATGGAAGAAGAAATTGGGATAAAGGCAGGAGGATGATGTTGGGACATAGGCTTCCTCTCTATGAGACAAAGGGCTGAGCCGAAGGAATTGAATTTTAGAATTACTTGTATGAAATCCTATAAAACCTCACACACTTATCCGCGTCGAATCGGACGAATAGATTAACGATACACGGATGAGAAAATGTTTGTTTCGGCGCGGTCGGTTCTTTCGGCGCGTATAAGTGTGCGTTCACCTTTAGTGCGGTTTGGTCGAAGTCACATATCTTCGAATGTTTTGCTCTGGGACATGTCGGTTTCCTTTAGAATTTACTTTCACCGTTTTGAGAGCACTAGCACTACCACTAAGAAACTATAAAACTTTGATCAGCTTGAAAATTCTGAAAAACCTATGGGTTTTTGATCTCTCGCCATTTTCGGCCAAAAACAATCGGGTCCAAAATCTGGAGCGTAAATGTTTTGAACATCCGTCACTTAATCTCAACACAACTAGCCATCTTGATGGTAACAAAAATATCCTCTTCACAAGATAGTTTATAACTTTAGAAATACAACACCTGAAAACTACTTTAAACTGAAGTTACTACTCAGTGGAAACAAATTAATCTCGAACTTGTAAGTTAACTTCCGAATGTCGTTAGTAAGCTCTAGTTACCTTCGCGTTTATTTTATTATCACCGTGTAGTTCGTTTAGTCCCATGTCGGCAGTTGATAAACTAAGTACTATAACAGATTTAACGTTACATCATTATTATAAGGGGTGTAAAAAGACGCTTAACGAAGCGAAAGGTACTTGTTTTTCCCGTCATTGTGCATTTTTTTGTTCTGGACCATACCTGGGAACCTTCTAGTTACGGAGATATTGCAGGTCAAAATTCCAACGTTTTCATACGTTTAAAAAAATACAAATTAACCTCGTTGGCCCCTGTATATTCATTGTATCCATTAGCATAATCTTTTCACAAGTTTCCCAGCAAATGTTTTGCGCAGTGATACTAAGTTTCATGTACAGAATACTTGGTTGACGGTTTCGTGAAGGATCCGTTTACACCCTGTATTGAATTGACATACACTTCAACCAACTTATCGGTTCAGGTGGAAAAACACAGAACTAAAATATACCAAGTTTGACAAATTGAGGCAGATTTTCGTGACAAGCAGCGCCACCTTGAACTACACACTTAAAGTGGTCATACTTCATAAAGCTTCCAGCAATCCGGTTGCTGTCTTTGTTGTATAGGTCATTTGAACATGGGTTGCAGTTTGTTTTCATTGGGTGAAAACAGCAGGCTTTTGAACCTCTCTATACAGGGGCCCTACTCTTTAACGCTACGCTAGGGAGTAGGGCCTCTGAACCGTTGTCGTCATGTTACGACACTTCCGCAAAGGCTTGTTCTTTACCGGAAATTATGACAGGCCTTCTGACAGAATTACCTTTCGAACTTGCGACTAAAAGTCGGAAATGCACGTCCGTACTTACCGTCACGCTAGCAGCCAGTATCTCAAGTGTATTAAGTTATGTTACCCCGATATAACATTTTAATGTGTGGTGAAACGGAATGTCGTTTGCACAAGTTTTTTATGTCACAATGTTAATTCTTGTGGGACTTCGAGTAACAGCCTGACATTTTACGTCTTCCTCATAACGATTGATAGGGTTTTAAAACCCTGGAGTTGTGACCTTGGCGAGGTATTTCGCTTTTACTGGTACTAACTCTTGTGCGGTTGTAGGAATGTCACTTAAAGTTTTCTATGTTGTTTGTTAAGGAAGAATGTTTCCAGAAGCTTCATTTCTGACATAGTCTTTGTGAGAAACATTTTGTATTAGACATCAACTTTAACAAAATAATTAGCCTAGAGCTACCGTACACTATAGACAAGACCGTCTTTAGAGTTTAGACAAACAATTTCCCTACGTGTGCGAGCGAGAATACATAGACTGTCTCGCTCGCACTAGTGTGCGGTAGTCCTTAGAATGTTCCAACTGCTGAGACACAGGTCTCCTCTTTGTTCGAGAGAGTGGGCCATCATGGTCCACTCAGTGGCGTGTCTAAGGGCCAACAATACGGCAAGCCTACAAGGCAGAAACCCTATAACCCTGTATAAAGCTGTCTGTTCAGAAACCCTAACATCCCGAAGAGTTTTATAACGGCATGGCAAGCTTATACGGCTTGAATGAAAGTACAGCCACTAGGTCCACCTCGCTACCCTTGTGCAAGTTGTGGATGTCACATGTCTTCAATTTGTTGGTTCTGGGACATGCTGGTTCCTTCACCGTTTTGAGAGCAGTGGTGATAAAATTAATTACACGAAGTAATGTACCTGCCCAGTGAAAAAACCTCGGTCTACGAACGACAAGTTACTCAGGGTAACCGCTGCTCTGTCAAAATTCATCAAGGTACCTATGTCCATATCGATTGTGCCCCAAGACATGATCGAATTATAACTTAAAAGGTCAAGACATTACTTTTCGCCCTTTACAAGTCCATAGAGACCCACAACCCCAAGTTACCTTTACGGTGTCCAATTCATGGAAATATTAATATCATCAATACTTTTAAAGCTTTCCTTTCATATCGATATAAAAGATTTTATACTTAATACAGAAAAGGGTCGCCCATATTATGTGGGAATATAACATTAATACGACGAATCACAAATTTTAACTTCCTCAATTTCATTTATGGACGTAAATTGGGGACCGTTAAGCCGGGATTTGGGCCCCAATGTTTGCTGATAACCCAAATTACATTGGCCGAAAGTACTTTAATGATATAAGGAGAAGATAAAACAGTATTGATTGAAAAAGTCGAATGAAAGAAATGGGTACCTACGGAAACGACTTTCTATTTTACCTTGCTTGAATGACCTCAACATAAATTGCTAAACTATCAAGCCAATATTGGTTGTAACTTAATACGAATTGTTTTTTTTTTCGTTTTTCGTCTATCAGTAGGAACTATGATAAGAAGAGCTCATGTCTTGGAGCAAATATTTGTCTGCCAGCTAGGTGGTAGCGAGACAATGGTCCAGAGGAAGCCGCACATACTTGCGTTCAAGGATAACCACTCATTTAAGTCATATGGCAGATAAGCAATTGACTTGCAGAGAAGAGGCCTGTGACCAACGCTAACGTAATATAACTGATGTTATGTTTTAATCAGTCTTACTCTGCAATCTTAGTACATACTTCTTATTGACTAGTTCCAAAGCAAGAAAAGGGTCGTCTAGCCAGCGTCTACCTAGCTTTCCCATTTCATTGGAAAGCTAGAAAATAAAGTCAAAGTAAAGACACTCTGAAATACCATAAAAATATTACATCTGTGTACATATTCAAAACAGTACAATACACTGCATGTTTAAATTACCATTTCAATTTGGTTCGCAAATATTTTTGCTCCAATTCAATACTGCTAAAGAGTCTACCTCAATACTGTTAGTTACTTTCATAGTGAAAGTATTTTACAGCTCGCTTGTGTGGGCACTCCAAGCTTTGTACCTTAAAGACTTTCCCAAAATAGCGCAAAATTTGGGAAAAACTTTGTTTTGACAATTGATAAAATTCGGTCTGGAACTCAATAGGATTTCCTTTTCTATATAAATGAAGTTTTTTGTCAATAACTTTTTGTTTGATCAACACAAACTATGTTTTTATGCTTTCTGAGATCTTTCGAGTTTTCTTGACGAGTATTTTATTTCCATAACCGCTTCCACCATTTGAATCTTTTGTAATTTAAAACTAAAAGCACTCAATTTAGGGTTTGAATAAAATACCCCAGTTGTTCGTACTTATATAGTTTTCAATGCTCAAAAAGCATTCAGCAAAGTTGGCCCATAATTCATAAGAACCATTTCCTAATGTTTATAAAAAGTATTCAAGTGTTCTAATTTTCTCAGAATTTATTCATTCCATGGTTTATATTTTATACTAAATCCAATTTATTTTAAGTGAATAATGATAAAGTAGTATTTCATTACGTGAGTCTGAAAATAAGAAACATTTCTATCATAACTGTCAAAATGAAATATTGAAGTGTCTTAATGACAGTCTAGACTATTTATAGGACTAGAAAATTTATAGAGAAAGCAATTTAAGTAAGAAATGAAATCGATTGAAAGTCTATCTTTGTGATGGGTTGCGCTAACATCGGTAACATCACTTCAATAAATTGCTGGAGGCGCCAAAGCACCCCATGTGAAACCGCGAAAATTGCGTTTTTTTTTAAATCCAATGATCTAAGAAACACAATAGAAGGAATTTCGTGTCTTGTATTTATATCTTACGTACCCTAATTTATTCTTTTTTTTTAACAACTTAAGTTTTCCCTTCTTTTTCTAAAGACAGTACAAATCATCCTCATAAAGGCACCTGGCTGCTATTTTAATGATCTGAACATTATTGTTGGAATCGGACAAAAAACGCATTGTTTCAATTTAACCTACACATTCAATACACAAATCGAAAACATAGTGTAACACAAATCAAAGTAACGCTCAAACTCGACGACTCCATATCAATTGCTACTGAAGCTTTGAGTCCATGTTCCAAAACACCCCGATGAATACACGATAGATTCACCTGCCAATCTTGGCATCAATCATAGTGCCAATCGCTGTCAGCTGCCAGCAATCTTGGCGGACTCGCCAGTAACTGGCATTGGCTGCCGAATTCGTGCCAATACCGTGTCATGTTAATGCAATGGGTTCTCTTCTCCCTTTTGTATTCCTTCGAGTTCTTTTGTTTTGTAAAATGTTTCTGACAGTTTTTTGTTTCTGCGACAGTACTGTTTGTGTGAATGGATCGATTGGTTGTAAGTGGGTGTCAATTGATTGATTGGTGTAATTATGGATGCTTTAGAGCTTTGATTGTTTTTGAATAAGTGTTGATAAAATGGACAACGGAATTCTAGTTTAACGGTAGTCTAGCTTTGACAGTTCACTTATGCATTGGTGGTTCATCTGTGTTGTCTTTTCTGTAAATAATGTGTGCTGGTTTCTGTGTTGAGTAATTTTTGTTTAGGAGTTGTCAAACTCTATATGAAGGTTTAAGTTCTTAGGTTTACATTTTAAGTGCTACATTATATATAGTAAAGTCTAGTTCACTAATCAAATGAGAAACTAGGTGTATGTCTGTTGCAACATTTCCGATTTTTGCTTTAGTAGTTAAGTTTTCGTTTTCACCAGCTACTTATGTATTCCTTTCTATTAGTTGTACCTCAGATTAACGTTTATTAGCTCATTCCCAGTATTAATAGTCCTTCAAAATTATACATGAACAGTTTAAATCACAATTCAATCTGAAGCGATCGTCTCTTGATACGAACCGCATTGAAGTCGGTCCCTAGGGACGGGTTAGACAATACACTGAACCCAAAATTACATAATCTGCTAAGTAGTTGCTATACAAATATTAATGCTGTACACTTCCGTGTCCTAGTGTTTGATTCCCGGGAGGGTAACCGTGGATATGTGGTTTATTCAATTATGGTTCGCGGCTTGTGTTTGCGTGGTATGCAAATTGGTGTTTCTTTGATTAGGTTTCTATGGTTATAGGTGCTGGTTGTTACAGTTCTTTGCCGTTAATAAGGACTTTATTTATTTAAGTATTCATTATTCTCGTTCAGCCAATAATTCTGTTCGTTCATATTGATTTGGTGTCAATCTTGTCCAAGTTACCCCGAGATATTACTTCTTCTTTTTTATAAACACAACAACAACAACAACAATAACAACAATTGTATGTGTTAATTAATAAAAAAAATAAAAATAATAATAAATAAATAAATAAAGCCCAGGTGAAGCTTTTAAAAGAATAGTGCTACTGTCATAGATATGGATGATGAAGTGAAGATTTCAGCAAATGAGACCAGGGTTCCATTAAATTATACTCTCGATGACACCTCGTCCCAAGATTGACGTTCCATCTGAAGTAAAACTTCTGTCCCTACAAAAAGAAAATAATGTTTACTAAGTACGGTCTAATGATTCTGAATCAAAAAGGGAAATATTTTATATTATAACCTGAAGTTTCATAATTAACGGGAAGAAGTTTCGTTTCTTGTTGATTCTTATTAGGTTTTCTGAGAATTTATTTCTATTAATTGCCCTCAGCGGAGCCTTTGGTTGTACATTGTTAAATTATGTCCTTCTGGACAGTTTTCTGTTGCTTCAGAAAATTGTTTTGCTACAGTTCGTATTTTACATATTTGCTGTTATTATTGAGATTACTATCATTAGATTATTTTAGATTAATGGCCATTAAAGTATAGTAGTACCTGGGGGACCGAGCTCTGCTTGGGTAAAAATAAAGAAAACGAATTTTCCCAGATATGAGGCCTAGCTAGATCGATATTTTGCATCCATAAAACCCCATATTACACTTTCATCGAAATCATTAGAACCGTTTTCGACACCGTGATTACAAATATACAAAAATTGCTCATTTAATGGTTTAGCATATTAGTAATATTATTGATATTAGTCTGGATTTTACCATTGTTGTGCAGAGACCACTCTATTCTTCCATTTCTCGATAACTAGAACTAGAACTTGGAACCAGACTTAATGAAAGAAGTCCAGCTTATCCCTCGATCTCCGCATGAGCCTGCCAAGCCATACTTTTGTCCCATTAATTGTCTAACATGGTAAGGCCACAACACGATTAAGTCTAATTACCTATTTTTATCAAAACGGCCAACTGCTTCGTTAAATCCTGAACAATATAAAATCTGTTGGCATTTAAATTAATCACATTTGCACGAGCACTAACAACATTAGACGAACGATGAACACCCTAATTTCCTAGGTCTACATACCTTGAATTCAGGACAAAATAAATCAATAACCTAAATTGTTGGTGCCATTAAAACCGCGACAGGGCTCCAGCCATCAATGCTGACATTGATAGATACCCTCAAACTTGGGACATAATAAATAATTAAAATTCCCCAAGAGGTTCTTGGCTCGCTGTATAAGGTCCCGCGCCAAAGTAAATTTAAAAGCAAATTGCCCTTTACCGCACAAGTGTATATATTTCTTTCTGAAATTTGTAAGGGTCTGCTTGGGTAAAAAGATATTTTAGGTGAGAAAACCTTTTGGTTGGATATAAATAGAACCTATCTAATGTGGCCAAGGTGGTCTTTTTGTTCTTTGTTTATAGTGAAAGGATTTTGAAAATTTTAGACTGATAACTTTGAAATAACAGCGCGGTTAGATAACATAACTTTGATACGATCTAAGATGCTAAATACAAGTTTAGATTTCGCCCCAACTTTCAAGACACCTTTGCTTCAAAGACTTAAGTTTCCATAACTCAAAAGTTAACACAATATTTGGTAACATAACCGTGTTCGCGGCAGCACCAACAGTATTCTCAGTATATTCGCAGATCGGTGGGATTCCCCGATGTTGTGGAGGTGAATGCGGCTCCATGCTGAATTTTGATTGTATATTTTCATCTGTGTCTGTAACCTACTAACACTAGAACTAAATTAAAATTGATACTAATCCTATGGACTCTGGTCTGAAATAAAACCTTTCTGTTCTATAACTGGAACCACAAATTTATAAAGTTAGGAAACAGAAGGCCTAAAATGGGTCAATACAAACTCAATATAATAATGTTGATATTGGCTTTTAAAACGCAACTGACAAAAAACAAACACTCAGTAAACTTCGTCTCCTCTTCCGTCAGACAGAGATAAATTGAAAAATTGGAGTCCGGTCCCTCACTCACCATCCATCAAACGAAAGAATGCATTAAGTGCCCAAGTGCTGCAATAAAGACTGGCACACAATTGATTATTTTACATAAGCTAATAAAACTGTCGTAGGCGTATCTTCTTAAACGGATATATCGTAAAGTCGAAACGTTTCTTAAAATAAAGGAAATCTTGAAAGACGGGATGATGGACGAACGACAAACTGGCACTATAAAAAATTCTGTTTGAACAATTATGACTTCTATTTACGTAATTAACTTTTAAAAATAACGAAAAATACCTAGTCATTATACAGCGTCTATCAGTGAAGTCATAGTTTAAGGTTGAAGATGATGATGATAATGATGAGGACGAGGATGTCAATCATACAGAGAGTCATCGTGAGCAACTTTCTCCATAGGACCAAATCATAATCACATAAAGTTGTTCAGTATGATGTTTTGTACTGTATCGAACCTTTCTGATATCAGCTAGTTATTAACATTAATGCAACAAAACAGCAAAACGATGAAATCGATCTTGTACCCAAGCTCTTAGATAGAACGGACAGATGCTCCAAACTGTAGAACTTTTGGCGACAATTATCTTTTAGGTTAGCGAACGATTAAGGAGAATCTTCCGCCTTTTTCACGCAAACTTTGTTACGATGATTTGAGAATTTGTTGAGAGTCTAAAGAGTTTGAAGATGAGTTCGTTATTAAGGAATTTTCAAAGTTTTTTGTTCAAGACGAGGTTCAGGATGACGATGTAAATAATTTTATCGTTAGAGGCTACATTTTTAAGCACAAAAGGCTTTCCAAATTGAATTTTTGCTAAACCCTGAATACTTTACTAAAATTGCCGAGAGAAATCGTAAACTATCTAGACATGACTCATTTCATTTCCTTCTACCACTTTATGTCTTACCAGAAACCCAATACAAAATTCTTCCAATATTGAATATCTACAATCCCAAATACCATATATAAGAGGGAATGTTTCAAGTTAAGCGTCCAATAAATATGCAATGAAGAAGACCACGGACGATCAATCTACGCCAGCCTCAAGTGAAAACTGTTTATCATAATCTTCTTGGAACATGAAAATTTTCGTGTTCCGCTCTTGTCGATCGTCCGGTACGATTGATGGACGTTTTTATGGGCGGGCGACGAACATCTTGAAATAAAATTGTTTTGGCGTGTCTTTTCGTGTTGTATTTACTGTTTCGGCTTTATAGCTATCGGTAAAGCGAGTTTTGTGGTCGTTTTTGTAGATTTAGAGTCTTATCAGGTCTCCATTATGTCTCCATTCATCATTAGGGTCTGTTATGTTAACTCACATCGGGTTCCATATTACTGAGGGTTGTTATGCCCCTGACGACGTAAGTCATCTTCTGTTTCATGATGTTCCGCCATCTGCACTGCGCCTATCCTTGGCTTTATAAAGCGCGTCCTGGTGATTTGTGTCGAGTATTGAGCGATCTTTACTTATTATTAGGAATATATCCTATCGTTTACTATAATTGGGTACACCTCTGCTTAACTCTTTGGGGATTACAGGTGTGATGTGATATGTCAAGTTATTGAGTTCGAATATAACGTTTTTCAAAAGGGTTGTGCGCACTTCGTCCTATTCGCACTTCGTCCCGCGTTCAAAAATCATAGCATTCGCAGTAAATTCAAAAACAGTACGATTTCATACACCTTTTCAAATAATTTGAACACCTATAAAACATTTTTCATCTAACAGGTACCCAACCCAAGCCTGTAGATTCATGTCATTCGAACGTGACATAAGTTTAAAGTTTCAATTCTTGCGCTAGATAGATAGATAGTTCGTCGTCTGTCGTAAAAGTAGATTAAAGGAATATATGTGATCGTGAGTGTACAGTATTATTCCTGTTTTCTTGTGCACTACTGACGTCATTTATGTGAAGCTTCATTGTTGTTGTATTGTTTGAGCTGTTGCTGTCCTCACTGATTAAATTGTTTTATTCCTTTATTTCTTCATCTATCTGATCAATATTAACTAATGAAGTCTGCATTTTCTACACCATTATGTCTTTTTTGCTAATGTGGGCCAGTTTTTCCGCTAAAATTTAGACTCGTCCCGTCATAAACTATTCATTACATGGTTTTATTTTAGTATCACTTAAATTTGTTAGTAGCTTCGTCCTCTTTTCGCGCAACTTCATTTTTTTCATTATCTTACCCGTCTTCAAACACACCTTATCCCAGACATATTCTCACGCAAAAAAGCCTACTAATCATTTCATCTAAGTGACTATTTATATACGCTCAACATTCAGACATACCTCGCTAATGAGTTCACGCGGACGTTTCTTTTCGTCCCTTTTCTAATTATAGGAACAAAGCCCTTTCAAATTAAGATGGCGGACATTTATGTGTTTTATGTTAATTCTAATGGATATTGTCGCATATTTTTTTTGTTCTTTGGATCATTCTCCTGCCCTTATCCCAATTTATTTGGGGTCGGCGCAGCATGTCTTCTTCTTCCATACTTCTCTATTACTTGTCAACTCAGCTGTCACTTCCTTTCAAGCCATATTGGTTTTCCTTTTTCTTATTGTTCTTTGGATATGTAACATACATTGTATTGGGTTTTAGATAACAAAAAAATATTTTTGCCTAAAAATGACTGCTGGATACTGGTTGTAGTACCTGATGTTGTTCTATCACCGTGAAATCAACCACCATGTTAAAAACCATTTCTCTCTGGACTACAGATTGCAGAAAGTTGATGCTCATCATTTCCTTCGACTTTTACGATAGGTATACAAGTAAAGAGAGCACCCAATAGCTCATGAAGCAAACCATAAACGCTGCGTTCACTTACAATTCCCATCCAAAATCTCCATAAACGAAGAACTATAAACAGAATACCATCAGTAAACAGCTCCCAAACGAAATGGAGTAAAAATAAAGACAGATAAAACCTCCGTATTCTAGCTGCAAATCGTTTCACTGACCGCTCCAGCATAAATTAGGATTGATATACTCGTAAACAAGTTTATACGTTGAGCTTTAGTCGCACATTGAATATTAATTTTATGTTTGCTGTAACTGTGTCTATTCTCGGTGTAACGTTTTGTTTTAGATGGTAAAAGTACTACTATTTTCACCCTTATGCCCTGCGTAGAAAGGTTGAAAATTAGTCGACTGTCAGAGAGCGTGGTAGTACCTAGGGGTGTTTTTTAATTTGTAAACAGCTGATTTTACATTGAAACACCCTAAGTTTAAGTCGCATCGTCATCCACGTCTCGATTTCGATATTCATTAAGGCTGGTCCGGGGGTACCGCACGATCTCCCGCGAGGCGGCGAACCTCCTTGCCGGATTGCCGCCATGGGATCTGGAGGCAACAGTCCTCGCGCGCCTACACGAGTGGCGCGCGGAGGCGCTTCGCCGGGGGGAAACTCCGCTGCCGCGGCAAATTGTCGCTCAGCGGACGGACTTCCGGCGGGATCTCATGGCGACATGGAGAGAGCGACTATCGCAACCCCGTGCAGGGCACGCCACAATAGTAGCGATAAGTCCCCTCTTTGAGGAGTGGCTGGAGAGACGCCACGGCGTCCTCACCTTCCGCCTGACGCAGGTTCTTACCGGACACGGATGTTTCGCTAAGTTCCTGCACCGAATCGGGCGGGAGGAAACGCCCGGGTGTCACCATTGTGAGGATCGACCGGAGGACACGGTGGAGCACACGGTGGAGGTGTGCCCCGCTTGGGTGGAGCACCGCCGTGTCCTCGTAGCGGCGATTGGCGGCGGCGACCTCTCGCTCCCGGCCTTGGTTCTATCCATGGTCCGGAGCGAGACGGAATGGGACGCCGTCACCTCCTTCTGCGAAGCAGTCATGCTAGCGAAAGAGGTGGCGGAACAGGACAGGGAGAGATCCTCAAGTCCCGGCCGCCGCGGGAGATGCCACGGGCGTCGGGGGCCACGTGGTGGCTTTCGGCCACCGCAGGCGCGGGCCTGTGGACGGGGAGCTATGGGCTAGCTCGCCGTCCGTCCGTCTCATGACGACAGGCCGTGTTGACGGCACGTTCGTGTTCCACGCGCGCCTCAAAGAGAGTCAGCAACTGTGAAGGGGTCCGCAAGGGCCGAAGCCTGCCGGGGCTGCGGGACTATTCGAAAGAGATACCGTGGCCCCGGAACACAAAGGGCGAGGAAGGAACATGGATGGGTTTTAGTCAGTAAAAGTCTGACACTCCCTTCTTGCTCCGCCCAGAGCGGGAGAAGTCATTTGATGAATTCCCATCCTAAGAAAAAAAAAAAAAAAGGAGTCTCTCCAGTTCGCCTTTCCAACACCGACCAACACCGTCGTCGCCTGCCATCCACGTAGCGTATCGGCACCGGCAAAATATTCTCACTGTCAAATTAAGGACGCTGTGTTCGTCGGTGACGGAACGGTCTAGTGGATCTCATAAATTATATAATAATAATTAATAATATTATATATATTATATATTATTATTATATTTATTAATTTAATTCAATCGTATTGTATGTGTAATTTTATTTTTTATTGATTATTTTATTTTAATGTAAGTACATGTGTTTTTAATGTTATAATATAGTTTTTCTATGGACCATGTCTGAAATATTTGAATTTGTTATTATTATTATTATAAATTTCATTACAAAGAATATAGGGTTTAACTGCGTATTCTCCTGCGACAACTTAACCGTCACGCTATTATTTACTCCTTTTTCATCCATATCATTCCTCACACAATCCAATTGTCGTTTCCTTGGTCTTCCTCTCCCTCGCCATCCATCAACATTTATATTCATCACTCGAACTCGATTTCAAAAGACCGTCTTTAAATGTGTGAATGTAATTACTTTAGTAGTATTCCATTTAAGTCTAAAACTAATAAAACGAACCAAACATCATTTCAAAAAGCAGAGCCGAATACAGGACAATCAGTGGTCCAATATAAATTTCAGTGGACGCATCTGGAATGTTCGATGACAACGTGACCGTCGTGTCGTCGAACTCAATATACATAGTCCTTGACGAATAGAGCCTCTATTGAAAATGTCAAACAATCGGTGCGGTATTTCAATTGTTTGACGTATTGAGTGATGTGGAAGTGGAGTTCTTCTGAGTGTGGGAATATTCTACACCAGTGATGGGATCAAATAATGTCAGGTGGTAAAGAAAACATCGTGAATATACAGGGTGTAAACGGACCCTGTACGAAGCCGTCAACCACGCATTATGTACATGAAATTAAGTAACTCTACGCAATGTTTTTTTTCTGGAAAACTACTTTTTTTGGGTGAAAAATCACGTTTTACGGCAGGACTCAAGTTAACGCACTCAAAACATTGTGCTGGTGGATGCATTGAATAGTACAGGTGTTGTAAGTATTTATAGTAAAGTTGTAACATTTAAAAACTTAAAAAAAAACTTGTGAAAAAGTTGGTAAGTACTTTGACCTCCAATATCTCCGTAACTAGAAAGTTCCCGGGTCTGTAACAAAAAATTGTTGCTATGAACCGGAGAACTTATAAGTGAAGTCTGAAAACGCCAAACCTTGTTCAAGAAGTCAGATCAGTGATTGTAGCTTCTCTGTATGAGAAGAGGTCTTTGTCCAGCTGTGGAACAGTAATAGGCACATTTTTTTTATGCATAATGCGTGCTGAGATATATTTTTAATCAGTGTGAAAGTGTAAATCAAGAAAAATTACCAAAGCAATTACACTAAAAAACGTCATTCTGCTTTAATTATTATACTTTTTATCTTACTTACTAACATCGAAAACCTAGATTTGTGTAAGTAACTTTTACCTCTCTTTAAACTACATAAGTGTCTCACATAAATTACTAAAATATTGTTTTACAAATGTAATTTAATCAAATACATAATTAGAATATTCTCCTTATTGTTGACGTTTACCAACTAATTTGAAAACGTTTCCCTTTCTACTGTAGTGTTTGGTTTCTGATGCTTAAGGCAACTACAGGAGCTAAATTAGCAACTCTATTTGTGGTGGTTCAAAATTCGTTTGAAATACTGTTAGAATTAATTTCTAATCAGCTTGAACTACAAAGTGGTTGTTACGTCAGTCACTGCGGGCCGAATAGTGCGAAATGAGTTTTTTTTGCGATTTACAACAAATCTATTGATTGGATTAAAAAATTAAAACACTATCATGCTAATATGTTGCTTGTAGAATTATTTACCAAAAAATCAGAATGATCGCATGTATTGTAGTATGGTGTTTACTCGTTAAACGTTTTTTTTTTTAGATAAGTTCGTGATTTTTTTTACGAATAAAATTCGTTGTATTATGTTTTCAAAACACTATGATACTAGCATATATCCTGAAGAATATCATATATTTTTCTGGTTTTGTTTATTGCAGTGAATCATATGCTTTTTTGCACTATAAAACTCGCGTTTAGGTCCTGTAGTCCCCTTAAATATAATTTAAAATAAGGTTATTCCCGGACTTGCCAACGATAATCAGTGGCCAAAAACAATTATAGCGACAAGGCCTCTTAATGGAACTGTATTGTATGCGTCTGATTTATCTACCCACTCATCTACTGTAGGTAGGTATTAAGTAGTTTGCTATCTGGGTGTTTTCACATAGGTACATACTTACTTTGGTTCTCAAAAGCTTACGAAAGAATTAGGTGAAAGTAATTTCTCTAAGTGAGTTGAGTGAATAGGTACTACACTCTTTAATCCTACTAATGTTATAAACTAGCTTCTGCCAGCGGCTTCGCCCGCGTGAAGTTTGATAATAGGCTAGTTTCCACCATCAATAAATTGCAAATCTATTTAGTCCGTCAGTTAGAGTATTGGAAAATAATGGACACGTATTTTTTTTTTTGTAAATCAATGAATATTGACAAAGATAAAACGCATCAAAACTCGGAAGTGAGGGCTCGTGACGTCGCGAGACGGAATGGGACGCCGTCACCTCCTTCTGCGAAGCAGTCATGCTGGCGAAGGAGGTGGCGGAATGGGACAGGGAGAGAACCACACGTCCCGGCCGCCGCGGGAGACGCCCCGGGCGTCGGGGGCCACGTGGTGGCTTCCGGCCACCGTCGGCGCGGGCCTGTGGACGGGGAGCTATGGGCTAGCTCGCCGTCCGTCCGTCTCATGACGACAGGCCGTGTCGACGGCGCGTTCGTGTTCCACGCGCGCCTCAAAGAGAGTCAGCAACAGTGAAGGGGTCCGCAAGGGCCGAAGCCTGCCGGGGCTGCGGGACTATTCGAAAGAGATACCGTGGCCCCGGAACACAAAGGGCGATGAAATAACATGGATGGGTTTTAGTCAGTAAATCATCCTCCCAAACATTATTAAACCATAATTTCTACCACATAATCTTTCATTTTTATTTCATTAACCGTAATGGTAACGTACGGCAATTTTCGGCACGTACCGGTTCCACCTAATAATATACGTTTTCCCATTCCTTCTGCATTTCCTCGAAATTAATATTGGCTGCGGCCACGTGAGCCGAATCTTATGAAGCCCTATATTTTCTTTTATGGTATTTGGAATCGTTCCATTTCTTAACTTTTAAAAGTTATTTTTCAAACGTTATTTGAGTTGGAGTACGGTTTTGTTTCGAAATAATTTGGTCGATGAATTTTGTGCTTACATTTTGTGAACGGGGGTTGAATAAGAATTGGGTACGCCCTTTTGAGGGTGACTAGAAACTTCTTTAGCTATACTTTATTTGAATGAACAGTTTATCCTGGAACAATAAGTAAAAGTCTATGTCTGTTTATTAAATCGTTTTAGAGTGAAAGAAAGAAAACATATTTAAACTATGAGTGGACATCATTGACACACCGTAGTCGTTGAATCTGACCGTTTTAGTAATCTCCTAATTGACAGTCGTCATTTATCTTAAGGATTTCCGATGGTGTGCTTTCCAGTCATTGGTCGATAAAAACTCCAATATTATCTAGACATTTATTTTGAATTAGGTAAGTACTATAAACGGCAGTGATCAATTTGAAGGACAACGAACTTTTGGTAGAATAGTAATAGCATTGTTTCCGTTTGGTTGTCATAATGAACAATCATTGAAAATAACAGACTTGCCCCTTGTGATCACCAAATTGCTTCCAACAATAGATAGTCAGTTTATACGACAGTTTGACGTCAACTATTGACGTTCACAGGCTGATCTTTGTCTAGCTAGACTATGACGTGTTTGCTATGATAGTCTCACAAATGTCATTGCTAATGACGTAGGTACCCACATATATAAAAGGAAAAATTGACGTCGCAAAGTATGGTCACGTTGTTTATTTTTAATAAGCTTTTGACCACGATTTCGGTCACTTTATGGGTCGTGGCTTCGGTTCTCAGGCCGGATAAGTGTTATTGGGTTTTTCCATCAAGATTTTCTCTGTAGTAAGTAGCCATAGAGTCCGGATTTGAGATCCCGATTGATGGCAATGGGCTCGTCCCCTCTTACAAGGGACTTAAAAAGAACTGGCGAAACACTGTGGGTGTACTATTAGGTATACCTACCCTTCGGGGATTACAGGGATGATGTTTTGTTGTCAAGCAAAACAGGTGGCAGGTTTCGTCTAACCCAGCAGCTGGGTAGCTGACGCCAGATAATCATTTGCTTCATGTAAAATCCTGGCGATAAGCTGCATCCAGTTAGACTGAAAGCCCACACGCAATAGTTGGTTAAGACAATAGTTGGTGCCAGTTAAGATCGCAAAAGCGGTCATTGACCCACCTACATTTATTAAAGTTCTTAATTTTGAAATCCAAAAATAAACCTGTTCAAGTCATGAATCGTCATCTATCGTGATCTTTATTTTTTTTTTATAATGAAAAGCGATACATGGTTCATTTGTTTTGTTTGGTAAGAAGAGATATTAGGGAAAGGGCAATGACCGCTATTGCGATCTTAACTGACACCAACTATTAATAGGCGTTGAAGATCAATGGGAAAAAAATTATTTAAAAAATTAAAAAACCCGACTGCTTAAAAATAACTAATTATTATTATTATTATTTATCATTTATTTTCTCTTCACAAAGATGACTTAAAGTTAATGTGTGCAATATAATGTCTAGCTGTCCTTCAACCTTTGTGAGAGACTGGTGCCTGATGACTAATAACTTTAAATAAAAACTGAAAAGAAAAAAAAACAAGTTTAGGAAACAGGACAAATTGACGGGATCCACCATTTTGTTTCTTTTTTTATTTTGATATACCCAGTGTCACTCTCACAGTAAATACGAATCTAACGACACCTCTCAAGCTAAAATCCATCGAGCCGTTCAGGCCACAGAGCGTGCCAAACAATTATACATACATACATACTCTCGAAAAACATAACCCTCCTTCTGGCGCAGTCGGGTAAAAACATCGTTCATGATCTATTTTTGGAGGGCGACAAACGAGGGACAAAACATTCTCGCAGTAACTCCTCGAAATGCTTAAGGCCGTGTACGAGTTTTATTCCTAAATTCTTACACAATGGACCTTATCTCGCTATTCCTTTTTTTCTCTCAAACATCATGCACTGCGTTTGACATGAAAACCTGAGAACAGCCCTACTCGCTTATTAAACACGTTTTATTCACAAAATGACGTGATATACACCGGTTTATGTTTTTGATTAAAAAGCTGCCATGCTCAATCTCTTTAGAGTTTTACGGAGATGAGTTAGGGGGCGAACACAAAGGATGGGGATACTTTATTTTCGTGTGCGATCTTTACTTCAGAATTTGAAATTGTGTAATTATATGCTTCTTGTTTTTTTTCCATGACGTCTGAAAATATTCGTTTTAAACATATCAGCCACTAATCAAGGGCTGTAAGCAGGGCTAACTGAATACCCTCTATATCGATTCCCGCTTTGTCGATCCGCGAAACAAATGACATCATCTACGTAGTTTTCGTATCACGAATAACAAATCAGAAAACTTTCCCATACGAAGCTAGGACCTTATTTATCCCAATTTAACAGTAATCGCCCCCTTAATCCTGGCTATACAAAACAACTCCCTAAACTAATGCAACCTTGAAAATTGAAACAATCCCGCCAACAATATAACACAACACGTAAAGCTTAGCACACACATTCGACACCTCCGCGATTAACATACATAATCACATTTTCCCCCCATATCACACTACGTACGTAAATAATTATCCTAGAACGTCGCGTCGCGTTTTAATAGAATTTCAGCCGGTCTGTCTGAACACGCCCTTAGTAGATGAAAATTAAGTTGGTTTCAGAGCTGAATGAACGGTTTAAATTTTGCGCTTGAAATTAATATCTTGCCTTGAGCTGTTTTTCGTACGCAATTTTCTTGCCTTTGGCTATTTTCTTGTTTAATTGTCGAAGTGAGTTAAGAGTTGCTTCGAATTATACGTATGTTTTTTTGGGATAAAGGTGCGTTAATCAAGATGGAAGAATTAATTCTGTTTCAGTGAAGGTGACAAGAAATTGCTTGATTTGATTTCTGTAAATCTCAAGATTTACAAGTGAATAATTAGTGGCGTAGATACTCTCTTAATTTATCAGGTCTTATATTTTTGTTTAGTAAAGGGCAGCAACGATCTTGTGTTCTTCTGGATATGTTCAAAGCTTAGAAATCCTACTAGAAGGAATCCCCAATCTTGGCCTATTTTTTGGATGGGTAATCATCAGATGACTCCTCCCGCTCTGGGCGGAGCAGGAGGGAGTGTCAGACTTTTACTGACTAAAACCCATCCATGTTCCTTCATCGCCCTTTGTGTTCCGGGGCCACGGTATCTTTTTCGAACAGTCCCGCTGCCCCGGCCCCAATCTTGGCCTCAGTTATAGAAAAGCGGTCTGACGCGTATTTTAACACCTGAAGTGTTAAAATACACGTCAGACCAGCAGTCAGTGTGAATATTGTCATAGTTGTTGTGACTTTGACAGCTCCTGAACGCTGTTATGATATAGTGATCGCGTTCAGTCTTATTGGTGAAACCCGCTCACTGTTACTTAAATAAACTGTAAATGACTACAGCTAGTAGATGATAAAATACGTACTAGATGGCTTCCTTACGACGTTTTATTCAGTCAATGATGCTGTTATGAATATGATAATTTTACAAGCCATGAAAAAGCAGTAAAACTTTATTGTTTAAGTCCCATTGCAGTTGGACAAGTGTTTGTTATTTTCGTTCGATTTGCTGTTGGCGGTATTTCTTAATAGTGCATTATACATGGCTTTGTTTATTGTTATAACACTTGGTTTTCGGACCTAATAGTACAACCATATTTTGCCATTAAGTTTAAGTCCATGTTATGGAGGGCGGGCCTATTGCCATCAACCGGGCACAGATCCTGGAATCCAGAATTTTTGTTTTCATTCTTTTACTAGATGTTTATATGTCGATAATTATCTGCCTTTCTTAAACCAGTGATTCTAGTAAACTTGAAAACCTTTAGTACCTGTAATAGGCGAGACGACAAAAAAAAATCGAATTAGTCCGTCACTTAGATTATAAAAAAATATTTGACCCGTGTTTTTTCTTTTTTTAACGTAAACCAAAATTTACGAAGATACGACGCTTTTAAAATTCTCAATACGTCACGCCATGGTATAATTTTAAGCTAGTTCTGACGTCAAGAGCCCCCACTCCCGAGTTTTGATGCGTTTTATCTTTGTCAATATTCATTGATATACAAAAACAAAAAATACGGGTCCATTAATTTCCAATACCTACTCTAACTGACGGACTAAATAGATTTGCAATTTTTTGATACTGTCGTCATGCCTATTATGCTCAATTTTGGCGGTCGATGTTAATGTAAGCTAAAATTGCGATGTTGGTCATGTGTCTGATTATATTGCGTATCATTTTCTAAATCAAAAGATCTTCGCTTTTGAAGAAATTTCGCATTTCCGCAACTTTAGGGTTCCTTTTATATTAAAGTCCTTTATAATTCACATCGTGATTTTGTCCCGTGATGTGTTCACATACTTTTCAACGAGAATTAATTCATTAATATCAAAGTTATTATCTTGAATCTGTGTTCATTACGAAGTCAAAGTTATATGGATTAAGAATTCTTGAATCTGTGACTTATTTTATAAAGTTTGTTACAAACGCTACGACTAGTTTGAGAAAACTTACTCCATGTTTTTGTAACTTGTGTTATAACGATGTGAAAACATCTGGTGCAACTGCAGATTTAGTGAAATAAGTTACATTAAAATTATCAGCTAGCAAGGTGTAAAATTAGTAGCAGCTGCCATCATTGAAGAAAATTTGTACAAATACTTTTCTGTGAAAAGAAACTGGATAAACTACGATCACGTCAAGGTCACGTCGTCGCCGCTCCTCCACTTTAATCAGATTTTTTACAATAGTTTTCAAATAATTTAAAAACTTTTTTTCAGAATAGTTACGGCACTGATGACAATAGTTGTGCAAAATGTTTTATTTAGTTTTTAGTTACCAAAGGTTAAAAACGGGACCCTATTACTAAGACTCCACTGTCTGTCTATCTGTCCGTTTTTCCGTCTGTCTGTCTGTCACCAAGCTGTATCTCATGAACCGTGATAGCTAGACAGTTGAAAATTTCACAGATGATGTATTTCTGTTGCCACTATAACACACCAGATACTAAAAATAGAATAAAATAAATATTTAAGGAGGCTCCCATACAACAACCGTGTTTTTTTGCCGTTTTGTCTAATGTTGTATAGATAATGGTACGGAACCCTTCGTGCGCGAGTCCGACTCGCACTTGGCCGGTTTTTGTAGTACTTTCTTACCTTTGTATAGATTCTTTTTTACCGATTCTTTGTGAATGTGTGAAGTAAGCAACGACTTATTGTCGGGCCTACGCTGTCCCTCCATACTTAATTAAGTAAGCACAACCCGTGCCACGAAAGATGAGACCTGTCACACAACTTGTATACGAGTTAATTGTGTAACGAAATATTTCTTTTGACATACAAGTTACAGGTCGTAAACCACCTTCCTACTTTGTCTTCTTAATGTTTTACCTCGAGGCATAATCATGATTTCACTCGTTTCAAGTGATGTGACAGGTCTCATCTTTCGTGGCACGGTGTGTACTAATGCTGTAATATGATAATATTTTGAAAGCATCATTTTAAAAGAGTAACCTTGGAGTTTCTGGCTGGTTCTTCTCCATATGTAACGACCAACCCGCACCGTGCACCTTCTTCTCGACTTTTTATAAGTGCTTAGGTAGGCCTATGTGAAATAAAATATTTTGATATATTTTATTTTGACTTTTAAAAACCCTTACCGTGAGCGTAAAGCAGTCCTAACAGCAAGATTGCCGTATTCCATGAAAGGTTAAATTGTTGAGTTAACGAGCCTATAATTTTATCTCATTCAGAAGTTGAACGTCCCCCAAAGCCGGTGACTCGACAACTTTTCCTTTGACTAGTTACTAGTAAAGCAAATTTCTATAGGTTGCTTCACAAAATTTCGCAAACAATTTCTCAACATCAAAATAAATTGTTACTGAAGTTAACACAGTGAGGCATCACTGTGTTAACTTCAGTAACAATTTATCAAGTTTCTAGTGTATTTTCCTGTGCAAATTGATTTTGGAGTGATTCGGCCGAAATTTTGTAGCTCTATGTTGTTAGATTGAATTAGTTAGTTGTTATCTTTTAGGTTCTTGTTGGAATTTGTAGTTGCGCTTTGCTTGTCAGGAACTATCCCATACTATGCTTATTTATTTTGGTATTTGATACATTTATTAAGATACAATAGATAGAGGTACTTAATACAGGGTGTCCGGTAATTAATGGATGACCTTGAAATGGCTTATAGTAGAACTTAAGGCTATTTTGAAAAAAATGCGAAACAAAATCTATTATAAGTAGTACCTGTAAGCAAGTTCATTTATTTTAGAAAATTAGAATTAATTAATTATTAAACAAAACTAGCTGATGCCCGCGGCTTCGCCCGCCCGCAAATTATATACTAAAACTTTCCTCTTGAATCACTCTATCTATTAAAAAAACCCGCACCAAAATCCGTTGCGTAGTTTTAAAGATTTAAGCATACATAGGGATATAGGGACAGAGAAAGCGACTTTGTTTTATACTATGTAGTGATTTAAATATCTTGGGTAAAAAAAAATGTAAACATACATGAGTGACCAATAATTTTAAAATAATGTTGGTTTCAAGTAGATTTGATAATGGTACAATTCATAATTGTATCTGCCTTAAATAGTGAATTACGCCTATTAATGTAAACAAAGAGAAAAAAAATTTAAAGCAAAAAAATGTAATATGGCGCCCCATTCTTAGCAGGCCCTACATCTGCGGATGAAATTTTTTTATAAGATAGATTGTTTTTAGTATTTTTTCTGAATGCCCATGGGTTCTGCTATGGGCCATTTCACGGTTATCCATTCGTTGCCGGACACCCTGTATATGATTTAGAAGTATCACACCTTAATGTTATTTGAATTTTACATTAGAAAATCACAGTAGCAGTACTGAGTCGGAATTAGTGCCCGTATTGAAAGCAATAGACTCTTCCTCTATTATGTAAATAAATATTTTTTAATCCAATTCAGTTTTTTTTTTTTTATAAATACATGTTCAAAAACACTTAAAGCACCCAATTTCTGAGGTCTGTCTTAGCATGCCATGGCCTGAGATTTGATCAACTCGCTATTAAAAGTTAAGTTATAATCGACTTTATGTAATGTTCTTTCAGCATACGCTTTATGTTTTTACAATTCATTGAGTCTCTGATGTCTACAGGTATTTTGTTCAGTAAAATGGGTATTGCGAAAGAAGCGGTACGCCTGCCATAGAAGTTATTTTTACGTGGCACTTGAAGTGATTATGATTTGGCTTGTCGTGTATTCAATTTGAATATCAGTGTTATCATAATGTTTTGTGAAGAACAGATACTCACCGCGCGCTAGAATTACAGGATATAGGTAACGGTACAAAATCAAAAAGCTTTTTCTTAGCGTGTCAATGGAAAACATTCATCCATCCACTTAAAGTACTTACGGGATAATTTCCGTGATTTTCTTTTGTTTCTATTAGCTGCCGCTGCCGCTGCTGCTGTGTTTTGTTTCTTTGATTGCTGCATTCATCCATCCTCACAAACTTTCACGTTTATAAGACTGGTAAGATAAGATAAAAAGACAAACACTACTAATCATTTGACGAATACTAGTATGCAGTTCCTACAACAATAACGCCTAATCACCGATCTCCATCACTTCAACCCTACTACCTACACACGTTAAATCATATATTCAATCACCAAAATTTCACACGTTTAATATAAGTCCCCCCGCTTGGCTTATTAACGACGCGACGACACTCTTTAATAAGTCGACGACGTTGCAGAAATTTTGACAGCACAGGGGTGCGGGAAACCATTGAAATATGGACATATGAACGACGTTTTATTAAAGCTCCCCGGATGGACAGATTTCACGTTTGAACGCGGTTCTGATGAGTTGAGAGGTCTTTTGTTTTCGTTGAAATAATGGCATGGTGACTCTGATGACAGCTTTGCAGATTCTTCTTCTTTGCGTCTCAATGGACTGAAATAATACCCGACCCATATTGGCACCTGTACAGACTTTTCGTTGGCTTCGTTTAAATCCTGGAAGGTGCAGGTGGCTGTGCAGGATGGGCATATCCTGCAGAGGGGCTCCACACTGGCATTATATATATTTCGGACGGGATGATACCCCTTTTGGCTAGATTATTTATACAGCGGCCAACCTGAACCCGCAAGCGGTTAAGAGATTTCTAGATTGGCCGCTGCAGTTCCTGTCGGGGTTTATCTTATGGTTCCTACACGGAAGAAAGAAAGCCTCTCTCTTCTTCGTGGTCCTTATGTTGGAAAAAACTCTGATTCTTCTTCTTTGTGTAGATGGTGCTATTTTATTGGCCCAATATTTTGTCACTTCTACGGCATCGTCTGTAGCAACGCGAGGTCACATTGACTGCAGCTTCTGTGGCACAAACGAAATGACAGTAGTTAAGATAATAATATAGACAATATACCTACATGAAGGGAAAAACAATGCAGTATACAACTTATACAGGGTGCAAGGGACGCCGGCGTACAAACGGTTACCAGTACATCAATCTGAACCTCCCCCCCAACCCGCACAAAGAATAAATTTTCATCGGTAAAAAAAAACTGCTGATTTAAAAAAAAAAAACAGTCCCAATCGTTCCGAGTTCGATGATCAAGTTTATGGCTTTCGGTTCCAGCACGACCTAAAGATAATGGTGTATCATTATATCCTGAATATAATAAATAATATATAATATTATGTACTGAATACGTGGTAAACGTTTGTGCGTCGGTGTCCCTATTTTTTTTGCCGAATTCCTTTTAATTAATTTGATTAAAAATAATATTTTAATTAATCTTTATATACTCAATGAATAAACCCATTTGTTTTAATGAAAAATATAAGAATTTTTAATATTAAAAAATAATAATACAAAAAAAGAAACTCTGTATCGACAGCTACAATTTCATTAAAATAAGCAATTTTACCCCGAAAAAGTATCGACATCCACGTCGCATTCAAACCCTTTTATTTAAGACCCTACTTAAAGTCTCCTTAAACACATACATTACGGCACATTTCATACACCACGTTCTTTCGAACTTCTGGAAACTTCGCAGCGTACGCCGATATCCTTGTCGTGACTTGGCAGTTGGCAGCCGTTCGATGTTGCGCTGTGTGCTAGATGTACTCGCTGTACTTACGTTGAAGGCTTCAGCACATTATACGGTTAGTGTGATCAACAGGCGACTGAAAATAGTGCAAGCTTTAGTTTTAAAAGGAACTACAGTTCAAACGAAAATACAGCTGGGGTTGGACGACTTGAAAAAGTTGGTTGGGTCAGACTGAATGCCGAAGGTGGAGGCCGTTGCGGGACAGCTTGGGAAAGGCCTATCTCCAGCAGTGGACTGTAATAGGCTGAGACGGTTAACTATATGAATTTAACGTATTGAAATATTCCCTTCTTACCTCTTAGACTTAGTAGACGCAATCATGACTGGCACGAGGTCCTCGGTTCGATTACCGGGTCGGGCAAATGGTTATCTGGTTTTTCTATCAGGAATTTCTCAGTGGCACCAGAGAGTCCGGATTTGTCCCCGGTTGATGGCAATAGGCTCGCCCACTATTACATGGGACTTAAACATAACTGGCGAAATGTGGGTGTACTTTTAGGTACTCACCTGCTTTAGCCTTCGGGGATCAGGCGTGGTGTAAATATTGATCAATGATTAATTAATTGAGTGTAGATATTTGTTTCATAGCGATGAATTCGTAATGACCTCAAATTTGGAATTCGATGACATTTTTTTTTTAATTTAAGAGCGAAACCAATCTACTAAAGAAAATGACATAAAAATAATAATTTAGTAAACTGATCCCGCGGGATCGAAATGAGCGGGATCAGTTGACTAAAGTGCCATAATTATCATGTGTTTTAAAGAATAAAAAGTATTCCTGGAATTTAGTTATCAAGTAAATAGATTGATGTGTGTTTGTTGAAAATGGAAAGGTTGCCTAATTGCAATCAAATGGTTCAGGGAACGTTAAAATTGCTTGTTTGATATTTGAAAATGAACTCCGAACGACGAGTTCAAAATCCGTCAATATTGAAAGAAATGTATTGCGAAACGGTGTCGTAACTCAGCGGTTACTGAAATGATTTTTACGCTCCGTAGAAGCTTCAAGTATAAGGGCCGGACTACACTGCAGCAGGGACGAGACGAGAGGAGATATGTGTTGCTTACCACCAATAGAATTTCGTTATTTACACTTTTTGTCTCCGCTTAGTTTTGGTGGAAACGGTTGAGCACAGAAGAGAGTAGGTGTCTTGTAATTGTTTAGGCCAGTCTCCGCACTCGGCGCACAGCGGAGACGTGAGCGACGTGCTGCGGTGCACCGCTGCGTGCACGCCGCTGCGATGACCGGTGTGCGGCATGCGGTGAGCGCTGCACATCTCCTCTCTTGTCCGCTTTGCACATCTCCGCACAGCTTCGGTAGATACACCCTATAAAGTACGGTTTCCATCGCGAAAGAGTTTTGAGCCGGAAATGGCTAGGCGAAGCGGACTTCGTTTTCTTGAAATATTTTTGGGTTTCCTTCAAGAAAGAGTTTAGTCGTCTGACTCCCACCGCAAAAGAGAAATGAAGCAAGAATGAGCAGAGCGAGCTCATTTTTACTCTTTTTACCTGCTGAGTCATTTCCGCTCCAATCTTTGTTGGTGGAAACACATGCAAGCAGTTTCTCTTGCGAGGTAAAAGAAGTCATTAATGGGTCCGCTCCGCTTGCGGTGGAAACCGGGCTTATCTCCTACATATCTCGCCTCCTCTCCGCATCTCGCAACTCCGTCTCGTCTCCGCTTTGGTGGAATCCGGGCCTAAGTCTGTACAAGCATTACATTTAGATGTGCGTTGGGTTTGTGCAAACGGCTCATAGTGTAGTGTAGTTACCCAAGAAACGGACCCTTAAACCGGCCCATCACTTAAAACGTTCGCAGATATTCAGTGTTAAGATGGCTGGCTGATCGTAAAAGCAAGTTATAGGCATTTTATTGCAAATTGCATGCGTGGATTTTTCCACCGAAGGCTTTAATGGATGTGGGGGTCGATATGTGGATTATTGACAAGTTAATAAGTTTATTACGATGTTACAGAATCGATTTGTGTGGTGCTGTTGTGTAGCCGCTTAGTCAGTTTAGAGTAGCAAGTATAAAGTTTTACTTTGATGTCAATTACATTGAGTAAATGGTGCCTTAACACACGATTGAAGTGAGGATTAACAGAACATAAGTGAGTCTTCGAAGACATGTGACATTAACATATTTGCACTAGGCCCACGTGGTGGATTACGACCTACTCCATTTGAGGATCCACTTGTCCCAGCAATAAGACTGCAGGCTATAATAAATGGTTCCTCAAATTAAACGGTATTATACGTCGATTATGTGCTAAGTGAATTCTGCGAGGTAAGCATACAAACTATAAAGATTTTGATAAGAAGCTGCATGACTGCTAAATTTACTGCTGTTACGGTCAGCACTACCCTAGAGCCTCTTTCTGAGGATGATAAAATTACTGTACCTACTCTAATAAACTTTTCGCAGAAATCTATGTACGCACAGATGCCAACACATCAAGCTACGCGAAACAGTTAAATTTCCCCAATCAACTTTGAACCTAATCCTGTAGCGATAAAGTTGAAAATCTATTACAGAAATTTGACAGATTGTAATAGCTTGATGTCTGTTCATCAGTGAACTGGAAAATTAGTACAGTACCCACAAGCACTGTTTTGATAAGCGCACGGTTAAGGGGGTGGTATCTGCTAACGAGAGGTTTTCTCCATGTAACTCCTCATTGATGAGTGAATATAAATGTGCAAAAAAAATATTGCTTATTAGACTCTAAACTTTAATTCATACAATTGAAGTAATTCTAACTTTATTATTACTATATTAAAAAAATATTCAAAGTGAAGCATTTATTCTTTGAAATTTCGTAACTACTCCTAAACGGCATTAAGTTTTAGTTTATTTTTTCACACAAGTATTACTCACTTTTTTCTTCACAAAGTGTACAATTGACATTTTGATCTAATGATTTATTAGGCTACAATTAAATAAAAACCACTCATTTTGCACTATTCGGCCTGCAGTGACTGACGTAACAAACACTTTGTAGTGCAAGCTGATTAGAACTTTATTCTAACAGTATTTCAAATGAAGTTTGAACCACCACAAATAGAGTTGCTAATTTAGCAGATACCCCAGCCTTAACAAATGACGGAAGTCTCCTCATGTCAGTATGTGACGTACTGACGTACTGACATACTGACATGAGGGGACTTCGTTCAAATCAAAACTAAATACACAGGAAACGAGGCTACAAAGTGGCTTACTAAAGGATTACATAGTTAGCGCAGTGACTAATCATAGGGGTTGGAAGTTTCCTTAAGTGGTGTAAACTAATTGTGAGAGAGTTGCGATTTTGCTTAGAATTGTTAGTCGCATTGATGTAGAAGTTGCGTAGAATTTTAGATGGCAGACTTTGTTCTATTATTTCTAGCTTTTTTGTTAAATAATGTGAACGATTTTTTAACCGGTTTTCTTAAACGAGTTTTCACTTTCTATACGATTTGTAGTTTCGAATTACTTTTAAACATGTAAGTTAGATATATTTTTGTAATCAATTTTAAAACCCTTTATTTTTATACCTCACTCGACGGGTTTGACAGAAAAAAAAGCCAATCCACAATATGGCGCCCAGAATCCGGCATTTTTCTTTGTTTGTTATGTAGCCAGGGACGCTCGCGCCACCCAAACGAATCTAACGACGTATAATTTATCTAAATCTGTTCATCCGTTTTGGAGTTACGAGGTCACAATAGAACGAACATACATAGGTACCTACATACAATTGTGCGCCAAAAACATTACCCTCCTCCTGGGTCAGTCAGGTAAGTCATCGCACGCTAATAATAATGTAAGCCGCTCAAACGAAATAGTGGTACATATTTTCCCGGAAAATGAGAAACTGGCACTTTTTGTAACAGCCAAAGATGTAATAAGGCGTAAAAGAAAGTGATATTAGGCGTACAGTAGTCGCTGAAATAACTCCTTTTTATGTATGAAGTAATGAATATGAGCTCTAAGAGGTATTTTGTGCGAAAAAAATATTTACAAATGACTGGTGCTGTTTACGAACTTCATACTACTTCAGATTGCTTATAACACTAATAAACAGTAAAAATATACATAAATGAAATCTGGCGGGTTTTATAATAATGGCAATACGACGTCATTATAACACAATTCTATTACGAGACCATTGACCGACCAATGATCGTGACCGAGAAGTAGGCACAGGGCAATTCCTTTTAGAACGTTTGTAGTCTAATCTTACTCCCTAATTATCTGTAAAAAGTACGTCATTTATTTTCCAAAGGGGTTTGAATTTTTTGGCCGGATTTTTTTCGCCATTATGATTTTTTTTTTCAAAGTAGCGGCTACGCTTAAGACCTATATTAATCGATAGCTGGTATAAGTTTTATAGGAGACAAAATATTCTAAAGCGTCACGTTTCCAAGATTTAAGTTACCAAAGTTATGCTGGTAGCGATCACAACGCCATATATTTCGGAAACTTGACACTTGAACATTTTGTATCAGACAAAACTTGTTTGTATTGTTACCAGCTGTCGATTAATATAGGTCTTATGCGTGGACGCTACTTTGAAAAAAAAAAAAACAAAATGGCGGCCACGCTCTATACAAAAATATTCCAAGCCCTTTGGACTTTGTTTACTTGGGAATTGGCCATTTGAAATATCAAGGCCAGTAATTCTTTGCTTTATCTCAAAAGCGAACGAAGTCAAAATCTCGTCCTCGGCAATAACTTTAGCGGTTACTAGATCAATTCCTCCCTAAACGCTTTAAAAATACTCTCATCATTACCTCTAATTTCAATCTCATCAATAAAACTTCACCCAAAAACGTCAATGCAGACCAGCACATAATTTCACAATCCATTACTCATTTGGTTCAAACCCGTAAGATTAAGTTCACCCTCGTGCCTGCTCGCCCGGTGATGTATGCGAAATAGGTGCGGGCTGCTTACGCGCCAACGATTTATTTAAACTAGTCATGGGTTAGGTAGGAATGAAATGTATCGCGTGGTATTAACTCAGACTAATGAGGTGAAATAATCATCTTCTTAGTAATTAACATCTTAACAACAATCAGTAATTATCATCTTCCTGCCCTTGTCATTTGGGGTCGGCGCAACACGATTTTATCTTCCATTCTCCTCTGTCAACCGTCACTCAATCATTTACTCCATTCTCCTCATGTCATTCCTCACACAATCCATCCATAGTTTCCTTGTTCATCCTCTCCCTCTCCATCCATCAACATTTATATTCATCACTCTTTTTGTCACTGCGATTCGTCCTTCCTTATCACATGTGAAGCAGTGATAGCATACTGGTGTGACCGTCAAACTGCCAAGTCATAGGTCTCGAGTTCGAACCCAAGTCACGCACCTCTGATTTTTCGGATTCAATGATCACTTGTTTCGGTGAAGGAAAACATCGTGAGGAAACCAGCATGCCTGAGAGATATTTCTCGACGGCATGTAAAGCCAAGTCAGAGGCCCATGGGCGGCTTAAAAACTCTGACACCAGATTAGGCACTAACCACACCATAAAGAAGATCACATGTCCATGGTGAGGTAAAATTAATAAGAGTAGATAATTATTTTTTTTACCATTATGATCAGCCTATTTTTCTCTGCTGGGACAATGCCTTCTTATATCACAATATGATTTTTACTTAAAATATTCTGAAAGGTTTTAAAGCTATAAGGCAAGGTCACATGTTTTATTATACATTACTGAACTATTCCCTGAGGTGTCATGATTTAGTATGTCGTCTAAAAGCCTTTAATAGAACTCAGTGTCATTATAAGCCTTTTAGTTGATAGCATCGGACGACTTTTAAAAGTAAAATAGCTTTTCAGCCATGGCTTTTCAGTAATGCTACAATCATAACCTTGCTTGTAATAATCTATTAAATGTCTAGATGAATATTTCAATGAATGTTACTTATTGTCGCTTTTTTTGTACAATAATTTTGTAATCGTACGTTTACATACGTGAAATTTGACAATAATTGGTTTAAACCCTCCCTACGAAAGAGTGACGAATGAAAAGTTGCAGTACCTGCGTAGCATTCTGCTGGTGCATTCATGCCGGAGTTGTTGTGGTGCAACGTTTGTAAGTGTTAGGGTTGCGCCTCATCTACTAGCACGGAATTGCATTGTTTTATGCTCCTGCCCTTATCTGTCGCTCATGATCGTCATTTGCTAGAGCTAGAAATAGAGGTAAAAAATCAAAACATTATCCATCTCTTCATCCTAATCTTCATTCACGAGTAAAACAATTGAAAAATAAGACTTTCGCTTTGTCTATCAATCAAATCACACATTTAACATTCGTCAGGTGCCGTCAAAGGCTTGGTGACGTCATCACTGGTGTGCGTCACTCGCAAATTGCCACGTCATTCAAACTCGCGTTGATTTTGATCAACGCGAGTTTGAATGACGACAGTCTCTGTGTCTGGTTAACTGATTCGACAGAGTTTGTTGAGTCTTTGTGCTTTGTCGTTTCAATTGATGAAGTTAATTTGGAAGGTACGATTTTTGGAGATCTGTTTTGTGATAATTGCATTTTAACATGCTTATAATAATTTCATCTTTAAGTATTAATATGTAAAAAAATAGATGTTCTGCCATACAGACCATCTGATAGTTGGACGTTTTGCTACATGGACATTTTGCTAATTAGACTTACTGCTCATTAGACGTTTCGCGCTGTTAGACATTTAGCTACTCAGACCTTCTGATCAGGAGGAAAAGAATCTTGTCCCACTTCCCGGTTTCCGATTTAGGGCTCTTACAGACGAGCGGCACGTTGCCAACTGCAGATTAACTGCAGCCGTCGACGCTTGCAGTTGTGGCATGCCGCGTAAATGACGCCACTACTGCAAGCGTCGACGGCAGCCGTTGCCAGGAGGCGACGACTGCAGTTTATCTGCAGTTGGCAACGTGCCGCTCGTCTGTAAGAACCCTGAGCTGAAATTTAGCTTACACATTTAATTTATATGACAATGTGTTGTTAGCTATGTGATATCATTCGAAACCCAAAATGGCGATCTCCCAAAGATGGTGGACTAATAATGTTTTATGCATTCCCATGATATGGGTATCAAATGAAAGGGTATGCAGACTGGGAACGTCATGATGGTATACAAAGGATAATTGTCGTTTTCACCTTATAATGGGGATGATTTAGTTCTTTGATAATGTGGTATTTCCCTCTATATTATCAGCTCTCAGGCACGCACGTCCGTTCACTACTGCGGCTCAAAGCTAACTGACTGCCTTCCCACCGCCCACCGCACGCGCGCTAGAGAGGTCATAATGCCTCCCTCTCTTTCACTCACAGACACTACAGATAATTTGACAGTACTTTAGTATTAGATTATTTTGTAATAAGGAACTAATATTTTTTTTGTATCTATCTGTGGAGGCTTGCTATTAGCAATTTAGTTATATATGTTTGTTACTATACCTAATGTTATTAATCTGTAAGCTTTACTAAAATAAAATAAAATATATAAAATCTGTTTAGGACACGACTTTTTGTAAAAGGGTCGGTAAAACTGTCAATTACGCTTACCTTCTTCTAGTAATGATTTTTATTTGCAGATTCCATTTGACAGAGCTGTATTCTGTTTTTTCGGAATATATGCTTCGACATGTTAAAACCTAAATGAAATAACTGTGTTCATTACATAACAAAGTTAATGATGTTGAAAAATTAATTGACAAAAAGAGCTTACGTGCGCTCTGTTAATTCAGCTGACCGATGGGAAAATAAAGCCTCTATTTATAATCCTACACACTCGCCAACTTGTTTCGGATTATATTATTTGTTTTAAGGATTTGGAGGCTTGCAATTCAAAATGTTTTAAATACGTAATCTGTGCTCTCGTAAATGTTCATTCGGGTTATATACGTTTCCGAGAGGGTTGCACGACATTGGTCAAGTCTGATATTCGTCAAATCGGCAATACGTCAAATTTGATATTGGTCAAAGCTGTAGTTCGTCAAATCGTCTGTTTGTCCAGTGTATCAATCGATACACGATTGATACACGTATAAAAGTGACGCTTTAGAACATTTTACCTCATACAAAACTTGTTTGTATTGATACCAGCTATCGATTTTTACATGAGTTGGTTTTACTTTGAAAAAAAAAATACAAAATGCCGCCATTTTTTTTTTAAGTTAATCCGTCCACGCTTCATACAAGAATCTTCCAAGCCCCTTTTCGAACTGCTACACACTACCCGGTCAAATCGTGTGGAACATCTGATTTAAAAAATTATAATTTAACGATAATCTCTAAAAGTTTCGCTGACTAGTATCATGAACTGTTCCGAATATGTCAGTTTGCAACCATAAAAGATTTTTCCGATACTAATACTGTTAGCTTGCGTCATCCCACGGCTGGGCAAAAGCTACTCCCGATGATTTTCATTCATCAGGATCCAGGGCTATTGTTGAACACTGATCGTTTGTTTTGTCTAGCTCGTCCCGCCATCTTCTTTAAAAGATTCTTCTAAAACAGCAGAAAAGTTTTTTTTGCAGAACCTCCAACGGTTTCTCACCAAATTACTTTTTAATTAGCAGAATAGCTTAATAGATTCTTGGATTCAAAAACAAACTATGTATATAGGACCCTCTACTCACGTTACCGCCGATTTCCATATTAATTGCATGTTGCCAATATCCGAAAGGAATTTAATCATCACATTTCTCAGTGTGCTGCCACTGAAAAAAATCTCCGCAGACAAAGTTCGTCATAAAATAATTCCACTTTTCATTCCTTTCACGAAGAATGCTGTGCGGCAGTTTAAAAATTCCCAACTCAGCTGTAGTTTGAAAATAATAAAAACATAAAACTTTAAGTAGGAGATGTAATATTCTTTTGTTTGTGCAATATTGTTGGATTTGTCTGTTGATGAAAGAATCAGGCTATTTGAGATATTTATTTTATAGCTTGGAATATCGTTTTCATCATGTTTCAAAGTAAAATATTTAATCCAGCTGCATCCGGTTAGACTGGAAGCCGACCCCAACATAGCTGGGAATAGTCTAGCAAGCAAGTTCGGCTTAATCTGACTGAAGATCGTCCCGAGTGGCTGTTATACATTCTACATGTTTTATTTATAAAGAAATTCTGTACATTCAAGCATAGCTGGGTTGTGGAGGTCGGATAGGCAGTCGCTCCATATAAAATACTGGTATTCAGCTGCATCCGGTTAGACTGGAAGCCGACCCAAACATAGTTGGGAAAAGGCTAGGCAGATGATGATGACATTCAAGCAAAAAAACTTTTTGTTAATAAAATACTATTGGTTTGTCGCCAAATTATTTTTTTTCTGTTATCTGTCGTAATCGTAGAAAACATAAAATTTATTCATCTTCTCCCTTACTTTTTACATTTATAACATTGATTTTTATGTATAAAAATAATTTCGTTTATTTATTTTTATCGTTCATTCAAGTTGTTTTCTTATTTTACATTTCGAGTCCATATTGACGTTTACCAAGCAACAGTACGTACCTATATCAAATCTATCAGTCTATACTTTTCATAATTCGACTCAGGGCAATGACCTTCCCAAGCAGAGCGTCGAAAATTCCTGAATTTCATAAACAAAACACTGCTTTTGACCTTCTACCGACTTTGGTTTCCGAGACGTTTCTTGCGGTGAACCGAATACACCTTTATCAGCCGTCTTTGAATAGACTGTTTTTTGAAGATTCGCAAAGGAATTGTGTAAAAGGTTCGCTTTTTGATTCGCCCTTCTTGTATTTATTAACCGACTTCAAAAAGAAGGTGGTTCTCAATTGGATTGGTATTTTTTATTTATGTATGTACACCGATAACGCTGAGATTTATACCGATTCACGTGATTCTTCTTTAGTTTGATGGGGAATAGTTGCCATTTGGTCCCATAAATTTAACGTAAAATTTCCAGCAAATTTCCGTAATTATCTACGTTTAAAAACGAATCGCAATCTCATCTTAGTAACAATGTCAAACCCTGTAAAAATATTATACTATTAAATGGGCAATATTTGTAAATTTGTAATCATTTTTTCGAAAACGGCTCTAACAATTTCGTTGAAAGTTACAATATGGTGGTTTACGGGGGCGAAAAACCGATCTAGCTAGGTCTCTTAATTTAGGAAAAATCGTTTTCTCTTTTCTAGAGGTCCGTACCCGAAGGGTAACAAACGAGACCCTATTACTAAGCCTCCGCTGTCCGTCTGTCAGTCAGCGGGCTGTATCTTATGATCCGTAATAGGTAGACAGTTAAATTTTTCACTATAACAACAAAATAATAAAATAAATTAAATTAAAATAGGGCTCCTAAACTACGATGGTAAGTACGGAACCCTTCATGCGCGAGTCCGACTCGAACTTGGCCGGTTTTTTATCACCCGAGCAGAGCTTAGTTGCCCAGGTACCGTACCCAAATAAGCGGTAGTTTTGACAGATGTTGGCTGAGTTATTGCACTTAAATACACGGGAAATTCCCTTCAGGTTTGTTTAAAATAATGAAAACCAACCTTGCTGCTCATAAAATAAGTTTATATTCAAATAACCTTCATCAGAAAAACACAATTATGCAGCAGCATGTTCGAAGGGAGTAATGTCATTACGGCGCTACGGTCACTAGCTACGCGGCTACGCTTGCGTAGCTGTGACGTCAGACAGCTACGCCGTAGCAACAGTATGAGTTTTAGATTCTTCATAATTTTTGATAGGTTTTCGGTTGACGGACTTTGATAGCGCCTTTTTCTTTATGTTGATTTTTTTAAGTTCATTATGATATTTGACTTATTTGCTACAGGAATAATGGGTGTAAAAGTATCCTCAACGAGGCCGTAAGGCACTTGTTCTCCTCGTAATTGAGATATTTTTTTTGTTTTAGTCCATGGGAACCTTCTAGTTACGGAGATATTGGTGGTCAAAGTTCCAAATTTTTCACCACTTTTTTTCGAACCTGCACTATTAAATGCACCCATCAGCAAAATGTTTTGAGTGCGTTACATTGAGACCTACCGAAAAACGTGATTTCTCACCCCAAAACCAAAAGTCGTTTCCCAGCAATCATTTTTGCATAGAGTTATTTAGTTTGACGTGCGGTCGACCAAGATATTTGGTTTACATTTTAACATGCAAATTACATTGTAAAATGTAAAATAAATAGCTTGGTCGACCGTACAAAATGCTAGGTTGATGGCTTCGCAAGGGTCCGTTTACACCGCGGACCTGTGGACGGGGAGCGACAGGCCGTGTCGACGGCGCGTTCATGTTCCCCGTGTTGTGGCCCCGGAACACAAAAGGCGATGAAGGAACATGGATAGGTTTTAGTCAGTAAAAGTCTGACACTCCCTCCTGCTCCACCCAGAGCGGGAGGAGTCATTTGATGATGTCCCATCCGAAAAAAAAAAAACAGGATCCGTTTACACACTGTATATTTAACCATGAATGTCAGATTGAACCAAAATAAAACGAGTATTGTAAGGATCGTAGCAGCTGGCATTATGTAGTTTTTTTGCCTAGCTCCATAATTATGAAGAACGCATGTGGTTATGTATGTTGGAAATTCTAACAAAATTAACCCGTGACCCGCTAAACACAATCATCATCTGCCTAGCCTTTTCCCAACTATGTTGGGGTCGGCTTCCAGTTTAACCGGATGCAGCTGAACACCAGTATTTTACATGTAGCGACTGCCTATCTGACATCGACAACCCAGTTAGTACTGGGTAATACGATACCCCTTGGTAAGACTGGTTGTCAGACTTTTTGGGCCACTGACTACCTGTAACGACTGTCAATGATCTACAAATAACAGCCGGGACCAACAGCTTAATGTGCTTTCCGAGGCACGGAGGAAACCCGGTATGTAAGGGTGGTCACCCATCGACAGACCAACCTAGGCAAGCACGGCTTAACCTAAAGATCGACCCGGGCGGCTGTTATTATTTAACCACGAGCTTTTTTAAATGTTTTTTCTTTTGTATACTTCTTCTTCTTCTTATCGTATCGATTTTCCTTCCAATTAAACGGTGTGGGCCCAGTAGGATGGCCACGTTTATTCCAGCGGTGGAGGCGTTGTACAAGTCTTCAAGAGTTTTGTATACTAACTAATTATTAAATTAAGCTCTCTCTGTCTCTCTCCTACTTTGCTGTGCCCTTACAGGGTCCATACTTATGTACCTAGCTTTAAGCCCTTTGTAACATCTTTTATAATAAGCTTTTATTCAACTTGCCTTGTTAGATATTAGTTTGTTAGTATGTATTGGAAAAAAAAAACTTTTATAAAAATGCAATGAAAAGAAGAAAATAAACCCTTATAGTAAATCAAAACGAAAAGCTTTCATAAAAAAAGCTTATTTTTAAAAAGGTTTTTTTTAATTATTATTTTTTATAATATGGAATGCAAAATAAATGAATATGAATATGAACACATTACCATATTAAAATTACTACAGCAGTACATATTCACTCTTTGAAACGGTCGTCCATTAGATATGAAAGCAAACCTCCCAAATAACTATTTCAATTTACAGGCCAATGTCCAATAAACACCAATAAGCCGTTTCACGCAAATTCGCAATATAACACGACGCCATTCATCAATATTACTCCGAAATTCACGGAAACAGCACAAACATATAATATTATCAACTCATTGCGGCATATCCCATTGGAGTACTAGATGATGCATTAGACCAACACATCTATCCGTACCGTACAGTCTCCCACCAAATAACAGCCTGAACTGCCCAAAAACTCCGAAGGAATTTCACCCGTATCTGTAATGAAACTAGGGTGGGAATCCTATGTCTGGTTTTCGGAACGGGTCGATAACTAAGTTATAGAGTGGTGTTCCATCGGGTGGCGACATGTCCACCAAAATTAGTCAAGGGAACGTTTCCATGTAAAATTTTGATCGATTAACGTGTGGTTTCAGTCATTTTCAGTTGTTTTTGTGTAACATTTGGGCAGCTAGTTTGTTATTTCCTTGTTTGGATGTTGTGGTGCTATTGGGATTTGAAATAGAGTAGATTGTTAAATAAAAAATGTTTGCGAATGATTTTTATCCTTTGTTCAGCCACATTTTTTTTGTTTTATTTGCAGCCTGTATACGATTTTTGAAATTAAACACTGGTAAAACAAAGTTCGGCCATATGTTTGATAAAATCAAAATCAAAATCAAAGCATTTATTTTCAAGTAAGCCAGTTACAGGCACTTTTGAATTGTCGAAACAAAGATGAAAATTAAATGTAGCTACAGTCCCAGTCACAAGACATAAAAACTGTGAAAGTACTGTAGTTGCCCATTCCCTAGCGTAGATCTCTATGGAGAAGAACGGGCAAGAAACTCCATGGACACTCTTTTAAATCAGAATATTGTTACAAAATCTTGGTTACATCATTCATGTTGAGATGGAATATTATGTGAGAACAATGTAGCAAGATGTGCACGTTAAAAGTGTCCACAGTAAAACAAAACAGAAAAAAAAAACAATTCAAAAACTAAAATAATTCATTAAAATAAGCCATGGCAACTGAGAGATGACCAGTCACAACCGACAGCGCCCGTTCACGGACATGACGCATAGATCAGCACCATTCAACTCAACCATTTTGAAGGGAACTAAATGATCCGACACATGCGCCACCATCAGCGAGACTTTTGAGTGAGCATGACATATTCTCAACCGCCAGGGCACATTCAAGTCAAGAAAAGACGTAGGTTTCCAGTGAATGATAGCTTTCTAGTACATAGTACTCACACAATATGGGCTATGCGATTATATAATACTAAAGAGATTGAATCTATACAATGCAAAGATAGTTGTACAATCTTCAGCAGCTCCAACAATACCATTTGATGCTATCAATTTAAGCGCCCCTGTCCTTGTGGAGCAGGACCAGCATTGAGCCAAGCATTTTTATCAGCGATATAATCGCTCAACTTGTAATATGCTTGCTTACATAGTGTGCGTTTAATACATGTTTTAAATTTCGTCTCATTCAGTTCAAGAATACTTTGTGGAATTTTATTATAGCATCTCAAACAGTACCCCATGAAAGATGAGTCTACTTTAGCGAGTCTGAAGCCTGGCTGAACTAGTTGGTCCCTATTTCTAGTACTGTAATTATGTCTGTCACCCCTTTTACCAAAAAGGTGCAGATTTTTTCTGACGTACATTATGTTTTCGTAGATGTATTGACAATGTACTGTCATGATGCCAATATCCTTAAACAGTTCCCTTAGAGAATCGCGCCTACGAAGATTATATATGGCTCTGATGGCTCTTTTCTGCAGAATAAATATAGACTCAATATCTGCAGCCCGTCCCCATAGCAAAATGCCATAAGACATTATACTATGAAAGTAACTAAAATAAACCAGTCTAGCGGTATCTACATCAGTATACTGACGGATTTTTCTAATGGCATATGCTGCTGAACTTAGCCGCCCCGCAAGAGATGTTAAATGAGAACCCCATTGTAGCCTTGAATCAAGCGTAATCCCCAGGAAAACCGTTTTATCTTTATGTTTTATCTGATATTTTGTGATTACGCAGGGCTGTAGGAAACTAGGATTTAAATATAATATGTGTGTACAAAATTCACGTTTTTGAGTTTTGTACCCGATTGCGCGACTGCATACAGGGTGTAAGCAAACACTTCACGAAGCCCTCAACCAAGCATTATGTATATCAACATAAGTAACTTTACTTAAAAAATATTGCTGGGAAACGTCTTTTTTTTGGGGTGAAAAATCACGTTTTACAGTAGGACTCAATGTAACGCACTCAAAACATTGTGCTGATGGATGGATTGAATAGTACGGGGGTCGTGGTCTTTTTACACCCTTTATACAGGTTTACGTCCACTGCTAAACTTCGCCTGTTTTAAGGCGACTACAGGAGCTAAATTAGCAACTCTATTTGTGCTGGTTCAAACTTCGTTTGAAATACTGTTAGAATAAAGTTCTGATCAGCTTGCACCGCAAAGTGGTTGTTGCGGGCCGAATAGTGCGAAATGAGTGGTTTTTTGCGATTTACAAAAGATCTATTGATTGGACTAAAAAAATAAAACACTATCATGCTAATACACTCGAGAGCAATGAATCCGGGTCACTTAAAGAATGTTAAAAATCTCGGAAACTAAAAATGATAGGTTAATGCAATAAATTGTATTTAATAGACAATGTAATACTCCTTAAATGAAAGTAAAAAAAATATGAGTCACCATACATTTTATTAACACAAAATTACATAAAGAAAAAAACTGCTGATCTCTCCTTAAAACAAAAATAGGAAACATGAAATTCTTGAACTTTATTACGATTTTCTTGAATTTTAATACTTCGTATTGCCTCCTCGTGCTTCCATTACTGCGTTTACGCGGTTTGGCATGCTGTACACCAAGTTCCTTATACGATTTTGGGGAATATTCTCCCATTCCTCTGTGAGAGCAATTTTGAGCTCACGAAGCGTGATTGGGGGAGGGTTTCGTTGTTTTACGCATCTGCCTAGCTCGTCCCAAGCATGCTCGATCGGGTTGATATCCGGGGTGCGCGCTGGCCACTCCCTACGAGTAATGTTCATCTCTTGTAGGTAGTCATTCACAATCCTACCTGTATGAGGTCGGGCATTGTCATGCATAAATATAGCATCCTCACCTAAATTGACCATAAATGGACCAACGTGATCATTCAGGATTTCTTCCACATATCTTACGCTAGTTAAAGAGCCGTTTTCTATGATCACCAGCTCTGTGCGACTTTCAGAAGAAATTCCGGCCCACACAAGTACAGACCCACCACCGTAGGCTACTTTTTCTTCGATGCATGCTTGCTTGAATCTTTCCCCTGGTCTTCGATACACTCTGTGTCTTCCATCGTGCTTGTAGAGCATAACTTTTGATTCGTCGGAGAACATAACTTTTGACCAATCTTCAATACTCCAATTTACGTGGCTCTGGGCATATCTTAGTCTTGAAATACGATGCCCACGCTCCAGTTTAGGGCCGTTTGCAGGTCTAAGGGGTTTTAAGTTAGATTCAGCAAGCCGACGTCTTACTGTCCATGCACTTGGGTTACTTCCTCCGAGGCGTCGAAACTGATTTGTGAGTTCAGTTCCTGTGAGAAAGCGATTTCGAAGCATGGTGTTCACCAAGTATCGGTCTTCTCGTGCTGTGGTACACCTGATTCTGCCCGTTCCTGGTCTGCGTAGGTTAGAACCAGTTTCTTCGTAACGTCGGAGAACTCTTTGTACTGTTGACAGCGACACACCGACAGTCCTGGCTGTATCGCGCTGACTCCGGCCGGTTTCCAGCATTGTAAGTATTCTGGTGCATTCTTCAGGCGTAAGCGACATAATTTCAGCTTGAATAATGAATATAGAGCACTATCAACATGGTTTATGTACCCACATAAATGACAGATTACAAACAAAAGCAAAACCAAATGCTGTAATTTCGTAGTTCCATTTTCGAAAGTGGCCCTTTTTCAAATTTGATTTTTTTATGATATAACTATACAATAACTAAGAAGTTTTAATACCTTCATTTAAGGAGTATTACATTGTCTATTAAATATAATTTATTGCATTAACCTAGCATTTTTAGTTTCCGAGATTTTTAGGATTCTTTAAGTGACCCGGATTCATTGCTCTCGAGTGTATGTTGCTTGTAGAATTATTTGCCAAAAAATCAGAATGTTCGCATGCATTGTAGTATGGTGTTTACTCGTTTAACAATTTTTTTAGAGATAAGTTCGTGATTTTTTTTTATCGAGTAAAATTAGTTGTATTGTTTTAAAGACATACTAGTCTAAATCCTAAAGAATATCATATATTTTTCTGGTTTTGTTTACTGCAGTGAATTATGTTATTTTGCATTATAAAACTCGTGTTTAGCTCTTGTAGTCCCCTTAACATTGATCCGCACAATATCATCATCTAACTGCTCTTGTCCCTTGTTACTTGGGCTCGGCGCAATACATTTATTTCTTCCATTCTCCCCTGAAAATCGTCACTCTATCATTTACTCCCTTTTCCCTCATATCTTTCCTCACTAAATCTATCCATCTTTTCTTTGGTCTTCCTCTCCGTCTCCATCGATCAATATTTATATATATATCGTTCTTTTAGTCACATGTGTTCCATCCCTCCTCATCACATACCAAGACTGACAGACGATACCCTTTCATAATTTCTGTAACGAGTAATTCATCAACTCGTCCCACATGCCCACCGGCCCATTTGGGACGAGTCGATGAAAATATAATATAATAATAAATAATAGTAACAAAATAATATAAATATATATATTCATATATCTTAATATATATAAATCTCGTGTCACAATTTTTGTCCTCGATGGACTCCTAAACTACTTAACCAATTATAATAAAATTCGCACACCATGTGCAGTTCGATCCAACTTGAGAGATAGGATAGTTTAAATCTCAAATTATAGTCGCAATTTTAATTTATTGCTAATTATTTGTCTGTTATTATTTGACAGTCAAAATTATCTGTTAACTCCAAATGATTCTAACAGATGTCGATACATTTCGACTGGGTTGAGTAAGTAATCAATAGATGGTAAATCTGCGAACGTGTCATATAAGCTAAAACAAAAAAAAAAAAAAAATACCAAACCCGTGCGAAGCCGGGACGGGCCGCTAGTATAATATAAATAATAAAAAATACATAGATATGTTAGAAAATGTACAACGCAAATTCCTTCGTGCAATGTATTATAGATGTCACAGAGCGTATTTGCCTTATGACCAATTGCTCGATAAATACAAACTTTTGACGCTCAGCTCCAGACGCAAACAATTAGAAGCAATGACTTTATATAATATTGTTAATGGCAAATTTGACTGTATCGCCCTGAATTACTGTGTTATGCTGTCCCCAGAACTGTTCATAGACGCCAGGTGCGTGCAGGTACACTATTTGCAATAGGTGCCTGCCGATCTAATACTGGCGAACGTTCGCCAATTCGGCGTATGGCAGCATCATACAATAAAGAACTCGAACACATCGATATATTTACATGCTCCATGCAAAAGTTTCGAAGCCTTTTGTATGAGACACTAATGGCCGAATACTGAAACGTCACTCAAAATTTAAGTAGCACTTATATTTAACAGATTCTCAAAAGTGACGTTTGGCCATACAAAATTTAAAGTTTAGGAGCTGCTCAAATGTTAAGCAGCCCTTAAATTTTAAGTGACGTTTCAGTATTCGGGGGTTAAGCTCTTAGATTAATTAATTAATTAATGTTATGTAATTTAGTAATTATTTGGAATAACACTTTTTTATTTCTTTTTGTAATTGTAATGAATTTTAACTTTCATGCATGAACAGCTTTTCCTAGCAATTTAAGATTAAGTTATTAATGGTAATCTGTGGACAGCGCTGTGGGCTACGTTATTATTTAGTTATTTATGTTATCATGTTGTTATATCCCATAATGTAGCTGTTTGTTGTTCCCATTTGATAAAAATGAAATAAAAAAAATAAAATATAATAATGTTAAATAATATAATAATGAAATAATAATAATATTTTCATTCCGCAACTCATCCCACGTTTCTTTCTGTGTGGAACTTTAAACTTTATCAGCGTTATGTTAACGGTACAGTTAGTAAGACAAGATTATAACAATTATCAGGCGCCACTTTCAAACTATGTCTTATACGCTCATTTCATTCTTGACCCACACAATATGGTTGTTAAAAAACATACAGACCTCTAACATTGAAGGTTTTCTCACAGAACTTAATCAAACAGATTAAGTAATCCTAGCATGTTGTATCGCAATAAACGGGGTCCCAAGTACTCCCAAATGTGGGACGAGCCGTAACTATCAAGCTGACATGACTACACGAGTTAAGTGAAGTGTACCGTTTAGTTTTTAGTACGCACTGGCAGGCGAGTGGGGAGTAAAGGTCATAAGAAATTAAAGGTTTAGTTATGTAAGGTTAACTAAGTATAGTTGTTTAGGACGTATTTATAGACCAGTTGTTTAGTTAGTTGACTGCCTCGTTGGTCTAGATCTAGTCTACTCCTTCCATTTCTTGCGAACCCGCGCGTCCTTCTACCAGTTCTGACGGATCCTGCTTAGTTCGTCCCGCCATCTTCATCGTGGCCTGCCGCGACCCCGCCTCACTGTGTCAGGGCACCAGTTTCCTGATATTTTGGTCCACAGTCTGTCGGCAGAAATGTCCTGCCTAGTCCCGTTTGATTCCATTTGATCCCAGGAAGCGATTAATTAAAAATAAACTGTCTTATACATCCTTATCCTATTCTAACTGAACTATTTAAACTATTTACATTCCAAAGTCAAACTTCGAAGTTAATCACGCCAAGGCTAGGGACACTAATTAATGCAGAAAGTAATTTCAAACATGTCATGTAGCTACGTTGTCAATGTCTTCCTGACGTGGGTTCTGCTCCTATTATCTATTAACAGCCTCTAATAGATCGGTAATGGATGGCGTCCCAACCCCCTATGACGTCATAGTTAGGCGGCTTACTGCCAGAGATGAGCGAAGCGGAGCGAGGTTATGTAGCGGCGTGATGAAGTGGCGTGCTTAGAGGCCAACAATACGGCAATCTTGCAAGGCTAGCAAACTGTTCAGAAATCCCAACATCATACCGAGTAGTGGGTTATAAGAGCAAGCCAAATTTGCAAGTTTGTATAAAAGTACCACCACTACCGTGATGGTCTGACGGCCATTTTTAACCGATTTTAAAAAGGAGGTGTTTCTCAATTTGTTCGGAACCTTTTTTTATGTATGTTCCCCGATTACTCGAAGATGGCTGGACCGATTTGGATTTTTTTGTTTTGTTTGAAAGGGTATACTTTCCAGGTGGTCCCATGATCTTCAAGTCAGGATCTGATGATGGGATCCTGGAGAAATAGAGAGAACTCTTCAAATTTTAAAGGCTCACTCGAATTAATTTGGGTAGTTTTTAGAAGAGTACTTTCTCGGAGTGGTCCCATTTCAATTTGGTGACGATCTGATGAAGAAATTCGGAGATAGGTAACGGAACTCCTCAATAAATGATAGCAAATGGACTGGGATTGCTGAAATCTCATTTCTGTCTATTGTTTACACCAGTTCATGACATAACATCACGCCATTACGCTGTGAAGGGGTGAAGCACATGTGAACCACTAAAAAGTGAAAAACAAAAACTTTTTTTGCAAAAAATAAAACCGACTTCAAAACACACAAAAAAAAAGGAAAAAATGACTTCAGCTTCAGAAGTCGGTGACCTTTGTTTAATTGATTTAGTTTTTTTGTCACCGACTTACTCGAACTTGGCCGGTTTTTGTATAAACTTTTGTTCATGCCCAGCTCCCCTAGCCTCTTTTCAACCCGAGCTGCTCTAAGTGAGGCTAGGAAAATGAAGTTATCCTATTGGTGGACTGACACAGACAATGGTCCACCTTCCATCTGGCACCGCATGCCCTCTCACTTGCGCACTTGATGATCTGTTTACTGCATCAGTGAGTGTTCGAGTTCAAGTGGCTGAGTTTTGGGCTAAACACATTGGAACTTTGGCTCTTTAGTAAACTGATCCCACACAGACGGATCCCGCGGGATCAGTCGATTTAAAGTCGAATTTTTGAATTGGTCAACTGATCCCGTCGACCAATTTTATGATTTGTATAGTCAAGTAGAAAATTTTTCTACTTAGTTTTAGTTTTGATAATTTACGAAGAAGAAGATTGGTGGTGATTTTGTTGAAAATATATGAACTCCTAAACGAACAACGAACTCTTTGGTGTCTACGTTCTCTCACCGGCTCCGTGACGCGTGTCAATCTGTAAGCTAGTAGTATTCCGGGGCTGCGGCACTATTGGAAAGAGATACCATCACCCCGGAACACAAAGGGCGATGAAGGAACATGGATGGGTTTTAGTCGGTAAAAGTCTGACACTCCCTCCTGCTCCGCCCAGAGCGGGAGAAGTCATTTGATGATTTCCCATCCGAAAAAAAAAATAAAGCTAGTAGTATCAATATGTTTAATTATAATAAAAACAGTTCATAATATAATCAAGTGCTTTATTTAAATACAACAGATTTTTCCTCGTACCGCTCAGCTATCTTGCTCATCTCTGGTGTACACGCAGCCTTAATAGTTGAACTAGATTTGTGTGGGAAGTTGGATTTGATTAATATTGTAACGTACAGGTATTGGATTAACTTGTCTAACTCAATGTGAAGTGCAAATACTGTTTCATTGTCGGATTTATGTTATATATATATATAGAGTGGGTGTTTAAACACTGTGAAATAATTATGTATCTTCACGATTATTTGGACTGGTTTTAATTCGATAAAGTTGTCATAACATATACATAACATGACATCACGTCTTGTAATACTCGAAGAATTAGGCAGAGGTATCTAATAGTACACCCACATTTCGCCAGTTATGTTTAAGTCCCATTTAATTGGGCGCGAGCCTATTGCCATCAACCGGGCACAAATACGTCCACGTTCAAAAGGCACCCATGTATTTTGAGCCCAAGATTATTAGCTAACAGGAAAACGTCGAAATCCCCGTATTGTGTCACCCAAATTCCCATGTACCATTTTTTAGATCAGAATAAAAATAAGTAAGAACACGAGCTAAGGATTAAAGAAGAATCTAATCGTGTAAAGGGGTCTACACACTGGTACGGATTGACGTATTAAATTCAGCAGTATTTTCGAACAAATAAGCCGTGTTGAAGCAGCGCATGACTTTCGCGACAGCACTTGGGGTCTCTCCAAGAAAAATGCGGAAGGTTGGCAAAGACGACGGAAAGAAAAGGACCGACGGCCGATGGAGCAAACGACTCTTGAAGAGAGATCTCGTAAGGGTATAAACATAGTGGTGGATGCCCCGCATATAGATGGACCGATGGACCTTCAAAAGGTGCTAGTTCAGACAGACTGGATGTGGAAGGCAGAAAACAGGGTGTTGTGGCGCAACTTAGGAGACCCCTATCTCCAGCAGAGAACTGCTATGGTCCGAGTTGATAGACCCGATCATGTGTAACGCCCCTTATGTTTCTAACCGACTGCGCAAGCGACGTATATTTCAACAGATATGCTAATCCTTTAGAGTTAACACGATTACTGAAATCCTCTTAGAATGTATTCTTGGGGTTTATGCGCTTGAGTTGATTTTACATCTGTGCCTAAACGTAGGATTGGTAAACTGTTCTTAGTTTAATAATAGTGAAATCTTTGTTTTTGAAAGTTAGTCCCGTGGAAACACCGTTTTTATTCGTTGCCATGTTGGTTCAGTGAGTTTAAAGAGAGTCTAAAGTTCTAAACCTACCCAGATCTTTTTAGGCCATAATTTATTAACTTAAATATTCACTTTGTATTGTCTCATCATCATCATCATCAGCCTATTAATCTTCCCACTAATGGGACACAGGCCTCCTCTCTATGAGAGGGAATGGGCTATAATCCACCACGCGGGCCCAGTGCGGGTTGGTATTATTGTATTGTCTAGATGAAGTTCATAACCATTCATAGTTGTTTTTTTTTTGTCAAAACTTACCACTGAAAAAGGAATAAAATTAATAGTACTTACCCTTTTATACATTTATTTAGTTGACTATTCCATACTACGAAATACTCGTATTTTAATTTTACGGAAGCACCAGGCTTCGCGTGCTAATTATTCCCCATGGATCATTGATTGATTATAATCAATCATGAATAGAGTACCTTTGACACAGTACATCCTCAAATTGTGATCGATCTCACGGGGCGGCAGGGGGAGTTGGTATATAACACAGCTACGTCACTGCAAGTGTTGTGGATGATATTGGTAGTGATACATTAAAATAGGACTGAGAAATGTACGTAAAATTTGAAGCATGTTTTAGATTTGACGTCAACTACGGAACCGATTTTGATGATATTTCTAAGGGCCCAATCGGAAAGTATATCCTTTCTCTTTAAAAAAATAATTTTTCAAATCGGTTCATAAATGACGAAATTGAGGTAATAAAAAAAATACACCCGTGATGAGAACCTCCTCTGTTTTTGAAGTCGGTTAAAAGACAGCTAAGTAAATCTAAAGACGAACGATCAACGCTTATAAAAAGTAATTGTCAAAACATTAAACCTTCGCGTTAAAATCACGACACGTTGAAAAAATCTCCTTCCTTAAACAAATTCACCAGTTTGACGATATCAAAATGTTGAATCCGAACGTTTCAAATACGACATTCCCGGTAAGCACAGTTTTCCAAGCGAGAATTTCCCTAACTTGTCAAACAATTTCAGCGGGATTAACCGTTACTTGTTTTTCTCGTATTCGCCGACCGCAATAGCGAAAACTGCTCTTTTCTACATTATACTGTACTAGGTATACCTGTGGATGTGCTCGCCTAATTGCTAAGTTGTGTTCCTTGGAATTGGAACTTTTAAACTTTTTTTTTATTGGAATTCGACATGTTATTTTGTTTCACCTTGTTGAAAGCCTACATTGTTGGTAATTCTTTATTTTATGCAGATTGCAATGATTTGACTGGCCATGCTTTGTTCGTCTTTCGCTATTCCGGCTTAAGCACAATGCTAACGGTGTATTCCAGAAAATTCTCAATCAGAAAAATACGAAAATCAGGATTCATATCAAACAGACAAACTTCCCCATTCGTCATACTACTAGATATTTTTCTGTCTACAAAATATGTGGAAAATTAAATTGTGAGGGATGAAAATTCAAAAATATGAGGTAAAATGTTAGTTAATCCTCACACGGAGGGTGGAGCACTGACGTGTGATGCAGGCTTGTCATTTTGTTTAAGATTTAAAGGAATATTTAATTTTTCGTTGTTTTTAATGTGTGATTTGTTACTGTATAAAAAGTATAATAATTATAATCAACTGCTCGTCCATGGTAGTTTCTTCTTTATTTTGATGGCAAGGCGGTGTTTCAGATTTTATAACCCGGTTTAAAACTTCGTAACTTCCTCGTCGTCATGGCTAGTACCATAGAATTCACTTTGACGGCATGTTTTGAGATACAGTCGTGGTATTTTCCGCCTAGTCAGTTATTTTTCTTTTTCGCTTAAATCATGCGGAGGCGCCGAGCCACGCCACCTTAAAGTTTAGGCCTATTAAGAAAGCTTCAATTTGGCGCGCAAAATAACAATAACTCTCGTTTGACGTGCGTCGTCAGAGTGCGCACAGCCGATCGGTATTGTCTTTCATTCATTATTTCGATACAAAGTCAACGGGGCGGGCTAGAGCGCGTTTCTATGTTGCGAGCGCAAGCAGAAATTTGCTTAGTGGTGATCAGGCGGGAGTGTCCACGATAGTACAGAGTGCAGGATTGGAAATGGAATATACATAGTTTATCCACACCCTGCTGCCGTTCCGTCGAGGAAACCTTAGTTTACGTAGTTAGATTTACATCAACAATAAGAATGATCAATGTGATCATAGTGCGTGCAAATGCTACCGAATAAAAAATGTGGGCATTAATAACCTTGGCCGAAAGTTTTCCCATAACAGTGTATTTGCGTTGACTTTGCGTTATTTCGGGAAACTCAACAATAAAACGTCTACCCACTACCTCACTTATAAATAGCATTTTAATATTCTTTTCTAAAGGGCTGTCAATTTCACGAAAAACGTGGGTAGTGATTTGTTTGCGGTTAAAAGCAGTTTCTACTTCATCGTTATGATAAAGAAAAGACTTTGTATAAAACCGACGATGTATTGAACAACTCATTAATGGGACCTTAAACTGTCTCTCATATTTCATTTCATCCATCATTCGTTGATGGCTTGATACCTATCTCTGTCATCCCTTCTAATTCCTGATAATAAAAACAACAATAAAATAAATAAAACTTAATTTAATTTACAAGAAATAATGTCATGTTTTCTCGAACTAATAGCTACAAACGATTCTCATACATTCACAATTGACACTTGGACTACTGCCCAACCTGTACGCCACAAAGCTTGAAGATAAATGAACAAAAGCGACAAACTCACACGCCGATGCGAGGGAATATTTCTAAATGTATATTTTAGTTTCTGGGACACTTGTCTGTTAAAACAGATGGTTCGTCTATTTTCAACTGGAGCAGTTGTATATTATTTGGGAATTCCTAAAATGACTGCGACATTTTATTTTGGGCTGAAATAGAATTGAAATCTCTTCCGTGCGGAGACTGAGGGACTATTGAAACGCTCAGAATAGCCTCTCAGCTCTGGCCTGCAAAACTAAGTACTACACTTTTAATTATTTTTTTTTCAAAACTATTGAAGTTAGAGATTTAAAACATAAAACATTTTATAGCAATTTTTATCAGCTTTCCTTGTTTTTATGTACAAAATTAAATTCTTTTTCGAGTCCTTTTTGTTTCGAAAGTATACAGGGTTTAAACAAACTCATCACGAAGCCTTCAACCAAGCATTCTGTACATCAAACTAAGTAACTTTACGCAAAAATTATTGCTGGGAAACGACTTTTTTTTTGGGGTGAAAAATCATATTTTGTGGTAGAAGTAAATGTAACGCACTCAAAACATTGTGCTGATGGGTGGATTGAATAGTACCTACGGGGTCGTGGAGGTGTTTAAAGTAAAAATCTTACATTACAAACTTGTATCTTTAAAAAACTTGTCAAAAAGTTGGAATTTTGACCCCCATATCTCCGTAACTAGAGGGTATGGTGTAGAACAAAAAAAAATGATCGCAATAACGGGGAGAACAAGTGTCGTTCGGCTTCGTTAAGAGGTTTTTTTACACCCTTTATCTTGTGTACCTAGTACTTAAAAAGTTATTGCAATTTTAAAAGTGTGATACTTAATTTTGCTGGCCAGTGTAGAATTCATCGTTGTTCTTGTATTTTAAATTAGAGGGAGCTATACAGAGTTCTATCTTTTTGGATTTACCGGACTGCCTCGTTGGTCCAGCGGTCGCAAGCGCGACTGCTTAGCAAGAGGTCCTAGGTTCGATTCCCAGTTTGGGCAAAGTTATTGAATTTTTCCATCAGGAATTTGTCGGTAGCAGCCACGGAATCTGGATCTGGGCTCGGTTAATAACAATAGACTCGTCCTTACATGGAACTCTGACATAACTGGCGAAATGGTGGTGTCTCCTCTGCCTGACACTTCGAGGTTTACAGGCTTGATGTTATGTCACATTTTACCGTATCTTTGCATGCCTCTTGTCGTATAGTGCGTACAAAACTTATGACGTAAATGTAAATATTGTGAACTAAGTGTGAACCTTTACTTTGATATTTTGTACATTTTATATTATAACTCTTTTAGTTCCAGTTACTGTAATTGGTTTAGAAATACAACCGATCAACCGTTTTAATTCAATAAATAAATATTGACAAAAACATTTTTCAAATAGAGTCAGCGCGATTGGCGCTATGTCTGAGTGATTGGCCTCTGCGCTTAGTGTACCCTATACAGTTCCCGAAATAGAATAGACTCAAAAGACTTGTTAACTTTAGACCTGCATATCAGATTAACCTTAGTTAACATGTTGTGTGTGCGTAACAGACACCCAATTCATTATCTGCACGTTATGCAGTTTAGATATCAGATCTAAAGGTCAGTCATGAAAACGGTGACTTATAAATTTCAGACATTTTAAGACAACGTACGGGGATCATACACCAACAAATCAATAGAAATATTGGAAAACCCTCCTCATATACTAGGATTATTTATTATCATATCTTTCTCAAACTAGTAAATTAAACTCTAATTTTATTATAGTAAGTGTCGACGGATGCGGTATTGAATATTGTTAGCAATATTTCAAAACCGAAGTCATTGGCTGTCATCCAAGCGGCCAGATAAAGCTTCCTATTCATTACACGACTGTAGTATGAATTTCAAATAATAGATGTTATATAACTAGTTTAAGTGTTGAATGACTTATTGCAATACTAGCTGATGCCCGCGGCTTCGCCCGCCCGCTAATTATATACTAAAACCTTCCTCTTGAATTACTCTGTCTATTAAAAAAACCCGCATCAAAATCCGTTGCGTAGTTTTAAAGATTTAAGCATACAAAGGGATATAAGGACAGAGAAAGCGACTTTGTTTTATACTATGTAGTGATGCTATACTTAAAATGTCACTTACGGGATATCTTCCGTGATTATTTATTGTTTTTGAGCTCCCGATATTTCGACGCTGTTGCAAGCGCCATGATCGCGAGTGCGAAATATCGGGAGCTCAAAAACAATAAATAATCACGGAAGATATCCCGTAAGTGACATTTTAAGTATAGTTATGAACCGTGAAAGCTTAAAACAGTGTTTGTAGTGATGTTGTTTTGACTTCCGTACGTTTTTCTTTTCACGGGTGATTACTGAAAACCAGCGCTGTGCTGTAAGCCCCCATAGTACTGCATCATGCTGAGTAGTAACCTATTTGTCGCACTCACGACGTGCAAGCTGTCAACTTTTTTAAATTTTTTATAATGTATTTTTTGTTGTTCCGTTTTGTTATATTCTGAATGTTTTTATGTTTATTATTTCTGTTTTCAAATTTTGTATGCACTCATGTCCCTGCGATGAATAAAGATTTTTTTATTTCTTTCATTTTTTTCAATGTGGGAAATTTTGGTTTTCTCGTAATTAATTTATTTTTATTTATTTATTGCGCTGTGCTACAGCGACTACTTAGAAAAAAAAAGAAATTGTGTAGAGCATGACCGGACGAGCTATTTCACGCGGCTTTTGCAACTCAGAGCCCGCCTCGCATCGCCCGCATCGCATCGCCCGCCTCGCATCACTCGCCTTGCATTGCCCTCCTCGCATCGCCCGCCTCGCATCGCCCACCGTGAACGGGCTTTTCATGACGACCGTTCAAAGGCAAGGCACAAGGCTTGGGTACAAATGCAATTAGTTGCCGAAAACCTTTACTAAAAACCTGCAAAGGTAAAAAAATAAGTCACAAATCAGGTCTTCACCTAGAAAAGCTTCCACTAATGCAACAAATGTTACATCGCAATTTTTACGCAAATCACGCTTCTTCAAGCTTGTTGTTTTGGCTAACGAAGCTCCAGCTGGCTTTGGTGGTCTACCTAGTCTCATTAATTTTCTAGCACTACTAACCTTTCTAAAGCCATGCCCAGTAGGTATTTGAGAGGGAGTTCGTTAAAATCTATAGGTCAAATTTTGTCGAGAGCGATCTTATAATAGCTTCATGAAGTAGGGATACGAGTACCTATAAGGTAATGAAACACTCCAATTAACCACTGTTTAATAAAATAAAACCGGCCAAGTTCGAGTCGGACTTGCACTTGAAGAGTTCCGACCATCGTAGTATTTATTACCCCTTTAATTTTTAATTTATTGTAATTATTTGTTTTTATAGCGGCAACAGAAATACACAATCTGTGAAAGTTTCAACTGTTTACCTATTACAGATCATGAGATACTAAAACACTATCTATGAATAACAAAACCAGTAGTTGAAGCAAACTTTAACTTACGAACATTTCAAATAACATTATGACAACATTTTATAGACGAACTTTTATTTTCAACTTTACTATAGAAATATTCCTTATTCAAATTATCGGTTAGTTAAAAAAAAACGTGGTATGCCCATACCAGGTTTTTTTCACATGTCCATGTGATGTGGAGGAATGAGGAAAATGTCGTGAGGAAAGTTTTAATTATGAATATGGATGGGTATATGAGTAGAGGAAGACCAAAGAAATGATGGATGGACTGGACTGTGTTAAGAATGATATGGCAAGAAAAGAAGTGTCTCATGAGATGCCGAGAAATAGAGAAGTATGGAAGAAGAAGACATGCTGCGCCAACCCCAAATGAATTGGGAAAAGGGTAAGAGAACAAGAAAAATGAACTTTTCATGCGACAAAAAGTCGCAGCATCAATACCCAAATCATGACTAATCGTCCCCACACCTACATTAACCAACAGAAATGCTAAACAATCGCATATAATTCAATTGGAAATGTCACGACGTTGCCAGCTCTCCTCGTGACGTAGTCGTCTACGTATTTCGGACGTTGCCAATTCTCTAGATCTAGTACATTGGTTCCCAACCGGTGGTCCGCGGTCTTATTCGAGACGGAGTGATTACGCTATGTTTTCTCCAGCATTCCCCCGATTCTTAAGCTTAGACAATTTCCACAAATTAAAATTCAAATATCAAATACGTATGGAAACTAGTAACTACTTATTAAAAGCTCGTTTTTTTTTGTTTATTTATGTATATGTATAATTTATTTTCAAATTTTTGTTTTGTGGTGCTGATGTTGCGCCCTTCTAGACACAATGCTGTCGGCGCCCCCTTGTTTAAATAGAAACTGACGGTCCCTGCTAACAATAAATAAAAAAAAAAGGCCTCTAGTTTAAAAAAAAAATGAGAACCACTGCTCTAGATAATCGTGCGTTTAAATAGTTAGGAGCACTTTCTGTTAAGGCTGACGAAACCGGGAATTCCTTTGACGTAACGTGCACACTTTAATTTTTTTTCTGTGCCGTGCTGTTTATCTGAATGGTTTATGCAATCTACATTACACGTGGATTTTGTTCGTGCCAAGAAATGTGTAGAAAAATGGCCTTCGGTGCATACAAAAAAAAATCTGTTTTGCAAAAAAACTGTGTGTTTTGTTTGTCTCATTGACTTTTTGCCACCGAATTCCGGAAGTAAAGTAATTTTCCACTTTTTTGTGTTGTTTTTTTGGAAGTCGGTTATTTATTTTTGCAAAAATGTATTTATATGTTATCCTTTTTAGTTGATATATCCTACACAAATTCTTGTCATAAGAGTTGTTGTCACGAGAAGTTTTTATGATATCATCATGTCATCAATATAGACCAAGAAGAAAAAAATACGTATTGTAATAGATAACTCATTAACCTCCCAAGTAAAGCAATTTGACAAGGAGCTCCGCCTGAGTTTTCTCTACCAAATAAAAAAGAATCACGAAAATCGGACCCGTAATCACAGAGAAATTGGTGTAAATACATGACAAAAAAAAATCCTTGTGTAAAACATAACCAACTCCTTTTTTAGAAGTTGGTTAAAAATCACTTCTCGCAAATACAGAACCCATCAAACCACAATCTTTCAACATTTACAACACTATAAACACCCAAAGCACAAGTTTTAAACGAGAGTCCTATAATCAAATATTTATTCACATACTTTTTTCATGTTCTGGCATTCGTCCCAAACTTGTGACGAGTCCCAATCATATAATAAACCGTACGTTTCACGATGACACCATCTTCGTCTATTTTGAGGGTAGATTTATTTTACAATGAAAGTCTTGACGGATTTTGTGTTTTATTGTTGTGCTTGATTCGACGGCTCTGGTTTTGGATAGGCTGACTTTTGATGAGATAGACCAAAAAAAAAAATTGCTATAACGAATATAAACGCGCTACCTTACATTTAATTAAGCTTTCATATATAAAAGCGAAATCATCTCTCAGAATATCAATGATGAACATTCTGTATGAAGTAATTCGTCATAGCAAACTTTCGGAGTAACGTATGTACATCGTGATGATGAAAATTCTCAATAACGTAATTTGTCATAGCGTACCTTCTGAATCCCGTAAGTTGGACTTCCAAACTTTATGTATTGGAGTTCAGTAATACAGTCGTATTCAACAATCATCTAATTAGACAGCCACAGTCTAAAATTGCTGTCAAATAGAAATTCCCATTCATTTTTAGTCCCGAACCTTTTAAATACTAACTGTAGCATTCCTTTATGACTGTTAAATCAATTTGCAACTTTTCCGCTATAAGTGCTCTCGATAGCTCAAAAGAACTTTCAGAAACTCCAATAGTTGCGACTTTTGCAAAACTTGCAGCAGTTGTAAATTAAGCTGGAATAATAAATGTTCAGTAATGTCGTTTACTAGTATTTCTAATTGGTTTTCGCTTCTATAGATCTGTTTTGTATTTTTTGTGCTATTCAGTTACTGCATATTGTAAAGATTCCTTTTGTATGTTACTACGGCTACAGGTATAATAAAGATCAATTGTATACACGTTTTTTAACGCTGCAACAATACGCTTCCCCCAAAATCTTGCTCTTGCTCTTCCTCTTCCGCCGTTTTTGCTTTTTCTTTTCATTCCGCTCATAAAGGTCTTATAAGATGACGTTTAATAGCCTAAAACCTTTCCTAAGCTTAAACTACAAACATATTATGTTTAGTCAGAATTGTAGTTACAGAGAATAGCGGACTTCCACGACACAAAATAAATCATTAAACTTAGGTACTTACTAATTGGTAAAACTTGTATATAAACGACAGTAATTACCATTTTTGAACAGTAAACTTTAGTAAAGTAAAAACTTTGAAACTACAGTTATGACGGTTACAAAACGGTGCGCCATGAAAATATTGTCAGGTAGTAATTTAACTTTAATTACTAACGAACGTAGAACTTCACAAGTTACCCCTACTATTGATAAACTTCTCGCTCGAAGAACTATGAGATTGATAAACGCTATGAGATATTGAAGTTCTCAAATAATACTTGTGTATGTTATAAAATTATCTAAGTGCCTAGTGGTGTGATCATCGGACTGCCAAGTCATAGGTCTCAAGATCGACCCACGCACCTCTGATTTTTCGGATTCATGTGCGTATTGTAAAATTACCACTTGCTTCGGTGAAGGAAACCATCGTGACGAAACCAGCATGCCTGTGAGATATTTCTTGACGTCATGTAAAGCCAAGTCAGAGGCCCATGGGCGGTATAAAAACTCTGACACCGGGTTAAGCACTAACCACACGAAAAAGAAAGAAGAACCAATTCTGTAGACTCTCTCTCTGACTGGGTTGAGAAGGTCTGGGCCTTCACAACCCAGTCAGGGTTTTGAAAATCAGGTAGGCAGTCGCTCCATGTAACATGTAAAATACTGGTATTCAGCTGCATCTGGTTTGACTGGAAGCCTGTTTTATTGAATTCATAGAGGTATGGAAAAATAAAAAATGGTCTTTTGTTTACGAATAGCTTGAAATTCGATGAATTGACATAAACGCCAATTTGGTCTGTGAACAATGAACTAATAAACATTTATTGTTGTTGTTGTATTAATGTTCACTATTTCTTTTATTATTTCGATTTATTTATAAAATACCGAATTTAATTTAAGACGACTGCTCGTGCTTTCCTAGTCACGGAGAAAACTCGGTATGTAATGTTCACCCATCCAAGGACCGACCTTGTCAAGCACTTAGAGATCGACCCGAGCGGTTGTTATTATTAAACCATGAGCTACTTAGTACTTAGTTAACTCCACAATAAAACAAAGCGGTAAACAGCTCAAACTAGCAACGGGACATCAGCATTACGCTTCGAGAATTCAATTTGTTAGACTCGCCTGTCATATTAGTGGCTTTGCGTACATACGACAATTAAATTTGTCAGTGCAGCGGTATATTACCCGTGGCCGGTTGCCACCAGAAAACTTGTTAACATCAAGAGGGAATTGCGGTATTTAGCCACTAATATACTTGGCAGTTTAGCGGCTAAATACCGGATTTTGGACATGAAACTTAGTTGATAAATTACCGTTTCCACCTACGGCGACACCAAAATTATTACTTGTATAAGAGAGCAATGTAGAATTTTCAAAGAAAATTAAAATTCCAAAATTGTAAAATGTTAGAAAAGAACGGATTGTTTGAGGAATGATATAAACGAGAAAGGAGTAAATGATGCCGTGATGTCTTACAGGGGAGAATGGAAGAAGAAAACGTGTTGCGACGACCACAAGTAGAATGGAACAAGGGCAAGATGATGATGAAAATGATTGCTATGATGATGATTGTTTAGGCATTCATTCAAAGTTTCAAAGTGTTTGTGAAAACGGGAATTGAAAGCTTATGCTTGATAGTTTATTTATTCCTATTCCGTTTTGCTCCAGTGCGAGTCAAAAACCTCGCCAAAAAGGTTTTCTTTAGGTCTAGTCTGCGGTTAGTATTTTTAGGTAAAAACGTTGGGTTTAATCACTACAGGGAATTCGAAAAGGCTTCTGATGGAGGTAACGTCCGTGAGGAGTAGGAAAAAAAATGGCGGTCGGTGCCCTGCAGCGACACGTCAGACGAAAATAAACGAGCCTTGCGTCTGTGTCCAACTCTAAGGTTTTTAAACAAAATTAGTAATTGTTTATTTGAACAAAGGAACTTAGACATACAGGTTTTATAGAATCAAGTTCTTGAGCGCAACTTATGGTTGCGCTTCGAGGAATAATTTAGTTTCGCTTAGAAATAGGTGCGCTCTGAAGAATACCTTCTTTAAACTTAACAAACTTCTTTCTTTTCGTTTTCATGTGGTTAGTGCCTAACCTGTTGTCAGAGTTTTTATGCCGCCCATGGGCCTCTGACTTGGTTTTACATGCCGTCGAGAAATATTTCTCAGGCATGTTTCCCTCACGATGTTTTCTGTCACCGAAGCTAGTAATAATTATACAATACTCACATGAATAAAAAAATCAGAGATGCGTGTCTTGGGTTTGAACTCGTGACCTATGACTTGGCAGACCGACGGTCACACCACTAGGCTATCACTGCTAACAACAAACTGATTTGTTCTTAGGGAGTTTGTTGCACCTTACCCTAAGCTAAAACATTTCAAAGTGATAAAGTATTGGGGTGTATTATGTAATTTTGACGTTTAAACAGTGCTGTATTTTGATTTACATTTGTGATTTTTTTAAATTCTTTCTGTAAGTCTATATTTCTATGTCAAGCTTAACCCATTCGAAAAGGAATGCCAGTAGTATTTCGTCTTAGTTTCCCAAGGTATTCCCATCAAGTATTGCTCGTTCAAACGTCTGTGGTACCCCGCCCCACCGTCAGCGATTAGCTGGAAGCGAGTGGGGCCGCTAACTAGAAACGAGTCGTTTTTGGACAGAGAGAAGTTAGAACCTGAAAGTAGCTAACTACCAGTTGTACTAAGGGGTATCGTTTTAGGGTTGAACCTCATCTGGTAGCACTAAATCGCACTTTATCATGTTCCAGTTGTAGCAAATTACGTTTCTGAGCGACAAAAAGAGATAGGAGCAAGTAAAAAGTACGATTCCGTGATATGATCTTTGTTGATGAAGATCAACAAAGATCAGATAGGCAATGGCTCCATTTAAAATACTGGAATGAAGCTGTATCCAGTTAGAGTGGAAATCGACTCCAACATAATTGAACAAGGAGAAGCAGATGGTGCAGACACGGGGTCTACAATATTTTGTAGGTACGCTTTTTGTGCGAGAAAAAAGATTCTTCGTTTTACGTCTGCGGTGGGACTGTTGCCCTATAGCTTGTCGTGACAAACTATCGACGATTCCTTCACAGTTATGCGTTTGTGTTTCTGCCCGACTGGCTCCAGAAATGTTTTGAGCCAATGGTTGTTTCAGATCGTTAAGTGCAGGTATAATCCGGTTGTGGTTCTGAGGGTCTGAAGTTGCAATCGTTTGGTTTGTAGTTTTCAAGGGTATTGGATGTTTTGGTGCTTAAAACCGATATCAATTAACTTTCAGATTGAGTATGGTTAGTCTCACTAATTAATTCTTAAGTATCGAATGTGAAGGGTAAAATCAATTGGTGTACTACGGATATACTCCTTTTTATAGGGACTTAACGCTCAAAACGTCTAAGCGATCGCCATTGTGGTGTTCACTAGAAACACTAGTTAGGGTTTAGAATAGAACTACCACATTATCAGTAAGTAGATGAATTACTTAAGGGCACGTGCACTGGGCTGCGGGACTATTTGAAAGAGATACCGTGGCCCCGGAACACAAAGGGCGAGGAAGGAACATGGATGGGTTTTAGTCACTAAAAGTCTGACACTCCCACCTGCTCCGCCCAGAGCGGGAGAAGTCATTTGATGATTTCCCATCCGAAAAAAAAAAAAAAAAAAAAGGGGCACGTGCACTCTTTGCCCGGGATAAGTGAGGACTAGTCGAAACGGAACCTTAAAGCTCTGTATCATCTTGGCTTAGCAGTATCTTTTCGTCCAACTTACCGCAGTGTCTCAAGACGTAAGTCTATGACAAGTGTGTGTTGCCAGTGATTACATACGGGACCGAAACGTGGTCGCTCACAATGGGCCTCATTAGACGGTTAAAGTCACCCAAGAGCAAAGGAGAGGGCTATGCTCGAAGTTTCCTTGCGTGATCGAATCAGAAATGAAGATATCCGCGAGGTAACCAAGGTTACCGACGTAGTCTGAAGAATTGCCAAACTCAAGTGGCAGTGGGCAGGGCACATTGCTCGCAGAACGGATGGCCGATGGGGCCGAAAAGTTCTGGAGTGGCGATCGTGAACCGGAAGACGTTGAGTTAAGAAGGAAGGCCTCCCACTAACCGTGGTGGACCGATGACCTGGAGAAGGTTGCGGGGATCCGCTGGATGCGAGTCGCACGGGGCCGGTCAATTTGGCGACACTTTGGGGAGGCCTATGTCCAGCAGTGGACGTCTTGCGCCTGAATGAATCGGTGTAGTTCAGAATAGAACAACTCCCAGTAAATAAGCTTTAATAGATACCTACTCTTATTTATCAGTCCTTCAGCAATTTCGAGAAACGTACAATCTTTGATACATATTCCTCAAGTTGTTTACATTCATTTTCTTTCTAAATAATATTTATATTTTCAGCGCCCTTTAAAAAAAGAGTGAAAATATACATACAAATATATACAAATGTCTCGTGATTAATATAAAAGGGAAAGATAACGAACATTGAAGGTTTTTACCCCGAGTTTCGTGCTCAGGCACGTTCGTAACATTTCGAGAAAAAAATGTAAAAGACAAGATACTCGTAAATATTTTTAGCAGTTGACTTCAACATGATTATTTAAGTTTTCATTGAAAATTGTTTAGAAAAAAAAGTTTAATTTTACTATTCAAATAAGAGTTCGGCAAGTATATGTACCTACAGAATACTTACATTTCTTCTATTTTTGATGTGAAACATCTATAGCCTTGGCTCTGTTGACGAGACCTTATTTGTCTCCTGTCAAAAAACACACGTCTGTTGACGAGTGACAAAAGTCTCTGACTTAAGTTTGAAGGGATAGGCGGGTAAAACCAAAAAATGGCGTGACGTTACATGCCGTGGCGACGCGTCATCAACTGTCAAGTTGTCACCCCGGCCCGAACAATCCCGAACATTGCCGACCTGTTAAAGCAGCATAAGATCTACATAATCGCCACGGTTTACAACCAGACAGCTGGTCTCGGGGCACAGCGCTGGGTTACAATCTCGTGACTTCGAGTTCAATCCCAGCCTAAGAATTTTCTTTTTTGAATCGAGTCATTTTGTTTTATTTTTTTTAAGCATATTACTTACTTGTAAAAATAATTTCGATGTTTCACATCTGCCAGGTGTCTCGTAACGGCTCACATTTTTTTTTCATGCTAAATAAGCTTGAGTTTGGCCGCAACTCGCCTGATCTGAAGCGATGACGTGGCCTCGGCCTAGTGTGGAACCCGCTTGCCTAGAAAAAATCGATTCATTCGAACTTTGAAAAGATTAAAATGCTCGAGAAACAGAGAAGCCGGCAGTGAATCCCTGAGCTCCTGATATTCTGACGCTGCTGCAAGCCCATGATCGCGGGACTGGATGATGCGGATGGATGGTAAATAAACTAGAGACAGTCAAATCTGTGTACCCTCTTAGAAAATCACGAAATATTTCCCGTGAGTGATAGTGTAAGTTTGGTTATAAACCTTGAAAGCTTAAAACTTGGAGTACGCCTCACAAGTGTGGAACCCTTGTATATTTATATTGACAGAATTGAGGGATTTTTTTTTTTTTATGAATAAGAAGTTGATTTGTGTCTAACTGTAGTTTTTAGTATTTTTCTCTTTTAAATTAAATTTTTTAGTTTGTAGTATAAAGTAGTCGATCGTGTTGTTTTGTTGCATAACTTATGCTATATATAAGTATTTTGTACGTTTTTTTTTCATAAAAAAATTATTGTAGGTATACCTCTTTCTTTTGTTGTGTTTTCTTTTTCTTTGTTTCGAGTGTTTTTTTATCTGCGAAAACTTGTAAATGGCCTTCGAATTCGTATTGTTTCAGAACATTGTTTATATTAGCTGTAAGTTTTCCGAACAGTACAAAATAAAATAAAGTTTCAGTATAATATTTTTAGTAATTTTAAACCATTCAGTATTTTGGTAATTGTGACATACGATGCTTTAAATCCAATATCCTTATTAAGATCAATACCCTCAAGAGCGTTATTCTACCCGCCTGAAGGCTTTTACTCACTAAATTCCGTTAGTATGAAGTTACAATCTTAGAAAACCAAGTGATTTAATACACGTCAATTTCACATTGAAATATTTACGACTACACAAGTTTCCCCGATAACTTACAAACAGTTTTCATGTCAAAGTACATCGAAACATTTATCAAAGTTATATAACATGGAATCATTATTCAAAGTTCAGTGTTTGCACCTTTATTTGCGGAGTCCGCATTCGAAATTAGTTTATACAACAGTTTTATAATCAGTTGTCACGGAACCACTTCAGTGGTGCTGGGTGTATCGCTTTTTGAGCACCGCGGATGAAGCAAAGAATTTGAAAAGAGATAGGACATAATATACAAAAAAAATGCAAAAAAAAAACCGCCCAAGTGCGAGTCGGACTCGCGCACGAAGGTTTCCGCACAATTATCTCAACATTATACAAAACGGCAAAAAATCACGTTTGTTGTATGGGAGCCCCAGTCAAATATTTTTTTTTAGTATTTGTTATAGCGGCAACAGAAATACATATTTTGTGAAAATTTCAACTGTCTAGCTATCACGGTACATGAGATACAGCCTGGTGACAGACAGACGGACGGACGGACAGTGGAGTCTTAAAAATATGTTCCCGTTTTTACCCTTTGGGTACGGAACCCTAAAAGTAAACTGACTTCCGAAAAAAACACTAAAAGTGGATAATAACTTTACTTTCCGAAGTCGGTGACTTTTTTTTTGGTGCATTGACTTTTTTTCCACCGACTTCGGAAAGTAAAGTTATTATCCACTTTTTAACCGACTTCAAAAAAGGAGGAGGTTCTATTTCGACTGTATGTATTTTTTTTATGTACCAACCACCGATTTCTCCCCCATTTGTGAACTGATTCTTAAAATTCTTTTTATTTGAAAGAGTATATTCTCGAAGTGGTTTCGTTTAAATTTGGTCAAGATCTGATGCTGATCTTCGGCGGCGGCTTCTTAAGACGGCAAATCTGTCGTGATTGCTGCAATCGCTTGTATGTTTATTGTTTTCACAACATCATAACGTAAAATCACGCCTGTATGCTCTGAGGGGGTACGCAGATGCGAACAATACACCCAGATTTCGACAGTTAGGTATGTTCAGTTCCATTTTCGTGGGGATAAGCCCATTACCATGAAATGTATTGTTACCAAAAAAACAAATTCATAGCAAATATTTTTATAGGATACTACCCAAGTTGTAGTATCCTATACAAATATTTGCTATGAATTTGAAAAATATAAAAAATATTATAAAATATAAAAAACTTTTTGCAAAAAATAAAACCGACTTCAAAAACATTAAAAAGTGAAAAATAACTTTAGCTTTAGAAGTCGATGGCAAAAAAAAACTGAATCAAACAAACAAAAGTAACCGACTTAAAATGCGTCTTTTATACTTAATCAGACAGGAGAAAAAATATTCTGCGAATCAGTAAACCGATTTCACGTTCATAGATTTCTATTTTTATTTCATTTTCGCCTTTCCAGAAATTTTATTTGTCACCAAAACAATGCTTATAATTCATATCATTTTTAACGACCAAAAATATACGAACGGTACCCTACTGCCAAATAACTATGATTTCGGGCCCAAACGTGATATTGCTTTGTTTCCTACGTAATGAAAATATATTTTAAGGCGTTCGAATTTATCCAAATGCCTATTTTATTTGGAGTTTGTGTTCGTGTTTCATTGGCAAATATGGTGAATATTGTAGTGTGTGTTTGGCATGAAAATGTGAATGCGTTTTTGATGCTTGAAACTAAAATTTTGAAGTGTTAAATGTGGAAATGATACAGAGACAACTACCACCAAAGTTTCATTACTTTTGATAAGGTGCGGCGACGGGTTTGGCTGAAAAAAAAAATCGAACACCACAATATAGCACCCGAAATCCGCCATTTTATGTAGCCAGTGACACTCGCGCCACCCAGACGAATCTAACGATGTATAATTTATCCAAATCTGTTTATCCGTGTAGGAGTTACGAGGTCTCAATGGAACGGACATAAATACATACGCGCGAAAAACATTACCCGTCTTCTGGGATAGTCGGGTAAAAATGAATAAGTTTTAAAAGATATTTTCCTCTGAATTTATCCAAAGCTGAATTTTCTCCTATATTTGGAGTAAACATCGCGTCTATACTATTTACAACCTCTCTGACGGCATGCCACTAACTTTATGATCGATATCCGATTATTTTTCAACTCTGTTCGGATTCTAGAACTTTCCACTGAGCGTTCGATGCAGTGCCTTTCTACGAACATTAAATTGCTCTATCTAGTGTTCGTGTTTCCCGAACGTGGAAACTTTGATTACAATTTTAATTTTGCAACAGCAATGGAGCAACGAATGTTTTTAAAATTGGCTTGGATGCAATTTTGTAATGTTTTGCGCTGGAGGTAATCGGTTTTGTGCGAATTTTTTGATGATTCCGGTGAAAAATTGTGTTATAACAATTTACTGTGATAGTAATTTTAGCCGCCGCCTCTGTGTCTAGATTATTAGGGCTCAATGCGATGCAAACGCAAAACGACTGCGATTCTGGGCTATGCTGTCGCTAGATGTGTAGCTAGAAGCATAGAGCCTGAATCCGCCATTTTGCGTTTAAGAAGTACACAGTTTGCCACGATACTGTATCGCAGGTATATAGTTAGTATCGTATTGCTAACGCACTTCAGTCGCGATGAAAACACGCTACATGCTCCCTCCGTTTTCTCCTCTCCCTGATGTCGTCAGAAATAGTCGCGCGTTTACATCAATACAGTAGCGATGTTGACGCGCCTGCTTCTATCGCACGTTGCAAATGCGACTAACGCGCTAGGCAGAAGCGACGGTTTCGCTACAAAAAGTCGCCGTAAGTGAAAGCGCTTACACCCTTTGTCTGTGCAGAAAATAATGGACGAGAATGATATTCCCTACCCGTTTCACAAAGGTGTCCTCTCCCATTTTCCTAAATCTCGCTTATCATTTTGTTTTACCTTTAGTCTTTATTTTCTTCGTATTCTATTTTAAGCTACTGCACGACACAGAATTTCAGCTCCTTAATTGATTAAAATTCACGAGTGTAACACAGAAAACCTTTCACTAAATCGATGTTGTTTTTGTTACAGGTATGTGGATGAAAGTTCGGTGTCCTATTGTCCTGGATGGGGACAAAGAGTGAGTTTACTTTCAGACTTTTATGATTCTTATTTTTATAGACATACAGTTCGGAATTGCGTTTTAACTTTTGTTAACTTTAAACACACTTAATTTGGAAAAATATTTAAGAAAAACACAGCTAATAAACAGAATTACTTAAAAAAATACTGGATCCAACACTATATAGCTTAGGTACAGAATTACAGATATATTTAAAATCGAAAGATAAAAGATAAAAAAAGATTATTAAAGAAACGGTCCTGAATTATCTTTGTTCAAATAAGTCATCAAGGAAATTTGCGGTTAATTAGCTCCAATCCTTTTTACCCGACTGCGGCGAAAAGGAGGGTTATTAATAATCCGCTTAATATGAAAGGTTTTTTTTCTGAAACGATAATTTTAAGTGACATTCATAAAACTGACTAATTATTTGCACACGAAGTGTGATCTATGCGAAACAAAATCATATCAATTTAATTTTATTGTATATTTTTTGGTCTCAACGATTTTATTATATGTATAGACAGGGTCAAAGTAATTTGTCTAGAGAAACTTCGCGGACATGATTGGTATCAATATCTCGTCATTATAAAACGAATACACAATTTTTGTTTGATCAACGTAATTAATTGAAGTATGAGCTTACATGGTTGTCTGTAGTTAAGAAAGACTTTGTAAATAGCGATATTGACCCAATGACGACCTAGAAAAGACATCTTTGGAGAAGAATGATTAGGAGAGCCGACCCTAAATAAAGATGGGGTTAGGTCAGAAGAAGAAGTACCACACAAAATATTGATTTTAGTTCAAATCAATATTTTGTGTGGTGTTAACAGATAAACGTGATGGATATGAATCCATCACGTTCATCAGTTTTAGGGGCTTATAATAATTTTTGGTAATCTACCTGACGGACTAATTAGATTTTTTCAGGACACCAGCCTATTTATACTTAAAGTACTTACGGGATGATATCCGTGATTTTCTTTTCGTTCGATCAGTTTAAGTGTAGTGAAAAACCGTGAAAGTCTAAAACAGTGCGAGCCTATTTATGTTCCCCAAGAAGTACCAGGCTGGCATGAGGTCAAGGTGGTACGCATGTCAATTATTCTGGGTAGGTACGGTCTTCTAGAAATAAATACCTTCTTAGATTCATGCCAGCCTAGTACTGTTCGTAAGGTTAACTGCCTGTAACTAGCACAACTGCAACAGCAACAAAATACGGTGGGGTCAACGTGTTTTTTTTTTTTTTATTCCTCCTAACATTTTTCTATACGCTGCATGCTGCATGTTACTCAAATTTGAAGTTCGATGGCATTTTTTTTTATTTCAAGAGCGGGACCAATCTATCTAAGAAAATGACATAAAAATAATAATTTAGTAAACTGATCCCGCGGGATCAAAATGAGCGGGATCAGTTGACTAAAGAGCCTTTAATTTGACTGTTACGTTCAAACAAAACCCTACATCGCGTAAAAAAATCTGTAAAAATGTTTGTAATAGAATAGCTAGTGTAGTTGGATAAATTTGCATAATCTGAATCAATCAATCTAAATAAACTATGTTTGTATGATCGGAAATCCCACCCAAGTGAACCTAAAGCGACTAAGCCATTCACTACCCTTTCGCGATAGCATCAGGGGAAAACCATAACCTTGTGGCCACGGTATGTACCGGCACATGAACTGTGAGCCTAGCACGAACCGGCGTAAAGCCTGCCATAGAATAGAATATTCTTGATTTATGCACACCATGGACCTACAAGTAACATTTTTTTAAAGACAACAAATGACATAGGGTGACATGTTATGCATGACTGTTTTAAATGTGCATGCAAAACTGACTTTCATAGAGGATACATACGTAACTTCAACTGCTTTATAGGGGGCTTATTACTTGTTATTATAAAAAATAGAAAACAACTGAGAACAAAAAAAATTAACATAAAATGGCTCATAGCGTTTACTGCTCTTAAGCTGTGCATGCGACCTGCTACACACGCTCGGAAAAAATTATCTATTACGACATGCAAAATATAGGCTAGGATAATTGTGTAGTTCTCTCCTACACCCGTTCATGCATGCCTGCAGTTTGACTGTTTTTTTTTTCGAATGGAAATCATCTAATGACTCCAAGAAAAGAAAAGGAAAGGGGTCCCTTTTGCCGACTCTCCTCGAGGCGTGCGTGGAACACGAACGCGCCGTCGACACGGCCTGTCGTCATGAGACGGACAGACGGCGAGCTAGCCCATAGCTCACCGTCCACAGGCCCGCGGTACATGCTTAACCTACCGTTTACAACCAGCTTAGCCGCTTGCCAAGACTTACACGAACAAGCGATTCGCTTGTTACGACTGCGGAAAAATTAAATAAAAGAAATTGTTAAGCCACGATCGAGTTGCCATTGCCACGACGAATTACGTATTGTAATTCAGTGACGTGCTTGAGGCAAGTTGGATCGGTTGAAGTCATGAATAGGGCGTAAACGCAACGTAAATTCGAACGATTTGTAATTGAAAATGCTCTTGTATCCACAGCTTGTCAAACATAACAATTTTACAATTTTAAATAATTGTTAATGTAGTGATAACCTAAAAAATATTGCGACTAGCACAATTAATACTGCCACTCGCAAATTGACAATAGGGGAGACGACAAAAAAAATCTAATTAGTTCGTCATTTAGATTATCAAAAAATATTTGACCCGTGTTTTTTCTTTTGTTACGTAAACAAAAATTGACGAAGGTACGACGCTTTTAACATTCTCAATACGTTACATATAGTTCTGACGTCACGAGCCCCCACTCCCGAGTTTTGATGCGTTTTATCTTCGTCAATATTTATTGATTTACAAAAACAAAAAATACGTGTCCATTCATTTCCAATACTCTAACTGACGGACTAAATATTTTTGCAATTTTTTGATACTGTAGTCATGCCTATTATATGGGATTTTTGTACTTTCTATTCAAAAATCGTTCTTCACGCAACGATTACTACGCGCGTTCGTGCTACTGTATTGTGGCGAGCATAGCGTGATTCAGGCGCCAGACTTTATGCTTGCCATTGGTTTTACTGCCAGATTTGTAGCTTGATATGACGGGAATGGGACATTGATTCCTGTAGGGTAGTTTGTGTCAGGTTAAGTCTGCATGAGCTTAGTCTTGGACCTTTGTTATTTGATGAGACAAAAATAGAAGTTTACCGTTCACAAACAAGAGCGAGTCGAACTCGCGCACCGAGGGTTACGTAAAATCTTTTTAAAGAACAAACTTTACTTTGCTGTTCGATCCCTTAAAAAGGCTATTGCACCAACCGCAAATAATAAGTTTGTAATAGTAAAATCGCTTTTTTTCGTTATTAATCTACATATTTACAGTTTTCAGACTTTTACCTTTACATGTGCTGTAAGAGCTTGCTTTTTGCCAAATTTCGTGATTCTAGGTCAACGGGAACTACCATATAGGTCTTCGACCCAAAACCTATAGGGTACTTCCGGTTGACCAAGAATTGTCAATTTTGACTAAAAGCAAGGTCTTACAGCACAAGTAAAGGAAAAGTCCGAAAAATAAAAAGTTAAAAATTAAGGTAAATTTTGGTAGTTACAAGTTTTCCCATAAATCTAAATTTGCCCATATCTTTTTATCGTGTTGACTCAGGACCTTGATTTTTATACACCTAATAGGGACTATAGACTTCAGTATCTGGTATAAATTTCAACTTGCTAGGTCCACCCGTTCTTGAGAAAATCGGTGGTGACAAACGAACAGACGGACATGAAGTGTATAAAGGTTCCTTTTTTTACCTATTGAGGTACGGAACTTTCAAAATACTTGAACATGTAGTTCTAAAACTAAAACGTGTTGCGCCGTCCCCATGTAACATGGGACAACGGCAGGAAGGTGATTATGATGTAGTTCTAAAACTAAAACCCGACTAATAAATTAAGTCGGTTAAAATGTAGCCTATATTACCCGGGCAATAAAAACGAATCGATTGACTTCTTATTCATTAAAATCGGATGAATAGTTTAGGCGCTACGGAGGAATAATACGTAAAAACATTCATAAATTGACTGCTAAAATCGTAACCCTTTTTTTTCGGATTGGAAATCATCAAATGACTCCTGCCGCTCCGGGCGGAGCAGGAGGGAGTGTCAGACTTTTACTGACTAAAACCCATCCATGTTCCTTTATCGCCCTTTATGTTCCGGGGCCACGGTATCTCTTGCGAACAGTCCCGCAGCCCCGGCAGGAAAATCATAACCCTTCCTTTTGACTTTGCCGTAGTCGGGTAAAAAACTGCGCCATTGTCTTCGTAAGCAAATGCAGTGTGCACTTGAAACATCATTGAAATACGTATGCTGTACCTACCTAAGACAAACGTAAGACTTTTCCTAATTTACCAATTTATTATTGCTTATTTTATCACTTTGTTTTTAATAAACTCAAAAATCAACTCGCTCTTTCCCAATTCTCTCTACCTATCACATCAAAGTTCAACACTAATTCCGTTCGCTCAAACGAAACTCTTTCACCCGTAAACTGTAAAGAAAGATGTCTGCCAGGCGCCATTTAATTACCGTGAAAATGGCTGAAATTGCTGAAAACGAGTGAAACGTTGGCTGTACACGGACGTCATTATGGACGCACTTTATTTGAGTTTGTGAGGCCGGTTATTACTGAAACTCTGTATTTCACCGTAGTTCATTTTGTTGTATGGTACAAGTGTAGGAGTTAGCGGGTGGGGTTAATTGCTTACTTTTTTCATCATCATGTCTGTTGATGTTCCTTTGTTGACTGTTTGTTTCCACCATTTTCCACCACCATATTTCACACTTTTCACTAGAAAACAAGCTTTTAATATACAAAGTAGTATTGAAGCCCGGATGTATGGGATACAGCTCTGGGGAAGCGCAAGCAACTCCATTATAGCCATGTAGCAGCGTCAACAAAACAAAATACTACGCACAATAGCCAATGTCTCATGGTTCACTACAAGCGCTGAAATCCACCAACAACTAGCCATTCCCACAGTTAATGAGGAGATTCGGAATGTAGCAGAGAAATATAAAGGACGACTAGCCATTCACCCAAATGAGCTAGCTCGTCAGTTGACACAACGAGACTACGTGCTCCGCTTGAAGCGCCACAGTATCATGGCACTAGTAGACCAGCAGTAAAGCCGTAACACCTACAAGTAGATGGCATCACTGGAAGCCACACTCTACACTACAAGCAACACGGAACTCATCCGCTCATAGTCCGAGGACTGATTGCAGATAAACCCGAGAAAAAAAAAACACACGTACTAGGGGGCGAGCCTGTTGCCATCAATAGCGCAGTAATCCAGTCTCCGGTTTGCTATTGAGATATTTTTAAGGAGTTAAGATGTACAAGTAATTTATTGAGAATTAACCTGTCATTCTGTTGGTAAAAATAATCTAATCCTCTCTATTCATCATCATCATCAGCCAATTAACGTTCCCACTGCTGGGACACAGGCCTCCTTTCTATGAGAGAGAATGGGCTATAATCCACCACGCGGGCCCAGTGCAGATTGGTAGATGCCACATGTCTTCGAATATTTTGATTCTAGGACATGCCAGATTCCTCACGATGTTTTCCTTCACCGTTTTCAGAGCAGTGGTGATGAAATAAATTTCACAAAGTAATGCGCCTGCCTGGGTTCGAACCCACGACTTACTGTTCGTAAGTCAGGGCCGCCAGCACTTGGCCACCGCTGTTCTCCACTGGGCCACCGCTGCTCTTGCAGCGGCAAGAGCATCGGCATAAAAGCATAAATGAGTTTAGGATAACTGAGTAGAGAGCTACTCAGTTATCCAAATTTCATTTATGCTTTTGCCTGCTGTTAATTAAGGGTATTTTAACGCAGAGAAAGCTTATTTCCTTAACAGAATAAATACCTATTCTTAACGGCCAAAGTGAAGAAAATTATTTTTCAATACACTTCCTCGAAAACGGGTCCTTATTGCACTACGATTAGGTTCAACATGCCATGTACTACTTAGTACAAATTGGTGCAATTCCTAGTTGGCGGTGATTGGTTCTTTTCGTTATTTTATTGTATTTCTTCAAAAGTGTATTGAAAAACGTCGTTTGATACACGTGGACATTTGTTATTGCAGTTCTCGGCTCAAAAACACCCTCGCCTACGGCTCGGGAGTTAATTCCGCCTCGGATGCAATAACAAACTTTCTCCACTTGTATCTAAATGTACTATTCTGTTCCCGCTATCATCTTATACCTTCCACGAAATAATTATGGAGTGTAATAATGTTACAAATGAAATAAATGCAGCGCCTACAAGTAACGTATGTACGTTTAACTTAATGAAGTTATATGATACCCGACATGGATATTACAGCCACACACGTATGGTTCTGTGTATTGTGTACTTGACCTGTGTGTATGTGTGTATGATGTTGGCAATTCTGACTGTGTAGGAAAAATGTGTGATTTTAATGAGTGTTCATGTTTTGAGAATTTTCAGCTTGATTTTGTTATGTAGCTTGTGTGTGTTCTTTTTGTAAAATTATAAGATCTGAGGAAACCTGCAGGCCTAGCCAAATTACAAACGTTTCATATCGATTCTCTTTCTACAATCGTAAACGCCTGCGTAAGCGATTGTAGAAAGCGCTAAATTGGTAGCCAAGTTGACACGACTGAGTCGATCGGTCGCTCTCTAATGTCTGTAGAAAAAACCTACACTTTAGTCTAAGGTGAGCGTCCCTACCAAAGAGTATAGCGATCAACTTTGTAGACACGATAACATTCCATTCTATCATTTTAAACGATGTAAACTTGTATACGAATTTTCTATTTGTGCTGATAACGTGATTTAACGTTGAGATGATGTCATTCTACTAGCGTTATCGATTGTAGATTGTCAACTTGGCTAAGCCTGCTGGACTCTTAACTATTATAATTCTAAAATCGCCAACCCGTCTTGAGCAAGCGTCGTGATCAATGCTCGTGCCTTCTCTGTTTGAGAAGAGGCTTTTGCCCAGCAGTGGAACAGTAATAGGCTGGTACTTTTATTATTATTAAAAGATCTTTGTATTGTCGTCTACTCCCCGTTAAAACATTTGGAAGTAGTGTACGGTGTTATTTTGGTGTTTTTGAAGTGGTTATTTTCAGTGTAATATGAATAAATTATTTTTGATTTGATTATAAATTATATTGATTGATTTATTCACTGCTAAACTTTTCCTTTTTGTTCAATGAAAGTAAGTACATTTTTATACAAGAAAAAAAAACTCGCAATAACCAATGAGACAACTTTTACGTAAATTTTAAAAAGCTTTTAGATAAATTATACGAGAGCGGAGTGACAAGAGCGTCAAATGGTGTCAACAATGACAACGCTAACAGTGCGTGGGATGTCAAAGCCACATTCAAGAAGGGTGGTGCTTTAAAGATCGTAAAGCTCGAGTCACATGGAAGACTGAGCAGGAAATACTGAATGGTTTAAATGTAGACAGATATGGGGCTAAAATAATAACGGTAGATATTTGTAATTTTCCTGCCCTTATCCCAATTTATTTAGGGTTCACGCAGCATGTCTTCTTCCATACTTCTCTATTACTTTTCATCTCATCAGACACCTCCTTTCTTGCCATATCATCATTCACACAGTTTGCTGTCTTCTCCTCATAATGGGTGTCAAAAGACCCCTGATAATGCCAAAAGGCACCTGTTCTCCCCGTCATTGCGATTGTTTTTGTTCTGGACCATACCTGGGAACCTTCTAGTTACGTACGGAGTACAAGTTTTTATTTATAATACAAGTTTTCAATGTTAAAACTGTACTTTAAATACCTCCATGACCCGTTTACTTTTCAATGCATCCATCAGCACAATGTTTTGAGTGCGTTACATTAAGTCCTACTGTAAACCGTGATTATTCACCCGAAAAAAAAAGTTTCCCAGCAATCATTTTGCGTAGAGTTACTTGGTTTGATGTACAGAATGCTTCGGGAATGGTCAAATCAAATCAAATCATTTAATTTTGCAGAAAACACTGTTACAATGGTGTTATAAAATTTACACGTTTCAAGTGATTCTACCGTAAGGCATGCAAAATGTATACAATCATAAAATACAGTCAGCAAATTAAAGGTGAGCTATTAATTAAATGCAAAATAAATAAAACAATCATAAAATTTAATTAATGCAATGTCATACAGCTTAGTCATTTATATAATAATAGTAATATTTAAATTATTTTAATGTCATTTAGATCTAGAATTACAATATTTACCTGCATAATAATTGTTATAACTTGTTGTCACTGTGAGGTCTTAAGTTTGGAAAAATTGTCGTTTAAGAAGTCATTCAAGTTATAGTAACATTTATTAACTAAAAGGCTCTTTAGGCTTTTCTTAAATAAGGCAGTATTCATTGCCCTTATTTCTTTGGGTAATTTGTTGAAAATTACAGGAGCCATGTGAAACACACTTTTGTGCATTAAAGCGGTATATGTTCGGCGGACACAGAGGCGAAATTCGTCACGTTGTTGCTGTCACTTCTGAGGCTAATGTAAATAATTTTTTATTGGTCTTAACAAATACTGAGACCTCATATATATAAAGGCAAGAGACAGTTAAAATTTTACACTCCTGGAAAAACGGTTTACAGGTTTCGATCATCTGAAGCCCAAACATAGCCCTTATGCACCGTTTTTGTGCTTTAAAAATTAAATTAACATCAGTCGAATTTACCCAAAAAATTACACCACATCTCAGAACTGAAGCAACCAATCCATGATATGCAGTTAACAAAGGTATTAATATTTGCAATCTGCTTTAACTCATGAAGCGCATATACTGACTTATTAATTCTTTTGGATAGTGTTTCAATCTGGGATTTCCATTTTAATTTGTTATCCATAGTAAGACCAAGAAATTTTGTTGTTTGCACTTCAGGTACAGGTTCACCCTTATAGTTAATCTGCGGCATAATTGCATTCATACGCTGATTAAAATGGATTATTTTAGTTTTTGCAATGTTGGCCTTCAGATTATTGCTGTCTAGCCATTGAATGATTGCGTTTAGGCTACTGCTTATATCATGCTCATAAGATATTCTGTCTTTACACTTAATTGGTCCGTTAACACCTTGTTTAGACAGACGGTGCAGGGAGGCATCACGCACAAACTATTTATGCTTCAATTCCTACCATCGTGAATACCCATCATATTGTCATGCCTAATCTGTTTCATCTATAAATACACTGGCCTGCAAAAATAAGTACCTACTACACTTTTAAAATTAAATTTTTTTTTGAACTATAGAAGTTAGACTATAACTTCTAATGTTCAGAAAAAAAATAAAAATTAAAAACTTTTTTATTTTATTTTAAATCTCTAACTGTTAGAGATTTAAAATAAAAAAAAAACGTTTTATAGCAATTTTTATCAGCTTTCTTTGAAACCATAGACAAAATTAAACAATTTTTCGAGTCCTTTTTGATTCGAAAGTATATCTTGTGTACTTAAAAAGTTATTGCAATTTTAAAAGTGTGATACTTATTTTTGCAGGCCAGTGTATGCTACGTGATGCGTGTTTTAAGCTTGGTTCTATTGTTGGTACAGTCCTGTTCAGGTCGGCCTGAGACAACACAGCCTGGCGGCAAAGTATACATTTGTTTTTTCCTGCTTGGCGGCCGGCCTGTGTCCAAACAGGCCACCTGCGTAGCACCTTTGCTGCAAAATTTTAGCTAAATGTGAAGCCGAAAAAATATGAAGTGCCTTTTCAGCGCCATGCTGATAATACATCTCCCAGCGTTTCTCGCGTTAGCATAAACGAGCAAGAAAATAATACCGAAGCCCTAGCACTAGCGCGCGGTATAAACGAAACGTAAACACGTCGATTTTTAAAATTTGATTAACAAGTAACATTCAATTAAAAGTATCAAAAAACCCAACTACAAATTGGATTATGTACCTGTATATGTATATTTGTAATCCTTTGAATTTCCTTAATATTGATACCCTACTCGATAGGTTTGGTTGAAATAAATATATTAAACACTTACAATTTAGCGCGAAAAACCCACCAAGTTGTTTTTTTTTAAATCACCTATCTGAGGACACTTAGGTTTTTGAGATGAATTGAATGATACCTTAATCGTTGAAATCCATCCAGCCATTTGAAATATACAAGGTTATAGAATAAAATACAAAGACCCCAGAAACGCGCGAAAAACATAACCAAGTAAAAAGTATAGTAGTAGTAGTAAGTAATTTTAAGAATATATTCGTATGTGTGGATGTTACTGATTGTGCTTGTTTCAAACAATTTATCTAGAATGCTAAAGGATAATAGGCATGACGACAGTATCAAAAAATTGCAAATCTATTTAGTCCGTCAGTTAGAGTATTGGAAATTAATGGACACGTATTTTTTGTTTTTGTAAATCAATGAATATTGACAAAAGATAAAACGCATCAAAACTCGGGAGTGGGGGCACGTGACGTCAGAACTAGCTAAAAATTATACCTAGGCGTGACGTATTGAGAATTTTAAAAGCGTCATATCTTCGTCAATTTTGGTTTACGTAACAAAAGAAAAAACACGGGTCAAATATTATTTGATGATCTAACTGACGGACTAATTAGATTTTTTTTTGGTCGTCTCGCCTATTCTATTTACGATTCAAAGTCAACTTATTTACGTCACGTTTTCACCGTGCGCTCGTGCTAGGCCCTAGGGTCGGATGATATACAGGATGTTTTCCCCCGACGAAGCTCATCGACTTAACGTCAAATAAAACAAACTACCCTCCAGCTTAGACCGCGACGCACATGAAAAATAGCAAGCTCTGAAAGTTTCAGTTGAGAAATTTTCATTTTTATGAAAATTCCTCCGACCAAGAAAATATACAACCCTCCGCTCGGCTCTCCGCCCGCTCTCGGGAGAAATTTTAATTATGTTTACATTCTTTTGGTGTAAAAACAACGCACTTGGCTATTTTTCACGTCGGCCGACGGGTTGCAACTTGGCTGTGTTTAATTTAATGGAGTTGGTACATTTTTCAAGTGCAGTGGGTTTAAGTGGTTTTTTTTTTTACTTTTTTTGCTCTTTTATGGGAGGCTGTGTAAAGGGGTTGGCATTTTTATTTTAATTGCTTTCCGTAATATTACTTAGTTACTTTTTTCTTTATGGCCTACTTCGGTTTTTTACATGAAATACTATATAAAAAAATTAAATACAGTAGGTAACAATGCAAATATTCATACACAATAATATAATTATGTGAATTTGCATATGTCACCATCATCTTGACGACCCGAATGTATGATCGATCGATCCCGCGGTAGTGAGGCTGCCTTACGTTATTAGGCTCCCGGGTTCAAATCCCGGTAGGAGCAAATGTTTGTGTATGAGCATGGACATTTGTTTCCGAGTCATGGATATTTATATGTATAATAAGTATGTATTTACAAACAAAAATGATCTATGTAGCATTTCAACTATCTGGTGTCCACGACACAAGCCTCGTTGCTTAGTGTGGCACTAGATGGCGCTGTGTGTTACTTCCAGCGATATTTATTTATTTATTTATCTGCCTAGCCTTTTCCCAACTATGTTTGGGTCGGCTTCCAGTCTAACCGTAACCGAATGCAGTTGAATACCCGTATTTTAAATGGAGTCACTGTCTAATCTGACCTCCACAACTCAGTTAGTACTAGGTACTATGATACCCCTTGAGACTAGTTGTCAGACTTTCAGGTCACTGACAGCCGGAACTAACGGCTAAACGTGCTTTCCGAAGCACGGAGGAAACTCGGTATGCAATGAGTGGTGACCCATCCACGAAACGTCCTAGTCAAGCGTGGCTTAACCTGAAGCTCAACCCCGAGCAGCTGTCATTATTTTAGCCACGAGCTCCTCCTGCTTTATGGTAAATCTCATTAAAAAATATAACTAGTTTTCCAACTGCTCGCTAAAACAATAAAAAAGAACTTTCATAAGCGCAAACTTCATAAACCCGACCTAAGTCCTGTATGAGGCACACACCTATGTAATCCCATTGCTTATCTTTAAGTGGCTCTCCGCCAAGTTAGTGAGAGATAAAACTGGAGTCAATGTTAACTTACTTCACACTTTATTACTTTTTATTTTTAGTAGTTTAATAACGTTTAATTAATTTTGTAAATTATTACTTTCTTTATCGTGTGTTTAATACCTAACCTGGGGTCAGACTTTTTAATGCCGCACATGGACCTTTTTTTTTCGGAAGGGAAATCATCGTCAAAAGTGGAGAGATTTGGAAGATAACTTCACTCAGCGGGTGGGCAAAGGTAGAAGATGAAGAAGAAGATCCGAGTACTTGACCAAAAAGGCGAACAACCAATCGCTGGTATTGGATGTAAGAATTGTCAGATTTCAAGTTGTTTAGATTGTCAGAAACCGTAGTCGTTGTGAACTGTCTAGCTTTGCCCCAACTGGTTGAGATGAGCTTCAAGTCTTACCGGATGAAGTTGAATACCAGTATTTTATGTAGGTGAAACCTACCTGACCTTCACAACTTAGTAACTGGGTAATACTACCTCTTGATTTTGTATATGCGTTAAAGAAGTTGCCTAGCATCAAATTATAATAACTATAATATAATGTGAGACAGTAGCTCCACTTCATATAAAGAATAAATAACATAAACGTTTTCTCAGCTTGGCTGGCTCGGCTATTAAAGACCAATTTATAATGAAATATGTTACGAGTATAGTAAAAGAGTTTTCCTTCTGTTTTAATATCTTACATAGTTGTAACTATGTAAGTCTATAAAGTCGTAAACCGATGAACTACATTGCACTAATGCGTCATACTTTACAGTGAGTAAAACTAATGAATATATAGGTACTTACAGAAGGTTAACTCCATACTGTTACTGAGAGCCTGCATAATAACTTCGGCTAGGCAAAGGCCCTATGAATTCCAGTTGTTTTGATCCAGGGATGATGATTATATGGCTATCTAATCACCTCTGGTCGTTTATGTTGTCCAGTAGGTCGATTCTGTAAAATTCAAACAACAACTCGCATCTCACATCGCTATTCACTCTCACTTCGCATAAGGTTCAAAATGACCTTGATTTTGCATTCTGTAAGCATCACCTAGTCACTGGCGAAGTGAAGTGAGCTCCGAAGTGACCAATGCCACTTCTTACGTCATCTCATACTTTATCTGCCAAAATCTCCCTGTTAATTTAGTTCAACTCGCTGACACGCTCGCAAGAGTGGCCCTAGTGTAAAAAAAAAAAAAAAAAAATTATTACCTTCAATCATTGTACAGGAGACACTTATCTAAGCACTATGCAGCGTTACAACTAGGGAAAAGAGTGTTTACGATGAGCTCTGGCACCCAATGTAAGATTTAACTTGTGTTTAGGGTGCCAGCGTCCTCGCCTACACTTTGAACATGTAACAGTAGTTGTAAGATGAGCACAGTATATCATCATTTCATTACAATACTATATTTACTAGCTAATGCAACTAGGATGTGGCCTATTTATGTATCTATCTGTATGGGTGTGTTTAAGAGTGTGTGCGATAGATTAATATGGTAAAAACTTGTGTTGATGTAGGTCTGTATAAATATAATTATAAACATATCATTCTACTAACTACATTAGGTTAAGCGATCGATATCCGCAGTAAGTCTTCAGTTTCGTTATAAGTTAATGTCAAGAGCCACTTCGTGACCTTGGTTTTGCATCCATTTAGATCAAGACGATTCGCAAAAGGAGGCTACCGCTGACCAGGCCTCCGCGCTCCCCAGCATGGCGTCCGCACGCACGCCGGGAAGCGGGAGGCCCAGTCGGCCGCGAGGTGACGGGTGCAATGCGGGCGGAGGCACCTCCGTGCCTGTCGCCCGCCCGTCACCGTGAGGAGGGAGGGCAAACGCCCCTTCCCCCCCTCACCGCCCGCGGAGCGGCGCAGCGAGAGGATCATGCGGGTGTTCATGATCCTCTCGCCGCGCCGCTCCGCCTCCTCCTTCTGCGAGAACCTCACAAAAGGAGGACCCCACTCCCCTGCCATGCCCGCTGCTCAGAGGGGCACGCAGGGGAACGCACACCGCACTTCGCATGACGGGAGTTGATCATACGAAGTGCGATGCGCACACCAGACTTGCCTTGAGGATCTACACGACCGTAGCGCTCCCCCTCAAGACCCCGCCACCCTACCGCCTCTGAGGGAGGCAGTAAGTAGTAATAAAGAGTTTGAGTTTGAGTTTACATGGGTGCAATGGAGCAGAGTTTATTTATTTTATTATATAAATGGTTTGACAGTATACCGAAATGACGCGTGTGTAAATTCGAATTATCAACCGAGTTTTTATAATACCAATCAAGAAACTCACAGCGAATTCAGATTCGAAGTTTAGAATGAGATCTTACAGAATCACACGGCAGCTCATCCCGCATCTTTTGTCTACCGCGGTGTGTTTTGGCTGTGTCAGGGATCCACATAGTGACTTTTTTAGCCTGATCAAGCCTGGACAAGCGGCTGGCGACATGGTCTGCTCAAACAACGTGCGAGAACGCTAGCACTCGTAGTATGCTTTAACCCTTCGACTGATGTGACAAGTAAGCGCGTGCCCTGTACGCCAAACGACACAAATATGTGATAAAATGGTAGGTGAAATTATGGCTTGGCGTGGAAAAACAAAACAATAAACGCACGCGCGTGGAGATTTCATTTATGCGAAAAAAAGAAGAAAAAGCAAAAAAAGGTTAAGCACAGCGAGTGCAAGCGCACCCGAGACTGGCATTTGTTTGAGAAAGAACGAGATCGCAGTACGTATGCAGCCGATAGCTCTACACGTTTTTGGTCAGGTGGCTAAATTTGGAACTACCTCGCCACCGAACACTCGAACCTCTAACCTCGCCATCTTGTTTTTAAAGCATTTCACAAATGGATTACCAATTGCGTCCCTCAATCTAAGTATCTCGATCCTTGCAAGTTGCACTTACACGTCTATTTGCGCGTGCACCTGTTTTCGTCCGTTGGAAGTAGTTGGCCTTCTGTATACTATTCTGTGTTGAAACTATCGTAAAGTATATTAAAACATAATCTCGTTGCTTTGTTGCAGCGCCCAGCTTATGCTGACAGCTTTGGATTATGTAATTTTACTTTAGGACTTAGTTTAGAAGGTTTTCCCCTTGCAAACTGTTGTGTTGATGTAAGCGAGATTGGACGGGTTGTGTGTGCTTAGATATGAAGCGGTTTTAAGGATGTCATGATCTCCCTAGCCTTTTCCCAACAATGTTGGGGTTGGCTTCCAGTCTAACCGGATGCAGCTGAATACCAGTTTTTTACATGGAGCGATGGCCCGGGGACACTGAATTTTTAACCACTATGAAAGATCTACAATTAATAGCCGGGACCAACAGCATAACGTGCTTTTCAAGGCACGGAGGAAACTCGGTATGTAATGGGTGGTCACCCATCCACGGACCAACCTCGGCAAGCGCGGCTTAACGTGAAGATCAACCCGAGCGGCTGTTATTAATTGGCCACGAGCTCCTCACGGTTTTGAGGACCTATGAGGATATAATAAATATCTTCAAGGCGTTGTGATGACAAATTAAGTACAGAATAGGTAGGTACCATACCTGACCGACTGATTTGTAGAAAATAATTACTTACATTACTTATATTACTTACTAATTAAATTCTTCTGAATTAACACTGGAAATACGGCTTTGGAACTAATAAAAAAAAAACATATTGAAAAAAATAAAATACCTTTTTTTTCGGATGGGAAATCATCAAATGACTCCTCCCGCTCTGGGCGGAGCAGGAGTATCAGACTTTTACTGACTAAAACCCATCCATGTTCCTTCTTCGCCCTTTGTGTTCCGGGGCCACGGTATCTCTTTCGAACAGTCTCGCAGCCCCGGCAACTAATAAAATACCTGATGTTAAGTAGTGAACATTGATAAAGTGCACCTTTACTTGCCTACAAAAATAGCCAAATATTGTTTCTCCAACTTAGAAATCAAACTAGCATTACTTAGTTTGCATTTTCCCCATACTCATGTCAAAACATATGTGAATATAAAATTTAACACAGCAAATATCTTTCATTATTTTACTGACGTCTCACAAGCTAGGTAAGAACACCACAATAAAATAAATGCGATAAAGTCACGCGATCTTTTCCAACATATTTCGTAGTTTTTCAAATAATTTGTCAGAAATCCAATGATGAATGTTCCGTGGTTAGAAATGCTTTTTGATATATGATGCCTGGGGTTGTGGTGCCTATATTTGCACCTAATCTTTTAGTTCAATCTGGTCTTTTTAGCCCTTTCCATGCCTGTTTGCTTATCATTAGTCAGATTTTTACGATTGCTGTTGAGCATATCAGATTATCATAATTTATAATCATTAGGCCCGCACTCCACAAATGCGGAGACAAGTATTGAAATCCGTTCAGCCATTGGACGTAAAAAGTCAGAAATACTTTCGCATTATTCCCCGGCCTTTTTGTCCGATAATTACAACATGTTAAGAAATTTGATCACATCATACGTACTAAAGATGGCTAATGAACAGCTCTGGACCCAACTTTTAAACGAACTGTGAATAGGGTAAATGACAAATAAAATCTAAAACTCAACATATTTTTTATTTTTTCACGTTAACAAAAATTGAAGACAATAGATACAGTGTGTCGAAAAAACGCTTGACGTCACAATTGAGTAATTTTTTTTACTCAACTGTGACGTCACAAGCCCCTCATGATCTTTGGCACGTTTTATCTTCGTCAATTTTTATTAATTTAATAAAACAAAAAAACACGTAACCAATATTTTTCGATAATGTAACTGACGGACAGAAACATATATTTTTTAGTTAATCATCATCCCTATTGCAACTATGAACCCTGGCAAAACCCACTCGCAAATTCACCCATCAGAAAAATATACACCAAATCCTGCTCCTCCGAAGAAATCAAGACCATTAACATAGTACAGCAAGCATTCAGGCGAGAGAAGGCAGGTCCTCGTTCTAACAGTTTATATATTTACGCTATCCATCAACCGGGGTGGGTAGAGAACTACCATTTGTTCTAGCGATAAACTTGTGAGTGAAACTGTAACGAATTTGGGTAATGAGCTCCTTATTCTTTGTATAGTTGGAGAATATTTGCGTGTTTGGTACAGAAATTTGAAGGTTAAGTTAAGTTTTGATACACGAGTAAGTACGGTGCCACAAAATAGAACTTTCGTATAGGTTTTCCGAATAGAATTGATAATTAAATAATCTTCCTTTAGGTGCAATTCGCAACTAAAGTAAATGTCGGAAAGTGGCATTTTGTGATTCGATAAAAATATCATGCAATCAGGATCTTATGTAGAACTAGCTTATTCCTAATAATTGTCCCACGGGATCATACTACCGGGATAAAAAATATCCTATATATTAATCCAGGTTATAAACAATCTGTTAATGGTACTCGGCTATAGCGGAATGGTATCCAGTGCATCATATTTACCAGGGGGGCGCGTCTGCTATTACAATAGTGTCACAATAGTCTATCTTTGATCTCATAATTGTTGTTTTGACAAGTTTGGTAATCTTCTAATATAGTGTCGTCATTATGACTTTCCAATGACTTTTCAATGATCAACCACTGACACTCCATTGAAAGAAATGGCATAGAATGGTAATCTCGTACACAATGACAAATGAATGACTGACTTACGCGGTAATCTGCTAAAATTTTGACAGTTCCAGCCGAAATTTGATCAATTAGCACCATTTTGTACTGCTATAAATATAGGCTTCTATATTAAAGATAATTTAAAACACTTAAATGAAAATTAATCAAAACACCGACCGCTAGAAATAAAAACAGATAAAACGTCAGTAAGCAGTAATGTCACATTTGACTTTGACAGCTAAACAGATAAGTATTATTGAATTGTATAGTTTCACATTAATCCGCGTTAAACTTAATGTTTTTTGCTCTATACGAACTTCTAACTACTTCAGATTGCATAGAACACTAATAAATAATATGTAAAAACATATATAAATGAAATCATTAAAATCTTTTCTATTAAGGTTTTTTAATAATGGCAATACAACAATGTCATTTTATCACAATTCTATTACGAGACCATTGACCGAACAATGATCGACCATTATGAATTTAGCAGATTACGAATTTTTAGCAAAATGACAACTGTCATCGATCAACGATTATGAAATCAATGAAAGACCATTGGGACACTATTGTAATAGCAGACTCGGCCCCCAGTTTTTTTAAGATTCTAGTTTAGGAGTATGTATTTGTTTACAAATTACCGATACTACTGCTCCATGGTAAGGGATATCTAGGAGCCATATGAATAAAGGAGGCCCCTAAAATCCTCGCAAGCCTCGGTTCGCACCTATTCAGCTTAGACAATACGTCTAGATCGGGGAATAAAACCTCATTTTGTGTACCCTTCCTATCTGAAGGAAAGATGCTTTGTTTCTTTCTTTTCTTTCCGTGGAGTGGCATCGTGGGAGCTGTTCGAAATCGTGTTGTCATTCTGGCGAAACCGATTTCCGATATTGACTGCTTACAAATGCAGTTGAATTTAGGCTTTCTGATTCAGTCTTTATGCTCATATCAACTGGATTACTGATGGCCTTTACATCAGACAGAATAAAGCTGCTATTAGGTTGTTGCTGTCAAGGTAAAATTGCCGTGAAAGGGCTTTTTGACGAACAAGATATCGTCCTGAATCATTTTTTTACTAAACTGCCAGTTATCTACAAGAGATACGCCTACATGGCGTACCAGTCCGTATGAAGTTCATAAGGACCGCCGGGAGAGGACGCCCTAGAAGGATATACACTGACCTTATTGGTGATGTTCTCCAGAAATGTCAGATGCGTAGTACTCGCAACAGGCGTGGGTGTATGAACGTAGACAAAGCGCGAGGAGTATGTAAGAATCGTAACTGGTGGCGTTCTGAGGTTGCTGCCTACCTCCATGTCAAAAAGGCGTGAGTTTATGTAGGTATGTTTATATGTAGATAGATATCATAGCTGTGCTCATGCTATTACATGGAGAACATGAACATAGCTGGTGAAATGTAGATGTGCCTTACCTTTCCGGACTTTCACGCGTTATGGTTTACCAGTCGAGAAAAAAGTCATGATGAACTTAGATTTATTATTTTATAAACTAATAAAAGTACTCTTCGAGAATTTTTAACAAAATCTCGTTCAGAATTTCGCAGTTCAAAACAAACCTTAAAATCAGAACCACGCTCTCCTACTCCCTAAACAATAAATAAATTGACTTCACAATGATAAGGAGCTTTGCTTTTGACGGCAGATGAACTCACAATATTCTGAGAAAGGCTGTCTCTGTTATTTACAAGAAAATATTATGTCGGGTCCATTAAAGGTGAGTGAAAAGATTTTATTTTGTAAAATTATTTTTCTTGAAATTTTCCTTAAGTATTGTTGTGAATTGTTATCATTTATGACAAATGTATTTAAAGGTGATTGCAGGATTGGAGGATTCTATCAATATTTTCATTGTGAACGTCTGAGTAAGCATTATTTTGTAATGTAAGTGCTGGTGCCCATGTATGGAAGTGAATGTTGGGTGAGGCAATCGAGGCATGAAAGTAGAATTAATGCTGTGGAAATGCGTTCCCTGCGAAGAAGATGTATGAACGTGGTCGAGGCAAAAAGAGTATGTCAGAATCGTAGCAGGTGGCGTTCTGTGGTCTGCTGTGGTTCTGCCTTCCACCCAGGGGAACCCTCTGGGAAAAAAATATAGATGTCTGACTGCCTGACCTGTAATACCCATTTGGACAAAATATAGGGTGTTAAACACCTCTTAACGAAGCCGAGGCACTAGTGCTCCTCGTCATTGCGATCATTTTTTTGTTCTACACCATACCTGGGAACCTTCTAGTTACGGAGATATTGGGGGTCAAAGTTCCAACTTTTTGGCAACTTCTTTTTTTAATACACGTTTTTAATGTATGATTTTTACTTTAAACACCTCCACGACCCCCGTACTACTCAATCCATCAGCACAATGTTTTGAGTGTGTTACATTGAGTTCTACAACAAAACATGATTTTTCACCCAAAAAGAAGTCGTTTCCCAGCAATCATTTTTGCGTAAAGTTACTTAGTTTGATGTACAGAATGCTTGGTTGACGGCTTCGTGATGAGGTTGTTTACACCCTGTAGTATCCCTGTTGTCTGCGACTGACCTCATATGCAACGATCCAAAGGTAACCCTGCGTCTCCAAACATCAATTAACACGTTTTCTCGTAATGAAATCCAGTGCTTGAAGCATTACTCAAATAGGTGACTGAACTTGCTACTACTGAATCATCATCTGCCTAGCCTTTTCCCAACTATGTTGAGGTCGGCTTCGAATCTAAACGGATACAGCTGAATACCAGTATTTTACATGGAGTGACTGCCTATCTGACCTCCACAACCCAGTTAGTACTGGGTAATACGATACCCCTTGATAAGACTGTTTGTCAAACTTTCAGGCCACTGACTACTTGTAACGACTGTCAAATGTCTACAATTGACAGTCGATACTAACGGCTAAACGTGCTTTCCGACGCACGTAGACGCTCTCTGAACTCGGTATGTAATGGGCGGTCACCCATCCACGGAAAAACCTGGGCAAGCGCGGCTTAACCTGACGATTGACCCGAGTGGGTGTTATTATTTAGCCACTAGCTAAATGTGTTGCTACTACTAAATCGATGAAGCGAAAAACGTAAATACGGTAGATAAATAGTCAGGTTGGTACTGGTAGCCAATCTTCTATAACCGGCGCAATAACCGGTTTCCTTTGCTGACTTTTACAATTTCCGGTGAATGATGATCGAAAACAGCTTACACAATAATGTCGCTTTGTTACTGTGTCTTCTTCATTTTACCTTTTACCCAGTTTTTGCTGAACCAGATTTTGCTTTAGCTGCTTAGTCATTATGCATTCATTGGGTATCAAGACGCTCGCGCGAAAGACACTTGCGCGAACCTACGCGAAAAGAAATATGCGCGCATGGACTTTTGCACGACTTTTTCATCATGGGTGTCGTTTTCATGGTTTTCGGGGTCGCTGATAACGAAAATGAGGTCAAAATGAAATTCCAAGATGGCGCCGAGAAAAATTCTTGGTTTTTCCATCATCAAAGTCAGGAAAACAACACCCATGAAGGAACAACTGAAAATTTTCGCGCAAAAGTCCCAGATCCCATTCATTGCTGTAAGCAATGATAACCTAGTGGTGTGACTGTCGGACTGCCAAGTCATAGGTCTCAGGTTGAAACCCAAGACACGCACCTCTGATTTTTCGGATTCAGTATTGTATTATCATTTGCTTAGGTAAAGAATAACATTGTGAGGAAACTAGCATGCCTTTGAGATATTTCTCGACGGCATGTAAAGCCAAGTTTAGCGGCGCATGGGCGGCATAAAAACTTTGACCACCACCAGGTTAGGCACCAACCACACGATAAAAAAGATCATGCATTGAAAACAAAAATGTTCATAGTTTCGAAAAAAAAAAAACGTTCATTTCGTAAACGCGACGTTGATGTCAGCACGTAAACGGCAAGTGCTATAATATCTATCATATGATACGACCATATTTGCAAACAAAAAGCTATTATGCTACCCATCTTCAACTCTTCAAAAAGGCTTATAGAAATTAATGCCGGAGAAAAAGGGAGCCTTGATTTTTTACAAATATTATGGTGATGAAACATTACTTTCATGCAGTTCATGAGTGGGAAAACCTATACTGAAATTGTAAATAATTTCAAAAAGGACGGCATGAAAATCAACTCTAACTCGAATCTTTTGCAGAAAATCTTCACGTAATAAGTAATTTTATTACATACCCATAATACATTTACGAACATTTTCCGAAAATCAGCGGCCATTTTCTTTTACATCACCAATGATGTTTGCAAGAGCAATTCGGAATACCAACGCCGCATCACAGTAAAATATAATTACACATCCAATTAATGATACAACCGACGGGCAAGCTGATTGCATTGTTACTTTCGATGCATTCTGCCATCGTTACTTTATTTTAAATATTTCTGATCGGTAAATGGACGAGTGTTATTTGGAAACTTTTGTTTGTCAAAGTATTTGTCCTAGTTTAAAGAATCTTTTGTTTTAGCCACCATCTTATACGTAATCATAACAATGCTAGCCTTTTACTCAAGAAGGGATTTTAGACTTATCCCTTGATCTGTCTACGAAGTAGACACAATAGTTAAACAATGGTGTCTCGAACAAATTGGTACTTTGACAGATCATGATTGATATGAATTATAAGTCTAGTTTTCCCCACGATGTTTTTCCTTCACCGATGTTTGTGATGTCCAAGTTAAACTTAGACATAAAGTAAATCAATCAATCAGAATTGCCAAACTTAAGTGGCAGCGGGCAGGGCACATTGCTCGCAGAACGGATGGCCGATGAGGCCGAAAAGTTCTGGAGTGGCGACCGCGAACCGGAAGACGATGCGTTGGAAGGCCTCCCACTAGGTGGACCGATGACTTAGTAAAGGATGCGGGAATCCGCTGGATGCGAGTCGCACGGGATCGGTCAATGTGGCGACACTTGGGGGAGGCCTATGTCCAGCAGTGGACGTCTTTCGGCTGAAATGATGATGATGATAATAAAGTAAATCAAACCCTTTGACAAGTACAATTTCACGCTTCTATTCACTGAACGGGTTGGTAGAGGCGTGCCAGTTCTGTAGTTAAGTTAATATCACATCACGCATGTAATTTCCGAAGGGTTAGGCAGAGTACCTAACAGTACTCCCACTTTACGCCAGTTATTTTTAAGTCCCGTGTAATAGGAGCATAGGAGGCGATCCTTTTGCCACCAACCGGTCACAAATCCAGACTCCCTGGCTGCTACTGTGAAATTTATTTAAGGAAAACCCAATAATACTTTGCCCGACCTGAGAATTGAACCGAGGGCCTCGTGCTCAGTAGTCGGAAGACTAACCTAACACACTCGAGTAATAACAAATATTGCGAATTTCCACTTTGTCCTTAAACATTTACCACTAAGATTAAGGTACCTGCCATCACAAAGAAAGGTGTTAGTATAAAGATAATCTATGTTTTACCAGAAAGGATCAACCCGAAACTTGGCTAATTCACTCGGTAATGTTCTCATTTACAAACACGTTGATCTTGGATTTAGCTAAGGTATCTGTAGGGTTTAGCATTACCAGAATTAAATCGAGGCCTTTATGGGTAATAACCCTTTTCAAGGGTGTAATATGTGTATATGACCGACTTCACTGACGGTCGACCACTTTCAACCTTAGAACCTAGGACATAAGGGTTAGGGTGAAAAGTGGCACGCCCTCAGTGAACTTGGTAGTACATCGTTTGTACTACTTTTAAAGGATATTTGAAACTTTAAGCTGTTTGTGATATGAGAGTATTTAGGTTAAGAGATTATGTTTCAAAATCCGTTATTACAAAATCATAATTTTTGGTCTTACGGTGTTCACAAGTTTTATGTGGTCTGTTGGTATTATGACCATTCTCACGAAGAAAATATTGTTTTTTTTTGTTAGCTTTAATTGACCCACTCCTGGGCAAAGGACTCCCCCCATTCCTTCCAGTGTTCTCGATTTTGCGCCTCTTGTCGCCAATTAACGAGAAACCCATCCGTGCATCCTTTTCGACATGATAAATCACACACTACCAGAAAGAAAATTATTATAACAACAACAACATCAATTTATTTCAGGCTACAATGGCCCATAAATGTATACCTTATAAACTAACATATATAAAGTAAACAAGACTTGTGTTAATAAATACGACTTAAAAACTATGTTAGTAGCACTTCACTTAGTCACACTTCACTCGTGTTGGCTGTCCAGTAGAACTTGCAATACTAGCAAATATCCGCGGCTTCGCCTGCCCGCAAATTATATACTTTAGCCTTCCTCTTGAATCTCTCTATCTATTCAAAAAACCGGCCAAGTGCGTGTCGGGCCACGCGCAGTGTAGGGTTCCGTAGTAGCCCGTTATATTTTAGATTTTGTTTTTCAATGCAAGTCTTCACCCGTTATAAACAAGCTACCACTTCATCTTAGTCACTATAGGAATTATTCAAGGATTTTGTATTTGGTACAAAATTATCCAACACCCTAGTTCAACGACTTTTACTGCTAAACTAATAAAGTTATCTTAACCGCTATAGTTTTCCTTTAAAGTTCCTGAAATGCACTATCGTCATGAATTTTTCCAGATTTTTGAAGCCAGCAGTATAGCTTATAGAGGGGGGGGGGGAGGGACGCCCTACTGGAACAAAAAATTTTAGTAGTAGAAACCCCTAAGTCATTTTAAAAGACCTATTCTAAGATACCCCACACGATGGGGTAGACGACGAAAAAACAAATCATCCCCAGTTTACATGTAGGGGCGCTACCCTAAAAAAAAAATATTTTCCAAAATTTTATGTTACCACTTTGTCGGCCGGCGTTTTTGATATACACATCTCTACAAAATTACAACTTTCTTGTATTTAACGGTCTCTTAGCAAAACCTCGGACAGACAGACAGACAGACAGACGGACATGGCGAAACTATAAGGGTTCCTTGTTAGGACTACGGAACCCTAAAAACCCGCATCAAAAACCGTTGCGTAGTTTTAAAGATTTAAGCATAGGGACAGACGCGGCGGGCGACTTTGTTTTATAATATGTAGTGAGTATTAGTGATCCTGTAATTTCTTCAGTGCCAAGTTCTATATGGGTAACTGGTTTGAATACTCAAAATTTTCATATTCCACGACTGCTCAAATTTTCTTTTCTACGTTGAAATACGAGGGACTTTAAAAATAAATACTAGAAACTCAGAATATAATTATTAAACAATAAACTGAAATGTTCTACTAAAACAACACTGTAACGAATAAAAGACCCATTTCTGAATAACTATGTCATGAAGATGTGAAATTTTAAGCGACACTTATCTGATTTCGGATTAGTCTTTGTTAATAAAATAGAAATGTCGTTTCCGTTTACAAGTGAAAATATACGGTGAAGCATTTCAAGCGGGACTGTTGGTGAGAAATTACAGATACGCTAAGCTCATTTTGAGTTCTGAGGTTTCCGATAATGACTGTGTCTACGACTAAAAATCGAAACTGAGAATGTTCTTGCCGGAAGCCACATGAAAAGAAGTAATCGCCACCAAACAACTCAGGGTGTTTACTTAAAAGGAGATTCTCTTTTTATTTATTTTTAATTATTAACTCGTTAACTTTATTACTGGAATTAACTATACAGAGTGGAAGAGACGCCGACGCACAAGCGGTTAATTACCAAGTATTCAGTATATCATTCTAGAAATATTTCATCGGTAAATTTCTTGTTCTTCTTTCTTTCTTCTTATAAATAAATCTGCTGTTTCCCAAAATGTATGGAACAGCTAATTTATTTTTAAATTACCGATGAAAAATTTCTACACTGTCCTCTGCGAAAATACTCTTTCACGAAAAAGTGTTTCTCAAAAGTGCCAAGTGTACCGAATCCATAACAAAACGTGAAGAAAACATGAATTATAAGGTGGAATCGAAAAATAGCGAATTGGCTGCAGCGTGTACGTCCAAAAGCTGAATCCGTATATTCCATCCCTAGTATCTCGATTTAGAAACTCACAAGCGTAACGCAACGTGAACGCAGCGGCATCGCTAACAAAAAGAACCCGTCCATCTATGTGTCAATCTTGCAGTTGCCAACATGGCGTATTTTTAGCCTTTCAATTAGCTTTTAGCATCCTAGTGCAGAATTACATCTTCGATGACATGGTAGCGTGAAATTGGGTTTCGCTGGAATATTTTTGATGAGAATTTTGAAGCTTGTGGCGACGGGAGTGATGTAAAAATACTTAAATAATTATAAAATAACAGTGTAAATATATTGTCAATTTGTCGGGTTTATATATTTTTATTGGGACAAGCCTGCCACACTATTCCTAATCCACTGCAACTCCTGAAAGCCAGTATCAACAGCGGCGACCACCAGAAAAGCGCCAAGACAATGAAGCTCGACGGAGTCCCAGAGAAACAATTTAACAATTATAGCGGTAGTAGGAAAAAAAAAATGTGTTTATTATCTTAAATCTATACAGTTAAGTTGCCGGGGCTTCCCAGAAAGTAATCCGAAGATACTTGTGATGGGATAAACCTCGCTCTTCCTCGAATTAATTAACAATTGTATATTTGTGCTAATTAGGTCTAAGTTACACATTTTTAAAAAAAAAGAGATAAAAGAAAAACCAATAAAAAGAAAAATGAATAAAACAAAAAATGAGAATCGTGTTTATGGCAGTGTGTTTAGTATAAATGTGTGTTTATAAGTGTGTTCATGAGTGTGTGGATGTATATTATGTGTGTATTTGTGTGTGTAAGAGGGGGTGCGTGTGTGAGTGGGCGTGTGTATGTGTGAATGATTGTTGGAGTGTGTGTGTGTGTGTTGGTCTGTGTGTGTGTTGGAGTGTAAGTATGTGTGTGTGTGTGTCAGTATGCATGACGCTCAACCTAGAGTCGCCAAAATGTCTTCAACGAAAAAACATAACAACAATTTTTCAGACTGTGTATTTTTGTTATGATAACACTACACGCACTAGTCACAGGTGTTACTGTAGAGCTTGAGGTCCTGGGTTCGATACCCATGTCGGGTAGAGTACATGAAGGTGAAGACCAGCTGGACCTTGAGGGTCGAGAAGTTGGAGCCGCGTCACAACACCAACAAGTCGTTTGTGATGCGAGTTCCGACACAACATCTCGACAAGTTTCTCAAGGAAGAGTTTTGGCCGAACGGTGTAGTCTACCAATGTTTTCACGGCTGGCTACGTGACACCGCGCAGCGTAACACGACGCCGCCACTTCGTGTGTTCATAGTTTATAAGTTATATTTTGTATGTATTAGTATATTTTTATGGTGTAATGTAATTTTGTGTATTTTATCTGAATCTATGGGCCTTAAGATGCCTGATAACAAAATAATTGAATAATTGATTGCGTTTCTCCATTAGCAGACACAGAGTCTGGAGTCATGCTCAATTGATGGCTAGGCTCGTTAGATCGTCCCTATTAGATGAAACTATAACTAGCGAAATGTGGGTGTAGTGTGTAATCTGGTACACTCGGTCTAACCCTTCAGTGTTTACAGACGTGGTGACATGTTATATGCAAACAAAACATCAACTTAACAATGCTATTCACTGTAATTATTTATTTATTTAACAATTTATGTACACACTAAATTTAAAAAAAAAAGTAGAAAGGAACAGAAAATAGTACAAAGGTGATGCTTATTTCTAAAGAAATCTCTGGAAGAGATTTCTTTAGAAATACTAAGCATACTAGTATGCCTAGATGTGCCTAGATGTGTCTTCCAGCATACTACTATGCTTAGTATGCTTAATTATCTTAACAAATAAGGTCAATATTTCAGAACCGAAACGTTTCAGCGTTAAACATGCAAAGAAATATCCAAGCTGCTCTAACACTACCAAAGCAATTGCAATCTCACTCAGATTGGACAATGGACAGTCACTGTTGACAAGCGGACATCTGCAAACGTCCGGACAATTTGAAATGTGGTGACAAACGTTTGTACTGTGGGTTGTCTTGTGTACACACGCCAACCCATCACGCTACACATACCTCCATAGACCTCGCTTTGTATGGCCGTCCCGTACAATGAGAGATCAATTTAATTTGATATGTGATGAGAAACGTTTGTACTATGGTACACACGGCGACACATAACCAGTATAACCTGACCCCGCTTTGTATGAACTTCCCGTACAGTGAGGGATCAGCTTGGTTTTGTTTAGCTTGATTGGTCGTCTTGCGTACGATCGGGATTTAGACGGAGTTGTCTCAACAGTAGTGACGTCAAGGGAGAAATTAGTGACTTACTCGAGGGTTCATGAACAATTAATTGTTCATGACATCTGTGTAGGTGAAATTGAACCTTTTTGTGAAGATGGTAAAACAAGTTTTGGTAAGTGGACATAATATCACGCCTGTAATCCTCGAAGAAAGAGGTGTACCTATTAGGACACCCAAATTTCGCTAGCTACGTTTAAGTCCCATGTAATAGGGGGCGAGCCTATTGCCATCAACCGTGCACAGTTCCAGACTCCGTGACTGTTACTGAGAAATTCCTGATGAAAAACCCAATAACACTGTCCGACCTGGGGTTCGAACCCAAGACCTCGTGCTCAGCAGTCACGCTTTGTAACCACTAGACCCACGAGGCCGTCAGTCAGTTGATATATAGTAACCTAGAATAAGCTTTTTGGATTTGCTAACTTCTTTATAGGGTTCCGTACCTCAAAGGAAAAAACTTTTTTATACATACTCTTTATTTTTTTACTTACATTTAATTTTCTCTTCTTTTTTTACATTTAATTTCCATAACCTGTTTTCATAAGGCAGTCTACAAAATCTTTTGAAGTTCTTTAACAAATCTCTAAAAGCATAAATTGACAAAAATATCACACCCTACCTACCTGTCCCTTCAAAATCTAATAATTTATTTAAACAAATACCTACCTCTTTACATATTAAGATTACGGAGCTTTCAACATCCTCGGGTGAGCTCTTTTGAAGGTCTTGAAAACTGATTTGGGCTATCTGGTTCATAAATTATTTCGTAGCAAGTTTATTTTAAAGACGCTCACGTCAATTCTCCTTTGTAAATACTTAAGCATAACTTAATGTGTTTTTTTCGACTCTGGTAAGTTTAAAAGTGGTTTTGTTCAGTTCTTAGAAAATTTCTGGAGTAGTAATTCTTTCTCAAAATGTTGGTGCCTTTCAAATTATTATATCAAACTATGTTTACTACAGAAAACTTTAGTCCTATAATTCTCTCTCTTTAACCGTGATAAATAGCAACGTGAAGTTAAACAACAAAAAAACATAAATTTTCTATCGAACTCGTCGTCGCGCTTGCCGTTCGCTACGTGCGTTTTGCCACGGTAACGATACATTGCGTATGAGGAAATAAAACAAATCAAATTTGTTAGGTTCCCGTAACATTCCTGAAATAATTTCATGTACCGGCCATCTTAGTATGATATACTGAATTCTCCCCATAAGTCTGCGGAGGGCTGTCCCGTACAACTGTCGGAACAAACTCGTCCATTATACAATTGCACGAAACACTCTCACAAATGTTTAGCAGCTATGCCAGCCAATAACTCAATATCATTAATTAGAGCAATATACCACTGTAAAACAACTTGATTTTTTTCCATCACCTATTACGCTTGACATCTCCATAAACTAAAAAATCGCGCGTAAACCCACACCTGCCATAATAAACTGCCCTTCAAAGAAAATGTCCCATCATACGGCATTGTACACACCGCCTGAGGCAATGCTCACAGTTATAAAGGCTAGTTCCTACAAGCTGTCAAAGAAGCTACTTCATATATACAGCTTAGAGGGTGCGGACATTAAACCAGCGGGGACGAGGTGGTCAAGCGGGGCGACGTCGGCTACAGAGCACGGAATGGCCGCATCGGCAGCATCTAGACCTCAGTAACGTCCCTACTATAGTTCGTAGGTGCCGTTTGTGGAATAAAATTTTAAGTAAAAAACTATTCCACTAATGGCGCCTGCAAAAAATATCGATAGGTGCCGTATGTGGAATACCTCAGGTGCCGTTAAAGCGGGTGCCCAATGTGGCAAAATACGTAGTGTCGTCTATAGAGTGCCTTCAAAAGCAGTCAGTTGCCTAGCAACATTTATCTTGTTTATTGCATAGCACAAGTCTCCACTTTGTGAGAGGTATCGTTCTGTACATGTGGTTCCGTAGGTACCTGAAGTAGGATATTGTTTTGAGTAAAACAGTTGAGTTATTGTGTAAAAGAGTGTATAAAATCATTGAGGCATACTATCATCCAACACACGGACCCAGTACGGATTGGTAGATGACATTCATCATGCCATTTGTCTTGTCATTTGTAAGCAAGTACGAGTAAACGGTGCTACGTTTGGTCTCTGATGTGGAGACGACGTAACAATTGTGTACCCTCGCCTCCGCACTGCTTGTCCACTTCCTCCCCGCTGTTTTACTGCCCGCAGCCAGAGGCTTCAAAAGGCCCCGACCCTCCTCCGAACAGCTAATGGCCTTCCAACTTTCATAATAAGAGTTTATGTTACAACCTACCTCTTTAATGACTTAAAATAACAACAAATTTCGATGGCGAAGCAATTTGGAAGTAATTTAGATGACGATAAAGCATCGCTTCGTGTTTTAGGCTTGTCTTTTGATTCTTTGATGGGCTCCAACAATTACCCTTGGCTGTTAATGCTTATCCACTATTTTGGACTGATTTGCAACGACAGTAGGTTAATCTGTAATATGACAACGATGTTCCTTAATTGCTTTTTTTTCTCTTAATGTCGTACTGACATAGCTCCTAAGTACTCGCTACTAACCCATATGGACCCTTGTTCGAAATAAAGTTTTTTGATTAGATTTGATTGATTTAACTTGGTGACTGCCTCGTTGGTTGTACGCACGACTGCTGAGCAAGAGGTCCTGGGTTCGAATCCCGGGTCAGGCAAAGGGTTCTTGGGCCTTTCCAACAGGAATTTCTCAGTAGTATCCTCGGAGTCTGGATCTGTGCCTAGTAAATGGTAATAAACTTGCCCCCAATTACATAGGATTTTAACGTTACAGAACTGGCGAAATGTGGCGAATGTCTGTATTATTAGGTATACCTCTGGCTAACCTTTCGAGGATAACAGGCGTGGTGATGTTATGTTATGTATGTAGTTTAACTTCATTGTCAAAATCATGCGAGCAACAAGAAATTCTTATCATATCATGACAAGTGTTTAAAAATTATCAAAATGTCGGTGAGAACAAGTGTATTTTGACTTGGCTAAGGGTCTTCTTACACCCTTTATATTTCTGCGGCCATATCTCAGCGGAGACCAGCCGAGTGGGAGATATTAAAGTGCGCAAGAATGTACTCACTCTCTCTTCAGCAATTAGACACGACGCGACGGGAGAGATACAAGTTATTATATTTCGTTACAAAATGTATACTTTAATCATAAAGTAACTAAGTATCATAACAAGGGTCCAAAAGGTCAGATTATTAATTCCACCAATTAACAGTACTGTTTACATTCTGTATTATGAAATTACTAGATATTTTGCAGGCTGATTACAAGCTGACCCGACGAATTATAATCATTTGGCTGTATACCAATTAGGGTTTTGTGTTACGACAGTATTTTCTAGCGAAAATTGCTGGGATGAACGCCAAAATTTGCCGAGAGCTTTAATTGGCATTATTCATGTGTTGTAAACTAGACTATGCATATAAATCTCATCTATACAAATAAATAAAATTGAAGTGTCTTTTTTGTAATTTTAAAATAACAGCCTAGCTTTTACTGAATGTATAGGAAAGTATATACGGTACTTATAACAAAAATAAAATATTTTTTATTTAATTTTTGCATGTCTTTCTGTCTGTTTGCCTGTTTGTTCCCACTTATTTCCGAAACGGCTTTACCGATTTTTACGAGACTTTTAATAACCTAGGCTTTTTTTTTTTAGGATGGGAAATCATCAAATGACTTCTCCCGCTCTGGGCGGAGCAGGAGGGAGTGTCAGACTTTTACTGACTAAAACCCATCCATGTTCCTTCCTCGCCCTTTGTGTTCCGGGGCCACGGTATCTCTTTCGAATAGTCCCGCAGCCCCGGCAGGCTTCAGTCCTTGCGGACCCCTTCCCTATTGCTGACTCTCTTTGAGGCGCGCGTGGAACACGAACGCGCCGTCGACACGGCCTGTCGTCATGAGACGTACGGACGGCGAGCTAGCCCATAGCTCCCCGTCCACAGGCCCGCGCCTACGGTGGCCGGAAGCCACCACGTGGCCCCCGACGCCCGGGGCGTCTCCCGCGGCGGCCGGGACGTGAGGATCTCTCCCTGTCCTGTTCCGCCACCTCCTTCGCTAGCATGACTGCTTCGCAGAAGGAGGTGACGGCGTCCCATTCCGTCTCGCTCCGGACCATGGATTGAACCAAGGCCGGGAGCGAGAGGTCGCCACCGCCAATCGCCGTTACGAGGACACGGCGGTGCTCCGCCCAAGCGGGGCACACCTCCACCGTGTGCTCCACCGTGTCCTCTGGTCGATCCTCGCAATGGAATAACCTAGGCTAGGCTTTAAATTAAAGCCCATGAAAACGTTTGCAAAATTCGATTCAAATTAGGAAGTAATATTTTATCTAGATACGCGGTAGCGTGTCAAGCCAAGTTCAAGCTAACAGAACTTAATAATTTCACGCGGACGAAGCTAGTAAAACAAAATATCTTTCTGACCGCGGTGTTTCAACGGTGAAATGTCATATTATTTTGTCAACGGTATGACAATTTTGACAGTTACCTACCGTTTATCCAAGAGATTTTTATTCTCTCTTCTGGCAATTAAACTTTGTTTTTTTTTTATCATAGTTTGCACAGTAAATCTTTTGCACAGTTGATCGTCATATATTTAAATAAAAAATGGTAGCATAAAAGTAACAACCAATAGCAAAAACACCCTAAAATTATATCTTCTACATTAAAGTTTTTAGATTCTCGCGTAATATTATGCAAATGAGGACTCGAACACATAGGGGTTTTACGATTAGACTCATTCGTATGGACTTTTGCACGGAAATAAATGACAAAGTACTGTTGGCATTGAAGATGTTAATATTAATTTCCATGTGTCCACACAACTACCACGTACTTCTTAAAAACCATTTAAAGCGAGACTCTTCTTCGCTTCTTCACCAGCCTACACTTATTCATCATTTCTGTTCCATATAGCAAAAAGCGAGATTATTACCAATAAAATACCAGCATGGTCTGTCGAGCTTTTTACAAACTACGAGAAAATTCTCAATGGATGTCCTCTGCCGGTCCTCTGCCGTGGGGCCACAGCGGAGGAGTCTGTCAGACTCCTACCGACTAAAACCACATGTTGTTTTACCTCGTCACTTCTGGCTGGGGGTCACAATTCCATTCTTCACAATCAACTCAGCAGTAAGACACGTGACATACTCCAACCCGCACTGGACCGGCGCATTGTTTAGAGAGAGGAAGCCTTTGTCTCACCATTTGGGACTTTGCGGGTTTAGTATGCTTACGCTATATTTAAGTCCCATATAACTGCGGACTAGCTTATTGCCATTAACAGCCACCTAAATGGCTAGACAAAATCACATACACGCAGTATGGAACATCTGTTTGGTTAATCCAGGACGTCCGTTCATGTAGATCCGTTGGGATTAAGAGCCACACCTGTTGTACGAATGGTTGTAGGTGTGGTCCTAAATCCCAATGTTGTGTTTTGACCGGTTTGCCTAGATTAACTGACATTCTAACTGCGAAAATGATGATGGTAAAGTCAATCATGTACATATGTACAAAAGTAGTGTTTCAACTGATGAAAGTTTTTGTAGAAGTGCAAGGGTTCAGGTCGGATAAGGTCATCACCTGCGTAGCCTGTTCCTACGTTTGGGTCGGCTTCCAGTCTAACCGGATGCAGCTGAAACCAGTATTTTACTTGGAGTGACTGCTTTTCTGACTTCCGCAAACCAGTTTCAAACACAAGTTTCAGTTTATAAATTGGTAATACGATACCTCTTGGTAAGACATTTGTCAGAATATATCGAGTCACCAACCACTTAACGTGCTTTCCGAGGCACGTAGAAAACTCGGTCGGTATGAGTGGTCACTCATCCACGGACCAACCTAGGCAAGCACGGCTTAACCTAAAGATCTACCCGAGCGGCTGTTATTAGCTACGCACGAGCTCCTTTCCATAAGGTGCTGATGCAAAATAGGCTTGTGTACTGAAAAAATCTAATTAGTCATTTCCGTCAGTTAGATTATCAAAAAATATTTGACCCGTATTTTTTCTTTTGTTACGTAAACCAAAATTGACGAAGATACGATTCTTTTAAGTTTTAAATTTCTTAATACGTCACGCCGTGGTATAATTTTTAGTGCGTTCTGACGTCACGAGCCCCCACTCCCGAGTTTTGATGCGTTTTATCTTTTTCAATATTCAGAAAGAAAGAAGAAAGAAATAAAATACTTGTCCATTATTTTCCAATACTCTAACTGACGGACTAAATAGATTTATTGATGGTGGAAACTAGCCTATTCCCCCATTTGACGAAAATAAAACATAAATAGCAAATGTGGGTATACTTACCACTTTCGTCTACTCTTTCTGAGAATAAAGGCCCGATGTCTTATAACAAAATATAAAATCCAAACATCTACTTAAAATTCTTAACAAAAAACCGATCACAGAAGTTTCTACTTGGCTGAAACTTGAACTATAGTAAAGGGGCCTTTTTTGTATTCGTTCAGCCGGCTGAAATTCCATAGGCGTGACATGGCGTGGAAAGCTTGTGTAAAAGACTGACTGTCTCGCCGTAAACTTGGAAACAATAGTGAGCAAAAACCATGGTACGTGTTTTGAATTCCCGCTGACTAATCTACATCTATACATGTTATTATTAGAGTCGGTTTTCGTGTCCATCTGTGTGACAGTGTTGTTCTTCTAAAATCTACGGATTATGACGCGGTTTCACTATCATTTAAACCGATATCAGGAGCTTCACTCGAGTGTTCATCCATTGATTTTCGTTTCATTCCACGTTCATCATCAGCCTACAACAGTCCACTGCTGGACATAGGCCTCCTCAATCGCACGCCATTCAACTCGATACTCAGCAACTCTCATCCAGTTGCTACCAGCCACCATGCGAAGATCGTCACTCCACCCCTCAGAGAGCCTCCAAGCAAAGCCCGTTCCATAGCTCGCTGAGCGTCTTTGAATTTATGAACCAGGCGTACTGTGAGTGTCCACACACCACGTTCACTTTTGAGAATTTTTCAGATCAGACTTTAAAGTTTTTGTTGTGTTTTTAATTTTTCATACTGCTGTTCAAAGTTTACTTGGAGTGCATATTTATTGTTGGGTGCAGTTCCTACTTGTTGAAGAGTTTTGCGTGGGGTGGGATTCAAGGCACAGAATATTATTATACTGTACTTGTTAGTCTAACTAAAATATTGTGAACGACGAACGTAATAATAGTTCTTTATTGATCGTCTTTGATTATTCTTTTGACTGGATAAATTCAAGTAAAGACTCATATAAATAAAAAGTTGAGAACTTCGCATACCCTACTTGAATATAAAATGTTGTATTTCGAAGGACCACTTAAAGTAGGTATACTGCTAAAGTGTAAAAATTCTTGATTAAATTATTCATCATCGCCCACAAATTAGACGGATATTTATCAACTTACTAGTCACCCCGTTTCTAGCAATATGTCTTCTTTCCGGCAGTGCATCCATCGTTTCTTCGGTCTTCCTCTACTTTTATAGTCGTGCACATTTATGTACCAATGTAAACTTTTGCCATGACATATTCGTCATTCTTCCGCATCACATACATGTGCCATAGAAACCGGTTTCTACGCATTGTTTTCAGAGCCCGGTGCCACTTTAAGCCAGAATTAAAACGGCTGATTAATCCTAAAAAAGAACGTGACCAGCATCGAGTTCAAACAATAATAAAAATCAAGAATATGGATTGGAAACCAGCTACTATGCCAAATATTTTTGCTCTCGTTATTTGGCATAGTAACTACCAACAAAAAGTAAGTCCAAAGTTTCACAATCTTGCCCTCGTCTTCTCCGGTGAAACCTTAAAAATGATTCGTTTTATTCGGTTGGCCAACAGCCTATTGAAATTAGGTAACCTTATAGAAAAGTTAAAGTAGAAATTAAGCACAGTCTCAATCACGAACATGCGGAAACTTCCAAGTTTTGTATACTTTGGAAACATTTAAGGTAATTTTCGCAATATGTCACGTTTTACTTAGAATTAACCAGAAATCCGAAGGGGAAATAAAATTTATTTCGCAAGAAACGGTTGTTAGGTTTTGGCTAACAATGGTTATTGGCGGCCAAGGGTAAAAAGTAGAACAAATGATTAATTAATTTTGCTTGGCTTCTTAGGGGGTTATTTTTAAATAGGCTCACGTTGCTTACGTTTTGAAGGTAAGATGAAGGGTGAACCGGTAATGGGCCTGATTTCACCATTGACACACGCAAATCTGATCGTGTCAATTTTTCATAGTAATTATGACACCCAGCAGCTCTTGAACGTGGTTTAAATGTGGAGTAATCATAAGTGGAAACTGCCCTTATTAAGCTAATGCTTCCAGCGGCGTAATTGCGTAACACTTTTACAATGCCAATGCCATTGATTTGACAATTCAACTTTATTCTTTTTTTTTTTCATTTTGCGCTTATGCAGGAATTAAATTTGTTCTGCAAAGCTGTCAGATTGTATGTGTGATGGTGGAAAATAATCTGCATGAGCTGAGGGTGCAAGAGTGATAGCTTAGCCTGTAAATGTGGTCTACATTCAGTCTACAGTCATACCTGTGGTCTATCATTACTTTGATGAACTTAGACTAAGTGTTAGTCCTGTCTCTGTCGCACGATTGTCAAACTAAACGTACAACTTAAGGTAGACTTCGGCACTTAAAGAAGGCACCTCTTTCAGATCTGCCATTATTATCATTCATCATTCTTTTGCCCTTACCCCAATTCATTTGGGGTCGGCACAGCAAGTCTTCTTCTATCATACTTCTCTATTACTCGTCATGTTAGCGGTCACCTTTCTTCTATCCATTTCATCCTTCACACAGTCCTGACAGTTCCAGTGTCTTCACTCTTAGAGCCATCCACATGTGTACTCAAAACTTTCCTCACGATATTTTCCTCATTCCTCCGCATCACAACTGCCATCAACAATAAGCCCGAATTATTATTATTATTAACTGGGTTGTGGAGGTCAGTAGGCTTAGCCAAGTTGACAATCTACAATCGTTAACGCTAATAGAAAACTAACCAAATGCATGGGAGTGACATCACTTCAACGTTAAGTCACGTGGTCAAAACAAACGAATAGAAACTTTAAAGTTCAGTCAAAACTGTAAGTTGGCTACGATTTATATGGGATGTAGCGATCACGATTGTAGAAACGAATACATTTCATTCTATCATCTTGATCGATGTAAACTTGTCTACGAAGTTGCTATTCGTTTGTTTTGACCACGTGACTTAACGTTTACGATTGTAGAAAGAGAATCGATACGAATCGTTTGTAACTTGGCTAGGCCTGCAGATAGGCAGTCGTTCCAAGTAAAATTCAGGTATTTAGCTGCATCCGGTTAGACTAGAAGGCTAGGCAGATGATGATAAAACACTTAAAAAAGAATCTCTTCACTACCAAAGTTACAAAGTCACCACTCAACCATAAAAAAATTGCCACGTGTTTCGAAGAATTTTACAGCCCAAACAGACTTGCTTCTCAGAAAACAAGTCACCTGCCTCTACACATGATTTCCTTATCAAAACTTTATTAGCCAAGTTCAAGTTTATCGTCGATAAAACTTCGGCCTTCAAAACTTAAACCGGTGTACTTTTATGGCTTCTTACTTAGACAAGGTAATTTTTTTTGTTTCGTGAGTTGGGTAACGGGAAATAAGTTTTTGTGGTGGGCATTGATCACGTTTTTGGGGTTTGCTAGCCCCTGATGAAAGGGTTCGCGTATTGTTCGGAAGTAACAGAAATATTTATGTACCTACGTGGAAGTTGTTGGTCTTCAATGTGACATTTTAATTCGATTGCTCGACCATCAGCAATTGAATAAAATTTTACTCTTTTATTTTCTTTCGCCCGGTCGAATAAAATATTTGTAGGTAACAGAACTGCTTCTATAAAATGACTAAAGAGTGGAATTCTGAAATTATAAACCTTTTTTTGGGAAATATTCACCATGTTTTCGTATAGATTTTGTTTACCGATCCGTACAAATTGTAATCGCAGCTCTAGACATCAGAACTTGAACACCTCCATACTTAATAGGTACTTAATAAAGTAGTCTGCCAGTGTTCGTGTCCGCAGCCAGTCGGCAATTTGTCCGTATTGGTTTGACTGATCCATGAAGATCATTGGACAATCCAGCCATTGAGTGGTGACTTAAATCCACCTGACCATGATAATAATTATGATGTCTGACAAAATTGTACATTTTTGCAGCACTTAACTCTAAATGTCCATTGGTTCAGTGTGATGTCTGTCTTTAATGTATATTATCGTATACGATCTTTCGAAACAAAGGGCTGAATTTAACTTTAATAAAATATTGTTCTTGAGAAAAGCCTTCCAAAAGCACGTGTAGGTTTTGGTTTTTCCTGGAAAAGACCAAGAGTTTTCTGTTCGAAGTAAGCAGGCGAAATATGCTGGAGTAACTCGTTGAATTTTATGGTCGAAGTTTGTTATTCCTTAAGCGTGTCGATGGCTCGTGAATATCGTCGAAATAAGCCTTTATGTTCTTTTACATTTGACGGTATTAAGCAAGGAAATTATGTCCAGTGTTGGTTGTTTCATTAAGTTCTCTTTTTAGATCTTTCATGGCCAAAGTCAAAACTATTTTTTCAACCATGTTTTCGTTACTCTACGTTACTTTTGATACACAAATAAAATCTACAATATGTATCTAGGTACAATCCGTATCTGACCGTGGCATCACTTTGGGGCCTATCAGAATACCAGCGCTGTGACGTTTTTTTAATGTTACAGCACCATGCTGAGATACGAGCCTTTTGGCCTCCTACAGGACCAATTATCGTTTATTTTTTCTCTATGTTTAATTTTTATTAGTTGTACTGTTAATTTAGCCATTTTATTTTGTGGGTTTTGTCCTGTGCGGGCTAATGCTTTTTCTTTCTTTCTTTCTTTCAATACAGATAAAATGCAGATCTTTGACGTTCATTCCGTCAAACTCAAACTCAAAGCGTTTATTTCAATTAGACCATTACGGCACTTTTGAATGTACTGTAGTTGCCCACGTACGTCTTGCAAAAGTTCACCTACAGCACGCGTAGCATGACCACCGTAGAAACGGCTTTTGTCGACTGAAGAATCGACAATACCCGTTTCTACGGTGGCCCTTTTTCAACAATATTCATGGACTCTAAGACCCTTGTGACACTGCGAGTTCAATTCTACTGTGTTGTTGGTGTCTATTCTATCTTGGCTGTGGTTTCCAAAGTTTTGAGACCTGTGAATAAACTTGGTAATTTTGGGCGAGACCGTCGGTTTTAAGTTTCAGGTAGATACCCCTTTCTTAGATCATTGTGGGGAAACTTTGCCAAATTAGCGACGATTGACGAGGATGTACAAGTTGAAATGGCATACGGTTTTCTTATGAATTTGTAATCATCATGACATTTATATCGACCGCCGAGCATGAGGTTCTAGGTTCGACTCCCATTTCGGGCAAAGTGTTATAAGGGTTTTCCATGAGTTTTTTTTTGTAGCAATCACGGAGTCTGGATGTTTGACCAGTTGAAGACAATATTCTCGCCTCCAGTTACATGAGACTTAAACACGACTATCGAAACTTGAGTGTGCTATTAGGTCCACCTCTGCCTAATAACAAAAAAGAAAGGATTTTACTTTAACAAACTAATTATTTGCGGTTGATGCAATAGCCGTTTCTAGGGATTAAACTGCAAAGTTAAATTTGTCCTTTAAAAAGTTTCACGGAACCCTCGCTGCGCTCGAGTCGCTCTTAGCCGGTTTTTTTTTTCTGAATTTCAATATTCCATTCCTAAAACATTATTAATTTAATTTTTTGCCACAAAGTAAATGCGTATGATATCATGTGGACCTATAAACGTACTGTGCCTAAATCAAATAACCGTTTCTGAATTAATTAAAACAATTAATTTTTCATCCCCCCATCTCGGAAAGAGTATTTTTGCTATTCGATATCTGAGTGCAAAAGTCGTTTTTATCCTCTAGAGGATAAAGTAAATTGAATTTAGAACATCGTTTACACCTATTTACTTCTACCTCCATGGTGCCGAATTTATCATAGGTACAACCTTTTTTAATTTGTTAAAAACTCAGACTCGGAACCTTCTTGGTGTACTTTTATAATTTGCTTTGCGCGCGCCATTTTCTTGTCAGGTCAATTGTTAAAACCTTAGGTTAAAAACAAGTGAAAAACGTAAAATAAGTGGTTTTGGCGACCAAGAAGTTTATTTGACGCCAACAGAATTGACTGAAACTGTTAATAATGCGCAAATGAGCTTTCTCCCTCAACAATCACGCGAGAAGGATTTGAAACAGTACGATATTAAAAAAATTGAAAAAAAAATAGGTAGAAAATGCCCAAGGCATTAAGTCCGCCTTTGTACAGTTTTTACTTGTGCATAAAGTTTTAATAAATAAATATTACACTCAACTTAACTAACTGTAGCAACGTTACTTTAAATTTTTCTCAATTGTACCTAAGTATTATTTGTTATAATTTAAAGATTATTCTGTAATACTTACCTACCATAATGTAGTAGTTAACACCTAAACTGAAATAAAAGTAAAAGTATCTTGTGATTGTAAATGTTTTTTTTTTTGCATTTAGTCATTTCCTCGCTGAGGTGGGATGAAAAGTTACGTGTTGCACTCGAGTGCAAAGATTTTTCACCTCGTGCTCTTTTGATTCCCTCGCTAACGCTCAGGATTCTAATTTTTGAATCACTCGCTGCGCTCGTGACTCAATTTTAGAATCCTTCGCTTGCTCGGTTATCAAAATTGAGCACGCGGTTAAAAAGCAACTTTGCACTCTTGTATAACAAATAACTATTAAAACATTACTAAGTTTTTTTACCCGACTGGTTATAGTTATTTCTTCATCCATGACGAAACCCCTATGATTTGTTACTCGCGGACTCACTGAGTATAATTTAATTAAGTGTCATATACGTCATGGTTTAAGATCGGGCGCAAACGTCACGGTTTTATCCTGTAAGCCTTCCCGTTTTAGAGCACAACACAGATGCACAACTTTTCTGATGTGAGGTATTTTTGTATTAGATCTTTTTTTTATTTTAAGCTCATACGGACCTTATACATAAAGAGGTTTGAATATTTTGGCCTGCCTACCCATCCGCCATTTTATTCTTTTTTAAATGACGGCCACTCCCACTACCTGTTTATATCAACAGCTGGGATCAATACAAGTAGCTGCGTTTGAAACAAAATCTTCAATAATCAGTAGGTTACGATAACTTGTTTTTATAAGCCCTCAAAGTTGTTCTGATGGCACTTATTGGATGTTAACTTTAATTTGCTTATATATTTTGATTAATACAGGTTTTATGTTTGAGTGCTACTTTGAAAATAACACGAAATGGCGGTTACTTAGGAAGCCCAGGGTCCATACAAAAATTTTCAAAACCCCTTTAATTGATGAGAATCAATGACATTTTACTATAGAACAGATATAGCTACTGCCGAGTTCACTGAGGGCAGGCCACTTTTATAACCCTTATGCTCTTAGTAATAAGGTAGTTACGGTAGGTAGGTAGTACGTTTACAACGTTTGAATATACTCCTAGCCATATTACCCTCCTCACAATTGGAACGCCGCACGCGTTCTCATCTTGCCAATCCGTAATCCGCATAAAGGCAACATGCTTGGCCGACTGGCCTTTTGGTATGGCAGAGCAATTCGGATCACTCACAAGGCGCTTTGCTCCGTACACTATTGCGATGTATTGGGCTATGCTGTGATACAACTTGGCAGGGCCTACGTTAGACAGTAATTATAGCTGTAGATTGATTGATTTATTTAGTTTAAAAAAAAACTTTATATAATTGATGCCTTTGTGTCGGGAGTTAGCGTTTTGAGTGTGTAAAACTCCAAAATCCGGGCACCCTTCGAATTCCTAAAATCGTGTACAGTTCTCTACGTCTACGTTTCTAAAGAAGTAAGAGAACATATCGATATTAAAGTGCCACGTCCTCACGTTCTTCTGAAATCCCAAGTTTCTTAAAAAAAAACGGAACGGAACGGTTTATATTTCAATTATTTTGCCCGTCTTCATCAAGGTTTTTCTGGAGACCGCGACGTGGGAAGTTGAATTTTAGCAATAGTTTAGAACTTAGTGAAGCGCACACATATCGCCAGTCAAATACTAACATCGTTCTCTTGCCTTTATCATAATTCATTTGGGGTCAGCCCAGCATGTCTTCTTCTTCCATACTTCTCATCATCATCACTCATCAGTAGGTACTCATCGACAGACACGTGCTTTCGTCATATCCTTTACACAGTCCATCTATTGTTTCTTTGGTCTTACTCTACTCTTATACCCATCCACATTCATACTCAAAACTTTCCTCACGACATTTTCCTCGTTCCTCCGCATCACATGCCCATATAAATGTGATGTAGTCAAATACCAAAAGTACGTTTTCACAATACTCATTCAAGGTATTTGATATCCGGGGCTGCGGGACTATTCGAAAGAGATACCGTGGCCCCGGAACACAAAGGGCGATGAAGGAACATGGATGGGTTTTAGTCAGTAAAAGTCTGACACTCTCTCCTGCTCCGCCCAGAGCGGGAGGAGTCACTAGATGATTTCCAATCCGAAAAAAAAAAAAAAGTTGTTTGATATAATAACGCAAAAAAATAAAACGCGACGCGTGCGCCCTTCTGCTGCGAAAGCCGAGTCATGGTCACACGACGCCATAGCAGAAATTAATATTGTCGTTATGTGCGCCGCGCCTGTACATATGTAAGCATGTTTGTCACTTGCGTAGGGGAATTTTATATTAAAAACCTTTTTAAGAGCCTGATTTGCCTTTCAAGTTGAAACATCGCTTTTCTGAAATTGATTTCAAGCAAATTCTGTATTCAATCAAGTTTCATGTTGAGACGATGCTATAGCAGACATTAATTAATATTGTCGCTATTTGCGCCGCGCCTATAATTAAATGGGTATGCTTATCCTTGGCCCTCTAGTGTAAATCTGTTTTGATGCTTAACTAATTCAGAATTTAATGTTGTTACGTGTTTTGTTTTAATATAGGTATGTTTAGAACTTCGTGAATATCGTGTAAAGGATGATATGGCAAGAAAAGAGGTGGCTGATGATATGACAAGTAATAGAGAATGGAAGACGAAGCCATGCTGCGCCGACCTCAAATAAATTGGGATAAGGGCAGAAGAATGATGATGACGTGTTTTGTTTTAATATTATAATTTTAGAGCTTGTCAAAATAGCTTAAAATATGAGGGGTGATACACAAATGCAGTCAGTGCAATATTTTCTTCCATAGCGCGAGCATTTTCACATAGTTGTTAAGGTTATACGTGGACGATATATGTTGAATGTCATCATGGCTATTCGTATCCATTTATCCTGTTTTTTTTTGCGACTCGATTGCTGCAGTGGCTGAGCGATGGGCTGCTGCGCTGAGTGTTGCGGGTTTGATCCCATTGTTTGTTTGTAAAGCGCACCCATGATACAGGACAAATTCCTCGTGTGGGGTGGTTTTACACTATACATAAAATAAATTAAGAGAAGATAATGTCTCATTCATCTTTATCCTATTTAAAACTTACAACAAAATATACCTAGGCTCTAATATTACTGACATCAACAAAAATCCAAAACGCGAACAAATTCTCATACAAAATGTACGAAAGTTTTCCAACATCGTCTCAATTATGCCTATTCTAAAGTTCAGTCTAGAATCTCAGTAAGATTCTAACTCCCAAGACACAGTCAGCTAGATCTAATTTAGTCCTAGTTTCTTACAAACAAGTTGTTTTGAATCGGTTAGAACTAGGGATAGATGTATAGTGCTCACCTGGACCTAAGTTTCAATTGGATAGTCCTATGACCGTTCAGTGTAATGGGATGAAGGTGGTTGGTAATATAAATCAATGGATGCCTAATGACTGTGATGGTATAGTTTGGCAAATTGTAATGACGTTTCCAACTTTTATAGTAGTAGTGTTCCTCAATTTTTAAAGTCATGAGAAATAAAAGCGAAAGAACACTGGTAGTTTCAAAAACATAGGCACTCCCGCTCCAGCCGTGGTGATGTGCAAAGATGTTTCAATCGACGTGACGTCAATTATTACTGGAAAACTCATTACCGTTAATTAAGAGGCATGTTTTAATGATTGAAGTTTATTTTTTACCTTATAATTTTTCGAGATTTTTTTCCTGTTCCCTGATATTCATTGACGCAAGTACTCGTACCTATTTACATTGAGTTTGCTCTTGGAATAAAAAAAGTCAAAGATCTGCCAGCCGGGACCAACGGTTTAACGTGATTTTCGAGGCACTGAGGAAACTTCGTATGCAAGGGTGGTCACCCATCCACAGACCATCCTAGGCAAGCGCGGCTTAACCTGAAGATTAATCCAAGCGGCTGTTAATATTTAGCCACGAGCTCCTCCGCCGAAATCTTACAGCAATATTAAAATGTAAATTTTAGGAGACACCGCTTGCGTCAATAACATTCATCAACAATGAATGCTAGCAACAGCATCATCATCATCAGCCTATTATTGTTCCCACTGCTGGGACACAGGCCTCCTCTCTATGAAAGGGAATGGGCTATAATCCACCACGCGGGCCCAGTGCGGATTGGTAGATGTCACATGTCTTCGAATTTGTATGGTTCTAGGACATGCCGGTTTCCTCACGACGTTTTCCTTCACCGTTTTGAGAGCAGTGGTGGTGAAATAAATTACACAAAGTAATGCGCCGGCCTGGGTCCGAACCCACGACTTACTGTTCGTAAGTCGGGGCCACCACCACTGGGCCACCGCTGCTCACCGCAACAGCATCATTGGTCCAAAATTACCTTGTAATAAGTAAAGAGTAGTAGTAGTAGGGAGGGGGGGACATTACCCAAGTATCGATACCATTCGGCAAAGTGGTCCGATACTTAAACATTCGATATAGGAGGTAGGTGCAGTCGCCCAGTCGTTCACTAATGGACTCGCCCCGTCTACGTTCATACTGTAAGACCTTGCAACTTTCATTAGGTATTACAACTCTAGTTTTGTAAAGTACAATAAGAATGGGATTAGAAATGGTGGCGCTATTGTTATCGGTGTTTGCCTCTCGCTTGCACGTATGGTTGAAAGTGGAATAGGAGAAGTGGTTCGTTTTCTAATTCAAATGTTTAAGTAAGCGGTTTGTGTGTACAACTTCACATTGGAGTTGTCTAAGTATCTAAAAGAGTGTAAAAGAATACTCTCGTATTCCAAAATTACCTCAATGACGGTATTTAGTCCTCTGTAATAGTAAGTGATTCTTTTATTATCACTTATCGGGTCCAATTGTTGTCTGAACCTTGCTATTAGGAAAAAATAAAACGAAAGAGAACTCCAAAAACAGTTTCTCATCATCATTATCAACAGTACTAGGGATTGACCACACGTATCGATAGCCGATACAGAATCGGTAAAAATAAAAAAATGTTTCGTCTCGTTTTTCTTCGGATGACGGTGACTCGACACCGCTCTTACTATTCAATTGCTTACACTTATTAAACATACAGGTCTTTCTACAACTTAATCCGATTCCGAGTAAATAAGTGAGGTTATTCCCTTTAAAATACCAGTGATATGACTACTAGTAAGTTTCATACAAAAATTGGGTTCATCAGCTCCTTTCCCGTTCTATTTGGGTTTTCTCCTTCCATTCTCCCCTGTCAGACGTCACGGCATCATTTACTCCTTTCTCTTTCATATCATTCCTCACACAATCCATCCAGCTTTTCTTTGGCCTTACTTCCAGTAAGTTTCATACAAAAATTGGATTACCAGACCATAATAACCCGTTACGGTAACCACCCATGCCGACATTCATCCCGATCTTTTCATTATCTGTTGTTTCAGTACGAAGTTGTGCAGAATATTCCGGCATAACACAAAACCTACACTGACCAGGGATTTAAAAGCAGAGTGGTTTATCCTTTTATCGTACTGCACCATGCCGAGCCACAAGCCACGAGCCACTCAGTGCTTTTTGCAAGTGGATCCTAGGTTGCTAACGACTGAAACTGTACTTTGAAAGTGCCTTATTATTACTTAGCCTAGTGGTGTGTCCGTCGGACTACCAAGTCATAGGTCTCGAAAACGAACCCAAGATACGCACCTTTGATTTTCCGGATTCATGTACTTATTGTATCATTATCACTTGCTTCGGTGAAGAAAAAAAATTGTGAGGAAACCAAACCAGCATAGTTTTGATATTTTTCGACGGCATGTAAAGCCAGTCAGAGGCCCATGGGCGGCATAAGAAGTTTACGTATGTTTGCATGTGCAAGACTGCGTTCAGGAAGTAATTAGATAGGAAAAACGAGATGAAGTTTTTTTGTTGCAATTGTTTTTCCGAGAAAACTGTCTGTGACAGACGGTCAGAAAACTGATCTAATAAATTCCGGATTTCCTTCGAGAGGTATTTTTCTGGGTTGAGTAGTCCTAATCTAACCTTATAATATTATAAATAGGTAAAGTTTGTGAGGTTGTAGGGGTAATCTCAGGATCTAACGAACCGATTTTGAAAATTCTTTTACCAATAGAAAGCCACGTTATTTGTGAGTGTCATAGGCTATATTACTAGAAAAAACAAGAAGGGGGGGGGGGGGAATTAGAGGAAAATAAATGTCCACCCGTGCAAAGGCCGCTAGTTTATAGTAAAGAGGTAAAGTTTGTAGGTATAGATGTAGGGGGTAATCTTCAGAACTACTGACCCAATTCTGGAAATTCTTTCACTAATGGGAAGCTACATCTTCCCTGAGTGTCATAGTTTATATGTATCACAATCCGCGACCGCGAGTGTCGGGTAAACGCTAGTGTTGCAATAAAGTAATAATTCTTTTAACCATCCCTGCAGTTGAAATCAAAATAAAACCACAACTTACGTACTTACTAACACAAGAACCAACGAAACGGAAACCAAATTCTATTCAACAGCAGAAAAAAATCTCTGCGAAAAATCTTCTCAACAAAAAAAAAATTCGAACTCGTGCAAGTTTCTTATAAAGCGGAACAGGCACTCCGGCCGAGATAACGCTTTATGCAGAAAAACACTTTAAAAAAATAATAGCTCGAAAAGTTTTCGCTTCGCTCGCTCACTTACGCCGCTATTACACTCAAGTGGCACTTCAGTTAATATACGATTACAACTTAACATCTGCAATCTTGGGAGAGGACACTAATTAGTTTTAGAGTTGCCCTTTAGGAACAGTTTTCTGGTATCTCTGGAGACAGACTAGGTTTCTGTTTTAGGAAAGTTTTGTTTCTGAGGATGAAATTAGATTTACTTTTGGTGGGATTTTTAGGCTGTATTACTTTCATAATGTCTGTCTTTTGTTGGTTTTTAGGGTTCCGTTGCCAAATGGCAAAAACGGAACCCTTATAGATTTGTCCTGTCCGTCCGTATGTCACAGCCATTTCACTTCGAGACTGTTGATACCACACAATTGAAATTTGGCAAGTAGGTGTCTCCTTTGAAATTCTACACAAAACTAAAGTGAAAATATAAAAAATATACATATACTTAAAAGGGGAGGCTTTCCATTCATGTAACTAGGGGTTGAATTTTTTTTTTTACGGGTGAGGGGGATGTCTATCAATGCTCTTGAAAAATTATATCGACGTACTTGAAATACTTTTTTTCTTAAGCCAATGATGATGTTGATGAGATATTTGCTTCTAAAGCCTGTTTTTGTGTCCTATTAAGTGCATGCGTAGGGACACATTGGACACTACAGCAAATGAGCCATGGTCTGGCCGCGACCATTGCATTCACACTTAACGTAGTTTTATTGTTAATTATAATTAATAATTCAGAATCGGACAACTTCATGGTGAAAAATAAATCAATAAAACTAAATCTGGAACACTTTTTCCCCGGTAGCTAAGTTAGAACGCGCAGGCTAAGTGAAAATATTTCATAGCGGTAGTTCGTCGTACGAAGCGATTATCGGTGGTATAATTACTGCTGTAATCGTTGGTCACCCCACAATACGGAAATAATGATGACGCTGAGCGTTTTCTGGGAATATTGTATGACTTTTTTCTTTTTTCTTCCTTATTTCTGTATGCTTTTAAATAGGTTACTGTGTTGCTTGAGAATTTGATGTGACGTACATCAAATTCTCAAGCAACACAGTAACCTATTTAAAAATCATCTACCTTTTTTTTGCCTTTTCCCAAATATTTTGGGGTCGGCTTCCAGTCTAACCAGATACAGCTGAATACCAGTATTTTCATGGAGTGACTGCCTCTCTGACTTCCACAACCCAGTTAGTACTGGGCAATACGATACCCCTTGGTATGACTGGTTGTCAGACTTTTTGGGCCACTAACTCTCGTAGCGACTGTTAAAGATCTACAAATGACAGCCGGGACCAACTGCTTAACGTGCTTTCCGAGGCACGAAGGAAACTCGGTATGTAATGGGTGATCACCTATCCTCAGACCAACCTAGGCAAGCACGGCTTAACCTAATGATCGACCCGAGCGGCTGTTATTATGTAGCCACGAGCTCCTCCGAGAATTTGATGTACGTCCACGGTAAAAAATTAAACGAATTTTTATTAGATAAGTAGTAGCTATAATAATATTAGTGCTGTAAAAGCCGCTAAGTTAAAGTGGGATTGGGCTGGCCATGTCTGTCGTATGCCCGACGAGCTGTGGTCCAAAATAACTACGATGTGGAGACCTGACACAGCCAGAAGGCGACGCGGTAGACCTCGTAGTAAATGGCGGGACGAGCTGGACAAAACCGACGACCAGTCCACATTGGCCCGGGATCGAAGAATTTGAAAGTAATGGGGAGGCCTTCGCCCAGCAGTGGGATGACACAGGCTAACTGTACCAGTAACGTTTACACGTTGCACATGTTTTTTGAGGCGTCAAAAGGTGGCCTATTCTACAATATCATTTTAGAAAGCTAGCAAAAGAATAGTCCCCTATGTTGAACAAATGCGAGTCATTATTTTCTCCAATAACAGTCGCTAAGATATAGTATACCTTTCTGCAAATAAATTCAAAAACAAGAAACGTTTCCACAAAACTCTTCATACGCTAAAACCTCTACATCTCAATATCTAAAACTCAATATTCCCAGTTTCCCACCCCTTTGATACAGGCTGTATAAACTTCGTGCGAATACAGTGTGTTTGTTAATGCTCTACGTCTGTGCTCGTTACAATCCGTATGATGTTACATACGGGAGAATATTGCATTGAAAACCGTCCAGTAGATTTTATAAAATTTTCCTTGTGACTTTGCACTTAGCTAATAGTTTAGATTGAATTGAGTCTTTCCATCGGGTTAGTGATCGACTATGTGGTCGTATCTTTAACTCTACCCTGATTCACCAAAAGCTCCATGAAACCATTTTTGTTGGTAACGTACGTGTCCAAAGAATCTGAGGAATGGTAATTGCACAACCAACGTCGACAGTCTTTGTTTAATATTGAGTTCTTTAAGTATTAAAACGTTAGCCCGATGAGCGGTTCAGCTTATACCCCCTGAGGGGTTATTGTACATTCGCCACAAAGTAAATTCGTCACATTTTGTAAACTCCATACCTACATTGAAAGTGTCACATCTCCAGGGCGTCGTGCAATCTAGCGACGATCCTACTTTCGCAATGTCTTGTCTTAGCTCCGTATAGGAAGATAGGGATTATCTGGGTATGCATAAAGCGTATTTTAGTGTTTTTAGTTCCTCGCCGGTGTCTCCAGATCTTGTCCAAGTTTTGTGCAGCCGATCGAGTTATGGCGCAACGTCGAAAAATTGCCATACCTACAAACAAACGCTGCTGTAACGCCTCAACCCAACCACTTTATATTCTCCTCTCTAAATCATTTACACGGCTCAGAAAATATCCACAAAAATGCCACTAAAAGAAACGGTTCATTCAGATTACGCGCGATATTTCCATACACGGTCTAGCGCCATAAAATAACTATAAAATTTATATTTGTATTTATATTGCCTTACGCTACAATTAGAGAAACAGTCGTTCGCTATTATTATTATTAAGTGTTGCCACCGAAATAACTATTAATTTATGACGGAAATTCCCTTGTTGTTAGTAATTATTTGTTAGGCCGTAGTAATTAATGCCCTTATAGATCGTATGTGTAAATGTTGCTGTGAATTAATAGTTTATAAGTCTGGTATCGTAATACCCCGTACTAACTGGGTTGTGGAGGTCAGATAGGCAGTCACTCTATGTAAAATACTAATATCCAGCTGCATCCAGTTAGACTGGAAGCAGACCCCAACATAGTTTGGTAAAGGCTAGGCAGATGATGAAGTCTTGATATAAAATGCAAAATCAATAAAACATGTTAACCGTCATAATAATGTCATTAGCCTGTACAAACTGCTTAATGGTATGCGTCTTAATGACAGTTGTAATTAACGGTCAACACATATGATACAAGTTTGCAAGATTAGTGATCGATGTTTTTTGTTACAAGCAGAAAAGAGATAGCTGCTAATCTAAGTCACCCACGACAAGATTGTGTTGTTTTTTCAGGAACCGTAAAGTGGCAAAAAACAATAAATTAATGTGTAAACGGAACCTTCACGAAGTCGTCGACAGTCGTTAGCTTTACGCAAAAAAAAAAAAAATGCTGGCGAAATTTTCGGGGCAAGAATTCACGGTTTACAGTAGGACTCACTCAATTTAACGCACTCAAAACATTGTGCTGATGGAGCAAGCTTTAAATAGTACGGGGGCCGTGAAGGTATTTAGAATTATAATATTAAAATCTTGTGTGAAAAATCTGGAACTTTGACTCCCAATATCTCTGTAACTAGAAGGTTCAACGGATGGTCTAGAACAAAAAAAAGATCGCAGTGACGGGGAGAACAAGTGCCTTTCGGCTTCGTTAAGGGTATTTTTATACTAATTATTGTGGCAACTCAAAACAAAAACAGCCAGCCTAGCAATTTAAAACAAACCCATTGTTTCAAAATAAAAAAAAATGAAGTGCTTTATTACCCTAAACATTTACTTTCTGAACAGTTGACTACGAAATATTAGACACGAATTAATGGTACACTTTGTGAATGAACCGTAAACATCCACCATACCATTCAGCACAATGTTTGGGTATCCGTCAATCAAATCGATCTATCAAAGTCTTGCTTTGACAAGCTCCCTGCTTGCGTCACAACACTCTGCATGCTGGTTTGTGGTTTCCGCATGCAGTCCGATTAATATACCTTCTTAGTCAACTGACCCTTGTAGTTGCAGGTACTATTTTAACCTGCGAACTGCCAAAATACGTTATGAATCAGCAGTAGAGTTATCTCTTTACAAATATTGCTAACCATAGTGGACCGATGACCTGTTGAAGGTTGCGGAGATCCGCTGGATGCGAGTCGCACGGGACCGGTCAATGTGGCGACACTTGGGGATGGTCTATGTCCAGCAGTGGACGTCTTTCGGCTGAAATGATGATGATGGTGAGTGGGAGAATTATCAAAATTAGGTTCAAGACTCCTTTGACATTTTTCGCTATTCCTCATTGTTTCAAATTTTTCCATCCATCTATTTAAAAGTTCACCCTAAAAATGTTTTCTGAATGAATAAATATGTTTTCTTTCTTTCTAAATAATAATATGTTGATTATATGAATGTACAAAATTTCCCCGTTACCAAGAACCAATGAGCATAACTCAACAACCGGACTCTATCTTCAATTTATTCCTCCGATGTAGCAAGGAGATTTTTCTTCAGGGATTTGTTCCGACATCTGCAATGCTGCTCGCCCCCAGACGAATTTACCGGGAGCGTAGTACGTGGGTGTGCTAAGACGTGCACCTATTATTCTTCTGGAACTATAGTACAGGTGGGTTCAGGTGCAATACTATAGTAAAGGTTGAATCTTTTCACTGTCTACTGGATATCTCAAAATGGAATTTACCAAATGGAAGATGACCCTTATTTAATAGGCATGACGACAGTATCAAAAAATTGCAAATCTATTTAGTCCGTCAGTTAGAGTATTGGAAATTAATGGACACGTATTTTTTCTTTTTGTAAATCAATGAATATTGACAAAGATAAAACGCATCAAAACTCGGGAGTGGGGGCTCGTGACGTCAGAACTAGCTAAAAATTATACCTAGGCGTGACGTATTGAGAATTTTAAAAGCGTCATGTCTTCGTCAATTTCGGTTTACGTAACAAAAGAAAAAACACGGGTCGACTATTTTTTGATAATCTAACTGACGGACTAATTAGATTTTTTTTGTCGTCTCGCCTATTTGTTTGGACAATTGCACAGTAGAAAGTAGTTGGTAATATAGCATATCGGGTTATAGAGGGTGGAGCGTACACCGACAGACATGCACAGGCTTAACAGATGAGTAATCGTGTTACCGTATGAATTTGCAGTCAGAAAGACAAGGTATTCTTCTTAAACGTACCGAATTTGACACTTTATTGTCAACCACGGCAGCATGCAACGAAAAAATAGCCTAACAAAATCTCAGGTGCGTGAAGTATAATTCTATCCCACTTCTTGGGTCCAACTAAGCAGGAGGTTTCAAATAAAGCACGTTAATCAGGTGCTTGTCATTCTGCGCTAGTAGTAAGTCTACTAAAGGAAATTGGCCATTAGTTTCAGTTGACACTACAATGCCGAGCCCGACGCACTCGCTGTACTGTCTTGTTCTCCGCTCAATTCTTCTGGAATATTTGTAAAATACCGGAGATGTGATATTTGTCGACAACTATTCCGATTTCATATTTCAAAAGTAAGTTTACATCATTTTACTTTAATGGTTTATTTGTTCCTTGCAGCAATAGTATTAAAATACATCGTTTGATACGCGCAAGCATTTTGTCATTGCACTTTCGCGACATTAAACATAACCCGTGTCATCCCCGCCTTGGGTGTGAATGACACACTTTGCACACTTGCAGCAAAATGTTCGATTGACTGCTTTATGGTCTAAAAGTAAGACAGTTCGTAATGCCCAAAAAATATAACAAACCAGCATTCATATTCTGCCATTATTCTTCCAAAAATGTACTACAGTTGGCTACAAACATTATAACACAGTTCGTATCGGGAAAACTGAATTTATACTACCGTTTGGTCACGATAAAATGCACCTGTTCTCCTTTGCCGATCGAGATATTATAAACAGATTTCCGAAAGACTTACTGGTTGTATTTACACATCTACCAACAGATTCCCAACTCTACTTCCTTTGGTATATGGTTGAATTTTAATAGGTGTTGAAAGGGAGTTTTGGGCAGTAAAGTTGTTAATAAGTGACTAGAGTTCATTCGCATGTAAGTATTATTAAGAAGTTTTGTGTTTTGACGATCAAGAGAGACTATAACGGAGACGGTTGGCATTTATTGATTTGAAAATTTTATGAACTCGAAACCTTAATTTTTATTTGGAGAACTGACAGGTAGAAATTCTAAAAAAAATCTAACTTTAAGCAATTACAAAACTGCAGAATCAAAATTGTATCTTAAGTTATTACTTTTACTGAAGTAATCGCTTAGACTTGTTTATAGTTACGGGTGTTAATGTACTCCGAATGTCAGGTCCTCACTGTGGGACAGCAATTTGTCCTTAGTACTATTCTGCGCAAGCATCCTTCTGTGGTATACGATCCAAATGCTACCAAAAAGCGCAGATATTTCGAAGTATGCTCAACCCACGAATGTAGATAGCTTTTTAACAACCCGAGAAGAATATGAAAAGTAAACTAACAGAACCTAAATGAAAACAAAGGCTCTACAGCTATTCTACTTTCGTTTCTCCCAACCAGGAATTTGGCGCGAACAAACAGCGTCATCCAATCAGAAATCCATCTCATATTTAACATCGAATTTAGAGCGGGATTTTAAACATGTCCCGCCTTCCCGGTTAGCAGTAAAACTGTCGTAAAATAGTCTAACATGTCGCCTCTAGCCAGCATGCAGAGGTGGCCAACGTTTTTATAAGCCCGTACTACATGGATGTACAAAACATCTTCTTTTTTTCATATCAATATTATACGATACGACTACCTCTTTAGTCCAGTAGTCGCAAGCGCAACTGCTGAGCATGAGGTTCTGGGTTCGATTCCCGGGTCGGGCAAAGTGTTATTGGGTTTTTCCATCAGGAATTTCTCAGTAGCAGCCACGGTGTCTAGATTTGCGCATGGTCGATGACTATAGGCTCGCCCCTATTACATGGGACTTAAACATAACTGGCGAAATGTAGGTGTACTATTACGTACACCTCTGCCTGCCCTTCGGTGATTATAGGCGTGATGTTATGTTATGTTATGTTATGTTTAATTCTTGTACGGTTATTCAAAGGACAGTCTTCTATTAAAAAAGCTTGTTCAAAAATCACCTCTCATTTCAATACAAACTGTAAATGAGTTAACCCAGAGAATGGCATAAAAAATACCTGCAAAATTTAGTTTGATACCTTGCCCGCAAACCTCTACTTAGAAAGTAAAATATTCCTCAAGAACAAACATTTCCTTTGACCTCTCTCAAGACCTAAAGTTTTCTACCCCTGGTTGATACTATCTATAAACGGGGACAGTGTTAGAAACCTCATCTGTTAGCTTGTTTATTTTGTACGTATCGAATTTTCCGTGGAATTGAAAACAGGTGGGATTGTAAAAGTAAAACCTTTGACCTTGATGTGATTTTTACCGAATAGAATGTGAACGAAATAATAACAATGAACTCTTGATCCCGGTTGCATTTGTAGATCTTTGACAGTCTTTACAGGGCAGTGGCCCGAATGTCTGACAGCCAGTCTTACCAAGCAGAGTACCGAGGCGTATTACCCAGTACTAACCGGGTTGAGGAGGTCGAGATAAGCAAACGCTCCATGTGAAATACTGGTACATTGTTGGAAAAAGGCAAAGCAGATGTTGATAAATGTCAAAGAATCGAATTTGATAACTGAAAACACCAAAGATTTATTTCATAAATTGGCTTCACACTACTTTAGTTGGGCCAAAAAGTTTATACACAGCCAAAAGTGGCGTTACAAGTCCCGCATGAAGCAATAGATACCATTTCAGTACGAGTGTAAGACAGAGAGAATACTAATCAAATATTTTAGTCACCTAATCAGAAACGCAGTATAGCGTTACGATTTAAATCATCGTTCATAATGTCATAATGTTGATCCCAAGGGATGTTGATCCCAAGGGATGTTGATCCCCAGGTCCCAGGTCGGGCAAGGTGTCATTGGGTTTTTTAATCAGGAATTTCTCAGTGGCAGCCACGGTGTCTAGATAGGCATGGTCGATGGCGATAGGCTCGCCCCCTATTACATGGGACTGAAACATAACTGGCAAAATGTAGGTTTACTATTAGGTACACCTCTGCCTTACCCTTCAGGGATTACAGGCGTGATGTTTTGTTATTTTCATAATGTCAAACTAAACTAAGTTCACAAAAGACGAGTGTCCATGGAGTTTCTTGCCCATTTTTCTCCATAGAGATCTACGCTAGGGAATGGGCAACTACAGTACTTTCACAGTTTTTATGTCTTGTGACTGGGACTGTAGCTACATTTAATTTTCATCTTTTGTTTCGACAATTCAAGAGTGCCTGTAACTGGCCTACTTGAAATAAATGCTTTGATTTGATGATTTGAATTTGAATGATTGATTGATGAATGAAACTAAAACCTGCTACAAATTATCAGACCTCATGCCATAGTAGATACAGTTAAAAATTAAATACAGTTATGCGAATACGCTATAAATTCTTGCAGCATCTCTCAACAATGAACAACTTGTTATAACTAAGAACAATACTTTATTATATAGAGCAAACTTTAAAAGAACTCTCTAAGAAGAAATTGTTATCTTAGAAAACCAATACAAGCCTTAAATAATTGGTCTTAAACACACAACCCACTTCACACCCTATGCGCAAAATGGTAAAATGCAAAATTGCTTGCATCTAAACTTAATTTATGAATGCGTGCGATGAACTCCTGGTAGTTGAAGTTTGATATGAATGAACGGATGAATTATTAAGTGAATCATAGAAATTAGACTCTATAGTGATTGTACTAGAGACTAGTGGTCTAGCCGTCTGAGAACATTCACCTATTGTAGGGTTGGCATGAGATGAACTTTTTTGATTTTTCAAGCTTGTAATGAACTTTTTTTGTTTGTTTGTTTGTGCAGGTCAAATCTCGCAACTTAATTTTAAAACAGTTATCCCTGACTAACAGATTGAGCTGAAATTTTGCTTATAAGTACGTTTAGTTTGGACTTGCTTATGCGCATGGCTTCGCCCGCGTAAAGTTCGGTAATTGTCCCACGGGATCGTACTACCGGAATAGAAAGTATGTGTTAATCCAGGTTATAAACTACCTATGTGCCAAATTTCGTTCAAATCTGTTCAGTAGTTTTCGCGTAAAAGAGTAACAAACATCCATCCATCTATCCTCACAAACTTTCGCATTTTTAATATTAGTAAGATGACAATGCATGGTTAGCTAAGTGACGTCATTCTAAATCCAATATGGCGGATTAGTTATTTAAACTTTATTAACACCCTTCGCTCAAATTTATAACCTCAGTATCAAACTGCCATCAACACCAAAATACCTGAAATTCAAACCGGATCAAAAAGATCAGGGTTTTAAAAATCTATTTTGGTGTAATTGGATTCGTACTTGAAAGAAGTTTAAAACGAACTTCGTTTTCCTGCCGAGCTTAAGCGATCGTTTTCTTAATTCCTTTTTTCTTGTTCGGAATAATTTGAAGTATTTTAATTCCCTATGTTTAATGCATTATTTTTCTGGATATAGATCCCTTATATTAGGTCAGTCTAAGTATTATAATATTTCGAAGTCTACATACCTAATTGACTCGATTGATATTAATTTGTATTTATTTGGTTGGTACCATGTTTTTAATGACATAATTATGGTACGGGGAAAGAAACATCCTAAAGTATGTGTCCAAAACTTTTCAATAGAGGGTAGATGACAAAAAAAAAACTAATTAATCTGTCAGATAGATTTCCAAAAAATATTGTACACGTAATTTTTCTTTTTTTCACGTAAACAAAAAATTAAGACGATACAGTGCGTCGAAAACTCGTGTGACGTCACATTTGAGTACATTTTTTTACTCAAATGTGACGTCTCAAGCCCCCACTCATGATCTTTGACACGTTTTATCTTCGTAAATTTTTATTAATTTGATAAATAAAACAAAATCCAATATTTTTAGATTATCACTTCCTTTCCAAACCAAAAAAAAATGATTCTGTTTGGTCCGTCAGTTATGACGGACCAAACAGAATCATTTTTTTTTGGTCAGTCATCGTCCCTATTGTAAATTATTATATTCACTAAAACTGTTACATGCGGCTCTTAATCATAATTGTTGGAATGTGGTACCCCTCTGGGGATTATGTTTGATGTTGTTATTTAAAATTTTAATCATCAATGCAAAAGATGGTAACTAGTTTTCTTACACAACTCGAGACAACCCTGAAAAAAATTGACCACAGCACGGAGTAGATTTCACTCCGCCCTCCCAGCCAGTAGCTAATGAATAAAGAGGGTTACATGTTAATAAGTTCTGAGATTTTATCTTGTACATGATACTTCGGAGTTTTTCTTTTACTAGATTTTCTTCTAATTGCGAGATTAGATAGACTTGTGGCTTTAGTAATTGTGTTAGGTGTTAAGTAATTGTGTTTAGCTTCTTTTTTTTCATTACAATTTGGTCAATAGGAACCTTACTTTGAATGTGTACAAGTATCTTCGCAACTATTCTCAATAGAATGCAAGAATAATACTGACAAAAACGTTACCTACACAGAACAGATAATATTCTCCATCATCTGTGTTTTCCCAAAAATGCTGGGATTGGCTTGCAGTCTGACCAATGACCAGGACAGTTTTAATTGGCTCTTTCTTTGGCCAAAGAATTAACATTGCCATTCAACGTGGCAATGCTGCCAGTCTTCTGGGCACGTTTCCGGATGACAGCGATGCGTACTCCTCAGTACTTTGACGCCTATTGACGTCGTTGTATATACCTATGTAGGTACTTACGTTTCGTTTTATTTTTGTAATTACATATATAGAGTTCTAGTTGTATTAATATCATAGTAAGAAATGGGTATAAAAGTAGAGGAAGACTAAATAAACGATGAATGGACTGTGTAAAGGAAGATTTGGCAAGAAAGGAGGAATCTGATGAGTTTTTTTTTTTTTTTTTATTTATTCGGGAAAATCACCAGTTATACATTAAAATCTTACGCTAAATTATAAATATACAAGGTTTATAAATGTATAACCTACGACATTTTGCACAACATATTAAAATTTATATCTAACAGTGCGCTATTCCAAGATTTTAAAGGAGAAAAGTAGTTAAAAGTAAACTTAAACATAGACATGCATGCAAATAACAGAGAAAGAGAGATAGAATGAGCAAATATTACACAAACTAACTAAACTAACTGTTATATTCTAACATTATTATGTTGGTAAGATTTCTACATTTTTGAGCAGCGACGAAGAAGAAGTCAATGTCCTCAAAGATCTTATTGTACTGGTTGGTCAGGCGGCGTAGGGGTGCTCACAAGCCCGCGTTTGTGCGACAGGAACTTACTGCAAATAGAGGTCTTGCGCGCACCCCACGGCATATCGTTGTTCTGGGTACTACGTAGCTGATTTTGGTGCGAAAATCAGTACAGTCATAAGTATTACACAGATCAAACAAGAACATTTTTTCCAACATATGGATATGACGAATAATAGAGGATTATGGAAGAAGAAGACATGCTAAGTTGACCCCAAATGAATAGGCGAGACGACTATAAAAAAATCTAATTAGTGTCCGTCAGTTAGATTATCAAAAAATATTTGACCCGTATTTTTTCTTTTGTTATGTAAATCAAAATTGACGAAGATACGACGCTTTTAAAATTCTCAATACGTCACGCCGTGCTATAATTTTTAGTGCATTCTGACGTCACGAGCCCCCACTCCCGAGTTTTGATGCGTTTTATCTTTGTCAATATTCATTGATTTACAAATTCAAAAAATACGTGTCCATTAATTTCCAATACTCTTACTGACGGACTAAATAGATTTGCAATTTTTTGATACTGTCGTCATGCCTATTGGGATAAGAGTAAAATAATACTGATGATGGATTAAGTAATGACTCGTTGCAGTATACGAACACAATAAACAACACAAGCTAAGCTATTAATACAATACTATCCAAACCATTTTAAAGAGGGTCTTTAAAGTCTCATAACTTTCGCCGTTCCCTAGTTATTTCAGAAATTGGATAACAATTGGAGTAAGCTACAATTAAGTCGATTCATTTCAATTGTCCGTCTTGAATGGCAACAGTTTGTTAGTTTTAGTGCTATCAACGTTTCGTGGAGTATCATCAAACGTACCAATTCGGGGTAATTGTTTTAGAGGGGTAGGTACTGTTGAAAATTGTTTATTTTGCCCGATGGATGGACGGTGGTAGAATTTGATAGTGATCATAACCTCATCCTGAAAGTGTTTTATAAACATAACAGTATTGAAAAGTTGGGTTGGGAGGGGACGCCCAAGAAGGTCATATACATACTGACCTTATTCGTAATTTTCTTCAAAAAGGTCAGATGTATAACATCCTTAACCGTCGTGTTTGTATGACCAGATTTGTGTAGGACGTGATCACAGTATTTTTTTATGCAGTATTAAAACACTCCACGAAAAACTATATGTTGTTAATATCACTAGATTAGAACGGTCTTTATACAGTTGACGATCGATTCCTCGAACGAAAAACGTGGACAAAAATCCATGAAAAATTCAAACACCAAACAACGTCGTATTCAAACAACGTCGCTAGACAATCTTCAGATAGAAAGACCTTTGTCAATACAACCTTAAGCTTGCAGATCGCTTACCCTAAAACTGAACCGAAAGAAGGCATAAAAAATAAACGATTAATCCGTCAAGTAATTCGAAATATCCTGCCAATTTTATTATCCTGCAAGTTTAAGTTCCGAGGACCCCAACTCAAGGAAAGGCTACCTCATTTTAATAAATTCCTTTGACACTGATATTTCTCATGATTGGACTTGCAAATTTTTGCCGAGTGGACTCTTGATTTTCGCTTTAACATTGTTGAATGAAAAACAAGAAATGTTTCCAAAACATCGGGCATTTGAAACGCAAATTTTCAATATTTTGACGCGAAGTTTTGAGGGAACGAGGACACAAACCTCCTCTCTCTCTGGAGAATGGGCCACGTGCACTTAGGCCGGGGTTGGTGGTTTTCACATGTTTTCGTTTTTTTTTTGTTGAAGCTCATGCTGGTTTTCTCACAATGTCTTTCGTTTGTCATCAGTAGTGCAGAACTAAATTACACAAAATGTAGGACTGCGTTCAAACGCTCAACCTTTAACTCGTAAATGAAGACTACTAGGTTGCCATGTCTTCGGTTTTATTGTTGTTGCAAATGCTGGTTTCCTCACAATGTTTTGCTTTTGACATCAGTAGTGGAGAAATAAATAACACAAAGTAAAGTGCAGGGCTGGTCAAACGCTCGATCTTCAATTCGTTATTCGAGGTCACAGAGCTACCACTGCTCTCTTTCCCCTTATCGTCTTCTCACTTTCCTGATGACATGCACACCTCAAAGACATTCGCCATATTTGACAACACTCTAACGCCATTACGTAAAGGTACCGACAGTCTATCAAACATGATCGATGACAGACGGCGAACAACTTTTCCGAAGTGTGTCGAGGTCACTTTCCTATTTGGGGTAACTGAACCAGATCGTAAGTGTTTGTAAAAGAATCTTCACATGGTTACTATAAAATACAATCAACTATTTCTTCTAAAAATGTTTGTAGCCCCTACAATTATATAAAAATACTTCAAAGGCTAGCTTAAATTCGAATGGTATTTGAGTCGAAAATACAACGGACTATCTAAAAGTATTTGGTGAAAAAAAATTGCGACAGGCACAATAAGTATATCTGAATGTAGTCTCAAAACTCAGATACATTTTGTCAGTGTATTTTCAATTGCAATATCGTTTAAATTTACTTAAGTTTACTCAGCAAAGGTAGAACAATTACTTCTATATTCAGACATGAAATTGTTTTGCAAACTTATTATAATTGGTAACTCAATACATTTAGAACTTGTACTTATTGAAATTAAGAAGTTAGTCAAATTAATTGTTCCAAACAGAATGGATTAAAACAATTCTTAACTAATTTTCCCTTTTAAATCGGTTCATGAATAGTTTTGTTTTGTTTCAAAGCTCTTATATTACAATATTGTATGAATATCTATTGATTCTCTAAATAAAATAACGAAAGATAATATTACTTGATAGTGTTCTTACACTGTTTTAAGCTTCAATCACGGAAGATATCCCGTAAGTGACATTTTAAGGATAGTGTTGCAAATTCTCAAGGGTAAAATTTACTGAAAAGCACCCTTACTATGGACTCCTACACAATTCAGCAAGTAATATAGTTACTCGTTTTTAAAAGAGAAGTTACTAGATTTTCATCATCATCAGCCTATTAATGTTCCCACTGCTGGGACACAGGCCTCCTCTCTATGAGAGGGAATGGACTATAATCCACCACGCGGGCCCAGTGCGGATTGGTGGATGTCACATGTCTTCGAATTTTTTGGTTCTGGGACATGCCGGTTTCCTCACGATGTTTTCCTTCACCGTCTTGAGAGCAGCGGTGATGAAATAAATTACACAAAGTAATGCGCCTGCCTGCGTTCGGACCCACGATTTACTGTATGTAAGTCGAGGCCGCCACCACTCGACCACAAGCTGCTCGAGAATTTACTAGATCATAATAATAATCCCAGAAACTGTTAGGTGCGTATAACTTTGTTATTGACGAATTTCTTCCACTTCAATTATGTTCACACAAGATAACTTTAAATAAAAGTTTAGCAAAGACAATCACAATTTGAGTAATCATGAAGTTTTTTGTGTAAGTTAAAGTGTTTTTGCTTGTAAAGTTCAGTATTTGGTTGACCTTACGTTTTTTAGGTTTCAAAACCAACATTTTCCTTTACTGCTATAATTATCACGGAACGAAATACTATTCCAGTCTGGATTTCTACCCGAATGATGGCTATAGGCTCGTCTCCTATAACATAAGACCTAAACGTAACTGGCGAGATGCGGGTGTACTATTAGCTACACCTCTGTCTAATCCCTCGAGGATTACAGACGTGATTTTAGTTTAAGGGGACTACAGGAGCTAAACGCGAGTTTTATAATGCAAAAAACCATATGATTCAGTGCAATAAACAAAACCAGAAAAATATATGATATTCTTCAGGATATATGCTAGAATGATAGTGTTTTGAAAACATAATACAACTAATTTTACTCGATAAAAAAAAAATTACGAGCTTATCTCTAAAAAATTCTTTTAACGAGTTAAAACCATACTCAAGTACATGCGATCGCTCTGATTTTTTGGCAAATAATTCTACAAGCAACATATTAGCATGATAGTGTTTTATTTTTTTAGTCCAATCAATTGATTTTTTGTGAATCGCAAAAATCCACTCATTTCGCACTATTCGGCCCGCAGTGACTGACGTAACAACCACTTTGTAGTGCAAGCCGATTAGAACTTAATTCTAACAGTATTTCAAACGAAGTTTGAACCACCACAATTAGAGTTGCTAATTTAGCTTCTGTAGTCGCCTTAAGTTCGAACTACATAAAGGTCAAAGTAGAATCATATAGAGCGTGGAACTCACCAAAGGTTTTCACCAGATCTCATTCCATTACTCCTCTTGCCCATGCAAACCCGGATACATAAAGTTTTTCCGTAGGCTGTTTCCACCGAAGGTCCCGGCTTATCTGCGGGGCGTTCGAACGTATGTAGAGCTCATAAAACTGGTCTATGTGTGACCGCAGCCGTCTGTACTATATGGATGATGTCTTAGTATTGTTTATGATTTGTGAGGCCATTATGTTTGGTGTTAATTTTTTTGCATTTTGTTTTAATTTGCTGAGTGTTGTTCTTGTAACGAGTTGTGTTTGTGTTAAGCTGTAACAGAAACAATTCCACGATGCCTGGGTTTTGTATTCTAAACTAGGAACATCGTCTGCCTTTTGCGACCTAATTTTAAATGCTCCTTGTGGGCTCCCAACTGCGAACTGAATAGATATGACGTAGCTGTATATTAATGCAATAGTAATATGCTTTAAATGATTATAATTTTAATAAGCCTTATTTTTTTAAGCTTGAGTACAATTTCAAAAACACCTTTAACAGACTGCGATTTATAATTATACCTTCAGATAAATTCGGTGACGCCGTTAATCCCAAACTAATTTATATAATGGCCCGAGGAAATCGGTATTTCAGTACTTAACGGGAATGGGACAAAGTACGGAATGTGGAGGGGACGCTGAAAATAATTACAGCATTTAAAGCGATTCGAATAATAAAATCCGATTCTGTAATTTAATAGGAACTGCTGTCAACCACATAAAGTAGAACGTTATCACGGTTTGGTTAAAGTTATGAATTATTTTCGAAATCCATAACTTTTCGGTTAAATATAAAAACTTCCTGTAATGCTTCAATTGCTGGGACACAGGCCTCATCACTGTAAAACGGAATGGGCCGTTGTCAACCACGGAGGCCCAGTGCGGGTTCTTATTCTTTCATAAGTTTAAATTTAAATCACTGCCTGCAATGTTTCGAACATCATCATCAGTCATCTGGTTAACGATGTCTAATAAGACAAGGCTTACAGTTAAGAGTGTAAAAGGGCTTAAAGTTACTTGGGCGAAAAAGAACACCCTTGTGTTAAAATTTGTAACACTTTCGCCGTCAACTGCTAAAACTTCGTCACTGTTGAAATAACACAAAACAAATTAATTAATTAATTTTGACTTTTTGTCAAAATTGTATGATAGACTAGTATAATTTTTTTTTTAGTCTCTGATTAATTTCTTTTTTTGTCCTAAGTTGTATCCGTTTAACAAATTATTAAAACTTGCTAAATCTTTATTGATACGTTTTAATTTCAAAACCTTATGGGCCCAGGATGCTCTAATCTATCAATAAGTATTGTGCAAGTAAAAAGTCAATCGAAATACACAGTAATAGCAGTAAAACCGCGAATAAGAATACACCGTATGCATAAACTAAGTTACCGGTATGCGACTATTCATTTTTCAGCTATTACAGGTATTAAACATGTAAAATGAATAACAACTATGTAATAATGTCAATCCCAAACTCACGGGTCGAGAAAACTGGTCAAGGTGGAGTTTTGCGGGCAAAGCCTATTTGCAACACGAAGACTTGTATGATTGCATATGGACCGAACCAACACCCAACGATCCTAAGTTGTATCCGTTTAACAAATTAATAAAACTTGCTAAATCTTTATTAATACGTTTTAATTTCATTAATCACCTTTCTGCCCGTGTCCCATATTACTTGGTGTCGGCGCAACACGTTTTTTTCTTCCATTCCCCTCGGTCAACCGTCACGTTATCATTTACTTCTTTTTCTTTATATCATACATCACACAATCCATCCATCCATCGTTTCCTTGGTCCAACTGCTAAAACTTGAGAAACATTATTACCAAATTCGCTAGACTTGTCTCCCAGCGACCCATAACCGAAAAATACCCGAAGACAGCCGATGCATCCTGTTCATTACCATCAAAAAGGAGCCAGCTATCGTGATTGGCTGGGCAAACGCCTTTGATCTGCGTTTGTAATGAATAGGTGTTGCGTGCCACCAACGATACCTATCTTAGATAGCGAAGCGTATTCTTGGTATTAAAATAGAATTAATCTGATTTCTGTGGGCAGAAATAATTAGCGATTTATTCTTGTAGGTGCTAATGCACGGATGAGCCAGTGCTTTAACCTTTTGCTATTGTTTCACCTCGATCGATTCCTATTTCTGTTGAGAAACATTGTCATTGTCAATAGTAGATTGTATCATAATGGAGCAAAATAATATTTTTACGGTGAGGGCGCTTTTTTAATCCAGAGTGAAGTGAGGGATTCTTTAGTAGAATCCTGAACGTAGCGAGGGATTCAAAGTACGTCGCCCGAGCCAAAAATATTTTGCGCCCGAGTGATACACTCTACTTTTCATCACCCACAATGAGAAAATAAATGGCGCCTCATATTTTATTCACTGTCACTTGAAGTAATCATTTTTCAAAACAAAACCATTAATTTCTAACAATCCGTGAAAATTGACGTAAGACGCGGGCTGTTGTTTGCGCGTTCTTAATTTGATTATTTTTTTATTATTCAGCCGGTTGCGCGAATATAGGCCGTCGTACCAGCCAGTCTTTATTCAAACAATATTTGCGTTCGATTTCTTTGCCGCTGAACACTAAGATGTTCCAAATTAAAAAAGTGCGTGGCAAAGATAATTGCGGCGCACTTATAAAGAGGATTAAAAAATCATTACTGCCCGCTAAAAGTTTTTTATAGAAAACACAACCTTTGGGTGCACTTAAAGGCGAACCAAGTCCTTTTCGAATAGATGGGATAAAAAACAAACTGTGACGTGGCAGAGGTTGCCTTGATTGACAAATACTCAACAATTCTAATAACTATAACGAAAAGTAATCTTTCCGTAAAGTAATTGAAGTACTGTAAGCCGCACGTCACTGGTAACAGAATCAGCATAAAACTCCGTACTACTTACTATATATCAGTTCAAGGATTAGGGTATTACCACGGTCATGGATTTGACTGTACACCTGTAGTACTCATCTAGACTGTTCTACGTATAAATATGGCTTTAATTACATTTAACACAAAATAATCAGAAATTCTGACTATCACAAAATATTACTCGATGTTTGCATGAAACATTTTAGTGACGGCTGCATCCTTCCCAATACAATAACATTATGCTAATCCATATCATATAACGCGATTCCATTAAGTTACTTACAGTTCAATTAGTAGATTAATTTCTGTATATAATAGTAAACCGGTCTATCCGTAATTGGCTGTAACTAGCGTTGCCAGGTGTCCGGAGCCGGACATGTTAGGCTTTTCGATTTCGTGTCCGGTCAAAATAAACGGTGTCCGGCTTTTGTTAGACTTTTTTGTATTTTTTTTTTGTTTTGCTTTGTGAAGTAATAGCAGGTAAAGAAGACTGATTGTGTTTCTTAATTGCCTTTCATTAGAATTTAAGAAGAATTTAAAAATGTTAAGTAATAAATGTTTATCTAGAATACTTTGACTGATGACTTTATTTGACTGATTAATAATGAAGTACTTAATACTGATTTGGTATTCCATTTTATTTCTAATTCATTAGAATTTAACAAGATTTATGGTATTAATCAAAAAAGCTTAAAAACATACATTTTTTTTGTCGTAGCTATTAATACTGAGACACAAAATCCTCAATAATTTGGGGTGTCCGGCCTTTTTACCTAAATGTCCGGCCAAACTGGCTGGTCTGTCCGGCTATTAGGTTTGGCGACCTGGCAACCCTAGCTGTGACAGTGTATTCTGACGTGTCGCAACATCACACCTGTAGTTCCCGAAGGACAAGGCAGAGGTGAACCTAATCTTTCGCCAGTTACGTTCAATCAAGTCCAAAGTTACAGTGACCGAGCCTATTACCATCAATTCCAAACTCCATGGCTACTACTGAGAAACTCCTGACTGAAAAACCCAATAACACTTTGCCACTTTGATCAACAATCGCGCTTGCGATCTCTATAAGACTAACGAGACAGTTCAATTAGTAAATTAATTTATACTAAATAGTAATCCTCTCTATACGTGACAGGCTGTGGCAGGGTATTCTAGCGTGTCATGTAATTAAATTAAAATGCCACTGTAGGTGTGCAGTACATTAATTTTCACCTTACTGGCACCAGTTTTAACGTATAAAACTGCATAAGTATCTGCAGTAAAAAAGATTTTTTGACGGTGCTTGACGTTTGAAGGGTTGTTCAGCTAAAGGATGCCCCGTGACTTTTTTTACGTCGAATGTTTTAATATGTTGCTTTTAAGGCTTTTTATTTTACTTTTTAAACAAGCTACAGATTTTTCCTTCTCCATTTATAAACGGATATGATAGACACATCATCTGCCTAGCCTTTTTCTAACTGTGCTTTGGTTGGCTTCCAGTCTAACCGGATACAGAAGAGTACCAGTATTTGACATAGAGCGACTGCCTATCTGACCTTCACAACCCAGTTACTACTGGGTAATACAATACAATATACAATGTCTTTATTTTTTCTCTTCACAAATATAATATAATAAAGTAATACACTACCCCTTAGTAAGACTGGTTGCCAGACTTTCGGGCCACTGACTACCTGTAACGACTGTCAAAGATCTATTAATGTGAGCCGGGACCCACAGCTTAAGCTTTTCGAGGCTCTGAGAAAAATCGGTATGAAATGGGTGTTCACCCATCCACGGAACAACCTAGACAAGCGCGGCTTAACTGTGCTCTACGAGCACCTCAGGATATTATAGACACAGCATCAGATAATTGTCTGCCTTAAATTTTGAAGCTCGAAGTTGAAAGCTTTTCAAACGCAGTCATAATTTACAATTTTTACATACTATCTGGAACATGCAGCAACCAATGACATCTACCAATCCGCACTGGGCCCGCGTGGTAGGTTATAGCCCATTCCCTCTCTTAGAGAGGAGGCCTGTGTCCCAGCAGTGGGAACATTAATAGGCTGATGATGATGATGATGATCTAGAATCTAGATCGAGAGAAATAAGAATTTTAAAACTAATAGTAGCAACCCCAACACGAACAAAACACCTAAACAGAAGCGAAATGCAATAAAAATGCTTGTTCACACGATATTCAATCGAGTCTCCTTCGATACCTATACAAACTATAGTTACCACCCTACCATCGACACAATTCCATTCCACGTCGCGTGTTCCCACTACCCATATCCAATAACAGAACCAGGTCTTTAGCTTACAATGACGTAACCGATGGTATTCCTATACCATAAAATAAATTAGAAAACAACAATACAAATGTATATTCGATAGCGGGTGACTCACGTTTGGGTTTTAATTCACATTCACGACTCGCGAATCGTTCAAGTAACTTGATAAGGCTAGAAAAATCTTGCCACAAAAAGAAACTAAGCACCACCAACACGTCACTGAAAATTCAACTTAAGTGGAAAAGGTCATGGTTTATATTCCGTTGGTGTATGGTGTTGGAGTATGTCGAAAAAACCATGGTGTATTCACTATAGCGTGTGACACGCAAAGCAAACTTGCATAGGCTAGCTGCATCGCAGTTGATGTCGGCCAATATAGATTTCTTTATACCGATATACGCAATTATAACTTTTTTGCGTTTGTAAGGTAAGTTGGTCAGGGATAAGTAGGTGCTATCGTGGTTTTAATTAAAATTGTTGAGGATATTACTGCGGCTATAAAGCTGGGTGGTCCTTAGTTAAGAATAGCCTTGTATCTGCTAATGCTTGTCCCAATTAAATTACGATTAAACGCGCGTGTGAAGCTGGAATCGGCGTAGAAAATTGATATCTCTGCATTCATAGCAGTATGTATCTGTCAGCGCTCTTATACAATTATTGTTTTGTGTTTTATCTGCTAATGCTTGCCCCAATTAAATTACGATTAAACCCGCGTGTGAAGCTGTAATCGACGTAGAAAATTGTTATCTCTGCATTCATACCAGTATGTATCTGTCAGCGCTCTTATACAATTATTGTTTTGTGTTTTATCTGCTAATGCTTGTCCCAATTAAATTACGATTAAACGCGCGTGTGAAGCTGGAATCGGCGTAGAAAATTGTTATCTCTGCATTCATAGCAGTATGTATCTGTCAGCGCTCTTATACAATTATTGTTTTGTGTTTTCCGCATCCTACTTTCTATCATATTCATACTGATATTATTAATGCGAAAGTTTGTAAGGACGGATGGATGGATGGATTTGTTAATCTTTCACGCAAAAACGGCTGACCAGATTTGGCACACAGATAGTTTATAACCTGGATTAACCTATAGGATACTTTTTATCCCAGTAGTACGATCCCGTGGGACAATACCGCGGGCTAAGCCGTGAGCAAAAATTAGTCTGTCATAAATATGGATTCTTCCAAATTATGTTCATCATCATCTGCCTAGCCTTTTCCCAACTATGTTGGGGTCGGCTTCCAGTCTAACCGGATGCCGCTGAATATCTGTATTTTACATGGAGCGACTGCCTATCTGTCCTCCACAACCCAGTTAGTACTGGGTATATACGATACCCCTTGGTAAGACTGGTTGTCAAACTTTTTGGGCCACTGACTACCTGTAACGACTGTCAAAGATCTACAAATGACAGCCGGGACCAACAGCTTAACGTGCTTTCCGAGGCACGGAGGAGACTCGGTATGTAAGGGAGGTCACCCATCCACAGACCAACCTAGACAAGCACGACTTAAACAAAAGATTGACCCGACCGGCTGTTATTATTTAGCCACGAGCGGCATCGCAAATAAATACTGTACATTCACAAGATTCTTTATCATCGCATCTACTTTCAATTTCCTTTCTCAAGAAGCCACTGAATCTCATCTTTTGTCTTAAGAATTTTAATTATTTCCCTCGACCACATCTTATTAAAAACCAATAGATTAATCCTTATTCCCCAACCATGATTCAATAGAAATTCTGATCGTAGCCAGTTTTCATAAATCCGTCTTTCAATAATACGGAGGAACTATCGTAGCAATTAATTAGTTCTTAGCCCCCTTCGCCCCGTTCCTCCACCCCCTGATACACCCTCGCGTCTACCCCTCGATTTATAAGTGGCATTAGCATACAGATTGGAAAGTTATCAGCCGTTTTCAGTACTAGTGAAACCGTATAATTCGCGGGGTAAGTATTGTTTTGATACTTGCCTTGATAATGTTGAATTGCACGAAGTGAATTGTGTAGGAAATTGCTGGGAGAAACCTTTGACAAATGCATGTGAATTGTTCTTTCCAGCACTCGAATTTATAATCTTCATCGGTGGTCTTTGATGGCTTGTGAATTGTCCTTTTGAGAGACTCAGATTGGCGTACTCTGCCATTGCTTGGTAACAGACAAAGATGGGGATCCAGATTAGAATAGGCTAGTTTCCACCAGCAATAAATTGCAAATCTATTTAGTCCGTCAGTTAGAGTATTGGAAAATAATGGACACGTATTTTTTTGTTTTTGTAAATCAATGAATATTAACAAAGATAAAACGCATCAAAACTCGGGAGTGGGGGCTCGTGACGTCAGAATGCACTAAAAATTATAGCACGGCGTGACGTATGGAGAATTTTAAAAGCGTCGTATCTTCGTCAATTTTGGTTTACATAACAAAAGAAAAAATACGGGTCAAATATCTTCTGATAATCTAACTGACGGACTAATTAGATTTTTTCAGTACACAAGCCTATTTAAATAGGTACATTGTTAATTTTGACTGACTGACTGCCTCATTGGTCTACTGGTTGCAAGTGCAACTGCTGAGCACGAGGTCCTGGGTTCGATTCCCAGATCGGGCAAAGTGTTGTTGGGTTTTTCCATTAGAAATTTCTCAGTAGCAGTCACGTAGTTTGGATTTGTGCCCGGTTGATGGCAATAGGCTCGCCCCCTGGTGAAATGTGGGTGTACTTGTCAGGTACACGTCTGCCTTACCCTTCGGGGATTACAGGCGTGATGTTATGTTAATTTCAGGGTTTTTATCTTCATTTTTATTAATAGGTACTTACTGGATTATGACAGTATATTTTGACGTCTTAACATGTACGAAGAAAACCTTTTTGTTTTAACAATATCTTCTCGTAAGCTTGCAAAGCTTAATAGCTAAATAAATTCCACTAAATTGTTTCAATCTAATTAGGAAATCTCAAAGTTAATCAAGCGGAACTTCGCACGGCCCTATTAAACATTTTAGGCAAGGTTCATTGCGTTTCACAATCCTCCCTCCCCAATAAATGCCTAAATCTTGGGTATTTTTTTCTCTAGTAGATAAACCGTTGCTTAACTTTGATTAAAAATACAAAAGACCTCTTCTTTTAAAAATATTCTTAAACTTCTGTTCAGAGATTAATTTACTTTGTACGATTTCTGTTTGAAAATACGAATTGGCGTTTTCCAAAATTATTTTTGTATTCTTCACGAGCTCGAGAAGTTCGTGGCTGGCTAAATAATTACTGTTTTCGCTGATTATTTAAACTTTATCAGTTTCATGTTCTAATATAGTTCTAACTACAAATTGTGTTTTCACGCTGTATAAAGGGTGTAAAAAACCTCGTAACGAAGCCGAAAGGCACTTGTTTTCCCCGTCATTGCGATCATTTTTTTGTTCTACACCATACCTGGGAACCTTCTAGTTACGGAGATATTGGGGGTCAAAGATCCAACATTTTGACAAGTTTTTTTTTTTAATACCTACAAGTTTTTAATGTAAGATTTTTACTTTAAACACCTCCACGACCCCCGTATTATTCAATCTATCCATCAGCACAATGTTTTGAGTGCGTAACATTGAGTTCTACCACAAAACATGATTTTTCACCCCAAAAAAAGAAGTCGTTTCCCAGCAATAATTTTTGCGTAAAGTTACATAGTTTGATGTACAGAATGCTTGGTTGACGACTTCGTGATGAGGTTGTTTACACCCTGTATGTGTTTGTGTGTTTTCAGCATTAAATACGAAATTATTGTTTGTTACTAAGTTAGAATATTGCATGTTAAACAGTGCTAACTACTCGGATGGAAACTTTAACTTTACGGTTACCAAACAGTGTATGTTTACAGTGACAAACGTGTGGCGAGGTCGCTTGCTCGTCATAATTGTCGTAAACCAAACAATTGTGGCCCTGACAAAGTTTTGAATGTGCTTTTTAAACGAGTTTACTCACCACGAGTAATGTGCAAGCTACTTTGTTATGTTGTGAGTTTAACACATTTACAAAATGTCAAAGAGAAATTATTATATTAGTATTACCTAGAAACTGAGTTGCGGAAGTCAGATGGGCAGTCGGTTGAGTGGAAGCAGACTTCGACATAGTTGGTAGAAAGGCTAGACCGGTTATTAGCGGTTCTCAAACTTTGTCAGCAACGGAACTCTTTTTGGAAACCTAAATATTTGACGGAGCCTTAAAATACGTTTGTTGCCTAAAATAAAATAAAAAAGTCAGTGTACCGCACACTATAGACACGACTGTCTTAAGACAGACTATTTCCCTACTAGTGCGAGCGAGAGATAAAGAGTCTGTCCGGCTCGCACTTGTAGGGAAATAGTCTGTCTTAAGACAGTCTTGTCTATAGTGTGTGATAGCCTTTATTCTTTATTAGTAATCTGAATCAAGAAATGGACTTGACAATGGATGTCACAAACGGATTTTTTTTCGATTTCCATCAGGCGTGATCGAGATCAAGAGCAGGCTCATTTTGTAAACAAAAAAAAAACTTATTCAAAGCTAGTCCGCTAGATGTCGCTGTTTTACAATTTACTTGCTTAAAAACATATATTGGTGACAGTCGTAAAGTAACTTAATTTTCACTGCAACCTTATTTTTCTTTGGTATATTTTTTTATTATGGCCAGTATTTTCGGGGTAGTATTTTAGGGTTCCGTGGAGCACACTTTGAGTACGGCTGGGCCAGACAGATGAGGATATAGTGTCAAAATGTAAGTTTGTGAAAATAGCATTATGATTCACTGGTGAAGCGCAAAATTTGATGTGGCGATATTTGGCCCTATATACGACAGTGACTTCTTTGGGCTAAAAGACGAAAACTAAAATAATGTCAACTAAAAGCATTCTGTCAACCCAGAGATAAAATGCATATACCCTATGGTTTATGCTGTCCTGGTGCAATGTTGGCGAATGTGTTGGATTATGTTACTTTTCAGCAAATTAAAATTAAACCTGTGGCCGAAATTTTGAAGTATCCTGGTAAATCATTGCCTAGATCTTTAACTAAGTGACAAAAATGTAAATCCTCACCATTTCCCTCACCCAAAAGATCTCAAGAGACGCTTAATTTCGCCATACCCTTAATAGAAAGGGGGTGATTCCCATTCGCTACTAAGACAATGGGTCGCTGGCCCTTCGAGCGGCGATTCCGAACGTTTACTTGCTAATAAAACAATTAGTAGTGGGGTAGCGAAGGCCGTTCGGAAATTGAGGCGATATCTTTTGGACCTCGTAGACAACCTTGTGGATAGGTTCGTTTGTTATTGGGGCAGTAAAGTTAAAGGCATTGCGTTTTGAAAGTGTTGCAATTGGGGTCTAATTTTAGGTAGAACTGTGAGTGGCTATGCTGGCCCTTCAATTCAACAATTCAATGGTTGTTGGGACAAAACACATGGGTCCCCAAAGTTTCTTAGTATTTGAAAACCATTTTGACGACCCGAATGGCGCAGCGGTAGTGAGGCTGCCTTACGTTCTTAGGGTCCCGGGTTCGAATCCCGGTAGGAGCTAATGTTTGTGTGATGAGCATGGACATTTGTTTCCGAGTCATGGATGTTTATTATATGTATAATAAGTATGTATTTACAAACAAAAAGTATATGTGTAGTATATCAACTATCTGGCGTCCACGACACAAGCCTCGTTGCTTAGTGTGGCACTAGATGGCGCTGTGTGTAATGTCCAGCGATATTTATTTATTTATTTTCATAACATCACGCCTGTAATCCAGGCAGGGTTGGGCAGACGTGTACCTAATAGTACGCCCACATTTTGCTAGTTATCGCCAGTTATGTTCAAGTCCCATGTAACAGGGGGCGAGCCTATTGCCATCAACCGGGCACAAATTCAGACTCCGTGGTTGCTACTGAAAACTTCCTGATGATAAAAACCCAGTAACACTTTGTCCGACCTGGGAATCGAACAGGACTTCATGCTAAGCATTCGTGTTTGCGACCACTCTACAAACAAGGCAGTCCATCATCATCATCATCATGATTTCAGCCGAAAGACGTCCACTGCTGGACATAGGCCTCCCCCAAGTGTCGCCACATTGACCGGTCCCGTGCGACTCGCAGTCCTTAATTCTATTACTTAAATCATACCGCCCTTACTTTCAAACATAATAATATCTTATAAGTAATTATCTATTATACTGCCTGAAATTATAAATAACTGCCGCCACCTACCACCGATTTTGTCTGCCCAATACACATAAAATATACTAAATAATACATAAATACTATTAATAAAATAATTGACACAATAACAAAATGCTTAAAACAATTTCCGATCTACCGCTCTATGAAATATGGGACATTGTATTAAATCAGGCCACTGCTGAAGCCTAGTAATTGACAATGATGTAGCACCCGCTGGATATCGCGTCAGCCACAGTGTAGAAATAACCAGTAAATCAACCACAGTCCTTTCACAGTTATGTTATCACACACAGCAGCAATCCAACAACAACTTTAATGTGACGGAAATAAAGATTACTGACATTTTGACAGTCTTGTTAGAGGTAGCAACCTTATTGCTGCAATAATAAGGTCGAAAGTCACTGTGAAATGTTAAATGGAATGCGCCCTTAAGGTTGTCAACTAAACTTTATTCTTCTTTAACATTCGGTCACCCAATGTGAGTGTAGGTCTCTTCCAAATCTCTCCACTTATGGCGGTTTTGTTTAGTAGTAGTATAATTACTTTTGGTTATGTTGTATCAACACTTTATCTTTTGATTAACATTAGTAATACTGCTTTTAGCATGCTTAGTATTTGTATAAACGGTTTGCATGTGTGTGTGAGCCGATTCCAAACATTTGCTCCTAGTTGTAATACTGTTTGTCAACACTAATATATGCTTACCGCGTTTCAGTTGTTGTTCGTATCAAAATAAAATGCAATGGACTGTGAACCGCGGAATCCCGTTTTAAAAGCGTATGTCATTTGTTATCGCGCCATATTTTCGTTTGGTTCGTTAGCTGCATAAATGTTTTGATTCGCTTTTGTTTTATCGTGGTTTTTGGTGGAAAAGCAGGGCACTGACTTTTGACAAAGTTTTCATGCTATGCTAACCGTACGCTGAAGTTCCAGATAAACTTTTTTCAGCTGTTTAAACTTTTTGGGGGGTGAATTTTCAAATAAATCTTTAGTGCTCACATTTTTGGGATAAGGGCCTCTTATGTGTTATGATTAGGACTTCCGAAACCCGGTTTCGGTCCCATAGTTAAATCCGGGTAAAGCGGTTTTACTATGAGACCGAAACCCGGTTTCGCAAGCCTTAATCATGATCCTGAACCCAGTAGTTTAGGCTGTGCGTATCTGTCAGTTAATGAATTACAATTTTTATTAAATATTTGAGAAGTTACCTTATTAGTTAGTTAACTTATCTAATTTTTATCCTGTATGGTCACCATATCACGGATTATTGTTTTTATTATATATATGTTACCATTACAATTTATATCAATGTTAATCATTTTATTTATTCTTTTGTATTTTTATTTCTACTAAAATTATTTGTATGTGTTTTATCATTCTTAGACTGCCAAATTTAATTTATTTTTATTTTAATTATTAGGGGCTTAATTTATTAACTTTATTGTGCATGCTGTGGTCTCCTATAAGTGAAGGAGTACACCTACCCAATACCTTGTGTTTTACATTATATAATTATGCTTTGTGTACATCTTTTGTTGGAGATCCTTAAATAAATAAATAAACTTATTTTGATGCCATTTCAGGAAAAAAGGTACAGTTTTCACATAGTACCGCAATTTAACTAAAAGTTTGATCCAATTAATATTTCTAGTAACATGCGGCAGTAAAAGTTAGTCAAACCTTAGGATATTATTTGCATAGATTTCTCTTTCTCATAAATGTTTGGACTGACTTTATGATAAAGCAAAATACATCTGAAAATCAATCTCGTACTTGACTACCAACAATTTACTATACTGAACCAATATCCTTAACAAATACTCTAAATAAATAAAGCTTTCTCACAAACCTGCACTAGTAAACTTAAACGGAATATTTATCATACTAGACAATTGAAATCCCTTTCCATTTTCCTTACCGTAACAAAATATCAGGACACGTTATTTCCGCGGGATCCCGCGAATCCCGGGCTCTACTCTCGGGATCCCGCGGTCACGTGCCGGGTTCCTGTGGTGTGTCGTCTCTCGGGTAGGGATTTCAGTGCCGATAATATTTGTCTGTGGTTTGACTTTTGAGGTTGTTAACCTAGTGTTATTGACGGTTTGAAGTTTGTTTATAGTTTTTGGATTTGAGAGGTAAATAAATAAATAAATATCGCTGGATATTAACTCATAGCGCCATCTAGTGCCACACTAAGCAACGAAGCTTGTGTCGTGGACACCAGATACTTGATATACTACATAGATACTTTTTGTTTGTAAATACATACTTATTAGACATATAAACATATGGATGTTTGATGACTCTGAAACAAATGTCCATGCTCATCACACAAACATTTTTCCAACCGGGATTCAAACCCGGGACCCTAAGAACGTAAGGCAGTAGGCAGAGGTGGTGTGCTGAGGAGATTTATTGATACAATAATGCCAAAATATAATTTACTTTACTTTTGTATTGGTGACGTGACGCGTTCCAGTTTTGTCAAAGACCCCAAAGATCGAGATTCTCCTGCCCTTATCCCAATTTATTTGGGTTCTTCGCAGCATGTCTTCTTCTTCCATACTTCTCTATTACTCGTCATCTCAGCAGTCACCTCCTTAATAGACATATCATCCACAGTCTATCCATCGTTAATTTTGTCTTCCTCTACTCTTATAGCCATATATAAACATTCATAATCAACATTTTCCTCATTCACTCAAAGATTCCAAAGATCAAAGGTCTATTTCAAAGATTTCCTGTTAAATATATTGTCTTATTTACTGTCAATGTTTCAGAAGCAGTAATTAGTAATTACCAATTTCTTTTGCTTATTAATTTTGGGACTGGCCTAAATCTAGGACAAAAATATTCTGGTACTACCTACCATCCAGGGTAAACTTTTAGGTAAATCCCAATTTAAGCCAATAGTTGCCCACAAAGCCTTCGTTTAGGGTAAATAAGTTTATAAACGTCCCGCTTTCGACTTAGCATACTAAGCAGTTGTGAAAACTTTTCCTAAATCTCTCACTTTTAGGTTGCGAAAGATAGGTTTATTTATTATTTTACAAAACATTTTAGTATCGCCAAGGGATAGTTGGCAAACAAAACAAACATCAATGCCGAAAGGTTCATCAACCGAGTTATTGTATTTATACCTTTTTTAACAGGCAAGAGGTAGGATAGAATTTTAAAGTAAAGGAAGACTCCAGAAAATCGCACAACCAAGACCTGACCTCCACGAGGTCCTACTCTAAGTAAAACTAATTAATAACTTGAAAACATAACAGCTAATTAATGAGTGTGGTACATATGTGCACCGTGTAGTTTGGCTCGTTTCGTCACACATTCGGGCCGCGTGCGGGCGCGAGATAGCCGTTACGCATCGTTGACTGGCTTCATTACACGATGTAGAATCCTGGAAATGGTTTCGTGAAAGATGCTTCAAACAAGATGATAATGATCCAGGCCTCCAGTCTATGAAAATGGGTCAGAAATCCACCTTTCGGGCCCATTTTGGATTAGTGTCTTGAATTGTTGGTTATTGATGGTTCTCCTTCCCGTTTTGGGCCTCACAGAGAGGATGCCTGTGTCCTAGTAGTGGGAACGATATAGGGTTATACATATTTAACACCACGCCTGTAAACCCTGAAGGGTTAGGCAGAGGTATACTCAATAGTACACCCACATTTCGCCACTTGTGTTATCATCATTAGCCTATTAATGTTCCCACAGCTGGGACACAGGCCCCTCACAGGTCCCTCTATGAGAGGGAATGGGCTATAATCCACCAAGCGGATATGCATATGTCTTCAAATTTTTTGGTTCTAGTTCATGCCGGTTTCCTCACGATGTTTTCCTTCACCGTTTTGAGAGCAGCGGTGATGAAATAAATTACACAAAGTAATGCGCTTGCCTGGGTTCGAACCCACGACTTACTGTTCGTAAATCGGGGCCGCCAGCACTGGGCCACCGCTGCTCTACTTGTGTTAAAGCCCCATGTAATAGGAGGCGAACCCATACCGTCAATCGGGTACAAATACAGACTCTGTGGCTGCTACTGAGAAATTCTTGATGATAAAACCTTATTACACTTTGCCCAACCTGGGAATCGAACCCAGGACTTAATGCTCAGCAGTATCGCTTGCGTCCATCGAGGCGTATAGGAGGTATAAGATTATAATATCCATATAATCCTAGGGTTTAAATAGGAAACTTCAGGAAATGCTCACTGGAGTTCAAACCTCATTCTTATGACACATATGTTGGGGTTGTTACGATTGGAACAACACTGTTCACCATAATTAGTATCTCAGCATAATTAAGATTGGCAGCTTAATTAAATAAGTCACCCCTCAGTTCATTTTAAAATGTAAAATTAAAAATTTCCGGCAAGCTCAAGGAAATAAAGCAAAAATCTTGCGAAATACAGTTTCGGGAGTTTCATGGAACTCGCGGGCCGCTGCTGAAACGAAAACGAAAGTCTTGGGCTTTGAATCATTAGAAGGGCTACAAACAAAGTTACTTTTAATTAATTGCAAACATTTTATTAGGATGTCTGAAGAAAGGTTTCGCTTTTTTCGAAGTTTTTAACAGGTACCTCAAATAATGTGGTATGGTAAGCAATAATATTTAACAAGATCGTCTAAAATAAAATTAGGCGTCACATATTTCACGTCTTGAAAATACCCGAGTTAAACTCTCGTGGAGAGGGTTCTTTCCTTACGATTAATGTGCTATCATCATGACAAACGAGTTCATTCAAAGATGCAGTGCAATAACATTTTTTTCAATAAAAGACACGAAAATAAAGAGAGCAGTATTCTTCTTTGGATAGACTGTCTCCTTCATAATTATCATCTTGCTTTTCTTCTTATCATTCTGACCCCCTATCCCCCTATCCCATCTTCATTTTGGGGTCAGCTCTCAGAATCATTCTTCTCCAAAGATATTTTTTATGGGTTGTATATATGCCGTTTCCATATCATCTTACTGAAAATGACAAACTGTGCATTACATATAATGTGTTAGGTACAAATTTAGTTTTGCTCATGAATATAACTACTTTCAGGAACTTAGAAAGTGTTTAGAACTTTCTTATATTTTAATACATTCCTTCATAAAGTTATTCCAGTAAACTTCTGAGTCTAGGCAGGTAATAGTTTTCTTTCGTTTATCCAGCAACTCTAAAGCTGGGTGATGATGGCTCCACTCCGTTTACACAGTGGAATAGCGTGGTAATTAAAATGTTGGTTAGTGTCAAATTGTGTGTCTTGTGTTACTTCAGCCATCGAGCCTACCTCATGTGGGAATTCTGGTAGGTTTGAGGCCTTATGTTATTGAATAATAGCTGATGCCCGCGGCTTCGCCCACCCGCAAATTATATACTAAAACCTTCCTCTTGAATCACTCTACCTATTAAAAAAACCCGCATCAAAATCCGTTGCGGAGTTTTAAAGATTTAAGCATACATAGGGATATAGGGACAGAGAAAGCGACTTTGTTTTATACTATGTAGTGATGTCGAAAGGAACCTTCATCGATCCTATTCACTCAACCTGCCTGTGTAATACCGGTTTTCAGTAACAAACGACACCTATTCGCATACGTTTTTTTATTGCATTGTTAGAATTTCAACTCTCAGAGCTAAGTTGAGCCGGAGGACACTGTGGAGGTGTGCCCCGCTTGGGTGGAGCACCGCCGTGTCCTCGAGGTGGCGATCGGCGGGGCGAGAGATCCTCACGTCCCGGCTGCCGCGGGAGACGCCCCGGGCGTCGGGGGCCACGTGGTGACTTCCGGCCACCGTAGGCGCGGGCCTGTGGACGGGGAGCTATGGGCTAGCTCGCCGTCCGTACGTCTCATGACGACAGGCCGTGTCGACGGCGCGTTCGTGTTCCACGCGCGCCTCAAAGAGAGTCAGCAATAGAGAAGGGGTCCGCAAGGACCGAAGCCTGCCGACGCTGCGGGACTATTCGAAAGAGATACCGTGGCCCCGGAACACAAAGGGCGAGGAAGGAACATGGATGGGTTTTAGTCAGTAAAAGTCTGACACTCCCTCCTGCTCGGCCCAGAGCGGGAGAAGTCATTTGATGATTTCCCATCAAAAAAAAAAAAAAGAGCTAAGTTGAGGATTCAAACTCCATTAAAGTGCTTTTTAACGCATTCATATTGGTGTAATCCCCGAAGATTTCGGCAGAGGTGTACCCAACATTTACACCCACATTTCAGTTATGTTTATGTCCCATGTAATAGCGAGCGAGCCTATTGCCATCAACCGGGCACAAACCATGACTTCGTGGTTGCTACTTAATAATAAAATTCCCGATGATTATACTGATTCCTGATTTCTGCCCAACCCTTTGGGGAATACAAGGCGTGATATTATAGTACGTTAATTTTGGTGTCACCGGTGTATAAGTAATAACAACAATAACTTAACAGTATATTTGTCATAAAGCTTTATCTTTTCAAAACTGTGAAAATCTGAAAAAAAAAACCTATATCGTTTGTATAAAAACTAGAACTAATACCAATTTGGCGTCCGAATACAAGAATACAAATAACAAGGTTCGTAGCTGAAATAAATTTCGCCAAAACTGCAAATATGAACGTAAGTTGCCCCAAGTCATATCCAGACGTCTCATTCTGATGGAAAACTCGCTGCGGTGGATTTTCATTTTCACAGAAATATTATTACCGTAGAAAATGTCACACAAGCATTACTTATTCTTTGTAATGTATTTCATACCTATTTAGGGGAGCTCGTGGCTAAATAATAACTGCCGCTCGGGACAATCTTTAGGTTAAGCCGTGCTTACCTAGGTTGGTTTGTGGATGGGTGACCACCCATTACATACTGAGTTCCCTCCATGCCTCGGAAATTACGTTAAGCCGTTGGTCTTGGCTGTCATTTGTAGATCTTTAACAGTCGTTACAGGTAGTCAGTGGCCCAAAAAGTCTGACAACCAGTCTTACCAAGAGGTATCGTATTACCTAGTACTAACTGGGTTGTGGAGGTCAGATAGGCAGTCGCTCCATGTAAAATACTGGTGTTCAGCTGCATACGGTTAGACTGGAAGCTTACCCCAACATAGTTGGGAAAAGGCCTATGACCTATTTATATAAAATGACCTATTTATTAAAATGTCCATCTATTAGGTAATGGTAGCCAAAGCTTCCTAACCTGCTAATAATCATGACGATAGATGTTTTAATTCATCGATTCGGTCACAACACGTTTTTTTCTTCCATTTTCCCCTGTCAGACGGCACGCCATCTTAACAACAACAAAAAAAACAAATGTTTACAACAAATGGTAACAAATGCTTTTGGTTTTGACTGCCTGTTAAGTAAACTGATCCCGCGGCATCCAAATGAGCGGGATCAGTTGACTAAAGAGTCAACTTATCACTCCTTAACAGTTGTTTAGATTTCGAAAAAATCTGGCAAGCACGTGTGGAACCATGACCTGGACACGGTAATATTATAATACAGTACTCCAACTTCATACAAACGGACGAAACGCGAGCTATACCTACGCGCCTCGATCCCGGGGTGCGCTCGGGGCGCAGACAGTCACGGCTGTACCGCAGTGTCGAACGGACGGTGTGTTGTTTTTTTAACAATAACCGCGCGATTTTTTCTCTAAAGATCAGTTAATATGACGAGTAGGAAATATTGTGCTGTTTTTGGTTGTATGAATTCGTCAATAACGCATCCAGACATAAGTTTTTTTAAATTACCTGGAAGCTCTCAAAGGTAAGACTATAAAATAATTTTACTTACTAGTAGGTAGGTACATAATGTGTGTCTTTTTAATGGATAAGTATTTCCTTTTATCTCACGAAAAAAAAGGTGTTTGGATTAATAAATAAAGCGAATAGAGTAACGGAAAGTTATTGAGACGAGTGAAATAGGTAGTTATATGCGGTTCTGAATGAATCATGATACGGTAGGTACCTACCTACTTACGCTTGTGTTAAAACTTCGGTGCATGTGTGTTTTGTTAGTTTGCATAATTCAAAGTAAAGACGTGGTATTAATTCTACCAATCAAAAAACAACACGCATTTTTATTGAACACTTCCTATTCAATATACAAAGTATTTCATTTATTTATATGAAAAGGATATTTACAATCACAAAACTAAATAGAAACAGAAAGTAGGCAAATGTAATTAAAATGCTGGAGATGGGCAGCCCTAACGCATGTTTACGTACCGCGCGGCTGTAGGCATTTATTTCTATCATGCGGCCGAGTTACACTACTGTATTATAATATTACCGTGACCTGGATTAGGACGTAACGTTCAACCCAGGAATTCTCCGTAAGCCGCGGACGGAAGCGAATTCCTTATAATATTGATGATGTACAATCTTTTCTTTCTTTTAAACAATAGAAATAGCAAATTAAGTAAATCATAAGTCAGTATCGATGCTACGGAGGGTAAAATAGAAAACACTTTGATGCACTTGAAACGCTCGCTCCGCTTCTTGAAATGAAACTTCACTCATTCGACTGAGAAACTTGGTGCGACTTAAGGTCCCTTACTGTGGGTGTTAGAAGGTCATTCGGATGCGAATCTAAAAGATTCCTAGAAAACTAATTAGTTGGACGGTTTTAAGTTTGTTACGTTGGACAGTCACTGCACCGAACCGACAGCTAGATATGAAGGTGAATGCGACTTACTTATACTATTATAAATGCGAAACTTGGTGAAGATGGATGAATGTTTGTTACTCATTCACGCAAAAACAAATGAACGAATTTGGATACATTTTTGCAGACAGATAGTTTATAACCCGAATGGGACAATTGTCAAACTCCACGCTGGTCAAGCCGCGAGTTATTTGACCAAAAATCTATTGAAAATACTAGACTAGCCATCAAAAACTGGACATCGGACTTCAAATCAAGGCCAGTGGATCATTGCTTGATGTTGCTTGCCTAGATGTTCTCCTTGCATGTGAAACCCGCAGCTATGTCCATCTACTAAGTTGAAAGCCAGACACGAAGCTAAATTACACTGTTAGAAATACAGCTGCAGTAATCTTAATCCAAGAAATTTTGCAGTGTGTTACAATTTGATTAAAATGCATAGCTCTTAGCTTAGTAGTGGTCTCGCTGTCAGCTAAAGTTACTCACGCTCTACTGTTTCAGTTTCAACAGTGAACTCAAAAATTGTGCAAAGTTCTTAATTTTGATCATTGTTGAGTAACCGGGTTAAGATTGTGTTTGTTTGATGTCTTTTTAGGGTTCTGTAGCCAAATGGCAAAAAATGGAACCCATATGCATTCGTCATGTCATGTCATGTCTGTCCGTCCGTATGTCACAGCCACTTTTTTCCGAAACTATAAGAACTATGCTGTTGAAACTTAGTAAGTAGATGTATTCTGTGAACCGCATTAAGATTTTCACAAAATAAAAAAAATACGGGTTTCCCATAATTAGAACAGAAACTATTTTTTTTTTCTTTTATCAAACCCATACCTGTGGGGTATCTATGGATAGGTCTTCAAAAATGATATTCAGGTTTCTAATATCATTTTTTTCTAAACTGCATAGTTTGCGCGAGAGACACTTCCAAAGTAGTAAAATGTGTGTCGTCGCCCCGCCGTTTTTTTTAATACGTCATAAATCGTAAACCGCAATTTACCTTTCATTTTACTTATCAATGAACTTAATAATAAAAACATACTACTATTAAAACATCGATCAAAGTTACAACGAACTACAAGAACTTTAATATTATGTTACTTGCTGCTACGGAACCCTTCAAGGGCGAGTCCAACTCGCACTTGGCGGTTTTTTGTTTTACTCTGCTGCTTACGATTTTAAGTATGAATCATATGTCTGATTTGTTTCATTTTTTTTTGCATGCTGTCAAAATCAGTCCAATCGCATTTTTCATCATCATTTTTATTGTTTGGTTTGTGTTTTTCACTAGTAAATTCAAGTCTTTATAGTTACAAGCTTTATTTTAACTCGGCCTTATCATCAATCATTATCACATTCCTCATCTTGACAACATTATTTTCTTTCATTCTGAGAAATGATTTGTGAACTGCTAGAATCTCGTTCTTTTATACTATGTTTGCGTTGTCAGTTATCTATCTATACAGGGTGAAAGTTTGAGATGGTGCAGTAAGGGCAGGTACCTTAACCGTTGTACCTACAGAGAAACGGTATTAGGAGACTAACCGTGACTTTTTGAGAAATTTAAATTCGCATTTATTTTTTCACGGAGATTTTGGAAAATGCAGACACAGTCAGCAAGAAAATGGAAAATTTCCACTAACATAATTATTTTTAGTGCCGATCGATCCAATTATTAATATCAAAAACTCAATAGGACCAAATATGCTTTCAGTACTAGAAAAGTAAAAAATCACAAAATTCGTTTAGTAGTTTCTTTCAAAATGTAGGTATAGGATTTACATTTTTAAGGAAACTACTAAACGAAATTCCTGGATTTATGCTTCCTCTCTTAGTTAGAGTATAATCTACAAATATTGCTCCATCCAAATACCCAAGTCTTCAATTATGACTAAACTCCAGTCTCCCAGAAAATTTATCAGTAAACCCAAACCTCATCTATCACATCGACACAGAGACCATTTATCAAGATAGTATACATAGCATTCAGCCTTTGACCCTGCGTCTGCAGACAAAGACGGAATACCAATAGGGATACAAGATTAGTTGGTGAAGGCAGTCGCAAGAAATTACTAGTTGGTATGGTAATTTCTGGGGGAAGGGTTTCGGGTGCGTTCTTTGAGTTGTTTTAAGTTATTTGTTCAGACTTTTTGGTTTATTCTTAGACGGGATTATCAGAGTCTATCTTAACCCGGGTCGCGGTTTCGAATCCCGGTAGGAGCAAATGTTTGTGTGATCAGACATTTGTTTTCGAGTCATGGATGTTTAAATGTATAATAAGTGTGTATTTACAAACAAAAAGTATCTATGTAGTATATCAACTATTTAGTGTCCACGACACAAGCCTCGTTGCTTAGTGTGACACCTAGATGGCGCTGTGTGTAATGTCATCGATATTTATTAATTTTTTAGGATAGTACTAGCTGTTGCCCGACCTTCATCCGCATGAAATTATTATTATTAAAATATTACTTTCATTTTTGAATCGGATTTTGTTGTCAATTTCAAGGATTTTAATTTATTAGCACAGAACCCTAATCCTTTTTCCAAAATAAAAGTAATAACATCAGCTATCTTCTAGTAAAAGGCCCGTCAATATTGGTCCAGCCGTTTCGGAAATTATCCGGAGATTAGCCGGAACATACCTAGTTACCTACAGACAGACAGACAACAAAATTGAAAAAAGTTTATCCATTCAAATAATTAAAATTAAAGTGTCTGTTTGTAATTTCAAATAACAGTTTTTTACTTAATGCATATGAAAGTGTATACGGGGCTTATAACAAAAAAAAAAACATATTTTTTCCGTCTGTCTGTCTGTCTATTCATATGTTTTCAGCAAAAATTACAGCCACTTTAATTTTGATCATTTGAACAAATACGAGTATATAGAAATTATAATGCGGTACTTAGTAACTGGCACTTAATATTCTCTCTCTACCTACCTTTGAGAAAAAAGCAGACACAGCAACACAATATTCTCTTTTAACGTCCTTATGTAATACGACATACAACACGAAAAGGTCTGACGCAAATACAACGTGTAACAGGTATTATTAGTGTCGGGTAAGAAGTCTAGTCCGTCTTGCGTAATAGGGTTTTATGAGAAACCTAGAAAAAAAAAAGTATTGTACTGATACCTACGACGTACTACGTGTGTACTATCGTGGACACTCCCGCCTGATCACCACAAAGCTAATTTTTGCTTGCACTCGCAACATAGAAACGCTCTCTAGCCCCGCCTCGTTGACTTTGTACAGAAATAATGAATTAAAGACAATACCGATCGACCGAGCGCATTGACGACGCAAGCCAAACGAGAGTTATTTTATTGTTATTTTGCGCGCCAAATTGACACTTTCCTAATAAAGCTACTCAGCGCCTCCGCATGATTTTAGCGAAAAAAAAATTAACTGATCAGGCGGAAAAGACCACGACTGTACCAATTGTACGTTGTTACCCAACTCATCATCTGCCTAGCCTTTTCCCAATTATGTTGGGGTCGGCTTTCAGTCCAACCGGATGCAGCTGATTGCCAGTATTTTACCTAGAGCGACTGCTCATCTGAACTCCACAACCCTGTTGGTACTGGGTAATACGATACCCCTTGGTAAGACTGGTTGTTAGACTTTCGTGCTAGTGACTACCTGTAACGATTGTCAAAAATCTCCCAAAACCGGTAAAGCGCAACGGGTCAGCGTTGTTACCCGACTACGCGGTAATAAAGACAGGGTCATGACTACGTTTCTTCTCTTCTGGGTGAGATTGTTTTATCTAGTACCAGAATTTTCATAAATGCAGATGATTGATAAACTCATTGAGTTTCTATGAAATGACTAATCTTATCGAATGTAGTAACTTGCAAACCTTCCGTAAATGGTGCTACGCTGAAAAATTATCCAACTGCTTTTCTTACATTCAGAAAATTGTATGCGCATCTAGATGTATATCTAAGTGAGCTATCGAAAGCTAAAATGTTTGAAATGATCAGGGTTGCGACGGACTCGACTCGACGAACGCAAACCTCGCTTCTTAGCTGTCAGTATCAATATTTCGTAACAATGATGACACTGGCAATTCTTAAACGTAGTTTAGATGTGCTGATCACGTTCAATTTCAATAGTGAAATCAGCTCTTAGTTACAATTTTATCCTTCCAAACTTTTTCATAGTTACCCTCGCATTTTGTTATCAAACTTTTTCATGTGCTCAGCCTTCAATTAATGGACAACAACGTAAATTGTGTTTATTTTGAAATTAAATCTTAGTCAACTCACATGAGGAATATGCAGATTCGTGTCTGAGATGGTCTTTTTGAGAAAGAACCACACAGATTTGAGTGGACCTGTCCAGTCAGTACAAGCATTTTGTCAGATACATGATCTGTCGAATGACCGATTTGGTCGGGACGCCATTGTGTCTACTACGTGGACAGATCATGGGTTATCGTGTAGCTTGATTTAAAACTCAAGGAGCTCAAGGACACGACCAACAGTACCAAAGAAAGAACATTTGGGTAGGTTTAGTGGCATAACTCGACTAGGATCAGACACGAAACTACAAACTGAACCCATTTCCATCAACATATTAAATCATTCCACATTTCCATCAGCATAGCCTTTATGTCTACGCATCCCCTAACTAACGCAATCACTTAATCATGCAAACAACACACTTTGACACTTCCAGCCTTCTACCGCTGATCGGCCACCATGACGAATCCCCACTGGTTATAGGAATACGAATATTCTCTGCTATGGAAATTCTCATCTGCTACCGAAAAGCCACCGGCAGCCAAATATGTTAATTGGAGTACGTATACCTTGGAAATGTAAATCAATGTTTTTTGGTGAAGGATGGATGTGGTTCTGGTATCTTGATGGAGGTAGGGTTACCATCCGTCCGGATTAGTCTGGAAATGGAGTACTTTGGAAATAACCCGCTGTAACTAAGTGGGTAATGTTCCCATTTTATGACCGGACTTTTATCGAAATGTCCGGCTTTTTGTCAGGACTTTTCAAATTCCTAAATGGTAACCCTAGATGGAGGGGAATGTTGGTAAATGTTGCTGTTTTGGGGTAGATGGGTGGTAGTCATGTGTTGGATAGTATAGTCTAGAAAATGTTTTAGTTATGGAGTAGATGATTTGTGTCTAACTATTGGATAGGTACAGTTGAGGTAAAGTTCAACTTATTTTGGGAAATGAAATACTGTCGTTTCTCTCTGTCTATGTCTTTTACCCATGACCAAATACTCACAGTAGTTTCTCCAATTAACACTCTTTATTTCCATCTATACCTAGTACAATATTATTAACAGATAAAATTTGTTTATTAGTTTGTATGTAGGGTGTAATCTACGGAACTACTGAACCGATTCCAAACCAACGGGAAGCTACATTATATCTAAGTGTCATAGGCTTAATTTAAACTGTTCCCGTGGATTAATTTACATAAATAACGGGAGCGAAGCCACGAGCAAAAGCTATAGTCTGTTATTTTGACGTTTTTTTATTCCTCAAGATAACATTACGCTTTTCGGTTCGGTCTTTCTATTCCATATACAGGGTGTAAACAACCTCATCAGGAAGTCGTCAACCAAGCATTCTGTACATCAAACTAAGTAACTTTACGCAAAAATTATTGCTGGGAAACGACTTTTTTTTTGGGGTGAAAAATCATGTTTTGTTGTAGAACTCAATGTCACGCACTCAAAACATTGTGCCGATGCAGCATTGCACTGTGCAGTCGTGGGGGTGTTTGAAAATAAGTTGGAACTTTGACCCCCAATATCTCCGTAACTAGAAGGTTCCCAGGTATGGTGTAGAACAAAAAAAATATCGCAATGACGGGGAGAACAAGTGCCTTTTAGCTTCGTTAATAGGCTTTTTACACACTCTATCATGAAAAAGGCCTCATGTTTGCATTTCTAAAATTCCACTCTATTTCGACGTCAAATCGATTTTCGATCATATCAGAGACCTGCAAAATAGCTCTTCTATACAAAAAATAGATTGGCTCAATACAAGGTGTACATACCTAGTCAAATATAAAAGCTGCCGGTGAATTAACACGTCATCAGTTTAATTACAAATGTTTTGCCCCTAGCATTGCTTTGCACCCTGGGGCACCGTTAGTTTATGTTGAAATTGTACTGGTAATATTTCTACAGCATTCGTGTTCAGTTTTAGTTTAGCTACGAAAATAGGTGAAGGGTATTTAAAAACAAATTGTATGTACTCGTATGTGGTCTTTAACACGTTTTTATTTGCTGCTGGCGTCTGTACCTACAATTCAATTCATTCATTGATTGCATCAAATATGGTTATGTATGTGGTATGAAGTTCTTATATAAAATATTTAGTAACACACATTTAGCCAATATATAGCATGCAATAGTACAGGTTTTTACAGTTAAGATATTTATTTTTATGTAACTACATTTTTCAGTTTATGTCTACTTAACAGTTAAATATGTCTGTGCTTTATAGTACAAAATTTACAGGGACACTTTTGAAAGAACTCATCTATCGAATAAAAACACTCTTCCAACAACCACGTCCGAAACGCAACACAAAACTTATTGAAGGGCAGTTGAGTAATTGACCTAGGTAAAGCTTTATAAATTAAGGGAGCCATATAAACGCAGCTCCGCCAAAAAAGTTCTAGCTTTGGAACAGGCATTTCAAAATCTAAATGTGTAGGTTTCCTTTTCTTGTGTTATCTTTCCGTTCAAATAGTTCAAGATTGGACCTCACAAACCTGGCAACTACGTACTAAAGGTATCGCAAAATGCGTTGAAACAGGTCTTTAGAAATCCAGGTTTTGTCTTGAGCAATTTAAATGCCAGTATTAACTCAAGCTCGCTAACTTATTAAATATTCTGAGAATGATTTCCATTTGTTGTCTGCTTTTAATTCCACCAAACAAACAACAGCTACAATATTTCTCCTAAAGAACTTAAGAACAAAACAAAATTCTTAGCTTTAACCCTTTGTAAAATCTTGAAGATGAGAACAATGTTGACACCGAGTCTTATATCTATTGTCTTATATCTAAAGGGTGTAAAACACCTCTTAAAGAAAGCCGAAAGGCGCTTGTTCTGCTCATCATTGCGACCATTTCTTTGTTGTACACTATACCTGGGAACCTTCTAGTTACAGAAATAATGGGGGTCAAAGTTCCAACTTTTTGACAATATTTTTTTTAACTCATGTTTTTAATACTTATAAGATTTTTACTTTAAACACCTCCACCCCTGTACTATTTATATTTAATCCATCCATCAGCACAATGTTTCCATTGAGTTCTACCACAAAACATGATTTTTCATCCCAAAACAAAATGTCATTTCCCAGCAATAATTTTTGCGTAAAGCTACTTAGTGTTAGCTAATTTATTTATTCGCTAATTTATATTTTATTTAATTATACTGAAACGTAAAAAGACTAGTTTCCAGACCAGTAACCATTTGATTCGAATATTTTGTACTGGCAACACGTTGGTTTGTCAGTTGGTCGTTGGATGCTTCTGATTGGCTAACCAATCAGAGGCCAGCGGATTGTCATCTGTGATTGGTTGACGACATTAAATCGTTAATCAATCACAGAACTCGATTTTACCGCGCAAATTATTTGAAATCTGGGAGGTGGGAAAAGGTCGGTTGAACATTCCTGACTCGAGCTGTTAGTTAAGAAGGTTGTAAAAAGAATAAAGTTGTGATTCCTGTTACCTGGATTTTCTTCAGTACTTCACCTGGTTATCCTGAAAGTCTAAATTTAATCATTAGTCTCAGTTATTATTATATTAGTTTGATGTACAGAATGCTTGGTTGACGGCTTCGTGATGAGGTTGTTAACACCCTGTATATAACAATATATTACCGCCATTATCCCGTACTCAGACGACGACGCAACAAACTTAACTTTAATTAGTAACATTTAACATATTAACCTCGTTACATAATACTGCCTGGTAAGTCTAGTGGTCGCAAGATCGACTGCTGAGCTTAAGGTCCTGGGTTCGATTCCCAGGTCGAGCAAAATATTTTTCAGTTTTTCCATCGGGTGTTTCTCACTTGCGGCCATGGAGTCTGGATTTGTGCCAGGTTGATGCCAATAGGCTCGCCCCCTATTACATGAAACTTAAACATAACTGGCGAAATGTGTAGGTACACCTCTGCCTAACGCTTAGGAGATTACAGGCGTGATGTTTTGTTGTCTTATTCCGTACTACAACGTACAAGCCTTAATTATTATCATTTAACATAATATTGCGTGTTACGCTCCAAATTAAGGTGGTGTCCCAACACCGCTACTAAACGACCGCAACATGTCGCGTCAGTATGAGACGAACGAATGAAAAACGTATTTTCATTTGTATTCATTTAAGATTCGTGGTTTTAAATGTTATGAATCGAATGGATATTTAAATTCTAGGGGATTTTCATTGTGCCTGAAGGTTTATTTTAATTTGAATAAAACTACGAAGCTGTCTGTTTTGTATATTCCTTTCGCTTTCCTGAACATGATTCCAAATAAAACTGAAATTACAATTCAAACTAGAGTTATTCATAAAAATAAAACCGTAGAACACTCGTTGAATGCTAACTTTCAGATCAACAAATACATAGACTGTAGACTTAGCGTAATCCTACACCCGCTCCAACAGAAAAAGGGCTTGAATACAAATTAATCGCAGTCGCATTATAATTTTATTTGTCGCTTTTACAGTATGCACCCTTAACACAAGCGACATTCCTTTTGTGTTGGCAACACGGTATTCCACATTAAGTAAACGTTTTGAATTAATTTTAGGAACAACTAAAACCGATGGTAGAGTGACTATAATTACTAAAGGGAAACTGTTTCGGGAATTCGGAATACTAGCAGCAACGTTCGAGATGCGGTTTGTAGTATCAATATTGTTTTGGTCGGGGCTACAGAGCATAGAATCCTCGTACGTCTCAACACGCTTGTGTAAAATTCAGAACAATATTGTGCCAATAAGCCTCGAAGAGGAGAAGTGTACTAGAAGAGGCAGTGGTGTACTATCCGAAAGTGGGTGGGCCATATATGCCGTAGACCGAATGGAAGACGGGGTATGGAAGTAGTGAAGTGGAGACCACGGACGGGACGGAGGAATGTGGGAAGACAATCGACTAGGTAGACAGACAATCTCATTGAAGCGGTCGGAAAACTGGATAGCTATGACAGAAAACCGCTAAATGTGGTAAGATTTGGAAGAGACTTACACTCAGCATTGAGTAGCCAAAGGTTGAAGAAGAAGATGAAGTACTATCTGACACCTACATTTCGCCAATTATGTATGAGTCTTATGTAAAAGGGGGAACGTCCACTGTCATTGACCGCGTACAAATCCAAGCTGCTGTTAGGAAATTCCTGATGGAAAAATCCAACAACACTTTGCCCGAACTGCACTTGTGCAGTTTAAGCTGGCGTTGCTTGCCAAGAAAAAGTGCATTGATATGTCAAACTTGGTACATTTTTTTTGGTACTGCGTTTTCTAGAATGCACAGAAAAGTTGGTAGAAGTGTAAATAGTGACACGACTGGTTTTTATGAAACGAGGTTGGGAATGTCGTTTCTAGCACTGACTGCCTCTGCGATCGGAGCCAAGTTTCGGAATCGTCACGAAATCGTCGAAAAGTCACGGAATCTCTTTCGAACAGTCCCGCAGCCCCGGCAGTTGTATAACAACCTAACTAATAATATTATAAATGTGAAAGTAAGTTTGTTTGGTTCAGTGGTTTAGGCGTGAAAAGTCACGCCTAAACCACTGAACCGATCATCCTGTAATTTTGCATATACGTTGTACAGAAACGGACATAATAGGTACCTTTTATCCCGAAAACAGTACTGTTCCCGAGGAAAACAACAATAACGTTCTTATTATAATAGATGGCGCCACGTATCTTTCAAATCATGATTGAATTATATTAATAAAAACAGCACAACTCGAATTGATAGTTAAATTCTAAATTAACGCGAGCGAAGCTGCAAGCAAAAGCTAGAAACATAAGTATATTTTCTGTAATTTAGAAGCATTGCTCTTACCGAGTTTTTAATAAGTTCTAATTGAACCCTCCAGGGTCCCTTCTATTGGACGGGGAGCTATGGGCTAGCTCGCCGCTCGACGACAGGCCGTGTCAACGGCGCGTTCGTGTTCCACGCGCGCCTAAAAGAGAGTCAGCAATAGGGAAGGGGTCCGCAAGGGCCGAAGCCTGCCGGGGCTGCGGGACTATTCGAAAGAGATACCGTAGCCCCGGAACACAAAGGGCGATGAAGGAACATGGATGGGTTTTAGTCAGTAAAAGTCTGACACTCCCTCCTGTTCCGCCCAGAGCGGGAGGAGTCATTTGATGATTTCCCATACGAAAAAAAAAAAGGGTCACTTCTATGAGGGTAGTACGTAGCGACCTGGGCAAGTCTGGTCGGTCAAAGTCATCGATTCGAGAATAATCAGTTCTTCTAAATGTAAACTTTAAAATGGCTGGCTGGGCATTTATTAAGGCTGAGTGAGGTCACTCAGCCTTAATAAATGCCCATTGTAAGTTAGTAAAGCGTGCAGTTGATAGACGCGTTAATAAAAATCTAGCAAAAAAATATGAATGGAGTGTGTGATTCTTTGGTCTGGCAGTCACATTAACCTCTAGAAGTCCTCGATTGTTCTATCTAGATAATCTACAATGTTTATAGTTACAGACTAAACCATTATACTTCAATTTTGTACCACACCTTCAATCACAATCCGAAGAACTTTTAAATAAAATTTATTTTCTATTGTGCAGGTTTGAAAAACTAGTCTTTTCGCCAAAGTTGTCATCTGCCTAGCCTTTTCCCAAATTACGTTGGCTTCCAGTCTAACCGGATGCAGCTGGGTACCATTTTTTTTGTGAAGTCAATAATTTCAGTCTTTATTTATTTATTTATTTAAACAACACATACAGCTATTTTTACAGGTTTAAGTGCCTAATACAATAGAGTAGTTATAAGTTTACAATAGTTTACTAAGAATAGAATTATTTATTTTGAAAACCAAGAGTAATTTTGCAAAATGCGGCCCGTGTGAATTCACTCAGACTGACTGACTGACTGACTTTTATGACAAAGTGAACTACGCAATGAACGTTGTAGATTTTTCAAAGTTAATAGCATTGCTAATATTAGTGTGTTAGGCATCATTCGTTGTTCTGGTAACGTCCTTCGTCTCTTACCTCTCTCTCATCATCATCAAATCAAAAATATTTATTTGCTCGAAAACACATACAAATTCAAGGAAAGATCTTTTGTCCTAAAACTATTTGTATTCTGCTTGCAAGCAAGCGTGAACATTATTTACATATGTAGATCTATTTATGTAATTATTATCATGCAATTAATTAGTATTATAACTTTACACAAATTATTAAAATTATTATAAAAACAATTAATTATTTTCAAAATATATAAAACATTATTAAATTTCATTAATTATAAACATTAATTATTAAATTCCATAAATTCATGCATCACGTCTTTTCCTCTCTTAACTTTGTTATCTTTCACACCATCCATCATCTCTTCTTCAGTTTGTCTCTTTTTTCATACTCATCCTCATATTTATCACTATTCTTGTCTCATACTTCCAAACACTGCCTCGTTGGTCTAGTGGTCGTAAGCGCCACTGTTGAGCATTAGGTCCTGGGTTCGATTCCCGGGTCGCGCAATGTGTTATTGGGATTCGCCATCATCATCATTTCAGCCGAAAGACACTGACGTCCAGTCCACTGCTGAACATAGGCTTCCCCAAGTATCGCCACATTGACCGGTCCCGTGCGACTCGTATCCAGCGGATTCCCGCAGCCTTCACCAGGTCATCGGTCCACCTAGTGGGAGGCCTTCTAACGCAACGTCTTCCAGTTCGCGGTCGCCACTCCAGAACTTTTCGGCCCCATCGGCCATCCGTTCTGCGAGCAATGTGCCCTGCCCACTGCCACTTAAGAGAACCAAAGTTACCGAACCTTGGTTCTCTTGCGGATGTCTTCATTTCTGATTCAATCACGCAAGAAAACTCCAAGCATAGCCCTCTCCATTGCCCCTTGCGTGACTTTAAGCCTTCTGATGAAGCCCATTGTGAGCTACCACGTTTCGTATGTGAACACTGGCAACACACATTGGGATTGTCAATCAGGAATTTATCAGTAACAGCCACGGATTCTGGATCTGTGCCCAGTTGATGGCAATAGGCTCGCCCCCTTTCACATGGGACTTAAACATGACTGGCGAAATATAGGTGTACTAGGTACACCTTTGCCTAACCCTTCGTAATTACAGGCGTACTATAATAGCGTTATGGTACTTCCAAACACAAGAATTTACATCAGCTATCGTTTCTTGAGCAAACTTATCCTTGCCTGACCAAACTATTCAAATGCTTGCTCTATATGCGAATGGTTGGTTCTAGTGCAATTAGTATGCAATGTCCAGGAATGAATATTTGCTCAGATTCTGGGGGCACTGTTTATTTACCAATACGTGTTTGGTGAGTATTTGGCTGCTGTGTATGTGTAGGGTGATAGGGTCTAAGCCAAGGTGCTAGTGATTTTGACAAACATCTCCCGTTTATGTGCTCCCATATGGGTTAGGTAGGTTAGTTTTGATTCTTACTATATAGATAGATAGATACACAATGCGGATATATTGCGAAGGGTGGAGCTAGCCGTGCAAACTCAAACTCAAACTCAAATCATTTATTTCAATTAGACCATGACGGCACTTTTGAAAGTCGAAAATACAATAAAAGCAAAGCTACAGTCACAGTCACAAGGCATAATAACTTGAGAAAGTACTGTAGTTGCCCGTTCCCTAACGTAGATCTCTATGGAGAAGAACGGGCAAGAAACTCCATGGACACTCTTTTAAATCAAAATATTGTTACAAAATCTTGGTTACATCATTCATGTTGAGATTATACATATATGTGAGAACGATGTAGAAAGACGTGCACATTAAGAGCGTCCAGAGTAAAATAATAAATTAAAAATTAAAAAAAAAAAGTAATTAAAATGAACGAACCGTGGCAGCCAAGAGATGACCAGTCCCAACTGAGAGCGCCCGTTCACGAACATGACGCATGTATCGGCGCCAAACAACTCGACCATATTTAAGGGAATTAAATGACCCGACACACCCGCCAAGATGCCGTGCAAGATGGGTATGTGGGTTGTCGTCGTCAGCTGCGGTTGCTGGTAGAATCGCGCGCGCGAACTAACTTGCTGCGCGAGGCGCCGCTCACGAGCGCGCTCCGCACTCTCAACCTCATTGCTGAGGACTTGGACATATTCTGTTGCGCTTTGGGTGAATTTACAAGAACAGCTACTTATAGAATTTGCTATGTCAAACACAGTTGAACTATGTTTTTTAAATTTGAAGTGTGCTACAATATCGCATTGGGTACAGCCTGTAAGGATATTTTTATGTTTAGAGTAAATAAATAAATAGATACTGTTATTATGATGTTTTTAATTGTTTTGAACAGACTGCGTGCTCAAGTTGGCCGCTGCCGATGGGGTACAATCGACCCATTTCGAACACAATGCGTGTGTGGAGCCCCAACACACCTTCTCTGCTGCCCGTCGTGCACAACTAATTGATCCTCCAAGACTTGAATGAAGCAAACGACAGAGCTGTCCAGGTTGCTCCTACTGGTCTCTTTCAGAGGCACACAGGGCCTCATTCCTTAAAATGCAATCCATCTAAAAGACAAAAACCATCCAATACTGAACAGAATAGAAAGTAGAGATATTCTTACATTTCCAAATGCAGTCCCGTCTCCCGAACTTCATTGAATATTACCTATCTCCTTGAAGTTATCACACCTGTTCCCAACGATATGGTTCCGACAAAATTACGAGTAGAAGTTGTGAGCGTTTCTGCATACTATTTCTGATATTGTGATCATCACAATAATATTGTCCATTGCTGGAAATAGGGTTCCATTTTATATTTAATAATGCCAGTTTTCACAAACACTACGGAGCATCTAACTGAATGCCTGGTGCCCTTTTTCACCAACAAAGAAGGACGCTAACCGAGTGCCTAATGCACGTTTTCACCAGTAATATTTTTAGAAACTTTGCAATTTTTGACGTCAGTGCAGCACGTCGGGCCACGCGATATTAATTTGAAAAGAGCGCACAATTTGTAATTGTGCAGACTTTTTTGCAGACGTTTTTGTTGGTATTTTTTATGTACATAAACGAAAAAAAAAAGTTTGAGTTTGAGAATGCTTCGACGATATTCACTAAAATGACGGACCTCATAATTTGTGCTAGGTTCTCATTCCAAAACAGTAATTTAAAAGAGCACTATTGTTATTTCTTATCATGGAGTTGACCGCGAACCGGAAGACGTTGCTTTGGAAGGCCTCCCACTAGGTGGACCGATGACCTGGTGAAGGCTGCAGGAATCCGCTAGATTCGAGTCCCATGGCACTGGCCAATGTGGTGACACTTGGGAGAGGCCTATGTCCAGCAGTGGAGGTCTTTCGGCTGAAATGACGATGATGAGTTGACTTCATTTTGAGAAGGGCTACTAAACCGGTCTTCTATTATTCGCGTGTCAAATGGTCTAGCTCCGTTTATATTTAGACTTCATCCAATCTGGGTGAGCCCAAAACGAACTAGCTCTAGACAAAAATAAAAACGATAGTCACATTAATTAGACCAAGTACCCATAAATCTTATGTCAAAATCCCTTGAAACGACTAAAAATATGCCATTTACATCCAAAGGGACAATAATATGTCAAGTCGAGCCGGACAGCAACAATTAAAATGCTATAAAATTCTTCTATTTCGTCACATGTTCATGTCAAAACCTTTTGAACTACAATTTTAAATAGTCTGCATAAATCGTGGTAGTTGACGTGACATTTATATCAGCTAAATGTTAAAATAACGTCATTTTAGTGCCCTTTGTTGTTAAAATGTTTTGTTGTGAAATTTTATGAGGCTCCGTACCTACAACAGTGTTTGGAGACTGACTATGACTCCTAAATGTGTTGTACACTTGATTTAACAGTGGCTTGTTCGGTACTGAAATTAGGCGTTCTATTAATTAACGCTTAAATGTCTACTGTAAAATTAAAGACCTTTAGTAGACTTATAAAGAGAACGAGACAAGACACGATATATTAACTAATACCAGATTAAAAAGAAGTTGGTCATGTTATTCGTGGATGATAAAAAAAAATGGTAAAAATAAAGCCGACTTCAAAAACACAAAAAAGTGAAAAATAATAACTTTAGCTTCAGAAGTCGGTGACTTTTGTTTGTTTGATTTAGTTTTTTTGTCACTTTTTTGTCAAAAAGTCTTTTTATTTTTCCATTTTTAGTTGTAATAATATCCTATACAAATATTTGCTTTACATTTATTTCATATTGTAGCATGCGCCAAACAAAAAAAAATCATTAGGTATTTTCTTTCATAAGATAATATAATCAAATACACATAGCTAAAGTTAAGCCATGGAAATAAATAAAGAAATGTTGGATCCAAAAGCTAACTTAAGATAAAAAATAAAAACCGTGTAAGGAGAAATATGAAAATAAGTTTTTTAGATTCTCCCTCACCATCTACACAATAAAATAGACAAATATAAAACCGAAGTCTCCAAGTCTTTAGTTTCTTTCATAACTATGAGAGTTTCTTTGGTTCCATGTTCAATGGATAAAGGATTATTTCTCCTGTGTTAAGGCAAGAATTGACTTTTATTGGAATTCATAGAAGGAGGAACGAACATTATGTTCCTACTGAATAAAATATTAGTTTCCCAGAACTGACAAAAACTCACCGTATTTGCTGTATAATTTTGTAATGCCTGCTTTTGATGGGTATTAGTTTCTTTTCAATCCAATGTATATTATTAAAAATAATCTTCTGGTCATGTGTTATAAACAGTGAAGCTATCAAAGTAAAATAAACGCCATTTTAGTCAACATTTTCGAACCCTAACCAAATACATAAAATACGAACCTCAATAGCAGACGCAACAGTTTGCCACGTTCAAACAAAAAAACAAAAGAAACGTACTGAAATAACACGTCCTTCCAATACTTTAAGTCAGAACGGAGTAACTCTTCGACAAGTAAAGGAAAATGGAAATAAATCGCCCATACTGTTGCTCCCTTTATATTATTCAACGGTTGAGGCAGTTTAAGAAAGACAAAGAAAAGACATGTTGAGATTTGGTGCGAGTTTTTTCCCTCAAATTTGGATTTATTTCGACCGTGACTTACAGATAGGTTGGGCCATGAATCTAACGTGGGGGAGAAACATGGTGTATTATTGGAAGCATGGGCACCATAAACATGGCATTTGTTGGGTAGGGCTCGATGGTGTTGGAAAAATTGGTGCTGAATTATTAAATAGATTGATGACAGGAAAAATTGGGAACAAGAAATATAAGTGTGAGGCGAAGAAATAATATATACCTAGATGAGCCGATGGAAGATATTGGAAAGCTTAAAAGAACTGTTATAAAATGAGAGTTTGGAAGGCTTAAAAGAACTGTTATAAGATGAGAGATGTCAATATATAAGTATATACGCAATATTGGAAGACAATGTACACGTAGCTTGGCAAGTGGTCATATCGCAACCTTTTCAGACTCGATGTCACATTGACAAAGTAGAATGACATTCTCTTAAACGAAAAACTGAATTACGTTACGTAAATTTCCGTTAATACCGCCACAGTAGATAGAAACTCATTTTCTCCGAATCTCGACCTCACAAGTGAGTAGACATCTTGTTATTTTTATATATTAGCGGCAATGGACGTTGAATATTGTATGGAATGGGTCTGTCCCGACGCCTCTCGGTTGAATGGCTGGATTCAATTCTTGCTTGGACGGTTATGGGTGTTCTGCTCCTTAGATCACATTTTGGTACTTTTATGGAGATGTCCTTTTGAGATAGCTGGTATTTTATGATTACGATCGGTGCTACCATTTTTTTTTAAACCCTTTATGGTTGATTTGTTTTTATGTCTAGTCTGCTGATAGGACTCGTGACCCGTGGTCCCGGTGGGTCGACCCATTACCGGGTCCATGGGTAATTTTAATTACCCGTGGTTCCATGGCACTAAGGATTGTTTCCTGGACTTCTGAATATATCGATAGAAAATTCAAATCCATAATAACAGCATATTAAGTACGTTATTTATGAGCGGTGCCATTCGTCCTAATAAATAATATGATAAGTTCCCAACAAGTCACACCCAATCGTCTCACACTGTGAGTCGGAAAATTATAAGACCCTGATGACATCGTGAAAGGGTCTTTCTTTAATATTATTGAGCTGATACCTTTACTATTTGGCTTATTTGAGGGTGTGCCTATAAAACGTCATATACGTCAAAAGAGACTGTAGCTAACTAGCAAAAGCATATTTTTTGCTACAGATAACTAACGGGTAACTTTTATACACTCAAGTACATATTCCAACTAACCACAGTATTACTCTCACATTGAGAATATTTCCTACCACTTCCACAAGCTTTCTTAGTTACAAACCGACCAAACCAAAAGATCCCTTATCTCTTCCAAAACCAAACGTTTCAGAGGTTTATCAAACTTGGTCAACTTGGCGCCCCTCTGAGCCTTTAATGGACCTTCAGATTCAAGTTAAAGTAAGAAATATGACGTTTAGTGGCAAGATTTTATACGTATGGTTTCTTTGATGCGGTTCTTAGCTGTTTTATGAATGAATTATGGTTTCTTATTACACCGAGTCGTATGTTTCAGTTAAGGAAGAGGTGCCTTTATTTTGTTTTTTTTTTTTTTTCTCAAAAGGAATTGGATTTCCTGTATCAGATGAAATATTAATTGAATCTTGCTTGATTCGATCCGGAAAATTCGGAAATGATGAAATGATCATATTTGGGAACTTACAGATAAAATCTTCCGGCCGCTTTAATGAGATCGTCTGTCCACCTAGTCGGTTGTCTTCCCACACTCAGCATTGGGTAGCCAAAGGTTGAAAAAGAGAGAGAGAGAGAGAGATAAAATCTGTGATTTACGTCTGGTCTTATTTAATTTAAAAAACAAGATTAAAATATTCCTTTTGTAATGTCGACTTTCGAATTTCGTAGTGTCGACGCCTTTTGCGTTTATTTAATAAAATTCTTTTCGGCATTTCACCTTCTATTTTATTTCGTTCATAATAATAATTCTTTCTTTCATTTCCAGGTAATCTTCACAAGCTTTATAAAACATGATTGTAAGTACTCATTGAACTCTAAGTAATTAAATTACGAAAAAATATTTTTCATGAAGGGCAACATCAAAGAATTACGGGTAAGTAAATGTTTTTTTTTTTTTTAAAGTTGTCAAAATGTAAATTATCATTGTTTTTATATTAGCCGGTAAAAATAAAATTCTTGAAGCTGTAATTCTTGAGACGGATGCAAAGGGAACAGGGCAAAAAGGGAGCAGGTTTGAATTTACTGTGCCAAATGAATGGTCACTCTATCATGCTGTCGGTGTCACGGACGTGTATCCGGGAAAAGAAAAACTACGTTTCACTGTGTCTTTGGTTGGAAACAAACTTTATAAAGGGTGTAAAACACCTCTTAACGAAGCCGAAAGGCACTCGTTCTCCCCGTCATTGCGATCATGTTTGTGTTCTACACCATACTGAGAACCTTCTAGTTACGGAGATATTGGGGGTCAAAGTTCCAACTTTTTGACATCTTTTTTTTTAAATGCAAGTTTTTAATGTAAGATTTTTACTTGAAACACTTCCACGTCCCCCGTACTATTCAATTCATCCATCAGCACAATGTTTTGAGTGCGTTACATTGAGTTCTACTACTAAACATGATTTTTCACCCCAAAAAAAAAGTCGTTTCCTAGCAATAATTTTTGCGTAAAGTTACTTAATTTGATGTACAGAATGCTTGGTTGACGGCTTCGTGATGAGATGGTTTACACCCTGTATAGTCTGTGGGAAATATTTTCAGTCAAAATAGATTTGTAGGTATTGGAAAAGGCTGATGATACTGATAATTAATGATGATATTTTAGATACATAAAGTCAGTACAAAAAGTAATAAAAAGTTGATCTCACAAAAAAACCTTGATGTTTTAATCATTTAAATATTTTGTGATGACAGGAATCAAGACGTCTAACCGTTTACTGATATCATGTCGTGCAAGATTCAAGCGTCCTGCTATAGTAGATCAAAAATAGGACAGTGGGCGGTTCTGGCTCATAACATTTGTCTTTGAGCACTGTATGGTACTTTATGCTCAAAGCCTTTTATCAACTTCACTCATTCAAAATTCAACCAAACATCCACAATGTTTAGAATAAGTCCAAGTCAAAGTCGAGACATGATGAATTATCTTCACATAACAGAGCTACTTTGTGAACTTCAGTCACTTTTCCATTAAGGTGCCGACTTAAGAAGAGCCTCTTTTGCTTACACATGTCGCTATGGCCGTAGGGGGCTGAGCACATAAATCAAGAACTTGTGAAACGACATTGAGTGCGGCTGATATCAGAACTTGTATCGCATGTGTAGGGTGACATATTTTCATGTGCTTGGAATTTGTATGTAAATCAATGTTTTTTTTACCGGTTGTTACTTGTACATATTATTATTATTATTTAGAGTTATAGTTTGTATAAAAGTAGTGTAATTATTTAAATAAATACACATGTATTAAAGTATAAGTATTGATGAGTTGCCTCGTTGGTAGGGGTGTCGCAAGCGCGACTACTGAGCATGAGGTCCTTGGTTCGATTCCCGGGTTGGGCAAAGTGTTATTGGGTTTTTCCATCTAGAATTTTCTCAGTAGCTGCAAGTCTGCATTTTTTCCCAGCAGCGGAGTCTGGACTTCTTCCCGGTTGATAAATAAAATAAAATAAATATCGCTGGACATTACACACAGCGCCGTCTAGTGCCACACTAAGCGACGAGGCTTGTGTCGTGGACACCAGATAGTTGATATACTACATAGATACTTTTTGTTTGTAAATACATACTTATAATACATATAAACATCCATGACTAGGAAACAAATGTCCATGCTCATCACACAAACATTTGCTCCCACCGGGATTCGAAGCTGGGAGCCTAAGAACGTAAGGCAGCCTCACTACCGCTGCGCCATTCGGGTCGTGATGGCAATAGGCTCATCCCTATTACATGGGACTTAAACATAACTAGCGAAATGTGGGTATAGTGTGTACTATTCTTCTTCTTTATTGTGTTGTTACTGCTTAACCTGGTGTCAGAGTTTCTAAGCCGCCCATGGGCCTCTGACTTGCCTTTACATGCTGTCGAGAAATATCTCTCAGGCACGTTGTTTTCCTTACGAACTATAGATGGTGTACTATCAGTGCACCCGTGCTGAACCCTTAGGGGATTACAGGCGTGGTGTTATGTTATCATCATCATCATCATCAGCCTATTAATGTTCCCACTGCTGGGACACAGGCCTCTCTATGAGAGGGAATGGGCTATAATCCACCACGCGGGCCCAGTGCGGATTGGTAGATGTCACATGTCATCGAATTTTTTTGTTTAAGGGAAATGCCGGTTTCCTCACGATGTTTTCCTTTACCGTTTTGAGAGCAGCGGTGATGAAATAAATTACACAAAGTAATGCGCCTGACTGGGTTCGAACCCATGACTTACTGTTCGTAAGTCGGAGCCGCCACCACTGGGCCACCGCTGCTCTATGTGTTATGTTAGATTTTTATCAATCAAAAAGATCGTAACGAAATCAACAGCTCTTAAGACTATCCCCCAAAATAAAGCATAACTACCTCCCCTACTCAACACTAACATTGCGAACTACCCTCAACTTTTGAGTAAGAAACGCTAGTGTTGCCATATATTCACATCCTTGGACAGTGCGCTTTACGTAAGTAAGATTTATGACACATGTCACAAAGTGTACCACTGACTCCGTTATGAAAGGCAAATAGAATTTTTCTTCATGGAATGGCGAAATAGAAAACATGTTCTAACATAAAAGGTACTTATTTCTAAAAGAATAGAATGTAATATGACATATTATACGGTTACTAACTGATGTCCGTGGCTTCGCCTGCCCGGGTTTTAGTATATAATTTGAGTGATGATTTGAGTGATTCAAGAGGAAGCTCTTGAATCACTCTATCTATTGAAACCCGCATCAAAATCCGTTGCATAGTTTTAAAGATCTATGCATACATAAGGACAGACAGTCGCAGCGGGAGACTTTGTTTTATAATATGTAGTTGAAAACTTCACCAATCACCAAGCACGCCTTATCATTAGTGGCATTCTCATTGCACCTCCAAGTGTCATATTTACCGTAGTTTACTATTATTTTGAAGAGGAAGGCCTAAGAAAATATGGGTGGTTTTTGTGAGATATGAAAGAGGAAGGTTTAAATGATGCCGTGGCCTCTGGCATAGGAGAATGGAAGAAGAATACGTGTTGCGCCAAGCCCAAGTAGAATGGTACAAGAGCAGATAGATGATTACTATTATTTGAAAAGACAAAAGAAAAACGACTTTACAACGGAACTATTTGCGGTAAATACTTCTTTATTCTCAATTATTATTAATCGTGTGTTACCATCTACCTAAACTGACCTACTAAAATAAGTATTACACTTTTTCCTAAACTATAGAAGTTAGAGATTTAAAATAAAAAAAAAACGTTAGAAAGCAATTTTTATCAGCTTTCTTTGAATCTATAGACAAAATTAAACTATTTTCTGGAGTCTTTTTTGTTTCGAAAGTATGTCTTGTGTACTTATAAAGCTATTGGTGTGATAGTTATTTTTGCAGGCCAGTTTATATTCAGTACTTATGCTAACAAAAGATTGATATTTACATTCAGTTTTATTTATGCTATTCTTTTAATATCCATCTCAAATACTGCATGGTCCTCATATTTCTGACTTGACTTGACCAAGATTATATTTAATTTGTACTTCAAAAGAGTCTGACCTTTCAGTTTATTTCAGCTGTTTCTTTTCAGAGTAATACGATACGAAACGCCGGCTAGGTTTAAAAATATATTTATTTTTATCGACATGGAAAAGTGTTAATATTTTATTTGAAACTATGCTTTTATATAACTGAAAAGAAGAAAACTAGCTTTATCTATCAAAATTTAACGCATATACATCGTTTCGTAGGAATTTTCCCGTGAGGAGGCGATCCTGGCTGCAGAATCAAGTCATGTCTGAAAAAATGTATTGTCAAAAGTTAGTGGTGGGGTGGTGGGGTGGGGTGGTGGTGGTGGGGTGGTTGTGGTGGTTAGTGGTTTAGTGTTTGCCAAAGTTGTTTACAAAATTTCAGCTCCATCAGTTTTCGGGGAACTGGTTTGAAATTCAGTTGAACGATTTGACCAAAACATACTAACTATAGTCCGCGCGCGAGCTCCGAGGAATCGGTCGCTTGTTTAAAACATCGGTGGTTCCACATCAAGCACATATTTAACACCCTCACAAATTGATTTCATAATTTACTTCGTGCGTAGTACTAATTTATGAAACCATTCTATGAGGGCACTATGCACCCGAAAGAAAACCACCGATTATTTAAACAAGGCACCGATTCCTCGGTGCTCGCGCGCGGACTAACTAAGCTTATAATAAAAACCAATTTACTAAATAAACATCATTTTGTGAAAGCAAAATTAGTAATATTACGAAGTACCCACTCAATATATTAGTAAGAAAACATCAATGGAACATGTCTTCTTAGACGACATTGACTTAAAGGTCAAACGAGGAACTCGCTTTTGAGGTTAGACTGAAAGCCAGCCTTGTCAAACATGGCGTACCCAAATGCTTGCCAATGACCAAAGCTATTCCTTTGAGCAGTTCTACGGAACTTGACTTAGCTATGATGCATGAAGCGTGAATCTTTGTACCCACTACGAACTACGTTTGAAGCTTTGAATCTATTTAATAAGCGGATTTCTGAGACCACTTTCCGTCCATGGTAGATTACAATGAATATACACTATCTATATCTTTTGATTTTAAACGATGGTCCTCTTGTGATTTTTAACACGCTTTTATTAGCTTCAACTGTAACTATGTAAAAAAAATCTTAGTACTTACCTACTTCCCGGTTTCCGATTGAGCTGAAATTTTTCATGCATGTAAGTTTGGATGACAATGGTGTCGATTCTGTTGTGCACAAACTAAACTTAATTTAGGCTATTGCTATCTTTTACTAAAAGACAGTGCAAGAAAAGGACGGCTATAGCTATGAACTAAGTTAGAGATGTCAAACTAGTTTATACCTTGCGTTTCTCCGTGCATTTAGTCGACATGTTTTTACGTGCACCCTTCATTTGTAAGGAAATATTAGTTCCAACTAAATTTGACAGCTCTATATTACGTCCGTCTCTTTCTCGTTTTATTAGAGAGAAAAAGATAGCAATAGCCTAAATTAAGTTTAGTTTGTGCACGACAGAATCGACACCAATGTAGCACTTACTAGATTCAACATCAATATAATTCTCTAGCAGTCCACTGCTGGGCTTAGGTCTACCCAGATTGTGGCTACATAGGTGAGCCTGAATCTTTTCAATAAACATTAGACTTTTTTGTTGTTAAACAATGCACGGGCTGTGCATTGCGTAACTACAGAAAAATAAAATGCTCATAATCATCTACAGAAAAACCTAAAATTTTAAGGCAAAACTGAGCGTTTTTAAACACTAATTAGTTCGTGACGATCCTCACACTAATCAGTGCACAGCCACTGTTCTTTGACTTGATTTGGGACACATACAGCTGTGACGTCACTGCTCTAATTAGTCAAACGTTAATGTGAACAGCTTTGTAAATGAGACTTGATTTTGGTGCAGGATTTTAAACTTTACTGTTGACAATTCTGCGTTTAGTTTGGTTTTGAAAGCAAATATCGAATTACAATTTCGTTACCTCGTCTGAAAACAAAGCGTGTCTTTTTTTTGACTACCTACTTTGACGTCTTAAGCACTATTTACCATTTAGTTACTATACAAACAAGTAACTATACAAACAAGTAACTAAACAAACAAGTAACTATACAAACAAGTTACTATACAAAATAGACCAAGTTTTTGTTCTTTATATGACTAGAATTAAGTTCTTGAGTTGTAACGTTGTTGTTTTAAACGTTAAGCATAAAATGCTTAAGCTTGGCACGCGAAGTAGATACTCTTGCACTATCAAGATATACACTGACCTGCAAAAATAAGTACAACACTTTTAAAATTTAATTTTTTCCTAAACTATAGAAGTTAGAGATTTAAAATAAAAAAAACGTTATAAAGCAATTTTTATCAGCTTTCTTTGAAACTTTAGACAAAATTAAACTATTTTTCGAGTCCTTTTTGTTTCGAAAGTATATCTTGAGTACTTAAAAAGTTATTGCAATTTTAAAAGTGTGATACTTATTTTTGCAGGCCAGTTTATTTGTAGCTGTGATCCTCTCCAACATTACCAATGCCTAATCTCTCCGGAACGATTCAATCAAACTGATCTACACACAAATACCTACCCACTAGCTACGCCTAGCTACAAACTCCCCTCTCTCGGCCTTTCAGCGTCAGTTGTGCACTAATTAAACTGCACAGATGCTGTAATACGGCTTGTAGACTGGCGGGTATAGATGAAGATTTTAGTTGTAGACTTGTGTAAAATTTGAGAGATGATTGTTTGATAGGTTCAAGATTTTGCATTGACTGCTATAATTTTGATGGATTGAGGGAGAGAGGAAGACCAAAGAAGTGATGGATAGATTCTATGAAGGACGATATTAAAGAAATACCGGCTAAGTGCGAGTCGGACTCGCGGTTCCGTACCATAATCAAAAAATCACGTTTATTGTATGGGAGCCTCACTTAAATATTTATTTCAAATTATTCTGTTTTTAGTATTTGTTGTTAAAGCGGCAACAGAAATACATCATCTGTACAAGTTTCAACTGTCTAGCTATCACGGTTCATGAGATACAGCCTGGTGACAGACAGACAGACGGACAGTGGAGTCTTAATAATAGGGTCCCGTTTTACCCTTTGAGTACGGAACCCTAAAAAGAGTAAATGATAAGGTGGCGGTTGTCATTTACCATTCTCCTATCGCACTACCACTCATTTTGGTGTCTCAACTACATGTTCGAACAAAGAACGAGGTGGCTACGACATTGTGGACTCTATGCAACTAACTCCTGCAGTTTTCCTTTTACATGTTGACTACATTTGTCTTTCTCTAAAGCAAAGCTAGACTGACGCAGCTCTTCGTTTGTCAGTTCCAGTAAGCGACGGTTGTGCTCTAATTAAACTACGCCGATGTTCTGATGTCGACTGCGGTGTGTAGTTTGTTCGTGTTAGATTTTTGAAGTATCGTGTTTTTGCTTTTCTTTCTTGAACTGGCCATAATCCTATTTAAATTGTTTACTGTATTGAGAAAAATAAAGTGTAGTTTTGCATGGTTCAAAACAAACATCATCAAATGCCTACATTAAATCATCAAATTTCTTGTTATATAAGATGTTAAATTAAGTCCACTGGCGAAACGTGGGTGTACCGTTGTGTACACCTCTATATATTTGTTAAATATATTAAGTTAATAATAAATCATGATCTGTCAAATGACCAATTTGTTAGAGACACCATTATTTAACTATTGTGTCTAGTTCGTGGACAGATCAAGGGATAATCAGTTTTTATTGCTGGACAAATATGTAAGGCACTGTTTTTGACTTTCACTGTTTTTCGCTTCACTTAAAGTACTTACGGGATGATATCCGTGTTTTTTTTTTTAAATTAATCACGGATATCGGGTACTTACAGGATAGTACTTTAAGTGTAAATGTGTAAGGTCCAACAAAAAAAACAAAACAACAGAGTATTATTATTTCCGCAAGCAAAAAGTGCAAGCTACTCCCCTACCCAAAAAACCACGAATCATCTTTATATGATATACAGAACCCCAAACACAATGCCACACTATTCGTAAACCCGACAAATATCGTCATAAGGCCCGTCTGAATTCAGTTGACATCCAAACCCTTTTTGCCCGTCTATTGCGAAGCCAGGCTGAAGTGTTATGAATCCCGCAGACTATCAATTTATGTATGTATATTTTGTTATGTCGTACGGGCGAAAAATCTGAACGGATTTCGACGAATACGGTCTGAGATTCGTCTTGATAGAAAATGAGTTTTGTATTATGCTACAGTAAATTCAATGTGGTGGACACTGCGAATGAGCAGCATTGGCCTAGTGGTGGCGGCCTCGACTTACGAGCAGTAAGTCGTGGGTTCGAACCCAGGCAGGCGCATTACTTTGTGAAATTTATTTCATCACCACTGCTCATTCAAAACGGTGAAGGAAAAAAGAGAAGTCCTAGAACCAAAACTTCGAAGACACGTGACATCTACCAACCCGCACTGGGCACGCGTGGTGGATTAATAACGCAGCCTAAACATCCGCCATCTTAATTTCATTTCGGCGGGAAATGACGGACGCATGCCGCGCAACTCAGCGAGATGCATTCACTTAATTAAGGGTGGCTGCTGTACGTATATACGTATGTACAATTGGTCTGGCTTTAACATGTCAGACGCTTTTGGTGTTTCTGTGTTTTGTTTCGGAGTGGTTTGTATTGTTACAAAATGTATGCAATTTGCGAGATCGATCAGTACATGTTACCTACCATATAATTGAGGGCTATTGCCCTTTTTAAAGGAACGCCTAATAACGTTTGGTCTGACATTGGGAATCTAACCCAAGACCTCCTGCTGCGTCCACTAGATAAATGTAATATATAATAATGATGACAGTAATAGTTTTGTTTAAAATTTATTTCATAATTAGCTAAGGTTCATCAATCAACAAGGTTGCTTGCTGGTTGGTGGAGTTGTTTGTATAATTATAATGCCCACAAACTATGTTAATAACTGGCCCTGTTAGATTTTGTTTAAAACAACCTATATGTCCTCATGTTAACATATTTGTAACGCGAAAAGTTAAAAGAATCTTGCCAATACTGAAGTATTTTAGACACCTTATTAATTTCCTCAAAATAATAAAAGGTTGTCAAACTTTGTTGAACTTCCCTTTAAAATGAGTTAAGATACATTATTAATTAATATTAAAACATCACCCGACACCAGCTTATTGTTTTGTTACCCCGTCTCAGTATTTATTCAATTAAAATGGCGTCGAAATTAAATTTAGCGCGTCATTTTAAGATTTTGCTAAATTATAAAAATTAATTGCATAAGTACTTGTTTTCTTTGATTTTGACATGTTAACGTTTTCTAATCGTTAAGATGTCTACCAATATAAATCGAATCACTACTGGTATTCTTTGACAGAAGTATGAAATGGCAGTAACTCGCAAATTTATGTAATGTGCCAATTTAATTAACAATACCCTTTGCTGCGCATGGTTTATAGAAGAGGCGATGACACAGGTTTTTAATAAAACTAAGGAAAATTCGTTACTGCAGTTCTTGACTCCAGAACAACCTCGCCAGCAGCTCGGTTGTGAATTCCGCCTTGATTGCAATAACAAAGTTTCCACACTTATATCAAAATGTACTATTGAATAGTATATATTACAAATCAGTTATTTTCTTAAGCTTTGGTAGGTACCAGTGAACGTATTCATTATTATTCAGAATCAATCCGTGACTTAGGAGTTTTAAATCAAATCTGTCCAGCTTTCAGAAGTCTTAACTCAATCGAAAGTGCTGCCATCTACGACTAGAGATCGAAAGCGAACCCTCAAAGTTAACAATTACTTGAGCTTTGAACAGATACCGAAGCATATCCTAAAAAATAAACTCATAATTTGTTAGATGGATATTATATGCCTACGTTTGTAAGACTACAACTCAAAAGAATCCAAGTTTGCCAAAATGGAATGGAAAGAAGCGTTATTGGAGTGAAAAGAAGAGACAAGGTGAGATTAGAAAGTATCAAGAGTAAAACAAAATTTAAAAATATACTCACAGTATACAAAACCCTGAAATGGAGATGGACGGGTCACATGCTAAGAGAACGAGATAGACAAGTAGTCTAGATTAATCACGCAATGGTACCCGCGTGATAGCAAGAGGAGCAAAAGTATACAAACTAAACGTTGGGAAGACGACATGAAAAAGATAGCTGGTCCAGAATGGACACGTATTGCAAAAGATAGGATAAAATGGAAAGCATTAGAGGAGGCCTTTGTCGAAAGACAAGCTGAAGGAAAGAAACTGGCTACCGAAAAATAATATTTAACATAGAAAGTAAATTTATATAGAGTTAAGGAAACGTAAAAATTAAGTTTCAGCAATAAAGGCTTATTTTATTTATTTATTTATGTATGACTAGAGATATTGGTTAATGTGGTCTTTAAAAAAAACCACAAACAGGTACATTTGACAGGGGAGAGCGAGAGAGGGGTCGGCTTTCAGTCTAACCGGATGCAGCTGAATAACAATATTTTACATGGAGCGACTGCCTATCTGACCTCCACAAGCCTGTTAGTACTGGGTAATATATGACTAGTTGTCAGACTTTCGGGTCACTGACTACCTGTGTAACGACTGTCAAAGATCTACAAATGACAGCCAGCCAATGATCAACGTTTTCGAGGCACGGAGGAAACTCGGTATTTAATGGGCGATCACTCATCCACGGCTCAGCCTAGACAAGCGCGGCTACACAACATACATACAAAATGCTTATGAAAACAGATTCATACATGATTCATGTGGAACTCGCTAAGTTATTTCCTATTTACATCAAGTGAATGTCGGTTTGAACATCACCGACCACTCGTAGACTTGTACACGCTATTCGCGACCGTTTGAGCGGCATTCCTTATGAATAAGTGTATCAGTTCATTTATAAGTATGTATTTACAAATAAAAAGTATCTATTTAGTATATCAACTATCTGGTGTCCACGACACAAGCTTCGTTGCTTAGTGTGGTGCTAGATGGCGCTGTGTGTAATGTCCAGCGATATTTAATTATTTATTTATATGAGTAGTCATTAACTACCGAATATGAGGGGTATAATAATTTGAAACGGCATTTGACGACTGTCCAACAGCCTAGGTCCTATGTCAGTTTACTTGTTTATCCATGTATCACGTAATCAGTTTTTACAAGCTTCTGTTAACCTGCACTGAATGTAAGTTGTCCGCTTCAAAATTTGCAAACCATTAATCGGCCATACACCTTTAATGTTGATGGATGGAGAGGAAGACCAAAGAAACGATGGATGTACTGTGTGAGGAATTATATGAAAGATAAAAGAGTAAATGATAGCGTGACGGTTGACAGAGGAGAATGGAAGAAAAAAAACGTGTTGCGCCGACCCCAAGTAACATGGGCAGGAAGGTGATAATGATGACCTTTAGTTCTGGTGACAATACATTTTAATGACAGACATGACTTGATCCTGCAGCCAGGAGCCTCACGAGAGAACTCCTCAACGGTTAATAGCACGGACACGAAACTTTGCAATACAATAACGGTCACCTACAACCCCCACGTCCAGCTACAGCATATCCATTACAATATCAACACATACATACATACATAAGTACGTACGTCGCCGCGGTGCAGATACTATACGCCTCATCGAAGATATGTGACGTGTGTATTGGTAGATAGACTGCCTTGTTGGTCTAGTGGTCGTCCTGCGTTCGATTCTCATGTCGTGCAAATTGTTAGTAGGTTTATTCGTCAGGATTTTCTTAGTAGCAGCTATGTCTGAGTCTGAATATCTGCCCGGTTGATAGCCCGGTGTATTGATAGATTCAGGTTCGCCACGGTCAGCGATGAATGATTGAAACTGAACCTTTCTGATTTAAGGGCGAATGAGATTCTGTCGGATTTATTCGGCGGTGAACGGCGGCGGCGGTGTACGGTCCTTTATTGGTTTTTGTGGTTATATTTGTTCGATTCATGCTCAACAGTGAACAAAGGAGTTGTGACAACAGCCCCGACTGACGTGGCGTAAGGTTCAAATCCTGGAGGTCTAAAATGGCCGCTTTAGTAGAATCATAAATTAATCACGTTAAAAATTTAAAATTCTTAAAATGAACTTTATGATTATGGTGTTAAAGTCCATTTTAAGAGTTTAATTTTACGTTTTAACGTGATTCATACTAAGATTCTGCTAAAGCGGCCATTTTAGGCCTCCTAGTCATAACTTGGTGTGATTAATATTATCACTACTGTTCATAAAACAGTGAAACAAAACATCGTGAGGAAACCAAAAAATCAAAGGCCAGATCTACCAACTTGCATCTGACCCTTGGGTCCTTGCGTCCCAGCAGTGGGAACACTAAAACCGAAATCATCATCATCAAAGGGAAATCTAAATCATTTTACAAACATAATATACAGGAAAAAATAGGTTTGTATGTAGTTTGTCTTCGGAAATACCGATCCAAAATTTCCGAAAATTGTTCCACTAACTGGAAGCAAAATGATCCCCAAGTATGATAGGCATTTAAAACGTTTCCGTGGGTAATCCCGCACTTAACGGTAGCCACGCCGCGACCTAAAGGTAGTCTATACATACAATAAAATCGTTGAGACCAAAAAATCTGTACATTGAAGATTAAAACAAAAAACAGACCAGGGTGACTTAAAATAAGTAACTGAACATATTAAAACCATTTTTAAAATTTTTATTTGTTTGTTTGTTTGACCGCGCATCACGTGAAAACTACTGAACCGATATTGTTGTAATGTTCACAAATCTATTTAAATAAATTCAGAATAACATTTAGGCTATAGTCATTTTGGATTTTTTTGGAAAAAGAGGGGGAAAACGGGGCTAAAGTTTGTATGAAAAAAAAATTAGATTGTTCTAGAATCATGAAACTCAAAGTAAATACTTATTATTAAAAATAAAGAAATACCTGTTTTAGCATTTTTTTAAAATCTCACCCAGAGACGCAAAAAAGAGGGTTTTGTGTTTAAAATTAATAAACTTCAAACACCTATACAACCAAAACCAATGAAGTGTAACCTTTTAAAGTTGCTTCATATACTTCATATCTAATATAGGTAAATATAATTTCTCAGTTTTCTTAAAATTTTATTTTTGACGTGAATACGCGCAAAATAGCGGAACTCAAGAAAATCAGCTTTCCTCGGTTTAAGTAGTTGGTACGAAATGTTTGTGCGCGCATCACGTCAAAACTACTGCATAGATTTCTTTAAAGGCTTCTTCAATATTTAGGCTATATCACGCTACTTCCTTAAGGGGGTAGGCAATTTAACATTATGTCCGTATACTTCAATTGTTTGACGTTTCAGTCATGACGTAAGTACATCAGAACGGCTATTTGTAGATTATGTCAACGAAGTAAATAGCTTAGCGGTTTCATGACCGTTCTGCGGGTTCTGCTACGGGGTTGCAGGTTCAAACCCCGCAACATTATTTTAATTTTTTGTGATTTGTTTAATTTTTTTTTGATGCTGTTAGATTGCCTATATTTCTTTTTTGTATTTAAATTGTTTGCATTCCTATATTTCTTATTTTTTCGTGAAATATTTTTCCAAAAAGTAATAGAGAAGTATGGAAGAAGAATACAATCATGCTGCGCCGACCCCAAATAAATTGGGATAAGGGCAGGAGTATGATGATGATTTCTCCAAAAAGTAGTATAGCGAAAGGAAGCCTGATAAATTCACGTGTTCTTGCCGTGCAAGAACTGTGCTGTGCTATTCGCAATAATCAATAATCCATACGCAGCTTACGTAGATTATATTTACAGCTATATTGTTATTGCCCTCATTCCATGCATCTTGGTGAGAATTTAAGACCTGCCTGGACTGTCATCGAAGGTCTTACGGTGGAGACAAAATTCAGTTGCAAGAGGTTCGCAACAGTTTGTAGCAGCTATATCGTGTTTGGGCTCATTTCATGGACCTTGATGAAAACTTTTAACTTTAGAGTATGACTTTCATCGAAGGTCGACGATGGAGACGGAAGGCAGTTGCAAGAGGTCATCAAGAGTTTACAGCATCTATATCGTGTTTGGGCTCTATTTATGCACCTTGATAAGAACTTTCGACGTAGATGGAGTATGACTGACGTGTCTAAGGATGATAACGTAAGGCTGAGGAGGCTGGCGAGGGAAGCCCTTATTTAGAAAAACAGAATATTTTAGCGATTAATGCAAATATTTCAGAGAAATTAAATTGTTACCTACTTGATTCTATACTATTCCTAATATTATAAAGCTGAAGTGTTTGTTTGGTTGGTTGATAACGCTAATTTCAGGAACTACTGGTTCGAGTTGAAAGTATCTATTAGTGTTGGATAGCCCATTTATCGGGGAAGGCAACAACGAACAACAACGTTGCAACGTTTATATAACATCACGCTACAATCAATAGGAGCAGAGCATCAATGAAAAATGTTGCAAAAAAAGGAAAATAATATTCCTTTTGAGATCTTTTGTTGCGTGCGCTGCGTAAACGGTTAAAGTTACGCATCAATCGTGTATGATGGAATTGTTCCTCTTAAAAAGTTTTATAAAAAGTCCGCGATAGCATTATAATGTCTATCTTTTAAGGGTGTCTCACACTCTCTCTAACCATCTCTCTGTCTCTCTTATATGACGCAGACGACGTTGCGCGGGTCAGCTAGTCTATACTAAAAATAATAATATACCCTGTATATTGCTCTCGCTTTGGCAGCTGGATCTGTTATAAAGAGGAAAGATTTGTATTTTTGTATGTAACGAATAAACTTAAAAACACCTGGACAAATTTAAAAAAATCTTTCAGCAATGGATAGCTACATTATCAGCGAGTAACATAGGCTATAAAGGGTATAAAAAACCTCTTAACGAAGCCAAAAGGCAATTATTCTCCCCGTCATTGCGATCATTTTTTTGGTCTACACCATACCTGGGAACCTTTTAGTTACGGAGATATTTGGGGTTGAAGTTCCAACTATTTGACAAGTTTTTTTTTAAATACAAGTTTTTCATGTGAAATTTTTACTTAAAACACCTCCACGACACCCGTACTCTTCAATCTATCCATCAGCACAATGTTTTGAGTGCGTTACATTGAGTTTACCACAAAATATGATTTTTCATCCCAAAAAAAAGTCGTTTCCCAGCAATATTTTTTGTGTAAAGTTACTTAGTTTGATATACAGAATGCTTGGTTGACGGCTTCGTGATGAGGTTGTTTACACCATGTATTTTATCCCCGTACTCCCACGGGAACAGGAACTACGCGGGTTAAACCGAGTGACGTCCGCTAGTAATAAATGAGAAAGAACGCATTTTACTCCTAAAGTACAGCTGACAGAACTTCTGTATCCCACCCTGTATAAGTCGACACTTTCTTACGTCTACAGGAAAATGTAATCCATCCTTCAACCCCCTAATTTATTCAGGCGACCCTTGTTTAAAATTGGTTTTACGATTTCCGTGAACCATTCCGTCGTAGATTTGATTTGGATCTGAAACTGGAAAACTTTAAAGTTTCAAGACAAAGGGAAACCTCTGAAAGTTTAAACAGAAGGTACACAATACCTACTTTCTTGTTTATTTCTTAACTACGGTCAGTTTGCACGCAGAATTTTATATTTTGTTTTGGAAAATCAGGTTGAAAAACAGATATCTATGGTCCTTTTTATATTGTTAGAGCAGTGAAATGCCATCATGAAATCTACACTAATATTAGAAAGAGGAATGATTTGTATTTTTGTAGGTATGTTTGTAACGAATAAACTCATAAACTACTGGACCAATTTCAATTTCACCATTAGAAAGCTAATTTAGCAGGAAGTAAATAAAATAAAAAGCCTCTTTATTCGGACAACAGATATAAAATTGTTTTTTTTTTATATACTACTGCACTGTATATGTATTTTACACAATTAAAATTATTCACGTATTTGGTGCTTCTTTACATTCTGTAAGTCCGTTTGCCAGTTGGCAAAGGCCTCCTCCAACCTTCTCCATTCTGATCTCTCTCTGTGTTTATCTCTCTCGCTAAATAGTATATGAGTTGATATTCCGCATATTTTTCAATGATTTGCCTAACAGCATGAATATGATCAAGTACTGAGTAGTCTCTTCTAAAACCTGCCTGTCCTATTGGCTGTTGTTCATCGAGTTTTCCCTCCATTCGCTTGAGTACGATCTTTGCAAATATTTTGTACAGGTTGGACATCAAACTTATGGGCCGGTAGTTTCCGATATCGTACTGGTTACCTTTTTTGTACAGAAGGATTATATTGGATTTAGTCCATTGCTAGGGAATCGTTTCTGTGTTGATGATATCATTGAAGATTTCTATGAGAATAGGTGTTATGGTCTGTTTCGCTTGTTTCTATGAGAATAGGTGTTATGGTCTGTTTCGCTTGTTTCTATGAGAATAGGTGTTATGGTCTGTTTCGCTTGTTTCTATGAGAATAGGTGTTATGGTCTGTTTCGCTTGTTTCTATGAGAATAGGTGTTATGGTCTGTTTCGCTTGTTTCTATGAGAATAGGTGTTATGGTCTGTTTCGCTTGTTTCTATGAGAATAGGTGTTATGGTCTGTTTCGCTTGTTTCTATGAGAATAGGTGTTATGGTCTGTTTCGCTTGTTTCTATGAGAATAGGTGTTATGGTCTGTTTCGCTTGTTTCTATGAGAATAGGTGTTATGGTCTGTTTCGCTTGTTTCTATGAGAATAGGTGTTATGGTCTGTTTCGCTTGTTTCTATGAGAATAGGTGTTATGGTCTGTTTCGCTTGTTTCTATGAGAATAGGTGTTATGGTCTGTTTCGCTTGTTTCTATGAGAATAGGTGTTATGGTCTGTTTCGCTTGTTTCTATGAGAATAGGTGTTATGGTCTGTTTCGCTTGTTTCTATGAGAATAGGTGTTATGGTCTGTTTCGCTTGTTTCTATGAGAATAGGTGTTATGGTCTGTTTCGCTTGTTTCTATGAGAATAGGTGTTATGGTCTGTTTCGCTTGTTTCTATGAGAATAGGTGTTATGGTCTGTTTCGCTTGTTTCTATGAGAATAGGTGTTATGGTCTGTTTCGCTTGTTTCTATGAGAATAGGTGTTATGGTCTGTTTCGCTTGTTTCTATGAGAATAGGTGTTATGGTCTGTTTCGCTTGTTTCTATGAGAATAGGTGTTATGGTCTGTTTCGCTTGTTTCTATGAGAATAGGTGTTATGGTCTGTTTCGCTTGTTTCATTACTTCGTTGCTTATTCCGTCGGGTCCTGGAGCTTTATTGTCTTTTTGGGTTTCTATAGCGAATTCTATTTCTTCCTGTATGATGCTGGGTACGGATGAGATCTCCAACAACTCTATTCCTTTTTCCGCTATGGTACTTTCATATAGTTTCTTGTAGTAAGATTTAGCAATTCCCGATATTCCCTGCCTTCAGTTTTCCTTCAAGCTATTATTATCTTTCATCTGTACGATCCAGTCCATTTTGTTAGTTAACTCTTTATATGCCTTTTTTATTCCTCCCGTCTGTAAAATGTGTCTCTCTATTGTTTCCATTCTTTTTTGATTTCTATCTTTCCTAATACTTTCCTTTATTTTTATCAGGAAGTAACATAGGCTAAATTAGCCGAGCTATGAAATTTCTGCGGACGAAGTCGCGAGCAAAGTACTATATAGTGTAGGATAAATTGAATAAAAATATCCCCAAAGTCACATAAAAGCACAAATCAATCATAAATTAGTCACAAATTCCAAACTTGCCAATAGTTTTAAATAAAAACCTTACCTATAGATTGATAGATAGAATGTTCTTTATTATATACACTTCTCCACCACACAAGTTTAAAATTTTAAAAGTAAACATTGGACCCTTTTTTTCGGATGGGAAATCATCAAATGACTCCTCCCGCTCTGAGCGGAGCGGAAGGGAGTGTCAGACTTTTACTGACTAAAACCCATCCATGTTCCTTCATCGCCCTTTGTGTTCCGGGGCCACGGTATCTCTTTCGAGCAGTCCCGCAGCCCCGGCAGGCATCGGCCCTTCCTTTCTGCTGACATCTCTTTGAGGCGCGCATGGAACACGAACGCGCCGTCGAAACATTGAACCCTTGAAAGTGCTGGAGGTTGCCGATTTGCTTTTTACCCCACAACTAGTCTTGGTCTCTTTGTTGCCTCGTTGGCCTAATGGTCGCTAGCAGTACTGCTAAACAAGGGCTCCTGTGTTCGATTTCCGGGTCGGGCGACACGTTATTGGGTTTTTCCACCAGGAATTTCTCAGTAACAGCCACGGAGCCTGGATTTGTGCCCGGTTGATGAAAATAGGCTTGCTCTTATTGCATGGGACTTGAATACGACTGGCGAAATGTGGGTCTCCTGTTACAGCTCTGCCTAATCCCTCGGGGATTACAGGCGTAATATTATGTTACTCTTGGTCTGTATAGAACGAACTGTTTTCCAACCCAAATGTATGTATGTAAATAATTTATTCGTTGAAGATTATACAATTACATTAGTAACATTCTGCCAAACTGCGCAGAAGTTTATTGGCAGACAATAAAATTTTCAATACACTTCGTCGAAAACGGGTTCTTATCGCACTACGATTAGGTTCAACATGCCATGTAGTTCACACACGTGGATAGTTTTCATTTTCCATCACCCGCGTGCCGTGCCGCGTGCAGAAAGGAGCCAATTTCGCGCGCGGCACGGCACGCGGGTGTTTGAAAATTGCCTCAGATAAAACTATACCTATACTTAGTACAAATTGGTGCAACAGTCATCAGTCATCAGTCAGACACAAGTCAGCGGTGATTGTTTTTTTTTCATTATTTTATTTTATTTCTTTAAAAGTGTATTGATAAACGTCGTTTGATACACGTGGAAATTTTTTATTGCAGTTCTCGGCTCAAAAACACTCTCGCCTACGGCTCGGCTCGGGAGTTAATTCCGCCACGGATGCAATAACTTTCTCCACTTGTATCAAAATGTACTATTTCACCACCAATCAATCACCGTTTCCAAAAATCTCACTGTCAAATTCGCTGTTGAAGCTTCAGCAGTCAGATATCGGTGTAAAAACGCTTTTTTCGCTGCAGACTCGATTGAGGGTTTTTGCAGGATAGTCCCGCTACACGTACAGATTTGATGACGTCATTCGTCCGGATTTGATACGCACTCGCCATACATCGTCTAGTGGTTGCAAGAGTGACCGCTGAACATAAGGTCCTGGATTCGATTCCCAGGTCGGGCAAAGTGTTATTGTGTTTTTCCATCAGAATTTTTTTTCAGTAGCAGCCACGAAGTCTGGATTTGCGCTCGGTAGATGGCCCGTAAATGTAATTAAAATCCAGTGTAAGGCCTGAGAAGAACCTGCCGGGGCTGCGGGACTATTCGAAAGAGATACCGTGGCCTTGGAACACAAAGCCGATGAAGGAACATGGATGGGTTTAGTCAGTAAAAGTCTGACACTCCCTCCTGCTCCGCCCAGAGCGGGAGGAGTCATTTGATGATTTCCCATCCGAAAAATTAAATAAAAAAAAAGATGGCAATAGGCTCGCCCCCTATTACATGGGACCTAAACATAACTGGCTAAATGTGGGTATAGTACACCCCTGCTAATCCTTCGGGATAACAGGCGTCATGTTATGTTATGTTGGATTTTTCCTCGCACATAACCAACAGTGGAAACATAACCTCATATCGATGCTATTTGAAATGTGAACATTCACTTCGCATTCGGTTGAGCGCACACTGTGCTTCGAATCGTTTTGCGTTCCCAACCCTCAAATATTAATCTTATCTGTGTACGCTTCGCTTATTTGTGACTTTGAGTTTTTATTGCGTTTATGTTACAAATCTCTATTTTCATGTAAATTTGTATGACTAGAGCAACGGTGGCCCAGTGGTGGCGGCCCTGACTTACGAACAGTAAGTCGTGGGTTCGAACCCAGACAGGCGCATTACTTTGTGTAATTTATTTCATCAGCGTTGCTCTCCAAACGGTGAAGGAAAACATCGTGAGGAAACAAAAAAAACGAAGACATGTGACATCTACCAATCCGCACTGGGCCCGCGTGGTAGATTATAGCCCATTCCTCCTCATAGAGTGGAGGCCTGTGTCCCAGCAGTGGGAACATTAATAGGCTGATGATATTGATGATGATGTATGAAGAAATGTGGTATCACGTGATTCGTTCAAAAGGTTTCTAAGTTACAAGTGCAAGAACGAACGGGGGACAGTCGAGTCAAACGAGTCTCAACGATGTGTTTATCATATCATCATCACCTTCCTGCTCCTATCCCATGTTACTTGGGGACAGCGCAACACGATTTGTTCTTCCATTCTCCCCTGTAAACCGTCACGCAATAATTTACACCTTTTTCCCTCATATCATTCCTCACACAATCCATCCATCGTTTCCTTGGTCTTCCTCTCCCTCTCCATCCATCCAAATTTATATTCATCACTCTTTTAAGCACTGTTTTAAGCTTTCACGGTTTAAAACACATGCACCCGCATTCTCCTCTCAACCCGCGATCATGGCGCTTGCAACAGCGTCGAAACATCGGGAGCTCAAAACAAATAATAATCACGTAAGATATCCCGTAAGTGACAATGGTGTCGATTCTTTAGGCTATTGCTATATTTTTCTCTCTAATAAAACGAGAAAGAGACGGACGTAATTTAGAGCTGTCAAATTTAATTGGAACTAATATTTTCATACAAATGAAGGGTGCACGTAAAACATGTCGACTAAAAACACGGTGAAGCGCAAGGCATAAACTAGTTTGACATCTCTAACTTAGTTCATAGCTATAGCCGTCCTTTTCTCGCACTGCCTTTTAGTAAAAGATAGCAATAGCCTAAATTAAGTTTAGTTTGTGCACAACAGAATCGACACCAATATAAGTTTATCACTCTTTTTTTTAGTCACATGCGATTCTTCCCTAGTCATCACATGCCGTGATAGCCTAGTGGAATTTAGAAAATACGAAGAAAAAACTATCTTATAAAAAAATTTCATCCGCAGATGTAGGGCCTGCATAAGAATGGGGCGCCATATTAATTTTTTTTTACCCAAGATGTTTAAACTTTGTTTAAAAATTAATTCATACTAATTTTCCATAATAAATGAACTTACTTACTTTTCTAAATGACCATAAGTTCTACTATAAGTCATTTAAGAAAGAAAGAATAGTAGATTATTGCATCGAGCACAAAGTAATTTATTAATGCACCGAGTGCCTGATTTAGAGCCCGAGCGTTAGCGAGGGCTCTAATCTAACAGGCACGAGGGCAATATAAATTACTTAAGGCGAGGTGCATAATCTGCTTTTCTTTCAACTATTACCTACAGGAATAGTAGATAAAAGAAACTCATATCAAACAGTTAAAATGATGATTGAGATGTTTCTATAACACTGTCGGCTTCATTTAGAATGTTTTCCGGAGTTAATGTGTCGCTAGATGATTCCATTTTAATTCGAAGCCGAAGCACTCAAAATCAGATAGCATCACACTTTATCGTTTCCAAAAATATTGTCAAGCAAATTTAACAAAGTTCCCGCCAAAACACTTTTTTAAACTTTCATTTTTAAATCAGAGTTAGCAGCAATCATTTTTTAAATTTGGAACACTTGTCCCAAATTTAAAAAATGATTGCTTTACTTAGGATAGAAACGAATAATACGTACGTAAAAAAAAAGTATTGAAATCGGCTGGTTGAATAGAGCTAATCCATTGAGATTGGCACCTTTTGGTGCGATTAAAAAAAAAACTGCAATAATGAAATTTCATACATTTTTATTGCTCTAGACCATTAAAGACTCGCTTTGTACTGAGTTTTTAGTGTGATTGTGATGAAATTAAAGCATAGTTGGAAGAAAAAATATTTATTTGACGTCGGTTATTAAAGCACACACACACATAAAAAAAATAAAGATACAAAATAAAGAGAAAAACATAATATGTGCTGTGTGCCTCACGGCTCCGCCAAAAAGGTCCATTTTCATCATTTCATGTATGTATAACGGATCAAATTTGATCAGCACCCAGCACTTAATAACTAATTAAGTACGATTGGATTTCCAATTATGTAATAATTCCAATAGCTAATTGCATACAATCCTTTGAAATTACCCGACACTAATGCAAATACAATGTTAAGTTAATACTGTGCGTATCAAATTCAATTTCATTACACCAATAATGTATTTTCAAATGTACAGTCGGTGACCCGAAATAAGTGTCTTCTTCACCTAACCTAAAAAACCTAATAAAAAAAATATTTTCCATAATTTTATTTTACCACTTTGTCGGCGTTATTGATATACACACCTCTACAAAATTACAGCTTTCTAGTACTAACGGTCTCTTAGCAAAACCTCGGACAGACAGACAGACAGACAGACATAGCGAAACTATAATGGTTCCTTGTCAGGACAACCCTAAAAAAAGATACTCGTCTCTGCTTCACGATTTTCATGGCTAGGTTAGGTATAGGCAGCTAGGTTTCTTTATGATTCGTAAGTTGAATTAAAATACTTACCGTTTTCGTTTAGATCTAAGAACAACACACACAAACAAATCAAAGATACACGAAAACTGACTTTAATTTATAATTAAATATCACTTATAGGTACAGTCCGTGACCTGAAAAAATTGCCCGCTTTTTTTGCTTACCTGAAATAATTATACTTATTTCGGGTAACTGACTGTACCCGCTTTATTGAATTATCATGCAATGTTACGAGTAAACACATCTGGTTCCAGCATCATATCTTAGATATGTAAAAATAAATGTGCCAAAATAATGGAGATGCTCTTCCAAATTAAGAAAATATCCTTATGAAGAATAATTAGATAAAAGATCTCTTCACAAAAGAACCTCTTTGGTTGTCATGGCAACATGATAATATGATGGCCTTGTGATGCGCGAAATGGTAATTAATTAACAGTAAACAGACTGGCTTGTGATTTGACTTCAAAACTTCAGTACACCAAGACTGCCACGCTATCGCCAGTCGTATTTCTAAATACTCTCTTAAAAAAAAAATGCGTTAGTTTGGATGGACGGATGTTTTTGACCGCCATCGCCAGTCGTATTTCTAAATAATCTTCTTTTAAAAAAATTGCGATAGTTTGGATGGACGGATGTTTTTTACCGCCATCGCCAGTCGTATTTCTAAATAATCTTCTTTAAAAAAATGCGAAAGTTTGGATGGTTACCGCCATCGCCAGTCGTATTTCTTAATAATCTTCCTAAAAAAAAATGCGATAGTTTGGATGGATGGATGTTTTTTACCGCCATCGCCAGTCGTATTTCTAAATAATCTTCTTTAAAAAAAATGCGATAGTTTGGATGGTTACCGCCATCGCCAGTCGTATTTGTAAATAATTTCCTTAAAAAAAAACGCGTTAGTTTGGATGGATGGATGTTTGATACCGCCATCGCCAGTCGTATGTCTAAATAATCATTCTTAAAAAAAAAAAATGCGATAGTTTGGATGGATGGGCGTTTGTCACTCAATCACAGCAGAACGGCTGAATGCGGGCATAACCTAGTTATCCAATGATCAATATCATCCTTTGACATCAGCCTAGCCTTTTCCCAACAGACTATGTTAATTTCGGTTTCCAGTCATCCTATCCTACCTCATACTAATATTATAAATGCGATAGTTTGTGAGTATGGATGTATGGGTGGATGTTTGTTATTCTTTCACGCAAAAACTACTGAAAGGATTTGGATGAAATTTTGCTCACAGATCAATACTTATATATAATTATAATAATATTATAAAGAGGAAAGATTGTATTGTATTGTTGTATGTAACGAATAAACTTAAAAACTACTGGACCGATTTAAAAAATTCTTTTGCCGTTAGAAAGCTACATTTTTACCGAGTAACATAGGCTATAAATTACATTGATATCATGCAAATTAGCCGATATATCACAATTTTCGCGGGCGAAGTCGTGGACGAAGTGCTAGTAGTTAATAACCTAGTTAACACATATAGGATAGGTTTTATCCCGGTAGTAAAATCCCATGGCACAATTATCAAACTTCACGCTGGCGAAGCAGCTGGCATAAGCTAGTATCCTATACAGCTGACTACCAGTATCTTACCATGTAGTTACTATCTATCTAAACATTATTGAATACATACATCATCATATCACGCCTGTTATCCCTGAAGGATTAGCCAGAGGTGTGCCTAACAATAAACTCACATTTTGCCAGTTATATTTTAAGCCCCATTTAATACAGGCGAGCCTTTAGAGGAGCTTGTGGCTAAATAATAACAGCCGTTCGGGTCGATCTTTACGTTAAGCCGTGCTTGCCTAGGTTGGTCTGTGGATGGGTGACCACCCTTTACATACCGAGTTTCCTCCGTGCCTCGGAAAGCACGTTAAGCTAGCGTTAACAACAAGTCTTACCAAGGGCATAGACAGTCGCTCCGTGTAAATTACTGGTATTCAGCAGCATCCAGTTAGACTGGAAGCCGACCCCAACATAGTTGGGAAAAGGCTAGGCGGATGATGATGATGTAATAGAGACGAGCCTATTGCCATTCATCGGGCATGAATCCAGACTCCGTGGCTGTTTGTTACTGACAAGTTCACATCAGTTTTACAAAACTAGGTGGGGTCAGCAGTACTTCTCCGGACGAGCTCCTAATTTCTCCTCATCATCATCATCATCATTTCAGCCGAAAGACGTCCACTTCTGGACATAGCCCTCCCCCAAGTGTCGAAACATGGACCGGTCCGCGCGTCTCGCATCCAGCGGACTCCCGCAACCTTCACCAGATCATCGGTCCACCTAGTGGGAGGCCTTCCAACGCAACGTCCTCCGGTTCGCGGTCGCCACTCTAAAACTTTTCTGCCCCATCGGCCATCCGTTCTGCGAGAATGTACCCTGCCCACTGCCACTTAAGTTTGGCAATTCTTCGGGCTACATCAGTAACCTTGGTTCTCTCTAATCTCTCCTAATCGTTTGCAATACCACCCAATAGCTAAATGGAAATCATAAAACGTAACTGCACGACTGCATATTATTAATTGTTACTGCTACGTAATGGAGCGCATCTGGCTTTCAGTTTACATTGAGTCTAAACCTGGTCATTACTCAATATAATGGATTTCTATTATTATCTGTTGCATTAACATAAACCTGGCAGGATGGTGTATGATCATAAGTAGATCTCGTATAGGAGTCATGGTGCGCTTTGTATAAAGCTTGAGCTCTGGGTAACTAAAATCATCAAAAGACGGTGTGGTTTTTGGGTCTCGATTCTAAGCAATGTTTTACGACGATCGGGATGTCGTAGTGCACCAGCTTAATTCAGGGCATATCTGTCTACCTCTACATAGAAGAAATAACATGAAAGAATACGAATACGAGGAATGTAACTACACCTATGGAAGTTTTTGTTGTCTTTTTCGTAAATTGCATGCCTTTGTACGCACTTTGCTTTTGAAACAGAAGAAACCTCACTCTTGCACTTACAATTGTCAATATTATGCTTTTAGAAGGCGTACTCTTAATTTGATAACTGAATTATTCGTTTAGTTAGATTATTCGATAGACATATCTCTTTCTTTTCAACGGCATTCGTTGAAATTAAATGAGAGTATCCCATGATCTGTCCACGAAGTAGACGCAATAGTTAAACAATGGCGTCTCGACCAAATTGGTCATTCGACAGATTATGATTTATACTGATGTCTGTGTGTTCACCCCAAATAAATTTCCAATGGACAACGAGCAACTAAGGTACTATTTAGTTTTCCAAATATCATCAACAATTAACGTAGTTATCTGGCAATTTCCACACCTTTGACTTTAGTTGTTACTAAATTATTTCTGAACCTTGTCAAACTGTTGTCAACCCTCTTTCTCAGAGTTTCAGGTTACTGGGGAAAGTGGGGAACCAATTTATAATTCTCTTCGCCCTAAACTTGCTAGACGGTAAATTTTCACCTGACGGGACCCTTTGGCTATATTTACATCGTTATCGGCTCGTATGCTTGGGTGGTTTTTATTGCTATCTTCATAAAGTCTATAATTGCTATGCCGCATATAGGTTATTGCGAATCTGATATCCAAATAAGGTTGGCTTATGTGTGGTTTCAGAAACCAAGAAGATTGGAAACAGTTGAGCAATAGCTGATTGTTTTTTTTTTGGAATTGTCTAATAGTTGAAATAATTATTTATCGTTTCATGACCAGAAATTAGCTTAGTAGCGGATCCTGTATTTGTCAAAATATTGCTACAGAGTTAAATGCAAATAATTATTGCCTACAATTGTATTGCTGATATGTACCCATGGAATGTACTTATTGTTAAGAGTAAGCTCATTGCACAATATATCCTAAAGGTGCTCCCTCACCTGGAGCGTTTGCCTGTAATGTAATATTTGATTCCATTTTGAGCATTACATTACAGTACTGCCTCCCTGACTTGACGAGCATTCATCTGTAATGTAACATTTCATATTCGATTTCGAGCGTTTAGTTGATTCCACAATGTCAGACGAAGCGGTCGTTGTGCTGTGCGCGGCAATATTAATTTTACACATTGTATCATCAAGCTGCGCACTGTAGTGCACGGTTCTCTTCCCTCACTGATGTAATACTCGACTCTGTAACGTTACATTACAGGCGAATGCTCCAAGTGAGGAAGCACCTTAATGCGAAACACTGAATGTTAACTGTTAAACATAAATCGCCGGTAATAGTGAAACATTTAGAGTTAGTTTATAACTGTGGAGTGGTCCAAACAATTTACTACATAATTTACAGTCGTTAGTGAAGTCTATTATCTTTGTCCAGACTATAATTCTTCAGTACTCATTAGATCGTCAATCATCGTCATTCTCTCGCCCTCCCTTATCCTAATTCATTTGTGGTCGGCGCAGCATGTCTTCTTCTTCCATACTTCTCTATTACTCGTCATCTCATCAGACACCTCCTTTCGTGCCATATCATCTTTCACACAGTGCTTTCTTTGGTCTTCCTCTACTCTAATACCCATCGACATTCTTACTCAAAATTTTCCTCACATCATTAGATCGTTAATGATAATGATCTATGTAAGTGGTATTGGATAAATCTAGATAGATACTCTGCAATATTAGTTTTAAGTTATCTTGCTGCGCCCTAACAGGGTCATGTACTCATTAGTTTTAAGCTTAGCCTGTAAAATTGGTTGTGTACATTGTGCATTAAATAAATAAATAAATAAATAATATTCATGTGAATACGGCTGCGGTTTTTAATTCAGTTAAGTGACAGCTACTGACAGCACTGCTGCTATGCCACCTGCAGATGCTGCTCTACTGCTGTAGCAGATGACAATGTGGCAAAGTAAACATTTTCAGTATTGGCGAGGCGTTCCATCATAGTGTTTGGACAGTTGGCCTTACTGCTGCGAAAGGCGGTATACGATTGACTTTGGAATAGTCATCATCATCATCAGCCTATTAATGTTCCCACTGCTGGGACACAGGCCTCCTCTCTAAGAGAGGGAATGGCTATAATCTACCTCGCGGACCCAGTGCGGATTGGTAGATGTCACATGTCTTTGAATTTTTTGGTTCTGGATTCCTCACGATGTTTTCCTTCACCGTTTTGAGAGCAGTGGTGATGAAATAATTACACAAAGTAATGCGCCTGCCTCGGTTCGAACCCACGACTTACTGTTCGTAAGTTGGGGCCGCCACCACTGGACCACCGCTGCTCTTTGGAATAGTACCTTACACCAATTTTGTTTTGTGTGTTTTCTTCGCTCAGAGTTCAAATCTCCGTTCATTGAATATTCAGTCATGTATTTCACCAATGTGACAATCGACGCGTCACTGTCGTCGCTATAGCCATGTTAATTATGATACAGTTTGTCTTTATGATGCTGCGTTCAAATGCAAAACTCAACGGTGACAGTAGAACTGTCTCCCTTTCTTGAGCAAGTGAACCTAGTACCTACCTGAAATATCATCCTCAGTAGATCACCATTATTAAACGTGGAGTTCATATAAACTGTCCTTCTAGTACTATCATAACTTCATGCCAATATGTAATGCCTAAAGGGTTAGGCAGGGGTTTGGGGAAAACCCCAAAAACCCAATAACTCTTTTCCCAACCTGGGAATCGAACTCAAGAAATCATGCTCAGGTGGCAGCGCTTTCGACTAATAGAACAACGAGACAGTCAGTTGTATTACTTACAACATTATACTATTGTATTGATCTTCCAAACTACTCGAAAGCAAAGTAGTCACTTCGATCAAGTATCCTTGTTTCCCCAATACGAATGGTTTACTAACTTAGCACCCAACTAAGTTTACACTCCTCTTAATAGCTCTTACCTCGACACTAGTTCTCTCACTCGTACAAGTACTGAACTAATTCAAACACAGCACAAATCTACCGCAAACACATCACGAAATATCTGCGCATCCTAGAATTAATCACACGCAATTTTCATCCCTATTCTCCAAGAAATATAGCTTGTAGTTAAATGTATGAGGTGTGGAACGTGAATTCAAGCGTGTGTTCCATTAGACACAATTAATTTGTAGACGAAGGGGTGGAGTATGTAATCAGCTCATCAGTTCGAGAATGGCAGTACCCTTATTACCAAAGGTTAGGGTTCAAAATTCGAGGGGAAATTATATGCGAGAGAAGAGAATTTCATCCCAAATTGACTGATTTGTGTTTATATTTATGCATGCGGTTTATTTTAATACGCCCAGAATCTATTTTAGTATATTAATATTAATGAAGGAATTTATTTATCTTGTGTATTGAGAGATGCAATTTGGGCACGTTATAATATCTGTAAATGTGTTTGTAAGTTTATGTTTAGGGGGTAATCTCCGGAACTAATGATCCAATTCTAAAAATTCTTACATTGACTGAAAGCTACGTTATTCGTGAGTGCTAGGCTTTATTTTATTTATCATCATCATCATCATTTCAGCCGCAAGACGTCCACTGCTGGACATAGGCCTCCCCCAAGTGTCGCCACATTGACCGGTCCCGTGCGACTCGCATCCAGCGGATTCCCGCAGCCTTCACCAGGTCATTTAGGTGGATATATTTCTATCATGCATATTAGCCGCGCTATCACAATTTTTGCAGATGAACTAGCTGGCGAAGTGCTGGTTACATATATAGGCACTGCAGCAAAAACTTGAACTATTGTTGTTGAACGTTGAAAATATCTTAGTTACTGGACGTTTGTATAGTTTGTCAATTCCCAGATTGCTTGCAGTTTTGCAATTTCTATGAGAGTTAACTGTTTTGTTCTGGGTTTCCCTCGTGAAGCAAACAAGGGAAACACACCCAAAGACAAAATTAAAAATAAAGGTATCTTTTTGAGATTCTGTTACAGTCGGCCTTCTATGAACTGTTGGTAAATGTAACCTGTATTGAAGAAATCACTTTTTAACATGGTCATCATCGTCTGTCAAGCCTTTTCCCAACTATGTTGGGGTCGGCTTCCAGTCTACCCGGATGCAGCTGAATACAAGTATTTTACATAGACCGACTGCCTATCTGACCTCCACAACCCAGTTCATCATCATCATCAGCCTATTAATGTTCCTACTGCTGGGACACAGGCCTCTCTATGAGAGGGAATGGGCTATAATCTACCACGCGGGCCCAGTGCGGATTGGTAGATGTCTCATGTCTTCGAATTTTTTGGTTCTATGACATGCCGGTTTCCTCACGATGTTTTCTTTCACCGTTTTGAGAGCAGCGGTGATGAAATAAATTACACAAAGTAATGCGCCTGTCTGGGTTCGAACCCACGACTTACTGTTCGTAAGTCGGTTCCGCCACCACTGGGCCACCGCTGCTCTTTAGCAGTTAGTACTGGGTAATACGATACCTCTTGGTAAGACTGGTTGTCAGACTTTTAAGGCCACTGACTACCTGTAACGACTGTCAAAGATCTACAAATGACAGCCGGGACCAACGGCTTAATGTGCTTTCCGAGGCACGGAGGAAACTCGGTATGCGGTAATAATATAATGGGACCCATCCACAGACCAACCTCGGTAAGCACCCCAGGCGGCTGTTAATATTTAACCACGAACACCTCACTTGCTAACTTGTTCTGGATCGAATTAACTTTTATATCGAATTTCCTCTTCTGGAACATGATTTATTTCACTAATAACCCTTCTCACAAACCCTCAATAATTCCTTTTCCTTCAAACTAATAAGTATCGCAACAAATCACAGTTTTATCGAACAATTAAATATAACAAAACCCGAAACTTACTAAAGCCATTATTCACATAAATGTTTATACAATAACCCGTGAATTATATGGGTAATTGTTTTTCCTTATTTCTCTAACATAATGTGGGTAGTTCGTAAGTGGTCCATTTCGTTTCTAGGTACACTTAGATTCAAGAGCATTGGATAAGGCATGATTATGTTTTCGCTTCTATTGCCAAATATTTTGAGTGGCGATCGTGGGTTGTGGCGCCGTTTAAGTGTTTTCTTGTGATCTATTGAAGGTAAATAGATGAATAATTTTGTGGTGCAGTGGTTAAATTGTTTTTAATTTATGATATGTAAAATATTTAGTTTCAATTCCGTGGCCTTGATACAGGATGCAACTCAGAAGGAGTCTACTCTATCGCATACAATTTAAAAATTACGGTGGGGGCAACGGGATTTTTTTTTCTTCCAACATTTTTCTACACGCTGTTACTCAAATTTGAAATACGATGGGATTTTTTTTTGAAATTTGTAGAGCGGAACCAATCTACTTAAGAAAATGACATAAAAATAATAATTTAGTAAACTGATCTCGCGGACACTACTATCTCTCTCTCTCTCTCTCTCTCTCTCTCTCTCTCTCTCTCTCTCCCCCTTTCTCTCCCTCTCTTTTCTCTCTCTATCTATCTATGAGAAATGTTGTTATACGAATACGCACGTGTAATTATGCCCTTCTTCGAGTACCGGACCATAATATGAATGATCAATCAATCAATCGTAAATTATGCTGTCGAAGGTTTTGTGTCTTCTACCTATTATAACGATGCAATCAATATTAATACCAATAATGTTATTAGAATCGTACTATGCACCTGATAAATAACATTAGTTTCCTCTCAATCAATACTTTGACCTTCCACAACCTGATTACCACACACCATAATCACAATACCTTTACAATAGAAAATTGAAATTATTCAAATAAACATCCTACCACGCTATTATCTATAGATTGCGTGCCGTTCTGTCCACGACACGGCATCTTAATGTCTTAATCAATACAAAGTAATATTGAGTCGTCAGTGGATACTGGCACAGTAGACATATTAGCATGAATCTACAGTATATCAACTAGGAACAAATGGTCGGTTTTTAAGTCCCATGTAATAAGGGGCGAGCTTGATTCTGTCAACCGGGCACAAGTCCTAGACTCCGCGGCTGCTACTGAGAAATGCCAGATGAAAAACCCAACAGCACTGCCCGGCCTGGGAATCAAAGCAAGGACCTCATGGTCACCAGTCGTACTTGCAACCACAAGATCAGCGAGGCAATCGGCTCACACATGTTAAGCATTTAGGCATCTAGGTATCCATCAGGTAACAAGTTACTTGTGAGTAAGGGTCCTGATGCAGCGGCCATGACCACGGCTTTTGGCCGGTCCGGCCGCTATCTTGAACAACGTTCTTCCTGGACGGAGCTTCTGCGGCCAAAAGTCGTGGTGTAGGCCGTGTAGTGCTCGGGGTGCCTCAGTCAGGGTTGGTGCATCAAAACAAGTTACACGGTGCGTTTTATGTGGTTAGTGCAACATAACTCAAAGTTCAGTTTACAACACTTACATCCGCGTTTCATTGGGTATTTAGTCTGAACGACCCAAAACGAAAGGACTGCGGGCCATTCGACCGTATACAAAAACCGTCTAAAAAAAAACAATTTCATAAACTGCATCAAAAACATTTGAAAAAATTTGGAATCCCGACTGCGACAAAAATGGCAATAAAAAGTGTGTAAACAAGACATTGATGACTATTTTTTTCGGTTTTATAAATTATTATGTTATGTATGACTATCACCCGCACCATAATAAGTAATCAATGACACATCTTTCATCAAAATCGGTTCAGTAGTTAAGGAGCTACGGTGGAACATACAAAATGTTACAAAGATACATCGACTGCCAAAATCACAACCCTTCATTTTGACTTAGTCGGGTACAAAGAGCCTGATTGAGATACTGGTTTTCTTTATTCAGTGGTACTGGATGGCCAACCAACATTGATTGCGTGCAGTTCCTCAATGATTCAACCACAGGCGTAGTGAATGTAATTGTGGAGTAGATTGACTCATCTTTATCGTGATTGCTGTAAACGATTAAACAATTGCAGGTGTTGCTTTTGTGGGTAGGCGGTAATTTTTATTTACAATATCTTTTTTGTACAGCAGACTTCTTACTCAGCAAGACTTGCTAGACGCTAGAACAGTTTCCACGTACGTATTCAGTACAGTCCTGGTCTTTTCCGCCTGATCAGTTGAAATTATTTAGCTTAAATCTGAGGAGGAAGGTGTGAGAAATGGAGAAAAGCCTTTCCCCAGAAGTGGAATATAGAAGGCTAGAGGGGGGAAAAGATCTCGATAAAAGTTATCACACACACGAATTCGTCTCCTAGTCTCCTACTAGGAGACGAATTCGTCGCAAGGACATGGCGTGCATATAGTATTAGAAAAAGCAAACAATAGACATACAACGCATTTAGACAAACACAAACATTAAGAATACAACAGAACCACACTATAATAAAATTGTAACACGAAACAACGTAGAACGGAACAAAAAGAATAAAAAATGTATAGAATAAAAGTTGGACGTCGTGATTGCGACAAACAGGTTACCACTCAGCATGAATGCTGTGCTATGGGGAGCCCACAGCACAGCGCTGGTTTATGATTAGGACATAGGGTCCCTTTAATCCCGGGCAGCACGTTCCCTTCGAATAATTTCCCACATCCACGCAGCGACATCGACACCATTGGCTAAAGCCGGTTCCAAATAAATCCATAACAGCGTCACCCCAAAAAATGATTTATGCGGCCCACGCAAACTTCAGTATCATTATTCCGACGACAAACCCAACCCAAAAAGTTCCAACTACCCTTTTCCCAAAAATTCCTTACATATCCGCATTTGTTTCGTCTACCATGCGGTCTGCACAGTGTTTCGTGAGTGAACAACAACTGCGATAAATCCAACCTTTTGGCACAATGCTCACTATTGGGGTTATTAATAAGCGGTCGTACTGTGAATGGTCAGCTTTAGACTTGGTCGGTAACACTGCGGTGCTGGATTTGAGTGTGGTGTTAATTGAGTGGGGGGTTTAAACAAGTGAAATGGACGGTGAGGGGATGATACAAAGTATCTACAGGGGGAATCGACGCTAAAACCCCTAAACCGCTAAAGCCCTTATTCACTACATCATTCTGAACCCCCTACATAGATAGAGTAAGGTCGCCCCTGTAAAGTCGGTTTACGGACGATGATTTTTCGTGACAACGTCATTTTTCACGATATTGGTGATTTTAACTTAAAAAAAAATTCATCCCCTTTTCACCCCCTTAAGGATTGAAATGCTTACAACACCGTTGCGTTAGCTTCCAACCATACGCCTAGATAATAATTATTGTGATTTTCACTTCGAAAATTAAGGACGTTCCATACACAACTTCATCCCCATTTTTAACCTTTGGGCGGTAGAATTATCAAAAACGCTCAGACTCGTGTAAATTAGTTTTCAATCGTCAGCCTTATCACAAAATTTTAAGATCGTAACTTTAAAACTGACGGACTTTCATACAAACTTGAATCCCTATTTAACTCCTTTAGAGGTTGAATTTCGAATAATTCTTCATTATTCCTTGTCTACATTATGAAGGGAACCACTGTGCAAAATTTCAGTTTTCTAGATCCAAGGGTTTGGGCTGGGCGTTGATCGACTGGCGCGCGGAACGGTGTGACACTTTTTCGTGCGTGCAGCCAGTGTTCATCGATTTATAAGACGTTATCACGTCAAAAAACAGCTGTTGCTAGGGTTCCGTACCCGAAGAAAAACCATCATCTATAAAAGGCTAAGCAAATGATATTTCCTAACATTTTACATTGTCATTCAAGGGATCCTTAGTACGATTAGCGATTGAGATAACTAGAATGACTGTTGGTTACCCTTATACAAAACTGTCTTGCTGATTGTAATCATGTAAAATGTTAGGAAATACAGGTCACAGGGCCAGACCTTTATTGTGGAACACAGAAAAATAATTATGCTGAACACTTTAACAATTTGATCGCAAACGGTAGCCACGTTTCTGCTGACTACCAAACATAAACGGAAGCTAAACTTCTGCTGACTCCATAATCCCAATGGTTAACTCAGTGGGAGTTCTTAATAGTACTAGTATAATAATCGTTCCGGTTCTCTAGCAAATGTTAATGTGTTTGATACTATACGTACGTCTCGTTATTGTTCATTGCAGCACTTTAAGTGTTATTAAATTGTCTCGAATTCGATCAGCATAAGGAATTAAATATTGAGTCTATTTCGCCAGGTAAAGTGAAAAACAACCTATGAATTACTGAAATCAATGGAAAAACAATTTCAATTAACACTCAACCGTTAGAACTAACAGAATCTTAGAATATTCTAATAATTATTTCAAACCCGCTACAACATAGATGTCTGGAAAAGCATTTCCCACACGCAATATCAATTAATTTAATTACGAATCTAAAATCCGAAACATCAAATGCATTAACTTTAATGAGAATGGCAGAAATATTCCGTTAGTTATTCGATAATAAATTTAAACTGAACGGTGTCATAGATTAAGATAGTTCTTCTAGAATACTTCGTATAGATGCGAAACTCAACAGTACATTCAAAAGGATAGACCTTTTGAATGGGTTTAGTGCAAGTCTTACAGGCAAGCATTATCAAGATTCCATGCCGCATGTGACTCACACACACACCTCTGACATAACTCTGATACACCTCTGACTAAATCTAGAAATCAGATCATAAAAGAATGGGTACTTATGTACTAGAGTAGGGTCTTCCGAAATGTCAGATGTCATACAGTGTTCGCGCGTTGCGTGCTGTTTTGTCACGTATTTTTACTAATACTCACGATTGTGGTCTAGATTGAGCCATTCCTCATTTATTATGACTTGAAGATTGTAAGTAGCAACATAACGAGCTTATTTGTCAGTCTTTGAAGGTAGAATGATTTTTAAATGTTTCATGCTTGCTAATTTTAGGGAGAATATTGTAAATATGTATCTGAAGTTTACACTAGGTTGTTATACGTAATAAAATAAACTTTTTATGAAGTTATTGGTACTTACTATAAAATATAAAATAGACTTATAGAATAGAGTGGCGACATCTGGTGAGCTCAAAAACGATAGCCCCCATTGCGGCGGGAAGAAATAACGGTCACACCTTGAGACTCACACCGTCGTTTTTTCTATCACAGTCTTATGAAATGACTACACGGAAACCTGACCTAGAGTGACAATCTGCTTAGTAACTAATTTCCCTAGCTGTACAAAGTTTTAGTTCGCGGCAGTTACCGGATATGGCAAAGTTACTTTAGACAAAACTTGTCTTTGTGGAACGTCGCTTCTGTTATTGATACTTTAGTGATTGTGCGGCTATTTGCTAATCATATAAATGCTAACGGCTTGAATGTACCATGTCCAAGGATAGGACATAGGATTATTTTTACCCCGGTTTTTATTTGTGGCATTATTTCCAACCTCAACGTAGGCGAAGTCGGGCGTGGGTAAAAGATAGTCTCTTTAAAAATCAATGTGCCACCCGTTACCGCCCGGGTTCTGCAGATTAGTTTCGCTTCTACAAACTTCTATTATTCTATGACGGCGTGCTTTGCCAAGATCTAATTATATGAGCCTTTGTTGTGCGACTGGTATAAAGGCGGCTAATAAAGAGGTCGAATGACGCGACCGCAACTCGATTGCGTATCGAGTGTCGTGTTTATTATTTGTTGATTGATTTAAAGGCAATTGATTGGTGGTTAATTGTGAATTTGTGCCATGTTTTTGAAATCAGACTTGTTGGCAACTGAGGTACGAATGAAGTTTCTTTCTGGTTCGTCTTCATAGGAAACGACCAACTTAAACTGTTCACCTGTATTATTATTATTAAATCATTTATTTTTCAGACAACATGCTTATAGTGTTAGTACAAACAATTCCTTAAAACTATGTTAGTAATGACGATTAAAATTACAATTTTAAAACATTATCTTTGGTAAGTTTATTAAGCCCCATGCATGACAATTGTAGCTTGACAAACCTACCAATTGTCGGCCCATCCAGCCTATCCGCAAGTAAGTACCCTCAGAATGCCATTCGTGCTTTCCCCCATTCTGAGTATGATTGAGACAACTTTTTTTCGCATTATCGCAAAATAGTCATCTGTGTGCGCATCAGCGAACATACCTTATGCACTGCAGTAAGGTGGAAGCCTCAACAACTCTATACGTGCCCATGCCTACGTAGTTTTATGCGAAAGATAATTATATTATTTTGCTAAATATCGTGAAGAAAGTTTTGAGTATGAAGGTGGATCCTGCCGGGGCTGCGGGACTGTTCGAAAGAGATACCGTGGCCCCGGAACACAAACGATACGGAACGGCGATGAAGGAACATGGATGGGTTTTAGTCAGTAAAAGTCTGACACTCCCTCCTGCTCCGCCCAGAGCGGGAGGAGTCATTTGATGAATTCCCATCCGAAAAAAAAAGGTGGATAAAAGTAGAGAAGGCCAAAGAAACAAGTACAAGATGAAAGAAAGTGACTACTAAGATGACGTCTGATGTAGCAGTAAGAAAGTAGAAGACATCTTGCGCTGAGATTGCATTAGGATAATATAGCGAAAAAGTAATGACTAATTAACAGTAATGGTTGACATTATAGGAACACTTCTGCATGACCCTTCGGCAGGTTACCTTTTACTTTTTGGTATCCCGAGACCGATTAGCCAACAAATGTTGTATTCGCAGTGTTGCTTAAGGTCCTAAGTTGTATTTCTTTATACGCGCACCCTCACCGGAGCATTCATCTGTAATGTAACATTCCAAGATTCAAGTGATTGTTACAAATTGTATTGTTTCAGCTCACTGTAATGCTCGGTTCTCTCCACTCGCTGATGTATGATTGTGTGTCCTCAAATTTGATTTGATACATTACAGCCGAATGTCCCTGGTAAGACAGACTAACACGCAAATTAAATCAGAAATTCTCCAGTAGGAAAACTCCTTGTTCTGGAGTTAGCTACAGACTAATATTTATTTATTTATTTATTAAAACTTTATGCACATAATGTACAAAGGCGGACTTAATGCCTTGGGCATTTTCTACCAGTCTACCTTAGGGTGATGCAGAGACAAAACAGTAGGTGCAATAGTACAGACAATTTTAAAGAATACAATATAATAATAAATACACATATACATACATACAACAAATTATACAAAGTGAGGAGAGATAAAAACAAAAAAAAAACATAGATGAAGAGAACTAACAACTTAATTGTGGGACAAGTCTGCCAACTTCTTATGGAAGTGTTCGCGAGCTTTTACCTTAAATGTGAGCCGACTGGTTGCCATCCTGATATTCAGAGGGAGCGCATTCCAAAGGAAAACCACCTGGACAGGAAAAGACGATTTAAGGAAACCAGAGCGGTGAGTAGGACATCGTAGAAGACGATTATTGGAAGAACGAAGATTCTTGCTGTGCGCAGAGCATAGATATTGGAAGTGAGAAGTCAGATAAGAAGGAGAAGTGGGTTTGTCTAGAAGAGAAAACAAAGTAGTCAAAGCCCTTAACGCTCTGCGCTGTCTGATGGGTAACCATTTTAAGCGTAACCGATGTGCGGACACATGATCATACTTACGGAGATTAAATACGAATCGAATGCAGTTATTTAGAAGTCGGTCAAGTTTATTGAGGAGATCTGCATTCAGGTCGTAGTAACACACATCACCATAGTCAAGTATGGGAAAGACAAGGGACTGAACCAGCATTACCTTTATGTGGGATGGGAGAATGTTTTTCAATCGATAGAGCGACCGCAACGTCCCGGTGACTCTCTTGCTCACAATCGCGACCTGCTTACGCCAGTCAAGGCAAGTGTCAACATACAAACCCAGATCCTTGACGTCAGAGCTAAACGGAATCACTGTGCCGTCAAAGGTAACCGGTGGCACTGTTGTACCATTCAACCTTCTCAAGCTATGGGGGCTCCCTACAAAAATAGCCTGGCACTTGGTCGGGTTAACGGCTACCCCGAAGCGATCCGACCAGTTTTTCACCACTGCTAGATCCCGATTTAGCTCCTCAATCGCATCAGATAAGTTGTCAACACCTGCCTGACTGTAGAGCTGCAAGTCATCAGCGTAAAGATGATACGCACACTGAAGCTCGGTAGTAATAAGATCTATAAAAATAGAGAACAAAAGTGGAGATAAAATACTGCCTTGAGGGACGCCAGCATCAAGATTAAACCAGTTGGAAGAAGAGTCTCCCGCAAGAACCGACTGCTGGCGCCCCCGAAGATAGGAAGAAAACCAACGCAAAACCTCGGGAGATACCATAAGATAGGAGAGGATGGATAAAAGGACTTCGTGACTGACGGTATTGAAAGCATTGGAAAAATCTATAAGCACTAAAACGGAAACTTTAGTGTTTTCCATTCCCCGCCTTATATCGTTAGTCACTTTAAGGAGAGCTGAGACGGTACTGTGGCCGGGCCTGAACCCGGATTGGAATGGACTAATGAGGGAGTTATGGTGAATGAAGTGAGAGAATTGTTTATGTACACAGGCCTCAAGTACTTTAGATAAAAAGGGAAGGATGGAAATCGGACGAAAGTGACTGGGAAGAGTGGGATTAGGAATTTTGGGCAGTGGTCGTACATGGGCTCTCCGCCAGAGTGAAGGGAAGTCACCAGAGTAAAGGGAGAAGTTAACGATATGGGATATTGCAGGAAGGAGCTGTTCAAGAGCCGTCACTATCATGTGGCGACTGATGTTATCACAGCCCATGGCTTTGGATTGAATGGAGAGGATAATCTTCTTGATCTCTCCCGGGTCGACTGGGGTGAAGGCAAAAGGGGTAATATTGGGTCGCGTCAGACCAGCAAGATAGTCAATGGTTTGACATTTGGTTAGACTATCAAGAGTGGGAACAGTGACAAAATAGCGATTTAGATCGTCCAAACCAAATGTATTAGGAAGGTCTGAATGCCGCGATCTGCCAATACCCAGAGTTCCAAGGAACTTCCAGATATCAGCAGGAGAAGAAGAAGTGATATTATGAAGAATGTGGCGGCGTTTAGCGTTACGTATCATCTGATTACACCGATTGCGAGCAGTTTTGAAGAGGGTCCAATTATCCTCCGACCTATCCTTTTTAAACTTCCGGAACGCGCGGTCCCGTCGTCGCATTGCCATTTGAACTCCCCTATTCATCCATGGTGCAGGCGGGCGCTTCAGCTTGACTTTCCTGATAGGAGCGTGGGTGTCAAACAACTTGACTACAGCTGAATTAAAAACATTAACTTTGTCGTCAACAGAGGTGGCTTCCACCAGGGGTGTCCAGTCAATATTAGAAGCATCTTGTATTAGTTTTTCAGCATTAATTCGCGCAAAGGCACGCCTGTACTGGAATGTGGGTTTGGGTTTAGGAGGTTTAAGGACATAAGACAGGAAAATAAGGTCATGATGGGAGAAACCAGGAGCGAGATGTTGACCGTGTGAGGAGACTAAGGAAGGATTAGAGATGAGGATTAGGTCGAGCCAAGTATCATCACCGACAGTGTTGTGATGCGTAGGTTGGAGAGGCAACACGTGCAAACTGGCTGACTCGACCAGATGTAGGAGTTTAGAGGATCGAGGGGAGTTATGGGCGAGGAGGTTGGTGTTGAAATCCCCCATGACAATGTGATGTGCATACTCCAAACCCAAAGATTCTAGGACCGATTCGAATTCGATGAAGTAATCAAGGGAAGGGGGACAATATACAACTCCAATAACGATTTTAGCTCCTTTAACACAAACTTCGAGAAAGAGAAACTCAGCCGAATTATTAGAGGAAGAAGAAGCGAGAATTTTAAAAGGAAAATCAGCACGAAGGTAAATTGCTACACCACCCCCTCTCTTACCAATACGATCATTCCGTAGAAGAACGAATCCTGGGAGAGAGTAAGTGGTGGACGGGAGTTCCGGTTTTAGCCAGGTCTCGGAAATCAGGACGGCATGGACATTTATGTTCGTGAAGGTATCATACAGTTCATTGTAGTGGCTTGGAATACTTTGGGCATTGATATGACAAACGTTTAACAGCCGATCAAGGTTTTGATTGAAAGTTTCACGTAAAATATCGCCAAGGGTGTCTACAACGGAACAAAAACTATCATTATCAGAAGTGGCAGCAGATTCGTTGGCAGAGAAAAAAGATTCATTATCAAAAACAGTTGTCATAGATATAAATAAAATTTATATACGGCAAAATAAAATAAAAACACTATAAATATAAGAAAACTACACGAAAATCTTGTACGGCGTTTGCATCTCTGCACCACCCGCCAGCTAACATCATCATATTAAAAAACAAAAGCAGAAAAGGTAATGACTTGAATATACTATGAGATACAAATAAAATAACGATCGCATAATCGATTCACAAGTAGTCAAAGAGTAAGGACAAAATAACTTTATTATGGTATTCGGAACGCACCCAACGAGTCTTACAACACGTCATATTTTTGTAAAACGTTTCCGATCATAAAAAACGTCATTGAAATAATGCGATGTCAGAATTGACAATCACAACAATATAGCATGAGTGACATTTTGAAATGTAAATAAAGACAACTTGTTGAGGGTAAACTAATTAAATATTATGCGAAACTTGTAAAATGTTATCACAGAGAACGTGTGACGAAAACAACATCAATGATTACAAGCCCAGAGTTCAAACAATAACCATATTAATTAATAAACAGTGAAGATGACAATTTCTAAGGTAAGTAAATCCTACGCTACGTAGGTTTATAATTATATGCTGTAAGTTAATAATAGAATATTATTACCATCATTAACGCGTTCTGTTTTTCAGGCTATCTCCAGAAGTTTGAACCTTGGGATACTTCACCAGCAGCGGACTTAGTTCTTCGAGAGATGTGATCTTGTGTTTGCTTCCATCAGGGGCTTTAATAACAATGACACCGTCTTGAGTCCAACACGACCGCATAGAGAAGTGAAGATAGATATTAGCTGACTGTTGTTAAACAAACACACGGTACACGTGTTTCTATCCCTTTGGGAAATTCTAGCGAAAACGTTATTATAATAGCAAAGATTTGGATGATGACTCCACGAGATATTGCAATACGAATTTGTGCATGCGACTTCGCCCGCGACGATGGCCGTGTCGACGGCGCGTTCGTGTTCCACGCGCGCCTTAAAGAGAGTCAGCAATAAGGAAGGGGTCCGCAAGGGCCGAAGCCTGCCGGGGCTGCGGGACTATTCGAAAGAGATACCGTGGCCCCGGAACATAAAGGGCGATGAAGGAACATAGATGGGTTTTAGTCAGTAAAAGTCTGACACTCCCTCCTGCTCCGCCCAAAACGGGAGGAGTCATTTGATGACTTCGCATCCGAAAAAAAAAGGATGCCGGAAATTATTCCACGGATACGTACTACCGGATACTACTTCTAATTATTTATTTATTTAACAGTTTATGTGCACACTAAATACAGAAAAGAAGAAAAGAACAGAAATATAGGTACAAAGGTGATGCTTATTTCTACAGAAATCTCTTCCAGCATACCTGTGAAAGGAGACGTAGATAAAAAGAGATGTAGACATGTGTCATGTGTGATGTAGAGATGTGTTCTATGTCCTAACACAGATCATGGTTGACTACCCGAATGGCGCTGCGGTAGTGAGGCTGCCTTACGTTGGCTGGTTGGAGCAAATGTTTGTGTGATGAGCATGGACATTTGTTTCCGAGTCATGGATGTTTATATGTATATTAGGTTTGTATTTACAAACAAAAAGTATCTATGTAGTATATCAACTATCTGGTGTCCACGACACAAGCCTCGTTGCTTAGAGTGGCACTAGATGGCGCTGTGTGTAAAGTCCAGCGATATTTATATTTATATTTATGGTCTTCCTGAGTATGGCTGTAATCTTATCAAAATCTGATCAGTTGTTATGATAATCGAAAAAGTAACAGCTAGAGAACAGACAGAATTCCTTGCACGTTTATAATATTAGCATCGATAATAATTCTGCCCACCCTATAATGCTACATTTAACTGTTAATTACATTGACGACGGTAGCTTCGACCCTCGGGCCATTCACCAATCGTTTCTAATTAACGCCTATTATAAATTTAAGCAATGGACAGTGCTATTAGTAGTCGAACAAGGAAGTACCATGAAGACACAGAGTAGATAAGTACAGAAAGCCCGTTTCTATACGACGAGCGAAAACACACTGATACATGTACGTGATCACACTTGCATAGGTCATCAGAAGCATGAGACATGTTTCAAGAGTGACAGAGGCCAGTAAAATCTATGCCGTTAATCTTGTTTGGTCGCATTGCCTATGCCGCTGATGCACTTATGACTCGTGTCAGCCAATGCGGGTCCACACGTGTCAACTAATGTCAGTGTCTTATCAGCGCAGTATCATGAACTGTGTAGTTGAGCGAGTATGAGCATGTGTGGCCATACACGCTTCAAGTACAGCGATTGCAAGTGCACTCGGCATCCTTTAATGGTGGATGAACAGTTTGGACGGTGAGCTCTCTTTATGTCCCCGAGATGTTTCTTAGACGCGGACACGGGACAGAGAGTAAGCGAAGAATACCGAAGCTAGACGAGTGACAGCATTAAGACACTATTAAGTTTGCAATCTACGAACGTCCATATATGGGTGCGGCCGCTTCGCGACCGTTTCGCTCGATGCATGGAGTGATCCTTCTGTATCCATACCCATCCATCCTTATGCTGTGACCGAGGTATGAACTACATTTATTTGTAGTCGAACGACGTTTGTCACACGATTTGTCTTGTCGTTTAGATCGGCGCCATCTTTGATTCGCCTTCTTTTGTTTTTGGAGTATTTAAATTAATGAGTGTCGTTGTCGTATAAATCAATCTTATACCTCGCCTTTTTTGCCTTGTTCGCTAGATCTTTTGCTTATTAAATTTTTTTTATGGCTCATTAACTGCTGATGATTTTTAAAAAACTTTTTTTGTATTTTTAACTAAGATTTAAGAAAGTAACTAACATGTGGAATGTGGACCTCACATTCAACAGATTTATTATGGAATTAAAAAATATTCCGGTTTTTTAGGTAAGGTGAGTTATTTAAGTGGTGATCAGCCACATCGGTTTCAAATTAAGCATCACTGACTTACAGAAATGGAGAAGACGATAAATATATATAGAAATGTCTGAACACGACATCACGCTGTGAGTGAAAGTGGTTGTTGATCAAAGAACGCCTTTATTTTCTTCTGCGACGAGAAAACGTATTTCGTCGACAAGAATTGTAACAAGCTTGTAGAAATGATGCCATTCACGCTAAGAGCGGATTTTAACAGTGATACTGATCGCGATCAGTACATCTAAGCCGCGTTTAAGAACTGTAAGTTTTGAAATCGCTATGGAAGTCTTGAAGTCGGTTTGAGTGTCCTTTTTGCGTTGACTTCCATTGGCAAAATTCGCTTTCGTCAGTTTTTTATAAGTTCCTTGTAATAGGGGGCGAGCGTATTGACATCAACCGGTGAAAAATCCAGATTTCGTGACTGCTACTAAAAAAAACACTTTGCCCGACCTGGGAACCAAACCAAGGCCCTTATGCAGCAGTTGCGCATGCGACCACTCGACCAACAAGGCAGTCATATTATTCACAAACTTATATAAAAAAATTGTTATTTCGTTAAAGAATATTCCGAAAATAATCCGAATATCCGAAATAAAAATAATCATGTATTCCGATTTTTTTATTTACCTAATATTTAATATTAAAGGTACTTAATATCTCGACTACTTCACGATTGAATTCTCATCAAAAGCTCTTAACTACGAATAAATGTTATTAATAAAATCATTCCGATAAATTATTCAGTCGATCGTAATGAGAGATGCTTGAACACAGAAATATTTAGCGACGCAAATTAAAATGAAGTGTTCCTAATTAAATGAATTAATTGCACCGTTTCAAAGGTATTTATTTCACGCTTGAAAAGACGACTCTTCATTTTTTTCAAGTTTGTGGATTTATTTGTAAAAACTTATGAGCAACCTGAGGTTTTATTTTGTCTTGTAGTTTTCCTCTTTTTTAATCTCTCCGTCGATCTTAAATTTAGCAACACTTACCAACCAAAAGGCTCGCCTCCCTATTAAATGGGCCTTAAACATAAATGGCGAAATGTGGGTGTACTAAGCAATCTACTGTAAGCTAATTTTTGCTTGCACTCGCAACATAGAAACGCTCTCTAGTCCCGCCCCGTTGGCTTTGTATAGAAAGAATGAATGAAAGACAATACCGATCGGCTGAGCGCACTGACGACGCACACCAAACGAGAGTTATTGTTATTTAGCGCGCCAAATTGACGCTTTCCTAATAGGCCTAAACTTTAAGGGGGCGTGGCTCGGCGCCTCCGCATGATGTAAGCGAAAAAAAAATTAACTGATCAGGCGGAAAAGACCACGACTGCACACCTTTATCATGTAATGATTATTTCCAATTCATCATTATCATCAGCCTATTAATGTTAGGACATTTTTTTGGTTCTAGGACACGCCGGAAATTCCAATTAATGAATTACAAATCTCTAAACTCACCACGAAACAAATTAGCAATACCTTCTAATTGTTGGGTACCCCTTTAAACAATATGAACACAAATCCCGAAAAATACCGAGTTTCAGTGGATTATTCATTCATTGGTATTACCGTAGATTAAGAATGGGTAGAATAGAATGGACACTCTGAACGCATAATAATTTCCACGGGTCCTTTTTCCTGGGCGTACGCCATGTTCAACAGGATTGTATCTACTCTTGCGATTGGCCCGATCATCGACAAAATTGACAACTCTTTTTGCGCTTGGAGAATTGCAAATTGTCGCAGGGTAGTATAAAACAGTCAATGGTTATTCAGGTGACTTTATTGCTCTTACAGTAAGCTTCAAGTTATTCAGGCAAAACCCGTTAAAACCTGGCCTTTTATTCTATTGTTATATTATTTATACCTTCGGAATACGCTAGTCTAGTGTAGAATCAAAGTATAACCTCCGACGAGAAATGGTCGCAAGGCGGTCTGCTACAGCCTCTAATGTGGTGTATTAGTTTAATCTTACTCTTTCTTTCTTTAGCTTCATCTCTTTCTACACTGAAAGACGTATGGGTGCCGCTTTTGTGGATATTTCTTATTCTATGGTAACACCAGGGTATCGCGTCGGCCCATCTGAAAACCTTTACTGAAAGGGTCGAATGTTTGCATTGCTGAAAACAAAATAGAGATTAACGTATTTCATAATTTTAATCGAAATACCATCTTTGTCAGTGTGTTTTGTTGGACTGTTTTGAATTATTATGGAATCATGTATTTATTAGGTTATGAAAATACAACCCTTATCATATTAAATTAATGGGCTCTGATGGACATTCATATGATATTATTTTACAAAGACATATATGTGTGCGACACCAAACAATTTTCTTTATTTTTTCTGAAATTAATACGTCATAATATGTTTGAGAAAAAACAGAAGTGACTTTGTGACATGAAGTTGATATACGAGTGGGGGAATACAAGAAAACACTGCCTTATCTATATTTACCCACGGAGGAAGTGACTTCTGAGATGACGAGTAATAGAGAAGTATGGAAGAAGAAGACATGCTGCGCCGACCCTAAATAAATTGGGATAAGGACATGAGAATGATTATAATATTTACCCACGCGGTCACTTATATCGCTTACACAAAAGGTCACTTTCACACATTTAAATATTAACAGAATTCATAAAAGCTCTACGGCACCTTATGTCAATCCTGCACATATTTGAAAACTCAAACTCAAACTCAAATCATTTATTTCAATTAGACCATTACGGCACTTTTGAAAGTCGAAAATACAATAAAAGCAAAGCTACAGTCACAGTCACAAGGCATAATAACTTGAGAAAGTACTGTTGTTGCCCGTTCCCTAACGTAGATCTCTATGGAGAAGAACGGGCAAGAAACTCCATGGACACTCTTTTAAATCAAAATATTGTTACAAAATCTTGGTTACATCATTCATGTTGAGATTATACATATATGTGAGAACGATGTAGAAAGACGTGCACATTAAGAGCGTCCAGAGTAAAATAATAAATCAAAAATTTTAAAAAAAAAGTAATTAAGTTTTCTATCATCAATTAAATTGGTAAAAATCTCAGTTTGCCTTGTCCCTCTGAGTTCTGTTACCGGATTTGGCCAAACAATTACCTAAACACCGTAATCAATATCTATTAACACTTATTCCACTGTCATTTTTGTAGCAGATGGAGACACACAACCACTCATCGTCCACACCAATCAAACAAATTAATTAAGCCTAATCAGCAAGTATATTAATCTAAATTAATTGTCAATAAACAAACATGTCGTGTTTACCTGTCATTTAATATAATTCGCGGTCTGACCGACTTGGCAAGTGAAACCATTGGCGCACACTCGATGCTGTACCGGGAGACTTTACAACCTATTGTTTCAATAACTATTTTGTTACTGTCTCGTGTCGTAATGGTGTTAAAATAGACCTTTGGCGATCTAGATTGGGGTGTCTGGATATTATCTTGATTAATAGGATAATTTTTATACATACATACTTTGGCGATCTAGATTGGGGTGTCTGGATATTGTCTTGATTAATAGGATAATTTTTATACATACATACTTTGGCGATCTAGATTGGGGTGTCTGGACATTATCTTGATTAATAGGATAATTTTTATACATACATACTTTGGCGATCTAGATTGGGGTGTCTGGACATTATCTTGATTAATAGGATAATTTTTATACATACATACTTTGGCGATCTAGATTGGGGTGTCTGGACATTATCTTGATTAATAGGATAATTTTTATACATACATACTTTGGCGATCTAGATTGGGGTGTCTGGACATTATCTTGATTAATAGGATAATTTTTATACATACATACTTTGGCGATCTAGATTGGGGTGTCTGGATATTGTCTTGATTAATAGGATAATTTTCATACATACATACTCACTTGTTTTATTGTCTGTCTCCTGCTGATATGGAGGGAAGTGGAAATTATGTTATCCTTCTCCTTCGCTATTATTTTCTCATAAATTTCGTTGCGCGATCCAAGACAGTTAAATTGTTTCTCTGGGACTTCGTCGAGCTTAATTGTCTCGGCGCTTTTCTGGTGGTCGCCACTGTTGATTCTGGCTTGCAGGAGTAACAGTGGTTTGGGAATGGTGTGGCGGGCTTGGCACAATAAAAAAAAAAAAAAAAAAACACGCCAAACTGCAGATCCTGCTACGACCCTTTTTTTTTCGGACGGGAATTCATCAAATGACTCCTCCCGCTTTGGGCGGAGTAGATATGTATGGGTTTTAGTCAATAAAAGTCTGACACTCCCTGTGTCAGACTTTTACTGACTAAAACCCATCCATGTTCCTTCATCGCCTTTTGTGTTCCGGGGCCACGGTATCTCTTTCGAACAGTCCCGCAGCCCCGGCAGGCATCGGCCCTTGCGAACCCCTTCCTTTTTGCTGAGTCTCTTTGAGGCGCGCGTGGAACACGAACGCGCTGTCGACACAACTCATTCATACCTTCATTAATTCTCCTATTAATTGATGATCAAGCGGTTGCAAGCGCGACTGCTGAGCATAAGGGCTTGGGTTCGATTTCAAGGTCGGGCAAAGAGTTCTTCGAACTTAAACATTACTGGCGAAATGTGGGTGTAATTAGGTACACCTCTGTCTAACTCTTCGGAGATTACGAGCGTGGTGTTATGTTATTTAATTCTCCTATTATGACGAAGAAAAAATTACTTTACAGTGGCGTCTTCAGCGTTATGAGTCCGCGCCTAGTGAAAGACCTCGTGATTCTTCCGTAAATTGTTCTATTGTCAACTCGGGTTCGCCTCGTCACGTGGCACAGCCGCTTAGACTTGAAATCTTGAAACATTTAAACAAAATTGTAAACAACCATAAACACGTCCCATTACAGTTAGTTAAACACTACATTCCTTCAACAATTTCCAGTATCACAAAGAACATTGTCTACTCAATTTAACTCGTATTGATTAAGACATTAAGATTCCGTGTCTGCTGTAGACGGGACGGCACGCAATTTATGGCAAACGGCGTGATATTACAGTCTTCTAAATAGTTTAAACTCAGCGTTGAATTCACTCGCAGATGGTTAATTTTTAATGGAAATACCTACTGGATTTTGTAGACAAGAATGGCTTCAGGATTGTCAAGATTCTGCAAGGTTGGTATGCAGTATTCAGTTTGTTGGCATTTAAGGGGGTGGTATCTGCTAACGAGAGGTTTTCTCCATGTAACTCCTCTTTGATGAGTGAACATAAATGTGCAAAAAAAATATGTGGTTTATTAGATTTTATTAAACATTAATTGGTACAATTGAAATAATTCTAACTATATTATTACTTACCATATTATTTTTTCTTTGAAATTTCGTTACTCCTAAACGGCACTAAGTTTTATGATCTGTTTCTAAATCACAGACCTGCGGGCTAGCGAGGAAAACGTTGTGTTTTATGAATAAAAAACGTATATTTAGACTATAAGAGCAGAGAAGACCAAAGAAACGATGGATGGACTGTGTGAAGGATGATATGGCTAGAAAGACGGTGACTGCTGAGATGACGAGCAATAGAGAAGTATGGAAGAAGAAGACATGCAGCGCCGACATGAGCTGACCTGGGCTATTACAATAACCATTTACAAGATCAAAACTCAATTTCCGAAACCTTCACGACTAACCTTCAATAAAGAAGAACAGTATGAATATAAAATGAAGTAAGTGAGTGTCATAAATTCAGCCATCTTTGTCCGCTCATTAAATTCTATCCCTTTGAAAAGGACTGGAGATCACATCTTCGATAGCGCTATAATTTCAATAAACGTCTATTGCAGTCGCTCGAACGAAACGCTTTGGCCCTCCCATTAGATCTTATCGAGGGAAGTGTTATTTTAGATTCAAAGTTTCGGTGGCAGTTTTTTTTTGCGGTGCTATTTATGAGGTTATCGGCTTGGCAAGGGAGGTTTAGATTTAACAAAAAAAAAACGAGATTCGGTACGGTACTATCCAGGTTTTCAGCGACATCTGAAATAATAATATAATTATCACTTGCTTCGGTAAAGGAAAACATCGTGAAGAAACCAAACCAGCATGCCTCAGAGATATTTCTCGACGGCATGTAGAGCCAAGTCAGAGGCCCATGGGCGGCATAAAAAAATTGACACCAGGTTAGGCACTAACCACACGATAAAGAAAACACGACATCTGAATAGATTTTGAGGCTGATAATGATGACATCATCGTCATCATCATTTTGGCCCAAAATATTTATCTGCAGCAACTACTTAAATACTTTTAATGTAATTTCATTAATGATTATTTTATATTTTGAATGGTCAACCTGGTCGAAATTGTTGTAACTCTTTTGACTACAAATTTCAATAAATTGATGCTTTACTTATGCTGAAATTAAAGGGTGTAAACAGACTTTTAACGAAGCCGAAAGGCTCTTGCTCTCCACGTCATTGCGATATTTTTTTTGTTATGGACTATAACTGGGAACCTACTTGTTACGGAGATATTGGAGGTCAAACTTCTAACTTTTTCACAAGTTTTTTTTTCAATTACTAGTTTTTAAGGTTATCATAACTTTGAATACCTCCATAACCCGTTTACTATGAAATGCGTCCATAAGCACTATGCTTTGATTGCGTTACATTGAGTTTAACCGTAAAATGTGATTTTTCACCCCAAAAAAAAGTCGTTTCCCAGCAATATTTTTTGCGTAGAGTTACCTAGTTTGATAGACTGCTTGGTTGACGGCTTCGTGAAGGGTTTGTTTACACCCTGTATATTTTGATCTCAAAGTCAAATACGCCATGTTGTTTTATGACGTGCACGAGTCTTTCACTTTTTAGGGGACAAAGCTATTGCAAGGTCGACTCGATATATACTCACTATCTCTAAAGTTATATTATATATTGTAAACACCTTTTTTTTCGCTCCTATAGCATAGGGCATAGACAATCAAAAGGAAACTCTGATCTGCGATAAGCACTCGAATTAATACTAATTCGAGTGCTTATCGCAGATCAGAGTGGAAGAAAACTTTCCAATAGAGATCAATCGAAAATAAAAGCTAAGTTGGACGAAGTTTGTGCTGCTTTTGTAGTTTCCTAACACTCTGAGCCATTATAAGTTTTTAGGTAGGTGTCTTGATTTACATCTACAATCGTATGCTAGATTCTAAAGTTGATGGAAAGTAACTTTCAATTCAAGAACAAATAATCGGTACCGTAATATATTGGATTGACATCTTCTTCTTAATGCTGAGGATCGTGACCACATATGACACGTCTCCAAGCCATGCAGTCACTTGCTGTGTGAACCGCTTGGTACAGGCTGCCTCCAAGAGCATTCTTGGTCACGTCTGACCATCTTGCCGGTGCTCTGCCATGCGCGCGGTTTCCTTCTACCTGGCCCAGTATCATAAGCTTGTCCACGTCCAGACAAGCTTAGGCAAACGCATAATATGTCCGAAAAAGCTCAGAGCACACTTCAGGCAGTTTGTGAAAAGCCATTTTGTGATGTTCAGTTCCTCCAGTATGGATTCATACGTTCTCATTGCGGTCTATGGTGTACGTGGCAGCCCCCCAGCCTACACCACATGCGACAGCAACGATCTTACTGCTTTCACGACTTTTAATGTGCCACGTTTCAGCGCCATACAAATGGATTGACATAAGCTACCAAAAATCTTGTGTCAATCGTTTTTAATGTAATTGTAGACGTTCAATATTTCTGAAAGCGATTGTCACTGGTCAGTACCCTCAGAATATTGAAAGGCAAAGTATAAATTGCAAATCAGGCACTAACAACATAGAATGTCTAAGGGCCTGTCCACATCTCCACGTCACGGCGTCGTCAACGTGGAACGGTGCGGTAACGTGCCACGTTACGTTGCTGTGTCGTGCTAGTGCACGGTACGGCAACGTCGCCATGGGACAGCGCGTCACGTCGGGCCACGTGGCTCGATTCGATGCGCTCGCTCAGTTAATGCGTCATTGTCTTAGCGATTAGTTGTGATTTGTGAATAAAAAATGTCGGAGAATATTGACTGTGATTTATTGATTTCACTTGTTGAAGAACGTCCAGTGCTTTGGGACAAGACAATAGATGATTTTCAGGAAAAAAAAACTTAAAAACAGGAGCCTGGAAGGATGTTTGTCGAATCGTTTTTCCGACGTGCAACGTTGCTGCGTCGTGACATGCATTTTTACGTTACGTTAACGTAAATTTGCACGTCATATCAACGTACCGTTCCAAGTTGACGACGTCGTGAGGTGGAGATGTGTACAGCCCCTAATACCAAGACATGTGACTGTAACATACTCTAGTTACCTAGTAGCCTTCAGAAATGACCTCACCATACCCTTTCTGTTTCTGAGAAACCGTCCAATTAGGCCGAAATGCTATTTATGGGGCAGTCCAATTTAACTGTAGGCTCGTCTTGACCTTCAAGACCCATAAACCTCCATTCAAATTCACCCATTTACCTACGTCCACTGCTCTAGACAAAGTTATTAGCATCTGATGTAAATTTGGAGGCTAAAATTTAAGGTTCCTGTCAATTCCAGCAAGTTTCAATAATGTGTTAACTGAGAAGGGACAATTTCCATTAAGTTGTGTGGTTATTGGAGTTATTTTACTAAGGGGACCGATAGTTGCGGGTTGGCCTTCGCACGTCTGACTTTGGACAGGCTCTTTCAATAGTCCTTTTCAAACAACGAGGCTGAAAAATTATGTTGTTTTAATGTTGGGACCGAATCGTGCTGATGCAGGCCTGCCTTGCTTAACACTTCTTTCTACTAATATTATAAATGCGAAAGTTTGCGAGTATGGATGTATGTATGGATGTTTGATACTCTTTCACGCAAAAACTACTGAACGGATTTGAATGAAGTTTTGCACACAGATAGTTTATAACCTGGATTTACACATAGGATATTTTTTATCCCGGTAGTAAGATCCCATGGGACAATTATCAAACATCACGCGGGCGAAGCCGCTGGCAGAAGCTAGTTTCTAAATAATTAGGTTTACAAAAAAAAACTTTACAGACTGCCTCATTTGTCTAGTCGTCGCAAGCGTTACTGATGAAAATAAAGTGCATATGAGTTTATTATAGGAATTTCTTAGTCCGTCTCTCTCACTCGCACTTATCTGCAGACGTACGCGAGAGAGACGGATAGATCCGAATATACGGACGAATCGTTATAGAGTAGGGCCCCTGACCCGTTAAGTGGCGTGCGATTGAAGAGTCAATCAAAACTAATATTGTCACTTACGGGATACCAAAGCCGATAAAGCGTAAAAACTTAAACAAATCAATAAATAAATATCGCTGGACATTACGCACAGCGCCATCTAGTGCCACACTAAGCAAAGAGGCTTGTGTCGTGGACACCAGATAGTTGATAAACTACATAGATACTTTTTGTTTGTAAGATACATACTTATTAGACATATAAACATCCATGAATCGGAAACAAATGTTCATTCTCATCACACAAACATTTGCTCCTATCGGGATTCGAACCCGGGACCCTAAGAACGTAAGGCAGCCTCACTACCGCTACGCCATTCGGGTCGTCGAAACAGTGTTTGAAGAGCCAATGTCTAACAGTGGATTGTTGTAGGCTGATGATGATGATGAACCTATACCGAACCGCTGCAAGAACCGCTGCGGCACGGCTCCATCGGAGCCCAACGTGCCTATTCGTGCCGCGAAGCCGAACACACCGGTGTACATCTCCCGCTTACACTACACCACTACAGCGGAGAACATCGTGGAGTACGTGCGTCAGAAGACCAAGTACGTGGCGAGAGTGCAGCTGTTGGAGTCGCGCCGCAACGTCAACTTTAAGGCGTTCGTGGTGCGGATGCCAACGTGTTATCTGCACCTCGTCTTGGAGGAGGACTTTTGGCCGCAGGGAGTGGTGTTCCGTCGCTTCCACGGGCAAGTGCCACATGAACGCACGGTGACATAGATAGTGCTCAAGTGATGTGATACTAACGTAGTTTTAAGATCCTTTATATTAACACAGTTTGCATTTTATCACATGTATGTTAGTCTGTAAGGTATTTATCTATGGGCCAAAGTTGCCTGAAAATAAAGGTTTTATTATTATTTATTAAAATTGAAGATTTGTATGCGGTTACTGGCGATAGGCTCGCCCACCGTCACCTTGACCACGTCACGTCACCTCGTCACGTCGTCACCTTTAGGGCCTTTACACGAATCTGGAAAGGGTATACTACAGGTACGAAACTTCCACAAAACTTCGGAGAGATGTTGTTTAAGGGGCAGCGCAAATGACAGACTTTTTGTGTGCGACAGACAAAAACTCTGCGACTAATTTTGCGTGATTGATGTATTTGAATACTGTTTTGTCCACTATAAGGCGATCAGTAGGATCCTTTCCATCAGTAGATCCTTATGTCGCAGAGTTTTTGTCTGTCGCAGACTTGTACGCACAAAAAGTCTGTCGTTTGCCCCTAATCTTGACAAAAATTCTAAGGCGCCAAATGTACAGCTCCATTTTCAAAATAAACATTTCTGAATACCTTTTCTCAAGCACAGAAACACAATACCGACCGCAGAAACTCTCAGAGTACCTCCGAGCTTCGAATCAATAAGAAATTTAATTCCCACGAAAGAGGCTTGGTCCTCCTAACTTCGCAAACAAGTTTGGATGTTTCTTTTTTCCCTCTCATTCCGGATTCCCGGACATTGGAGTGCTCTGAAAGAATGCCGGGATCGATTCCCTTACCCTCTTAATAGTTTTTCATCTGGCAACTTTTAGATTACATGATAATAGAGCGACTTGATGGATTATTGGTATACCTGGCTTTTTAAAGTAATAGGTAAAGTTAAACAATGAATGAAATAATCACTCAATCAATAAAATATGTCGACGTGGTTTAGCAGATATTCTAATGCAGTACACTCACAATTCACCAGTTACGTTTTTAAGTCCCATGTACAAATGTAAAAGGCATAAATTCAGACTCAGTGGCTGCAACTGAGAAATTCCTGATGGAACCACCCAATAACACTTTGCCCGACCTGGGAATCGAACCCAAAACGTCATGCTCAGCAGTCGCACTTGCAACCACTAGACCATGACAGGGGGGCGTTATTGGTGAACATTCGGTATTGAAATACAAGACTATAAAGCTCGGCGCAAACGGGCCACCAACCAAACAGCCACCGGTGGCTGCACCTATAACGAGTGGCCGCCATCGGCCACACGTGTGCGCCGAGTTTCAACAAATGGTATGTAAAAGCGTGTGAACTGCTTGTCGCTGGCTACCGGTGGCTGTGGTTGGTGGCCTGTTTGTGCCGAGCCTTATGTGCATATTTAAGTATGAATTATTAGATGATTGGTACACAGTTCCATACTCCTTACACATTAGTATTTTACGCCATGCTATCAATCAATATTCCTAAGATTCTATTCGATCCCCTTCGGGCCAATTAATAAGTTTGTAATGTAAGTATGCAAAAGACCTAAGATTGTATTGTTTCTCGAAAGCTGTCACTGAATTGGCTGATAACATAACTAAGATTACAAATCATATCATCGAATGTATAATAAATGATGTTTATTTTGCAAATAGGTTCTTACAAACACTTGCACATTTTTTTATATGGTGCCGGTGTTTTGTACCTTACTACTAACTAACAGCCGAAACAAACTCATAGGTCATAGTCTCTTTTAAGGTCCAGACATACTATAAGTTGTATGTAGATTTAGCGTCTGAGATGGTCTTTTGAAGAAAGAACCACACAGAGGACCTGTCCAGTCAGTGCAAGCATTTGTCAGTTATCATGTAGCTCGACTTATAACTCAAGGAGCTCAACTGTACTAAAGCACAAAATCCTATAACAGCGCTTTTTACCCTATACTACTAAATACAACTCAAAAATACATCCACAACATCGTCTCATACAAGTTGCTCCATTAAATCGATATAAACTCCAGTTCCCGACTTGATTACACCCAAGAGAGTTAAGCAAACGTACTTAACCACCTGCAAGTCCATGTATCAAAAGCTGCTGGCTTGCTGTGGCCGCGTGCCAAGTAAAACTGCCAAGTAAAACCTGTGTACATTCATAGTCTTGTAATGCACCCACTTGGATGTTGTTTAATGCTTTTTTTAGCGATGTTTCTGTTCAGCTTTTTTTTCTGTTCAGCTGATTGCTTAGTAATGAAGTTTAAAAGTTTTATGCTGCATTGTATTCCGATATTTAAACTTTTACCTAGTTTGTTTAAAAGTTAATTTCTAAAGTCGACAGGAAACCGTATTGGCAAAGCCAACAAATCGCAGTGATAGACGGCTCCATTAGAATGATACCAGGTACCTTAAAATGGCTTATGGTATGTGTGAAAAGACTGTCCTCAGATAAACTAATACAGTTCAAATTAAACTGGCCAGCTATATGAAAACAACTACTGAATTGTTGTACAGCAGGCCTAGCCAAGTTACAAACGATTCGCATCGATTCTCTTTCTACAATCGTAAACGTTAAGTCACGTGGTCAAAACAAACGAATATAAACTTTCGTAGACAAGTTTACATCGATCAAGATGATAGAATGAAATGTATTCGTTTCTATAATCGTGATCGCTACATCCCATATAAATCGTAGCCAACTTACAGTTTTGACTAAACTTTAAAGTTTCCATTCGTTTGTTTTGACCACGTGACTTAACGTTGATAGATGTCATTCCCATATATTTGGTTAGTTTTCTATTAGCGTTAACGATTGTAGATTGTCAACTTGGCTAAGCCTACAGGAAAGAGAGTGAAATCCATCTTTCTACTTTTCTTTGGCAATTTGTTTACACACATTTAAGATGACTGTTACTTTTTGGTAAGTTGGTAATGCGTACTATTAGGTACATCTATAAATCCTTCGGAGATTACAGGCGTGATGTTATGTTAAGTGTTTTTAAATATACCTACTTAGGAGAAGGTCGAGTTTATAATGCGAATTTTATAAAAAAATCTTCATTTCTAGTCACCTCCAACTTCTAAGTAAGTACATTATACAAAGTCGGTCTCACCTCTATTCAATTCGAGATGAAAACCCAGCCAGGGACAACAAAAGATACTTCCAATACCGGTTGAAACTATGCTTCATAGTCTATGGATTCATTCATTTCAGCCATTCCAGCGAACAATTTTTTCATGAAAATAATAAATATCGTGAAATGTAGGTATGCGGCGGTTTCCAGGTAAATTGTAATTTTAAAAAAATTGCTGTGTATTATTTCTACAATTTGGATAGCTTTGTAGCACTGATTGGGTTTTCTGATAGTTGTTTTTAGTACCTACCTGTACCTACTGGGTGTTTTTCATAGTATATTTTATAACGAGGGACTAAACGAAGCCATAATATACCAGAGGTGGTTTGACTCCCGAGCTTGCGAGGGAGTCAATGAAACCGAGGGTATATTAAGTTGGCGTTTAGTCTCGAGGTGCAAACTGTACTTTTCACTTTGAGTGCGAGAAAAATAGTCAATTTAGTACAAAAACATTTATTATTCCTCCAGTCCATAGAACTTTCGTAAGTTTTTAGGTAAATCTTCCGCGTTTTTGGCGGCAAAAGATTATCTATTATGTCTTTTGCTCTTTGCTCGACGTCAAACTCTTCACTGTCACAGGAGATTCCTAATAAATTTATATACCTAAAACCGAATAATTTACACTCGACAAAAATTCAGAAATTTTCGCGGTCAGTTTTTTCTTCTAAACCAGGCACAGATTAAGAATTTAAAACGCATGGCGCCACCTTCCTTGCGGAAAAACCATGGAACTAAAACTCTCAACATTTTCGCAATGAAGATGGTGCACACTCCACAGATAATAGTAGTATATTAACTGGCTGTTTGAGTTTGTCTATGTCACGTGAAGGAAATTAAAAAACGAATTACTTTTTACTCCCTAGGGACTAAAGTGGTCACTTTACTCCCGCTTCGTAGGGCTATATTGGCGTACTTTTAGAGCATGAGAAGTGAAAACAAATATTTATGTAGCATAGTAACATCATCACTCCTGTTATCCCCGAAGGGTAAAGCAGATGTAATAATACAATAATAATAGTACACCTACATTTCGCCAGTTATGTTTTGTCCCATGTTGTTATAAGGGGCGAGCCTATTGCCGTCAATTGGACACAATTTTTGGCTCTGTGGCTGCTTCTGCTTGCCAGAGAAATGAGGTTCTATTAGTTACTTCTCTTCTCTTTTTACACCTCTACCTTACCCTAAAGGTTTTTAATTTTAGCAGTATGAAATGATACACGACCTGGAAAGATTAAAGCGGATAACATCGTCCCAGATAAGATTAATTATTTTTCACATGACAGCCAAGTGGAGCTCGTACCGAAATTAGTTTTTAATATATATGTCGCCGCAAGAGTCTCTATCTGCTAAGATTTCATCTTATTAATAACACTCATGGTTCTATTCCATGATGGTATTGATGAACACACTTCTTGATAAGTGCGAGCGATATGGAATTAGAGGTCCTGCACTAGAATGGTTAAAAAGTTACCTGAGCAATAGACAACAGTGTGTTGAAGTAACCCGTATTAGTGATAAATTTGTTACAATGCTTTATAGATCCTTATTTCGTCACAATGGGTCAGGAGTGCCTCAAGGAAGTATCCTTGGGCCTCTTCTCTTCCTCTTATATATAAACGATTTACCAAATATTACAAAATATAAATGCGTACTATTTGCCGATGATGTGTCAGTAATAATACCTGAGAGTGACAAAACACTACACCAACAAGAAGTAAAAGACACCATTACCAATATAATAAACTGGCTAGATGAAAATAACCTAAAAGTTAACCTTTCCAAAACAAAATTCATTCAATTTGCGAACCATAAACAGAACCCAACAAAAATTAGTTTAGAACACAGTAATGAAATAATTAATAGAGTAAATAACATAAAATTTTTAGGGCTAACATTAGATCAAAATTGTAATTGGGGAATCCATATCGACAACCTATGTAAAAAAATAAACAGATTTGTATATGCGCTAAAAGAGCTACGCAAAACAGCGAATGAAGAGGCCGCACTCAACGCCTACCATGGCTATATTGCGTCAGTACTGAGATACGGCTTACTCCTATGGGGTAACTCGACTCATATCCAAAGAGCATTCATAGCGCAAAAAAAATGCTTGAGAGCAATCACTGGGACACCTCCATATGAGAGTTGCAGACCAGTTTTTAAAAAGTTAAAGGTTTTAACTCTAGCTTGTACTTATATCTTAGAAATAGGTATATTTGTTAAAAAAAATTCACACTTCTTCTCTACTGTAGCCGAAAACAACAGATACACAAAAAGGGACCCCACTAAACTAAAAAACCAACTTTGCAATAGTACTCTTCACCATAAAAACAGTTACCTAATGTCCATTAAAATTTACAACCACATTCCGAAAGCTATAAGAGAGTCACCACTGCATTTTTTCAAAAAGAAGTTGAAATTTTGGTTACTTCAAAAAACTTTTTACTCAATAAAAGAATTTCTTGACGATATTAAATATAAATAGGTCCTGTACTACCAGATATTATTATACAATATTTTGTTTTCTTGTTTTTATTATATACCCAAGGTTATTATTGTGTTTTATATTACATAAATATTAGATTATAGAGTTTTACACCTTTTAGTTTTGTTTTTGATTTTGTATTTCATTTGAATGTAAATAGGTAAGCTAAGATTAGGTATATGTATGTGCGTAAAAATTTAGAATGATTACTAGAGTTATTATTATCTAAGTGCTTAAATTTAATTTAATGTATTTTAGTGTTATAAGTGTAACTATATAAATATTCGTATGCCGCGACTAGCGGCGGATATGTCCTGTCCTGCTATTTTTATTTAAGAACTCTGTGCCTACCATATCCAACGAATAAATGTCTTTGTCTTGTCTTTGTCTTTGTCTTTGAACCTGCCATCTCTGCTTGGCAGTACGATTATTACAAACATTGTTATCGATTAACTGAATAGTTAAGCGCCATCTATTGGTTTTTGTATTAACTAGTACTTAGATCTTCAAGTGACAATTTAGAGAGTAATTGATTAAACTAAAGTCTTTATCTAGAACTACAGTTAAAATTAAGATAAGCAAATACTTTATGGCAATTGGGATTCTACCAATTTGTTATTGCTCTTTTGGCACTATGATTTGTTTGTATGGCAACATTCCACAGTGTTGTGGAATGTGGCGCCAAGTACGATTTTAGTGGTCAATGACTCAATTTATAATTTTAAACTACGACTAAATCAGTTTTCCTAAAACTAACTACAAACCAAAAAGTAACAAGATTATTTACAAAGCAATTTGTTAGTGAAAGACCTGTTCTTAGTATTAATTAGACCTGCCTTCGATCTACCGGAAATGGTTTTAAAAACAAAGTGTAAAAAGTAATGAAGCAAGTAATTTAGCTTAAACTTAATAACACCTTTGCATTTGTGAATATTAGTATTGTTTAATTATTACAATAATTAATTGTGAAGTATTCTGGTATTGTACTTTCTGGTATTGTACTGAACTGAGTGGGCGTGTCACTTCCGCCGACTCAAGATGGACGCGCGTACGCTGACGTGTCTCGTTAGCTTAGGATTAGCAAAACAATTGAAATACTAAGTAATTATAAGTGTTTATTGAAGTGAACAATATTAAGTTGTGAAAACAAGAAATGTAACACGATTTAAAAGAGTGTATGGAGTTTCTTCGTCCGTTCTTCTCCATATCAAACACATGCGAACGGACGGCTCAACTCTAGAATGTTTATAAGTGCCTGTACCTAAATAGTTTAATAAAAATTAACGTTTGGAGTTTGAGTCAAGTGCTGTGTGTGATTTCAAATACCCTACCCTAATCGCATGGCGATGTGATGGCTATAGAATGAAAGATAACATGGCGGCGGATGGCGCCAATATTGTGGACAGTGTTCCTCTAAGGAGTCTAAGCTTTCCCTGCCGTGATATATACATAATCTACCCTATCACCCGTTAAGTTTAAATTAATATTTTAATATTTTCTTTAAGAGTTAAATCTGTGCTTCCAAAAATACAAGTAGGTATAAGTACCTACTTGTATTTATGGAAGCACAGATTTTGGAGCGGAAAAGGTAAGCCTTTTAATAGACATACATACACACATAAACTCACGCCTTTTGTCACCTCCAAAAATTGTTGTGAATCGTGATCTTTTGTTTTTTGATGACGAGTAGGAACAGTGACGAGTCGGGCATAACTCCACGTTTATCAACATCATCATCATTTCAGCCGAAAGCACACACACACATGGACATGGACATGGGCCTCCCCCAAAGGGGGTTTTTTTGCAAAAATCGCCACGCTTAGCAGGCGGGTTGGCGATCGCAGTGCGGTGGTAACAAAAGCACAGAGAACGCTGCTGCCGTCTGGTAGTCCCTTAGTCGCCTCTGACGACACCCACGGGAAGAAATGGGATGGTGCTATTCTTTACGTCCGACACCATACAGAACATAATACAGTAATACTCCACGTTTACACATCCTGGTTACACACGCACGCGCCGCTTGCGAGTACTATGCACTGATCACTCTACACACCGTTATCTAATGTATTAAAGGGCCTTCTTGAAGTTATCTTATTTCATATAAAAGAAATTATTTAAAAAACTGTCTTCAAAAATTGCTGAGCTGTAAAATGCAAGCTATAAAATTGCAATTACTAAAAGTCCATGACCCATTCGACATTGCAAAAGCTCAATCTGGTCAAAGCCCAATATCATATTTAATTGCAACACGTCTTAAATAGGTAACTGCCATTTACTACGGATTCCTTTAGGATGTAATTTCATTTGAGCAATATACATTAAGTTGGCATTCGATTCCTATACGGCTCTGGTCTGATATTAAAAATCCTATACAATTTTGTAAAGGCGAGGTCGCACGAGTGATTTACAGGATCGAATTTCAATAATGTTTCTACAATGTACAGATATTTCTACGATCTTTTAATCATTATCATTCTACCCTTATGAGAAGCTTGTGGCTAAATAATGACAGTCGTGCGAGTCGATCTTCAAGGTTAAGCCGTGATTACACTTAAAGTACTTACGGGATGATATCCGTGATTTTATTTTGTTACTATGAGCTCCCGATATTTCGACGCTGTTGCTGTTGTTGTTTTTTGCCACTGTCGCTGTTGTTGTTGTTTATGTGCAATAAAAAACCGTGACAGTCTAAAACAGTGCATTAAGCCGTGATTGCCGAGGTTGGTCCGTGGGTGAATGATCATCATTACATACCGTGTTGCTTCGGAAAGTACGTTAAGCCGTCGGTCCCAGCAGTCATCTGTAGATCTTTGACAGTCGTTAAGAGTAGTCAGAAGCTGAAAGTCTGACATCCCGTCTTAGTAAAGGCATATTACTCAGTACTAATTGGGTTGTGGAGGCCAGATAGGCAGTCGCTTCGTTTAAAAAGCTGGTATTCTGCTGCATTTTTTTTTCCTGATGGGAAATCATCAAATGACTCCACCCGCTTTGGGCGGAGCAGGAGGAAGTGTCAGACTTCTACTGACTAAAACCCATCCATGTTCCTTTATCGCCCTATGTGTTCCGGGGCTACGGTATCTCTTTCAAACAGTCCCGCAGCCCCGGCAGGCATCGGCCCTTGCGGACCCTTTTCTTTTTGTTGACTCTCTTTGAGGTGCGCGTGGAACACGAACGCGCCGCCGACATGGCCTGTCGTCCTAACACGGACGGACGGTTAGACTGGAAGCCAACCTCAACATGGTTTGGATAATAATAATAATAATAATAATCTTTATAAGAGGCAGGCAGATGAGATTCTCTTACCCTTATCAGATCGGCGCACCAAGTGTTCTTTTATGGTACTTCTTTCCTTACTCAAAGCTATTCACAATTATACTCAAAACTTTCGTAAACTTGTAGTACGAAACTAATTTCCTGTCTTTCTTTTATTTTCAGGTAAGCAACTGCGTACCAAATGCAAGCAATTATTGAAAACGCTGGGATGAAAAAACTGCAGGAATACTTGCTCGGGGACACACGACCGAAAACGCCATTGTTGGATGTTGTTTTTTGCTATCATAACCTATGACGCAGCTAAGTAAAATTGTATTTTTAAACGGAGAGTAGGCTCACAGACACACATAGTAAAGGATGATATGGAAAGATAGGAGGTGTCTGATGAGATGACGAGTAATAGAGTAGTATGGAAGAAGGTGACATACTGTGCCAACCCCAAAAAAAATAGGATAAGGGCAGAACAGAAGAATGCAGAATGCAGAAGAATTATGAATCTGGCTACTTAAAATTGTGTGATTCTTTCACCAAAAGACCATCTCAGACATGCTGGGCTATGCAGTTTAATAGCCCACATGTTAGTTGACCAAGATTATGTCTGGACTTTATAAGAGACTATAAAATCTGAGTTTGTTTCGGCTGTTTCTTCTCAGAGTAATCAGGTACGAAACACCGGCTTCATCTAGTTTAAAGAAAATACATGTAAAAGTGTTTGTAACAACCCATTTGCAAAATATACATCATTTCTTCTTCTTTCACTTTTCATCATCTAGAAGTTCATGAATACGCAAAGTATATCATCTGCGCTATAAATCAAAAACTACATCTGTCTACTCTCAGCCTTAGGTAGGTAATCTATACGTGTGCGTTACGATCCCTCCGAGACGTGCAGATCCGTCGACCAGCCGCCGTAACGTCTATGTGTATCAAGTTGCTGTAACACGTCTGTGTAACGCGTTGCTGTAACATGAATGTGTAGCTAGTCATGCTTATCGTGAACACGATATCAGGGTCGGGGGATTACCGACGTTAGTCCGGTTTTTCTTAAAGAGTTTTTTGTTGGAAATCTCTTTTTAAATGAAGTGGAAGTTTCCCGAAAATGAGACTGTGAAATAGTACGCAGTAAAATCTTTCGTGTGATAAATGCAACATTTATTTTTGCATTGGGCTTTCAATCAATATTGAGATTCTTTGAATTTTGTGCCTTCTTTTAACCATCATAAGCGTTTGGAAAAAAACCCATTTGAAATGAAAGATTTGACACTTGTAGTTGTCGGCGATTTGCATTTGCCAGATCATTTAAGTGGATCCTATCAAAATGAAAACCACTGAATATGATCAATCTAGATCATTATCATCATCCTGATCTCAATTCATTTGTGGTCGGCGCAGCATGTCTTCTTCTTCCATACTTCTCTATTACTCGTCATCTCAGCAGTCACCTCCTTTCTAGCCATATCACACAGTTCATCCACTCTTATCGAATAACAAATCTACTTATGTTTCTGGGGCGTTGCTACAACACTAGAAAGTATTAAAAAACCGGCCAAGTGCGTGTCGGGCCACGCGCAATATAGGGTTCCGTAGTCGCCCGTTATATTCAAGCAACTACTTCATTTTAGTCACTTTAAAGGATTTATTCTAAGGATCTAAGGATTTTGTATTTGGTACAAAATTATCCAACACCCAAGTTCAACGGCTATTACTGCTAAACTAATAAAGTTATCTTAATCGCTATTGTTTTCCTTTAAAGTTCTAAATTACAGCTTTCTAGTACTAACGGTCTCTTAGAAAAACCTTGGACAGATAGACAGACAGACGGACATGGCGAAACTACAAGGGTTCCTTGTCAGGACTACGGAACCCTAAAAAGCAGGTGTTATAATATATCAAATCTCTCTAATAATCATTAATTCCTATCCCAACACCATAATTTCAAGTCTCCAAAGTAAAACATCCTTACAACATTCCCACAACCACAAACCAACCCCACCAGTAATTGGTATAGTATTGTGCATAAGGATATTGCCAGCTAATCGCCTGAGAGCACCACTAAGCCCCATTTCCGTCAGTTAGCTCGGGAGGAGTCTCATGGGACGACGTTGTCCGGATCGCGTTCTGCAGATACTTATACTTACAAGATAGTGCATTATGATTGTCCAAGTTCCTTGTTGGTCGAGTGCCGAGTCGAGACTGTTGAGCTCATGCTCAACAGTTGCCGACCTCATGGTCGTGGCTTCGATTCAATTCATGGCAATGTGTGATAGGGTTTTTCTCTCAGGAATTTCTTAGTAGCATCCACGGAGTATGCATTTAGGTCCGGTTGATGGTAATAAGCTCGCCCCCTATTTCAAAGGCTATAAACATACTAGGTACCCCTTTGTCTAACCCTTCGGAGATTATAGGCGTGATGTTATATTATGTAGACGCAATCATTGATTTTCATGTTTATCAAAGACATAGAAGATGAAAATGAAAAGTGTGATGGTTTAGGAAATTCTACAGCTTTACCAAAGTACGTCTACACATGTATGAATAGGAGTTGACCGTTTTTCAACCTTATTCCTAATGGCATAAGGGTGACCGTCAGTGAACTCGGTAGTACATCGAACGCATTTTCTTGTCTTCTTTATAAACCAATGACCTTTTCTCTTACACGTCATAGACACACATTCGACATGTCCGTTCATTAAAACAGTGTGCAGTAATGCCTCTCTTATTAAACACCATGATATTAAACTACGTACAAAATGAACGTTAAAACCCCTTACCGACCTAATATATCAGAGCAAGTTTCGCGGCATAATTCACACCGTAAAAGTGGCGTTAGGAACCGCAAGCGGTGTAATTGCAGCAGTTCATCAATTTTTATTACGGGGTTGCGTGCTGGTATATCATCACGATAGTTTGGGGTATGGCAGAATTGAGTCAACATAGCTGTAGTTGAGGTAAAGAGAAGGTTAGTGTCGGTATTTGAGTTTTTAAATTGCGTTTTTGACATAACTCGTACGCGTGTCGGAATTTTATCTCATATATTATTAGACGAGTATATGCCCGCGGCTCCCCCCGCGTGCAGTTTGTTATTTGTGCCACGAGATCATACTACCGGGATAAAAAAGTAAATCCTGTGTCTTAATCCGGGTATAAACTATCTGTTTGCAAAGTTTCATCCAAATCCGTTCAGTAGTTTTTGCGTGAAAGAATAACAAACATCCAGATATCCATACATCCTCACAAACTTTCGTACCTATTTATAATAATATAGGCTATGTAGGATAGGATATTAATAGATGGTATGTGATTTCCTCTCTGAGAGATCTAAGATGTCACACATGTCTTCGAATTGTTGGTTCTTCCAACTTCCTTGTGATGTTTGCCTTTAGCGTTCTAGAGCAGTGTAATGAAATAAATTACTCCCAAATCACCTGGCTGTGTCCAAACCCACGACCACTGAGTCCACTCAAATCAAGCGACTCGATCACTGCTCTCCACGAATTGAAATCCCAATTTTCAAAGACAAGGAAATATTTGATCATAATCCAATACTGAGAAACCATTCTAGCATTCAAAAATACACATTCCAAATAAATTTAATCAAAACAAAGAACAAAAAACCCTCCCCTACCCAAAATTCCCGTTAATCGAGCTTCAATTTCCAAGAACCTCACACACATTGGAGAATGTGATTTAATCCGATCCATTATTGAATTACCACACATAATGCTTATGAAGCGATCAGAGAAACCTCTACTTTCCCCAATCGAATACTAATACGCGGAGAATACCGCCCTTCGTCACGACGCCGCCCGCCCACGGTGTTGCTAGTGAAGGACGAAGGCGTATAATGTTGGGGAGATTGTATTACTCAAGTATTATAGGTAGTGTTTGGTTTTGAAAGGTGAAACGTGTAGATCAATTTTAGGTTTGTGTTTGTTAACATAGCATGTAACATCACGCCTATAATTCCCGAAAGGTAAGGCAGAGGTGTACTTAATAGTACACCCACGTTTCGCCAGTTATGATTTAGTCCCATGTAATAGGGGGCGAGCCTATCATCATCAACTATTAATGTTTAGGTATGCTTTAATCACCACGCTACATAAAGCCCGACGTAGCCCGAAGAATTGCCAAACTTAAGTGGTAGTGGGCAGGGTACATTGCTCGCAGAACGGATTGCCGATTAGGCCGAAACGTTCTGGAGTGGCGACCGCGAACCGGAGGACGTTGCGTTGGAAGGCCTCACACTAGGTGGACCGATTACCTGGTGAAGGCTGCGAGAAGCCGCTGGATGCGAGTCGCACGGGACCGGTCAATGTGGCGACACTTTGGGGAGGCCTATGTCCAGCAGTGGACGTCTTTCGGCTGAAATGATGACATGAAGTCGTCTGGTAGAAGCATTAGTGATGACAACTGTTTGATATTAGCAGATGGGAGTTCGCTTTCTTAGAGGACTATTTCATTAGATAAGGATCAATAAATAAGTCCCTTAATTGTGTGTTTGTTTTTGTGATATTTACTTCTGAACGAATAAAGGTAAATTTTGAGGATATTTTCTATGTCTTTGTTGTCATTTTCTACGGCCATGTCATGTCGTTACTGACACTAAATTATAATGATTTCCTATAAGTTATGGTACTTGTATATTCGCCATTTAATTAACAAAATGAGCAATCTATGCGTGGATAAGACCGATGCAGATACAAACCACAAAGAAAAACCAAACTACCCTTTCCCAATGCAGCATTACAAAACGATGCTTACTTTTACCCACCCCCTCGCAACCCTACTTAGGTTGACAATAACATAATTCCCGTCTACAGCTGGCAACATTGCCGCCCGCCTTACAGTTCTCGTCACGCCGCCGCCCAGGACGCACGTCCCGTGAACCCGAACCGCGTGTTAGTGACGTGAAACAACGTGTTCCACCGTGTTTCACCGTGTTTGTGTGTTTCTCGTGAGTGCCTAGCTGGACAGTTGCGAGATCAAGGTATGTGTTTCTCGTTTTTGTCTACGCGTTCTCGCGTTTGGTATTCTCGTCGAAGAATTTGTTTACATGGGGTGTTTGGCCCGTCTGTTAAGTGTCTGGGATGTCAATAGGAGTTGAATATTTGCAAATAGAGGAATGTTGATGTTTTCGTGTCCGTTTGCTTGAAGTTTCGACGTCTATGTTTCTTGGTCTTCTGTGTAAATTTCGTATTTGGTTGCAAACTTTATGATGACGGAATTTTACATATGTTTGGATTACTTAGAGAGTAAATAACGCGTGTGTTCGGTATACACTATTATCGTTCGGTATAACTACAATCTGTCAAATTTATTTAATAGATTTTCAACATTATCGCTAAAGCATAAGGTTCTAGGATGATTAGGAAACTTTGACGGTTTCAGTCTTTACACAAATCACCGGTTTCTATTTTGATCTAACCTTATAGCATTATACAAATTCCTACGTTGCAACAACTTCTAAAAAAACCTCTGTAACAGACATAAAAAAAAGTGACATCGTAAAGCTTTTGTAATTTAGAGTCGGAATCCTTACACAATACATCTAAACATATAAAAATCATAACTTGTATTCACTCTTCATCCAGTCGTTGACCGCATAGATTCCACCCACGTATATAATTCGGATATTAAAACATAAAAGTTCAAAGACTGTTATTATTTTAGGACAAAAGTAATTCGTATTACATTTTTATTATCCTCTAGAGGCGGAAAACCGTAGAACCATATTTACGATAATATTCACTTGTCTAATGCCTAAAAAAATAATTTACAAAGGCCGGTTTTGCTCGCTTGAAATAATATGCAAAAACTTTTTGTTGGGAGAGGTTCTAAGTGGTTCTGAAAACTGTAGGAAAAGCTGGCCTGTAGGTTTCAATATAATCCTGAACTTATTTTTAGATTGAATCGGTTTTTTTTTTTATTTTACAACTTGAATAAAATTATTCTTGTATACATACATAAGTAAGTAGTAATACTACCTGAACAAGAAATTCAGATGATAAAGGTTGATTTTGTTTGTATGGAGCCTTAAAATAAACTCAAATTTAGTTAAGTTGCTTTGTGTGTCTGTCTGTGGGACCGCGGTTTTCTTCTTAATGATATTCACTATCATTTGAAGATTTTATTCTGGAAATCTTGTGATCTGATTGGTCGCTAGTTCTTCATCTATACTAAGTTTACATGTAGGGTGTAATCTTTGAAATAACTGATCCGAGTTCACGTATGGGAAGCTACCTACGTATTCCCAAGTGTCATGGATTACTTATATCTAAATCGTTCCCGTGGAATATTTTCGGGCCGACGATGCGATGCGAGCGAAGCCGCAGACAAAAGTTAGTTCAGTAATAAACTCCATATTGTTTAGAGAGTGCATCAAACTCATGAAACTCGTATAAAAGTCACAACTTACGAGTGGGGTAATAACTTAATCCTCCATAGCACGCTTAAAACTTTTAGTGGGAATAACAGCTGATTCCCTGTGATGTATAGTCTTTGGCTCTACTATTTCTAAAGGTATATCTCTCTTTTGTACGATTAGAGAGAGCATGACAATGCTTTTACCCCTGAAAAAAGCGGGCTGTTGATATTTCATCACTCTGCTCAAGGCCAAGAGTTGTAACTTCAACAGCGCAATAATTTAGACTTTCATTTTGTGACTTTTAGTCAAAACGGGCATTAATTTTAGATAGGTACAGTCGTGGTCTTTTCCACCTGACCATGCGGAGGCGCCGAGCCACGCCCCCTTCAAGTTTAGGCCTATTAGGGAAGCGTCAACTTTGGCGCGCAAAATAATAATAAGTCTAGTTTGGCGTGCGTCGTCAGTGCAGTCGGCCGATCGGTATCTTTTCATTCATTATTTCTAAACAATGTCAACGGGGCGGGGCTAGAGAGCGTTTCTATGTTGTAAGTGCGAGCAAAAATTAGCTTAGTGGTGATCAGGCGGGAGTGGCCTCGATAGTACCTACATGAAGGATTTTCATTGCGTTGAGTAAGTGGTGAAGAAGTCTGGTTCTTTAAACGCAAATGACTTTGCTGAATTGTCAGATAGAAAGTTATGACGATTGTAATTATAGGCGGCAATCAGGCTTATAGAAGACTATATTTCGATGACTACGTTGTACTTCAACGTACTGAAAATTATATATAACATGGGCTAAAAGCTAAAAATGTTTGATGTACGAGTACATCAATACACACGCACATAGGACATCTATGTACTAAATAAAATTCTGCATCTACACACAACCTAAACCGCTAACTCTAGAAGCACGAAACTATGTACGAGATATATTCTTATACCGGAAGTAAGCACTAAACAAGGATTTTTTTTTAATTACACCCCCTAAACAAAAAACTTAGTTACATTCAACGTAAAATATTTCACGCTCACGAACCTCGCTAGTTCGTACATAAACGTACCTATTCAAAAGCCCATTATTTTTCTACATTATTCATATTTGGAATTCAGGGTTCATCTTTATACCCCTGTCTGAACTTCACCCTGTATTTTCATTAAGTTTTCACCCCGGAGTTTCGAGTAGAAAAGTCGTTTGTGTATAGTTTGTGTATTCTCCTTTACAAGCCTTTAGCTGGAGTGTTAATAGTTCCTTTGATGCTTGGTCTAGATTTGGATATTGTTTGGAGTAATATTATATTTAGGGTTCTGTACCTCAAAAGGTAAAAAATGGAACCCTTATAAGGTCACTCTCTTGTCCGTCTGTCCGTCCATCCGTCTGTCACCACCGATTTTCTCAGGAACGGGTAGACCTAGTAAGTTGAAATTTATACCAGATACTTAGGTCTATAGTCCCTATTAGTTGTATAAAAATCAAGGTCCTGAAACACGATAAAAAGATATGAGCCAATTTAGATTTGCATTACTTGTAATTACCAAAATTTACCTTAATTTTCAACTTTTTTCATTTTTCGGAATTTTCCCTTTACATGTGCTGTAAGGCCTTGCTTTTAACCAAAATTGTGAAATGCACTTGTCCATTCATTAATATATCAATATCAATATTAATAAATGTTATAGGTAGGTACCGTACACAATTTCATATGCATTCAGTAAAAAAACTGTTATTTTGAAAGTACGTATTGAGAAGCAATTTTGTAAACAATATGGAGTTTTAATGCAGGATTTTCCATTAGGACTGACGAAATGTGGGCGTACTATAGGCGAGACGACAAAAAAAAACTAATTATTCTGTCACTTAGATTATCAAAAAATATTTGACTCGTGTTTTTTCTTTTGTTACGTAAACCAAAATTGACGAAGATACGACGCTTTTAAAATTCTCAATACGTCACGCCATGGTATAATTTTTAGCTAGTTCAGACGTCACGAGCCCCCACTCCCGAGTTTTGATGCGTTTTATCTTTGTCAATATTCATTGATTTACAAAAACAAAAAATACGTGTCCATTTATTTCCAATACTCTAACTGACGGACTAAATAGATTTGCAATTTTTTGATACTGTCGTCATGCCTATTAGGTACACACCTCTGCCTAACCCTTCGGTTATTGCAGGCTTGATGTTATGTATTTATAGTAGGTGTTTGGAAATTCAAATCACAATGATAAATAATTATATAAATAAATAAATCTTTATTGACAAATGATTATATACCGTCACCACACATCACACGCTTACAAAACCCATGAATATACCAAGAACTAGATAATTTGTCACTGAAAATTGACGCTTGTCTACCACTAGGTAGACAAGTCGAAGGACAGGGATGTTATACGATACCATTGTGACTATGATCAATAAGAACCATTTTGTTCTGAACTGATATAACAACGTTTAATATTATTGTGGAAAAAATAATGTTTGGCCGTTTTTGTGCGGTCAACTGACAAAAAATAAACATGATACTGACAATAACATAACATCACGCCTGTAATCATCGAAAGGTTAGGCAGAGGTGTTCCTCAGTAGTTAAAACCACATTTCATCAGTTAAGTTTAATTATAACTAATGGGTGTAAAAAATTAACGAAGTCGGAAGCCCCATGTCCTCCCCTTCATTGAATGTTTTTGATGTGAAACATCTATAGGCGCGAGTAAAACCAAAAAATGGCGTGGCGACGCGTCGCCAAGTGTCAACTTGTCAACCCGGCCCGAACAATCCCGAACATTACCGACCTGTTGAAGCAGAATATTCGCCACGGTTTACAACAAGCCAGCTGGTCTCGGAGCACAGCGCTGGGTTACAATCTCGTGACTTCGAGTTCGATCCCAGCCTAAGGATTTTCTTTTTGTGAATCGAATCATTTTATTTTTATTTATTTTTTGTATTTAATGAAAATAAATGATTATTAAATAAACATTCATCATTTTCAGGGAAAAAATTGTAATATTTTATTTTTTCATTAAAACATTATTTACTTCCTGTCGTAATCAGTTATTTTATGCATATTACTTGTACAAAATAATTTCGATGTTTCACATCTGCCAGGCGTCCCGTGTCGGCTCACAATTTTTTTTTGTTCTGGACTTCTAGTTACGGAAATATTAAAGGTCAACATTCCAACTTTTTCCCAAGTTCAAACAAAAAAATGCAATTATTAATGTTAAAACTTTACTTTAAATACCTCTATGACCCCTTACCCAATGCATCAATCAGTACAATATTTTGAGTGCATTACTTTGAATCCTACCGTAAACGGTCACATTTCACCCAAAAAGAAGACGTTTCCCAGCAATTTTTGCATAGAGTTACTTAATTATTTATTCAGAACTCTTGGTTGAAGGCTTCGTAAAGGGCCAGTTTACACCTAGTAACACTCTCTGTAACAAAATCAAGTCTAGCTTAGGGCTCCCGCACACTATAGACAAGGGTGTCTTTAGACAGACAATTATCCTACTAGTGCGAGCGAGACTATGTATTCTCGCTCGCACTTGTAGGAAAATTGTCTAAAGACAGTCTTGTCTATAGTGTGCAGTAGCCCTAAAATAATATTTTTGTCATAATTATTTCAGATTTCCATACCACATTTCAAAATCACTTCCTCCGACCTAACACTGCAATACTGACGATCACATGTGGTCAGCAAGCCCCACCTACCACGCTACTAATTCAGTGGTACGACCACGGATATGTGGTCGCATGGTTCTGAGTTAAGTGGCAAATAAATTGCCTCGACTATCCTCAATGGGCGTTTAATATCCGCTGCCAGGTGCCTTTAGAGATGGCCCGATGCGTATATTGGTTTCGGATAATATCCGCACGGCTTTTATGTGTGTATGTTTATTGTGGCTTCGTCGGATATTTTGTGAGTATCAACAGTTGATGTGATATTAGTGGGATTGTTATTAATTACTGATTTACCTGTTGGTTAGTGAGTAATCGCACATGGAAAGTTGTTGTTAATTTATAATGATTTATAGTTAATTGTGTCAGTATTATTGGGGTTTTGATTCCTTTTAACAATCAAATCTGAAGCATTTGTAAACTTTTGCTGTTAGAATATTTTACATATTCCTTACTTACCAACTTTTATTTTTATTTGTACTTAGAGGCAGGGTACAGAGATATCCAGAATATTTTGTACCTGCACTAATAGACGTATTTAATCCATTTTGATTTCATTTAGATCCTTTTTGGAACAGAATTCTACAAAAACATATTATAAGCACTTATATATTTTTTTACAAAGAAAAATCAAGCATGAATGTTTTATTTTTACCCGACTGAGCCAGAAGGAGGGATAAGTTTTTTTGTTTTGCAAAAATGTTATATCTGTTCATTCTGATGATTTTATCTAACTACTCTCTAAGAATATTTCCAGTGTCTCAAAATTTCTCTAATACAAAATTAGTCACGTACTATCCAATTTAAAATTGAAGCGTTATTTTTCGGATATCCCATTTCGCTACAACATTACTGGAGTACATCACTATTCTATTTAACTTTTCAATAAAAAAGGGGAAAGTTAAAATGCCAATGTATTATCCAACAGGTGGTTGCTTTTGTTATTAAAAAAGAAAAGAAAATAAAAGGTCGAATAGCGGTTTATTGCACACTCCTTTTTTGTACACTTTCGCAGCTGACCTCATTATTTATTTATAGGGTTCTCTATAATGTATTGGTTTATAAGAAATGTATATACCGACGATATTAATTCTTCTTTTTCGTGTGGCTAGTGCCTGGTGTCAGAGTTTTGATGCCGCCTGTGGGCGTCTGACTTGTCTTTACATGTCGTCGAGAAATATCTCTCAAGTATGCTGGTTTCCCCTACTATATTTTTCTTTATCGAAGCAAGTGATAATTATACGCACACATGAGTCCGAAAAATCAAGAGCCGTCTCTTGAGTTCGAACTCAAGATCAAAGACTTTGCAGTCCGACGGTCAGACTACGATTACGATTTAAATTAAAGATGACACTTTCTACATAAGAAAAGGTCATAGGAGATAATCATCATCATCAGCCATTTCTCAACTATGTTGGAGTCAGCTTCCAGTCCTACCGGATGCTGCTGCATACTAGTATTTTTTCATGGAGCTACTGCCTATCTGACCACCACAACCCAGTCAGTCCTGTGTACTACGATACCTCTTATTAATACTGGTTTTTTGACCTGGGCCACTGAATACGGTCATTAGCGATATGAATATGATAGCTAAATGAATAATATTATGTCCTGCATAATTTATGGAGATATTATTTTTCTACTCATAAGCCATAGAATATTTTCCGCATTTATGAACAACCCTGCTCACCCCTAAAACCCCTTATCAAATTGGTATAAAAACAACATCAAAATATATTTACGCACACAAAACAGTGAATAAACCAACCGAAGACTAACATCCCTAAATCCAAAGAATATATTTAGATCGAACTACCCTATTTCCGGGTAGTTTTTCCTTGTATATCGCCCTTGGGGATAATCGAAAGGGGTGCGTTGTAACAGATGTATATCAGAAGGGGATATCCTTTACTTCACCGTGAACGGGTAGTTGTGTTACTTGTTAAGGTATTTCAGGATAAGTAAATTGTTCAACGGTAGTAATTTTAGCTGTTTTTAGTGCTTTTGGAGCTCGTGGCTAAATAATAGCGCCGCTCGGGTCGAACTTTACGTTAAGCCGTGCTTGCCTAGGTTCGTCTGTGGATGGGTGACCACCCTTAGGTACATACCGAGTTTCCTCCGTGCCTCGGAAAGAACGTTAAGCTGTTGGTCCCGGCTGTCATTAGTAGATCTTTGACAGTCGTTACAGGTAGTCAGTGGCCCGAAAAGTCTGACAACCAGTCTTACCGAGGGTATCGTATTACCCAGTACTAACTGGGTTGTGGAGGTCAGATAGTCAGTCGCTTCATGTAAAATACTGGTATTCAGCTGCATCCGGTTAGAGTGGAAGCCGACCCCAACATAGTTGGGAAAAGGCTAGGCAGATGATGATGAGATGATGAATTTTAGTTGTGTTGCTATTAATCGGGATTAAGGCTTAGCTGTTAATCTAGTGGTCGCAAATGTCACTGCTGACCATGAGGTTTTATGTTTGATTCCCAGGTCAGGCAAAGTGTTATTGGGTTTTTCCATTAGGGATTTCTCAGTAGCAGCCATTGAGTCTGGATTTGTGCCGGGTTGATGGCTATAGGTTCGCTCACTATTACATGGGACTTGAACACAACTGGCGAAATGTGAGAATTTTATAAGTACCTAACAGCCCAGTCTTGATTTAGGCCAGGATGATGGCCATAGATTCGGCGTATTACATAGGCTCAAACATGACTGGCGAAATAAAGGTGTACTATTAACACACCTCTACGTACCCCTTGAGAAAGTTTTTTCGCAACGTATTGCGAAAAGCAATCCATTAACTGTTTTAATGTTAATGTTTCCATAACCATTGATTGAAGATCCGATAGCAGGAAAACAACAAAAAGCAAAAAATCGGTCTTTTATTAAAAAGCTTCGTGATTTTTTATGTTACAATAGGCGAGACGACAAAATAAATCTAATTAGTCCGTCACTTAGATTATCAAAAAATATTTGACCCGTGTTTTTTCTATTGTTACGTAAACCAAAATTGACGAAGATTCGACGCTTTTAAAGTTCTCAACACGTCACGCCATGGTATAATTTTTAGCTAGTTCTGACGTCACGAGCCCCACTCCCGAGTTTTGATGCGTTTTATCTTTGTCAATATTCATTGATTTACAAAAACAAAAAATACGTGTCCATTTATTTCCAATACTGTAACTGACGGACTAAATAGATTTGCAATTTTTTGATACTGTCGTCATGCCTATTGTTACAAGAAAATCATTCTGATTCAATATCTAAGTGATGATCGCAAAATACACTTACAAATATAGACATGTTTACCTAAAAAGCCATTGGGTGTCAAAAAAAAGGGTAACATCAATATTACCTATCAATATTACAAAGATGGGCCGACACATAAAGATGGCTAACTTCAAACCAAACCCACTTCAAGAAATAACTGTCTATACCAATCTTTACGTTAGTTTGCACAAAGAAAATCTATGTTATGTGTATTTGTTCGTGTATTAATTCGGCTGGAAACTGCTTCAGAAAAGATATATTGTTTAGGATAAAATAAATAGGATTAGGGATGGCTTCATTGTTTACTTTCACATATTGCGGTTTATAAGAAGATTTAAATCGATGGATTCGTTTTATCTCGTTAAGATATTTTTACATTTCTTTATCGCTGGTAATGGCATTTGAATAGTCTGGTCTAAAAAAGAAAAATATCGTAAGAAAAGATTTGAGTATGAATGTGCATGGGTTTATGAGTAGAAGAAGACCAAAGAAACAATGGATGGACTGTGTGAAGGATGATATGGCAAGAAAGGAGGTGTCTGATGAACTGACGAGCAAAGAAGTATGTAAGATGAAGACATGCTGGGCCGACTCCAAATCAATTGGAATAATAATAAGAAAAAGACCTATCACCACCGATAGAACTGTTGTAGCCAATAGGCATTATGGTGATAGATCGATTGGAGCGTCGCACAATGATTGTTGATATAACGGTCCCGCATGACAAGATCTGGCTCGCGAGGTGGCCGACATGTGGGACGTGAGTATAGCAGTCATTGTGCCGATGGTCGTGTCGACCAATGGCTTAATAGCCAAGAGCTTCGACCAACATCTTAGGAGGCTCTCGCTTGGCAGCTGGATCAAGGGCTTGATTCAGAAAGCAGTAAGTACTTCTGGACACGGAACGTATTATTAGGAGGTTCCTCTCTCAAGAGCCCTGACCACCGGCAGCTCGGAGACTGTTCCCAGAGCTGGTGGGCTACTATTTTTTATATTTTGAAATGTTTTTTTTTTGTTTTTGGTAATAAAGAAATATTTAAAAATATTAAAAATATGTAAAATAATCAATAAAAGATAAAATAAAATTTATTTTAATATAAAGGCCTCTTCTCTGTTGAGGAGAGGCCTTTGTCCAGCAGTGGGACAGTAATTGGCTGGTATTATTATTATTATTATAATGGCAGGAGAATTTTCATGACGAATGTTGGTGATGTCTAGAACACTCAAATCATATCTATAGTTACATACGAGATATGCGGGCAGACTATAGTGTAAAAAAAAATTCGCAAGATCTAAGAACGTTAAGGGCTCAGATCTATTGATTGAAATCTTTGAAGCTAGATGAACATGTTCCGAATAGATGGAACCACACAAACATTATAAAATTGATTTGGATTCCATAGTCACGGTATTATTTTCAAAAGCCTCTACTAACAAGGTAAAGCTCTCGTTAGGCCACTAAGTCCAGGTTTTTAACATAAACCGCTACTTCAGAATAAGGCCATTATTTAGGAAGTTCTTTTCGCTGATGTTCTCGTTGTGGTTTGGAACTGGGTGCTCTCCCGGCTAGGCAACTGATTTTGAAGGTATCCAGTGTAAGCTAGTTTTTGAACAGTGAAGAAGAATATTGTTAGGAAACCAACATGTCCTAGAAACGAAATTGTGAAGCCATGTGACATAATCATCAGCCTATTAATGTTCCCACTGCTGGGACACAGGCCTCCTCTCTATGAGAGGGAATGGGCTATAATCCGCCACGCAGGCCCAGTGCGGATTGGTAGATGTCTTCGAATTGTGGTTCTAGTTCGATGTTTTCCTTCACCGTTTTGAGAGCAGCGGTGATGAAATAAATTACACAAAGTAATGCGCCACCACTGGGCCACCGCTGCTCTGACATGTTATATTCATCAAACTGTACTTGGCCCCTTTTGATGGATTACGTTTCCCTTCCTCTGACAAAGGTGATTCACACTTGTCTTCTGTCCCAATATTGGTCGGCTTCCAGTCTAACCGGATGCAGCTGAATACCAGTATTTTACATAGGGCGACTGCTTAACTTTACTGAGCTCCACAACCCAGTTAGTACTGGGTAATACGATACCCCTTGGTAAAACTGGTTGGCAGACATTCGGGCCACTGACTACCTGTTACGACTGTTTGTCTTTGAATGACAGCTGCGACCAAAGGCTTTCCAAGGCACGGATGAAACTCGGTTTATAATCGGTGGTCACTCGTCCTCGGAACAACCTAGGCAAGTATCAACCTGAAGATCGACGTGATGCCCATACCCACGTACCCCCATTTACCTCATCAAAATCAAAGTAAAACAAATGAATAAAGATCGACCATCCTCAAAGCAATCGCAGTATTTATTGACACAGAGAGTCCTCACCCAAAGGTTACACTGTAGTATATTTGCCAACTATTTAGCAAAAGAAAAGAGCGTGTGTATAAGAAAAAGTTGCCCGTTTTCATTACGTAAGTCGTAAGCGGCATTTCCTGTCGTGACAAAACTGCGTCCTAACCGACATACGAACTATTTTATGTATGTATACATTCTATACGTAGCTTTGTAGGAAGGAAGTACTTCGTTTGCGTTTCGTTCAGTATAAATGTTAGTTATTTCTTATCAGAGGGGGTAGACATAGTGACATTCTTTACGATGGCAAGTCTTATGGTCACAAGTTCTACTGGTGCAATTACTCTTGATCGTTTGCCCGAATTCGGATAAGGGACCTGTAGGCTTAGCCAAGTTGACAATCTACAATCGTTAACGCTATAGAAAACTAACTAAATGTATGGGAATGACATCTATCATCGTTAAGTCACGTGGTCAAAACAAACGAATGGAAATTTTAAAGTTTAGTCAAAACTGTAAGTTGGCTACGATTTATATGGGATGAAGGGATCACGATTGTAGAAACGAATACATTTCATTCTATCATCTTGATCGATGTAAACTTGTCTACGAAAGTTTATATTCGTTTGTTTTGACCACGTGACTTAACGTTTACGATTGTAGAAAGAGAATCGATACGAATCGTTTGTAACTTGGCTAGACCAGCTGTAGTGTTAAAGAACGGGGTCGAGTACGCTTGTCTTCGGGCAATCGAGTACCCGAATTCGAGTAAAGTCTTTCGACCTTCCGAATACGGGCTAACGACCAAGTGTTATCGCGTCATATAGCTGAGTATGAGGTTTTGGGTTTGATTTCTAGAGAAACACGATATTGGTTTTTCCAGAATTTTCTCAGCAGCAGCATTGAGTCTAGATGATTTATTCTTCGTTCGGCCCTCTAAGTTTCGTCGCACATAACTAAATTCTGGTTCGTCCCAAACAATATGCTTCCTTCGTCCCAAAATATAATTTTTATGTGTGTGTCCGGTGCATGGCAATAAGACAAAAAATCAAATCATGATCTGTTAAACGACCAATTTGTTCGAGACACCATTGTTGATCTATTGTGTCTACTTCGTGGACAGATCAAGGGATAACTGGCAAAATGTGGATGCAGTGTAAGTAAAAGAAAGAAAAAGTTAGGTAAATATATCTATTAGCATTTAATGCAAAGTTTCGTTTTCTTGGTATTAACCGTTGAGGAGTTCCCTAGTGAGAAGGCGATCTTGGATGCAGGAACAAACCATGACTGTCATAAAACTGTATTGTCACCAGAACCAAAGGTTTGTGCTAAGTTTCAGCTCAATAGATTGGGGGGAACTGTTTTAAAATTCAGTTGCAAGATTTAACCAATACATAACTCACTAAAGTAAAATTAAAGCTTAAAAAATTACGACATCTTGTTTTTTCAATACAATTTCTTAAATATTTACCAACAAAACCCCTCTAAAAAGTCATACAATCGCTAAATGATCCTTGTAGTACAGTTGATTTATAAACGTTGTGATCAATGTACGTTCCGTTTTATGAAGACACGTTTTTGCTCTACAGTTGGATAATTACACCTCCCTATCATTATAAAAAAAACCTTACCGTAATTTACCCTCCACATAATATCTTTCAAGGAAAAAGGCATAATTATTCGGATTATGGGAATTCCTCTCGTAATTTACATTTTTCTGCTTAATTTATGGAGGCACGTGCACAGCTTGTACGAGAATGTACAGTAATCATGTATGTATAGATATCTCACGTTTTTCCGGGAAAGTTTTCCTTTAGGTACCTGATTTTCCTCCTATGAATGATGTGTTTATAAATACTTGTACCGCTTTTTCAAGAGGCACAGCCTAAAGACAACAGAGACTGATGCAGGGATAACAAATGACAGAAATTGCTTAAGAGCATACCACCAGACGTTACTAAGAAGAAGCTCGTGGTTTAATAATAACAGCCGCTCGGGTCTATTTTTAACCGACTTCCAGAAAGAGGAGGTTATAAATTCGTCTGAATTTGTTTTAACAATTAAATGATTGATTGAGTGGTTGATTTTTTACACAATGTACATCCAACCGATTGCAGCAATCACCACAGATTTGCTGTCTATTATTGAAGAGTTCCATAAAAATGGAAAAAATAAAACCGACTTCAAAAACACAAAAAAAGTGAAAAATTAGTTTAGCTTCGGAAGTCGGTTGCAAAAAAAACTGAATCAAACAAAAAAAGTCACCGACTTTTAGCTAAGCTAAAATTATGTTTTTGAAGTCGGTTTTATTTTTTGCAAATAAGTTTTTCTGGTTAAGCCTTGCTTACCTTGGTTAGTACAACACAGTTTGTGAAAAGGAAAAAGCGTAGGCCACACCGCCAGCTAGCGAGCGAGCAAGCGAGCAGAGCAAGCATCGTTTCTCCTCTTTTCATACTTCGGTTCGGCACTTTCGATGGTTCACGGTGCTCGCTAGCTGGCAGTGTGGCCTGCACTTTTTTTTTTTTCTAGCCTGCTCCGTCCCACGCCTGGGCAAAGGCCTCCCTCCACTCCTTCCACTTCTCGCGAACCCGCGCGTCCTCCTTCCAATTCGGACGGAACTTAGAAGAAAAACTTAGTACTTAAATAGCTGTCGAGATATTGTCTGTAAGGTTTTAAATCAAACCAGGATATCAACAGTAATATCTTGTCAAGACACGGCAACCAAACTAGATTAATTTTCATACCTAATTCCAAGAAATCGGTATTACTGAAGATATTCCCAAGGCGTCATAATATTTCCAAGCTTAATTAAAACCAAATAAGCTTGACGTAAAGAAACATCCAGTTTTTAAGGGGCACGTTCTCTTTGGTTGATTGACGAAATGAAGTCACGCGAAATTAAATGCAGCCAATCAACGCGCTGTGTACCAAACGTGTTAGTAAGTCTGTTCTAACTCTGTGTTAAGATCCTTTTCTAGACTCCACGTGTAGGACATGTAATTATATTAATAAATTCGAGGAAACTGAGAATTCGTCTGTTTGTTCGTGTAACACAATTTGGGAAGCGTAGCGAAAGTTTTATGTGTATTTTGTCTATCGAGTGTGTAGGGCTGTTCGAATTCGCGTTTATGAATACTAAGAACGTCCCTTTAGTATTTTGTTCATGAAAATCGTTAAAGATATAGTTTTTATATCACAAGTCTTCATGACTATGAACATAATTCAAAAAGCGTCTTCATACAACTTTAAGTTGTTGAGTTGTAAGAATTGCTATTCGTCACTGATTTTACACAACGAAACTTACAAAGCTATTTATAAAATTATATACGCTTGATCTTCATTTTTGAAGGTTTCATCAGGTGTGCCGGCAGTGATTTGGAATATAACCCCCCTGCATCCATACAACTAAACCGGAGTTATTGACATCGTCATTTCCGTCCTAAAGCACACATACCTACTTAAAGTACTAACGGTACAGTACGGAGAGTGTAGTGGTCGCAAGCGCAACTTCTGAGCATACGGTCCCGGGTTCGATTTCCAGGTCGGGCAAAGTGTTATTGGGTTTTCCGTCAGGAATTTCTCAGTAGCCGCCACGGAGTCTGCATTCCCAGTTGATGGGCATAGGCTCGCCCCTTATTAAATGGGACTTTAACATAACGTGCGAAATGTGGGTGTAATATTAGGTATACATCTGCCTAACCCTTTAGATTAAAGGCGTGATGCTATGTTGTACTAGAATAAGATACAGAAGTATGAGACCATCGGATCACCAATACTGCGTAGTCTTTGTATGCTCTGAAAATCTGTATCCTCTCTGAAAGATTCGTCCTATCACCACAGCTTTCCAGACCAATTAATTTGTATAACAATTAGAGACGTAGCAGATTCGTCTGCATCCCTTTATTCCCCAAGATACCACTGTAATACGCACAATTATTCAAACCACAGACGAAAATCTGCATAATTCTCCCCGAACCCTGCCGGAATGTGGCGTCCCTGAGCAAGGGCTGTCGAAAGTTAAGAACAATGTTTCAACTGTCGAAATTGTGACCGCCTCGGAATTTTTGATAAAGTGAATACATGAACCGTCTTTAGACTGAGTGCACACCAACGTTGAGGAACTCGTGGCTAAATAATAACAGCCGCTCGGGTCGATCTTCAGGTTAAGCCGCGCTGCCTAGGATGTTCCGTGGATGGGTGATCACCTCATACATACCGAGTTTCCTCCGTGCCTCGGCAAGCACGTTAAGCCGTTGGTCTCGGCTGTCATTTGTAGATCTTTGACAGTCGTTAAGTAGTCAGTGGCCCGAAAGTCTGACAACCAGTCTTACCAAGGGGTATACTATTACCCAGTACTTACCAACTGGGGTGTATAGGTCAGATAGGCAGTCGCTCCATGAAAAATACTTAACAAACTGTGAGACCGAAAACCCTATAGAGGACCAAACAACCGAATTAAGACAATCACACCATTATAGTTTTTATAGAGGGTCTGTTAGTAAAACATTGTTACTTCCAATCTGTGCGCTGCCTTATTGTGTAAAGGTCAGACGACGTTTCTGTTAGAAACTTTGTTAAAGGGCGATGCATATTTTGGGATGCCTTCAAAGTTTTGACGGATTTATTTCTGTGAACGGTGGCCTCGTTTTTGATTTGGACTGTTCCAGTATTGGAAGATTTTACTATTTCGGTATATTTCTTGAAATATTGCACAAAGGGCTAAGTCGAACGGAGGCTATAAAATAATATAGATTTAGAATTATTTTAATATCTGTATTTCAGCGGATTTTAATACCATTTTATTACAATGTTAGGTTTAACAAAGTCATAATATTCTATTTCGATAGTTCACCGTTCACCGCATTAGAAATCGTAAATGTCCGAATACTAAATATTTAATGTGACAAATTTCCAGTTGACTCGCAAGAGACATTAAATGTTGGATTGAGATGTATAAAAAGTATAACATTGTAAAAAATATAATCCACGCTGTGTTCTTGGCCACACGTTTTGACAGATTTTTTACAGAAGTCAAATTTTGGTCTTTCAACTCAAGATAGATCATATCAATTTTGAGTCAGCACTTTTAAACCAACTTAATGTTATTTGTTTAAACTTGTACGAATGCATTTAACTATTCTACTGGAATCGGCTTTTTCGTCAATGATGTTGGTAGTTTATTTTTCGTCATTCGATGGCAAACAAGAAGACGTGTATACCTTCTGGTTGGTGGTCACCATGCTTATGGAGTAAGTACATTAGCGATAAAAAGCATGGCAGATGCGTTGCATTACCATAACGCAGCTGCGTTTAAATTTAATAAGTGCCTGAAAATACCACCACCGGTGCGTATGAAAAACGTTTGAACAGCTGCCCTTTTTTTGGATGGGAAATCATTAAATGATCATGACAATGACTTGAGTGTCAGACTTTTACTGACTAAAACCCATCCATGTTCCTTCTTTGCCTTTTGTGTTCCGGAGCCGCGGTATCTCTTTCGAACAGTCCCGCAGCCCCGGCAGTCGTCGGCCCTTGCGGATCCCCTCCTTTTGCTGACATCTCTTTGAGGCGCGCGTGGAACACGAACGCGCCGTCGACACGGCCTGTTGTCATAAGACGGACGGTCAAATAGGAAATTACTTCACGAAAAATACTTACTTATTCAGCTGCTTTCGGTTATCATGAAAGCCGATTAGCCGACCCCTTCATAGCTGGACAACGACTTGATAATGGTGACCAGACGTAGCCTAGCCATAGATCACCCACCCACAGCTCAATTGAAAAATGTATGACAATTGGCTTTATATTCCTTAACAAGCCCATTTTTAGAGACAAGTTTTACCTTGATAACCCCAAGAATTGCCACACCTAGGTGGTTAGTTATCCCAAAAAAAAGTATAAACATTTCCACAGAAATAAATCTTATCACCCAAGACAAAACAAACACTGTCTCTGGCGACCTTGAGCTAGGTCAACCCAAAAATAGAGAGGCACCGATAATCTTGGCAAAAATGTTCCAAAAATACCCTCACAAATTAAGAATAATTCCTTCTCCTTACTTGGCGTGGGGTGGCCCTCAAGGCTTTAAATGATAACTTGGCGGGTTCACAGCTAGAGTTAGGGTTACCACTTAAAATATTTCTTTGGGATTTTTTCTGCCGTCACGTTTTAATGATGTAACTTTAGCTTTTGAATTTGTTGCTTTGGAAAAGCAGTTCAAGATTTAAACTGAACATAAGTACACATTTGGTAAATACACTTGGTTAATAAGTAATAATTACATTTTGCTCACTTCATTTTTAACTGGAGGTATCGTACATATTAAAAAGTAGCTGTTTCTAGCTGGTTCGTCCACGTTAAGGGCATATAATCACCCCGGCTAAATGTTACCAGGATAGAAAACTATCCTACTTTTATTTATAGGTTACTTACTTACTTTTTACCTGTGTGTCATACGATGAGAGTCAGAGTTACTTTTGCATTTATAAAATTAGCAACGAATCGTATTTCCAAGAAGCCATTAAATTGAAAAAGCTAGTGAAAGTCATGACATTTGCAACCTTATGTTTTACCTTACACAAAAAATATCTATTCTATATTCTGGTGGCCATAAATATTAATGCAAGGCCTTGTAACGCTAGAACAAAACTGTTATCGATGAATATTTCAGGCCTGGTCTTCGGATCAACAATCCTGGCACGTATTTGTGCTAAAACCTGCGATGTAACTAGATTAGACTATACACACACTGGGACACATTTTGTTAGAAAACATGTCCCTGTATTTGCATGGTCTAAAAATAAAACTTCCAGAGGGCCAAAGTTTACAAGGTTTCAGAAAAATATGGTTCTTGAGTTGTGACATTTTATTGACATCGTTTACAGTCCTAGTTATTTCAATCGTACATTTGTTAGTTCTACAGCGCGTATCAGAAAAGGTCATGGCCAAATTTCAGGGTGTGATGCAGACCATATTTTTTTCGCGATTTCGACGGTGGTTCAATGGAGAAAGTCGTTCAGTTCTGAATTTGTGCCCGGTTGATGGCAACAGGACCGGCATTCGTCTACTGTGCAACTACGAATATTCAAGTTCTTTGGTCACATCACTAGAAGTGACAATTTGATGGAGAGACTGGTGGTTCAGGGCCAGGTGTAGGACAAGAGATCACGCGGCCGATCACCAACTCGCTGGACTGACCTGATCAAGAAAGCTACTGAGTCCACCATGGTCCTGTGTACTCGCAACGTCTCCAACTGGCAGAAAAGGAAGCACATCGCTAAAAGAGCAATGCTCGGGGAAGTCAACGACCCACCGAATATCGCTCCGTGTACCTCGTCTGCGCAACCACGACCACTCTGACAAGAGTGTTTCGACTAAGAAGTAAAGTGTTGGCAACAGGCTCGCCCCCTATTTCATGGGAATTAAACATAACTGATACAATTTGGCTGTTGTAATAAGAACGCCTCTGCCTAACTCGGGGATTATACGCGTGATGTGATGCTATGTTCAGCAAACAGTAGTGTTCAGGTATATACTACAAACTACAGCATTAAACCGTTTCTGCGCTTGATTTCAACAATCGATTTATCTTATATCATCGAACTACTGGCGCGGCGAAGATATATCGAATGTTGAGAATTTGTTACGGTGACTGGAACTCGATAAAATACCTTTGCTTACCCAGAGGAAATAAAATGGAAATATAAATAACGGTTGTATTGTCTGGGATTGCCGACACGGAAGTAGGTGATAAATGCAGTTTCCTTGACGGTGTGGAGTATTTGCATTCAAATGGGATAACTAGGTGTTTTGCGGTTTTCTGAACTAGTGCTCGTTTTTATTTACTCCTAAAGCAAAGCCTAAATTCATGCGATTAAAATTTCAAGAGTGCAGTTCTTCCACTATAACTAGGTAGATACTTCGTAGTACCAACAATTAAATTAAAGTTTCGTAAAAAAACGGGTAAGTATAGTAATAACAAGCTAAAAGTAAAAAACAAAAAAAAAAATTAAAACAATCCTTTAAATGTAGGTGTGACGTCATTTTTTTCGTATTTTTCGCAGCAATGAATTGATACCTATATCATGGGGGTGCATAAAAAATAACTAGTCCACATCTTTGTGCGTCCGCCATATTATTGGATTTAGATGTCATCCAAACTAAACGTGTATTAAAAATTATAGCTTAATCGGTTAAATATGTGTTGTATGTAAATATATGTAAAATAAATGTTTAAAAAATCTGTTGCAAGATTTTACCCAAAACATTCAAACTTTGCAAGTTAAATAAAAGCTTGTAAAAACAGTAAATCTTTTTTGTTAATATAATATTAAAAGCACTTTGGGCTACCAGGCAAATAAAATTATCCAACGTAGGATTTTGTCCCAAATCTCGAAAACTAGATTACAACTCATAATTCCTCAAAAATTCACGTTGTAATTTTTAGTCGACGACTAAAATTTTTGTCCTCATTTTTTATTTAAAACCCTTTGTCCTACAACATCCCATTTTATGCGGACCCTACCGGAACTAACGAGGTAATGAGTCAAGCCCGAAACGGTTACACTTAATAAATATTCAGTTTATTCACAAACGTTACTGTTGGCCAAATTAATTATCTTCAAGTGCGCCTGTTAGTGACTTTTATACGTTAAAGTATATACATGAATTTATTATTCTTACATATCGGAGTTTTGGGCCCGGATTTTGTAAATGAAATTAAAGCCTACATGTATGAAATGATCCTTTTGTAATCGAGTTTTATTAGTCTATTAATACTCAATTATTTTATGTGGGTTTTGTTTAATTTGACACTTTGAATATTTTGTTGTACACGGAATGTTTCTTTACTTCGTTTACAAAGTAATAAGAATCTGTATAATGATACCATTTGCTGTACCAGTCTAAAACATTTTCTGTACAAAAACAAGAAAAGAAAAGTCAAATTAAATATTGTAATATTGTAAAGTCTAACTCAAATACGTAACAATTTAATGTTAGTGTAAATTAAGTTTTTTTTTAAATGACAGTGATAAATTCTGTTTCGTAAATACGAAAATGATAAGGGCATACCCTCCTTGTCAAATACTGGTGTTCAGCAGCATTTTAGACGATTGACATCCTTTATAATACTATTATCCCAAATCATCTCCTCCACAGCTTAAAATTATTAGACCTTAAAGAAACCCTCTACAATACTCCAAAAAGCAGCGATTTTAAATACGTGTCGAATCGTTAGAAAGTTCATACAGCTCTATGAGAATGAGATAAGACCTCATCACAACACATAAACATTCATAAAACTAACACAGAACACGCTGCATTTGCTCTGGTTTCGGCCCGTAAATGTAATTAAAATCCAGTCTAAGAGCTGAGAAGAACCTGCCGGGGCTTTGGGACTATTCGAAAGAGATACCGTGGCCCGTGGTATTAGTCAGTAAAAGTCTGACACTCCGTCCTGCTCCGCCCAGAGTGGGAGGAGTCATTTGATGATTTCCCATCCGAAATTAAAAAAAAAGGGCTAGAAGAAAAAACACTTTCGAAAATAATAATACCACCCTGTAGCTGTCCCACTGCCGGGCAAAGGCCTCTTCTCAACAAATAAGGCACGAGCATTGATCACCACGCTTGCTCAAGACGGGTTAGCGATTTCAGACTTATATCAATTATATAAGTCCAGAAATCCTATCCTAACTTAATTGAGAAAAGATTTGGCAGATAATTATTTTAAATAACAGCCGCTCGAGTCGATCTTTAGGTTAAGCCGTGCTTGCCTAGGTTGGTCTGTCGATGGGTGGCCGCCTATTACATACCGAATTTCCTCCGTGCCTTGGAAAGCAGGTAACGCCTTTGGCTGTCATTTGTAGATCTTTGACAGTCGTAACGGGTAGTCTCGTATCCCGGTACTAACTGGGTTGTGGAGGTCAGATAGGCAGTCGCTCCTTGTAAAATACTGGTATTCAGCTGCATGCAGATAGACTGGAAGCCGACCCCAATAAAGTTGGGAAAAGGCTAGGCAGATGATGACATAAAGGGTGTAAACCTCCTCATCACGAAGCCGTCAACCAAGCATTCTGTACATCAAACTAAGTAACTGTACGCAAAAAATATTGCTGGGAAGCGACTTTTTTTTGGAGTGAAAAATCATGTTTTGTGGTAGAACTCAACGTAACGCACTCAAAACATTGTGCTGATGGATGGATTGAATAGTACGGGGGTCGTGGAGGTGTTTAAAGTAAAAATCTTACATTGAAAACTTGTATTTTAAAAAAAAGTTGTCAAAAAGTTGGAACTTTGACCCCCAATATCTCCGTAACTAGAAGGTTCCCAGGTATGTTGTAGGACAAAAAAAGATCACAATGACGAGGAAAATAAGTGCCTTTCGGCTTCGTTAAGAGGAGTTTTACACCCTTTTTAATAAAAAGAAAACAAAGCTGTTCTCCCTAGTTACATAACCAAACAAAAGTTCTGACTTACGGAAGCAGTTAGTTTTATTCATGTTGAAAAGTCCTCTCTCACTTCAACGGCCCAAGTTCACTTCCCATTCGAACAAATCACTTGTCTTTCTGACAGCACCCTCAATACCAACCCGTATAAGTAAGTTGTATGTTAAGTATACTTGTAAGTAAACAAACGTACACAAACTGATGACCAGTGGCAAGTCTTAATGGACAAAGTTTTTCCACCACAAATCCTACTCCCCGGAGAGCTTAACTCTTCAAAGTGGAGGTTTGTGGTCCAAGTTACAAGAGACACCTTAACTGTACACCTACCTACCACGAAAATATAAGTTAAGATTGGTTTTCTTTTGACATCGGCAACAGCTTGCCAGCATTTTCTTTTTGCATGGAAACTTCACATGTTCTGACTCACTTAACCAGCTTATGCACACGTTTCTCATCACGTGTGTCAATGAAACTGAACGCGATCAAAAACAAAAACGCGTTCAAGTCAGTGTCAATATTCTATCGCAATGATGATGCGGATGATGCTGACCGCTCTTGACCGCAGTTTAAATGAATGAAGTGATCGTGTTCAGTTTCATTGTTAAAATGCGTAAGGTAAGACATCAGAATACAAACAAACGCTCTGTTACGAATATCTTGGTCAAGAGCAAGTCATCGAGTCACAATATTTCGTCCAGAATCCGCTTAAAGAATCATCGTCATCTGCCTAGCCTTTTCCCAACAACGAAACCGACCCCCACGGGTCGGCTTTCAGTCTAACCGGAAGCAGCTGAATTCCAGTATTTACTAATAACTTAATACTGCCTATCTAATCTCCAAAACCCAGTCAGTACTGGGTAATACGATACCCCTTGGTAAGATTGGTTGTCAGACTTTCGGGCCACTGACTACCTGTAACGACTGTCAAACGTCTACAAATGACAGCCACCAATCTATGGCCTAACGTGCTTTCCGCATAAAGAAAGAAAAACTGTGGGTTGACCGCTTGTATTTTGTACCACACCATAATTCCAGTCAAGGTGTAGGTGTTCTGTTTATGTTTCGTGCGGGGTCGGCTTTTTCCGTGGATAATCCATGAGGTGTTGTTTATGTACCCTTATCAGTTACCTTGCATGGTGTCCAGCTTCCTGACCATGGGTTTAAGAAGCAGATTTAGGGTGGAAAGCACGTTAAGCCGTTGGTCCCTGCTGTCATTGTATCTCTGACAGTCATTCAGTTTACATCTATTTTTTAATTAAGTAATTTTACTAATTGTATGGGCTTTATTCAAGCAAAAATTGCAATAACGATAAAATCTTAATGAAACTTTAATTACTTTTCAAATAAAAGTGTTTTTTTGACACAGACTTTGATTTTTTACCGGCGTTATCGAGGACGACACGTTTTGAGAGTGCGTTCCGTTTCACCAAAAACATGCTACATAAAACAATAAATTATATGAATTTAGAAACTTAAACAAGTGTACCACAATGTTTTTATGCGCCAATACCAGGCATTTTTAATAAATTAAAAGAGTTTTGTATTTCATGCATAAAGGGTGTAAAAAAACTCTTAACGAAGCCGAAAGGCACTGGTTCTCCCCATCATTGCGATCATTTTTTTGTTCTACACCATACCTGGGAACCTTCTAGTTACGGAGATATGGGGGGTCAAAGTTCCAACTTTTTGACAAGTTTTGAATGTAAGATTTTTACTTTAAACACCTCCACGACCCCCGTACTATACTATGCAATCCATCCATCAGCACAATGTTTGCATTGAGTTCTACCATAAAACATGATTTTTCACCCCAAAAAAAAAGTCGTTTCCCAGCAATCATTTTTGCGTAAAGTTACTTAGTTTGATGTACAGAATGCTTGGTGGACGGCTTCGTGATGAGGTTGTTTACACCCTGTATTGGTATTTTGTATCTATTGCCACAGCTCCGTGAGCTACATGACCGATGGTTACGCTGGTCAACACAGGTTGCAAGAGGGTTGATACCTACTCGATTTAATCCATTTAATACCTTCTAACGATTTCCACTTAGGGATAAAACATTGAACACCCCTTTTCTTTATTTTTAAACTTGATACCGAAACCTTTTTAACGTGTTTAATGACGATGTATGTACATCACATTAAAGAAGTTTCTGAATCACTCGTAAGTATTTGATTTTCATAGTTGTATCGAAAGCATGGGGTGGGTATACTTTAGCATAGCAGAACCCCCGAGCGGCTGTTTTTATTTAGCCACGAGCTCGTCTTGCCAGTAAGTATACACCTTATTAAAAACCATTAGCTATAGGCCCTAAAACGCTCAAAAATTAACAGAGAATTTCGTGAGAATCAATTTAAAATAAATGTTTATGTACCCACAACATTTTTGTCCGCAAATGACCTCTACCGTCAGCCCTGTCGCATTGTAACATTTTACACATTTAATTAAATTATTAAAATTACCTTTGACATTCACGTACAGCCTGATACTTGCACGCACGTCTGTCGTCTGGAATTCAATAACAGTGTCCTTTTGATGGCAATCCGACTGTTTCATATAACTTTTTTCAAGGTTCAAAGTGAAATTTTCATTTTGTAACTGTGTAAGGGTGTAAAAAAACTTAACGAAGCCGAAAGGCACTTGTCCTCCCCATCATTGCGATCAGTTTTTTGTTCTAGAGACTTCAACTAAAAACTGATGGTCTAGAATTTAGACCGTCACAGTTTCATTTGATAACAAAATCCTTCTTGTTCACGGATAGAAATCTCATGCCTACTGTTTTAGACTAGTTTTTTCTTTGTTCAAAAAAGAAACTTCATGCGGATAAAGTCGCAGGTAAAAGAGAGCCGAGCCTATAAAATGTGTTCCATATGTTATCTTTTTAATTTAGAACCAACTTTTCATCCTAGGAGTTACGTCATCTTTACGTGGAAAATCATCATGACTATCCACAGCCCGACTTCACCCACTGCTGGGTATAGGCCTCTCTTTGCTTTTGCCAAGCTCCACGCTCTTGCGCCAGCCTCATCCAGGCTATTCCCCTGATGGCAACAATGTCGCCCATCTCGCCGATGAAATTAGGCATCGGAAAACAAAAAACGGAACGACCTTTCTATCAAATATTAATTACTTCCCGGTAGCTTAATTATATTGTCAAAACTTCACGCTCAATTTTTACAAATGAAATTATAAAACATAATTAATAAGTTTCAAATTCCGTTTGACTTCTAATCGTCTTGTCGTTCTTACCTTGTATAGTATATAATTTCAGGAAATTAGCTGCCACACAATTTTCAAAGTTTAATCAGAATTCCTGTAACAAGTAACGGTTGGCACTGAAATGGTTTATGGTAGATTATAGTTACAACTTTCACAGTTATTAGTGTGTGTGGCAGTGAAAGTAATGATTTTTCTGGAAAATGCCTGAAATGAATAAGTCGACAATTCGTTTTCGTTCGTTTCGATAAACGCATCTTAGATGTAGAGACTTGCGTTACTCGCAAGCATTATTATTGCAACCGAATTTATTTGTTTAGTAATTGACGACCCGAATGGTGCAGCGGCAGTGAGGCTGCCTTCTTAGGGTCCCGGGTTCGAATCCCGGTACGAGCAAATGTTTGTGTAACGAGCATGGATATTTGTTTCCGAGTCATGGATGTTTATATGTATAATAAATATGTATTTACAAACAAAAAGTATCTATGTAGTATATCAACTATCTGGTATCCACGACACAAGCCTCGTTGCTTAGTGTGGCACTAGATGGCGCTGTGTGTAATTTCCAGCGATATCTATTTAATTACCAATCAAAAGTTAGCGATTTTGTCGTTATCTCTGTCGAGACTGCTGGGCCAGGGTTCCGTACCCGAAGGGTAACAAACGGGACCCTTATTACTAAGCCTCCGCTGTCCGTTCGTCTGTCAGCGGGCTGTATCTCATGATCCGTAATAGGTAGACAGTTGAAATTTTCTTTTTTGTTGCCACTATAACAACAAATAATAATAAAAAATAAATGGGGCTCCCCTATTCATACCTTTTTTCTTGTGGGTAGGTAGAAATCACAGAACGCCTCCTGCTACGGTCCTTTCATACTCCTTTTGCCTCGTCCACGTTCGTACATCTTGTCATGCACGCACGCCGGCTGCGAGTACTACGCACCTGACGTTTCTGAAGAACCTCACCATTAGGGCCATTGTATGTCCTTCTAGAGAGAAGCGGTGGCCCAGTGGTGGCGGCCCCGACTTACGAACAGTAAGTCGTGGGTTCGAACCCAAGCAGGCGCATTACTTTGTGTAATTTATTTCATCACCACTGCTCTCAAAACGGTGAAGGAAAACATCGTGAGGAAACCGGCATGTCCTAGAACCAAAAAATTCGAAGTCATGTGACATCTACCAATCCGAACTGGGCCCGCGTGGTGGATTATAGCCCATTCCCTCTCATAGAGAGTAGGCCTGTGTCCCAGCAGTGGGAACATTAATAGGCTGATGATGATGATGATGTCCTTCTAGAGTGTCCCCTCCAGGCGTCGCCACTCACATCTGCCTTGTAAATACCTTTTGTTAGTCGCCTTTTACTCACCCTCTCCACATAGCCAAACCATCTGAACACTAAAGGCTTCCCCCGTATTCTCCGCCCTCAAGATAAACCCAGAACTCTTGTGTTTAGGCATACAGCCAGTTAAGTCGCTAGAGACACAAGATGGTGTGCTAGGCACAATATCTCATGCCATTCTGAAACAGGGCCAAACTCTTGTCGAAGAGCTCCAGGAAGTCATTAAGGATTTTCCAGAGGCGGGGGAAAGTATAAACATACTCTTTTAAATTTTTGTCACTACATCTTGTATAACCTCATTCGTCAATTTATCAGTCTTTTGCTAAAATCCCCAACTATTACACATACCTACAACACTAATAACTACAGCCGTTCTAATTACCTTTAAACACAAAATTCTTGCGTCAAAATATACCTATGTTAATGTACGGTTATTTTAGTAATTAATCGTAACGCAAACAAAACGCTACGTCACTTTATAAGTAATTAGTGCTAGATTTTCTTCAAATAAGCCTGAAGTCTGTCTAGACATTAGGTAACCCTACACCGTGTGTGTAAGAAATTTTCGACAGGTAGGCAGATTCTTTGTTCTCACGTTTATAATAATAATGATGTTTACTAAGAATAAGTTAATGGGTAATTTGCTGTTGTTCTTGCCTTCAAGAGAATCTAGTTACTATGGTTAAATAAATTTATTTCTCAATAAGAAATAACAAGGATTTCACTTACTTGAGAACATTTTTGGAACTTAAAACATAGTGTTACATGACCTTACTAACCACAAATATAGATTTACGAGATAACGCACAAGCACATCTTCGCGTGGGCTACTGCCGCAGCAAGCTAATTTGAAACAACAACGTTATAACTCAAGAACCTAATTCTAGACATTAAAAGAACAAAACTGTTACTGTTAGCATGTAATCCCACGGCTGGGCAAAGGCGTCTCCCCATGACTTCCAAATTCTTCGATCCGAACAAAAACGAAGTCTATTTTGTATGGTTATTTGTTTGTATAGTAATTAAATAGTGCTTATGACGTCATAGTAGGTAGTCAAAATATGGCACGCTTGGTTTTCATAAGGATCGTGATGCTTTCGTTATCTAGGACTATCTATAATTGTGTCACTAACAGATTGAATGCGTGTCAAGTGTTTTTAAAAATAGTAACAATTGGAAAGATTCGTATATTATATTGTATCTTTGTAGTTTAGTTTATAAAATTAATTAATTTAAGTAACGGCTTGTAATGTTATTGCACATTCATAAGTGTATCCTCTTCTGCAAATCTCGCTATCAAAATGAGGATTGCTGTAAGAAAACCCAATTCTGGGTTAAGCTCGCCTTTGTACATAAGCTATATTATTGCAATGTATATGTATATTTGTTTTTTCTTGTGCAATAAAGAATAAGAAAGAAATATTGAAAATATTTTTACACTTTTTTCTTCTTTGTGTGGATAAGAGCCTAATTCCCAAAATACTATCATTTTATTATCAAAATATTAAAATCTTACCTTTGCCCTTTGCTTCATCTACGTTGAAGTCGATCTGTAATGCTTACTGAAAAGAGACATTCCATTTCAACCCCTAAAGAGCGTGTACATAGTTAATGGTTAGCAGGGGGTGCAGTATTTTGAAAAAAAAACATGACCTGTAATAATTATCCGTATAAAAAAAAATAAGTTTATTACGTATCAATTTGGGTCACATAGCAAGGTCAAGGAGTCCCTATTTAGGCATAGAAAATGCCCGTAGTTGAAGGCTCCGCTCTTCCGTTACATCATAAAGATACAAAATAAATAAGCAATTAACAATAAGAGAAAAAAGTAAAAATCTAAATACGATAAATTGTATAAGCTTGTGTGCGCACGTGTGTGTGTGTGTGTGTGCTTGTGTGTGAGTGTGTGTGTATGCGTGAGTGAGTGAGAGTTTTTGAGTGTACATGAGTGTCTAACTAAACAAATAATATCACTATATTATTTATTATTAAGTCACACTTTGCAAAAGTAACTCCGTGTCATCATAATTTAAATTGTGTAGCCACATTGCAAGCTTTTTCTTGCATTCATATTTTTTTTATCATAAATCTAAATTAGTTTATTAATTGCATTGTATAAATAAGCGGTGTGTTTCTTATCTTGTCTCCTGGCAAATTCAGTTTTAATTGTGGGAACGTTTACTGTTTCTTTCTCTTTTCCAGTATTTTAGGATCATATGGTATCTCGTTGTGTATTTTGAGGATGATACGAATTATCACAAGAATAAGTACAATAAAATATAACACACAAAAAGTAGCAACATGTAAACGACGAGTTACTCTTTTGAATTACATAACATAGTTACATTTGTGGAGCTCCATACTTTGTGATCCATCACAATTACTAGAATCTCACCTGAGCTCTGTTTACTTACTGTGATACCACCAAACAAGTAAGTTACAGAAGTTCAACTAGTATAGTCTAGTAGACATGACATGTTTCGTGGTTACATTTGGAACAGAATGACATTTGAAATGTCATCATAATGCAGTACCAGTAGTGCGCTTCCATAGACAGCAAAATGAATAGAAAAAAAAATTGACGCAGTGACATTTGGTGTCGGCTCTGTATGCCATTCTCTTCCATACTCCTCTATTACTCCTCATAGCATCAGACAACTCCTTTCGTGCTATATCATCCTTCACACAGTCCATCCATCGTTTCTTTGGTCTTCCTCTACTCTTATAGCCATCCACATTCATACTCAAAACTTTTCTCACGACATTTTCTCCTTAACACAACATGTCAATATGCCTCCGCAACAAAAGTGTATGCTCATACCTCAGAAGCCAAGAATGACCTGACGATTAGTTCACATACGTGAGATTTTCTGAAACTACTCGCTTAAAACCCTTTACCTTCTTATTTTTCAAGTAGATCTTTTGTACATTTTCTTTTTTGTTAGACGGTTTATACTCGTATTATTATACATCACGGACTTCAGAGATCGCTCGGGGATGAATTCGTTTATTATTTAAGTTAGTATCTATGAGGATTTCTTACTTGTTTTGTGTGAAAAGAATAATACTGTTAACTTACTTCTGAAGTTTTATAAGTATAAGTAGTTAGGTTAATGACATTTGTCCTTCGATGATCACTTTGTAGTCCATCAAATAAAAAAAAATACTGCTAGCGGCTCCGTGCTCCGCGGCTTCGCCTGCTTGGTTTTCGATAATTTTCCCACGAGATCACACTACCGGGGTATAAAGTATACTAAGTGTTAATCCATTTTTATTTGCGTTTTTTTTTCACTGTCACTTTGGGCCCTATCAGAATACAAGCGCTGTGACGTTTTTAAAAAAATACCGAAACGATAACACGAAAACACGAACGAACGACAAACGACAACGAAACGAAACGATTAACGAAATTTGTATTAGTTGTAATGATAATTTTACCATTTTATTTTATTTATTAGGGAAAACAAACAATTTTATTTTATGTGTTTTGTCCTTTGCGGGCTAATTAATGCTTTTTCTTGCACTGTTTTAGACTTTCGTGGTTTTTCACTACACTTAAGAAAAAACACGATAAAAATAAAGAAAATAAAGGTACTTTATTTTATAAACTATCTGTGTGCCAAATTTCATCTAAATCCGGTCTGCAGATTTTGCGTGAAAGAGTATCAAACATCCATCCATCCGTCCTCACAAACTTTTGCATTTATAATACTATTAGAATAAACTGACAACTACCCACATAACCACAAAACCAAGTGACTGGAATAATTAATAAATTGTTGACTCTAACAAAAAGAAAAGCCATAAAATGATAATGTGACGAGGACGACAGAGGACTTCCGTTGTTCACAACGATACAATAAATGCAACGTTGGAAATGTTTCAGATGAATAATGTTGAAAAATAACAATTCTGTTGTAAAGTATGCTGGCTTGTGTAACATTCTAGTGGTTTTAAAGACTTCGACACGTGACAAAAGCTTTAAAAAAGTTGAATTTCAACAAGGAATCAACAGGATTGACATTTTAAATTGCTTACAGTCTGACCACTTCAAGTTTGCAGTTCAAGGTGGCGCTGCTTGTAAAGAAAGAATGCATCAATGACAATGTCAAAAACTTGGTACATGGCGTGAATGATAGAGTGACGGTTAACAGAGAAGAATGGAAGAAAAAAACGTGTTGCGCGGACACCGAGTAACATGAGACAAGGACAGGAAGGTGATGTTTTCCCGCTTACACAGAATAATGAGTTGGTTGAAGTGTATGTGATATTTTTGAATTTTCCATCTCATATCATCATCAGCCTATTAATGTTCCCACTGCTGGCACACAGGCCTCTTATCTATGAGAGGGAATGGGCTATAATCCACCACGCGGGCCCAGTGCGGTTTGGTAGATGTCACATGACTTCGAATTTTTTGGTTCTAGGACATGCCGGCTTCCTCACGATGTTTTCCTTCACCGTTTTTGAGAGCATCTGATATAAAATAATTGCTATTGTGGTTGGGTCGCGGTCTAATTACATCTGGAAATTAGCCTGTCAACCCATTCGCAAAATCTTCTATTTTATCTTTTTTATCAATCTTCTGTTCTGCATATCGCTCTGTTTCTCATTGATCTATTCCTGACCAAGTCTTACTGATCTATCATGTGACTCCTAAAACATATATCTTAGCCGACACATAGTACCAATACAACTCTGAAAATCACATTTCACTTTGCCTTTATGAAATCTACTTTCACAATTTTATTAACTTAATTAAGTACATTTAAGTTTTCGGTAACAAAAACTTCTAGATTTTTTGCGGTTTAGTTTGCGCCTCCCACGCTATTAAATGGCTCACCGTCTTGAGCTTTACTCCTCCATAATCCTCAAGAAGTAGTTTTTATGTCATCTCTCCATCTTTGAAATTGTTTTCCTCTTTCAGTTTTTCTACGGGTGTATACTCTGTTACGTCTCTGACGAGAGAATTAAGCAGTAATGGACTAGTGGTGTGACCGTCAAACTGCCAAGTCATAGGTCTCAAGTTTGAACCCAAGACAAGCACCTCTGATTTTTCGGATTCATGTGCGTATTGTATAATAATCACGTGCTCCGGTGAAGGAAAACTTCTTGAAGAAATCCTGCCTGAGAAATATTTCGTGACGGCATAAAGCCAAGTCAGAGGCCCATGGCGGGCACAAATCTCTGACACCAGGTTAGGCACTAACCACACGGTATAGAAGCTGATAGAATTACACTTACCTAATAACAAATCTACGGTATTACAGTGCTAACAAAATCCCATTTATCTCAACGTGGAATAGAATCTGAATTAATTCCATCTTGCGAATTTCAAATTCAAATAGCTTTTATTAGCAATCTGAAATCTACATAGTTTTACAAGACATTTAGGGCATCTGACATGACTGCCTCGATGAACCTTGGTGGGCATGGTCCCAGAATGGGCAAAGGGTTGTTGGGTTTTGCCATCAGAAATCTCTCAGTAGCAGCCACACGAGCGAGCCTGGATTTGTGCTGGGTTTATGGCAATAGGCACACCCCCTTTTACATGGAACTTAAACATCGCTGGCGAAATGTTGGTGAACTACGTACACCTCTGCGTAACCCTGCGGAAATTACAGGCATGATGTTATGTTATGAAATCTCCAGATTGATTTATACTTTAGCATAGACCTCCCCAAGCTTTTCTATAGTTTAGGTTGAGTCTTGAGTTTTACTTCAGCATTTTTTAATTAGTCTTCCCATTTGAAAGCCTCCCACTAGGTCGACCGATGACCTGTTGAAGGTTGCAGGGATCCGCTGGATGCGAGATGCAAGGGATATTGGAGGTTGCATATTTATGTATGCGCTGGCCTGTGAGAATAATCATATTTAACACATACCTGTCACTGATTTGAAATTAGCATAGTTACGGTTTGTTTATGATCTAGTACATTGTAACGTGTGGTTGTAACTTGCTTGTAAAAATATTAACCACGAATGAATGTACTCTACCATCCCACTGCTGCTCTTATCATTATTCCAATAAGGGTCCGGTCAATTAGGCGACACTTGGGGGAGGCTTATGTCCAGCAGTGGGCATCTTACGGCTGAAATGTTGATGATGATCTTTGAAGTGGTCTTAGGATCACACTGTTATTTAACACCAAACAACTCCACAGTATTTATTACAGACGTGCTAACTAAATCCCATTTATCTCGCCGTGGAATAGTTCTGAATTTAGTCTATCATCCGATGCCAAATGCTTCGGGATACCGCGCCGATCACGCGGTGAACGCGAAATCGAATTGTCTCTGGCTTTATTTCACCGTTTCAATGGCTTTATGAAGTCGGTATGCATTTGATCAGTTTTTGTTTGACGTTTGGTGTTTGAATTTCAGGATAGGTATGTAGGAAAGCGATTGTTTTCAACGTGAAATGCATCTATTCAGATCAATATTTGTCGACGCTCTAAAAATAAATACGTATTTCCTATTTGCTTCCCCCCGAAAAAAATCTTGCTCAAGTGTGAAAGCTCAGTACCTTAATTGAGTAACAGGCTTGCTGTCACTATCTTTCAAGTGTTGTTTTAGTTTTGTAAGTTAATTTTGTTGAACTGTCAAAATACTGGCATTGGAATTGCGAGTGTATTTCGTAAGTATCGTGCATAGGTCCTTAAAGCTACGGAATCATGCAATATACAATCTCATATATGTAGGAATCCTACAATATTAAATGGCAATACTGCCATTCTATACTTATTTGTTCATTTCGTTCATCCTTCACTTCCGTCTACCATTACGGTGTGTGTGCAAGCAAAGCATTGTATTCCGTGCAATAAATAGTTCTTGTGGCAATTACTTGCAGTTTCACTTTATTTAAAGGACCTACAAACTCTTAAAATACAGTCCACGCTCCAACATGGTCCCAACGATCCGTAATTTATATTAAAGTGACAAAATAAAACGCTGTAAGTACTTGAAGCGTCGTGTGTGCTAAGTGCATCGTTGTTATAAAAACAATTGCAACCAACTGTGCAGTGCGCCCATTTTCGCAAGAACCCAGGAACCACGGAGTGCAACGATTCCGTATTTGATGAGCAGTCTCGACGCCATCAAATATCAACCTGCAAGCATACCAAACGAAGACATCTAAACCCCAGCCAATTCAGCCATCTTTGTTTTTTGGTGGCGCTGGAGAGAACGTGGCAGAACATCGAATCAATCGGCGGGTTTCTCCAATTTTATTCACAAATCCGCTCATTCAATCAAGAGTGCCAACTTCTAGAAACGAAACATTCGTCCAACGTGTTGGCTTTGGCGGCATCTTCTCTCACACCTATGCGGCGAGCGAGTGAGCGAGAAAAAAGAAGAGTTCGTCGAGTGACAGTTCGTGTTGGCCGTGTGTTGACCCTCACGAAATTTTCTTATGTTGTCTATCTGTACAATTCTTTAGGTTCGTTCGATCGACGCCATTTTGACATTCATTTTAATCATTTTATCGATTCGTGTTCGATTCATGTCGTAAATTTTTTGCAATTTTGAATTTGTTTAATTATCAAATATTGTTGTGGCGTCAAAATTAAAAAGTCAAAATGGGAGCCGACGAAGAAGCGTTAAAGCTGAGCAAACTAAAACGAGGCTATAAACAACAAGCTTTAACAAAATTGTTTAAAAGTATTGCAGCAACGGATTGTGCCACTTTGTCAGTCGAGGCGCTTTCTGTGATAGAAAATCGTTTAAAAACGCTATTTTCCGACTACGAAAACCTGTGTATTGATGTATACGCTCTTGGCGATAGTGACACATCCGCTGCAGATGTGTGTGAAGATAATTATTTGAAAAATCTTACCATGTTGCGTGAGCTCATACATGAGAAATCTCAGCCTCCTCTCAGTTCGCCAAGTTGCTCACACAGCCGCAATTCTGAAACTAAAACTAAACTACCTGTGATTACCATACCTGTTTTTAACGGTAAGTCAAGTGAATACAAAACATTCATTGGTTTATTCGAATCATTGATCCACAATGACAAAACATTAGATGATATTAAAAAGTTGTACTATTTGCGTAATTTTGTCAAAGATGAACCATATAACCTCATAATAAACTTACCTTTAGTAGGAGAAAGTTATTCTGAAGCGCTGAAAATCCTTAAAGAAAGATATGATAATAAATATAAGATAATAAACGATCATGTAAACAGCTTGCTTGATTTGCAACCTATAACAAAGTCTACTGCTGCTAATATTAGGGAATTTGTCTGTACAGTCAAGCAGCAGCTGGCTGCGCTCAAAAATCTTGATCAATGTGTTGATGCGTGGGATCAAATTATTATTTGCATTTTGACTAGGAAGCTCGATCTGTATTCTAACAGGGAATACCAATTAGATCGCGATTTTAATGTAGAACCTACAGTAAAGCAATTGATTGATTTCTTAGAAAAACGCGCTTTAGCACTCGAGAATGCGGAGTCAGCAAGCCGAGGTGGTCACAGTGCTTCTACTGCACGGCACATCGAGTCAGCATTGGGTCCGAAGAAGTGTTCTGCATCTGCAAGTGTAAGCAACGTAGCTATCAAGCACCCTGCTGCATGCGCCTACTGTAAGAGTGAACATAAACTTTATAATTGCCCTAAATTCAAATTATGTTCTGCTTCTGAAAGAAACAAGTTTGCTGTGGACAATCAGCTATGCAATATATGCCTAAACAAACATGCCAAGAAATGCCGCTTTTATTTTAAGTGTGAAACATGCAACGGTAAGCATAACACGCTTTTGCATAAGGAAGAGCATGTGCAGTCCTCTGTGTCAATGGTATCAGGGGTCTCTAACACACAAGTCTTGCTGCCTACTGTACAGGTAAAACTTTTAGCATTAGATGGAACCGAGGTGCGAGCCAAAGCCCTGCTTGATAGCGGGTCTCAAAATTCTTTTGTAACTTCTGACTTGGCAAGGCGGCTGGGCCTTAAGCCAAAAACAATTAGCTCTAGGGTGATAGGCATTGGGAATGCTTCAAGCACAATTAAAGAGAGTGTACATTTGGAAGTCCAATCAGTGGTGTCTTCTTATCGGATGTCAATAAATTGCTATGTTATAGAGCAAATCACATCTAAGATTCCACAGACCCAAATCAATATGAGTGCAATTAAAATACCCTCTCAATTATCTCTTGCTGATGCAAACTTTGACACACCCAGCAATATACAAATCCTCATGGCCGCTGATGTATTCTTTCAGGCTTTGCTACCCCAGTCTGAACAACACAAGAATGAGCCATCAGCAGCATGTAGTCCAGTCGTTCCTGAGCACCAGTCTGCATCTCCATACCTTTTAAACACAAGGTTTGGTGTAGTAGTTGCAGGTACTATTCCCAATTTATGTCACAATCAAAGAGCACAAAAAGAATCAATTTCTTTATTTTGTCAATCTTGTAACAATGATATAAATGATACTATCAAAGGTTTTTGGAAAGCTGAATCTGTGCCTGAAATCTTCCCAGAGAAAAGACCTGAGTTTGAGCAAACTGAAAAGCATTTTCAGGAAACTGTTGAATTTAATAATAAGCAGTTTCAGGTTAGTTTACCCTTAAAAGTGCCGCTCAGTGAAGTTAATGAAATGCTTGGTGATTCACTTCATCTGGCTTTAAAAAGGTTTCAAAGCTTAGAAAAAAGACTACAAAAAGATTCTGACTTGTATAACCAATATAAATCTTTTATTGATGAATATATTGCTTTAGGTCATGGCACATATTCTGATCTTGATAAATATAACCTCACTAGTGATCCAATATATTTTTTGCCGCATCACGCTGTATTACGGCCAGACAAAAAGACCACTAAATGTAGAGTAGTATTCGATGCATCAATGTTAACAAGTCAGCGAAGATCTCTCAATGATTTATTATTGAACGGTCCCACAGTTCAAAAAGAACTGTTTGACATTTTATTACTGTTTCGATTAGGTGCTTATGTTTTCAGCACAGATTTAAAACAAATGTTCAGATGTGTTCTTTTAGATCCGAGACACCGTCCACTTCAACTTATTTTGTGGCGGGAGTCACCAAGCGAAAGCATAAGGTGTATAGAACTAAATACAGTCACATATGGATTCAAGTGTTCAACATTTCTAGCTACTAGATGCCTCACAGAGCTAGCGAGTAGGTACATGACCGAGTTTCCTGCAGCATCTTTCATTCTGCAAAATCAAACATACTGTGATGACATTTTAGTCTCCAGTAACTCTTTAGAGTCTCTATCTCAGATGAAAGATCAATTGATAATGCTCTTGTCTCTGGGTGGATTCCAGGCGCACAAATGGTCTTCAAACGCTGCTGAGATCTTACAGGACATACCTAAAGAAAAACAACACTTTGATGAATTTGACATACAAAAAGAAAATTACTACATAAAGACATTAGGTGTTACATACAATACGAAGACAGACACATTTAAAATTTCTAGTCCAAGTCAAGAAAAAATTACGCCTCTCACAAAACGCGAAATTGTCAGTTATGTCGCGCGATTCTACGACCCGTTAGGTCTGGCTGGCCCGGTCACAGTGTCTGCCAAAATTATTATACAAAAACTATGGGCAGCCCATATCAACTGGGACTCTTCACTACCTGACGATCTAAAAAACACTTGGCTAGAGTTTTACAATAGTCTTCTCATTATGTCTCCAATACACATTATTAGGAATGTCACCTTACAAGGCCCTACTACATCTCAACTGGTAGGGTATGCAGATGCCAGCAATATAGCATATGGCTGCTGTTTATATCTACGTGAAGTCGACCAAACAGGTAATGTCAAAATCACTTTACTCTGTTCAAAATCTAGACTAGCCCCATTAAGCCAAAAACTTACCACGCCCAGACTAGAGCTAAATGCAGTACTATTACTATCTAAACTTGTCCACAGAGTATATTCATTATTATCTCTCAAACTGCATTTCAAGGATGTACTTCTTTTCTCAGACTCGCAAATAGTACTGGCGTGGCTGAAAATAGATATTACCAAATTAAATACCTATGTAGCGAACAGGGTAAAGATGGTTTCCGAATATGCTGAAAACTTTTCATGGTATTATGTAAAAACAGGAGACAACCCTGCAGATTGTCTAAGCCGCGGTGTACAGCCTCATGAGCTCGAACAAAACATGCTGTGGTGGCAGGGCCCCAGTTACTTGCATAACAGTAAGTATACTCCACCTGAAACAAATATTAATAAAATAGTAAAAGGCTTACCTGAGTTGAAGACTGGTGCTGCTGGACTCCCATGCTCGAGTGCTATGGTTTGTAGTGTGGATAATAATTCTTTAAATCTAGAGTTTTTAAACAAATACTCTACTATTACTAAAATGCAACGTGTACTTACCTATGTGCGTCGTTTTTGTAATAATTTGAACCCACAGTCAACAAAAATTAAACTTAATTATTTATCTAGCGCTGAGTTAAATGATTCTTTGTTATTGATTGTCAAGTATGAGCAGCAGAATCACTTCTCAAACGAAATAAGTTTATTAAGACAAAATAAACCTGTCATAGGCAACTTAAAACCACTTTATCCTTTTATAGATGGCAATGGTATGCTGAGAGTAGGTGGTCGTTTAGATAGTGCCACAATACCTAACTCACAAAAACACCCCGTAATCTTGCCCAACAAATCACGAGTTACACAATTAATTGTTACTAATGAACATGTAAAAAATTTACATGCCGGTCAAAAACTTATCTTGTCTTCACTTAATCAGCGATTCTGGCTTATCAATGGTATAAAAGAGATTAAGAAAATCATCCATTCATGTATTATCTGTTTCAGACTTAAAGCTCAAGTTGCTAATCAGCTGATGGGTTCCTTGCCCCCAGATAGAGTGAATATAAGTAGACCATTTCAAAGGGTCGGCGTAGACTTCGCTGGGCCGATCTCTATAAAACAGTCGCGCATCAGGCGTGCCCTAGTATCAAAGGGATACATCTGTGTCTTCGTCTGTTTTACGACGAAGGCTGTGCATCTCGAGGTTGCCTCCAATTTAACTACTGCGGCATTTTTAGCTTGCTTTAAGCGTTTTGTATCGCGTCGTGGCTTGCCCAGTGACGTCTATTGCGACAATGCCTCTAATTTCAAGGGAGCAAGGAATCAATTAGATGAGCTCTACAAACTGCAGAATTCTGCAGACCACCGACGACAGGTGCAGTCACAAACAGCTGAGCAAGGTATCAGTTTCCATTTCATACCCAGCTACTCGCCTGTCTTCGGGGGTCTGTGGGAAGCTGCAGTAAAGAGCACCAAATTTCATCTAAAAAGAGTTACTCAAAAGGCTTTGTTAACTTTTGAGGAACTATGTACTGTTTTATGTCAAATAGAGTCAATTCTAAATAGTAGGCCATTAACTCCAATGTCTACCGATATTAATGACTACTCTTATCTTACTCCAGGACATTTCCTAATTGGTTGTGCATTGAACGCGTATCCAGACAAAAAAGTTATAGACACGCCTATAAATAGGTTGACATTTTGGAATATTTGTTGTAATATGTTTCAGAGTTTCTGGAAAGTGTGGAGCAAGCACTATCTCAATGTTCTTCAATGCAGACCCAAATGGAGAAATAGTTCAGATAATATTAAGGTAGGGTCTTTAGTAATTTTAAAGGAGGATAACACTTCACCCCTTCATTGGCCGATGGCCCGAGTTGTAAATGTATATCCAGGTTCTGACAACAGAGTTAGAACTGTTGAGTTGAGAACTCAAAATGGAAAGACACATAGAAGGGCAGTAAGTAAAATATGCTTACTCCCCATTAATTGTACTTAGCTAATAAGTGGGTATTTAGTTAGGCTCTGTTTTATTGAAGTTTTTCATTTAGTTGTGCTCTATTTTTAAAACTTATGTTTTTATAAACTTTTGTAAGTGTTTATTTGGTGAACCTATTTCTAATCCTAGGCCCTTGATTATGGACTTTCATACTTGTTATAAAACAAACATTTTATGTTTCAAGCTATATATGTTGTTTTTTTTTTATATAAACTCTAGGTTCTTGTCTTGTGGCCGGGAGCATGTAGGAATCCTACAATATTAAATGGCAATACTGCCATTCTATACTTATTTGTTCATTTCGTTCATCCTTCACTTCCGTCTACCATTACGGTGTGTGTGCAAGCAAAGCATTGTATTCCGTGCAATAAATAGTTCTTGTGGCAATTACTTGCAGTTTCACTTTATTTAAAGGACCTACAAACTCTTAAAATACAGTCCACGCTCCAACAATATACTAATATAACAACAAGTTGTTTATAAGTTTGTATGTAGGGGGTAAAGGTTCGTATGTTCTGATCAAGAGATTACCCCCTACATACAAACTTATAAACAATGTGTGTACACACATACCCACACTCACACCCCGCTTATCCACCTTCGACACACACACATACACACTCACACACCACACACACCCACAAACACTACACATCCCTGAACTTGCTACAATAATTTTGTAACATTCTTGAACCTAAATAAAAAAAAATCTTTTCTTTTTTAATTATGTCTCAACATTGTAAACTGTAACCCATGGGAATTTGCGAGGTAACCTCAACACAAGTATCCTTATAACTTAAAGGGGCTGCCTCAATTTTGTGCTGTAGAACAATTGTATGAGAAACAATAAATTCTTTTTTTATTTTTTGTATTTTACTATTATTTCTAAAAAAAACTTTCACTGATTACATTATTCGGTGGTTAGCAATTATATTGTAATCATACATATTAGCCGAGCTATCACAATTTTTGCGGACAAAGTCGCCGGCAAAGTTTAACCACAAGGTCGCAATCAACAGTATTCAACAACTTACCAATTGTCTGGTCAGTGTGGTCCAACACAATACTAGAGGCCTTTCGATCTGGAATTCGGCTACATACTTTGCTTAACAATAGGCGAGACGACGAAAAAAAAATCTAATTAGTCCGTCACTTGGATTATCTAAAAATATTTGACCCGTGTTTTTCTTTTGTTACGTAAACCAAAATTGACGAAGATACGACGCTTTTAAAATTCTCATTTATTTTTTTATTTTTTTCGAAATGGCATCTCGCATTTCTACCTAGAGGTTGTCGTCTGCTTAACCGGACTTTCCTGTGGGTGCCTTAAGTGTAAGGCCTCCAGCCAGGGCAAAAAACTTACAAACTAAGCGACTACACGCTAAGGGCACCCCTTGCGGGCCTCGGCTTAGGGCGTCGCTGGGAGAGGACAGCAAGGGGACAGACTGGATCGGAGTGGTGTCATTATTTAGGGACTGACTTTGGACTAGAGGCTCAGCAACGCGGGCTGGCACGAGCAAGGGACGGGGAGGGTTCGTAACGGGGCGTCGCGACGGGCCTCGACGGTGAGTTCTCAATACATCACGCCATGGTATAATTTTGAGCTAGTTCTGAAGTCACGAGCCCCCACTCCCGAGTTTTGATGCGTTTTATCTTTGTCAATATTCATTGATCTACAAAAACAAAAAATACGTGTCCATTAATTTCCAATACTCTAACTGGCGGACTAAATAGATTTGCAATTTTTTGATACGGTCGTCATGCCTATTATCGCTTGCTAATCGTCGAGAAATAAATAGACCAAATCAATCAACTGTTAATACTTATCCTGTCCAGTGTTTAAAATTATTATCTGTTCGTGTGCCAAATGGTTCCACAGTTACATAGTTGTCTCAGAAATGCATCATCTGGAAAAACAAAACTTCAAAACCTTCGGCGAAATGAGAAAAACTGTTTTTCTTGTTAATTTATTCAAATTATAAATTTTACATGGAACGGAAATGAAACAATGGAATTCTCCGCATCATTTGCAAATACAGAACGCGCTTGAAAATTTTCTCAGAGACCTAACACAACCTGACATTCTAGCAGCAGGAACCATGATGGAAAAATGTCAAAACAGTCATCATCATAAACAATCATCACCATCGGCGGTCGGCATCGTCGCTGCATGTCTTCTTCTTCCATACTTCTCTATTACTCGTTATCTCATCAGATACCTCCTTTCTTGCCATATTGTCCTTCACACCGTCTATCGTAGTTTGGTCTTCCTTTACTCTTACCCATTCAAATTAAAACTCAAAACTTTCCTCATGACACTTGAAAAAATTGAATTCAATCCTATTGAAAAAATGTTGCAGAAATGCGAAACTTAGAAAACGATTGCCACTTCAATGCTCTGTGATAATCCAGAATCTGAACTTATCTTCGTCACAAAAAACTCAATGGAAAATCCCCATAATTATGTCCTGTCCATAGGTATTTAAACTGTCCATTCTACAAATACGTTACGCCATACGTCAGTGTGTGCCGAACGGTCTTGTCATGTCATGGCGGCCCCATTACGATAGTTGACGTGCGCATACGCATGCAGCCGCGTGAGATTTATTGCGGTACTGTGAAATTGGGTATTTGTTTGAACTGTTCAGGTTAGTTTTGTTTTGGTTTGGTCGAGAGTCGGGAGATTAATGTCAATAAATATTGAGGAGTTACGTAACTACTATGTAATTTTTGATGCAGAATATTTTTTTTTGGGACTGTTAGATTTTTTTTCGTTGTCGATACAGTTGTTCTCATGAAACAATCTTTGATTTAATTTCTACATCAAAATTCGTTTTCAAATACCTAAGTATATTTACAACTACTTTTGCTCGCAGCTTCGCCCGCCGCGCGTGGGTAAAAAAAGGATCTAATGCCCTAACCCAGGTCGATCCGTGTGCTTTTCAGCTAAATTAAATGCGGCTGAACGGCGTGAATAGGGTTATAAATAGAGGTAGAAATATTTTTGCATTTATTGTGTCAGTATCGATTCCTATTAAAACATATCTGTGCGGAATATAATCTTTTAAAAACACCCAAATGCAAAATTACATCACCTTTTTCACATATAGACCGTAATTTACACAAGCCAACTGTGAATTATCAGGAATTCCATCCCCAACATTTTGGTATGTATTAGCAGACTCCTTCAAAGGCACCTTTATTTCACTCCATATCACATTAAGCACGTAATTAGACGCACACACACACGTATATACATACGTTGACACAAGAAATTGAATGCGTGGAGGAATGTACGATATTTTTTTCTCCATTTCACAGACGTATTTGGGCCTTTGACGACGAAAAATTAATCAGCGTATGTGTCTTGTTTTTGATTAGAAGAGGGATATTAGTCCAATTGCTGTAAGCTGGTGAAATATTAATCATCATCATCATTTCTGCCGAAAGACGTCCACTGCTGAACATAGGCCTCCCTCATGTGTCGCCACATTGACCGGTCCCGTGCGACTCGCATCCAGCGGACTCCCGCAACCTTCACCAGGTCATCGGTCCACCTTGTGCGAGGCAGTGGTGCGGGCACATTGCTCGCAGAACGGATGGCCGATGGGGCCGAAAAGTTCTGGAGTGGCGACCGCGAACCGGAACACGTTGCGTTGGAAGACCTCCCACTAGGTGGAAATATTAATAATTGAATTAAATTACCACAGAAGCGTTATTCATGGTGAAAATATTAACTGTTTGAGGAAAAAATAAGCTGTTTTTAAGGCCGTTATTGTCATGATTAACATAAGTATTGGAAATGAAAATATGTTGGCATTGTATTTGTTAAAAAAAAGTATGTACTAGTAATCAACATAATATAACATCATGCTTGTGGTCCTCGAAGAATTAGACAGATGTGTACATAATAGTACGTACTCCCAAATTTCACCAGTCATGTTTAAGTCCCTTGTAATAGTGGGCGAGCCTATTGCCATCAACCGGGCACAAATCCAGACTCCATGGCTGCTACTGAAAAAATCCTGATGGAAAAACCCAGTAATACTTTGCCCGACCTGGGATTCGAACCCAGGCCCTCATGCTTAGCAGTTAATCCTAAGGTACCTGTAGAAATTGAAGCCCCAAAATCAAGTTGGCAAAAGAGACTTCTCTAGCAAATATTGACCTCAAATCCTTTCTGCGATCGAACAAATAACAAGTACCAAAAGAAAAACATCTCACACTGAATCGTACCCTGTTGACACTCCAAACGGGATAGCGCAATGATATCCGACGTGGAGCGTATCTCATTAACTCGATTATATTTCTACTCCTCCAAAGCCTTGCGAAACTACGAAAGCCTCACAGCATATCCACCCTTATGTTTCGTGTGATAAAGGTGTGAATTGCTCAGGAGTTTTCAGGATGATTTCCGTACTCCCATAGGCCCAGTTATGAGGGAAAAATTGGAGAGGTCGTCTGATGGTCGTGTGGGCTTGTTTCAATGGCGGTGGTTGTGTCGTGATTCCTTTATGGCTGCAGACCGTGAGACGTGAATTAGTTAGGCGGGGTTTTATTGAAGAATTTGGGCTTTGATTTAGGATGGTAGGTAAAACTTTTAAGGGAGACTGTAAAACTCTACTTTAAACTACTCCCTGGGATACATGCTAAGCCTAGTTTAGGGGACAGGGTTGAAGCTATGGTACTTATCTACCAAATGCTAATAACTTTAAGCTGTATACAGTCAAATATTATTGAATTGTGTGGTATAAAATGACATCAAATGACTCCTCCCGCTCTGGGCGGAGCAGGAGGGAGTGTCAGACTTTTACTGACTAAAACCCATGTTCATTCTTCGTCCTTTATGTTCCGGGGCCACGGTATCTTTTTCGAACAGTCCCGCAGCCCCGGCAGGCATCGGCCCTTGCGGACCCCTTCCTTTTTGCTGACTCTCTTTGAGGCGCGCGTGGAACACGAACGCGCCGTCGACACGGCCTGTCGTCATAAGACGGACGGACGGCGAGCTAGCCCATAGCTCAGCGTCCACAGGCCCGTACCTTTACTTAGCGTTTATGTCTCTAGACACGTGGTTTATGTTTTAGAGCTACCATTATTATGTCGTCATTCATTACTAACGTATCGAATGAGCAGTGATAGCCAAGTGGTGTGGCTGACGGACTGCCAAGTCATAGGTCTCGAGTTCGAACCCAAGACACAAACCTCTGATTTTTCAAATCCTGTTCGTATTTTATAATTATCACTTGCTTCAGTGATGGAAAACATCTGGAGGAAACCAGCATGCCTGAGAGATATTTCTTGACGGCGTGTAAAGCCAAGTCAGAGCCACACGAAAAGAAGAAATACTATCGTTTCAGCTGAAAGACGTACACAACTGGATATAAAACTCTTCTCAGTAACGACTAGTCGTGTACTGCCCGCTATCCATCATTCTTTATCATAATTAATTATTTATAGGCCAAAAATGGCCAATGCCGTAGGTAAATAGGTCCGCTTAATGTAACTACCATCGCAAGGCAGTGGTTATTAAACGTCCAGAATCGTAGTGAAAGGCGGTTCTTGTCAATATGTTTTTGATGTAGATTTTAAGAAGAGTCATCAAAATGTTGAAAAATTAATAACTTAGAATTGAATAGAACATTGGAAATAACACAATTGGCTTTGTGACAGATGCTTTTATTCAATAGATGATTATTTAAACTTTAAACAGAGATGACGTAAATAAATTAACGATGACTTATTTAAATTTAAATTGACATTATTAATAAATTAATTAATACATTGATGAGTTGTCTCACGAGATATAATTTTATTACTAATAATTACTAATTTACTAACTACTTAATTTAATATATTTTATAATGTAATGTAAGAACATTGCATTATAATAATCAATCATCAATCAACTAATATTAATCAAAGCAAGACTGTAAATTCTATTATGACAATAATGAGTATATTGTGTATGACTAATGACCTTAATGACATTGATGTAATTTAATGATATTAATTATGCATGTACTAGAAATATTTGCACGACTGATAAGTCGAATATAGTGAAACTAAAATTATTTTACCAATTATCATGTAAGTACCTTTAATCTGGCAAATAAATAAATTTCATTTCATTTCATCATAATTGGCGTGGTTTTTAGTTCGTGACCAGAGTCGTTCGTCTTGTATTCGAGTCGATGGTACTTTCAAGATGAAGATGGTGCTTGACTGACTCGTTGGTTGAGTGGTCGCAAGCGCAACTGAGCATGAGTTCCTGGTTTCGATCATCAGGATCCATCAGGCATTTCTAAGTAGCAGCCACAGAGTCTGGATAAAATTTGTGACCGGTTGATGTGCAATAGGCTCGCCCCCTATTTTTATTCATCATCATCATCAGCCTATTAATGTTCCCACTGCTGAGACACAGGCCTCCTCTCTATGAGAGGGAATGGGCTATAATCCACCACGCGGGCCCAGTGTGGATTGATAGATGTTTTTATTACATGGAACTTAAAACATAACTGGCAAAATGTGAGTGCACTATAATTCGGTACACCTCTGCCTATCCCTTCACGGATTACAGGCGTGATATTATAATACTTTCAATGTCAGTCTGGCCCTGGAGTTGCACACGTTAATCAGTAGCGTTCCACTTGTATGGTTCTTTATTCTCACCAAAAAATGGACAAATCCAAAAACTAAACTAAAAGCTTCAACTTGAAGTTAGGGGATAAAAACGGGAAACGTTTCAAATATGAGCGTACTCATTCGCACAAAGTGCCTAATGTATGGAGATGAGATACCGCTATGAATGATGGGATCCTTGTCTAGATAATTTAAATTGTTCCACGCTTTGCTGCGTATATGATATTTTGTTGTATTTGATATGGTATGAGAGAGGATATCTTTTGTTATATGATACCTATTAAGAATGATGAGTGTATTTTGGTATTGGTGTAAATTGATGTGAGGGAACAACTTTTAGAAAAGCCATTTATTATGGCACTAACTATCACCCGCGATTTCGTCCGCGTAGAATTTAATAAAAAATATTTGTTTACTCGTTTTTAATTTTCTTAAATTCTAGTTACTTCAGTTACTCCTTTACATAAAAGTCCCATCAGGCAAGTTACGGCCAAATGAAAGCCTATTAAGTATTAAAATATATATATTACTTTAGCTAGCCTGTACTATACCATTGATGGACCATTGGAAGACCGTCGTCTATTAATTTTCTTCTTTCAAATTCCTACGGAACACATTTAAGTCGTCCGCCAGAGGTAAATTCAATGAAAAATTTAATATAGCGAAACCTATCAGGTGTAAACTTGTCTCAATATAAAATAGACGGAAACTAATAGACATAATTATATACTTGCTAAGATTTTCAAAGATTCCACATCAATTCTAATATATATTTTAACCCGACAAAATCTGTCTTCCTGACATTTATGAACTGTCAGCGTCGCTACTACTGCATATTACCTTTTACCTGGATTCTTGGTGAAGTATTCAGGCAATGTAATCATATCGAAGACTTTTAGTAAGTATGGAAATTGTAAGAATTTAAAGTTTTACAGTGTGTCAGGTTTTAATGCAGATGGTTCATGCTGAGTTTATTAAATACACATTAAATTATCGTTTTTCATCACGTCATCGTTAAGATGTTTTTGTCAGGTTCCGTACAGAAAAAGAGCAAAGAAGCAACATATTTTTGTCCTATTCTATTAAATGAGCAATATTTATACATTTGTAATCACGTTCTCGAAAACGGCTCTAAAGTCAAGTAAAGTCGAAAAAATCAATCTAGCTAGGTCTCATATGTGGGAAAATTCGTTTTTCTCTATTTTCACCCGAGAGGAGCTCGGTCGCCCAGGTTATTTATATATTTTTTAAATTATTATGACAAGAATAATTTTTAAAAAATATTGAAAAGTATATTATAATTTTTTTTAAATTAAGCGATGCAGAATGTCCGTCCGAACTGTATCTTTTTAACCGTAAATGGTAGCTGGTTATATCATTAACTTAATAAAAAATACATAATTTTATTACTCAAGCACACCACGTTAAAATGTATTTATCCATTACAAACAAATTAAAATAACTTCACAACTCATCCCTCTACGTTTAGCTCCCAAAATATTTTTAGCTATCCTTTTCAGGCGTAAAAATAGAACCTCATCTAAATAAGCCAGTTTCAATAGAAGCCCTTTTTCACGCACTACTGGGCCTGCCCGGATTTATTTACACTACACACAGGGGAAATATCATTATAGGCAAGAAAACGTATATCTAACAACGAAATTGTTTATTTTTATAGAGCCTTTTATAGAGATCTTTAAAAAAGTCTAGAAAGGATGGTTTTTTTTCTTGACATTTTGTAGTCGATTTTTATCATATTCTCCGACTATGTGCATTTACGAAAAAAGTAATTAAGATTGGAACTCTCCCACTCTTAATTACTTTTTTCGTAACTTCACTACACCATTGTTTTTGTGATATAAAGCAAATAGTCTGCAAGTATTACTGTGTGATACGCGGACAAATGGTCGTGAAGAAATTATAAAGGTTCAATTTAGCCATTTGAATAAAGAATCCAAAAAAACTTCTTCGTTTTTAAACCATCTTGCCTGTTTTCACAAGTTTAGTGTCCCTGCAACCGAACTTAAAGTAGTTAAATTAATAAAAATGAACCATTTTCCAACAAGAAAATAACAAGATATCATAATCTTTAAGGCGTAGGCGTCTAGTTTTACTTCAGTGAAAATCTTCGCGTAGGCGATAGGATAAGCGTAGCCGCGTAGCGTAGTTCGAGGTCAATGGCCGATCATTTCATTGGCGTAGGCTTCTCGTAGGCTTCGCGTAGCAACATAAGTTTTCTCTTCACGCTGCAGCTGTAAAGTAACTGGTTTGACTCGGTTGTTAGGTTGGATTATGGCCGTTTGATTAGTACAATGATTTAGTGGTTGTCTTTCGTTTAAGAGTCTTATTTTCGATTACTGCTAATAAATATTTAGAGCTCTGCAGAATTTTTCTGCGAATCGTCTTTGAATTCACTCAAAATTTTAATAAATAAAAACTTGTATCTTTCCAAAGCCACCATACTAACAATCTCGAGGTTGTAGACTTCTGTTACACTTTATTTTTTACTACACATTTTTAGCACTATTGTGCAAAGGCCGCCCATTGCTTTTCAACGCTTCCGGTGTTTTGCCTACTCTAGCCAATCTGTCAAGAACGAGTCCAAATCGTCACGCCAGCGTTTCTAGGTCCTGCCTCGGTGACGGCGGCCGTCTTCAGGTCTTGAAGCTACTGAATAATTATAGAATCATCAATATGAAGATGATGAATAATAACTTAAACTTTTATTACGATTTAAGAAAGCGTTTGACGTTACAGTTCCAAAGCTCGGAGATTGTCACTATGGCGTTTCTTCAATTAAAATCCTGTTCCTGTTATTTTCATTAATTTTGGAGTCCCAATGCTCCATTTGAAACAGGCAAAACACACTCTTAGCCAAACTACCCACATCCCCTTTTCCCACGCTCACAACCGCAGCGCACTTCCGATATATTTACAGGCGAAGCCTTTAGAGGCTCATCCGGGGATCATTTAGGAGATCCCTCCTCCTATTCTCACGGAGGGAACATTCTGCTTTCGTTTAGTAAGACGTCTTTTGTGTTACTATGGAGTTTGAGTGTTGCAGGGTATGTTGAAACTGTTTGTAGTATGATTTTACTTGAAGGTCCATTATCCGGAGATGGCCGATGAAGTAAGGTTTTGATCGAATGGTTGCCAAGGTTTTGGCCTAAGAAACCAGGGTCGTCCAAAAGCGCCTTGAGTTGATCATATTATCAAGAACGCGGGAACGGATGGATTAGGGACGCACATAACAGATAGGAGTGGCAGAAGAAAGGGAACGCCTATAATACCCAACAGTGGGTGATTCTGGGCTGAAATAATTGACTGCCACGTCGCTGCTGAGCTCATGGTCGTCCTGGGTTCGATTCCCAGGTTGGGCAAAGTGTTCCAGGAGATTTACCACAAGGAATTCATCAGTAGTCATACTTATACTCTGGATGCAAGAAAACCCACCACTGCACTGTACTGGCCCTTTTGGGATTATTAGTTTTGTTTGTTTATTTATTTTTTGAAATTTTGTAAGTGTGCCAAATAAACACAGTTTTCTTTTCTTTATTTCTTCTTTCACTACAAAACCATTCAAGAAAAGTTGCAGTTACCATTTTCGTATAAATAAATAATAAATAAATATCGATGGACATTACACACAGCGCTATCTAGTGCTACACACACAACGAGGCTTGTATCGTGGACACCAGATAGTTGATTATACTACATAGATACTTTTTATTTGTAAATACATACTTATTATACGGTGGCCCAGTAGAGGCAGCGGTGGCCCAGTGGTGGCTACCCCGACTTACAAACAGTAAGTCGTGGGTTCAAACCCAGACAGGCGCATTACTTTGTGTAATTTATTTCATCACCACTGCTCTCAAAACGGTGAAGGAAAACATCGTGAGGAAACCGGCATGTCCTAGAACCAAAAAATCGAAGACTTGTGACATCTACCAACCCGCACTGGGCCCGCGTGGTGGATTATAGCCCATTCCCTCTCATTGAGAGGAGGCCGTGTCCCAGCAGTGAGAACATTATAGGCTGATGATGATGATGATGATGACTTATTATACATATAAACATCCATGACTCTGAAACAAATGTCCATGTTCTTAGTGTCCCGACTCTAAGAACGTAAGGCAGCCTCACTACCGCTGCGCCATTCGGGTCGCCAATGAATATGAATAGGTATTTCTTCCTTAATCGCTTTACCAAACCACGTTTCTCAAACATCTCTTCAGATATCCCCCAGTCCAACAGTTATACAATACCTTTCTCCTAACTTATACAACAATATCCCAGTAGAGAATTGAATATCTAACGCAGACAAAAGGTTCTGAACTCCAGTTGGATATATGTTTTTCCACGGGATCCGCTTGGACTCTGAATAATAGAAATTGAAAGGACGGCTCTGTACTGTACGTACTGGCGAGATTTAAACGTATAGAGTTGTATGGAACATTTTATAGATGCAGTTTATGTCTTTGTACTCATCGTTTTGTTTGCCCAGCTGTGACATTTTTCGTTTTTGGGAATAGATTTATAGATGACTAAGTTATGCCCATGGCTTCACCCGCGTGGAGTTCGATAATTGTCCCAAGGGAGCATACTACCAGGATAAAACATATCCTATGTGTTAATCCAATCCTGCAATTCTATGTGTTAAATAACATCCAACTCCTGTCAGTAGTTTTTGCGTGAAAGACTAACAAACATCCTTCTATCCGTCCATCCTCACAAACTGTCGCATTTATAATATAACTAGCTGATGCCCGCAGCTTCGCCCGCCCGCAAATTATCTATTTAATTAATTATTTAACTCTATCTATTAAAAAACCCGCATCAAAATCCGTTGCGTAGTTTAAAGATTTAATCATACATAGGGACAGAGAAAGCAACTTTGTTTTATACTATGTAGTGATAGTGAAGTAAGAAGTTTAATTGTTTTGAGTAGCCTTCAAAAATTGCTGAAACTGCTATTGATGCTTTATTTGCTAGTTCTCGTCGACGGCAGTCGTCGACACATATTTACGCGGCATGCCGCAACTGCAAGCGTCGCGACCCGTCGACAGCAGTCGTCGACGGCAGTCGTCGACGCGTCGGCGGCTGCCGCCCGGCGCGTTGTCGGGAGCCGTCAGCAAGTGGCGACGGCTGCAGTTTATCTGCCGTTGGCAACGTGCCGCTCGTCTGTAAGAACCCTTAATCGCCAAATTTTCCAATTGGACATTTTGGCGATAAAGTTGAAAATCTATTTCATTTTACTTTTTTTTACATTTGACAGATTATAGTAGCTTAATGTGCCAGCGTCTGTACTAAACATATCGATCTTCAGGAACCAACCACCGTCGTATTTATTTGATTCGGTTTTCAGAATAAATACGAGTATGACATTATGAAAGCCACAATCACTTTGGTTAGGACGCGATATATGTGTCCATGATCAAAGAATTCGTGTATTTTATCTGTCTGTGGCTCAGCTCTAAATAATTACAGAGCTATACCCATCTGACCTTTAATTAATCTGCCGTGTAGCTACTGAATAGTGATCAATGCTGAACTGTGAGCATGCTCACTTGCATCTCCCACAGCCCAGGCGTCGCTCACAGCCTCGGGCGATGCGTTTTGGGACGCGAGCGCATTTGAACCACTTGTTAACCTCTGCATATGTGCTGTTGCGTCGCAACTGTCGCAAGTTACGTCGCGGTGACTGTATCTTAGCATGCTCCATACAGATTTAGGGTTCCGTACTCGAAGTGTAACCAACGAGACCCTATTACTGAGCCTCCGTTGTCTCTACGTCCGTCTGTCTGTCAGCGGGCTGTATCTCATTCTCCGTAATAGGTAGTAAACAGTTGAAATTTTCTCAGAATGCGTATTTCTGTTGGCGCTGTCCAGGACGATTAATGAAACAAATAGTTTGATTAAGACGTCCTGCATTGGCTTCTACTTTTACTCCAACCAATTTAAAAAAAGTGATGAAACATAACTTCACTTTTGTAAGTCGGTGGCAGTACAGTCAATGAAACAAACAAAGTCATCGACTTCCGAATGTAAAGTCATTCATCATCATTATCATCATCATTTCAGCCGCAAGACGTCCACTGCTGGACATAGGCCTCCTCCAAGTGTCGCCACATTGACCGGTCCCGTGCGACTCGCTTCCAGCCTATTCCCGCAACCTTCAACAGGTCATCGGTCCACCTAGTGGGAGGCCTTCCAACGCAACGTGTTCCGGTTCGCGGTCGCCACTCCAGAACTTTTCGGCCTCATCGGCCATGTAAAGTATTTTTTCACTATTATTGGATTTTTTTTAGAAGTCGTATTTTCCGTAAAAGACGCTGTTGCAACACGCTTGAGCCAAGCCTTAAAACTTTTTGTCATAACCGCTGACTTTCATCTCTCGCTCTCAGTTTCTGCAGGCGTTCTATTTGTAACCTCAGCAACCGAAATATACGTACACGTAAAATACCAGCGCTGATAAAGTCTTGACTAATAACAAGTGATTATCAACGTTTCCTGGGTCCTGTCGAGACAACATCCAACGCAACAGGTGAGAATCTGGCTGTAAGCCAGGGGCTGTCAACCTGGCTCGGTCAACAGTCTCGGAGATAAACACAAGCAATTTTGAACTATATTGTGAGATGAGAATAAGGTTTGATATGGTTTGGGATGATGAGGCATCGGTCTATGATCAAATACTAAGAATTATACATCGTATTAAAAAGCAGGAGAATTGAAAATTGCGTAGCCCAGTTTAATTTTCATCTGGTATCACCCAGCAGTTCATTGCAAATCTTAGTGAGAAGTGATAAGGTCGGGATTTGAGTGGGGTGGGTAACAATTGATAGGTTGTTGACACTTGCTTTTGAATGTTTTGCACCAAAATCTTGAGGAATGACGATTTAGACGAAGATATCTGTGTTCTGCTATTCCGGTCTTTGTCACGGTAATTATTATTTTTCTAGTTGTACCATTTTATTTTGTTTGTGATGACTGATCAGTCATTTTGAGAGAGGAATGTCTTGGCTGCAGAAATCTTTCAACTACGGAACATTCATACACGTGCTACATACACAATATACATAAACTCTTGCTTCTTTTCCATATAGACATACCGATCTTTCTGAAAAACAACACTAATATTACGATGACACTTCATAGCTATTTTTGCTACTAAGAGACTATTTTGCTAGTTCCGTTTTTGAGTATTTGGAGAGAATTAAGCCAGCTGGTAGGTTTGTATTATAAGAGACAAACTCGAATAGGTTTTTTCCCAACGACGGGCCTATTAGCTATTATCTAAAGGTACTACGGAACTTAAATAAATAAAAGTGTAATTTTTACCCAAGGTCAACGTTTTGAGACAATACATCTCAGCCGCACCTCATCCAAGGAAACGAAACCCTAGTTTAACACTCACATCTCCGAAGCGCCGGCAGATCGAAGTGTTGCCAGCACAATTACGCGACAAAATCCATTATTTATCCCCGTCCATTGTGTAACGTGTTCAGCCATGGAGCTCAGGCGGACATGTTGGACTGCGGCCAGCATTCGCCAGCGTTGCCCAGCATTGCTGTGTGGGCGTGTCGATAACACCTTCGATGGGCGTAGTTTAAGACTAGCCAATCAAAGTTGACTAATTAACGGTTGGCATTTTTAGCATAGCAACTGTTTGAATCATGATTGTAGCTCAGATTAGCGTTGAGCGCGCGGTCATGTTGCGAACTGCTCGAAGTGAACTGGTATTTGAAACTTGTAAGGTCTGGTTTTCGTTTGTCTGTAGGAAGATAATAGTTTTCTCCAATGTGTATACGAATGAAGAATAAAAGAAAACGATCAGCAGTGTCCAGTTAACTATACGTGAGAAACAGGGACTAAGTATCAGTTTGCAAATCGTGAATTCTCGAAATTGAATAATCTCGTCCGGGGAAGTGGTATCACTAGGTGTATTCTTGCTGATAAACAGCATTATAATCGTCATATCCGTACACCTTCCTAGTTATATTATCTTTCACGCAATCCATTCCTCGTCTCTTAAGACCCCGTACTCTAATAGCCATTCGCATTCATACTCAAAGCATTTTAATGGCAATTAACATTCATACTCAAAAAGTTCCAGTCAACACTTTAAAAAAAACATTAGGTTAACCTAATAGTTTTATTGATGAAGTTCGAACACTACTGCACGGTCCTCATAATGACTTAATCTAGATTATGTCAGGACTAGAAAAGGCCATGGGCTCTATGTTAGTTTATATGACGTATTTCTTCCCAGAGAGTCGGATGATAAACACCGACCTCATTAATAAAGCATAATTAACTTTTGATGTGTAAAGTCTTTTGAAAAACTAATTAAGCCTTTGGGCCACTACCGTTTTAATATTCTATTCGCTACTTTTTCTCATGTACCTGCTTGTAATCTGAACTGTTCTTCATTAAATATTCTTGTTTTCCTTTTTTCAGGTAAGCTTCAGTATTACAAACGTCTAGTTTGGATGGCTGAAAGAAGTGAGTACTGACTGAAAAATAATTAAAAACGGTTTTAATGGGAAGCGGACGTTAACGTCATAAAATGGTTTTCAAAGTGGGGTAGCAATTATAAAGAGCTTTGATTGTTGACTTTCTGAACAAAGAATAAATCCATGAAGGGGCAATAAAATTATGATACATTGTCGGTACGGTTGGCGCAGTGGCTGTGCGATTGGCTGCTGCGCTGTGTGTCGTTGGTTCGATTTCCGCACGAAACTAATTTTCGCATGGCCTACAGGTCGGGGTCAGTTCCGGGTCTGGCTGTTTGTATAAAGGGTGTAAAAAACCTCTTAACGAAGCCAAAAGGCACTTGTTCTCCCCGTCATTGTGATCATTTTTTGTTCCACACCATGCCTGAGAACCTTCTAGTTACGGAGATATTGGGGGTCAAAGTTCCAACTTTTTGACAAGTTTTTTTTAAATACACGTTTTTAATGTAAAAAATTTTAACACCTCTACGACCCCCGTACTATTCAATCCATTCATCAGCACAATGTATTGAGTTCTACCACAAAACGTGATTTTTCACCCCCAAAAAAAAAGTTGCTTCCCAGCAATAATTTTTGCGTAAAGTTACTTAGTTTGATGTACAGAATGCTTGGTTGACGGCTTCGTGATGAGGTTGTTTACACCCTGTATGTCAGCATTACGTTTGTAAATGTACCCACGATACAGGAGACATGCATCGTGTGTGGCATCATTTTTTTTAAACATGTACAATTCACGTTACATTATTGTCGATGTTTTAATAAATTAGTTAATGCAATCGAATTGCAAATGAAATAACTAGCTAATTGTATTAATTCCACTGAAACATAACCTGAAATGCGGGCTTGAAATATTTTCTGTAAATACATTTTTGTTTCCACCAGTTCGGAAATTGAGTTAATTAGCGAAATTTCCGTGTAAAAAGTCTTATCAGACATTTTTCAGGCATAATCGGCAACCTTTCTAAAATAAAAATAACTTCGACGGAGACTATTAATTATTGTTTTAACAAGAAAAGGGAAGGTAGCGTCTCATTTAATTAACTTCAAAATTCGCTTCGGTTCTACTAAAATACTTATTAAGCGAATATTTGCCTATGTTAAAAAAAAACTCATTCCCTGGCTGTAATTAGAAAACTCTGTGGTATTAAGCTTTAAAAGCAAACTTTCTTATGTTTTCTTTAGGAGTATTTAAAATTTGTTCGATGGGTTAAGTTATGAACGCACAGCGGATAAAATTAATTTAGATAAAATTGAGTTAGAACAAGAAAGAGAGCATTATTTCCCGACAGAATAGAATAGAATTATATACTTTATTATACACCAAATTTGAAACACAAACTACCTACTGGTTTAAGCTTTCACGGTTGAGTCGGCAGCTCAAAATAATTGATTATCACGGAAGATATCCCGTAAGTGAAAGCGTAAGTTTTGAAACTCAACTGTTTTACAATATTGCTAACTTTTATGGTTACAATGGTGGTCTTTTTGATGATAGCGATATCTTCCAGATAACCTGATCCTCCTCCCTGATATTCTTGCGATTTTTGTATGGATACAGCAACGAAATGCTCTATCCCTGTTTACACGAATAGATTTTGGTGAAGTGGGGACAGAATGTGCATTCATTTGTTTAGACTAAACCGACCCTAATAATTTGTTACAGAATTTGAACAATGTAATTGCATTAGACATGTAAAAAAATAGTACTGATTATGTAAAAATTGAATGAGAATAACATAAAAATTACAATATAGTTACAGTGATTCAGACACACACACACACCTACACCCACACTCACATACACCTACACCCACACATACACTCACACCTACACAAACACCACTCACACACACAAACACACAACATACAATTCTACTCTTGTATACCATACAGTAGAATGACACAGTCCACTTGAGGTATAAGTTTTTGTTGATTAATGACCGTAAACTACCTCTTATAATACAGGTAAACCCTAGTTTAAGAGGTAGAGTATTATTCTTGTACAGAATTTGCAACATAAACTATAAATGTTTTTCTAACCCAATTATTAAGCTGTATTTCAAACTCTGTATGGTTTTTGGATAAATAAAGATTATTATTATTAGTGATTTCGCTGCAATGTGACACATGCTATTAACAACATCACCCGCTTCAGCGTCTGCTTTACACCAAACCAAAATCATTTAATTTATGAAGGCGTTTTAATCGCTCGCCCCTTTAACACAAAAAACTCAGTCCCAGCACTAAACAAAAATAGATAAGTCGTCATTAATTAGTTCTAAAACATTCACGGGACATTGTCTCCAGAAAATTTATTGCCAACAGCTGCTGCTGTTATTTCCTTCATCAAAGTGTATTTTTATGTTTTAATGATCACTCTGAAATATCATGTCATTGTGATATTTCTCTTCTTTTTTTTCTGTCCGGAAACCCGTAAAACCGCCATTTTGTTTTTGATTGACGTAATAATTGTGTTTGCCTGCGGTGTTTTATTGCAGTTTTACTTGGTTCAAAAATACTGACAACTCAATAAACTTTCGAAATATTCGACGTGACGGTTGTAATTCTTTAATTTGTGACGTCATTTCCTCTTTGTGATTGCTTCCTATCCGGAGATGATGTGTGTAATGGCAAGCAGAGCAAGGAAAATTATCGTTTGGCACATAACACATCTGATTCTGTCTAGTATTGAAGTTTGAATTTTTATGTCAAGATTTTGGCACTAACATCGTAAAATTAAAGACACAAATATGAGGTCGTCATTATATTTACCGTAAATTATAGTAAGAATAAAATAACTGGTTAAAACACATAAAAGTGGTGCATTAATTCCTACTTATATTATATATGCGAAAGTAGCTCTGTCTGTATGTCCGTTTGTTATCTTCATACGTCTTAACTACCGAGCGGGTTTCAATGAAATTTAGACTGCGTACGTATATTCCTAAGGGATATTTTCCTACATCCACGTGTGTAAAACCATATGCAAAAGCAAGTTCAATCACAAATTACAGTTTAACTAAGAATATTCACCAACAACTACACTATTTCAAATATTTGGAACTACTGATCCGATTCCGAAAATTGTTTTACTACTGGGAAGCCACATTATCCCATATATTTAAGACGTTCCTGTAATATAATTTCAGAAAAAAAATCCCGAACAAAGCTGCGGGCTAAAACTATAATACAATGCAAATAAAACTGTTTTATTTCATATAAAACATTGTCAACTTTATCGTAAAACATTTCAAATTGATAGCCTGCACTTCGGAACGGATAATAAAACATAGGAATCTATCTATGTTCTGCATATGGATGGAGAATATCGTACTCGATCAAAGATAGACGGTCGTAAAGCTTTCTGTGAATTTTTATTCGATATCTTGCCGTGCATATTTTAGACTACATTCGAAACTGTTAATTTCGCTGGAATTTCCTCTCCGTTTGGTCTTTGATCACTCTGGTTTATTGTGAAAATTCAGCAACAGATTCTCAGTGCCAGGCTAAGGCTAAGTAGGCTAGGCTAAGCATCCTTAATAAGGTATGCCCTGCCTTCTATCCTGCCCATCTTGCACAACCACATGCACCTTTCAGGATTTCATCGAAGCAAATTGTAGAGCTGTGCAGGTGGCGACTGGTTGTACAGGCTGTACTGGTTTAACGCCATTTGAGTTTCATCGACACAAAAAGAAGAAGCTGTTAGGGGTCCAGTCAAGCGCCAATCGCTTTCAAACAACTTAGCTTTTCGTTGTCATAAAATTTTCGGTAGCGTAAAAGACAATTCATTATCGCTGATAAAATTTTGATCCTTTGTCTAGCCCTCAGGTCACTACAATACTAAATTGATCTTGATCAGCTAAAATCTTGAATGAAAATGTTTCAAACAACTCCAAAGCAGACTCAGGACGCAGGTAGAAATCGTCTAGCAATAATTCAACGCAATTGCACGTAGGTACTGCAAGTCTGGAAGTACATTATTACGTTGCATATGCAAAGTCTAAGAAAGTATGTACTGGAACTTCGGGAACTGCAATTTTGACTTACATAATTAGTTCATGTCATAACCAAGTGTGCTTGGTGGCAACAAATATGGTCTGTTATGTTATACATTGATTTGAATCGTAAGATTCGCTTTACCGCGTCAAGAATGGTCGCATTCTAACACACACGATGTCACAATGTTGCCATGGAAACGCCATTTGCGGGATCGGGATGTGTGAGTTCCCCCTTTACAGTATTGACACTTTTACATAAGTTCGGTGGAGGCAAATCTATTGATTTAAATCTTTTCGAAACTGCGTAAAGAGACAAGAAGAGTTAGAGTAAGTTAGAGAGAAGAACAACAAGCGTTTTTCAGGAGTCAAGCACTGATAGCCTAGCTGTGTGACCGTCGGGGTACCAAGTCATAGGTCTCGAGTTCGAACCCAAAACACGCACCACTGATTTTTCGGATTCATGTGCGTATAATTACCGCTTGCTTCGGCGAAGGAAAACATCGTGAGGAAACCTGCATGCCTGATAGATTTTCTCAACGGCACGTCAAGCAATGTCAGTTGATGATAAATCTAGAGTAAATTATTCTAACCTAAATATTTAGCATACATAAATCATGAAAGACCACCTACTTCGTCATTGTTCGACAACCATGGTAAAATCCAAAAAGGAGAAAGAAAACTATAATCATGACGGAATTATTAGCCTACGATTACACAATCTGGATCATCAATGCTTTAAAACTTACAAATAGTTAACGGCTATTTATTTAGAGCTGCCTCTTAACCAGAAGAAACGAGCGGTTTAAAAATAAGTCAAATTAATCGTTAACAAAATTCCGAATTAAATAAAAGTTAAAAGGTTTACGGATTCTTTGTTGTAATAAATTTAGCCGACTGCTACTAATTTAAGTGGTGTTATGTTGCTAGGTCGGGGCAGACAATAGAAATACCACATAAACTACAGTAACAATTAAAATGTTTTAAATTTTGTATTCCAGTGACTACTGGTTTAGTTAAAATTGTTATAAATTATGTTTATTTAGCAAATTGGTTTTTACAAACACTTTTACACGTATTTTTTTTTAAAGTAGATGAGTCCACTCTGAGATGAAACAGCCAAAACAAACTGTTGGGTATCAAGCTCCAGTTGTGCTGCTGGTGGTCTTGACTATTGAAGATGGAGTAAAACTACTTGCTGATATAAAAAAACCGGCCAAGTGCGTGTCGGGTCACGCGCAGTGTAGGGTTCCGTAGTCGCCCGTAGTATTTTAGATATTGTTTTTCAATGAAAGTCTTCACCCGTTATAAACAAGCAACTACTTCATCTTAGTCACTTTATAGAATTTATTCTAAGGATTTTGTATTTGGTACAAAATTATCCAACACCCTAACGACTATTACTGCTAAACTAATAAAGTTATCGTAACTGCTATAGTTTTCCTTTAAAGTTCATAAAATGCACTATCATCATGAATTTTTCCACATTTTTCAAGCTCGCAGTTTAGCTTTTAGAGGGGGAGGGGACGCCCTTCTGGAACAAAAATTGGCACTTTAAAGTTTAATATTTCGTAAATGGAGAATTAAATCGAAAAGTAGTATTAGCAACCCCTAAGTCATTTTAAAAGACCTATTCAACCATACTCCACACGATTGGGTAGACGACGAAAAAAAAATCATCCCCACTTCACATGTAGGGGGCTACCCTAAAAAAATTATATTTTCCGAAATTTTATTTTACCACTTTGTCGGCGTTATTGATATACACACTTCTACAACTTTAAAGCACACAACACAATTACAGCTTTCTAGTACTAACGGTCTCTTAGCAAAACCTCGGACAGACAGACAGACGGACATAGCGAAACTATAAGGGTTCCTTGTCAGGACTACGGACACGACAGGTATTTCTGATGATGCTGGTTACAGATAGCCGTTGTGCGCACGTCCAAGGGCGTCGGTGAGAGAGTGTCGCGCACAGTGCGCTTGCACAGATTATACAAAAAATGTAGATTAGTGCCACGACGGCACAGATAATAAAATCCTCGACGGGTGTGATCCGATGTGAGGCAGGCACACAAACACAGAGATCAAAGTCTCTTTTAGGTCTAGACATAATATTGGTAACGTCTCATGAAGACTATTCAGATAACCATCCGAGATGGTATTTTGAAGAAAGAGCCACACAAAGAGTGCAAGCAGTTGTCAGTTGTCGTGTAGCTCGACTTATAACTCAAGGATCTCAACTCAGTTAGGGAAACAGCTGTGTTTATTTTTAAGTTATAAATAAATCTTTTCTAATTTCCACGTGTACACACATTTAGATTCTAGAGAGAATGATGACTTTATTTTGTACGTTCGTTCAGATAATGTAGGAAAAATACAGCTTTTATTTTACATTTTTTAAATTAATATGAACGCGAATGTGACTAAATTATTTACAATTTCCCAGATTTGTAGAACTTAAATAATTCCCGAAGGGTTAGGCAGAAGCGTACCTACCAATAGTACACACATATTTCGCCAGTTATGTTTAAGTCTCATGTAATAGGGGCGAGCCTATTGCCATCAACCGGTCACAAATCTAGACTCACGGAGTCTAGATAAGACCGGATGGAAAAACCCAATGACACTTAGCCCGACCTGGGGATTGAACCCAGGTCCTCGTGGTCAGCAGTCAGGCTGGCGACCTCTAGCTAGACCAACGAGGCAACTAGTCGATGTTCAAGATCTTTTGACACAATATATAAAGGGTGTAAAACACCTCTTAACGAAGCCGAAAGGCACTTGTTCTCCTCGTCATTGCGATCATTGTTTTGTTCTACACCATACCTGGAACCTTCTAGTTACGGAGATATTGAGGGTCAAAGTTCCAACTTTTTGACACCTTTTTTTTTAAAGACAGTTTTTAATGTTATTATTTTACTTTAAACATCCGTTACGTTCCATCCGTTAGCATATTGTTTTGAGTGCGTTACATTGAGCTCTACCACAAAACATGACACCCCAAAAAGTCGTTTCCCTGCAGCAATATTTTTTGCGTAAAATTACTTAGTTTGATGTACAGAATGCTTGGTTGACGGCTTCGTGATGAGGTGGTTTACACCCTGTATTATAGTATCATCCTATCACATATCTTATCCTCACCTCAGACAAACATTTACCAAATCATTGTCTATCGAATGTAGGTCAGCAACAGCTGCTCATTATAAATCACATCAACACCACTACACGAACTATTAAAAACACACACACTCTTCTAATTAATTGTTCATTGTATTTGACTTAATGAAGGAAAACTAGTGTAACCATCTGTATGAAAAAGCCCTACGTTGATTAATAAATAAATAATAAATATCGCTCAACATTGCACACAGCGCCATCTAGTGCCACACTAAGCAACGAGTCTTGTATCGTGGACACCAGATAGTTGATATACTACATAGATACTTTTTGATTGTAAATACATACTTATTATACACATAAACATCCATGACTCGGAAACAAATGTCCATGCTCATCACACAAACATTTGCTCCTACCGGGATTCGAACCCGGGTTCCTAAGAAAGTAAGTCAGCCTCACTACCGCTGCGCCATTCGAGTCGTCTTGATTGTAAAGATATCTGTTCAAGTCTGGCATGCCTAGGTTTTCAGACTAAAGATATTTATTGAAGGCACTGAAAATCTTATAAGGTTTGCCATTGTTGCAAATAAAATTACAACTCTGATAGAACCATAATAATTAAAAACCATTCACAAAAACAGATTATTTCAAAAAATAACTAACCATAATCGCTAAGCGGTTGGTCGACTCTTCACTTGACCAGAAGGCTGGTCAATTTTTGAGCCAAAGAATTATCATCAGCATGCCATCCAACGTGGCAATACTGCCAACCTTCAGGGCACTTTTTCTATTGATAGCGATGTGGAGTATTGTTTGATGCCCCATAATCCTTTTCCTATTTTGTATGTTTTTGTTCATTTATATTCTTATGTAATTAAATATAAATAAATAAACAAAACACAAATTCGCCCCGTAATCATTTTCCCATTTTATTTATGTTCATTTTTACTATCTATTTGTAGTTGGTAAATAATATACATACTGAATTTCAATAAAAATATCATAATGTCATTGAAATTTGCAAGAACTCGAATCCAATAGTATAGTATTCAAAATAGTTCAGAAGTTTCTGTCCCACAAAGACACGTGCGCACATCGTGTCAAAAGCAATGACAATAAAAAAACATCTTATATCCCGCTACGGACACTTACAAATCTGTTTGGGTAAATCTAGTTGGAATATAAATAGCGTATCGAACGATATAAAGCGTCCAACAGCTTCCGTCGGCGGGATCAGGGATAAAGACATCAGTCTTTTAGTGAATGTCTTCGATCGAATGTGAATGAGTGCACTTATTTCCGTGAAAGTTCTCTACAGTGGGCACGTTATCTGATTGCGCTGTGATGGAATAGTACATTTCGATACAAGTGGCGGATTAACACCCGAGCCGTAGGCGAGGGTGTTATTGAGCTGAGAACTGCAGTAACAAATGTCCACGTGTATCAAACGACGTTTTTCAATACACTTTCGAAGAAATAAAATCAAAGAACGAAAAATATTTTTGTCATGAATTATTAGGAAACCATAATGATTTGAATTTTCTCTTTTTTCCGCGCTTTGACAGTTAATTGATGGACACAGAGCCCAGTCACTATCATTTCGAGCTGTCAACAGAGATACGTAATAGCCCTACTGATGAATGAACGTGGACGAGGCAAAAGAAGTATAAAAGTCTGACACTCCCTCCTGCTCCGCCCAGAGCAGCGGGAGTCATTTGATGATTTCACATCTGAAAAAAAAAAAAAAACGATGTAACAGGTGGTGTTCTGTGGTTTCTGCCTATCCCCATGGAAAATAGGCGTGAGTGTATGTATCTATATACTTATGAATGTATATACTTGTGTATGTTGTGTAACAGATTTTATTTGCTTGAAGATTCATCAGTCGAATATTTAGTGTTCATTTATGCGACTTTAGCCCAGCGTGTTATGTAAAATTTCCGTTTCATTTCAGTAATAAACTTTTCCATTGCGAGCAGTGCTCCATTCATTATGCTTACTATAGAATAATGGTATTACGTCTACCAATAGACGGCGGTGATCTGTATAAAAGGATACTTGTGTAAATAATCTTTAGAGTTTCAAAAGTGTTTAAAGAAAGATTTATTAGTAAAACTGCCACGTTGGTCTAGTAGTCGCAAGCGCGATTGCTGAACAAGATCCTAGGTTCGATTCCCGGGTCGGGCAAAACATTAATATTGGGTTTTCCATCATAAATTTCTCAGTAGCAGCCACGGAGTCTGGATTTGTGCCCAGTTGATGGCAATAGGCTCGCCCCCTATTGAGTGATTTTGACGACCTGAATGGCGCAGCGGTAGTGAGGCTGCCTTACGTTCTTGGACTCCCGGGTTCGAATCCAGCATGGGCATTTGTTTCCGAGTCATGGATGTTTATAGTATGTATACTATGTATGTATTTACAAACAAAAAGTATCTATGTAGTATATCATCTATCTGTATACGGTGTCCACGACATAAGCCTCGTTGCTTAGTGTGGCACTAGATGGCGCTGTGTGTAATGTCCAGCGATATTTATTTATATTTCTTTTATTACATAGGTTTTTTAACATCACTGGCAAAATGAGGGTGCACTATCAGGTACATCTATACCAAACTCTTTAGATATTACAAGCGCGTTGTTATGTTTATTAGTAAAAAAAGACAAAATTCTCTCTTTGTTTTGTTGCGGTTTCAGGCCTGAAAACATTTCATAACACTCGGACCAAAATCGGACCAAGAAATGGAACCACATCCCCAGACGAACCAATCACCATTACTTTGCCATCAACGCGCCAGATATCACGACACGTGCTAAATTAATTCTCAGTTACACACACGTGCGTCCGAACATGTCACTCGTAATGATAGTAAAAACCGTATTTATGTTAATAAACTGATCATGATTGGAATAGAGATGTTTCGAGTGTCTGCGTGTTGCTAATTTGGTGACGGCAATAAGTTGGTGCAAAATGTCACTAAATTAACTATTAATTGTACGGTCATCATAAATCAGGCCTATTTTCCCCGTCTTTATTATCTTGTCTTCTTCTTCCTTAATTGTCTATTACTCGTCATCTCATCAAATACCTCCTTTCTAGCCATATCATCCTTCACACAGTCCATCCATCGTTTTTTGGTCTTCCTCCACTCTTAAACCCATCTACATTCGTACTCAAAATGTTTCAATCACGTACAAGTGCATATCTCACTTACATTACACATTGTGTCGTCCAGAGCCTTACTCTTGTCCATTCATGTTTTAAATTTGTTTCTGTAACAAAACTTAAAACCATTCAAACAAAATAGTACTCTGTTTCTTACCTGAATTGCTTTAACTATTTAATTCGTAAAATTAACCCAAGTCTGTCTTCTCGAGGCAATAAAAAAGATCTCGCTAAAGTCTGGCTAGACGGCATAATTTTAAACGAAGCAAATTGTCATTATGTCATTTTACTACTTACCTTTATATCATGTTCTTTAAAAGAAACTGGAAAACGTAGCGACAATATTTTATCTTAGAGACTTTTATGTCCGCAGTAGACAGATTTTCATGAGCTTTAAAACTTACACTTTGAGAACAGAATATTTTACTAGTGTTGATGATAAATAGATCAATCCCGTATAATGTCTCAGGTTTAATTCTGTCGGTCTAATTCCATGCTCAATTAGTACTGAATTTACCGGACCGAATTTCCCATCAGGAGATAATATTGTCTCATGTTGCTTTAACCATTTCCATGAAACACCCTGATTACCAAGCTCCCTCTGATTAGTTGTCGAAATTAGAGGAGCTATTTCGACCGAGAAAAGTTTGTTGATTTGGAACCAGTTTAATTTTGGTGTTTCGGCACCAATCGGCGTGGACGTAATTAACACCAAACCCAATATTCCCAAAATTTCCTGATTGAAAGTAACACCCGTCACGGTTATAAGGATTTGTTTTCATTTCTCTAGTTTGACTGGCACCCTGCCAAATGATCGATACGTTTTGGCGGCGTGCCAGACCATATGGCGACTGGACGAAAAAAAAGAAGAAAAAAAAACAACAGTTTACTTATAGTACATAATTTAAGATTCATTTGTGGACACTGATTAAATGTAGGGCTTTATTGGAGACGATATTGTCTAGGAGTTTTTTGGCAGTTCGGTAAAGTTTTATGATACTATCGGCAGAGGAGAAAGTGGTCGATAAAGATACTGGTCACCTTGCAAAAAATAATATGGTTATAACCATTCTTGCGGACAGTCAAATATATAGATAAAAAATATGTGACTATCTCAAAAATCAAGCTGACTCTTATTATACCAGAAGTTGTCAACGAATTAACTCATATGCCATCAAATTGTATGGCATATGAGTTAATTTATGTAATTACATAAATTTCATTGCCAATCAAGATGTAACAGCAAAAATGTCTGTTTCAATATAAAAAATAATATATAAACAACCATAGTAGGCTGGTTATGACGTCAGTAAAAAAACTATTGGGCAAGGTAATGGACTCAAGGCCGACGAACGTAAGGAAATAGAACATAATATATTAGCTTTTACCCGTGATCTTGTTCGTGTAAGATTAAACATATATCACCAACATTATCATTATACGAGACGTCATTACGAATTGCTGGTCGAGCTTTGATGTTTTGTGGAGACAGTTTTTTGTAATTGTGTCAGCAGATATAAATATTGTCGTTTTACAAGGTCTTTGGGCAAGACCAAAGGAGATTAGACCATAGATCGATGGATTGGTAGATTTTGATAATAGTCTTAGGCTGAAAAAGGATGAATAGGTACCGAAATTACGACACAAAGTAAAACAAGAAAATGTAATTGTGCTGCGTGGAGCAGGAATAAACTGTAATAGAGATAGACAAGGGATGATGATCTTTTAGCTATTAGCTCCCGTGGTGTAATCGTTCGCTAGAGTAACTTCTTCTTTAGTACATGTAACGAACGCACCTTCTTCTAGACACACCAGACTAGATTTAAGTCTAAGCGGAGCATACTCTAGAATGTTTTCTTTTTCTATTATTATATCTTTCGCAGGGACGATTTCAAATTAGAAGTTTTGATTCTTTTATTGTCCCATAATGAACTTAAACAGATTGGTTTCGTAAATGTAGCTGTGCCGCTATGCAACATCGTTTCCAGATAATAATGTTCCACAAGTCTGTCCTTTGTGACAATATTGTTAAGTAATTCCAACAAATAATATCTCTTTAGTGTTAAACATTAATTGTATGTCAACTCGTGAAATTGTTTGGCACTGTATCTTCTTTGTCTCGGTACATTATAATAAACGAGACAATCTCGTTTATTTATATATTTTATACTAGTTTTCAATAGATTATGCTCGTTTAATATTATTTTATCACACGTGTGGGTTGTTTATACAACTAATAAGAAACAGCTGATGCGGAATATATGCATTTACTTGCCTGATTGATAGTTGCCACAGCCATTTCTATTCTATTTTGTAGGGTTATAACCGGCATTTTAGGTCAATCTTGAGATATTTTTTGTTAAAATATTTTCTCTGCTAATTTTTTTTCCATCTCGTCCCACATAAGCCACGGATCGAAAAAGCAGTTCTCATAATCTTGAAACAAATTTGCGCTTTGTCTATTAATGTGTTACTTACTGCTTAAACTGGATCATCATTATAAGACTCGGTAAAGCCCTCCTTATATTTTTTGTCTCCAATGGCTTTTGTAGGACCTAGCTCTGTAAGGTCCATTTTGATTTCGATCTCGTAATCCTTTAAAACACATTTTACAAAGTTATACAGTTTAACCTGGACACTTCTCTTTTCTTCAACCTGTGTTCGTTTAGTAACAGTTGCCAACCCTGTCCTCCACCAAAATCCGGTAAAGAAAATCATCTCCACTTTAACCAGAGTTCACCCAATTGGCAAGACGCCACAACAGTTACAAACATCGATCCAAACATTAATATTCGTTCATTTGATGCACATTCAATGAGAACTCTGCTTTGTGTCCGGTTAGAGCCAGACAGCGGTAAATGTTGATAAATTTGGAGCCAAAATAATGTGAGATTTCGTGTTTCTGAAAGGGTTGGCACTTGTACTTTTGGATTAATGTCTTGCCAATGACGTGTTAGTAGTCAGTGTTATTATCTACCACTGAACAATATCAATCCCTATCAGAAGACAGAACTCAAATTCCCATTCCATTTGGTAATCATTACTCATAGCAGGATGTAGCTTAGATTTCCCATATTTATAGCTACTGATTCAGGTTAATCAAGAAATTCAGTCTGTCAAGGTAAACTGAAAAAAAAGAAAAAAATACTAACTGCTGGGCATAGGTCCTCGTTCTTCTTCTTATTCTTTCAACTTGGTAGAGTTGAAGGAAGAAGAACGAGAAATATTAACGAACGATGACACAATTTCTAACCTTGAAATAGAAGCTAAACTGTCACAATTGCCAGCTGCACAAACCACCAATAACACAGTAAAGTAAAACAAAGCAAATAATGTTGCAGCAAAAGTACAGAATGCACATGTTAGAATATTTTACAAGAGTTCGCAAAGGTGGTACGTTGTTGCTATGCACTTGTTTTGTGGGCGTTATTTCAGTAAATAATGTCGAGAATGCTATGCTTTCAGTATTAGTATTTATCAAGCGGATGCAGTATTTTGTTAGTGTAATATGTTTCAATAATTGTAAACTCATGTTCATTTCAAATCAGTTCGAGAGTATTTATGTTCGTAGTTAATCAAGCTGTTGGCTTTAGACGCTTCGTTTCTAGCGTTAATATCGCAAGAAAATTCTCCTAAAGGCCCTTTACTGAAACGTGATCTTTACACCCAACAAAAAGCTTTGTAAATCCGACCTACAACTGCAGCTCCAATCAACTCGTCTCCTTTCAACGCAAGCATTTCCATCGCACTCGTGTCACAATTTCTTCGATTCAAAAAATCTTTCAATTCACAATCTGCCGTCTCACTCGTCTATTACAAGTGCGACGGTGACAAAAAATCCGACAATCGTGTTCAACACATTATACCTAGACGTGAAGGGGGAGAGGCTTAACAATGAGGCTCTAATGCAAACAGCGACGTAGTAAAAACGATCAGCGATTGTTGGGAACGTTTGAACAAATACCGCGAAGGGTGGTGCTGCGAAACAATGGGGATGCCGTGGTAGGGGGCGTCGATGCTGAATTATCATCTACTATATAGAACACTGCAAATAGACATGAATGAGCACCGAATAAAAGTAGAACTGTCAAATTATGAGGGCATCGGGTATTTGCCGCAGTTGCCACAGTAATTCCGTTCCGGATTTTGTGCAACTGGGTTTTCTGTTACGTGGGTTGTGGCTAGAAATAATCGCGGAGGCGTCTGAATTTATGTAGTACAACTAGTAAATTCCATTGCATTTGATGCAAATTGCTGTGTGGTTGTGTTTGTTTTCGTGTTTCTACGGAATTGATTGAAATATTGCGTGCATCGGATGCTGTTCCCATGTTGTTTGAAATATTGGATGGTGTTAAATCAGTTTCTTAACTCTGTTGTAGTTTGCTTTTTTATTTTACAATCATTGTACATTATTACAAAGGTGAAGTTATGAGCTGCTTTGTTGTGTGTACTACTACTCAGAATGAGGTCCATGGTTCGATTCCCTTGTCGGGCAATATTTTTTGGTTGGTGACAATAGGCTCGCGTCCTATTATATGGGACTAACATTCCTGGCGAAATGGGAGTACCCTTCGGAACTACGGCCTACTCTTCGGAAAATAAATGCGTGATGTTACGTATTATATAGACTAGCAACAAAATATTTGTATTTCTGACGCGTAAATATTTCATTTACTCCGATACCCGAAATAGTTGAACAAAATGTTATACCAAACAATAAATTGAAAATCACAAAAGTTTTAATGGCACTTTACATCAAAAAGTTCTACATTTTCAATAACATTTACAAAGGACCGATTCGTTCAAAAGTTTCGGTATACGATATTCAGGTCCAAACCCTAGCCTTTAATGCCTATAGCCTCAGAATAATGTCCTAGATTTATGAATGTTTGTTCCTAACGATTTCTAGTTGATAAACAATTTTAATTTAAATGAAAATGATTTGAATATAGCAACGTTTGCTGAAGCATTTAAATATGAAGCTGAGTTTGTTGAAGCCATAACGGTTTTAGAAGTGGTCCTATGCGCTGAACCATAGAGCGTAGAAGAAATGGGAGTCGTATTGTCTATGCCTACATCATAATCATTTCTTGCAAAGAACACTATGCGAAAAATGCCATTTAAGCAATGTTGTAATGTGAACAATGTGTGTGTGAGTGTGTGTGTGTGTGTGTGTGTGTGTGTGAGTGTTGTGTGTGGTATGTGGAGTGTGTGTTATATGTGTGTGTGTGTATGTTGTTGTAATGTTGTGTTGTTGTTGTTGTATACGAGTAGTATAATACTCGTATATTTCACAACATTGCTTAAATGGCTGATGTAGTAGGACTTACGTCATCGTGCAATAAGGTAGTACACCAGGAATTCCTCACTACGTATTTTTTCATGCAGAATGACGATATTTTTGAACCTTTTTATATAAAACTAGCTTATGCCCGCGTCTAATTTGATAATTGTCCCACTGGATCATACTACTGGGATAAAAAGTATTCTATGTGTTAATCTGGGTTATAAGCTATCTGAATGCTAAATTTCATCTAGATCCGTTCAGTAGTTTTTGCGTAAAAGAGAAACGAACATCCATCCATACATACATACCTCACCAACTTTCGCATAATTATTATGTGATAAATAACTTCGAGAATTGAATCCATCAAGGTCAACCCGCACATCTTCTGCAACGCATATAATGTATTTACACATCATCTGCTTAGTCTTATTGTCAACTATGTTGGGGTCGTCTTCCAGTCTAACCGATTGCAGCTGAATACCAGTATTCTACATGGTGTGACTGCTTATCTGACCTGCATAACCCAGTTACGATACGATACGATACCTCTTGTTTAAGACTCGTTGTCGGCTTATAGGTTTTTATTTACCATCTAAGAGCATTTAAAATGAATGGTTCTAATTTTAAAATTATGTCTTAAATATTCTAAATATTTATAACTCTGTGATCTAACAACTCTATACTATTTTAATCAAAAGCGATTTCAATGAAAATGTTTTGAATATTAAAAAGCATATTTATACAAACTTTCAGTTCTGAATTAACACGAGAATTCATAATAAATTGGCTCACTCTGAGCGTATGAAATGTTTTGATTAGTTTGAGTTCATGTTTTGAAATTTTAAAACTTTACCTTCACGCTCTGATGATGTATCTCCTTTAAAAATTATGTTGTATTTATTCATTGATAGACAACGCACATCTTCAACCGCAAGGATTTTTTGGGAATTTAGCTCCTAAAGGGAAGAGGGGAATTTAGTCGTGTGAAAAATCTTTTTTGGAAAAAAGATTGGAATTTGATAGCATAAGCATAATAAGCCTATAATGTTCCCACTGCTGGGACCCAAGCCTTCTCTCTATGAGAGGAAATGGGCTATGATCCGCCACGCGGACCCAACGGGGGTAGATAGATGTCACTGTCTTCGAATTTTTGATTCTAGTACATGCCGGTATCGAGAGCCGTTTTGAGAGCAGTGGTGATGAAATAAATTACCAAAGTAATGCGTCAGCCTGGGATCGACTTACTGCCCGTAAGTTGGGGTCGCCAACACTTGGCCACCGCTGTTCTCGAATCGCTTGGAATTTGGTAGTGTTATTTAAATTAGCTATCAGGTTTGACATTGATACTTTTGTAAAACTACACAGCTTTCGCGATAACATTTGTATGGAAGAATCTTAACGTGCGGTAGGATACATTAAAAAGTTTTTCAAAACTGAGCCCTAGGGCACTACCAAATGCGGTAGCCAAATAATGGTGAATGACTTACAATAGTTAAAGGCAAAGAGTTCGTCAACACGAAAGTGATTTTTGCACTTTGTATTTGAAAATTCATCCCTTGAAGGGTTCAAAAATGGGGTGAAAATTTGCTGGTGAATTTGACAGTTTTGCTGTTGGGAAATGTCATCGGTCTTTCATTTTGTGTAGGTTTAGTATGTTATGTTTTGCAGTGTAAGAATTATAGGTACCTACCGGAATAAAATGAAAACCAGTTCCAATGTTGTATAGGTGCATATATTTTTCCTGTCACTATGACCTTATCAGGTAACAAAAATTCAAATACAGTAAACCACGTTACTACAAGGAAATAATGATTATTTAATCTTTATTCTAGATATAAACTTAACATACTAACAGTATTTCCTGTACAACGTAGGTATCAAATTCGTTTGCAATTTATAACATAATTATAATATTAGTGTAAAGAATGTAATCCTTTAAAGTAAATTATATTGTCTGTGGAGCAAACTCTATGGTACAGCTGTCAAATAAGACAGGAATAAAAAGGGATATAAAAAACCACGTGAATATTGGATTGTGTAAAAATTATCTATAAAGGGAATTGACAATTTAAATGTAATAACTTTAATTGTCGTTTCTTTGATTTTCAGGTAAGATTTATTAAAAACATTTATTTAAAACAGAATAACGATTGTATGATTTAATTCAAAAATAAACTTTGATTTTCAGAGCAACACATTAATTGTTTAATTGCAATTCCTAAAACGAATATCTATTGTCTTATAAAACGACAATTCCAGTTAAATTATGGAAAAACTGCGATTTAAATTTGTGGTAAAGGGAGCGACAGATGGTAAAACAAATGTTATCTGCATAACGTCCATTGAGACAACAGACGGACGTTTATTTGAGGTTCCCGATGATTTCAAACTTGCAAGTATGCACTACCATAGTCTCAACAAACATATACACGAAAATAAAAAAATCACTAAAAAAAAGGCATCAAACACGATCAATTTGGATCCCTCTCAGTAAAGAAATGAGAAATATTTATCTAGACGAAGGCGAAAACTTACAATTTGGAGACCAGTACTTGGAAGAATTTACAGAGAGGACAATGCTATCACATAATACCACAAACATACCAGAGAAGAAAAATGTAGGTAAGATTGCAGAAAGATTTATGATGGAACAATTTTCGAGTTAAACGACAAACGCAAACCAATGGATCATTGAGTTTGAGCACGAATGTGGAAGAAATGACATAATACAAGATGAAGAGAAAATCGAAGTGCTGAAACACCTCTTAGAAAAGCATTGCATAGATTGGTATACCAGTATGTTAATAAAATTAACAGTGAGTTCAGAATGGGCACTATGGAAATCTAACTTCTGTGAGACATATGGAAATAAGGGTTGGTCTCAAGTAAAATATGCGTTTACGTTCAGATTTCAATCAGGATCATTATTAGAGTATGCTACAAAAAAAGAAAAACTATTACTAGAGATTAACAAGCATACTGAAACAATGATAAACCTTATCGCAATGGGACTACCAAGTCATTTATTGGATAAAATTGATAAAGAATCAGTAAGATCAACTGCAAATCTCTTCAATGAAATTGGGAAACATGAGTATGTAACGAATAATAAATATTTCAATAAAACAAAACGAAATACCAATGATAATAAAGAAAAACCAGAAAAAATAAAACAATGCAAAATTTGCGAAAACTTAAATAAAGGAATTCGATTCCATCCAGAGGAAAAATGCTGGTTCAAACAGTCAGAAGAATACAATCATAAAAGATACAACAGTAAGACCGTAAACAATTCGGTGATTGATGTAGAACTTAATCATAATGATAAAAAAAACTAATATTGACACCATTGTGCATTGATACAAGTCAAACTGTTATTAAATTCACAATTAGAAATATTTGGAATTTTTGATTCAGGCTCAAATGTTTCCATAATCAATTCCAAACTAATAAGTTTGAGGGAACAAAGAGAAAATAATAATAACTCAAAGAGTGATAATTTAATAACAATAAATGGTGTTAAGAAGACAATTGGTTTGACAACTATCAAAATAAAAATAGGAATAAGAAAGGAATAAGAAATAAGAAAAAGCAGAAGTTTATATAATTGATGGAGATGAATTTAAATATGACTTTCTACTTGGACTGGATATCATAAAACAATTTAGACTCGTTCAAGATGAGAACTTGAAAATCAGTCAAAGAAGAGTAGAAATAAAAATAGAAGAAAGAAAACCAGAAATGAATAAGGATGATGATATAAACATCACTTCTAAGGAAGAAGAAAAGAAAACAAATCCATGTTTAATAAATTTTAATGAACATAAATACAAGAAGATTTCAAAATAAGTATGAGTAATTTAAAGAACTATCAAAAGACGGAAATAAATAAGCTGATAAACACCAAAAACACAATATTTGCAAAAGATAAATATGATATCGGTACGGTCAGAGAATATGAAGCACGAATTGATCTACTCATTGATAAATATTGCAGCAAAAGGCCATATAAATGTTCAGTTGAAGACAAAAAGGAAATAGAAGAACAAATAACAAAGTTACTAGATAGAAATCTTATAGAGGAACCTTATAGCCCGTTTGCGGCACCAGTGACTTTAGCTTTCAAAAAAGAAGACAACAGAAAGTCAAGATTGTGTATAGACTTCAGAGAACTAAATAAAATAATAGTACCACAAGTTCAACCATTTCCATTGATTGATGACTTGGTGATTAAAACTAGAAACTCAACATATTTCACAACGTTGGACATAAATTCAGCCTTTTGGTCCATCCCGTTAAGAATTAAAGATAGGAAGAAAACAGCCTTTGTGACACAGGACGGCCACTATCAGTGGACATGTTTACCATTTGGGTTGAAGACATCACCAGCTATCTTTCAAAGGATACTAGGTAACATTTTAAGAAAGTATAAACTAAATCATTTCGCAGTAAACTACATAGATGATATTCTCATATTTTCCAAGAGTTTCTCTGAGCACATAAACCATCTAACACAATTGTTAGAAGCCATAAAAAAAGAGGGATTTAGGCTAAAATTTACCAAATGTACATTTGCTTCAGATTCAGTGAAATATCTTGGTCATATAATGCAAAATAATACGGTAAAACCAATAAGAGATAATTTAATATCTATTAAAGATTTCCCAATACCAAAGACTCAGAAAAATGTAAGACAGTTTTTGGGGAAGATTAACTTCTATCATGACTATTTGCCAAAAATTGCAGTAATTTTAGAACCGCTACATAATTTACTTAGAAAAAATCAAAAATTTTTTTGGTCTGCAGAGTGTCAAAGATCTTTTGAAAATGTAAAAAACATATTATGCTCTCAACCAATCTTAGAAATATTTGATCAAAATTTGCCAATAAATATACACACAGATGCATCTTTAGAAGGAATTGGGGCAGTTTTAAAACAAACACAGCTTAATGGAATAGATAAGCCAGTAGCGTACTTCTCAAAAAAAAAAAATCAAGCACAAAAGAAAAAGAAGGCGATTTATTTAGAATGTTTAGCTATAAAAGAATCAATAAGATACTGGCAATACTGGTTGATAGGTAAATCATTTACAATATATTGTGACCATAAACCACTAGAAAATTTAAATATAAAATCAAGGACAGATGACGAATTAGGAGACTTAACATATTATTTCTCGCAATATGATTTTAAAATAAAATATACACCAGGTAAAGAAAATATTGAAGCAGACTGTTTAAGTAGGAACCCAGTACTAGATTCAAGTGAGGATACAGATGAACAATTAAAAATTGTAAACATGGTAAAATTAAATGATATTATTACAGATCAAGAAAACAATGTAGACATACAAAATAAAAAAAAAACAGAATTAATATCAAGACAGAACGTTTATTATAAAAGGGTTAGAAAACGGGAAAAAAATATTTTAACAGAAGATTACAGTAAAAAACTTATTGAACATGTACATGAAAACATGTATCATTTAGGCGTAAAACAAATGCTAAATAAAATAAGTCCACTGTACACAGCAAATAATTTAACAACAAATATTAAAAAACATTGAAAAAGTTGTCAAGTATGTATAAAAAAATAAAACTAGAGGACAGGATAAGTACGGTCTAATGTCACATTTAGGCCCTGCCACAAAACCTTTTTAAATAGTCTCAATCGATACCATTGGAGGTTTTGGAGGTTCACGATCAACAAAAAGATATTTACACCTTTTAGTAGACCATTTTACACGATATGCGTATATCGTTACATCAAAAACAGAAAGTGCTAACGATTTTGTAAAACTGGTCAGTAATGTAACAGAGTCGTATACGATTGGAATGATTCTCACTGATCAGTATCCGGGAATAAAAACAAAAGAATTTAAATTATTTTTAAATAAAAAATCAATAACTATAATTTTTACAGCAGTAAATGCCCCATTTTCTAATGGCCTAAATGAGAGACTTAACCAAACTCTTGTAAACAAAATCAGATGTAAAATAAATGAAACAAGTAATAATAAAAAAGCATAGACAACCATTGCTCATAACTGTGTAGATAAATATAATAATACTGAGTATACAGTAACTGGCTTTGCACCAAAATACCTATTACATGGTACAGATGTTTCCTTATTGCCAAGTGAATTTTAAAAAAGCCAAAACAGAATATGATTGGAATAGAGATAAAAAACCAGCATTTGAAAATTCAATTAAATCACATAACTACAATAAACGAATATTTGATAAAAACAGGACACAGTTTGAATTTAATACAGGGGATATGGTTTATGTAGAGAATGGTAACAAACTAAATAGGCATAAATTAGATGAACTAAGAATTGGTCCATTCAAAATTATTGAAAAAATATCAAATACAATATATAAAATTGATACAGGTCATAAAAAAACAGAGTCAAACCTCTTTCATATAACAAAACTTATACCCATACCAAAATAAACAGAAATAAGACAAGAAAAATAACATAGTACAACAAAATGTAAAATTCAGTTAAATTTAATTAAGAATTTAGTAATTAAGATTAGGAAATTAGTTTAAAATTAGTATATAATTGGTTTAAACGTTTAATATTGTCTATTTAGACTACATTTTGTTTGTTTTTTATTGTTTTGTGAAACTTTTTGTAAAAAAGTTAACTTTTGGGGGAGGGAGATGTAAAGAATGTAATCCTTTAAAGTAAATTATATTGTCTGTGGAGCAAACTCTATGGTACAGCTGTCAAATAAGACAGGAATAAAAAAGGATATAAAAAACCACGTGAATATTGGATTGTGTAAAGATTATCTATAAAGGGAATTGACAATTTAAATGTAATAACTTTAATTGTCGTTTCTTTGATTTTCAGGTAAGATTTATTAAAAACATTTATTTAAAACAGAATAACGATTGTATGAGTTAATTCAAAAATAAACTTTGATTTTCAGAGCAACACATTAATTGTTTAATTGCAATTCCTAAAACGAATATCTATTGTCTTATATTAGTATAGACTACTTTACTTTAAAAAAAGTTACTAATCGTAAATGCTAAAAAACTATGAAGTTTTTAAGACGCTCTCTCACCGAAAGCATTTGCCTGTATGTACAGACGGCGCACATCAAGCTACTACAATCTGTCAAATTTCTGCAATAAATTTTCAACTTTATCTTTAGAGCATTAGATTCAAGGTTGATTGGGGAAATTTGACAGTTCCGGTTAACTTGATGTGCGATCCTTAATTATAACTTATTACAACTCTTCTGTAACTATCAGTTTGGATTCGAGCATTAGATCGGTAAGTGAGGCGAACCAGGCCTTGCTGGGCGCAACCTGTAAATATACAATTTCTAACAACGACTTGTTCCTGTACCACATCGAATCTTGGATTGTTACATTACAGACAAACGCGCCATGAGGGAGCGCCATTACCCAAACTTAATTACACACCCCACGTGAGGTCCAGACACAAACGCGTGATAAAAACTACCAACATTAAGTTAATACAAACGAGTTTCACGTTAAAAAAGCATGTGTATGTACTATCGAGGACACTCCCGCCTGATCACCACTAAGCTAATTTTTGCTTGCACTTACAACATAGAAACGCTCTCTAGCCCCGCCCCATTGACTTTGTATAGAAATAATGAATGAAAATATACCGATCGGCCGAGCGCACTGACGACGCACGCCAAACGAAAGTTATTGTTATGTTGCGCGCCAAAGTTGACGCTTTCCTAATAGGCCTAAACTTTAAGGGGGCGTGGCTCCGGCGCCTCCGCATGATTTAGGCGAAAAAAAATTTTACTGATCAAGCGGAAAAGACCACACTGTACATTTCTGCGACAATCATAATAAGTTTTTCGAATTTACGTAAATTTTCATCTACGCCTCAGTGCTAGAACTTTTTGTGCAGGAACGATAAATATCATAGTCATCGCAACCACTTGAAACGAATTTAATAAACAGAAAATATCAACTAACAAATCAGACACTCCAATATATCCTATCCTATCCAATAATCCTATAATAGCTTCTACTAACGTAAAACAAACCAATACCAATGACATTAGGAATTTCATTATAATATTGACGATATTCCTATTTGCTTTCTTCGTTATCATTTCGTATATGATTTCACAGTGTAACAAAATTGTAAGTGACAAAATGAGGAGTCCTAGGCCTTTGTAAACGTTATAATATACAGTTATAATAGTTGTATAATTGTCATTATCACTTAGAAAAATTGTAATGATAAAATAGTTTACTCCCACTGGTAGCGTTAAGATCCAAATCAGGAGACACGGAATCCAGATATTTGTCACAGATTTTGATAGCACTTGGTCGCGTAGATTCTTCGCGTACATGAACATCAAGCACATCATCACGATGTTGAAATAAAACATCAGTGCGCCGAGAGAAGACATTACGATCCGATAATTGTAAGAATCAGAATCAGAATCAGATTCTGATTCTGATTCTGATTCTGTATCGATGAAATCAAAGAATGTGAGCACCAATCTTGCTATTGACAGCTGGATGAGGATCTTCTGGTCGGTATGCCGCAGATTGTGTTGCAGCGCGGAGAGCAGGCCTTGCAGTATCAAACATAGTGATGATGAGATGATCCCGACGACGTTAATGTAATACACCACAGTCTGGTTCGTAGACATTGTGTAGATATGCCCGCTAAGCAGCTGCAGCTACTGTACTACTGTCCCGACGGTCACCGTACAACTATATTAAAATACACCGTTTTCCGTAATTCAAACCACACAAAATATGTGTTAAACTTATCTTTGTTTTTTCCCGATTGATATTATTAATTCCAATTGTCAACTTTATACTCGTGTATATTAAGTTGATTTCGGAATTACCAGTATTATTGGGAAAGTCCTAAAGGAACCTGAAAGCTTGGAAGCTGTAGCGCGAAATGAACTTTATGTGTGAATGTTGAAGTATTTTTTTTAAATAAAACACTTTTATGAATACAATTCTAGAAACTAAATTGCGATAGCAAAATAATTGGTGTTTTGACCTTGTTAAAAGGGAAAAAAATAATCTGCTTATCAGTGTTGTAAATACAAGGAAGTTGATTACAAAATAATAGTACGTACCTAATTATAGGAATTTTTAACTTCAATAACAACGTATCCATAAAACCGTCGGTTCGAATTTTAATCACAGATTATTTTAGGTCAGGATGCTTTGATGGTTTTTGATTAGATTTGAGGTTTATTTTGCCTATATATTCCGAAGGGTTAGACAGAGGTGTGCCTTATCCGTTGGTTAGTATTTTCGTGGTATGTAGATATATTATGACACACAAATTCTTGTTTGACACACAAAATTGTTTGTGCATGTAAAACAAAACAAGAATTTGGGTGGTATACTACAACTAAAAAATAAACCGGCCAAGTGCGTATCGAGCCACGTGCAGTATAGGGTTCCGTATTAGCTCGTTATCACAATATAGAACGATTTATTCTAAGGATTTTGTATTTAGTACAAAATTACCCAACACCCAAGTTCAACGACTATTGCTGCTAAGCTAATAAAGTTATGTTAACTGCTATAATTTTTCTATAAAGTTCATGAAATGCACTATCATCATGAATTTTTCCAGATCTTTCAAGCCAGCAGTTTAGCTTTTAGAAGACTACTGGAACAAACATTTGCACTTAAAAGTTTAATATTTCGCGAATGGAGCATTAAATAAAAAAATAGTGTTACCTTTTTTAAAATGACTTAGGGGTTCTAAGTCATTTTGAAAGTCCTACGTATTCAACGATACCACAGGATGGGGTAGTCGACGAAAAAAAAATCATCCCTACTTCACATGTAGGGGAGCTACTCTAAAATAATATATATTTATATTCCAAAATGTTATTTTACCACTTTGTCGGCGTAATTGATATACACACCCCTACAAAATTACAGCTTTCTAGTACTAACAGTCTCATAGCAAAACCTCGTAAAGACTGAAAAATCATGCTCTAATTAAATTCGTGGTTTACAATCTAAAATTGACTCCTCCTTATGTTGAAGTCGGTTAAAATGTAGTCCTATGTTACCCGGGCTATAAAAACGAAGCGATTGACAACGTATTCATCAAAATCGGATGAATAGTTTAGGCGCTACGATGGTACAAACGTAAAAACAACCATGCATTATACCATACATACACTGCTAAAACCATTACCCTTTCTTTTGGCTAAGCCGTAGTAGGGGACAAATAAAAAAGCTATCATATCATTTGTATGAACAAAACAAGGATAAGATTTTACATTTAAAAAAATACTGAATGAAAGATAACAACAGCTCATTCACAAACAACATTCTAACAAAACCTATTAACAGGCCGTACAAAATCAATAGGCTGCACCCAATGGATGCCATAAAACATAACATCTTAACTTCGGTCCACAAGTATCATTACTAGATAGTTCTACCGCACACTATAGACAAGACTGTCTTAAGACAGACAATAGGCGAGACGACAAAAAAAAAACTAATTAGTCCGTCACTTAGAATATCAAAAAATATTTGACCCTTGTTTTTTCTTTTGTTACGTAAACCAACATTGACGAGGATACGACGCTTTTAAAATTCTCAATACGTCACGCCATGGTATAATTTTTAGCTAGTTCTGACGTCACGAGCCCCCACTCCTAAGTATTGATGCGTTTTATATTTGTCAATATTCATTGATTTACAAAAACAAATAATACGTGTCCATTAATTTCCAATACTCTTACTGACGGACTAAATAGATTTGCTTTTTTTTGATACTGTCGTCATGCCTATTACCCTACTAGTGTGAGCGAGAGGTAAATAGTCTGTCTCGCTCGCACTAGTAGGGAAATAGTCTGTTTAAAGACAGTCTTGTCTATAGCTTGCGGTAGCCCTTATACTGCACATAAGACCAAGTTAAATTGCGATGTAAAGTCTCTACTAAGGTTAGCTGCAGACGTGCCGATCGGGGAATATGAGACACCCTATTAATATGTGGGTAGTTATATTTTATTCTAGTGTACCAGTATATTGCGTTGTTTTATATTGTAGTGGAATATTTTGGGTTAAAGATAGAGGTGTTGAAGATAATGATAGAGATGAAATAGTATCGATAATATACTTTGTCCAGCAAAATTGATACACAGCTATTTAACAATATTGCTAATTCTGTGACTACAATGGCTGTCATATCGTTGATAGCCATATCTTCCGGACAAAAGATGTTGATAACAGAACCCTCTTTAGCAAAAGACTAGAAAGAGAGTACATAGATTTGTCTGCAGGGTCTAACATTTTATGTACCATCCATCCGCATTCTCCAGTCATCCCGCGAACATAGCGCTTGCAACAGCGTTGAAATATCTATCGGGAGCTCAAAATAATGAACATTCACGAAAAATAATTATCCCGTTAGTGACAGCATAAGTTTAGTTTTAAATCGTGAAAGCTTAAAACAGTGTTTAATCTGACTTTAACTGTGGTTCTAATACTTTTAGTGGAATAACAGAAGATCTAGGAGCGTAAATTAAGGTATTAGACGAAATTAACATTTTATAAATACTGCGAGTTTTATTTGAAAGTAAAATATTTTTACAACAGCCAAAATATTATAGAAAATTTGGTTGATCTTCCAACCCTATTAAAAAAATAGACTTGAGCATTCTCAACAAGTTTTATTAGTGAATGAAATATTTAAAGCAACAGTGTCGTAAAAGACGGCTATATAATCATGCTAGCTGCTTTTAGAGATGCAATGTCGTAGTAGTATAAGTATTGATCACTAGAGCATTACTTACTATCGGTTCTTCCGCAGTAATTTTAATTATCATCCTTTACAATCACATTGGTTTAATTTGTTCCACTCCCCTATATTCAACAAATAAATATAAATAAATATCGCTGGACATTACACACAGCGCCATCTAGTGCCACACTAAGCAACGAGGCTTGTGTCGTGGATACCAGATAGTTGATATACTACATAGTTTGTAAATACATACTTATTATACATACGTATATAACATCCATGACTCGGAAACAAAATATGTCCATGCTCATCACACAAACATTTGTTCTAATCGGGATTCGAACCCGAGACCCTAAGAACGTAAGGCAGCCTCAATACCGCTGCGCCATTCGGGGCGTCTTTTTTTCAATATAAATCTTCTGTTACGGGGCTTAAAATACGTCTAGTTCATGTTACAATCCAATAGCAATCCAGCAGCTTAAAATATGTTTTGCACAGCGCCATCGACAGCTTCGGAAAGACTTTTCTCAAAAGCTAGTCAAAATCGGTATCAACAAAGGAGCAGATTAAAAGGCAAACTTCTAACAAAGCTACTTTTTTGCTGTACCCAAAAATACAGAAAATGTATTTTTTTTCCTAATTGGCGAAATAAGTACATTTAGTGAACAAAAATAATTGATGTTTTATTTAACCACTTAAAATATCGATGTTTTTCCAATATCGATCATCCCTACTTTACATTTTGTATTCCACATATCATAATTATGTTACCATCAACATCAAGTTACTCTTTACGACCCCTATCCATAGTACAGACATTACCAGTATCACTAGATATATATTCATAGTCAGTACTCACTTACAGGTACGATATTATTATGTCACCTCCCCTGCACGTTGAACTTAATTGTAAGACTGTACCAACTACGGCCCACCTATGTTCCACTTGATACTGTGTTAAGAGTTAATCTGAAGCTGGATAGTGTTGTTATATCTCAATCTAAGTTAGGATTTAGTTTAGATGTAGATGGTGTGGCTAGATTGACGTCCTTGTTGGGAGATCGACGATGGGACGCGTGTTAGTTTGCTGTTGTGAATAGTTAGGGGTTTTGGTGTATCAATAGATAGGATCTCGTGGCTAAATAATAACAGCCGCTCGGGTCGATCTTTAAGTTAAGCCGCTCTTGCCTATGTTGATTCGTGGATGGGTAACCACCCTGTACATACCGTGTTCCCTCCGTGCCTCGGAACGCACGTTAAGCCTTTGGTGCCGGCGGTCATTTGTAGATCTTTGACAGTCGTTACAGGTAGTCAGTGGCCCGAAAGTCTGACAACCAGTCTTACCAAGGGATGTCTATATTACTGCCCAGTACTAACTGGGTTGTGGAGGTCAGGGATGGAAAAGGCTAGATGACGATGATGTATCAATAGATAGTAGTGTGGCAAAAATTTTGTTGTTTTATAACTTTTGAAAAAGTTTACACTTAATGACAAAGAAATTCATTGTTGGAGGTTTCCTGGAAGATATCGCTATCCGCGATTAGACAACCATTGTTACCATAAAATTAGCAATATTGTTAAACAGTTGTGTTTCAATATTGGTGTACAATAAAGTAAATTCTATTTTATTCTATTATTGGGTGGGTGCGCAGGAGTTTACTTTTTTATGGGTTCAGCGGTTTTTTACAGTTCAGTTAACTCAACTAATCTTTTCAACTTTCTGTTAGTTCTTATGCTTCTATCAGTTCTTATTTCTTAAGCTATTTCTTCTTTTTTCTTAAAATAAGTATGAAGAACTCTTTGAATGCTGGCAACTCGTTGATGAATAGGAGGATTTCTTCTTAATGAAACTCCAAGCTTGAAGTACAATAATGATTAGGTTTAATGAAATAACCTTTACAAAATAATTAAAATTTCGACACACACTTAACGACCGGTGTCGTCGGCAGACATATTCAAACGATGGGGCGCACCCCGCACCCCGCAAGCACCGCTGCTACCACAGATAACTATATTTTCAATACACTTCCTCGAAAACTGGTTCTTAACGCACTATGATTAGATTCAACATGCTATGTATTTCACACGCGTGCGATTTTTTTCATTTTCCAACACCTGTGCGGGAATGAAAATTGCCACAAATAACTATACCTATACTTAGTCCAAATTGGTTCAATGCCTATAGTCGGAATTGAATGTTTTTTTTTATTTCGGCAAAGTAAGAATGCGTCTGTAAGCGTAAATGTTTTTTGAAAATTCAAATTGTGTTTATAAATAGAATATCATAGATAAACATGATTATATAAAACTAATATTTACTTTTATAAACAAATTAACATTTATTTGTGTTTTAAATTCAAAAATACAAAAAAAAAACTATTTTTATATTAGGCTGTATAACGGCTTCATACCTTTGCTTCTCCTTCAACCCGGCGAAAGCAAAGCGCGGAAAAAAGAAAAGAAAATCATAGTTTCCTAATAATTCATGACAAAAATATTTTTCGTTCTTTTATTTAATTTCTTCAAAAGTGTATTGAAAGACGTCGTTTGATACACGTGGACATTTGTTATTGCAGTTCTCGGCTGAACAACACCCACGCCTACGGCTCGGGAGTTAATTGCGCCTCGGATGCAATAACAAACTTTCTCCACTTGTATCAAAATGTACTATTCTAATCTATGCTTGCGCACGCCGTGCTGTATGCGTGTGTAAATTCGTGTCCTCACACATGCAAGGCATCAACAAAGAACGACCTTTCGATTTATTTTGTCCCATGTTCCACGGGGTCGACACAAAATGTTTTATTCTTCTGTTTTACCGTGATGACTGTCACGCTATGCCAACCAAACATTTTGTACATCAAACTAAGTAACCCTTTTTTTTTTTTTTTTTTCGGATGGGAAATCATCAAATGACTTCATCCGCTCTGGGCGGAGCAGGAGGGAGTGTCAGACTTTTACTGACTAAAACCCATCCATGTTCCTTTATCGCCCTTTGTGTTCTGGGGCCGCGGTATCTCTTTCGAATAGTCCCGCAGCCCCGGCAGACTTCGGTCCTTGCGGACCCCTTCCCTATTGCTGACTCTCTTTGAGGCGCGCGTGGAACACGAACGCGCCGTCGACACGGCCTGTCGTCATGAGACGTACGGACGGCGAGCTAGCCCATAGCTCCCCGTCCACAGGCCCGCAAACTAAGTAACCCTACGCATTTTTTTTTTGTTGGAAAACGACTTGTAAAAGGGTAATAAATCATGTTTTACGGTAAACCTCAATGTAAACGCACTCAAAACACTGTGCTGATAGATACATTGAATAGTAAATGGCTCATGGAGGTATTTAAATTAATATAATCTTGAAGTTTTTCACTAGTGTTTTTATTAATACGTATAAAAAAAAATTGCGAAAAAGTTGGAACATTGACCTTCAAGATATCCGTTACTAGAAGAATGACTTCATATTAGTTAAATAACATATTCAAAATCAAAATCAGCAAAGTACAATAACAATTCAAAATAAAAATGAGGAATTTTATTTATGCATAATTAGAGAGTTGTAGCTTGTAACTAACGAAAATAATACTGATATCTTAATAATTAATTTAATGTAAAAAGTTTACGTCTCATCTCCCTAGCTTTGATTGTGACTTATGATAATGCAATTTGTCCCCGCCCAAAAAAAAAGACATCAATATAATCTCTACTCACAAAAAAAAAACAATGACTTTCTATTTCAAGAAAACGCAGGTGTAACCAACACGCGAGGCAATTTTCCCAAGTTTTAGTACAAAAAAATCTTCCGAATCATAAGCCTGTCTCGTTTAGTTAGGTGAGTTGAGCAATCTCGTCTAAGATTGTTCAGACTGTTTACATTATATAGTGGAGTTTCGCGACGTTTCTCTCCAACGTTGTTAATTTTCGAACAAAAGTTTAGGAGTACGGAGGAGGTAGGTAACTGTCTACCGCTTGTTCTTGTTCTTGTTACTGGGTGTTTGTATACCTCTAGGTGTAGTATTCTACCATTTTATGTTGTTAGGTGCTGATGTTTTAATTTATGCTGGTTACTAAACGATTCGAAACGAAACGAACGAACAGTTGACGACGATTGACTGACGTAGCCCGAAGAATTGCCAAACTGTAGTGGCAGTGGGCAGCATATTGCTCGCAGAACGGGTGGCCGATGGGGCCGAAAATGTCTGGGCAATAATGGTGCAAAAGGTTTTGCGTATGACAACGTGGCTATCATAATTAATTAAATGCTTTGACTATTGGTTAGTTTGTCATGAATTACAACTTTTACATGTAAATTACACATGCCCGAACTGGGAATCGAAATCGAATATGCACGGACTTGTAACGATGTTCCAAGAGACGTTCACTTCTATACTATCTTAACTGTAAGATAGTATAGACTTAAAGTTTAGAGTTCGCGCGGAGTACTAAATTATGAAATCATTATAATGAGGGTATTATGTGCTTGAAATAAAACCACCGATGATTTAAGTAAGGCACCGATTCCTCGGAGCTCGCACACGGACTATATATCTCTGTCTGCTTGAAAGCGTGATGTGAATTTATTTATATTTATATCAGTAGGTACTGACATTTTTAGTACCAAGTCTAGTATCCATCTTTTATTTGTTTTAAAGTTTGTAGGTTCCATTTTCAAAGCTGAAGGAGCAAAATAGAATTCGATTTTCTTACGGCTAGAACTGGCTGGATGGACGTTCAAATGGTTTCCAGCGTAAATTGTGGAATGTAATATAATTCGATTGAGATACTTACCTTTTCCGTTCGTCTGTGCGATTTGATTGTAGTTTATCTGTCTATATTTCCTCTTACCTACTTAATATACAGCTAAAACATTCGGAAATAGTGTGAGGTTTATAGATTTGGAGATGTGATGGTCTTATGTAAAATTGCTGATAATTTGAATAAAAATAAGTAGGAAATATGCATGAAATACAAAACACTTTTTATTTATTAAAATGTCTTTTATTGGTGCATAAAACATTGTGGTAAGCTCTTTTGAGTTTGTAAAACATCACTTATCAATACTATCATTACTCTCAAAACGCGTTGTCCTTGAGAATGCGGATAGTGACGTCAAAGTCAATGTGTCAAAAAAAAACTTTTATTGGAAAAGTAGTTAAAGTTTCGCTAAGATTTTGTATAATATCGTTATCGCAATTTTTGCTTGAATAAAGCACATATACAATTAGTAAAATTACTATTACAAAAAATTAGATGTAAACAAGGAGATTGAGGTAAATGACGTCACATCATGACCGCGACAGTCACGGACGTTTGAACTGTCATAGATTGCAGGAGTTTAATATTATTTTCGAGCGACAAGCAATAGTTGAACCTAATTTTTAATACTTTTCGTGGTTGATAACACTGTAATTTATTGATTTAGGTGAAGAAAAAATTACATGCATATTCCCTATTGGTTTTTGTTATACTTTCAGCTGAGTTTTATTTTTTATGCTATGGTGGTTTTTCCCTAAAAATGTCCATAATGGAATTAAACAGCATTTCACATTTACGTCCATGCCGTTCATCGTCATCCTTAATACAACACCAATGTTCTCTTTGGAAATACGGATCAAGTGGTTTAAATAATAGGTGTACCTATAAGCACTCCGGAATAAGGCACTTGTTCTCCCCGTCCGTCATTCCGATAATTTGTTTGTTCTAGACCATACCTGAGAACCTTCTTGTTAAGGAGATATCAAATATTGAGGGTCAAAGTTCCAACTTTTTACAAGTTTTTAATGCTATAAATACCCCCCCTTTCTTAGGGTCCCGGGCTCAAATCCCGGTAGGAGCAAATGTTTGTGTTATGAGCAATGAGCATGGACATTTGTTTCCGTGTCATGGATGTTTATGTGTATAATAAGTATGTATTTACAAACAAAAAGTATCTATGTAGTATATCAACTATCTAGTGTCCACGACACAAGCCTCGTTGCTTAGTGTGGCACTGCGCTGTGTGTAATGTCCAGCGATATTTATTTATTTTATTTATACCTCCACAACCACCGTACTATTTAATGCATCCATCAACACCATGTTTTGAGTGCGTTACATTGCTCCCTACCGTAAAACGTGATTTTTCACCCCAAAATAAAGTCGTCTCCTAGCAATGATTTTTGCGTAGAGTTAATTAGTTTGATGTACAGAATGCTTGGCTTCGTGAAGGGTTCGTTTATACCATATTTATGATGCCCTTCTTATAAAGTAAAACGAATACGAAATAAACTAAAAGTTTGAGTTTTGTAAATACATTACAAAACTCAAACTCAAAATACTCATTTCAACTGTCAAGGAGTTCTCTGACACCTTCAAAACACTTCTGTTAAACCCAGAACTATAATTGAAATCCATCTTTTATTAACCTTAACAGCAAACAATAATACCTTAAACTCATACAGTTCAAAGAAAACAAGACAATTTTCTACAAGAAAATCTTTCTACACAACACTAAATATAACCAGCACAAGTTCCTTTTGTAACGAAATTGAGTTTCACGCTCCAAAGAAGGAGGATACGAAGTAACAAACTGGTCAAGTGATTCTGACTGGACCGTTCCCTGGGGTATAGAGGGGTGTAAGGGGGTATACAGGGGCACATGGGGGAATACGGAAATTATGTGTTTTCTTACAAATACGAGAGAGAGTTTGTTATCTAGATTGTGTTGTTATTTTTGTCTTGATATTGAATAGGGCAAAATAATATTTGTAAAGAAAATTTGTGGCAAGAATGTAGTAGAAAGTACTTTTAATTAAGGTATATTTAATTAAGGTACTTAAGGGCAATTTCGTTGACCCTGAGGACTTAAACACGTGGAATTGGCACGTGGAGGTAAACCTTGCCTTTTTAGACTTGGGTTGCTAAGTGGTCAAACCGTTTATTAAAATCTGTTTGATAAAGGTAACTAAAAATGAGAATTGGTTTTATCGTCTAATTAGAATATTATGTCGTGTATTATCTTTAATGCATATTTCTGACATATTTATTTAAAAAATAGAAAACTCTCTAAAGTGGTTGGAAAAATATGGGCGAGAACTTTAAAAATAATAATAGTAATTAAGTAATAGTAATAATAATTGAGTACAGCAGTCATTGTGCCGATAGTGGTGTCGGCCAATGGCTTAATAGCCAAGAGCCTCGACCAACATCATAGGAGGCTTTCGCTTGGCAGCTGGATCAAGGGCTTGATTCAGAAAGCAGTACTTCTGGACACAGCACGTATTGTTAAGAGGTTCCTCTCTCAAGAGCCCTGACCACCGGCAGCTCGGACCCTGTTTCTAGCGCTGGTGGGCTACTGTTTTTATATTTTTAAATGATTTTTCATAGTGTTTTTTTTTGTACAGAAATATTTAAAAATGTTAAAAATATGTAAAATAATGAATAAAGGAAATAATAATAGGTGATTAAGTAGTAGTGGTAGTAGTAATTCTTACTAATTATTTAATAATAATCAATAATAATTTATAAGTAGTCATTCAAAAAAGTGCGACTGCTGAACGAGCTGAGGTCCTGGTTCCGATTCCCGACTCGGCCAAAATGTCATTGGGTTTTTCTATCAAGAATTTCTCAGTAGCAGCCACAGAGCCTAAATATATGCCCGGTTAATGACAATAAAACGCACCCTTTATTTCATGGGACTTGAACATAACTGGCAAATTGTGGGTGTACTAGTAGGTACTCCTCTGCCTTACCCTTCGCAGATTACAGGTGTGATGTTTTTTATGGAAAAAAAACAATGGCTTTATTTCAAACTCATAAATGCAAAGAGATTTAAAAGAATTAGGTATAGAGCGGACATTGGCAATAATGTCATACAAAAATTTTGATCCCGAACATTTTCGATTTTGACTCACGAATGCTACCTGACAAGCGGGCGTATGACACTAGACAGAACGATTTGTTACTAAGAAGTAACAAGTATTTGGATTACGATTTTCTTCGTCTTGTCCCGTCTATCGCTCGTTAAGAATTGAATGTCTTGGCATAAATCAATCCTTGCTGCATTTCTTCCAGAAGATAACTGTAAGATTCATGAATACCACTTATGAAACCAGTGACGTGTTGAGTTATAACTTCATCCAAATCCATTAAAACTGACGAATTTATGCTTTCCTAACACCCTTCCTTAAAGTTTATTTTTACAAAATAAAGTATCACCCTACTTCAGAGTATGTACTCATATAATAATTTCTTTTCCTGAACAAAATCTGACACTGAGTCGCCTTGACGCTCAGTAGACGTAGAAAGACTGAAATCCTCATATTTTGACAAATTCTCACATAACAGACATTTAAAAGTCAACTTGAAGTAACAGACCTAAAGTTTAAAATTGCTCGTTTTTGAAGTAATGACAGTGGTACATTAACTTTTCAAGTCGAGTATGAGAAACGCAGAGGATGACATTTTTATGGTGACGTTGAAAAATCTACTTTAAAATGGTTAGGTGTATGATTTATAACGGAGGCGTCAAAAATGCATTTGATAGCGCTTAGTTTTGTTAAAAAGTGGAGCAGGTTTTATTTGATACGAAAGCAGAATATTAGGGGAGGGAAATTATTTGACATATTTTTATTGAGTAATAAAAACGTGTGGTTGATACTAAGTAGGCAACATTTATTTTCTTAATAATTTAATTATGTTGAAGAGGATAATCTATTTATTCAGAACGTGACATTCCTTATTTATTTTGGAGCCCAATTCCACTTTATTGCCCAATAAATGCTAATAAGAGAAAATATTTTCATTGGGAAATTAATTTGTTATCTACAATATAATATGTAGCACCAATAAAATAAATGTACCGTTAACGAAATTACCAATTACCCCTCTTTTAACGGTTATTGGAAATCCGTGATGCTTGTACTGGATAATGTTATAAATAAATTGTAATCATCCCTATTCTTAACAAGAAACAAACAGTTATAAAATCAGCATAGAAAAAAAAGGAGATCACCCAATTTGCTCTCATCTACACTAATATTATTAAGAGGAAAGATTTGTATTTTTGTGTGTATGTTTGTAATGAATAAACTCAAAAACTACTGCAACGAACAAAACTATTCCAAAAATTCTTTCACCATTAGAAAGCCACGTCTTTTTTTTTTTTTGTCTTTCCTGGGTAACATAGGCTATATTTTATCCCCGTACTCCCACGGGAACGGGAACTACGCGGGTGAAACCGCGTGACGCCCGCTAGTTTTAAATAAAGACACTCTTCAATTCGAGTGGTAGCAGACTTTTCACAACAAAAGCTCTTTGCTAGCAATTTTTTTCTTATTCCTGGTATTTTATAAGTTCAACAAATACTTTGTTGCATATTTCAATCCCAGCTCTTATTGAGAAAGACTATAAATGTAGCAAAAAATATAGGAACGTTATTAATCTGTTTCCTCTTTGATATCGAGTTTCGCATTCAGTAAAATGTTTGCTCTCTGCGAGTACATTCCTCCGGTGGAAACTCCTATAAAACTCATGTGTGCACATATTTTTCTGTAGCTGAAACGGCGGGTAGGCTGGAGTAATTCAGCTGAGCATAGCAAGGTTGCGAGAACGCTTGAGGCTTATGATGTTTGCGTCTTTTTATATGCACTGATATGCCTACGTTTTTATGCGTGTGTTATAGGAAATAAGACTTGTATTAGAGAGTTTATGGGAAGGCTAGTTTATCAGAAAATAGGGTTTTATGTTTGCGTTGTAAAACTAGCCAACAACGAAATGGATGCCTAAATAGAAGCCTTTTATTTTCGGATGGGATATCATCAAATTACTCCTCCCGCTCTGGGCGGAGCAGGACGGAGTGTCAGACTTTTACTGACTAAAACCCATCCATGATCCTTCATCGCTCTTTGTGTTCCGGGGCCAAAGTATCTCTTTCGAATAGTCCCGCAGCCCCGGCAAGCATCGGCCCTTGCGGACCGGACGGCGAGCTGCCTAAATAGAAGCCTGCTGTTGGGTTTTAACTTTCGACGTTGAGGTGAGTGTTCAAATTTCACCAGCGTGCTATTATTTAATTGTTCGTGTGAGATTGACCTAGTGTTAGTTTAAATGGACATAAACTTTTTTTCTGCTGTAGACTTTCCACACACAACCACAAATGTTTCGCCTAGTAATAAAAATATCAAAACTAAATTGTTGATTGTGTCTTCTTTTTAGTGACAACCCTAATAAATTATAACCCTAATAAAATGAATACAACTGAGTATAAATAAAATCGTCGTAAACATATTTAGTTAAAATTTACCCCATCAATTAGGGAATTCATGTAGAAAGTTTTAAGTTTTTTTCATCGGGTAATTATGTCGAGAATGTACTGTCTTCCCATTTTGCCACATTTGTAAGGACAGTAAGAAGCATCACCGGGATAGAATTATCAAGTGGAAGATTGTTTCCAAGGAAATAGGCTGCAGATGGAGTGCTGGAACAAAAAAAAAACCTCTATTTAAATTAGCTCACAAGGTGCAAGATGAGGAAACATGCATATATTTGTAGCCATAAGAAAAAACCGGCCAAGAGCGAGTCGGCCTCGCGCACCGAGGAAACTTTTTAAAGGACACACTTAACTTTGCTGTTCGATCCCTAGAAACGGCTATTGCTCCAACCGCAAATAATAAATTTGTAATAGTAAAATCGCTTTTGTTTTTTATATTAAACTACATACACTCGAGAGCAATGAATCCGGGTCACTTAAAGAATCCTAAAAATCTCGGAAACTAAAAATGCTAGGTTAATGCAATAAATTATATTTAATAGACAATGTAATACTCCTTAAATGAAGGTATTAAAACTTCTTAGTTATTGTATAGTTATATCATAAAAAAATCAAATTTAAAAAAGGGCCACTTTCGAAGATGGAACTACGAAATTACAGCATTTGGTTTTGCTTTTGTTTGTAATCTGTCATTTATGTGGGTACATAAACCATGTTGATAGTGCTCTATATTCATTATTCAAGCTGAAATTATGTCGCTTACGCCTGAAGAATGCACCAGAATACTTACAATGCTAGAAACCGGCCGGAGTCAGCGCGATACAGCCAGGACTGTCGGTGTGTCGCTGTCAACAGTACAAAGAGTTCTCCGACGTTACGAAGAAACTGGTTCTAACCTACGCAGACCAGGAACGGGCAGAACCAGGTGTACCACAGCACGAGAAGACCGATACTTGGTGAACACCGTGCTTCGAAATCGCTTTCTCACAGGAACTGAACTCACAAATCAGTTTCGACGCCTCGGAGGAAGTAACCCAAGTGCATGGACAGTAAGACGTCGGCTTGCTGAATCTAACTTAAAACCCCTTAGACCTGCAAACGGCCCTAAACTGGAGCGTGGGCATCGTATTTCAAGACTAAGATATGCCCAGAGCCACGTAAATTGGAGTATTGAAGATTGGTCAAAAGTTATGTTCTCCGACGAATCAAAATTTATGCTCTACAAGCACGATGGAAGACACAGAGTGTATCGAAGACCAGGGGAAAGATTCAAGCAAGCATGCATCGAAGAAAAAGTAGCCTACGGTGGTGGGTCTGTACTTGTGTGGGCCGGAATTTCTTCTGAAAGTCGCACAGAGCTGGTGATCATAGAAAACGGCTCTTTAACTAGCGTAAGATATGTGGAAGAAATCCTCAATGATCACGTTGGTCCATTTATGGTCAATTTAGGTGAGGATGCTATATTTATGCATGACAATGCCCGACCTCATACAGGTAGGATTGTGAATGACTACCTTCAAGAGATGAACATTACTCGTATGGAGTGGCCAGCGCGCAGCCCGGATATCAACCCGATCGAGCATGCTTGGGACGAGCTAGGCAGATGCGTAAAACAACGAAACCCTCCCCCAATCACGCTTCGTGAGCTCAAAATTGCTCTCACAGAGGAATGGGAGAATATTCCCCAAAATCGTATAAGGAACTTGGTGTACAGCATGCCAAACCGCGTAAACGCAGTAATGGAAGCACGAGGAGGCAATACGAAGTATTAAAATTCAAGAAAATCGTAATAAAGTTCAAAAATTTCATGTTTCCTATTTTTGTTTTAAGGAGAGATCAGCAGTTTTTTTCTTTATGTAATTTTGTGTTAATAAAATGTATGGTGACTCATATTTTTTTTACTTTCATTTAAGGAGTATTACATTGTCTATTAAATACAATTTATTGCATTAACCTATCATTTTTAGTTTCCGAGATTTTTAACATTCTTTAAGTGACCCGGATTCATTGCTCTCGAGTGTATTTACGGTTTTCAGATTTTTCCCTTTACATGTGCTGTAAGACCTTGCTTGTCGCCAAATTTCGTGATTCTAGGTCAACGGGAACTACCATATAGGTTTTCGACCTATAGGGTACGGCCTGTTGACCTGGAATTGTCAATTTTGGTTAAAAGCAAGCTCTTACAGCACAAGTAAAGGGAAAATTCCGAAAAATAAAAAATGTTGAAAACCAAGTTAAATTTTGATACTTACAAGTTTTCGCGAAAATCAAAATTTGTGTTGACTCAGGACCTTGATTTTATACACCTAATAGGGACTATTATAGACCTCAGTATCTGGTATAAATTTCAACTTGCTAGGTCCATCCGTTCCTGAGTAAATCGGTGGTGACAGACGGACAAGAAAGTGATCCTTTTAAGCGTTCCTTTTTTTACCTTTGGAGGTAAGGAACCCTAAAAAATGATCAGAATGACGGGGAGAACAAGTGCCTTTCGGCTTCGTTATGTTCTATTTACACACTTCATAAAAGAGTAAAACGACATTTAATAGTGCAAATGATTTAACAGCGGTTGAAAGTCTTGACAAGAATTATCTTTAACAAATTATGTTTGTAATAATTTGTTACCTCAAAGATTAACACAGATTACGAAGGTAAAAAAAATTAGGTCAAGCGAAAAAATTGTTCATGAAAAATGGCGTGTCTCTTTCTTTTCTTTACCCTGCAAAGTTGTCAGATAATATTTCACCAAATAACAAAATATTACCATATTTTTCGGCATGTAAATAAATTCAATAAACTATGCTCAATATCACAGCTGTATGTTTGTTTTTCCAACTACAATAACTTGAGATATCTGACTTCAGAAACTGCTCCATTTGTTTTCTAGACAGATGATTTTGAAATAAACTTCGGAGTAGATAACGTTTTGTTTGTTATTACTTTGCTTTTTATTTGTTGTGCATTATGTTCTACCAGTATTCAGATTTATGCAAAAATATTATTGACAGATGTACACACAAATGGCCATCACTTTCCAAATGTTCCGTATTTATTTTATTTTTTAACGACCCGAATGGCGCAGCGGTAGTGAGGCTGCCTTACGTTCTTAGGGTCCCGGGTTCGAATCCCGGTTGGAGCAAATGTTTGTGTGATGAGCATGGACATTTGTTTCCGAGTCATGGATGTTTATATGTATAATAAGTATGTATTTACAAACAAAAAGTATCTGTGTAGTATATCAACTATCTGGTGTCCACGACACAAGCCTCGTTGCTTAGTGTGGCACTAGATGGCGCTGTGTGTTAATGTCCAGCGATATTTATTTATTTATTTATGGAACGACTTTTTGGCTAGCTTAATGTTAATCTAGTACTTTTCAGGGTTCCGTACACGAAGTGTAACCAACGGGACTCTATTACTAAGCTTCCGCTGTCCGTCCGCCCGTCCCTCCGTCCGACTGTCTGTCAGAGGCCTGTATCTGATGATTTGTAATATGTAGACAGTAGAAGAACAGAAATTTTCACAGAATGTGTATTTCTATTACCGTTATAACAACAAATAAATTAAAAGGGTCTACTACGATGGTACGGACCCTATCATGCGCGACTCCGATTCGCACTTGGCCGGTTTCCACTTTTTCATCATCGTTATAGCTAATAGAGTGTCCATTTTTCTGACCGCGGGATCTCAAAACATATTTAGATTTTTAGATTCAATTGATTAGCCCTTGTTCTCATCATCATCATCATCATCATTCCAGCCGAAAGACGTCCACTGCTGGACATAAGCCTCCCCCAAGTACCCTTGTGCTCATCAAACACTAATCGCCGAATTGACAGCTAAATAATTTATGTTCCTTTGAGAAACCCGAGTTTTAATCTTTATTAACGTAAAAGTTATTTAATGAGTATTGGAATTTTAAAATGCTGACTTGATTGTTTAACAATATAATAAAAGATTTATTTGGAGAAAACATTTACTTTTATACCGTTGGTAAGTAATATATTGGCTACATTTTTACTGGTTTTGTTGCTATTGCTACAATAACATTGTTGCAATTTCCGATTCAGTGAACATTTTTATTGCTGCTTGGTTCTATGAATTGAAATGTTTTGTTAAGCGCACCTGTAATCATTTTGGGAAGATTTCGTCAGAAAAAATCTACCTTCGGAGCAGGAAATCATCAAATGACTCCTCCCGCTCTGGGCGGAGCAGGAGGGAGTGTCAGACTTTTACTGACTAAAACCCATCCATGTTCCTTCATCGCCCTTTGTGTTCCGGGGCTACGGTATCTCTTTCCAACAGTCCCGCAGCCGGGCAGGCAGCGCCCCTTTCTTATTGCTGACTCTCTTTGAGGCGCGCGTGGAACACAAACGCGCCGTCGACACGGCCTGTCGTCATGAGACGGACGGACGGCGAGCTAGCCCATAGCTCCCAGGTCTCACAGGCCCGCGCCTACGGTGGCCGGGGACCACTTGTCACCCGACGCCTGGTTATGACCCCTACAGTCCAAATAAACCGCTGGTTAAAAAGTTTATATATATACATATTATGTATACGTATGTATGTAGGGCGCCAAGCAAAATTTAGCCACACTCTACAGGTCACAAGAATGCACCGATTGCTTAACATTTTATCATTCGGAAGTCATTTTATTATTCATTAAGAATAAGGACAACCTTATAAATTTAAACATTTTTGATGCAACCCCTAACTTGGGGAGCCCGAAACGGTAAACATTTTTAGAGTCGAAAATATCGTTTTTTGAAAGCAAATTGTTTACTCTACAATTTTTAATTTAAAAGTATTTTCTTTTCCATGCTAAACTCTTATGGGAGGATTTTAACAAGGGGTTGAAAAAAATATGGGTGGAACCTTCTTCGAAATCTACCTCCTCCAGCGGCTTGCCGAAGGGATTTTTTAAGCTTGCTCTTATCTCAATTTATTTGGGGTCGGTGATCACTTCATTTACAATCATAACATCGTTCACGCTGTACAGTCACCAGCTCATCAAGCTAGCCGAAAATATTTGCTCAATGAACCTTGTACCTAATGCTTTGGCGAAAAAAGTTGAAAATCTGTTAAAGAAAAAAGTCAGATTGTAGTGTCTTGATGTGCAGGTCTGTACATCTATTGTTTCTTTAGACTAACAACACACACTAGTCCAAAAATTAAATGGGAATTCATTTTTTGAAAACAGAACCCGAACTTTATACAAAGGCCGTGTCCCATGGGACATACACATTCTTAAAAAGTCATATGGGTTTTTACAAGGTCGACGGCACAGCGCTTCGCACTCTAGGGAGCTTTTAGTCGCAAACGTAAACATGGCACATGTTGCGCTTAATTTTACATTGAAAAATACTGTTTTCGCTTGTAGGCATTTGTTTAAAATATTTGAGCTTTTGTAGCAGCAGCTAAAAACAGAAATAAAGAATTTGTTCTCTATAATCTACAACGCTGCCTGTTGTGTAAAATTGTTTTATATTTTTTGGCTAGAATTTAACATAATATTTTGTTGTATGCTGATGACGTGTTTAGATATACTAAACACGTCTTCAGCATGCACACATGTTTCAGTAGAGCAAATTTATTTAAGCTTTTGCCAGAATCTGCCCATCGCCAGTGAACCCTGAAATGAATCGCATAGGTACATTGTAACATAATCTTCATTGATTTATTTGTCGGTTCAATGTTGCACTGTTTCCTGTCCGTCGAAATAGTTTAACTAGCACATTAATATTGCAATAACTAACTGTCTGAAATATTGTATCTTTGTCTAGAATATTATATCTGTTAATAGTTTCTTGGCCTACTGATACAAAGTATTTAAGCAAACATTAATATATCATAGCAAAGTGTCTGGCTTGAAAATTTCAGTATTTCTTTATGCAGACATATATTATTCAGAGTGGTACATGTATAACAATCGAGTGCTTTTAACGCAATGCATCCGCGGTTATATTCTAGACTAGCATCCGAACGCGGCTTTGCCTTCGTAATTTTTACAAAAATGTCATTGTACTATGCGTAGAAAACCTTCGCAAAAGTACAAGCAATAAGCAATAGTTTTATTGGAATCGGATGAACGGTATAGCAACGTTTAGAATACGAACAAACAAACATTAATTTCAAATATAAGATTTATTTGGTAAACGTATGTTGTTGTCCTAATAAACTTCAATTATTGTTAATAGAATATATTTTCATTGCTCAGAACTTACAGTTTTGTTAATATACTACTATTTACCAAAGCATAGACTAAAAACTGCAATTAAATTGTCTTCGTTTATATGGCTTCCTGCCGTCTTATCTTTAAACTGACGGAAGATACTTTTAGCTTATAATACAGAGCCTTGCAAAAGATCAATCAATGAAGATGATTTTAGCACCCTTTGTCCAAAATATCTCTCAAGATGCACTTGCATGAAGAGTTACCCATTGGGAAGCAAGTATTCATTTATGTTGAACAGGAATTTCTCGAAAATAATTTTGCAAAACTATAGTCTTACTGGGAATTGTGTCCTGTCCAAAGAGATGCCGACTGGTTCGTCTATACAGGGTTATTTGTAAAACACCGACAACCTCTCAGGACTATGAATATGAAAATCTGATGGACTAAAATTTGATGAATTTTTAAAAGTCATAGAACAAAAGTTGTTCATTATGATGTTAGTAACATAGTCCTGAGAGGTTGTCGGTGTTTTACAAATAACCCTGTATAAAGAGGCGAAGTTTGTAAGTCTATATGTAGAAGGTACATAACATCACGCCCGTTATCTCAGAGGTATATACTTAATAGTAAACCACGATTTTAGGCTTATTACCATCAACCGGGCACAACTCCAGACTCAGTGGCTGCTACTGAGAAATTCCTGATGGAAAAATCCAATAACACTTTGCCCGACCCGGGAATCGAACCCAGGACCTCTTGCTCAACAGCAGCACTTGCAGCTACTAGACCAACGAGGCTGTCATGTAGAAGGTTTTCTCTGAAACTGATCATCCGATTTAAACAAATCTTTCATTGGTGGAAAGCTAAACTATTGCCGAGTGCCATTCTTCGAAACTTTTTTATAATAAACTAGCTGTTGTCCGCGGCTTCGCCCGCGTGGAATTGGATAATTATTGTCCCACGGGATCATACTAAAAGTATTCTACTCGTATTATTAATACGAGTAGTACCTACTATAAATTTAATTTAATCTACTATAAATTTAATTTACCCTCTTAGGGGTTGAATTTTGGAAAACGTTGAAATACGTAACTTTTTATTTTTGCCGCACTCAATTCATACGAAATTTCACGCAAATATGTCCAAGGAATAAAAAGTTTTATGCAAACTTTTATACCCTATTTCACCACCTTGGTGGTTGAATTTCGAAAAATCCTTCCTTAGTGGATGCCTACGTCATAGGAGGAATACGTGTGCGAAATTTTAAGATTCTAGCCTTAAGGGTTTGGCCTGTGCGTTGATACACCAGTCAATCACTTTTGCCTTTTATATATGTATATAGATAGATATAGATAGGCTTGCGTTTGGCAGCAACTCACCTGATGTGAAGCGATGATGCGTCTTAGGATGGAGCACACTTGCTTAGAACAAACCGATTCACTCGAACTTGTGTAAAATAAACTGTATGGAGTATTGCTGTAAAAGAGTTTCTGTGGGCTTAAAGTGGCCGCTTTAACAGAATCATAATACGAAAATTTAAAATGCTTAAAATGGACGTTATGTTTATGACCTAAAAGTCCATTTTAACAATTTTTTATAACGTGATTCGTATCATCTCATGATCTGTCCACGAAGTAGACACAATTTAAACAATGGCGTCTCGACCAAATCGGTCATCCGACAGATCATGATTTATGATTCTGTTAAAGAGGCCATTTTAGACCCCCTGCGGGCCTACCATGACGTCTTAAAGCAGGATCGTTTTAATTGCGTGCCAGTGAGGGAAAGAGATGGCGCTAGACGTCCTCTATAGCTACGTCTCTTACCCACACTGGAACGCGATTAAAACCATCCTGCTTTAAGACGTCCTGGTAGGCCACCTGGACTTCTGCATAGCTATTCACAACGCTTTTCCATTCGGAAAGTCGTATGTCTATCTTTTTTTGACATTACGAAAGCGAGCGAGATAGACATACGACTTTTCGAATCGAAAATCGAATCGAAGCGTTGTGAATAAGGAGCCAGAGGTATGTTGTATTTAGTCAAAACATGCACATAATACGAAGAGCAGGTACATTACAATGCATTGGGGTGCATTAAAATAGCCTCCCGAGTGGCGATACTTCAGCACAATACGTCCGGCGTACCTTTGGCAGCCAGCCTCGCTTCTACTTGTCTGAATAGCGAATATTTTTAACTCAATACAAGCTATTGCAATGTTAATAACAGAGTAGGTATCGGAAAATTGTGGTCATTATTAACACCCGTATCTATAAACAAGTCGAAGTGATTACTTGAGTTAAAGTAGGTAATTACTTAAGACACGATTTTTATTCTGTAGCTCTGTAGTAACCGCTTGAAGTTAGAACTGTGAACAGTTAGAATTCTTAGCTTTGCTTTCTTTGGCGGTTCTTGATTCATTCAAATTCTTGTCTATTGCATAAAAATGGTTGCATAAGTAATTACAGTCAATTACAGACTATAGATACAAGTGTATGGGTGTACAGGACCATCAAACTAAGGAACTTCGTGCATGGCACAAACATCTTAATCTCGAAAAAAATATCAGCTAACCTATAAATTATAAAACCGCTTTTTTGGAGCCCTGAATCAGCCAGACGGCTTCGTGGCAGACCTCGTAGAAGATGGCGTGACGAGCTGGACAAAACCAACGACCAGTGGTCCACATAAGCTCTGGATAGAAACAGCTGGAAGTCATGGGGAGAGGCCATTGCCCAGCAGTGGGACGACGCAGGCTGACAGTATCAGTGTCTCATACATTTGGGTCGAGTAGGTGTTGAAGTTTGTATGGGACAGATGAAAAACGATCGCTCGAGAAAAGTCGTTCAGTGTAATGGTTTGTTTTGCTACACCCTGTATTATGAGACGATACGAGTTAAAATACGGGTTTGGCACTTATTACTACGGTTGACCGTACTTAATTAATTAGAAAAAGCACAATAACCGTCCCCATTTCCCGCTGTAAAAAGATTTATGTCCCAAATGAAAACTAAATGGAACTAAACAATTGCGGGGCATCCCACACTTGCACTCACGCGACTGCAACGGACCGCATTCCAGATTTACGATGACATTCACGCAGCAACCGGCTAACATGGAACGGTTTACGGCTTCACCCGTTTAAAAACAGTCATTACGCGAAACGTACATTACACGGTAAGTTATTTGAACGAATGTAGGGTCGGTTTGTTTGGTTAATCGTCGGAAGGTCGCCGGTTAAAGTGTTATTGCGGTGTGAGAGGTCTTTTATTTTTCGTTTAACAAATTTTCGAAAGGTTCAGAAGTGATGTAAATGGTTGTCTTAGTTAATGTATATACATATGCAAATACATACATACGGACTCACGCCTTTTTACAATCTTTTATTTAACTTGTAATGTTTGTATGTTTGCTTCAATCAAATCTCGCAACTGAATTTTAAAATAGTTATCTCAAACCCTGTCACAGCTAGAGGGCGCCGCGGCAGACCTCGAAGAAGATGGCAGGACAAATACCAGCTATCAGTGGTCCACAATGGCTTTGGATCAAACCAACTGGCAGTCTTTAAGAGGAATTTGCCCAGCAGGCTAACAGTATCCCCAACCGATTGAGCTAAAATTTTGCATACCTACCCATTTAGTTTGGACGACAATGTATGGTTTGCTAAATGATGTCATTCTAAATACAAAGTGGCTGACTGGTTACTTTGATGCACCCCTATGATATGGGTATCAAAAGGGTTTGCTGAGAAGAATACAAATAAAAATTACGTCACACCTTTACGTATTTTAAAAGCTAGTTTAAAGTAGGTATTTTATGCTTGTATCTATTGTGGTAGATACAAATTAAAGAACCTGTTTCGATCCTTACATACTCTTTTTGCTTCTTTCACGTTCATACATCTGATTAATGCGTGTATGACCAGATGTCTCGCCGGTTTCGAGTAAGTTTCATCTAAGTAATTGTGTCATCGTCATCATCATCATTTCAGCCGCAAGACGTCCACTGCTGGACATAGGCCTCCCCCAAGTGTCGCCATATTGACCGGTCCCGTGCGACTCGCATCCAGTGGATTCCCGCAGCCTTCACCGGGTCATCGGTCCACCTAGTGGGAGGCCTTTCAACGCAACGTCTTCCTGTTCGCGGTCGCCACTCCAGAACTTTTCAGCCCCATCGGCCATCCGTTCTGCGAGCAATGTGCCCGCACCACTGCCACTTAAGTTTGGCAATTCTTCGGGCTACCACGTAGTAATTGTGTAATAATTGTAAAAAAAACGTCGCTGATATGAATAAAACGGATGTCGGCTTGTTGCAAACTGGTTCAAATCGATGCGTTTCCGTTCCAACAACATTATCGGTGAAAAACACTTTCATACCTTACTGGATTCGAAAAATGCTGTTTTTGTGTAGGTAATCATTAAATAAGCAGTTTGTATTTTAAGGAGGACATGTATTGACCGTGGGACTTAAACATAAATGGCGAAATGTGGGAGTGCGATTAGGTACACCTCTACCTAACCGTTCGGGGATAACACGCGTGATGTTATGTTATGTATTAAGCTAGACTCATGCTAGACCGTGTTGGGTCCGAGCCGAGTTTCGACAGTGCTATTTTGTGTGGACACACTCACGCTACCGAGCCGCTACCGAGCAACGAACAATGGATTGTGCTTCGGTCGACACTCGGCTCGGACCGTCATCCTTTATTTCAGTCTAATGGCCGAATACTGAAACGTCACTCAAAATTTAAGTAGCACTTATATTTAACAGATACTCAAAAGTGACGTTTGGCCATACGAAATTTAAAGTTTAGGAGCTGCTCAAATATTAAGCAGCCCTTAAATTCTGAGTGACGTTTCAGTATTCGGGGGTAAGTCTTTCAGTCTAATGGTGTGACCGTCGGACTACCAAGTCATAGGTCTCGAAAACGAACCCACGACACGCACCTTTGATTTTTCGGATTCATGTGCGTATTGTATAATTATCACTTGCTTCGGTGAAGGAAAACATTGGGAGGAAACCTGCATGCCTGAGTGATATTTCTCGACAGCATGTAAAGCCAAGTCAGAGGCCCATGGGCGGCATAAAAACTCTAACACCAGGTTAGGCATTAACCACACGATAAGGAAGGAAGGACCTATAATTAGATTTGCCGTTCAAAGACATAATGACACTCGTAACATGAGGTTATGCAAAACATCACCACAATTATCAGGATTCAATGTTGTGTTCTGAGTAAAAAAACTCTCGTAGTCTTACAGAAAAACAGACTGAAAAATAAATGAATCCAATAACATTACCAACAAAGAAAAATCTCGACAAATTCAACAGATTATTATAACATCAGCAATTCCCAAGAAACCTTGTAACACTGGCGTGAAATATTTTTTGCTTGTGGCAACACAGATCGGTGTCGGCTTCGCGTCGATATGCATATTTGATTACGCGTTTACTTGGCATGTTTATTTTAGTATGCATTTTTACTTCGCCTGCTTACGTGGCGTGGCGAAGCGTACTGTCAATGTAAAAACTGTGAGAGTGTGTATGTGAATGTTCTAATATAAGAAAATGCGAGATTGTGTGTTTGTTTAAAAACTTGTAGAAAGAGTTAAATAATAATCATCACCAGCATTTATTTATTTAACAGTTTATGTACACCCTACATACAGAAATGAAAAAAGGAATAGATAAATAGCCTAGCCTTTTCCCAACTATGTTGGGGTCGGCTTCCAGTCTCATCGGATTTAGTATTTTACATGGAGCGACTGCCTATCTGACCTCCACAACCCAGTTAGTACCGGGTAATACGATACCCCTTGCAAGACTGGTTGTCCGACTTTTTGGGCCCCTGACTGCCTAACGACTGTCAAAGATCTACAAATGGCAACCAGGACCAACGGCTTAATGTGCTTTTCGAGGCACGGAGGAAACTCGGTGTGTAATGGGTGGTCACCCATCCACAGACCAGCCTAGGCAAGCGCGGCTTAACCTAAAGATGATCCGAGCGGCTGATTTAGCCACAAGTTTCTAATAATGTGCTAAATTAATACTACATGGTGGAAAGGATACCGATACTCAAAAGGTTATAACGTATTCAGTATATCATTCTGAACTGGGCCTCATAGAATTTAAGATTTTTGTTTTTGTATACTTCTTCTCCTTCTTAGCGTGTCGATGGCAATCTAAATTGAACTGGGCCACTAGTTTGGCGCTTTCAGTAGCGTCCATCAGTTCCTGTAGTAAACAAACAACAGGACACGCAGGACACGATATTAAGTGCCCCATCGTTTGTGGAACAGCACCACAATTACACTTATATTTATATACTTAGAAAACTTATAATTAGAAAGAAACAAAGATACTGAACGCGTTCAGCACATCTAAACTGCGTTTAAGAGCTGTCAGTATCGATCAGCGATCAGTTTTGTAGGTGAAATTCCGCCTTATTTAAAGTTAGTACAAATAAATATCCTTAGTGATTTCCAGATAATTTAACAAAACCAGCATCCTTATTGCATGTAGCACTACGGATTTTTATACTGTTTTAAAATCCATATTTTACGTGCCAACGTTTTTTTTTAATTTACAGCTAAAAGGGTTATAAAAGATTGAAGGAACTGTAGAATGGTTCCTTTTATTATGTAAATCTTAAACATTTTAAGATTTACACCATTATCCTCAAAATCTTCTTAAAATTCACACACCAATCAACCTCTCAAAAAATTCTCAAACAAAGGGATGTGGCGTAAACAAAACACACAAGCATTAATTTGGGGCGCACACTTAAGACAAAAATGTCTTGCCTACCTAAGGTACATGTCCCATCGCTAAAGATTACCGGGAAGCGAGTAGAACTAATACTAGTGGGCGAACAGCGAGCGGCGAGTTTGTGGGATAGCTTTCATATTCATAATTATCTTTATTTGCATACCATAATTTGTAAAGATCTTACAATGGGATCTTATAGGCAGTGATAGCCTATTGGTTGGACTTCCAAGCCATAGCTTGGAAGTCCGACGACCACTAGGCTATGCTAAATCCGAAAAATCTTGGGTTCGAACTTCCGACTTATGAGTCGGAAGTTCGAACCCAAGATTTTTCGGATTTATGTGCGAAATAATTATTACTTGTATTATAATTATCACTTGCTTCGGTGAAGAAAAACATCGTGAGAAATCCAGCATGTCTGAGAGATATTTCTCGATGGCATGTAAAGCCAACTCAGAGGCCCATAAAAATGTGCATGCAGACGTGCATCGTCATGCATATTTTCCCTACACTAATAATTATTTTTGTTTCACGCGCTTGTTTTGTGTATTCTCTTCTTTTTTACGTCTATTGTCCTTTTCTTGAAGGAGAAAATAGCCGAGAGCTAGTTAGTCGCTTCTCGTCAGCGGCGGGACAAGTGCCTTACACAAATATTTAAACGGCGTGTACAAATCTTGGTCGCTATTTGAACTTACGATCGTCGCGGCTCGTTTTAATAATAATTTATGATTTGCGTGGCACTTGCGATTCGTCCTCTTTTGTTTTTTTGGTCGTAGAATATTAAAATTAAGGTGGTAAGGTGGTGAATGTTTAAAATATAGACGCTATTTTAGAAACTATCGAGTTTTATTACTGTTGATACTGTTGTTGTTGTTGTTACTGTTGTTGTACTGTTGTTACTATCGAGTTGTAATGATCTTTTATTGTTATATTCGTAAAGTTACACTTTTCGAGGTATTTAGACCTTCTAGACCTCCTTTTACAATCTTCAGTTTAAGTCGCGCTTACCACCCATCACATACCGAGTTTCCTTGGTGCCTCAGAAGGCACGTTAAGCCGATCAGGTCCTGGGTACGATTCCCAGGTCGGGCAGCGTTATTGGGTTTTTCCATCAGGAATTTTTCAGTAGCAGCCACGGAGTCTGGATTTGTACCCGGTTGATGGCAATAGGCTCGCCCCCTATAACATGGGACTTAAGGTGGATGCTCCAGGGTACATACAATACAACCCTCTAAGTTCATGTAACTGTCAAGAATGACTATTTCATGAAAAAGTCATTCTTGACAGTTACATGAAGTGAATATGAATGTTTGATGATTTTAATGATTATAATTCTGTAAATACATTTGTCTTACAGCCGCGAATCATACTTTAATCAACATACAACCTGACACTGATCTGCAAATTGCAAAAAACGTAAAAAAAAAAAAATTTCGCGGGCTACCGTGGAGCTTCCACCTTACACAACTGACAAAATGTGGGTGTTCTAATGGGAACACCTAACCCTTCCGCCTTACAGGCGTGATATTATGTTAAGCTTAAATATATTCAGTTTGTAGAACAGCGCATGTTTTGCCTAGTTAACCTGGACAACATTGTACTCAAAACAAGCTTTGTACTTTTGACGTTTAAATTCATAATTTTATAGCTTCAGTTGCTATGCAAACACAACACAGCCTAGTTCAAGCTTGTTAGTTACCCATGCATAGTTGACACGTCCCATTTTCATTTACTAGCAGCCTATTCGATGAAAGTAATGACTCAAAGAATGGTGTTAGGTCGTCTGGTTCCGCCATTTTGTATGAGTAATTGCCGGCGTAACAACTCAGGACAAAGCGGTCACCGCGTCAAACGACTTCTGATGTTTATTGCGTGTCAAACCTTTGTCTTTGTAATTGGTTTTGTCTCAGTATCTTTTAGTACAGTGGGCCATACGCTAATGATCTTTTTAGCGTGTCAATGGCAAACAGTGTGAATTTTTCGAGTGGGCTTGGATGGTCATATTCGAAACTATGAACAATAGCAAAAAATACTCAATCGCCTCTCGGGCCATTGATGGAAACTAAAACTGCAAATGTGCTGCTGCAAGCGCCGTGATCACGGATGTACCACCGCCACCACCACGTTATCCGAGATCATGGCGCTTGCAACAGCGCCCAAATATTAGGAACTCAAAACAAATCGTAAATATGGTAAATATTAATGATGATACCAGGTCAGTTTAAATCTTATAAAACTGCATCATTAAGTTTTTTTTAATTCTTATTTTTTCTTCTTTTCTTATTCTTTTTAATATTCTTAAGTCCCTCTAGAGAGTAAACTTCGCAATGGACTTGGCGCTGTCACTAGAACCTATCAATTCCTGTAGTACCAGGTAAAACGGGGTGTATAGAAACGCAGGGGTGAATTGAGACACATTTTAACGTTGAATTGATATGATATGTATGTTACCAAAAATTTTACTTTGTAGTTTGAGACATTGTTTGGCAGCATACCATATTATTTCAACGTTATGATCCTTCTCATAGTTTTTTCTCGATTCAGCACTACGTTTCTATACACCCCGTTTGCAGGCATCAGGACACCCAGGACACGATATCAGGTGTCCTATTGATTGATTAACAGTACCGCATTTGCGCTCCAGGCTAGGGTCGTTAATAAATCTCCTTCGGAGCAATTTCTTGCTTCGACCAACTAATGACTGGAATGTGTTAAGAGACTTCCAGGTTAGCCAAGAAAACTGATGTCCAGGTGGAAGAATCTAGACGCTAGACTAGATAGCAAAACCAGTATAAGTCGGCCTCTTTAAAAATTAATTGCACTTAGAGGGTTGTATTGACCGCGTTCCTGTGGACGGTGAGCTATAGGGTAGCTCGCCGTCCGTCCGTTTCATGACGACAGGCCGTGTTGACGGCGCGTTCGTGTTCCACGCGCGCCTTAAAGAGAGTCAGCAAAAAGGAAGGGCCGATGCCTGCCGGGGCTGTTCGAAAGAGATACTTTGGCCCCGGAACACAAAGGGCGATGAAGGATCATGGATGGGTTTTAGTCAGTAAAACTCTGACACTCCCTCCTGCTCCGCCCAGAGCCGGAGGAGTCATTTGATGATTTCCCATCCAAAAAAAAGGGTTGTATTGACGATTTTAATTATTATAATTTTTGAAACGGTCGTGAATCATATTTTAATTAACTAAAACCACTGTCGTAAAAGTAGGTCTTAAAGTTATTTTGTTTGAAATGGGTAGTTAATTACTTAGTTCGGTTTCTTGTATAAGTGAAGCGAAATTTTAAGCATGTCTTAGGGCTTTAGCTCAAACTTCTAAAGTAAAATCCCGGGGGCCAAGCCCGTTATATTGGGTTTTGATTTTTTTTTGGATCAGAAGGAGAACTATAATATTATTGTTGTTTAAAATAATAAGAATTAGCTTTGCTTAATTTTCTTCATCATGCTAGCGTGAACGAGTCCAAAAGCTTGACTAAGAGACTTCACACTAGCGGATTGCGAGCGGATTCAAAGCGGAGCGGGCACGCAGCGAATTCGTTGCGGGCGCGTAACTAATTTGCCGCGGATGCACAATAAATAGCAGCGTGAAAGTGCACTCAATTGTCAAAGTTAGGCTGCAAAGCCTAGCGTTGAAAATTGAGTTTTCTTTGCACAGCGAAATCGCTGCGCATCCGCGGCGATCTAAAATACTGATATTAAGCTGCATCCTGGAATATATAATAATGCATCCTCCAATCATAAACTCACGCCTTTTTAAATGGGAGTATGCAGAAACAACAGAATACCACCGGCTGCGATCCTTACATACTCGCATTCGCCTCGTTTACGTTCATTTGTATTGAGTTGGAAAGAGGCTAGGCAAATGATAATGCAGAATCTAACTTAACGAAAAGGGAAAAGACCGCCACCCATTAATTTTACACTTCCCATCTTACAATAACGTCAATACAAACCAATTCCATTACATCCAACGCAAACACAAAACATAAAAAACGTTAACGCGGTCGTTTAAAAAACGCGGCGGCGACAAATCGTTCTTGTGCGCAGTGTCTTATAGAGATTACGACGTCAGGCGTAAGATTTGAATGGATATCCCGTTTTACGCACGCCACACGTCGACGCGCAGAAATATGAATAAGAATGTACTGAGACTTCGTATTTCTGGATAGGGTTTCATTTTCATTATATTCAAGAGAGCGATATCGCGAATATGTGTCTCTGAATATTATTTTTTGTGTAAAGGTTTCGGGTAGACAATAAAGTGTCTGTGACACAAGTTCATTTTGTTGCAGATTGATATTAAATCATAACTTCACGCGTGCAATCCCCAAAAGGTTAGGCAGGGGTGTACGTATACATTTGCTTATTATGTTTAAGTCCGACGTACTCGAAATAGGGGGCGAGCCTAAGGCCATCAGCTGGGCACACATCCAGACTCCGTGGCGACAACTGAAAGTCCCAATAACAACAAACTCTGTATCGAACCCAAAACGCAGGCTCAGCAGTCGCACTTGTTTGTGCGTGCTAGAATTAATTTAATAAAGCAACAAACCCAATAAAAACGTAACATTGCAGACAATAATCGTGAACATTTGACGTTTTTACGTGTAATACTGCGTTTAACGCTGCAACGTAAATGTTGTCGCGGACTTTTATTCCGCCATTTTCGTTTAATGTGACAGTGGATGTTAGGAGTTATTGCAGCTGAGTAATATGCAATGCGTGCCGTTTGATATGTCATCTTATGTATTTAAGGCCCTCTTATTTAACCCAGGCAGTGGTTAAATTACACCAAGTAATTCCGGCGAATTACTTGGTGTAATTTATTTCATCACCACTGCCGGTTTCCTCACGATGTTTTCCTTCACCGTTTTGAGAGCAGTGGTGATGAAATAAATTACAGAAAGTAATGCGTCTGTCTGGGTTCGAACCCACGACTTACTGTTCGTAAGTCAGGGCCGCCACCACTGAGCCACCACTGCTTTCATTTTCAACTTAGCACATAACATTGCTCTTCGTGTAAAACTTTTCACCGACTTCAAAAAAAGAGGCTGTTATGCATTTGCCGAGTATTTTTTGTCTTTAGCGGTTTATCTACTCCGTTTGCATCTCTCAATCAGTAGTCGTTAATCGGTGAATACTTAACCGTGGTAGTTCAAAATAGACAAGGACTTCCACAGAAGCAACAGCCCTCACACTCGTACGTTCATATTTCCAAAGATACACGATAATTGCCGAATCACATAGCACCACACTTTTCCTTGTAAATCTTTACATTTATGTTTAATAACTCTATATAGTTGAACTTAGGTCGCAATGACCTCACCGCAAGAACAACTCATGAAGCGGTGGTCCGTTTGAGCTCAGACTAGTCGAGCAATTTTGAAACTAGGCATGTAAGAAAAACCACGACATAGCCAGGATTTAATTAATATCAAAACAAATATAACTGACGTGGCTCAAAAGGCTGTCCAACTCAAATGGGACTAGGTGGAACATGTCTGCTGCATGCCGGACAAACTGTAAGCCAAAATAGTGGGTAACTGGTGCCCTGACAGGCTCGTGGCCGTAGAAACGGGTTTTTTCGAAGAAAGAATCGAGAAGACGACAGATAATGGCAGATTTATTTTGTTCATCTCTCATGTGGTCATGTTACGCGGGCTGGACAGGTTCCGTTGGAACTGGAAGGAGGACGCGAGGGTTCGCGAGAAGTGGAAAAAGTGGAGATCCTTTACCCAGGAGGGGACAGCGCAGGTTAGGAAAAAAAATATTTTTGTCATATCGCCTTTTTGCGTGGATGGGACACATTTTTTTTCTACCGTCTTATTCTTTTAATGTTTGTTTTTTTTTTTTAGTGTTATAACTGAATAAATTATGTAAGTAACACATAATTTATTCAGTTATAACACATAACTCAGTGTTATTACTTTTTTTTTAAATAAGTTTTTCAATCAAATTCTACTCAAATTTTCTGTTTGTAATCGTCAATCAATCAATCAGCTAGGTTACAAAACTTTCTCAACTACCAATAAAAGCTTTTATTATTTATATTTCAATCCAGAACCAACCCACGTCACGTCAACTTCATACAAGAAAATAAAATACAAAAACTGTTTAACTCTATTTATCTGTCGTTCAAATATTATATGAAGCGTGAAAATGTATGTAAAGACAATAAAATAGCCTTAATACCATTTAGTATTTATTTCGGTCTAGAAAATACGCAAGATGATTTTTAAAAACTTTTTGAATACAATGCTCTTATTTATAACGGTTGAGAAGATCTTTTGTCTGATATGCTTTTTTGACAAGCTCGCCGCACTATTCCCAAACCACTGCAACTCCTGAAAGCCAGAATCAACAGTGGCGACCACCAGAAAAGCGCCGAAATAATGAAGCTCGACCAAGTCCAAGAGAAATAACTAAATTTTCTAGTATACCGCAACGAAATTAATCAAAAAAAAGTAGCATAGCAATAGCAGAAAAACATAATTTCCACTGGGGCAACCTTGGGTACAGCAACCAGGATGGTTGGAGTTAAGAACGACGGCAGAGTAAAGAACTATAAATGTTTATCATAAAAATGAATTAACATCAATACTAAATCATGGTTACGTGGGGTCCTACCGGGGCTGCGGGACTATTCGAAAGAGATACCGTGGCCCCGGAACACAAAGGGCGATGAAGGAACATGGATGGGTTTTAGTCAGTAAAAGTCTGACACTCCCTCCTGCTCCGCCCAGAGCGGGAGAAGTCATAAAATTTGATGATTTCCGATCCTAAAAAAAAAAAAAAAAATGGTTACGTGGGGTGTAGTTGTAATTATTATTTTCTTCGTATTTATTATACTTCACATTTATGTATTGTTTATTAGCCTACAATTTATTTTTATTTATTTATCTTATCCGTAACTGACCGTGGCATCACATTGGGCCCTATCAAAATACCAGCGCTGTGACGTTTTTTTAATGTTACAACATAACCATGCTGAGCCTTTTGGCCTCGTACAGGACCAATTTCGTTTTCTTTTGTTTTTCTCAATGTTTAATTTTTATTAGTTGATAATTTCACCATTTTATTTTATGTGTTTTGTCCGGGCTAATAAATGCTTTTTCTTTCTGTCTTCTTTCTAAATCAACATTTAAATCTCACCTCAGTGACATGTAAAATGTCAACTCCGTGTGATGTGAGGAGGTGGTTCTAATAGGCGAGACGACAAAAAAATCTAATCAGTCCGTCAGTTAGATTTAAAAAAAAAAATTGACACGTGTTTTTTCTTTTGATAAGTAAACCAAAATTGACGAAGATAATATGACGCTTTTAAAATTCTCAATACGTCGCGCCTAGATATCATTTTTAACCCGGTCTGACGTCACGAGCCCCCACTCCCGAGTTTTGATGCGTTTTATCTTTTGTCAATATTCATTGATTTACAAAAACAAAAAATACGTGTCCATTAATTTCCAATACTCTAACTGACGGACTAAATAGAATTGCATTTTTTTTATACTGTCGTCATGCCTATTCAGCTAGGAAGGTTTAACCTACCTAAAGTAACTAGCGCACTAGCATTAAAAGTTAAATAAAAGCGTTTAAAAATGTACAGTTGCGCAGTTGTACCGAGTTTCCTCCGTGCCTCGAAAAGCATGTCAAGCAGTAGGTCCCGGCTATCATTTGTAGATCTTTGACAGTCGTTACAGGTAGTCAGAAAAGTCTGACAACCAGTCTTACCAAGGGGTATCGTATAACCCAGTACTTACTAACTGGGTTGTGAAGGGCAGATAGGCAGTCGCTCCATGTTAAATACTGGCAGTCAGTCAATCAGTTGCATCCGGTTAGACTGGAAGCCGACCCCAACATAGTTGGGAAAAGGCTAGGCAGATGATGAATGTACAGTTACTAGTACGTAAAGTTACCCCAACTGTCAAATTTCTCCAAATGATTTTGAAACCATAAAATGTTGTTTGTTAAGTTCAAAATCGAATGAGAAAATTTGACAGTTTGTAGTAACATATAGCGCTGGTGACTGTACTAAGACCTTGTTAAACGTCAGTAGTAAAAGTAATGTCCACAATTTTATTACGTACGTCAATGTCAATTTATGACGTAACAATCTATCTATTACTCGTTGAACTACTTTTATCTATTAGTTTTATTTCATGCTGTAAAATGCTGGAATTACGATTTTATTATTTTTATGATCAATCAATAAATAAACTATGGTAGTTACTAGGAGTGTCGTTTAAAAAGCTGTAATCATAAAATGTCATAATTTGTTTATGTTCTATGTGGTAATTAGCTTCAGTGGCAGGGAGATAATGATTCTGTTGCTTGCTTGACGTAATGTAACTTGTTTGAAACAGATTCTTAGATATTAATTATTCCGGGCTGCGGGACTATTCGAAAGAGATACCGTGGCTCCGGAACACAAAGGGCGATGAAGGAACATGGATGGGTTTTAGTCAGTAAAATTCTGACACTCCCTCCTGCTTCGCCCAGAGCGGGAGGAGTCATTTAATGATTTCCCATCCGAAAAAAAAAAAAGATATTAATTATTATATATACTATCTATGACTTTTTAGTAAACCGATCCCACACAAGCAGATCCCGCGGGATCAGTAGACCTAATGAATTTTTGAATTTGGTCAACTGATCCCGTTGACCAATTTTTTCAAGAGAGGAAAGATTTTTTGTCTGTACCGAATAAACTCCTGTACCGATTTTAACCATTTTTTCACGAATAGAAAACTAAATTATTAAGAAGTAACATAGGCTATAAATTATAGTTATATCATGCAAATTAGCCGAGATATCACAGTTTTTGCCGACGAAGTCGAATCACTCAACCAAAGTACATAGTATGACTTGACAAACTTATTTCTGAAAATCATTGCCTAGTAGTGGTGCGCCAAAATCTTATATGGAATTTCACTAATGAAACTCGGTCAGAACATCTAAACTGCGTTCAAAAGCAGTGTCAATGGGTAAAATTCGACCTAAGATTTTGTCTTTTTCGTGAGGAGACATTATTGAATACATAAAAGTATCACCTGCTAAATACAACACAGATACTTACCTAGAAAACTTTCATACAAAACAATGAATCATTTTATTTCATACCACTCGAAGCAGGCGTCCACCACATGTCCCAGTTGTTCCACTAACTTTCTGTGAAACTATAAACTGAAACAATGTACGTTCGAGTATTTACACAGAACGCCAATATTAAATGCCGTTATGAAATAGTGATTTATGGCACTAGGGCTAGAAATGTGATAGATTTAGAATGGTATTAAGATGTTAGGACCTAACTGGGGAACTTATTTTGAAGAGGGAAGGGAGTTTGCATGGCCCAAACAAACCACAGTGGCATGCAACGTTGCCCAAGTCGTCCTGCATCTCGTAATTCGTGGCTGTTTCCAGTGTGATTCATCATCATTTCAGCCGCAAGACGTCCCCTGCTGGACATAGGCGTCTCCCAAGTGTCGTCACATTGACCGGTCCCGTGTGACTAATCCAGCGGACTCCCGCAACCTTCACCAGGTCATCGGTCCACCTAGTGGGAGGTCTTCCATTGAAACGTCTTCCAGTTCGCGGTCGCCACTCCAGGATTTTTCGGCCCCATCGGCCATCCGTTCTGCGAGCAAAGCGTTGCGTGTTGTGTGATTACACTGCTCATAATGACAGATGCTGCTAATGCTAACCAATTGACTATATGATCATATCTCTGTCTGTGTATCTGCCTAGCCTTTTCCAAACTATGTTGGAGTCGGCTTCCAGTCCAAGCGGATACAGCTAAATATTTACCAGTATTTTACATGGAGTGACTGCCTTTCTGACCTCCACAACCCAGTTAGTACTGAGAAATACGACGCCCCTTGGTAAGACTAGTTGCCAGACTTTCAGGCCACTGACTACCTGTAACGACTGTCAAAGATCTACAAATGACAGCCGGGGTACCTAAATAACATGATGTACGGAAATAAAGGACATAGGTATCGATTCTGTTGAGCACAAACTAAACTTATTTTAGGCTATTGCTATCTTTTACTAAAAGGCAGTGCGAGAAAAGGACGGCTATAGCTATGAACTAAATTAGAGATGTCAAACTAGTTTATGCCTTGCGCTTCACCGTGTATTTAGTCGACATGTTTTTACGTGCACCCTTCATTTGTATGGAAATATTAGTTCCAATTAAATTTTACAGCTCTAAATTACGTCCGTCTCGTTCTCGTTTTATTAGAGAGAAAAAGATAGCAATAGCCTAAATTAATTTTAGTTTGTTCACAACAGAATCGACAACAGTGCCAAAGATTGAAACCAGTAAAAGTGGAACAGAGCAACATTATTCATTTATTACAAAACGATCGTCTCAAAACAGTAGTTAGTTATAAATTAATTGCTACTTGGTCAAATGAGTGCGCAATGTGCCATTCATCAAATCGTTCTAGATTAGTCTGAGTGATTCATGTTTAGTCTACGGTAAAGAGATAAAGGGGCCCGTCTGAAATTGTTTAAGATGGCCATTATTGTGGGTATATCGATTTCGATGATTGTGTTATTGGTTTTTGATGTCACCTGCCAACATATTTGTCGGTAGGGTTTTGAGAAATATTGACTTTCTGTCTGTGTGATTGAGGTTTCTGTCGTCGTGTCTGTGTGTTCCAGGTAATTCCCATAATGGCTGGACCGATTTTGACAGGACTTTCACTGGCACATAGCTGATGTGATAAGGAGTAACATATGCTTTTCTTTTTGAAAAAGGATTAGGGTTCCGTGCAAAAAAAATTAAAACCCATGCAATTGAAAACAAAATCCGATACAAATATCAATAGTAATATTTTTATTGATAATAATATCACGCGGACGTTGACTAAAGTCAGTATTAAATAAATACATAGAAGAAATCACAAGCTCCACACAATTCTTTATCCACCCGATAAAAAAGGAATTCATACGAGTACCAAGCATGACACGTGTTTTGTGCATAACGAAGACAATTTATCCGGTTTTGTACAGCTACATATCTATGCGAGTCGGGAAAATGGTATAGACAGACGTCAGTACATCAATCTACTACAATCTGTCAAATTTCTTTAAGGCGACTACAGGAGCGCAATTAGCAACTCTATTTGTGGTGGTTCAAACTTCGTTTGAAATACTGTTAGAATAAAGTTCTAATCAGCTTGTACTACAAAGTGGTTGTTACGTCAGTCACGGCGGGCCGAATAGTGCGAATTACTGGTTTTTCGCGATTTACAAAAAATCTATTGATTGGACTAGAAAAATAAAACACTATCATGCTAATAAATGTTGTTTGTTTATTAAATATATTGGCATGTTTGTATTTAAAACTGAAAATAAGTAGAACTACATAAATACTCTCAGGAAATTGGTTAGTAACCAATGCATTAACCAAAGACTAAAATAACTGAACATTAAACGCATTCAGCAATTAATTCTCCACTTCCGATTCTGCAAAGCCATAAACTAAAAATATAAATCAATCTGCAAGGGCTTCAGCTAAATATTTAGTTTTACACACATGTTCCAATAAGGAAATGTTTTGAAGGCATTAAATATTAACGACTTTCCGTACAACTTAATACAGTTAAGCAGTGATAGCATAGTGGTGTGACCGTCGGTCTGCCAAGATATAATGTCTCAAGTTCGAACCCAAGTCACGCACCTCTGATTTTTTTCGAAACATCGTGAGGAAACCATACAGGAGGCATGCCTGAGAAATGTTTTTCAACGGCATGTAAAGCCAAGTCAGAGGCCCAGGGGCGGCATGAAAACTCTGACACCAGGTTAGGCTCCAATCACACGAGAGAATACAATATTGTTTTCTTTATTTATTTTCTTTTAAAAATCAGGACAATTTCCTCTCAATTTGATAGAAGCACGGCGCACGAGTCGATTGACGGCTTAACTATGCTTGCCGAGGTCGGTCCGTGGATGGGTAACTCTCAGTGCCTACGATAACCCTCTGTACCTTGGAAAGCACGTTAAGGTAACAGCCCGAACGTGTTACAACTACATAGAAACTGAGTTACTGGGTTACAATACCCCCTGTATTGTAACCCAGTAACTCAGTTTTCGAGATCACATAGACAATCGTTCTAAGTTAATGCTGGCTTTCAGCTGCATCTAGTTAGAATGAAAGTCAACCCCAACATTGTTGGGAAAAGGCTAGGCAGATGATGAGGTAATAGTTTTCATTTGTCATCATCATCATCATTTCAGCCGCAAGACGTCCACTGCTGGACATAGGCCTTCCCCAAGTGGCGCCACGTTGACCGGTCCCGTGCGACTTGCATCCAGCGGATTCCCGCAACCTTCACCAGGTCATCCGTCCACCTAGTGGGAGGCCTTCCAACGCAACGTCCTCCGGTTCGCGGTCGCCACTCCAGAACTTTTCAGCCCCATCGGCCATCCGTTCTGCGAGCAATGTGACCTGCCCACTGCCACTTAAGTTTGGCAATTCTTCGGGCTGCGTCGGTAACCTTGGTTCTCTTGCGGATGTCTTCATTTCTGATTCGTTTTCATTTGTGCGTCCTCAGATTCAATCGAAATGAATCAATTTCTTGAACCTTGATAGTGACATTTAGATGACCTACCAATTTTATCCCAACCTCTATCTTTTCTTCTATCATTAAGGACTAAAAAGGACCAAATTACATCACACAAAGGTGTTTTCATGAATGCCGTAATGAACTAATTTGTCTCAAGTATAATGGACCCAAATCTAGTCCCGTACGCCAAATGAGGCTACAATGGCGTAGATTATGTTAACGTGAGATACTGTTGTGGACGTGTGAGACTAATAGGTATGTATAGTCGCTCGTTTTGTGTATGAGGCGCTTGAGATGAATTTGTTTACTGTTGGGGTAGGTATAAAAGCTGGAACGTTTGGGATGTTGTTTCAGGGTAGTTTACTGGATAATAATTAAATTCACATCTCGTGTTTCAAAATATGTCTTGTAATCTTGTCACAACAAGAAAATAGAGCATTTTAAAGGTCAAAAGCGCCAAAAGTTTTTGCAAAGCCGCCCAATCACTTTGAAAAACCGCTATTACACTGGCACCGTATTACCCAATACTAACTGGGTTGTGGAGGTCAGATAGGCAGTCGCTCCATAAATACCATGGTAGTCCGCTGCATACGGTTAGACTGGAAGCCGACCCCAACGTGTTTGGGAAAAGGCTAGGTAGATGATGACATAGAAACCAGTTGTGTTCGCCTTCGGCATTCTACAGTCGACAGCTCATTGAGTTACCATAATTTGACAAATTTCTACAAATGATTTTAAACCATCCCATATCTTCCCGTGTGGGTGTCGTAAGAGGCGACCAAGGGACTTACCAGAGAATGGGCAGCAACGTTCTCTGTGCTTTTGTAACAACCGCACTGCGATCGCCAACCCGCCTGATCTTCCCGTGTGGGTGTCGTAAGAGGCGACCAAGGGACTTACCAGAGAATGGGCAGCAACGTTCTCTGTGCTTTTGTAACAACCGCACTGCGATCGCCAACCCGCCTGCCAAGCGTGGCGATTATGGCAAAAAACCCCTTTTGGGGGAGGCCCGTGTCCAGCGGTGGACGTCTTTCGGCTGTAATGATGATGATGATTTTAAACCATAAAATGTTGATTGTTAAGTTCAAAATCGAATGAGAAAATTTGATAGTTTTTAGTAACTTGATGGACGACTGTACCTTATAAATCTTAGAATGATTCTCAAAATGTATTTGGTTTAGGAATCTCTAGCGAAACACTCCGGCTTCGCACGGGTGCAATGTAGCATAGTCATACAAACCTTCCTCTTAAATCTCTCTATCTATTGGTAAAAACTGCATTAAAATCCGAAGCGAAGTTTAAAAGTTAGATCTTTTAAACTTCGCATCGGATTTTAATCGCGTACAAACAGCGGGAGCGACTTTGTTTTCTACTATGTTAAGATTATGTGGAGCAAACGAGACAGTAACCGAAAACAAAAAATGTTTTACAAGTTGTAACTCAGCAACTCCTTTTAAGTACCAGCAGTAAATTGAGACACCACAAACGAATACCTAACCTATTTACTTAAAACAAAGTAACACGTATAAACAAAAATACACGACTATAACAAACGCTACAGTAACGTAAACATTTTGTTTTGCGAAAAAAAAAAGCGCCTGGAATAGAGCAAAGCGCTCATTAACCCCTAGCTTGCCCCAGCAGTCGAGCCTCCTCAATGGAGAGCTAAAGAGGGCAGAGGAAGCAAAAATATTACGCTAACCAACCTCGTTGTATTGTGTTTTTGTGTGCACTTTTGACGGTTTACTTGTGTAGCGTGCAAAATTGTTGTTTGTTAAATTAGTTTGGTAGAGTTTTTATTTTTCAAGTTTGGATATTTTACTTAAAATGTCACTTACGGGATATCTTCCGTGATTATTTATTGTTTTTGAGCTCCCGATATTTCGACGCTGTTGCAAGCGCCATGATCGCGGGTCAACTGGAGAATACGGGTGGATGGAAAAAAAAAAATTTTAGGAGCAGACAAATCTGTCTACCCTCTTTCTTTGTCTTTTGCTACGCGCACCACTGGAACTCTACACTAAGTCACGGCAAAAACAATAAATAATCACGGAAGATATCCCGTAAGTGACATTTTAAGTATAGAACGTTATGAACCGTGAAAGCTTAAAACAGTGTTTGGATATTTTGTCCACGGAAGAACCCGTTTTGACGATTTTCGTTGCATCAATTTTGGAGTTTTCTAGTTTACTGTAATCAATTTACAACTAATTAACAAGTATCGTAGCGATCGTACTTTTTTGATTATTTAATTATCTCTTTTATCAGTAAATATTATCACAGTCAAGTTACTGTTGAACATGGAACTTGAAATAGTATGTTCTCTATTATAAGATTCAGGTAGGAAAACATTATGAAATATTTGACTTTACTCCAATAGTAGTAATATTCTTTATCGTGTGTTTAAACCTGGTGTTACAGTTTCTTTCTTTTTTCTGACTTGACTTTACACACCGTCAAGAAATATCTCTCAGGTATGCTGGTTGTCTCACGATGTTTTCTTTCACCGAAGCAAGTGATAATTATGTAATACGCCCATGAATCCGGAAAAATCAGAGATGCGTGTCTTGGGTTCGAACTTGAGACCTATGTCTTGGCTGTCCGACGGTCACACCACCACGCTGTTACTGCTTATTGTAGTAAATGGTGTATAATTTTCGAACATTTGTATCATAACACGATAAGTAACGTAAACCTGACGCCCACAAAAATAACATAAAATACAAAGCTTTGATAGACACCACTAATTACTGCCATTCCAAAAACCGACTTCGTCAAAGTATCTGTCAGACTGAAAAAAAAATAAAGCTAAAATTCTAAGCTCTCACAAAACTGTGTGTGGAAAATTCTAGAAAATAAAATCAGGCTCGTTAACTAAAGGCAGCGGAGCGAAAACTAACGTACTGAATGGACTCTTAGGGTAGTAGGGGGTGGGCAGTAGTTGAGGTTCGTTTGGGGGCCAAAGGACATGATGTTGAACGTTTTTTTTTGCCTCTGTTTTTTAGTTTAAATAGTGAATGTTTAGGTGAGATATTCTTGTTTATAATGGTTGTAGTTTGTGTTAATGTAATTAATTTGTAGCTGATACTATTTTCTCTAATGTTTTTTCGAGGATCTCGTGGCTTAATAATAACAGCACCCAGGTCGATCTTTATGGTAGTTGGGAAATGGCTTGGCAGATGATGACTATTTTCTTTAATTGAGAGAAGCAGTGGATCTACGTGTTAACGTTGTAAGTTGTGGGTTCGAACCCAAGTAGGCACTTTCCTTTGTGTGAATTATGACTCACAGCTGCTGTGAAAACGGTGAAACAAAACATCGTGAGAAAATCGACATGTTCTATAACAAAAATTTGGAGACATGCACCAACTGGCACTGATCCTTTAATTATTTATTTTATTCACACTAATAGTCATTCAGTGGGATTAATTGCTAAATTTTAGTGGCAGTGGGCAGTGGAAATTGCCCGCGGAACGGATGGCCGATGGGACCGAAAAGTTCTGGAGTGGCGACCGCGAACCAGGAGACGTTGCGTTGGAAAGCCTCCCACTAGGTGAACCGATGACCTGGTAAAGGTTGCGACACTTGGGGAGGCCTATGTCCAGCAGTGGACGTCTTTCGGCAGAAACGATGATGATTAATTGAACTTAGAGGATTGTCTTTATGATTTAAATTATTACAATTCTGTAAACACATACCTACGTATTATGGTCGCGAATCATCTTTTTTTCCACACACAGCCTGACACTGACCTGAAAACTGCAGAAAAAGTAACAAAATTTAAATTTGGCGTCCTACCCTGACGCTTCTACCCGTTGTTCCTCTATGATCGCCAGTCTTCGGGAATCTTCGGGTTTTTCCGCTGGGCACGTACACTCTCGCCAACACGTCCTGAAATCAATTACGGCATCGAATTGTAGTTGTGTACTCTGACCTTTTGTGGATAACCTGTAACAGGTGACATTTAACCTTTTCTTTCTGTCAATATTCTCGAATTAGATACGTAGGATGATAAGATGATACTCCTTCAGTTATTTTTAGTTATATTATATCGCAGGGTAATTGGTAAAATCGTTTTTTTGCAAAAATCCTTAGGGTTTGCGTTACGTTTCAATTTCTTTATACACTGGCCTGCAAAAATAAGTATCACACTTTTAAAATTGCAATAACTTTTTAAGTACACAAGTTATACTTTCGAAACAAATAGGATTCGAAAAATAATTTAATTTTGTCTATAGTTTCAAAGAAAGCTGATAAAAATTGCTTTATAACGTTTTTTTTTTTTTTTTTTTTAAATCTCTAACTTCTATAGTTTAGAAAAAATTGAAATTTTAAGTGTAGTACTTATTTTTGCAGGTCAGTTTATTTTGTTAAAATTAAGAAGATTTCAGTAAAGTGACTCTTTTATTAAAATTTATAGTAAGTAGTTTTAGTAATTAATTTTGTCAGTGTCTTGGAGGGTTTGTTCTATAAAGCATTGATTTTGGTTTTAATAACGGAACAAACAGCAAACAGTTTAATTATGCATATAATAGGGTAGATGACAAAAAAATCTAATTAGTCCGTCAGATAGATTTCCAAAAAATATTGGACATATTTTTTTTCTTTTGTCGAAAACTCGTGTGAAGTCACATTTGAGTACATGTTTTACTCAAATATGACGTCACAAGCTCCCACTTAGGATCTTTGACATGTTTTACCTTCGTCAATGTTTATTAATGAAACAAAAAACACGTATTCAATACTTTTCGATAATCTCAGAATCCTAGTAAGTTACTACAAAGGTATTAATTTAGCTTTTCAGCAGAAAAACAATTTTTTTTCTTAAATATCAACAACACAGCTTTTAGAAATAATTATACTTAGTCTTATATAGTGTATACAGTCAAAATTTAAATTCAAATAAAATAAAAATCGAGAGTTTAACAACAATTTGATCCTCTAAACTAAAACTGAAGCCGTAGATAAATGTAGGTATATGTACTCCTTGTTTTTATCTCATCCCATTTTTTCTCTTCAAAGGCCTAAATCATGCGCACGCGTTGACAGCCGCCATTCATAATGAAATGTAATACAAACAAAATTTGATGAACGACATCATAACTGAGATAGTTCAAATGCGTCACTTGAGATTTATGCCCGTTCTCAAACACTAAACAACACCAAATTTATCATTGCACTGATGAAGTTTGGACATTAGATTCAGTGCTTAGAGTTCAAATTCCAATAGTTCAATACAATTTAGGTACTCGTTTAAGTGTCGCCTAATGTTACTGAAAACGAACAGTGAGATTTATTCGCAGTTTTAACGTCTTGACCCGTAGTTTCTGTTAGACAGTTAATCAACTTTGTGTTGTCTTGGTAATGTAAAATTTTGAAATGTGTCCAAATGGTGGGTAGTTTGAGATTGTTGTTTGACACTTGACAGCTGTTAAGGAGGTGGTATCTGCTAACGAGAGGTTTTCTCCATGTAACTCCTCTTTGATGAGTGAATATAAATGTGCAAACAAAAAATATGTTGCTATATACACTATATACACTATTCGGCCCGCAGCGACTGACGTAACAACCACTTTGTAGTGCAAGCTTAGAACTTAATTCTAACAGGATTTCATACGATGTTTGAACCACCACAAATAGAGTTGCTAATTTAGCAGATACCCCAGCCTTAAGTTTACGCTTTTAAGGTGGATGCTCCAGGGTAGCCCGCGAAATTTTAAATTTTCTTACGTTTTTTGCAATTTCCAGGTCTTTGTCAGGTTGTATGTTGATTAAAATTTGATTCGCGGCTGTAACACGTATGTAGTTATAGAATTATAATCATCAAAATCATCAATACAACCTTGCAAGCTCATAAAGGTGTAGGAATTTACTTTTTCAAGGTCAAAGTCATCCCTCAAATTTTAATCAACACACAACCTGACACTGACCTGGAAATTGCAAAAAACGTAAGAAAATTTAAATTTCGCGGGCTACCCTGGAGCATCCACCTTAATGTCTCGGAATATGAGATAATGGTTGAGTTATTTTTGTATTTTTTAAGTTTCCTTGTGGCTTAGTTCTCTTACTGAACAGTTAAAATGCACGTTTATGTAACTTACGTTGACTGCCTTGCCTGGTCTAGCCGGCCTGGCCGCAAGCGCGAAGCATTAGGTCCTGGGTTCTATTCCCAGGTCGGGGAAAGGGTATTGGGTTTTCCATCAGGAATTTCTCAGTAGCAGCCATGAAGACTGAATTTGCGCCCAGTTGATGGCAATAGACTCGCCTCATACTGCATGGAACTTAAAACGTAACTAGCGAAATATGTGTGTAGGTACTATAAGGTACACTTCTGCATATCCCTTCAGGCGTGATGTTATGTTTTGTAACTTACGTATTAGCTTAGGTTAGAAAAGGGAACTTCTGAGACAACTTATCAACCAATATTATATTATACCAACATCTGCCAGCGGCTTCGCCCGCGGGAAGTTTGATAATTGTCCCATGGGATCTTTCTACCGGGATAAAAAGTATCCTATGTGTTAATGCAGGGTTTAAACTATCTGTGTGCAAAATTTCATACAAATCCGTTCAGTAGTTTTTGCGTGAAAGAGAAACAAACATTCATACATACTTTCGCATTTATAATATTAAGTAGGATTTATAATAGGTATTACTAAGATTAACGCAATCCACTTTTAAGAAACGATTTCAAAAGATTGCGTTTTAAAAAGCATGTGTTGGAAAATTTAAAAAAAAGCAGTCTTTATTTTTAGTAAATAATAAATTCTTAATTTAAGTAAAAATAAACAGTTTGCGCCCAAGAACGTACTCAATAATTTTGATACTTTTAATAAAAATAAAGAGAGTGCGAAGATTCCGATGTTTTCAACTGAAAATTACAGCACGAACACATCCATTCATCATCTTTAAATGTTATACTCTCTAACGTCTTCATAAGATAGCTTTCAATTAAGACTGCAATGAGGCATGGCACATTAAAAGTTCCTCCAAACCAGTACACATCGCATTTACGAGATTCACATTTATTTCGGCTCGAGTAAACCTGCAGACATGACGCTAGAAATTAATATAAACAGTTTGAAGTTGAACAGAAATATAATTTTTATAAAACTATTTTATTTTTATTAGTAATGTGACATACTACATACTTCTACAACGGTAGAAGTCAAATATGCAGTCGCTCCATGTATTCAGCTAAATCCGGTAAGACTGGAAGCTGATCCCAATATAGTTGGGAAAAGGCAGATGATTAAAAGAAACGTCAGTTGTTTTAAGGGTTCCGTACCCAAAGGGTAATAACGGGACCCTATTACTAAGACTCCACTCACTCAGGTCCGTCTGTCACCAGGCTGTATATCATGAACCGTGATACGAGCTATTAGATAGCTAGTACTGCAGTTGAATTCTTACAGATGATGTACTTCTGTTGCCGCTATAACAACAAATAATAAAAATAAATAAAAAACTAGAGGTGCGCGACATGACATGCGTGAGCCCGACTCGCACTTGGCCGGTTTTTATTTAAAATATGCCAGGAGGTCGCTTTTAAAAAATAATGTTTGATTATTTGTAAAAGTTTACCATAAAATCCTTTTCAACAACTAAAACAACATAATAATTCAATTTCATCTCAGTTTGTTCGCCGTATTCTCCCCAAAAATTAACATAAATAGAGTTGAGACAGATTTTCATTATAGCACCTTTTCAGGACGAAAGTTAAATGCAACTTTGTGAATATTATTAATGGCATTGTCTTTTGTTACAGGTAAAGGGATTTGAGCTCGCTGACTGAAGTTTATTTTGTGTACTTGGACTGTTGAAAAGTGGATGAGGTAGGTACTCAAGTAAATATGTATTAATTTACTTAAATAATTAAGTTTGGAAATGCTGAATCTGAAATATCCATACTTCCATACTAATATTATAAAGCTGAAGAGTTTATTTGGTTGAACGCGCTAAACTCATGAACGAGGAAGGCTATATAACATCACGCTACGACCAAACGGAGCGGGGCATCAATGAAAAATGTTGCAAAACCGGGGAAAATAGTATTTTATAATAATTTCATGTGGACGGAGGTTACGGGCAACAGATATGTTGGAGTCAGCTTCCAGTCTAACCGGATGCAGCTGACCACCAGTATTTTACATGTAGCGACTGCCTATCTGACCTCCACAACCCAGTTAGTACTGGGTAATACGATACCCCTTGGTAAGACAGGTTGTCAGACTTTTTAGGCCACTGACTACCAGTAACCACTGTCAAAGATCTACAAATGACAGCCGGGACCAACAGCTTAACGTGCTTTCCGAGGCACGGAGGAAACTTGGTATGTAAGGGTGGTCACTCATCCACTGACCAACCTAGGCAAACACGGCTTAACCTAAAGATCGACCCGAGCGGTTGTTATTATTTAGCCACGAGCTCCTCAGTATATGGTTACACATACACACAAAATAAATTTGTATGTGTGACTTCTTCCAATTATAAAAATAAATATAATTAGACTGCATGGTCTGGTCTTGGCATTAGCACGTCGGACAAAGTGTTATTGGGTTTTTCATCATGTATTTCGCAGTAGGTGCCCGAAACCAGGATTTGTGCCCGATTGATAGCAAGGGACACGTTCTTTATAGATGGAGTTTAAACATTGCCGGCGATATTATGTAGATTAGCTGTACGTACTGCATTTTAGTCCCTTTTTTTTTTAGCAGGAGGGAGTGTCAGACTTTTACTGAGTAAAACCCATCCATGTTCCCTCATCGCCCTTTGTGTTCCGGGGCCACGGAATCTCTTTCGAACAGTCCCGCAGCCCCGGCAGGCATCGGCCTTTTCGGACCCCTTCCCTTTTGCTGACTCTCTTTGAGGCGCGCGTGGTACACCAACGCGCCGTCGACGCGGCCTGTCGTGAGACGGTGGACAGCGAGCTAGCCCATAGCTCACCGTCCACAGGCCCGCGCCTAAGGTGGCCGGGGGCCACCACGTGGCCCCCGGCCATCTCCCGCGGCGGCCGGGACGTGAGGATCTCTCCCTCTCACGTTCCGCCACCTCCTTCGCTAGCATGACTGCTTCGCAGAAGGGCATTTCATCCCCTGCAAACAATCTCACAAACTCACAAGCAAAACTTAATGTCTATCTTCTGACACACGCAAACTTGGACATTCTTATCCTGCATCACACGATCTAGGATCACAATGTGTAGCGAGTTGTCTGCGAGAAACTTCCAGTGGCTTCGCGCTAGGTATCAGTCTGAAAAGTTAGACCCAACTTCGGACTTAACCGCAGACTTATTCGCCACTTGCAATCTTTCTCGTACTGCGTTGGCTAAAAGGTTGTATTATTTACTGCATTTTTGGCTAAATGGCTAGATTTATTTAGAAGCAGTTTTTTTATATAAATGTTAACATGGGTATTTAGCTGACAGCTGACAAAAAGTCACACCTAAAGTAGTGCTTAAGTACATTGGAATGTTACATTTTTACTTTTCGCGCTGAGCAGAGTCGTCTTCTATTATTTAAGCAATTATTTAGGTATTTGTGACCGGTTGATGGTAATAGGCTCGCCCCCTATTACATGGGACTTAAACATAACTGGCGAAATGTGGGTGTAGTATTAGGTCCACCTCTGCTTTACCCTTCGGGGATAACAGGCGTGACGTTAAGTTTTGTTAGTTAGGAATCTGCCAGTGGAAGTAATAACGGGCCTTAGAAAGTTCCGAAAATAATGCTTATAGTACCTATTTGTGGATCATTATTGAAAAAAAAACAATCTTATTTGTCATCAAACAAGCTTAGTAATGACCAGACCATCATTCTCATAAGAAGCAGTTTTCCTCTTCAAAATGCTCTTTGTACAGGTTTTTTTAAAGAACTATTAGCCTAACGAGCATTTTACATAGAAATCAATCACAAAAGAAAAAGTCGACACTGCCGCATTCTCCCTGCAAAATAAAGAAAAAACCTGTCTACCCACAAACGTTAACAAATTAAACCACGCTACCCACTAAACAGGGGAACGTCTTCAAGCCGTCAATATCCATTAATTCGTACTTCAATAGGAACACAACAATACACTCCATCACATTACTCCAGCTCCGTCACATTGTGGTGAAGCCAACAATTGGCTCTTTGACAAACAGCTGACAATCTATTGGTATGGAACCACTACGTTTTGCTCGCGGTTTCGCCCGCGCTAACGTCGGATAGTGGTGTCGATTCTGTTGTGCACAAACTAAACGAAATTTAAGCTATTGCTATCTTTTACTATAAGGCAGTGCGAGAAAAGGACGGCTATAGCTATTAACTAAGTTAACGACATGTTTTTACGTGCACCCTTCATTTGTATGGAAATACACTCGAGAGCAATGAATCCGGGTCACTTAAAGAATCCTAAAAATCTCGGAAACTAAAAATGCTAGGTTAATGCAATAAATTATATTTAATAGACAATGTAATACTCCTTAAATGAAAGTAAAAATAATATGAGTCACCATACATTTTATTAACACAAAATTACATAAAGAAAAAAACTAAAAAATTTAGAGCTGTCAAATTTAATTGGAACTAATACACTCGGTATTAGTTCCAATTAAATTTGACACCTCTAAATTACGTCCGGGTCTTTCTCGTTTTATTAAAGAGAAAAAGATAGCCATAGCCTAAATTAAGTTTAGTTTGTGCACAACAGAATCGACACCATTATCCCACAGGAACATATTACTAGTGCTGGACATAGGCCTCTCCTTTTAATTTGATTCTCGGCAACTTTCATCGAGATCTTACCAGCCACTCTGCGAAGATCGGCACTCCACTTAGCCTGAAAGCATCTCTCTCTCACTCTCACCATCTATCTTCGGTTCTACGGCTAATATGGCCGGCCCATTGAAAATTTAGTTTGCTCTACTTTTCGGTTTATTTATTCCAGATCTTGTCCTTCAAAAGAATAGGCGAGACGACAAAAAAATCTAATTAGTCCGTCAGTTAGATTATCAAAAAATATTTGACACGTGTTTTTTCTTTTGTTACGTAAACCAAAATTGACGAAGATATGACGCTTTTAAAATTCTCAATACGTCACGCCACGGTATTTTTAGCTAGTTCTGACGTCACGAGCCCCCACTCCCGAGTTTTGATGCGTTTTATCTTTCGTCAATATTCATTGATTTACAAAAACAAAAAATACGTGTCCATTATTTTCTAATACTCTGACTGACGGACTAAATAGATTTGCAATTTTTGATACCGTCGTCACGCCTATTCTGAGAATAACTCGTTACCTGTGTTTAACTTTTAGGTTACATTCCATCCTATACTATAGTTTATGTAGCTGCTATCTGAAAAGGCGACATCGCTCAACCTGAGCTATCAATACGATTAATCTTGCATAGAAAGAAGCTGATCCCACGTCTTGTTTAGGAAGCTTTTTACTTTTCCAAATGATAAATCATACTTTGCCCATAATACAACAGATCAGTTCAAGTATTTCCATCCCAGAAAATTATATATAATACTTTTGACGACCCGACAGGAGCAGCGGTAGAAAGGCTGCCTTACGTTCTTAGGGACCCAGGTTCGAATCCCGGTAGGAGCAAATGTTTGTATGATGAGCATGAACATTTGTTTCAGAGCCATGGATGTTTATATTTATAATAAGTATGTATTTACAAACAAAAAGTATCAATGTAGTATATCAACTATCTGGTGTCCACGACACAAACCTCGTTGCTTTGTGTCGCACTAGATGGCGCTGTGTGTAATGTCCAGCGATATTTATTTATATGAACTCCACTCTCAACAAAAACCCGAATAGCGGCAAACACCTATTCAACAAAGCTTTTCGTAACTCCATATTCCGTGCACACACCTTCATTTCTGCGCCAATATAGATTTATTGTTTATTTCTGCCGATATTCGGCTCAAGTCGGTATAGAGGAATGTTTGGCCTAAGAATAAATCATGATGGCTCGACTCGGCTGTTCTGACCTCTGCATTCCTGCCTGCTTATAATTGTTTACTGAGGGTTTTTGGTTTGCAGAATTTACCGATATAAACATTAACATTAATAATATTAATTAAAATAATTGACCTATAGTCTGCGCCAGATAAGTAGGAAATAAAGGTCATTAACCCGCATACATCTAATCAAATACATAATTCCGAAAACAGAAATAATGACATAAACTTGTCCCGAAACTACCTTTATCGTGATCCTTGACTTTTTCTAATAATAAAAAACGATTCATAATGTATTTTCGGGGTACCTACGCAGAGAAATTAAGGAAAGAGCCTTTAATTCCTACTTATCTGGCGCAGACTATAGTTTGAAATCCAGGAACTATGGTAATAATCTAAACATTAAGGTAAATAGAAACTGTATATGCTTTGGTTACAAATGGTTGAAATACATCAGGACAGAATGATGGTGTTACATAATTAACTTTTTTACTTGTTTAAGCTTTGACTCTAGATTGTTCAAGTTATCTTAGTTAGTAAATTAAATTGGATGAATAAAAAGTACTTTTACAAAGATTTCACTGAAAACTTCAACTTCTACATCAAGATCATCGCTAACAACGACACCATTAAATATTCCACGCGCGCACACTTAACATAACAATACTATTTATCGAAAACATCATTTGCCACTTACGTACACAACCTACTTTCTACAACTCCACACCCTATAATATGTGTACCCTGTATACCTACCCAATTTTCAGCCTCCTAGCAACAATTCAACAAGTCGTCATCTGCGTAGACGTATTTTGCACGGAACGACTGCCTAACTAACCTCCACAATCCAGTTATTACTGGGTAAAACGATACCTTTTGGTATCGCTGGTTGTCAGACTTTTGGGCCACTGACTGCCTGTAACGACTGACAAAGAACTACAAATGACAGCTGGGACCAACGGTTTAACCTGCTTTTCAAGACACGGAGGAAACTTGGCATATAATGGATGGTCACCCATCCACGTACTGTGCTAAGCAAGCGCTGCTTGACTTGAAAATTGACCCATGCGGCTGTTATTATTTAGCCACAAGCTCCTCCGACATATCAACAAGTATCTTCTCTAAAAGTAAGCACCCGGCAAAGATTTAGGAAACAACAAATTTTATGCATTTAACTATAAATCTCCTGTTTTATTGGTTTTCCTGCGCAATCTTATATAACTGTTTTAGGGAAAATTTCCGGGAAACGTCGCTTAAATCGCTTTATTGGTGAAATTGTAACATGTTTATTTACTTGTTTGCTATGGGTGTGTTTGTGTGTGGCGTTGGTAGGTAGTGCAGAATATTGGTTTGTTTTTGTCAAAGACATTCAATTATACACGAGCTTATAGACGGGACAAGACAATAGTGGTACTCAGCTGCATCCAGTTAGACTGGAAGCCGACCCCAACATGATGAAGATAAACCGCGACAAGACGAAGAAATTCGTCATTCAATACTTGTTACTACTTAGTAACAAATCGCTCTGTCTAGTGTCATACGCCCGCTTGACAAGTAGCATCCATGTTTCAAAATCGAAAATGTTGGGGATCCAAATTTTTGTATAAAGAAAATATTCCCAATTTCCGCTCTATAAATCTTGTATATCTCTTTGGTTTTTGTTAAGATTCATTCTCTGCTTCGTCGGATGGGCCTAGACAAATGTAAGTCGCTTTAAAAGCGTTTCATACTTCTTCGCTTCAGTATATCAACTATCTGGTGTTCACGACACAAGCCTCGTTGCTTAGTTTGGCACTAGATGGCGCTGAGTGTAATGTCCAGCGATATTTACAGACAGGAAAACACAGAATTAAAATAAATGTAGTAACCAATCTAGATTTTCTCAGTAGCCCAAAATCTGGATTCGTGCCCAGTTGACAAAGACGCGCTTCTTCTTCTTCTTTCTCGTTTCCTCATGACTGAGGGTCGTGACCACATAAGATTTTTGCTTACTCCATCAATGCTCTCCATGCTGGAGTTGGACGGTTTTAGGTCATGCGGACAGATGCCTGGAAATTTCCTCTGCAGACTTCATTCACCACATCTGTCCATCGGGTTGGTGATCTTCCACGGCCCTTTATTTCTCCCACATTATCAGCCAAAATGAGCTCTTTGTTTTATCGCTCGCTTCTTTTTAGATGTGTCCTAAATATAACTGACGAAGCAAGACTATTATGCTTAACCCCTCAGGTATTTCACAGACGTTGTGCTGATGTTATGTTAAAAATACGTTTACAAGACTTATTAAAACATTACTTACGTACATTAACAATGTCTAGTTGAGCAAAGTCTACAAAATTGAAGCCCGCGCCAAAGTTCTAGAACACAAAGCTCGGTCGCCCAGACAGTACATTAATTACATAGGTACAGTTTACCCGAAGCGTTTAACTTGACTGATGTAGGTACGTAGGTAGGCAGAGTAAATAAGTTAGTACAGAAGGTATGTTCTATACATCGAGCGGACACAGGCACACGCATGTGAATGCGAACAGTTAAACTAGAAAAAGTATACGCTTCGGTAATTTCGTGTTACTGATTTAGCACGAACATCGCGCCACAGAGGAACATCTTATAGAGCTACAACTTTAAAAACACAAACTACAGCTTCTTCATCTTATGTGCATCTATTGCGCGTTTGTTTGAAGTTTTATTTCCTACTCCGGTCGCAGTCTGAAATTGAAATGTATTGAAAAGTTTTTGGAATTGCATAGACTTGATAATGTTTTAGCCATGGCTCTGTAATTGATCTCACTATCGGGCGTTCGTATTTCCGATGTTGATAGTGCATACTTTGTTTTATAGATCTGTACGTGGTGCATTTGCTGAACGTAGAACGCGTCTCTGTAGGTATACGGCTTTCTTCGCTCGTTGTCTGGTTGTATGGAGGCGACCTTTTGCATCCATCTATATTGTGACAGGTATGTGTAAGTACCTAGTCAGAAGTGACGTCACGGCTGTCACGCTTATTACTCGGTTCCTACTTCGATGGTTCGCGACAGTTGTCTTGTACACACTTTGTTTGATGCGGGTAAGGCTGGGTTTAGACGGAAGATTTGTGGTTCTGGTTTGAGTGTTAATAAACGATTGGTAGAAATGCAGAAAGATAATAGGAAAAATTAACGAACATTAATGAAAAACTGTTAACGTTCACATTAATCAAACTGCGTCTGTCAAAAATTCAAAGACGACAAAAATGCCAACTAAAAAATGATGAATTCGATGTCGATATTTTTCGTTTTCGTATAGCCGGACCTGAATCAGTTTACTTTTCCAATATAAAAGGGTTCCTTCGACAACATATATCGTGGTTTACTCATATCAAAATGTGATAATTAAATAAATGTAAACATTTTACCAAAATTCATTTTACCAAAATTCATTAGAAAACAATTCCTTATCCCTTCCTAAAATGAAACCAGCGACACAATCGTTGCTCCGTCTAAACTCACCTCAAACCATACGTTGACACGCCCTGTCAAAGTTACCGACGGCCTCAAACCTCGATTCGCACAACCGTACAGTACAAGTTCGCTTTGTTATTGTTAAACGAACTATTCGCGCGAGTTCGTGTATTATCTTTGGGAGCTACGTGTTGACTTTATGGCATTAACGGCTAAATCAAACGAGGATGGATGGACTAGGCTCTGATGTAATCTTTGGACTAGATACAATGTGGAGTTGTGGATTTTGGTTTTGTTGAAAGATTATTCAATGCATCGCGTTTGTGTTCTCGATAGGAACAAGTCGTGAGCAAAGTTGGATATGAATGTAGATGGTTCGATGAGTAGTAGAAGATCAAAGAAACAATGGTGGAATAATTGAAAGACTAGAAAGACGGTGACGAAATACAAAATAAATAAATATCGCTGGACATTACACATAACGCCATCTGGTGCGACACTAAGTAACGAGGCTTGTGTCGTGGACACCAGATAGTTGATATACTACATATATACTTTTTGTTTGTAAATACATACTTATTATACATATGAACATCCATGACTCGGAAACAAATGTCCATGCTCATCACACAAACATTTGCTCGTACCGGGATTCGAACCCGGGACCCTAAGAACGTAAGGCAGCCTCACCACCGCTGCGCCATTCGGGTCGTCGTTCAAAAGAACCATGATTGAAGGATCGTTTGAAGGATATGGCTAGAATGCGGGCGTTTACTAAAACAAATAGGTAAGAGGTTCCCGGGTTTGATGCCCGAATGTGGCAAGCTAATTTTCAAAAATCTGTGAATTCAGATTTGTTTCTTTTTAAAAATAAAGAAAAAAAAAAAAAAAAATTGGAAATGTTTTTACATTTGTATCTGTAATTTTTATGGTGTACATAATAAAGAGTATTCTATTCTATTCCATAAAGGAATGTTTCCTTTGAGTAAAATTTGCTATCTCCAGTATATAGAGTAGGTACTTTCCCTCCAGGTGGCATTGAAAAATTCCACCCTTTATAACCGTAATAACTATTTCATAACCCTTGAAAGATCGTCGCTTTCTCTACAAAACTACTCAAATAAAATAAACTTGAACAAAGAAACATTAGCTATGATAATTTCGCTTTAAATTATTTCGTGCAAACTTAAACCCGACCTGAGATATTTTATTCATATTTCAAGACGTTCGGAGCTAACTTTATGTATCTAATAGATCTCAGATACTTATCCGTTTATACAGGGTGCATCAGAAAAGTGTGGTTATATTTTAGGGTGTGTTACTGATAATAAAACTGAACAACTTTTTCCTTGGGGTCAATATCGTAATCACAAAAAATAAATCTGCTGTTCCAAACAAAATTCCAATACTTACTTAATCCTAGTGTATGGCCAGCTGATTACTATTGAGGATCATGGAGACAGTGGTTCCGATCGATGGTCTGTTCTTTAAAACAGCCTAAAACATGATGGGGCATTTCTGATTCACGCTGTATAGTGCATCTCAGATATTTATCCGTTTATATAAAATAACGAGCTTAGCTTCGTCCGACAAACGATAGATTTCTTGGATCGCGGCCGAAATTGTGGTAAACAAACCTGTGTATTGTGACCATGGTTTGGGATATAGTGAGACTTTTTAAAGATTTTTGGAATAAGACACGTGCATGTAAAATCTCATATAATGCTGTGAATAGAACAAAACCATTAGGATTTTTGAATAAGCTATCTGGTATGGTAAATTATAATGCTTTGAAAGGCCCAAAATGACTTTCGATTATAATTGTGTGTATATAGTATGCTTCAAATATATAAATATTATCAAGTACCTACCTACCGGACTATGATGGCCATGGGTCACAATGGGCTACGAGAGGTCACCGTGAGCCATGGTAGTCCATGATGGGTCACGATCGGTGACTGTGGGTCAAAATCGGTCACTGTGGGCCACGATCGGTCACGGTGGGCCATGATGGGTCACACTACACTATTTTCAGTGAAACACTGTAGGTTAACCACATCGAAAGTTATTTCAACATTAATGAAGATGAACTCAGTAAAATATCCATTATTTTCTTTCTTCTTTCTTTCTAAAATATCCATTATACACTTAACGAACTACGAGTCTAATCCTGACTATAATTCCTAAGAGCGTCAATTTCCCTCAAACGTCTGACATAAAACTTTCATTTCGTAGAAAGGTTTTTAGAAGGCCTTGTGACCTACAGGAATCTTACTTCTATTATAAATGCTGAAGTTTGGATGGACGGATGTTTGTATATATAATCCATGACGTCGAAACGGCAGAACGGATCTGAATGAAATTTGGCGCATAGGTAGATTATAGTCTGGAATCGTACATAGAATAGTACGATCTTTTATCGCGATAGTACCATGCCGTCGAACAAGTAGCAAACTCCAAGCGGGCGAAGCCGCAGACATAAACAATGTACTATAACTTCATTAAGGTACAATTCTGTCCTGCCGGGGCTGCGGGACTGTTCGAAAGAGATACCGTGGCCCCGGAACACAAAGGGCGATGAAGGAACATGGATGGGTTTTAGTCAGTAAAAGTCTGACACTCCCTCCTGCTCAGCCCAGAGCGGGAGGAGTCATTTGATGATTACCCATACGAAAAAAAAAAAATACAATTCTGAACGTGACCGTTAATCGCAGACCGCAGCAACGAAGCTGTGACTGGACTGGTTACCTAGAAATCAGTGATTGTGATTAAATAACAGCCGCACGGGGTCAATAGACGGTTAAGCAACGTTTGCCTAGGCCGGTCCGTGGGTGGGTGACCGTCTATTATCCCGTTAGATTGGTAGCAAACCCCAGTTTTTTTGGGAAAAAGCTTAGGCAGATGACATATTAACCAGTCAGTACACGGAGTCTGAATTTGTGCCCGATTGACGGCAATAGGCTCGCTCCCTATTACATGGGACTTAAAAATACTGTACTATTCCGTACACCTCTGCTGTACCCTTCAGGGATTACAGTCGTGATGTGATGTTATATTCACCAGTCGTGCCGCTACGGTTTTCAGTTGCGGCCATCGAAACTGTACTTTTACATCCGGTACTCATCTTGCAAATACCCTGAGTGCTTCTAATACTTACCATATTTTTGCACTATCTCCATAGACGCTGTTTCCTACATGTGTGCAAGTTTATCGACGATATATTTCGATACCACCTTTGAACGGTCTGTTACTCAGAAATAGGAGACGGTATAAAATGCGAAGTGATAGTAACACCATATTTCTGTTATTAGTAAAGTGATGGAGTTTGTTGATAACCTATGAGATGTTCAGAGATAACCCGTATCTTTTACAAATGCAATGCCGCATATGTTACTACTACATAAGAAATGTGTTGTCTTGTTCTCCCCGTCATTGCGATAATTTTTTTGTTCTACACCATACCTGGGAACCTTCTAGTTACGGAGATATTAGGGGTCAAAGTTCCAACTTTTAGCCTAGTTTTTTTTAAAATATAAGTTTTTAATGAAAGTTTTCTACTTCTAACACCTCCGTGACCCTCGTACTATTCAATCCATCCATCAGCACAATGTTTTGAGCGCGTTACATTGAGTTCTACCACAAAACATGATTTTTCACCCCAAAAAAAAGTCGTTTCCCAGCAATTATTTAAAGTTACTTAGTTTGATGTACAGAATGCTTGGTTGACGGCTTCGTGATGAGGTTGTTTACACCCTGTATACTCACCTTAATTATTTTTTTTAACATTTCCCCACACTTAAAATTTCTCCTGTATCGTGGGTATGTTTACAAAATTTTAAGACACATACACAAACAGCTAGGCCCGTAACAACTACCTGTAGGTCATACAAGTATTTGTTACCTGCGGGTATTGAATCCGTGTCACGCAGGGCAGCAGCCAATCGCTCAGCCACTACGCCAACCGTGCCGCCACAAAAAAATTAAGCTACAGTCCAGCAACAAGGCATCATAACTGATAAAGGGCTGTTGACAAAGAGTTAGCCTGCATTTTTCACCGTGCACAGCAGCGGTAATCACCGTATCGGACCGATTTTGTGTGATACGCAGTGAAGGTGATAAGGTGTTGTTGAAGATTGACGTAGGTAAACTTTGAAAGTTGCAAACGTGATTGATGCAAAATACTGGTTGGTAAACTTCAACGGAAATCTCTTTAAAGTCTTAACAAAATTCGATACTAGAGCGACCCTAGTTCTGAGAATTCAGTCAACAATACCGCTGGTGTATAGACATGCTCAAGAATTCTCCTCTCAAGCTCTGTGTAGATATAGATACTTTGGACCTCAAGTATACCGTGTATTGAGAAATATATCTCGACTACGCTGTTAGTTCCAGTTTGAGAGTTTTTGAAGCAGATAGTTATGATGTTTCAGGAAGCTTGGAGCGCTGTGACTTTTTTTTTAATGTCACTGCAAAATGCTGAGATAGGCCTTTTGGCTTCGTATAATTTTGTTTTATTGTTAATTTAACCTTTTTTTTTTGTTTTGTCCCGAGTGAGTCTTATAAAATACTTTTTCTTTCTTTTTCTTTCTTTCAAAATCAAAATCAAAGCATTTATTTCAAGTAAACCAGTTACAGGCACTTTTGAATTGTCGAAACAAATGAAAATTAAATGTAGCTACAGTCCCAGTCACAAGACATAAAAACTGTGAAAGTACTGTAGTTGCCCATTCCCTAGCGTAGATCTCTATGGAGAAGAACGGGCAAGAAACTCCATGGACACTCTTTTAAATCAGAATATTGTTACAAAATCTTGGTTACATCATTCATGTTGAGATGGTATATTACGTGAGAACAATGTAGCAAGATGTGCACGTTAAAAGTGTCCACAGTAAAACAAACCAGAAAAAAAAACAATTCAAAAACTAAAATAATTCATTAAAATATGCCATGGCAACTGAGAGATGACCAGTCACAACTGACAGCGCCCGTTCACGGACATGACGCATAGATCAGCACCATTCAACTCAACCATTTTGAAGGGAACTAAATGATCCGACACATGCGCCACCATCAGCGAGACTTTTGAGTGAGCATGACATATTCTCAACCGCCAGGGCACATTCAAGTCAAGAAAAGACGTAGGTTTCCAGCGAATGATAGCTTTCTAGTACATAGTACTCACACAATAAGTACATAGTACTCACACAATATGGGCTATGCGATTATATAATACTAAAGAGATTGAATCTATACAATGCAAAGATAGTTGTACAATCTTCAGCAGCTCCAACAATACCATTTAATGCTATCAATTTAAGCGCCCCTGTCCTTGTGGAGCAGGACCAGCATTGCGCCAAGCATTTTTATCAGCGATATAATCGCTCGACTTGTAATATGCTTGCTTACATAGTGTGCGTTTAATACATGTTTTAAATTTCGTCTCATTCAGTTCAAGAATACTTTGTGGAATTTTATTATAGCATCTCAAACAGTACCCCACGAAAGATGAGTCTACTTTAGCGAGTCTGAAGCCTGGCTGAACTAGTTGGTCCCTATTTCTAGTACTGTAATTATGTCTGTCACCCCTTTTACCAAAAAGGTGCAGATTTTTTCTGACGTACATTATGTTTTCGTAGATGTATTGACAATGTACTGTCATGATGCCAATATCCTTAAACAGTTCCCTTAAAAAATCGCGCTTACGAAGATTATATATGGCTCTGATGGCTCTTTTCTGCAGAATAAATATAGACTCAATATCTGCAGCCCGTCCCCATAGCAAAATGCCATGAGACATTATACTATGAAAGTAACTAAAATAAACCAGTCTAGCGTTATCTACATCAGTATATTGACGGATTTTTCTAATGGCATATGCTGCTGAACTTAGCCGCCCCGCAAGAGATGTTAAATGAGAACCCCATTGTAGCCTTGAATCAAGCGTAATCCCCAGGAAAACCGTTTTTATCTACGAATTCAAGTTTCTCTTTATTCAGTACTATATCTTACTTTTAACATTCGGTAAAGCAAATCTTATGCATTTGGTTTTTTTTTCATTTAATACCAAATTGTTTGCTGTGAACCAATTTTGGACCTGAAGTAGGGCATTATTTACGTCATCTAGATTTTGGGCCCGCCTATTTATCTTAAAAATTAAGGAAGTGTCATCAGCAAATAACACCATATTTTGAGGTTGGTTTTTCAATAAATAGGGTAGATCATTTATATATACTAGAAAAAGGAAAGGACCCAATATTGAGCCTTGTGGAACCCCCATTTTTACTTTTAAACCATGTGAATTAACACCATTTATTTGAACATGTTGTTGTCTATAATTCAAATAAGATTTTACCAAACTAAGTGCAAGTTTACCCAGTCCGTAATGCTCAAGTTTCAAAAGTAATGTGTCGTGATTTACACAATCAAACGCTTTGGAGAGGTCACAAAAAATTCCTATGGCGTCTTGAGACTCTTCCCACGCAGTAAATATGTGCTTTAAATTCTGTTGGTGTTAAAATGATAGAGCATTTGATTAAGCATTACCTTTTCAAAAACCTTGCTAAAAGCTGGCAAAACCGATACAGGTCTATAATTATTAGTGTCTTTACTGTCCCCGGATTTGAAAAGAGGTATGACTTTACTGTATTTCATTAAATCAGGGAAAACTCCTTGGTCTACACATAAATTAAAAATTAAAGCTAGGTAAGGGGCTATAGTCTCAAGTATGGATGTACAAACTTTACTTTCTTGGTTATATCGCGTTTACTTTAAATTTATACATGTTGAGTATGAGATAACTTCACGACTCATACAGGACTACAGGAAACACTTCTAAAATAGGTAGACAACGATGTTAAATGCATGCATTTGCTAGTTATGTAAGTCCAATGTAGAAGGTGAGCTCATTTTATTTTATATTTTCTACATTATAAAGCTGAAGAGTTTGTTTGGTTGAACGCGCTAATCTCAGGAACTACTAACTCGAATTGAAAAAATCTTTCAGTGTTGTATAGCCCATTCATCGAGGCTTTAATATTAATATTACACCACGCCTAATAGAAGCGGAACATCAGTAAAAAATATTGCAAAAACGGGTAAAAGTGTGTTTTTATAATAATTTTACGCGAATGAAAATCGCGGGCAACAGCTAGTTTACTGATGAAAATCCATTTCAATGATGACACGATTCGCTAACATTCATCAAAGAGAAAACCTAAACAGTTTCCTAGATGCATGCTAAAATACCAGATGTTCACGATACGCAAACGCGACGGAAACTGTCATCTCATTGACATGTTTCCGTTGCGAAACGATTTCAATATCTCATGTTTTTGATTAAATATGAATTCATCTTGTGGATCGTTTAAGCAGTCATAAATAATAAAATCTACGTCAATAGGGGTAGAACGGGTATCGTATTCCTTAGTATTAGTGTTATCTCATTGGTGTAGTAGTGTTATCTTATTTGGCTCATGAAAGTTTTTTTTTCTATTTTTGCCTAACTTACCCAAAAGGAGGGTAATGTTTTTCGCGCGCATGTGCAGTTCTATTGTGACCTCATACCTGCTAATCGGATGAACCGAATTGGAAAGATCGTCGTTGTTATATTTGTCTTGGTGTGGCGATTGTCACTAAAAAATAACACACTAATGTAATGCTACTCCAGTCTGACCTTTAAAAGTCGGTTATGTACATTATTATTATTCATATCATCTGTATCCGATACAATGTTTTTAGATAATTACTTTTACTACTAGGTAATAAAAGCGCGAAAGTTTGTTTGGATGGTTTGCTGCTCTTTCACACAAAAACTACTGAACGGATCAGTATTAAATTTGGAACAAAGATAGTTTATAACCTAGATTAACACATAGGATATTTTTTATCCAAGTAGCAAGTAGCACCATTAATCTTGTTAAATGCAGGGTGTAAACAGACTCATCACGAAGATGTCTACCAAGTATTCTGTATCTAAGTAACTTTACGCAAAAATTATTGCTGGGAAACGACTTTTTTTTTCGATCCCGGGGGACAATTACCGAACACCACGCGAGCGAAGCCATGGACATAAGCTAGTGTTTTTTTTATATAATTTCCCAGTATAGCAGTAGCCTAATGTTAACAGTTAAGCTACATTTTGAAATACAAAACTTAGGAGTGAGTGAGGTTCATGAATCACGGGTCGAATTTGTAATTTCCTATTCCGATACAGGGTGGAATTTTTTTCCTTTCATTTAATTTATCATGTTTGTTAGAGAGTTGATCCATATGTCTGACCCTATCGATTGATATATAAAAGTACAGGATGTTATTTATTTGGGGTCGACGCAGCATGTCATCTTCCATATTTCTATATAACTCGTCATCTCATCAGATATCTCCTTTCTAGCCATGTCATCCTTTACACGGTCCATCCCAAGATTCTTGGGTCCATCCATCCACATTCATACTCACGTACGTAAGTAAGTAGGTACATCGGTAGCCAGAAAATTAAAACAATAAAACAAAACAATATAAACACAATTACTTCAATAAACCAAAACAAGTTGTCAACAGCCCTTAAGCTAAGTGCATACGACCCCGGGGGCTGGTCGTAACATTTTTACGTCGCCAAAGCTTTTAATCCACAAATGATCGTGGTCCGCCATGTCAACGGTATTGTTTTATTGTTTTAGAGAGCCTTGAAATAATCCTATTTGGATTTTTTATGGGGTAAAAGGTTATTTGCTGTATGTAACAACGTCGACCATTTACAACATAACATCGCGCCTGTAATCCCGAAGGATTAGGCAGAGATGTATCTAATAGTAAACCTACATTTCGCCAGTTATGTTTAAGCCGGGCACAAAGCCAGACTCCGTGGTTGCTACTGAGAAATTCTTAGTGGAAAAATGCGATAACACTTTGCCCGACCCGGGAATCGAACTGAGAACCCCATGTTCATCAGTCGCGCCCGCGGCTTCTAGGCCAATGAGGCAGTCAAAGGTATTGTATTAAGTGGGAAGGAATGCATGTCTTTGGGATAATAAAACTTTGAGGACGAAGAAAATGCTACTTATCCAATTAAAGCCAAAAGTTCATGTTAGGATTATAGCATGTGCCTGGCGTTCATTAGTTTCTACTTACCCCATGAGAAAGAAGGTGTGAATTCATTTTATATTATTATGTGAACTGAACTGCGCAGTCTCGATAGAGATAACGACAAAATCACTAACTTTTCACCATAATGGTTATTGCAACCGAATTTATTCGTTAGTAATCAGCAATCAAAAGTTAGCGATTTTGTCGTTATCTCTGTCGAGACTATAATTATACAAGTCTATAGAAATATATACAAGTCACGTTATTGCTTCTAAAAGCTAGTAGATAAGTACCTACCTCGTCAAATTAAGACCCTCGAACGGAAACATGTTATTATTATCGCGTGGAAAACAACAAAAAATCTGCCTTTGATGAATTTTTATGATAAAAATAATATACCTTGTGACATAGGACATGCCTCCTCGTATCATGTCAAATACATACCGTCTTTGATGTTAACACAATATCATTTTCAACACGCAAAATAGAAACGACAAACGCAAAATAGACACAATCCGGCTCAAAATTACTCTGGAATATTCCATAATTTCACTTTCTCGGATTCTTTTTAGGAGCTAAATTAGCAACTCTATTTGTGGTGGTTCAAACTTCGTTTGAAATACTGTTGGAATAAAGTTCTAATCAGCTTGCACTACAAAGTGGTTGTTACGTCGGTCACTGCGGGCCGAATAGTGCGAAATTAGTGGTTTTTTGCGATTTACAAAAAGCCTATTGATTGGACTAAAAAAATAAAACACTATCATGCTAATATGTTGCTTGTAGAATTATTTGCCAACAAATCAGAATGATCGCATGTATTTTAGTATGCTTGTTAAAAGAATTTCTTAGAGATAAGTTCGTGATTTTTTATTATCGAGTAAAATAATTTGTATTATGTTTTCAAAACACTATCATACTAGCATATATACTGAAGAATATCTTGTATTTTTCTGGTTTTGTTTATTGCAGTGAATCATATGCTTTTTTGCATTATAAAACTCGCGTTTAGCTCCTGTAGTCCCCTTAACTCGTGTCGCTGCGTTCTGTCATATTGATTGCCCGCAGCTTTGTCGTTGCAGTTCGCAGTTGTGGTTGCCTTTGGGATTGTCCCTTAAACTTAGTACTACTATCTCTGTAAATAACTAAATAGAAATAAACTCCTCCTCAACGCTGTCAACCGATTATGTGCCCAATAGTCAGGCGGCATTGCCACGTTGTATGGCAATGCTCAGACTTGGTCAGGGTAAAAGTCAACCTTTGAGTTACGGGAAGCGTCAACGGTTGGATATTTCTACTAAGTTATGAAAATACTTAAAGATATGCTACTGGTATTTTCATTACCTGTATTAAAATACAACGAAACGAATATCTGTTTATTATTTCCATTAATCTATGAGCATACTGATATGAAATATTTTCTGTACAGGGGGAGTGTTTAATTCTAAGGTCGTGATGGACAACTGTAAAATTAATTAAGTAATTCCTTTACTTATTTAATTTTACCATAAAATAAATTTAATTTAACTGAAATAAATGATGAATTTCTAAGGAAAGATTTACGAAGAGCTTTCCAATTACGTGCTAAATGCAATGATTACAAAGTATAACATACAGGCAATTAAATTGCTCTGTATGAATACCCTAATAACCGTCACGTGAAACAGTTCCGAACATTCTATCAATATTCATACATATATAATATTGCCGCTCCTCTATATCTCTGTGTGGACTCAGATAATATTAAGCGTATAATTAATTTGCTAAATCAGTATTAACTATTCCGCCAACGCCATAGTCAGTTAGTTGGGGCTCACTAAATTCCCAAAGTGCTAATAGTTTTGTTGTTATTTCAAAATGGTACCTCCCGGCTACTAAAACTCTCTTCTAGCTAATGTTGAGACCGCTTACGTAATCGTAAGGGGCCATCCGTTCGAAGAACTTAGAAATTTGCGGGCTACATTGAAGAAATCTCCTGAAGTAATGCTAAAATACAATTTGACAAGCTCTAATCTTTAAACTCTCCAATCAGAAAATAGGTGTTACTCTATTACGAGTCGTTGTAGATCGGTTGATGCTTGACACTGTAGTCACACTACACACTAGAATTTCAGAAATATTTCGTACATTCTATAACGTGAACAGAAAATTCAAATGTTTTGCAAGTTATATCGCTTGTTCAAGTTTCAATAGAAGACGCCATTGTATGTACCCAAGTTATAATGGTTTTCCTTTTTCCAACTATTGAAAACTATATGCTTAACCCACATTTTTGGCGTACAATATTTAACTTACGATATTTTGTTCAAAATTACTTAGTGATTTTGTTTTTGTTCAGTATAAGGATCTTGTTAGCTAGCCATGGCTAAACGAAAATTTTGGCGACCCGAATGACGTAGCGGTAGTGAGGCTGCTTTAGGTTATTAGGGTCTCGGGTTCAAATCCCGGTACGAGCAAATGTTTGTGTGATGAGCATGGACATTTGTTTCCGAGTCATGGATGTTTATATGTATAATAAGTGTGAATTTACAAACAAAAAAGTATCCATGTAGTATATCAACAATCTGGTGTCCACGACACAAGCCTCGTTGCTTAGTGTGGCACTAGATGGCGCTGCGTGTAATGTACAGCGATATTTATTCATTTATCATCTTGTTACAAATAAAATCTGAATGCGCGGCCTGTATCTTTGACACGCATTCTTGCATTTGCATTCTTTCATTTGCTTTCTTGAATGCATTGATAGGAAGCTTAGATCAAGCCATAGTGATAGCCTTTTAACGTTTCCATTGAGGGCCATATGCGTCCTCTCTGTGGAAAAGGATATAGCAATATTCACGCGGATCCATTGCAGATTAGTAGATCTCAAATATCCTAGAATTTTGGTTCTAGGTTATGCTACATTTCTCACGATGTTTTTGTCAACTATTACGAGAACAGCGGTTATGAAAATACTTACATAAACTCACGCTTTTTTCCCGTGGGGGTAGGAAGAGACCACAGAACGCCAACTGCTATCCTTACATACACCTTTTGCCTCGTCCACGTCCACTCATCTGGTCATACACGCCGGTTACAAGTACTACGCACCTGACCTTTTTGAAGAACCTCACCAATAAGATCAGTGTATGTCCTTCTATGTCGTCCTCTCCTGGCGTAGCCGCATTTATGATGAAAAACCTGCTATACGCCGTATTTCCAGACGATATCGATAAATTTCGACCGGTCATTGTACTCATCATTATGAACAACTTTTATTATGGGACCAAACACTGAAAAAGAAAAATCAGCTGTTCCATACATTTTGACGAGTTATGCGAACATAATAGGCATGACGACAGTATCAAAAAATTGCAAATCTATTTAGTCCGTCAGTTAGAGTATTAGAAATTAATGGACACGTATTTTTTGTTTTTGTAAATCAATGAATATTGACAAAGATAAAACGCATCAAAACTCGGGAGTCCCGGCTTGTGACGTCAGAACTAGCTAAATATTATACCATGGCGTGACGTATTGAGAATTTTAAAAGCGTCGTATCTTCGTCAATTTTGGTTTACGTCACAAAAGAAATAACACGGGTCAAATATTTTTTGATAATCTAAGTGACGGACTAATTAGATTTTTTTGTCGTCTCGCCTATTGTAGAGAACAGCTGATTTTTTTTTCGCAATTCAGGGTTTAGTCACACGTCGTATAGCTCAATAATTTAATCACAGTCCATCAATCAAGCATATATTAGCGCATGGTAATATCTGTTGCTCGGCTCCAAGCAACAATAACTTATTCCTCTCGAAACTAGGCCAGCAACTGTTGCTCCCGACGATCCCTTACCAGCTGTACCGTATTTATATTAAAACTACAGCTTCTATCTCCATTATATCTTTATTTATGAAAATTCTTGAATTTTGTGGGTTTTGATGAATGGGGATTTTGTGTCATAAAATATAAAAAATATAAATATCGCTAGACATTACACACAGCGCCATCTAGTGCCACACTAAGCAACGAGGCTTGTTTCGTGGACATCAGATAGTTTATATACTACATAGATACTTTTTGTTTGTAAATACATACTTATTATACATTTAAAGATCCATGACTCGGAAACAAATGTCCATGCTCATCACACAAACATTTGCTCCAACCGGGATTCGAACCCGGGACCCTAAGAACGTAAGGCAGCCTCACTACCGCTGCGCCATTCGGGTCGCCGGTCGTCATTGCAAGGAAGTTTCTGGAACTCAATTTTTGTTGCTTGAAACTAGAGCAACTATTACATAACATCACGCCGTAATCCCCAAAGGGTTAGACAGAGGTGTACCGAATAGTACACCCACATTTTGCCACCGAATAGTATATGTTTTAAATCGGGCACAAATTCAGATTTCGTGGCTGCTCCTATCCATTTTTGTCGTTCAGTACACAGCGGGACAGAGCAGGAGTGCTATCACACACGGCAACTTTCTTTCTCGCTTTAGCAATTGACGGTTCTGAGCGACAGACAAGGATAGGAGCAACTCTTAGGCTGCGTGTTGTCTGCCAGTGACTGAATTTAAGATTTTGGTTTTAAAAATTGGAAACATTTAATTTAAACTAATTTAATCATGCCAAAGACCTTCAAAATAACCCTCATGGATAGGCATCTACAGAACAAAATTTTTAAGTTACTTAGGAGCTTCTTGTTATTTTTTAGTATGCTGAGCATGAGGTGGGTTCGATTCCCGGGTCGGGCAGAGTGTTATTGGGTTTCTTATCAGGAATTTCTCAGTAGAAGTCATGTAGTCTGGATTTGCGCCCAATTGATGGCAATAGGCTCGCCCTATTTTACATGGGACTTAAACATAACTGGCGAAATGTGGGTGTCGTAAGATACACCTCTGTAGAACCCTTCGGAGATTACAGGCTTGATGTTACGTTACAATAACGATCTATCTAGTTATATTTTTTCAAGAGAATGGGTTGTCAGTATTGTGTGAAAGTTCGACACACATCCAAGTTATAATTTTGTTCTATTCAAAGTAGATTTCCAATTTCCCTTTTACGGTATTCAGTTAGCTGTGTTCTCGAAGTAGGAGCTAAACTTGTTGTAACTTTGGTAAATGATCACTAGCTCTGGTACTTTTAGTTTGTGTACATTATTCTGTGCCATTGTGTTTTCTTTGTAATCCTAATCTCGGGGAATAATTGAATCGGGTTGTGTGTGATACGATTGTGTTCGAAGATTTTGTGTTTTTATTTGAATGTCTTTTTTGATTAAAGTTGAGTATTTTGTTGACATTCTAGATTTTGTTTTGTTGTTTTTAAAAACTACAGTTGTTAGTAAAAACTATCTAAGGTGTTAGTAAAATCTATCTAAGGCGCGTCGCTCACACGAACTAAAGTCGAGGCGGCGTCAAAGTGCGGGCGCACAAGCGGCGCACCGCATCTACATTTTCTTTAGGAATTAATAGCAGTGCGCTCATTATCACTAGGGTCGTGAGTTCGCGACGTCGCCTCGACTTACCAGTGAGCGACGCGCCTTAGGTTCTGGACATGTGAGGTATTTATGTGTTTGAGCCGTTTGGGGTTTAAACACTAGGGACTAGGGTTCCGAGTGCCCATCTGGTCTGTCGGGACATCGCCAAGTCGTAGGTCGAGGGCTGGCCTATATTTTGGTCAAAGTATCAGAATTGCCATCTAATCTGGCAATGCTGCCAGCCTTCTAGGCACATAAAATACTAATAAGTCAAAAAAAGCCTGTTACTCTTCAACAAGAGCATTACCGGACCCTAACTTTTCAGAATTTGCCGACATAAAATTTGTTCTCGCTGCAAATAATTAAACCTTTCCTCGGGGAACCGGCTAGACGACAACAAATTGTCAACGACACAAAAAATATTTCAGTAACAAAGGCCAACCCAACTCACAATCTAACCCTAAAATTATAATTAAGGACAAAAAGAAAACGGTCCACAATCATGAAGATGAGTACCCAGTCCAGCTAAAAATTCAGCCCCACTTTCAGTCCCTCGACAACCTATCTAAATACATCCCCAGATAACCCTCAAAGATAATATTTTTAATTTAGTTAACCCTTACCCAGCCAATTTTGTCAAGGAAAGAGTAAATAAGATGGATGCTGCATACGAATGAGGCTCCAGAGATTTGTGGTATATAATATACCCGTGGCTTGCATTCAAAGTGTTGAAAAAGACATTTGTTATCCGAAGGGTTCGCGTGTCATGGGACTTGTCGAAGGGTGTACGATTTAATTAGATATTAGATATTGGATCACTTTTTTTCAGTAAATCTTTTTCCGATTTTCGGAAACAAAAAAAATTCACTAGTATAACAGTGGAGCATTACAAAATGTACTGAAGAAAAAAATGCAATGTCAGCAACTTAATAAGGCTGTGAGCTTCATAGTGCTGGGACACACTCCCCTTGCATCCACCACGCGGGCCCAGTGCGCTTTGGTGAATATGACAATCATTGGTGTCGATTCTGTTGTGCACCCTTCATTTGCATGGAAATATTAGTTCCAATTAAATTTGACAGCTCTAAATTGCGTCCGTCTCTTTCTCGTTTTATTAGAGAGAAAAAGATAGCAATAGCCTAAATTAATATTAGTTTGTGCACAACAGAATTGACACCAATATTCAGGTCTTCGAAGTTTTAGTTCTAGGACAAGCCAGTCTACTCACGATGTTTTTCTTTACCGTTTTGAGAGCAGTGTTGTTAAAATTCATATCAAAAGATCAAAGTTTGTATGAAAATTAATAGTGATTTCCCTTGACAAATACCTACTTAATGCAAGTTTTTGTAAAATGGTTTAGTAAAATAACCAGGTCACTTTGCTAATATAAAGGTAAGTGCCTCCCTAGTTATAAAGATTCTTATTAAGATTAACCATGTTTAATAAAATTATATTTTGCTAAACTTTTTTAGATATTATCAAGTCACTATTAATTTTAAAAGCAGTTTTAGCTGCTGAAAAAAACTAAAAACGACTCGAAAACTTAGTAATATGGATGGAAAAACTGCTTTAGCGAAAAATAATTGTCCACATCTTAGTTAAACAGTTTTGAAGTTGATTATTTCTCACAAATTGTCAGAGAAAAGCCGAAATCTTTCACCGACATTTTGTGAGTACAAGACTTTTCCGTCTGTATTCAAACATGTAAATGCCAGCCCCTTCACCTTTCAAAACGTCAGAACCTTCAAACGTCAATGTGTTTCCCCATTCTGTAAGCATATATCAAATGTGAAGACAACCTTACACGAAGAAAACAAGGGATGTCAACGTCGCACTCACAACGAACTTTTCAATCAAAAAGAGCCTTTATTTCAAAGAAGGGACGGAAGGAAATCGAATTGAACAGTTAATTAAATTCATTAACTCTCTAACTCGCTTTTAACTTAGTACATACAGAGGAAGGGTTTTATACAATGAGCGAAAACGCACACACACACTTAGGCCCCGCTCCCACTTTGTCGTGACGACAGATAATCGTGTAGTTTTAAATGTCGTGGCTTGTGTATTTAAATGGAGTTGTTCACATATAGGACGACGCGATTACTGTCGGCACTGTCGCCACGACTTTTGTCAACTAAAAACCAACGATAAATTTAATCGCCACGACATAGTGGAACCCTGACAGATCATCATCTGCCTAGCCTTTTCCCAATTATATTGGGGTCGGCTTCCTGTCTGACCGGATGCAGCTACCAGTATTTTACATGGAGTGACTGCCTATCTGACCTCCATGATCCAGTTTAGTACTGGATAATACGTTACCCCTTGGTAAAACTGGTTGTCAGAGTTTCAGGTCACTGACTACATGTATGTAATGAATGCAAGAAATGCCACCTATCCACAGACCGACCTTGGCAAGCACGGCATTACCTCGAAGATCGACCCCAGCGGTTGCTATTATAGCTCTTTAGTAAACTGATCCAACACTGGCGGTTCCCGCGGGATCAGTCGTTCTAATGAATTTTTGAATTGGTCAACTGATCCCGTTTACCAATTTTGTATGGGCGGCATGGGCACCGGGCCGTAGGCCGACGAAGGAGGCCGACGGAGGCCGGCGGAGGCCCGGCACTTCGGGGACAGAAGTCCAAGAGTGTTATTTAAGCCACGAGCATACAAACGTACGGATGAATCATTCCCCCTGCGTCGAGTCCCTTTCCGTCGACTCGTGATTTTTCTTGGTATTAATGCACTGTCTTTTGTTTCGCCTCGACATAGCTGTCACAGAGTACAGTCACATTAAAAACGAAATATGGCTTTAATTAATAAAGTTATTTTGCTCATCCGATGATCCGTATTTTAAATAATACATTGATAACCCACCAAAAAGTACTAGGCTAACATAAGTTCAAGGAGTTGTGTTTTTTTATATTCCGGGTATCTGAGTAGGTGTAGGTACTTACTAATTAATATGTACGGATATACCGGAAAAAGTATGTGCTTGCGTGCGTGCTTATTCAGAATCAGAAAGATTACTGAAACGCAAAATGTTTCATTTCACACATAACTCTCTATAGCTAGCTAGCATAACTCGTGGCCAAATAATAACAGCCGCTCGGGTCGATCTTTAGGTTAAGCCGCGCTTGCCTAGGTTGGTCTGAGGATGGGTGATCACCCTTTATATTACCGAGTTTCCTCCATGCCTCGGAAAGCACGTTAAGCAGTTGGTCCCGGCTGTCATTTGTAGATCTTTGACAGTCGTTACAAGTAGTCAATGGCCCAAAAAGTCTGACAATCAGTCTTACCAAGGGGTATCGTATTACCCAGTACTGAGCTGGGTTGTGGATGTCAGATAGGCAGTTACTCCATGTAAAAAACTGGTGTTCAGCTGCATCCGGTTAGACTGGAAGCCGACTCCAACATAGTTGGGAAACGGCTAGGCAGATGATGACATAACAGTAAGTGCAAGCGCAGTCGTGACAGTACGAATATTTTTTTGAAATCTCAAATCAATGTGTTAGTGTGTTTTGGCTCGTTGTATAAAACCGACCTTCTCTACCTATTCTATGCTTTTACTCCGAAAAGTCCCATCGATTCGCTTTTCAATGGTTCTTTAGTAGAACAGCTCATATTTACTGCTAGTGGAAACTTAGTCGTGGAATGAAAACATTATTTACAGAGTTTTGCTCGTAATATTCATTTTGTTCCGCATAAAATTTTGCAGTGGCGAAATTTATTTGCCGTTGAAAGGAATATGAAGTTTGGGGGGTCGTGCTCTTGCATACTGTTATGGAAACTGTGAAACAAGTCTTATCTTCCCTGTGAGATTTTGACTAATGACCAGTTTTTTAAGATGTCATGAACTCCTAATAAATAATGGGAAGTAATCTACTTAGCAGGAGATATCACTGAGCGTTGAAATGCGCAATGCGTAAAAATTTCGATACAATTAAATAGCTCTATCAAAATATGTACAGGCTGGTCCAAATATTGTCGTCATAAAAATGACTCTCCTGGGCGTGAGAAATATTTTTTTATGACGTCACTAAGAAGACGCAACCAGAATAAAAGCCAGAAAATAATACCTGAAAATCTGCATGAATCGGTTTCAGACATTTAGTACTTAATAAATAAAAAAAATGAAAGGTAAATTACCCAAACACATTAAACTCGTATAACACTCTCAAAACTTTACCTTAGGTATAAAATAGTGCTAAGAGATTGAATTTAAATACTCACGTGAAAAATATTTCCTCATGTAAAATTCTAGTGACGCCGCTTACCACAGCTAAAAGCTCTTGCACTCTTGGTATTTTAAATTGATCCCATAATTCTTACAACCTTTCGCTGACTACCCTCATTTTTCGAAGAAATGCGCTGCAAACAATATTAGGTTTGGGGAGCTTTATTTTGCAACTGACATCCTGAAAACTAGTTTTTCATTTATAGACACGTCGTATGTGTGACGTATTGAGTTTTTTGCTAAATGGTTTCCTTGGGTGATGGTTCTCATTATAATATACCTACACCGTGACTTTTTAGTCGTCTTACAAAGGTGGTCCTCTCGATGTACCCGACATAAAATACCTTGCGATTATTTCTATTTTTACCATTAATTTAGACAACAGGTGCAAAGAAAAATAAATAGTAATTTAGAATTATGAAACATCCTGTAAATAATGTTTACGTGTCAAACGGTAGAACATACTACCCAGCGCACGAGTCGGACAGATCATCGGTCGCAACAGGGTCTTATTTTTTTTTTCAAAACTCAAAATACCATTTTTTTTTTTAATTAATGTTTAGTACTCATTGGATACAAGAAGTGGGCTGCCGTTGTAAGACGACTAAAAAAATACGTTGTATATGTTTGTAGGTCAGTATAGTATAGAATAGATGTCCAAAATGCCACCTTTAATAAAAACTCTCAGTTAATTGAAACTTCACTAGGATTGAGGTGTACCTAACATAGTCAAATCGACCGTACTGTTTTCTGATGCCCAAGTGTCATTAAACAAAGAGAAACTATCGATGACCTGGCGAAGGTTGCGGGAATCCGCTGGATGCGAGTCGCACGGGACCGGTCAACGTGGCGACACTTGGGGAGGCCTGTGTCCAGCAGTGGACGTCTTTCGGCTGAAATGAAGAAGAGAAACTATTATAACCTGCATCAATGGAATCCTTGCCAGTCACGACCTTTTACTTGAATGACTGGGTACATAATAGAATGGGTGTAAAAAGACCCTTAACGAAATCAAAAGGCACTTGTTCTCCCCGCGATTGTTTTTTCAATACACTTCCTCGAAAACTGGTTCATAACGCACTATGATTAGGTTCAACGTGCAATGTATTTCACACGCGTGCGATTTTTTTAATTTTCCAACACGTGTGCATGAAAATTGCAACAGATAACTATACCTATACTTAGTTAGTAATGTTTTTTTTTTATTTCGGCAAAGTAATAATGCGTCTTTACGGCGTAAATATTTTTTGAATATTCAAATTGTGTTTATAAATAGAATATCATAGATAAACATGATTATTTAAAACTAATATTCACTTTTTTAAACAAATTAACATTTATTTGTGTTATAAATTCAAAACTACAAAAAAAAAGTATTTTTTATATTAGGCTGTTTAACGGCTTCATACCTTTGCTTCTCCTTCAACCTGGCGAAAGCAAAGCGCGGATAAAAAGAAAAGAAAATCATAGTACCTATCCTAATAAATCATGACAAATATATTTTTCGTTCTTTTATTTCAAAAGTGTATTGAAAATGTCGTTTGATACACGTGTACATTTGTTATTGCAGTTCTCGGCTCAAAAACACCCTCGACTACGGCTCGGGAGTTAATTCCGCCTCGGGTGCAATAATAAACTTTCTCCACTTGTATCAAAATGTAGGTCCTATTGTTCTCGACCTGGGAACCTTCTAGTTACGGAAATATTGAAGGTCAAATTTTTTAATATATATTTTTTCAAACAAGTTTATAATGTTGTTTCTTTACTATAAATATCTCCATGACCCCGTACTATTCAATGCATCCATGTTTTGAGTGCATTTCATTGAGTGAATATTAAAAAAATACAAAAAATAAGACACACAAAAATAAGACACAGGACCAAGGCAAGAGATGGATTGATACTCATGCTCAATCACTAAAATGGAAGTGGGCCGGACATGTGGCGCGCCTAAGAGACAAGAGATGGACCAAAAGGGTGACCGCATGGGCAGGTCCTTAAGGCAAAAGGAAAAGAGGTACCCCTGAGATAGATAGGAAGATGAGCTCAAAAAAACAGCCGGCCCCAACTGGATTCAAGTAGCCCAATCCAGAGAGAACTGGCTATAAACTAAACTGTACTCAAGCACTAAAAAAATACTTAAAAATAAAATAGAATCTAAAATATTTTTCTCTAATGTTTTGCTAGAAATAAAAGGCTTTTTTTAAATTTATTAAATTGAGTCCTATCATAAACCGTGATTTTTCTCCCCAAAAAAAAGTTGTTTCCCAGAGTTTTTGCGTAGTGTTACTTAGTTTGATGTACGGAATGCTTGTTTGACGGCTTCGTGAAAGCTCTCGTATCGTGAGCTTTTATGTCCATGTCGTTAAAGCATGGCTGAAGAAGGATAATCATAATTTTTGCCTCAAAAAGAAATCCTCAGATACCGAAACAAGGATTTTCATATCACTTGGACCAAAGATGGAAACAGATTATTATGACAGGCGCCCCCTCCGACCCCTTCCTTCCTTTTGCATAGATTTCGCGACAGATAACAGGTCACAGCTTTCGGATGAATAGTTCCTGCATTTCGCAGACGTGATCTGAATTTTTAACGAGTTCCTGCTCTGAGGTTGAAAATCGGACGTTGGAAATTGTGCTAAAGAGATACTTCGTAGTTTCCATTGAGAAATATCCCGGAAAACCTGGAAACGTGAAAATGATTGTATGCCTTTTATTTTGTTTTTTTTGCTTATTTGTAGATAGTGTAGACTACTGAAATGTTTCATTTTTGACCTGTATATATCTATATATATCTTTTACTCGTTATTAGTAACTATACAAGGATCTTTTGGTGTGTGGCTGAAATCACAACTAACTCTTGTTAGGGTTCCGTACCTCAAAAGGTAAAAAAAGAAACCATTATAACATCACTTTCTTATCCGTCTGTCTGTCCGTCTGTCACCACCGATTTTCTCAGGAACGGGTGGACCTAGCAAGTTGAAATTTATGAGGATACTGAGGTCTATAGTCCCTATTAGATGTATAAAAATCAAGGTCCGGAGTCAAAACGATAAAAAGATATGGGCAAATTTAGATTTTCGCGAAAACTTGTAAGTACCAAATTTTACCTTAATTTTCAACTTTTCTTTATTTTCCGGAATTTTCCCTTTACTTGTGCTGTTTAGACCTTGGTTTAACCAAAATTGTCAATTCTAGGTCAACCGGAAGTACCCTAAAGGTTTTTGGGTCGAATACCTTTATTCTTATTATTAAATTTATTCTTTAGTTACCGTAGACCTAGAATCACGAAATTTGGCGAAAAGCAATGTTTTACAGAACATGTGAAGGAAAAAAATTGAAAACCGTAAATATGTAGTTTAATAACATAAAAAAGCGATTTTACTATTACAAACTTATTATTTCCGTTTGGTGCATTACTCGCTCTTAGCCGATTTTTTATTTATTTTCTAAACAATCAAGAGTCAAAAGCAAAAAAATAGCAAAATGTCGAGAAGATCGGTAATAGTACATTTTGATACAAGTGGAGAACACTTTTGAAGAAATAAAATAAAAGAACGAAAAATATTTTTGTCATGAATTAATGAGAAACTATGATTTTTTTTTTCTTTTTTCCGCGCTTTGCTTTCGCCGGGTTGAAGGTGAAGCAAAGGTATGAAGCCGCTAAACAGCCTAATACAAAAAATAGGTTTTTTAAATAGGTTTTTTTTAGGTAAAGACGCATTATTGCTTTGCCAAAATAAAAAAAAAACATTCACCTCCGACTTTATGCATTGAACCAATTTGGTTTGAACCAGTTTTCAAGGAAGTGTATTGAAAAACAATTTGTTCTAGATATACAAGCGTTTATTTTAAATCGACCTTTACACCCATATACAAAACGCAGTACCTAGGTACAGTCGTGGTCTTTTCCGCCTATTCAGTAATTTTTTTTTTTCGCTTTAATCATGCGGAGACGCCGAGCCCCGCCCCCTTAAAAATTAGGCCTATTAGGGAAGCGTCAATTTGGCGCGCAAAATAACAATAACTCTCGTTTGGCGTGCGTCGTCAGTGCGCTCGGCCGATCGGTATTGTCTTTCATTCATTATTTCTATACAAAGTCGACGGGGCGGGGCTAGAGACCGTTTCTATGTTGTAAGTGCAAGCAAAAATTAGCTTAGTGGTGATCAGGCGGGAGTGCCCACGATAGTACTCCCAGAAAGGTAATATTTTAGTTACGAATGTTACATACTCGTACAGTACATACGTAAGTCTTCAAATACCCCAGTCGGCGTACAGTTTAAAATTGAACAAAAATGCATATTTTTCAGTAACATGGCCGCTATGTGCTCTGTGCTACCATTCTACCCTCAGTTTGTTGCGTCAGGTTGTGTCACGGTCCTGTTCCTGTGTGCCTTTTTTTTTTTAGGATGGGAAATCATCAAATGACTTCTCCCGCTCTGGGCGGAGCAGTAAAAGTCTGACACTCCCTAGTGTCAGACTTTTACTGACTAAAACCCATCCATGTTCCTTCCTCGCCCTTTGTGTTCCGGGGCCACGGTATCTCTTTCGAATAGTCCCGCAGCCCCGGCAGGCTTCGGTCCTTGCGGACCCCTTCCCTATTGCTGACTCTCTTTGAGGCGCGCGTGGAACACGAACGCGTACGGACGGCGAGCTAGCCCATAGCTCCCCGTCCACTGGCCCGCGCCTACGGTGGCCGGAAGCCACCACGTGGCCCCCCACGCCCGGGGCGTCTCCCGCGGCGGCCGGGACGTGAGGATCTCTCCCTGTCCTGTTCCGCCACCTCCTTCGCTAGCATGACTGCTTCGCAGAAGGAGGTGACGGCGTCCCATTCCGTCTCGCTCCGGACCATGGATTGAACCAAGGCCGGGAGCGAGAGGTCGCCGCCGCCAATCGCCGCTACGAGGACACGGCGGTGCTCCGCCCAAGCGGGGCACACCTCCACCGTGTGCTCCACCGTGTCCTCCGGTCGATCCTCACAATGGTAACACCCGGGCGTTTCCTCCCGCCCGATTCGGTGCGGGAACTTAGAGATATTTTTCGAATGTTATTTTATTTTTGGTCCCGCTTTGGAATTATTCGGCCATGTCGTATTTAGCCGTACTATTTTCTTTCAAGTTTAAGTTTAAAACTTTTTAGGAGTGACATATACGTATTTAAATGTTTTATTCTTTTTTGTAAGTTTGTATATAGGGGGTAATCTTAGAAACTACTGATCCGATTCCGAAAATTCTCTCAATAACGGGAAGCTACATTATCCCCGAGTGTCATAGGCTACATTTAAAACGTTCTCGTAAGTTAATTTCCGTACAAACTGGGAGCGAAGCCGCGAGCAAAACTTTGTTCCTCTTTTTACTTTGTAAATAAATAGCCACAGAATCATTCCAAATGAATAATAATTTATTGCTAAAGAAAACCTACAACAAATTACATCTACCATCAAAGTCTATAATGACAAGTAATCTTCAATAGCAAATAAAATAAATCGTTTTCAGTAAATAACAGATTTATAACGTTTCGGGCCTGAAATTGGGCGGATATTGGCAGCTTTGTGTACACAATAAATAGACTGAGTCCATTTCTTCGGGCTACCGGCTATGTTTGATAGACTTTCATTACCAGCTAATGGTTTTATTGGAGGGAAGTTTTGTTAGTTAGAACCAATATTTTGGTAATGTTAAAGGTGGTAGTAGACAAAAAAATATAGAAAATAGAGAAGCCGTTAATTGGTGTCCAAATAATGAAACGAGAATTCCCTTGTCGTCGGTGAAGTTCTAACACCACGGAAGTCTTTATAGGGTAGTAGACAAAAAAATATTGAAAATGGAGAAGCCATTACTTGGGGCCCAATTTATGAAACGAAAATTCCCCCTGTCGTCGTTGAAGTTCTAACACCACTTAAGTCTTTTTAGGCGTTTTTGACACTACAATTTTTGATGCCATTTGCTAAAGAATGGGAAGACCTTGTTTCCGCCAATCACAGAAAAAAGCAACACGTCTCTAGCTGATCTAATTTGAAGTGAACACAAATTATAAAATGGTATTGTACCATGTAATGACATTTTATAACAGGTATGTTTCCCGACTTAAAAAAATATGATTCTGTTTAGTCCGTTTTTTTTTTTTTTTTTTTTTTTCGGATGGGAAATCATCAAATGACTTCTCCCGCTCTGGGCTGAGCAGGAGGGAGTGTCAGACTTTTACTGACTAAAACCCATCCATGTTCCTTCATCGCCCTTTGTGTTCCGGGGCCACGGTATCTCTTTCGAATAGTCCCGCAGCCCCGGCAGGCTTCGGTCCTTGCGGACCCCTTCCCTATTGCTGACTCTCTTTGAGGCGCGCGTGGAACACGAACGCGCCGTCGACACGGCCTGTCGTCATGAGACGTACGGACGGCGAGCTAGCCCATAGCTCCCCGTCCACAGGCCCGCGCCTACGGTGGCCGGAAGCCACCACGTGGCCCCCGACGCCCGGGGCGTCTCCCGCGGCGGCCGGGACGTGAGGATCTCTGTTTAGTCCGTCAGTTAGATTATCGAAACGTATTGGATACCTACGTGTTTTTTGTTTTATGAAATTAATAAAAATTTACCACGATAAAACTCGTCAAAGATCATGAGTGCTTGTGACGTCACTTTCCGGTAAAAAAGTAATCAAATGTCGCACGAGTTTTCGACGCACAGTATCATCTTCATTTTTTGTTAACGTGAAAAACGAAAAAATACGTGTCCAATGTATTTTGGAAATCTATCTGACGGACAAATTTATATATACCTATATATTTATTTATTCGATTTTTTTGTCATTTACCCTATTATGCAGTTTTTTCAATTAAATAAATAAATTCTTACAAATATTCCGACGGCGACTCGGTCGGTGACGAGGAACTCATGGCTAAACAATAACAACCGCTTGGGTCAATCTTTATTAAGCCGTGGTTGGGTTGGTCCGTGGATGGTTGACGGGCACTGGGCAGGCCTAACCTGAACCTGAATATCGAACGGCGCGGCTGTTATTATTTAGCTACGAGCTCCTCTAAAATCGTAATTGCAAGCCATTTTTAGGGTTCCGTAGCCAAATGGCAAAAACGGAACCCTTAGGGATTCGTCATGTCTGTCTGTCTGTCGTCCGTCCGTATGTCACAGCCACTTTTTTCCGAAACTATAAGAACTATGCTGTTGAAATTTGGTAAGTAGATGTATTCTGTGAACCGCATTAAGATTTTCACACAAAAATAGAAAAAAAAAACAATATATTTTTGGGGTTCCCCATACTTAGTTATTTTTTTTTTCATCAAACCCATACGTGTGGTATCTATGGGTCTTCAAAAAGCATGTTGAGGTTTCTAATATCATTTTTTTCTACACTGAATAGTTAGCGCGAGAGACACTTCCAAAGTGGTAAAATGAATGTGTCCCCCCCCCCCCCCCTGTAACTTCTAAAATAAGAGAATGATAAAACTAAAAAAAAATATATGATGTAAGTACATTACCATGTAAACTTCCACCGGAAATTGTTTTGAACGAGATCTAGTAAGTAGTTTTTTTTAATACGTCATAAATCGTTAACCGCAATTTACCTTTCATTTTACTTATCAATAACTTAATTTTAAAAAAAATACACTTTTATTAAAACATCGATCACAGTTACAACAAACTACAAGAACGTTTATATTATGTTACTTGCTGCTACGGAACCCTTCATGGGCGATTTATTGTTATCTGCCTTCTAATGCATTTAAACCATGGCAGTAGACCCAGTAAATAAACGTTGGTTTTTCTAGAAAGTTCATCAATATAAAGTCATAGTTAAACAACAAAACTGCGTAGTGGATTATTATGTTTGTAAATAGTTAAGTTGTTACTAAGACATTTATTGGACAAGTAATTATATCGAATTCGGCAGAATTCATTAGGTAATCAATATTTAGTTAAGGTAAGTGGATTCTTCGCTTTTAGGGATGGCATTCAAACTTTGGACCGTCCTTCATAAATAAATAACCTTGCGAAAATCGAAGTAATAGATTGAATAGCTTTACAATATTCCAAACCTTTATGTAACCATAGAAGACAGATGTTGTTGGTTGACCACAAAAGGTTTTTAACATTATATTTGCTTTGTCGAAATCCAGAAATCAAAATAGACTTCTGTATTTATCAAGATTAATTTAATTATTTATGGACACTCAAAATACTTAATAGGACATTATTTTAACACAGAAGGGCACAAAGGTACTGTTTTATCTTAAATATTTATATTTGTTTATGAGTATTATTTTGTCTTATAAATTTATATTCGTATAACTGACCGTGACATCACTTTGGGCCCTATCAGAATACCAGCGCTGTGACGTTTTTTTTTAAATGTCATAGCACCTTGCTGAGATAGGAGCCTTTTGACCTTGCCCAGGACCCATTTGATTGTTTTTTATTCTTCTCATGTTTACTTTTTTTTTATAATTTTGTCATAATTCTATTTTTTTGTTTCTATTATGTCCAGTGTGAGTTTAATAAATACTTCTTTCTTTAAGAAATTTCTTCCAGCAGATCTGCGAGAGGAAAGTTGAATAAAGTGAAAAGTTAAAGTTGTTATTTGAAATACAAACAAATGAAGAATACTTGTAAGGTTCTATTGTCTGTTGAATGCCTAAATAAAAGTACATTGTTTAATTTACCACGATGTACATAGCACCGACGGTTTCTTTTATTAGCAGTGACACATTCATTTGGGTGTCGAATACGGGTTATCATTTGCCTATTACCAACTATGTGGACTCAGTTTCCAGTCTAACCCGATGCAGCTGAATACCATTTTAGAACGAAAAGAAAGAAACAAGGAAAAAACATTTATTAGCCCGCACAGGACAAAACACATAAAATAAAATGGTGAAATTTTCAACTAATAAAAATTATACATAAAAAAAAAAGAAATTAAAAATAATAAGAAAACGAAATTGGTCCTGTACAAGGTCAAAAGACCCCTATCTCAGCATGGTGCTGTAACATTTAAAAAACGTCACAGCGCTGGTATTCTGATAGGGCCTAAAGTGAGAGTGATGCCACGGTCAGCCTCGGATAAGGTAAATAAATAAAAATAAATTTTACATGGAGCGACTTCCCATCTGACCTCTAAAACCCAGTTAGTACTGGGAAATACGAAACTTCTTGGTAAGACTGGTTGTCAGACTTCGGGCGAATGACTAGATAACGACTATCAAAGATCTTCACAATTGACAGCCGGGACCAACGGCTTAACGTGCTTTCCGAGGCACGGAGGAAACTGGTATCTAATGGGTGTCGAATACGGGTTACATCATCGTATGCCTCTCTTTTCATTGCTGCCAATTTATCAACATAAAACGGGTACACAATTACACATGTTACTCATTAAACTTACATTGTCTCATAAGGGATATCTTCCGTGATTATTATTTATTTTGAGCTCCCGATATTTCGACCCTGTTGCAAGCGGCATGATCGCGGGTTGACTGGAATCTTCAATCGAGAGGATGGCTTCAAATTCACGTACGTGGTATCCAGTTTTGAGTATGCTCAAAAGTAACAGCCGGCGTCATAATAAGGACTCCACAAAACCTGGTGATACTGTGAGTGTTTTGTCGTGACTTAGTGTCGAGTTCCAGTAGTGCGCGTAGCAAAAGACAAAGAAAGAGCGTAGACAGAGTTGTCTGCTCCTAACAATTTATATTCCATCCACCCGCATTCTCCAGTCAATCCGATATCATGGCGCTTGCAACAGCGTCGAAATATCGGGAGCTCAAAATAAATAACAATCACGGAAGATATCCCGTAAGTGACAATATAAGTTTAGTTTTAAAAACCGTGAAAGCTTAAAACAGTGTTATGTTACTTATTGTACGTCAAATTACGTCATATCTAAGAATCGTTCCGTATGGAGCAGATCTGAATGTTTCAGGGAATCGATCAGGAAAATAAGCAAGTTGGAACACGAATAACGTACGAGGAAACACGGTTTGTTTATTAATCGGATTTGTTAGTCTGCAGTTGCTCTGAAACTGGTTTCAAGGGTTTATATGGAAAACTAGGTTCTCTATTTTCGTAGAAATAACGGAGAGAGTGTCTGAAAGTGCCACTGGCTACTGAAATATTCTATGAAAACCTGTTGTAAGGAAAATTCTGAGTATGAATATGGATATTTCCCCGAAAAGTTTATAAGTTTAGTAAACGTATATGTTGCCAGTTATATTTAAGTTTCTGTAATAGGGGTGATTTTATTGCCTTTAACTGAGCACAATTTTTTACTCAGAAATTTAACACCCAATAACTTATCCTGATCTGGGCATCAACCTAGGACCTCACGCTGAACAGCAAATGTTTGTTACAACTAGGCCACCGAAGCAGTCATACTAGAAGGACCTGCTTGCACCGAAAATGACTTACCTATTACATTGTAGTGCTCAACGAATTTCAAACATATTTTTTGTCAATCGTTTGAAGAAGACAGATACACAATCCTATTAACCTACTAATATTATAAGTTTGTGAGGATGCATGTATGTTTGTTACTCTTTTACGCGAAAACTACTGACTGGATTTGGATGAAATTTAGCACACGGATAGTTTATAACCTGAATTAACACATATGGTACTTTTTATCCCGTTACTACGATCACCGAACCCCACGCGGGCGAAGCCGCAGGCATTACCTAGTGAAGTTATAAATGTGTATTAACACATTGTCTAATATTTGATGCAAGCAGATCTCAAAGCTTCATCTACTTACATCCTACTATAGTGCCCATATCCAAACACCCCACCAGAAATAAAACAGTTTCCGTACAAAGTAGCAAAGACAAAGCACCGCAAACTATTTGCCCAGCACTGGGTTCCGCACACAACTACACATGTTTGTGGACGTGGCCAAACACGCCACCAATCAGTGGGATTTGTGTGCTTACTGCGTTTGTTATTGGAGATATATTGGCCATTTGTTTGGTTGGTTCGAAACTCTGGAGAACGAACTACCGACCAATATGTGGTTAGTTTAGTTTAGAATTTGGAATTTAATCTACGATTGTAAATGGGATTGTGGGCTTTGGATGAATTGTTATTACTGTACTGTTCGTCGGGATAAGAGTGGTTGTATTTATTTACTAACTGCTAGTAAATAAATGCAAACTCGTCCGCGTAAAATTATAAAAATATTACTTCCCTGTTTGAATCGAATTTTGTTTACAATTTCACATTGAGCTATTACTACTACGTATAGAGAAGACAGCGCGAACAAAATCTGTGTGCAGTGCGGGGCGCGCGGGGGCGGCTAACCCCGTATGTATAATGCTGTGGCGAGCAAGCGACCGAGTGAACTGCAGCCAGCCGACAGCAGTTGAACGGAGCACAGATTTTGTTCGCGCTGTCTTCTCTATACGTAGTAGTAATAGCTCAATGCAATTTCAAGAGGTTTTTTTTTGCACGGAACCCAAATTCTTTTACGAAAATAAAAGTAGATAGGTGGTGAAATTTTGCATGTCATCCAAATCTGAATATGTATTAGGAACTTCAACTGACTTTTAAGACCATAATGTACTATACTTATTGCAAATAAATGATTATGATTATGATGGTGACTGGCAGTTAGCTGATGGTATAAGGAGTACCTTATACCATCAGCTATCTGTCAGTAAAAGCCGCTAAAATCGGTTCTGTCTTTTCGGAGATTACCCTTAACAAACAGACTGACAGACAAAAATGTAAAAAACTTTCATATGCATTTAGTAAAAAGCTGCTATTTTGAAATTACAAACAGACATTACAACTTTATTTATTTTTCTATAGATTTATAGCAGTATGTTTCTAACGGCTTAATATTTACTTTTCGTGCCAGTATTCTGTATAGCGAGCATAATTATTGCAGTAATAAATTCGGCCATAACGGCAATCAACGTCAAGTAAACAATTAATTTTAGAAAGTAATTCAAACCACCAAACTTCTTCAAAAAAATCATAAATCGTTAAGACAATATTTTGCGTGTTTTGCGTTGAAACCCGCACTGTATATCATCATTATCATCATCGACATTCTCTTGCCCTTATCCCAATTTATTTGAAGTCGACGCAGCATGTCTTCTTCTTTCATACTTCTCAATAGGCGAGACGACAAAAAAAATCTATTTAGTCCGTCACTTAGATTATCAAAAAATATTTCACCCTTGTTTTTTCTTTTGTTACGTAAACCAAAATTGACGAAGATACGACGCTTTTAAAATTCTCAATACGTCACGCCATGGTATAATTTTTAGCTAGTTCTGACGTCACGAGCCCCCACTCCCGAGTTTTGATGCGTTTTATCTTTCTCAATATTCATTGATTTACAAAAACATAAAAATACGTGTCCATTAATTTCCAATACTCTAACTGACGGACTAAATAGATTTGCAATTTTTTGATACTGTTGTCATGCCTATTACTCATCATCTCAGCAGTCACCTCCTTTCTAGCCATATCATCCTTCACACAGTCCATTCATCGTTTCTTTGGTCTTCATCTACTCTTATGGCCATCTACGTTCATCTCAACATTTTCCTCACTACATTTTCCTCGTTCCTCCGCATCACAAATGTCATTACCAAAATAGCCGATTACCACACAACTTTTCAGTCACCAGTGCCACTTATTTATGACTAGCGGACGTCACGCGGTTTCACCCGCGTAGTTCCCGACCCGGGGGAGTACAGGGATAAAAAGTAGCATATGTCACCCGGGGATACTGTAGCTTCCCAACGGTGAAATAATTTTTCAAATCGGTCCAGCAGTTTTTAAGTTTATTCGTTAAGTACATACAAAAATACAAATCTTTCCTCTTTATAATATATAGATTAAATTTTTATTTTATAAATTATATGTTCCAACACACATAAAACAAAGCACACAGTTATTTATTTATATTTATTCCAAAATGGTAAGTAAACTTATAAACTAGAGCCCCACTAAACCGTTGCAATGGTTGGACTGTGGTGCCGGTGAGTCTCTAGACAGTCATACTTCGTACTTAAAACTAAATATTATAATTATTTAACTTACACTTAACACATTTCTAAGTTATAACTTTTTAATTTACTTCTAAATCTATTTTTATTTGTTTCACTCCTTATGTCTGTCGGCAGACTGTTCAATAGATATGGTATTCGTCTTTTTAGGGTTCTGTCACCAAAGTAATTGACTCTGGGTACATTGAATCTGCCATAGATTCAATGGATAGCCATAGATCGTGTGTTATGGTTGTTGAACACGTGAGTTAAGTTATGCTCTTGGGTACCTTGGTAGTTTACTGCTAAAAGATATTTAAGTTTGTAAGTAATAGGTAGAATTTTACATATGTTAAATAGTTTCCTCTGAGGTCTGTCTTATCATGTCTGAGATTTGATCAACGCAAACTACAAACTACAAAATTAACATTCATACAAACACAAATTACAAACTATAAACACACACAATTGAACATTTAAACTAAACTCTCCACACCAGTATCCAATAAAGAGTTCCATAACGATATAAATGAACCAGTTACAACGAAACAGTCGACTCATGTATCGGTAGCAGAAAAATCCTCCTTATCACAGAAACACAGCGGAAAAATTCTCCGGACGACGTAACGAAGAGCAATCGGTTTCCATATCATAAATCAAAGCATATTGTATTACTGGACATGTGGCTGGTACTGTGTGTTTTCGCCCTTTTTCTCGAGTGCTGCGAGATTTTTGATGTGGCGATATTTTTGCTTCTGAAACGGGTTTTTGGGGTTCAATTAAAAAAAATACATTTATTTATGTGTACATTGATAATATGTTTAAATGTTTCGTGTACTAATTTGTAATTTTCTTTATTTTAAGGTAAGCATCATACTACTATTTTTGTGTAGCTGACGTTTATTGCAGTAGGTAAGTGACAATCTGAATTATATTTATTTTAAGATTTAGTGACTTAAAAGTATTTTGAATGAAACTTATGGGAGAACCGCCAGGGTAGCCCGCGAATTTCAAATTTTCTCGTTTTTTTTTGCAATTTTCAGGCAAGTGTCAGACTGTCTGTTGAACAAAATATGATTTGCGACTTGCGCTTCTACCTTAATCATATAGTTATTATCTCGGAGGCACGGAGTACTCATTCTCGGAAATAAATAGACTCATTCCCCCTGCGTCAAGTCCCTTTACGTCGACTTATGATTTTTCTTGGTTTTCATGCACTGTCTTTTGTTTCGCCTCGACATAGCTGTCACAGAGTACAGTCACATTAAAAACGAAATACGGCTTTTTATTAATTAAGTTGTTTTGCTCATCCGGTGGTCCGTATTTTAAATAATACATTGATAACCCACCAAAAAGTACTAGGCTAGCATAAGTTGTTGTTGCTGTCAATATAGGATGCACCGATCATCCGCACATGCAAACAACGTTTAAGAGCTGTCGGTCTCTTCAACGAACTTTATCCCATGATCTGTCCACGAAGTAGACACAATAGTTAAACAATGGCGTCTCGACCAAATCGGTCATTGGACAGATCATGATTTAGACTTGTTGTTCGCGTTCTTCATCAATAAAATGCGCTATTATAGTATTCGTAAATATTAAATTAATCATTAATCTTCCCATTATAATATTCAAAACCGTATCATAAATTCGAACTTGTTTTATAATAGCCTTCCATAATTCCTGATATCCCTAAATAACTCATAATTGTTAAACATCATAACGTTATTTTATATGAAAATGATTTATTATGAGTTATATTATTATATTGACTAGTCTGGACGGGATGTAGACCGGCGCCGAAGGGAAGTCTGGCGTCTAGGCTGAAACAGAAAAATGCTATGAAGCTAATAATAGAATATTTAGATATTTACGCTTGCCGTTTGTGATGTCGTAGGCAATGACGTCATTCTTTAGAAAATCTTTGCAGAAGACTGCGTCATGTGTAAGTTTGGTTTATTTTAAGTCACAGTAAACAATACGTAGGTACATATGTATACAGGGTGTAAACCACCTCATCACGAAGCCGTCAACCAAGCATTCTGTACATCAAACCAAGTAACTTTACGTAAAAAATATTGCCGCTAAATGACTTTTTTTTTGGGTGAAAAATCATGTTTTGTTGTAGAACTCAATGTAACGCACTTAAAACATTGCGCTGATGGATGAATTGAATAGTACGGGGGTCGTGGAGATGTTTAAAGTAAAATCTTACTTTAAAAACTTGTATTAAAAAAAAAAGTTGGAACTTTGACCCCCAATATCTCCGTAACTAGAAGGTTCCCAGGTATGGTGTAGAACATAAAAATGATCGCAATGACTAGGAAAACAAGAGCCTTTCAGCTTCGTTAAGAGGTTTTTTACACCCTTTATAACCTTGCGCCTTTTTCCCATCGAGGTAGGCAGAAACCATAGAACACCTTCATAGATCTCTTCATACACGCCAGTTGCGACTGGTCACAGTCTACAGGAACTTCAAATATCGAATCAACGTCATTTGAAACAGGGATACAGCGATAATATTTGTATTTGTTAATTTTTAATATTTGTTTGTTTTTAACGTGCTTTTTTTAAATGAATCTAAGAAATGTAGGTTTATCTATCAACACTGAACGCATATGTACAAAGTATCGCTTCCATGCTATTAACCGTTGAGGAGTTATCTCGTGAGACGGCGATCTTGGCTTCAAGATACAAGTCATGACTGTCATAAAAATGTATTGTCACCAGAACCAAAGGCGTGTGCAAAATTTCAGCTCAATCGCTTGAAATTCAGTTGGAAGATTTGACCAATACATACTAACAAAGCAAGTTAAAGAAAACCTTATAAAAGATACGCAAATCAAATCCAAATCAAAAGACTTTTTATGCCAAAAGTGGACACAACGAAACTCGCAAAATTCACGCCAGTAAATGTAAACGCAATAGCAGACCAACAGATGGTTCGTCACACATTTCCAATATCGCTGTATTGTATCTTTTTGATGGTTGCCGTCGATTTCCATTTTGTTAACGGCGGCGTGGCTGCAAACGTCATACAGTGTGGGCTACGGCTTTTTGGCATTTTTCCTGTTGGGTTTTGATTGGATTGCGTGTGAACGTTATGTAGTTGTAAGTTTTTGGTGCAGTTTGACGAATGAAGTGAAAACGGTCCTGAATGACATCTTTGGAATCTAAGATGAGATACTTTAAGCAATGTCACAGGACACTATAGTTATATTGGCTTGAATTACACTGGAATTCTCTCAAATTTTGAATGTCTTAAAATAATTCGTGTGTACAAAATCATCAACATCTGCCCCTTTCCTAACTATGTTGGGGTCGGCTTCCAGCCTAACCGGATGCAGCTGAATACCCGTATTTTACATGGAGCGACTTCCTATCTGACCTCCAAAACCCAGTTAGTACTGGGTAATACGGTACCCCTGGGAAATACTAGTTGACAGACGGGCCAATGACTACCTGAACAAAAATATTATGACCATGCGAAGACCGCAGAAATCTGCTGATTCGCGAAAACTAGGCGAGCAGTGGTATCTTGCATGGTAATTGTATTGAAGAATTATATAAGATATTATCCTCAACGGTATTCCGAAAACCTCAAAATTCAAAAGATTTCTTCCCACACAAATCACACAAAGATTCATAACACACCTCTTCAGATGCGCAGAGACGAATTCCACCCGTCATTAAGATTTATTCCCACACAAATCATACAAAAGACTCCTAACACACCTCTTCAGAAGCGCACAGGCAAATACCACCCATAATTTAAGAAGTTCAGTCACTCAACAGGTAATAATGGGTTCTATACGCACTAGATCTGGCCAATTTACTTATATACTTACGCCTCTGACCTGCATCGGCGTCAAACTTCATAGGATATTAAAATAGCCCATATGACAGAACTAGCACTGCAATCGGTTATTCAGCAGTTTGTTACTGGTTTCATATAGTTTCAGTCTACCTAGGTCGAAATGGTTGCTTGTGTGGTTGACGGCGAACGAGGGTAGAAGGCAAAGCTATTCGGGAATGGTGTTGGTCATTGTTTAGACTTGAATTTTGTAAAAGAGGTTTCTTGTTATATCTAGTTCTTTCTTCTAACATTACCTCACGCCTGTATTTATTTATTTATTTAACACTTCAAGCACGGAGTACAGAGGCGGACTTAATGGCATAGGCGTTTTCAAGTGATGGTGATGCAGAGGCAAACAGTGGTAGGGGCAAATCTGAAAACAAATGTTTAGTTTATACTAAAATAATATACTTCAAAGAGATATAAAATACTATTAATTTTAATATTTATTATATAAATAAATAAAATTAAAATATACATACCTCCACGGAAATACTATAATAAAAAAAAAGACAAACAATCGAAAAAACATAAACGTGCCAGTAATCCCCAAAGTGATTAGTCAGAGGGTGTACTTAACAGTACACCCATATTTCGCCAGTTATGTTTAAGTCCTATGTAATCTTCTCTATTGGCTCAACTCGTTAGGTTAGTTAAATTGAGCGTGACCAGAGGTTTCGCAAAACAATCAATTTCATTTGGGGCAAACCATATGAACTTCTAGCAAAGTATTTTTTTAAAAAACGACGATGTGCCTTGAATTATTTACACTTTCTACGTCCTGATAAAATAATGAAACTATAATACTTAGCACATTACAGATCTCACAATAGACTAAAGGCTATACAGACTTTACCTTACAGGGATATAAACAGGCCAGATTACATTTCAGGCTTATATAATTTCTGTTTATATAACAAGGCGCCTCAGTAATTGTTTTATAACACCCATAAAAATGAACAACCCGGTCATTTTCCTAACTACACGTGAAATCCAATCTCACCACAAAATTACCTCATCACATAATTTCCATGTGTTTTCCCGCCATCAAACCATCTGTACGGCGTCAATGCGATTATTTAAACTAGACGAATACAGCGAAAAAAAAAACAAAAAAAGGAATTTGAATGCTACTTGCATAACTTTAAAGCCCATTTTTCCATTTTCATCAAACTGTCGCTTGATTCTTTGTTTCATAACGCCGTATAACTGAACGAATTCAAACGTCGAACGTCAGACTGGAAATAAATCATTGGGCAGCAAATAGCTCAGGAACGACCAATAAAACTCCTTTGAGGTCAAACGTCTTAATGATTGGCGGTACAAATAAATATCATTCTCTATTTGAGTTTTAAAAAAAGTGAATCTATATTCGAAACTTCAATGATCGTGTTTTGAAATTCGAATGTTTGATGTTTAGAGTTTAGTATTACTGTTTTTTTTTATAGACTGTCCCGTGTTCTAACCGAAAGTTGTCAGTCGCGAAAAATCACATTCGATGTAATAGTTGAACAGCGTGTATCAGAAAGATTTGGCTAAATTGTGAAGATGTGGTACAGACCATGAAATTGGAAAACTTTCTCCATGGAACCAACACGCGCAAAAATTTTTAAAGGGGTTAGGATTACTTATTTCATTTATTAATAAACACAGTTAAAAACGAATCCTAAAACGAATGAGCCCATCACCATGTTTAAGGTGCAGAAAGAACGAACGAATCTATGACTGTAAAAATAATTTTATAGGCTAGATGTTTTTCAAAGATGTTACCAGCTGAAACACTGCCAAATATTCTACCTAGACGAGCCTAGGTCAATAAAATGAAACTTGAACTAAGTGCAACAGGTAAATAGCACATCTAGTACATAAAACTAAGTACCAAGCGTTCATGTGTGGTGAACCACACGATCGGCCCTCAATTCAATGTGGAATATAAATACGGTACATGCTTCGAAATGAAAGTATTAGAGTATACATAAAACATTTCATGAAAATGCAATTATTTATTTCTCTCTATATTTTTTAAAGATTTTCATTCATTGTGGTTTGTAGTTTTATTTATTTGCCAGAATATAGGTGCTTACATGATAATTGGTAAAATAATTTTAGTTTCACTGTATTCGACTTATCAGTCGTGCAAATATTTCTAGTAGGTACGTGCATAAAATATCATTAAATTACATCAATGTCATTAATGTCATTAGTTAATGTCATTATTGGATTAGTGTTACGACGTTTTGCTTATTATACTGAGTTTCACTTTATTTACCGTATCGTTTAGAGTTAGGTAAACAAATAACAATCGATTGGCTTAGGCCGCGTCCTAAACAAAGCGATCATCCCGCCAACACGCGACCGTCGTCGCGTTCACTTTGGCCGGCGAACTTTTGCGTCTTCCGGTTTTCCAAGCAAATGTGACATATTTGAACGCGACCATGACGCATTGATTGTAACCGAGGCTTCGTATGAAAAGACTTAGAATTCTAGCTACAAAACCTGTCCTTCAAAAAAATAATTGAAAATAATCTTAAATTTCCTAATACGGAGAGCGTAAACTTCCACCACATTTAAAAAAAAAAAACTTTTTATAAAACGGTTCTAAATTTAAATAACTCCTCAAAGCTCCTCGTTCTATTTACACTGATATTGTGAATGTGAAGGGACTTTGTCTGTTTGTACGGTCGGAACGTGTATCAATGTTTGTTTTTCGAATTTTTATATTCTTTTTTTGAAACCGTGATAGGTCTGTGTGAGAATCGTGTATGTTGCATTTTTTGTTAGCATGTGTACTTATACAGTTAGTACATTTTTCTTGGTATATGTTTTAGGCAGTGTTTTTGTGTTTGGTTTGAAGTTGCCAATTTTAACATCTCTGTATTAAAAATATTATATTTTTATTATATTTCGTGAAAGACATTCGAAAATAATTTTACAACCTTACTGGTTGGGGATTCATGGATGACTCAGATTTCAAGTTTCCCGACAAACAATGGCTCACCATCTTTCACCAGTCACTTGTGCGTGTGTTGGTCACCTTATGAAAGCAGAGTTCTCGAGCTGAGTGACCAAACATATGTACTTGTAGTTTTTCCATCGATACGCTAAGAAGAAGATGAAGAGATATGAGACTCCTATTTTATAATATTAATTAACTATACTTCTACTTCTTGAGGAATAAAATGCCAAAACATATCAATCGCAATTTCTTCAAACCAACATCCAAACAAGACCTTTTCATTCTTTCCATTCATACAAACACTTTTCTTCCATTTCAAAAGCATAAAGGCCAGACAAACAAACGGTCCATACGTCAAACAACTAGTAAACAGTATTACCAGACGTATCATCAAAAGAGCCAATACGTCCTTTTCTATTCAAAAACCTTGTTTGGTACATATGATCTTCAAAGTAGAGTAGTGGAGGAAACGGAGAGTAGGTTAGTGCCATAGATGAATAAATTTGTACAGAAGCGACGCACTTGTACTTTTTTACCGTCACAGATATTAATAATTATTATTCTTTGTGTTCCTTATTCATGTATAAACAAATATTGTTAAACAATTTGACACCCTTCGTTAATTAGCCGTATGATTTACCATTTGCGTGTGAATTTAATTTTTACACAATATCTTTACAAATTAATTAATTTGAAATAAAAGTTCATTAAAATCTAATCAGTAGTTTTTGTGTGAAAGATCATATCATTTATCATCCTCACAAACTCTAAGATAGCTTTTCGTAATTGTGTGTCCTTAAAACCTCTAAACACATCTTCTTCTTTTTCTTCTTCTTCTTCTGTCATCTTCTTCTTCTTTTTTTTCTTCTTCTTCTTCTGTCATCTTTTTCTTCTTCTTTCATCCTTCTTCTTTTCTTTCCTTTCTTACATATTAGTATCATAAAAGTGCGGGTTAGTAGCCAATACATGATACAATACAAGACACTGACTTTTCATAAGGTCGCTAATGCATACTTGTATAACGTCGAATGGATGTTGTCTATTGAAAGACATAGGCCTCCTTTACTCGCCCAAAATAGGGTTGTCAAACACATGATATTATCAATCAAAAAACATGAGCTATCAACGTTTACGATATTAATTAAACGCAAGTTTTAGTTTTCCACATGACTGCGTTGACCTTTTCCAAATGCCAAAAATGTAAGCTTCGCATTCGAATCGGGCAGAAGTATCGCTTCTGTAATTCTACAGTTTTAGTCTGTTACATGTTTCTTTGAAAAGGGTCCTGTTAAAGGAAATCTGGGATTAATATCTTAAAAGGTTTAAATAACGAAGGGTTTAGGGTTGTTTTCATATTTGTAGGTTGTCTTGTTACCTCTGCCTATTTGGGATAAATCTGTCGCTGCCCCCAGGGGTGGAAATGTAAATAGACTTCAGAAACTGTTTTATAGGGGGTTTATTTTTGGTGAAGAACAGTAAATATTGGAAAATTATTGTGCCTTCGGCAATTTTCCGGTTATTTGTCCCTGGTTCCAGCTGTTTCGAAAACATAACATCACGCTTGCAATGCTGAAGGTTTAGGCAGAGAAGTACCCGATTGTACACATACATTTCACCAGTTAGGTTTAGGTCCCATAAAATAGAGGGCGAGTCTATTGCCTTTAACTGGGCATAAATCTAGACTCTAGACTCTTAGGCTGCTACTGAAAAAATCCTGATGGAAAAACTCAATACCACTTTGCCTGGCCTAGGGATTGAACCTAGGATCTAACGTTCAGCAGAAGCACTTGCGACTACTAGATCAACGAGGCAATTGCTTTCATAAGTAAGTTGTTAATTAAGCTTGCTAATGCATTGCTATGAATGACTGGTACTAATTGCTAGCTGGTGATTCTACACACGTACTCGTATATTTGAACGTTTAGTTAGGTAAGGCACTCTGAGTTCTTACTACCCTGTTTTGGGCACTGAATATTTTGTAAGTCAACAGGACGACACAGATGGAAGGCCATTTAACATAGCATGATATCACGCCTGTAATTCCTGAGGGTTAGGCAGATTTAGTTATAAGTAGGTCCCGTGTAATAGACAGCGACAGCTATTCAACAGTCGTAATCTAAAATCTCAGGAGTTGTTTCGTAGATTACCTACGTCTTGCATCCAAACTTTCTATCTTCATAACAATAGGTAGATGTTTAATACGAAAACCACAAGAAATCACGATCAAAGATTAAAAACAGTCTAATCTAATATGAATACAAGCCCATTTTAATTCTTAAGTTTCAAAGCTTCCATGGTAAAACCTTCTAAGTGCAAGTCAGCCTTCGCGTGATTAGTGTTCCGTATCTTATCCCTCAAAGAAAGATCCTCCACCAAAGAACTACCTATGTTAAATTAGACCAACTTGTAAGAGAACATGCAGGAGGGTGCGGTGCAAGTTATATGGGTCACAGCCATCCAATCTTGCCTTGAGAGCTATGTGCAATTTCATGTTTCTTAAGAAAAAAGTTGTACTTGTAGGTATTGACATAGAAAATGCTTCAAGAAGGTTCCAGGGAATCTACTGCCACTTTTTATGGCAGTACTAGCTTTAACCGTGGCTTTGCTCGCTAATTCTGAAAATTACACCCTATATCTCATCATCAGCCTATTAATGTTCCCACTGCTGGGACACAGGCCTCCTCTCTAAGAGAGGGAATGGGCTATAATCTACCACGCGGGCCCAGTGCGGATTGGTAGATGTCACATGTCTTCGAATTTTTTGGTTCTAGGACATGCCGGTTTCCTCACGATGTTTTCCTTCACCGTTTTGAGAGCAGCGGTGATGAAATAAATTACACAATGTAATGCGCCTGCCTGGGTTTGAACCCACGACTTACTGTTCGTAAGTCGCGGCCACCACCACTGGGCCACCGCTGCTCTCTACCCTATATCTAAACAAGCTACATCTAACAGCGAAGCAATATAGGACGTCTAACTCCACCTCTTTTCCATTCTGGAGTAAGATTAAATTAAAACTGCCATGGTGGTGGTAAGCCCCAGGTAAGAATAATATTACGCATTATTTGCGAAGAACAAAATCGACTAAATATTTTTTTTTCTCACCATTCCATTTACAAATAAAATTCAATATTCCATCACACAAACCACAAGAAACACGAAAACCCGAATTAAAAAGAAAATAAATTCAAATCCATCGCCACACATTCCGATTCGTTAAACCCAATCTGTGACAACACTGCTGTAATGAAAAACGAAGTAACAGTAACAAAAGGTTCGAAGCCTAAAGGTTAGAAACCCGCAATCTGTCAGACAATGCGTAGGTTCAAGACTTGGCGCCGCTCAGCATTGTGAGGGTAATACTCCTCCTGAAAAGGTTTCACAATTGAAAAGCCAGAGGGATTAACAGAGTTTAAAAGGAGGGATTTTCTTGCTCGTCCCGACCTACATTCGTCGAATGGACTACTGTGCGTTTTTTTTGTCAGTCTAGTGAGCGATTTGAAATTTTAAATGGTAGATGCTCGGTTCTGATTAACAGATTTTTTGCTTTTCGCACATTCACAAAAATTAGAATTTGCATTTTAATTTATGAAATGATGTGCTTTACATTTTTTGCTGACAAATTGAAGGCTGTCAAATTAATGTATACTGTTTGAAGTCTATCATTGCATTTTTTTAAACCAATTTAACAAATACAAGGTGTTAAAGTAGTCGCGTGCCATAGCTTAGGGGCGACTTCAGTATGGATAAAGGAACCCGTAAAAAATAAAAAATAAATCCAAAAAATTTTTTTTATAAAAATATTGCAAGATCTACCTAATTTAGTGGGTATCTATCTACTAAATTAGGCTTAATTTTAATTAGGTTGTTCTTGCAATTTTTTGTTGTTGTTCTTTTTTTGTTTTTTTTTTGGATTTTTTTTTTACGGGTTCCTTTATCGATACAGAACTCAGCCTTAAGCTATGGCACGCGACTACTTTAACACCCTAGTGTCTCGAGTAACTATAATATAAGCCTGAAGGGAAGATACTAATAATCAATATTACTGTAACATACCAACGATAGCTTTGATATCAAACATAACAATTATCCACCCTACGCGAACTCTCATAGTATAATATGGCTCACTTACATCCCAAGTGGCGAAACGTATCACAAGTGTGTTATTACGAACTGAGAAGGTTGTTCAGTTTATATCCTGCAATCCTCTTCACGCATGACATTAATACGACAGTGATTAGTTTTTTTTTGTCAATAATAAAGTTTTAATTAAATAAATTAAGTCCAGTTTTATTTTCCGATCAGAGGGCTAATTCACGTAATTTTATGACGCGCCGATGAAGTTGTAATGCAGTTGCAGTTAAGTTCAAGATCGAGTGATAAACGGTATTCTTGTAATCTTTGAACTGCGCGTAAGCTGCGAGTGAACTGTACGACAGCCAAACTCTACCAAACTTACTTATGGTGTGGCCATATGAGAGAAAAAATATTACTCACTAAAAAATCGAATAGAATAGATTACATTTCAATGAATATGACGTTATTAAAATATTAAGTAATACCCCAGTACAGATTTTAGTGCTTTTTCTTACTTAGTAGAATTCTGATCATGTTACGTTCCGAAGCACGCACCAAAGACGCGCAACAGTAGAATGCCGTTATAGCGCTGGCGTGACGCGAACTTAACGCGAGCGTGTCTTACAGCGGTAGAGAATCCGAAAAGAGTTATTTTGATCTAAACTTAACTACAACTGCACTGCAACAGCACTTCTTTAGTTACGTGAATTAGCCTACTGGTTCTGACAAATTGCAATCACTGATATTGTACTGAAATTTCGGCCAGAGTACGGTCCTCAGCCAGTCTGCAATAATATGTCCGTACAGGTTTGACCGAACGTACAACAAACCCACCCGGTTACCAAACGAAACAAAAACAAAACACACTCGTTGATAATGCTATCATCGTACCTTATATAATATTCGCTCAACACTACATTTTCTGTTATTCATATACTATCCGATAAAGTTGTACTACATTGGCGTGTGCTGCACCAATAACAACATTTCCACACTAAAGCGATACATAAAAAAATCGTAAACAATATTCGCACATAAAAAAATCTCGTATGAACAGTTTCAATGTACCCCTCGTCTGTGGGGTACTATTGTTTCTCGATCGAATATTGTACGTCGGTGTTTCTATTTACGCGACTTTCTTTTGTTTTTTTCTTTATGGTCACTTTTCTTCACAATAATAATATAGTGCATGTTATATTAAATTGCCTACATATAGCTCTGTTTTACCCAGTTTCGTAGCGAACGTTTATCTAGTTATATTTTAATGTTGAGCATGAATGATAGCTATTATGATTAAGGGAAAGACCAAAGAAACGATAGATAGACTGTGTGTGAGATCATAATAGCTAGAAAGACACACACACAAATCATCATTCTCCTGCCCATATCACAATTTATTTGTGTTGGCGCAGCATGTCTTCTTACATATTATTATGTACTACTCTATTACTCGTCATCTCAGCACTTGACCAAAATTCATCTCGTAATTAATAAATATGTATCATAGTTTCAGTATAAATAATAAGCTAAATCGATTTACACTAAAAACTACTAATGAATTCCGCAGAATATTATTTTATGTATAAAGCTGTTAATTAGCCATTGCAAATAAACCCATTTATTTTGATCCGTGAATTTAAATAAAATAAAATAAATAAATATCGCTGGACACTACACACAGCGCCATCTAGTGCCACACTAAGCAATGGGGCTGGCGGGATAAGATCTGATTGTTTTGTCACATTTTACAAATGTTTTCCAAAAGCGGCCTCCGGTCAACGTACTGTATTTACATTCTCAATTCAAAACAATCTTGTATAGCAGGCGGAAAGGGCGGAAAGGGGGGGACAATGCAATTAAACAAAAACAATTTCTACGACCTCCTTGCAAAGTTACAAATAAAAATAAAACAATCCAATTTAAAAACTCGAACAGAAACCGTATTCTCACTCATTCATTCGAGTTTCAAAAGTAGAACTGCAAGAACGAAGCGCCTGAATGGAATTCTGACGTCACGGGCAACGATCTTGATTTATGATATTTTAAAAACTTTTTTTTTGCTATACGCCCATGGAACGCTTCCAACGGACGCACTAGTATCACGCGAGTATATCATGACATAACCATGAAAGATGACGTAGTTGGCACAGTGTAAAGAAAACCAGTAAACCAAGTGGGCTCTTTTTGAGACATCGGATGGCTTTACATGCCGTCAAGAAATATCTCTCAGGCATGGTGGTTTCCTCACGATGTTTTGCTTCACCGAAGCAAGTAATAATTATACAATACGCACTTGAATTCTAAAATTCAGAGGTGCGTGTCTTGAGTTCGAACTTGTGACCTATGACTTGGCAGTCCGACGGTTACACCACTAGGCTATCACTGCTATGTCAGGGTTGTTTACTAAACTATTTGTTATGTTGCACTACACATATCTCATTCTTCATATTTTTTTCGCATCGAAGTTAGATCCATCATGTTAATATAGTTTGGGCCCAGTGACTGGCCACGTTTGTTGCAGCATCAGAGGCGTTGTTTAGATCTTCAAAGGTGCAGGAAAACGGACACCTGGGACATTCCAGCAGTTGGGACATAGGTACCTACTCTGATAGAGTACCACGACATTTTAAAGCAAAATTGTCTTAATCTTATTAACAGACAGAGTGCGAAAGAGATGGCGCTAGACGTCCTCGATAGCTCCGTCTCTTTCCGACATTGGAAAGGAATTAAAACAATACTGCTTTAAGACGACATGGTAATCCCCAGGGACTACATATTTATAACGTAATGATTTATCTCGATGCGACAGCCCCGATTTATTCACGGGTAACCTGCATGCTTAGAATTCATGTAAAAGCTTTGCATGTGTGTGAGTTGATTCCAAACATTTATTCCTAGTTGAAATACTGTATGTTAACACTCACATGTGTACTGTGTAGTTGGTCTGAAGACGGGAGTCGGTACGGTATTTTGATTGGAAAACCGTGTAGAAAGCCTTGAGATATTTCTCTTGTGACGTAACTGTCTTGTTGAGAGTAATGTTTTCAGTGTTGTGTGTGATCAGGAAAAGGGCTGGGTAGGTGTTAAAATGTTTTGTTAGTTTCGTAATTACACCTTAGTTGCCTCGTATACTATCGTTGCTTTTCATTCAGCATTTTTCTCTCAATTTGAAACTGCTGAACACAAAACGAATCTTTTGAAAAAAGAATGCATTGGTGAATTAAATAGATCTACCGACGTTGGACTTTGGCGCTTGACATCTTGCATTCTAACGAATGATCGATAAATGAAATGAAGGGAACAGATGAATGTTCATTTCTGTTTTATTTTTCGGTCTATGGAATTTAACTAAGTAACAATGAGGAATGAAGCTTCTGCGTCCAGAGACCGCAGACGTGAATTTATGTATTTACATAACTTTTGAAAGAGAACGTTTCGTTTTCTTCCAAAGTGACGAAAAACAACGATTTTTACAACATGTATTTATAAATAGAAATGGTAACGGTAAAGAATATTTTGGTTGAGCTAAAAACTGTTGGGTGTGCCTAATGGCGTGTGGCATTGTGCTTCTGACAAATGACAAAGAAAATACTGACTATAAAAATTCGTCTACCGTCAAAGCTTTGATGTTGTAAAAATATAAATTATTGAATGCTTGATGTAGTTTGTTGCCAAATTGTAAACTAAAATATTTTGAGTAGGTAAGATCCGGTGCTATTGAAGAATTTATTTTGGGTTTTTTGTTTTTTTGTTTGGACGTTCTCCGGCTCCGTCAGGTATTGCGCTTGGTGCAACTGTGTTTTTTAAGGTATTGAAACAAAGATCACCGACAACAACTGTTCCTTACATTTTGACGTTGTAAGCATTTGTATAGAAATCGACTGTTTTTTTAAAAGTTCGATGTAAATTTTATGTTTGGGTTCAGAATGATATATTGAATAAGTGTTAACCGTTTGTGTGTCGATGTTCCTTCCACCCAGTATAGTGTTAAACTTTGTCCGCGGCTTCGCCCGCATAAATTTTGAAAATTATACTAGAAGCACAGAGCCGCCTATATGCGCCAAATTCCATCGAAGCCCATTCATTCACTAACGGCCTATAACTTACGTATACCTGTTGGTTAATGTGCCTTCTTCCGTAGCTATCGGTGTTTTTATAAACAAAGAATATCCTATCCGTGTCACCTACCTGTCACTTGATTCATAGAAAAATCAAAGAAAGCTTTTCTGTGACGTTTTGTTTCTAACCGTCCAGTAAGCAAAATGTCAAACAGACAGAGATAGCAACCTACCGAAACCGGCTAGTAAGTTATTGAAAATGACTGTAAGACGGGAAAAGACAGATAGAGTGACTTTTAGCATTTAAGTTTTGTTTCTTGTAGCCCTCGTATGTCCCACAGCTGGGCAAAGACCTCCCCCATATCCTTCCAGGTAGGTATACTCTTCTCGAACTTTCGCAACTTTCGTGATGCGCGTCCAGATCATCTTGGCACCTCTTTCTAGGCTGGCCTCGGTGGTACCGTCCATCCTTATAACTAATCGTTTAAGTATTATAGGTTAATTATTAGTATGCATATTCCCCCAGCCTTGAAGCTTTAAAAATGAAGCGCTTATACTAAACAACTCCGAAAAAAACTCACAAAAAATCCTACCTATCTCCAAAAGTTAGTTGAAGTACATCTTCTCCTTTTTATTTCATTCTTCTTCACAAGTTTTCCCTCACAAAAGCGTTTGTTTTTCCACCTGCAGGTACTTCTAGTTACAGCCCACAATAAAAACTTTGTAAGTTAACCTGTAAGTACTCCCCAGAGGTACAAAAAGTATTTTCTATTAAATTATGCTCATGATCTTTGTGTTAGAACTCTTTGGAGCAACTTTTGGGATATGTTTCACGACTGGTTGGATATGAGTTTGTGGTTAATTTGGCATTAAATAAGAACAGCTATTTAGTATTCAATTTTGTCAGTTAGTTATAATGGAGGAGCTCGTAGATAAATCATAGCAGCTTCTCGGGTCGATCTTCAGGTTAAGCCGCGCTTGTCTAGGTTGGACCGTGGATGGGTGACCGCCCATTACATGCTGATTTTGTTCCGTGCCTCGAGAAGCACGTTAATCCGTTGGTCCCGGCTGTCATTTGTAGATCTTTGACAGTATTTACAGGTAGTCAGTGGCCCGAAAGTCGATAAAGGAACCCGTCGCAAAAAAAAAAAAAAACAAAAAAATATATAAGATATAAAATAAAAATAAAAAAAAAATATTGCAGGATCAACCTAATTTATTGCCTACTCAAAATGGCAATCGTTTAGAATTAAAATCATTTTATATTGCTATTTGAAGTTAGGTACTAAATTAGGTTAGGTTAGGTTTTAATATATTTTTGTTGTTATTTTTATTTTTTAAATATTTATCTTTGTTTCTTTTTATTTTTTACGGGTTCCTTTATCGATACTGAACTCATCTCTAAGCTATGGCACGCGACTACTTTAACACCCTGTATACAGCATGAAAGGCACACCGACGCACAAACTACGTTTTCAGTACATCGTTCTGATATAATTTTTTCACCGATAATTTAAAAAAAAGTCTGTTGTTTCCCACAAAAGTACAACAATAGCTCTAAAAACTAGGCTCTAAAAACGTACAAATACCGCGAGGACTGATAAACGTATACTGTCATCGTACGGGATAAACAACAACAACTATGAACAATCACGGAAGATATCCCGTAAGTGACAGTATACAGGGTGTAAACAACCTCATCACGAAGCCGTCAACCAAGCATTCTGTACATCAAACTAAGTAACTTTACGCAAAAATTATTGCTGGGAAATGACTCTTCGTTAAGAGGTTTTTTACACCCTTTATAAGTTTAGTTTTAAACCGTTAAAGCTTAAAACAGTGTTTGAAGACTGATAAAGATAAAAAAGATAAAGGCATAAATAACAATCGAGCTGAGAATAAGGAAGAAAATCACCACAATCGAAAAAAGCAACACTTTTAAAACTCAACTTGAAAAAACTCTCTCCCGGATCAACCTGGTAGATACATAACATCTACAAGCATAGGAAATCCTATTGAATGTAATTCGAATGTTACTAACTTTCTTCGGGTTTTTGCAAAGCCGACATTTTCTGATATCCCAGGGGATACATTTTTTTGAAGTCGAAGTCGTATCCTGTTTCCAAAGCCTTTGTGGTCTCGAGATGTCAATACACTGTTCCGTTAAATCCTATAATTCTAAGGCGTGATGTTTTTCTGCTTTGATCAGAATTGGAGGTAAACTTTGTTATTTTCCAGTGAGAAAATTGTTATTTTTTGTTGAGATTTAAAGGGCCCCACCGCCACAGCATTTTCTAGGTGTTTTTCCATTTGCTACTGCTACTGATCAGAAATACCAAAGGTTATTGTTACATAGGTTTTTTTTTTTGTTTGCTGAAGCTGTCCCACTCCTGGGCGAAGTCCTCCTCCTATTCCTTCAACTTTTCTCGATGCTGCGCCTCCTCTCACCAATTTGCGAGAAATTATGAAAGGTTACCATTGTCTAATGAGCTGGTTACATCATACGAGTACACTACTCCTTCTTGGTAAATAATCTAATCGCCAGTAACTCCATATATTAATAAGTTTTTTAATGATTGTTTGTTCAGTTTAGTAGACCTTGCAATAGTTGTTTCACCCTCAGATTGTATGTCACTTGCACTTTATAAAGCGCCTAGGCCTGTTTTTCTATGTGACGGTTAGATATTATCAACAGTAGTTTCAATTTTTATTTTGTTTTTTTTTTTTTTTATGAAATTGTCAAAAATTTTCAAGCATTAACAAGGAAGACTATACTTATTTTTCTTTGTGTATCTACATCTGAATCAAAACTGCCATCCAATGCTAACTGATATCAGATCTTAGCGTTCCGTAGCCGACGAGTTATAACCAACGGGACCCTATCGCTAAGCCTCCGCTGTCCGTCCGTCTGTCTGTCAGTAGGCTGTATCCCTCTGTAGGTAGACAGTTGAAATTTTCATAAAATGTGTATTTTTGTTACCGCTAAAACATCAAAAATAAAGGGGGCTTCCCTACTACGCAACCCTTTTTTTTTTTTTTTAGGATGGGAAATCATCAAATGACTTCTCCCGCTCTGGGCGGAGCAGGAGGGAGTGTCAGACTTTTACTGACTATAACCTATCCATGTTCCTTCCTCGCCCTTTGTGTTCCGGGGCCACGGTATCTCTTTCGAATAGTCCCGCAGCCCCGGCAGGCTTTGGTCCTTGCGGACCCCTTCCCTATTGCTGACTCTCTTTGAGGCGCGCGTGGAACACGAACGCGCCGTCGACACGGCCTGTCGTCATGAGACGGACGGACGGCGAGCTAGCCCATAGCTCCCCGTCCACAGGCCCGCGCCTACGGTGGCCGTAAGCCACCACGTGGCCCCCGACGCCCGGGGCGTCTCCCGCGGCGGCCGGGACGTGAGGATCTCTCCCTGTCCTGTTCCGCCACCTCCTTCGCTAGCATGACTGCTTCGCAGAAGGAGGTGACGGCGTCCCATTCCGTCTCGCTCCGGACCATGGCACGAATCAGGGCCGGATACTACGCAACCCTTCATGTGCGTTTTTAGTATTTTATGCAGCTGAATAACCGACAAGTCTAAAACTACGTTAATCTTAATCTACACAGTCCTCAAGTAAGAATCTCACAGCACAAAAATAAAACACATTCCTCTATCTCGATTCCCTACAACCGAGATTAAACAAAGTTAAAGAAACACTAAAGCACCACATAAGGGTAACTGAAAAAGCGAGTCAAAATAAAAACAGCGAGCACAAAAGATCGGATCCCACAAACAAGCTTTGTAGCCAATCTCCTTAATGCAAATGCCTTTATAGCAGAATGTGAAGCTCCCTAGTGCACTGGTTTATTATGAGACATCCATACTAATATTTTTTACTAGCTATTGCCTCAGACTTTGCGTGAATTTTTAATAAAAATTGTATTTTCCTGTTTTATCGGATTTTAATTTTAAGAGTTTTAATTTGCACGCAACTCTATTCTTTATTCTGTAACAAAAGTAACTTAGTTACTCCTTATGATATCGGCTACCTGCCAGTAGAAGTTCCATCAATCAACGGAGATTAGTCAGAACAAACAGAAGAAAAAAGTTATCATCATCTGCCTAGCCTTTTCCCAACTATGCTGGGGTCCAATACCAGTATTTTACATAGAGCAACTGCCTATCTGACCTCCACAACCCAGTTAGTAGGTACTGCGTAATACTGTACCCCTTTGTAAGACTGCGTTGTCAGACTTTTTAGGCCACCGCAGTTGGTCCTGGCTGTCATTTGTAGATCTTTGACAACCGTTACATGTAGTCACTGGCCCAAAAAGTCTGACAACCAGTTTTATTAAGGGGCTTCGTTTTACCCAGTACTAACTGGGTTGTGGAAGTCAGATAGGCAGTCGCTCCATGTATAATACTGGTATTCAGATGCATCTGGTTAGACTGGAAGCCGACCCCAACATATTTGGGAAAAGGCTAGGCAGATAGATGATGGTGATAATGACCAATAGACATATTATTATGTAAATTTAAAATGTAGGCCAAGCAAAAAATGTTTAATAACTGGTGCAAGGATTCTAAAGAATCCCATAATAAGATAAACATTGAAGTTCTCATAACAAAGGCTAGAATGACTAGCGCATAACAAAATAAAACTTATTACACAGTTCTCATTGGGTCTCATAATAAACTGAGGCACTTGATCAAACAATCGTCTTTCAACACAGTAATTATTATCATTATCTGCCAGAATATTTACATTCACTTACATTACGATTTACGAATACCTTTTATTTATTATATTCCAATTTATTTGTGGTCGGCGCAGCATAGTGTTCTTCTTCTATACTTCTCTATTGCTCGTCATCTCATTAGAAACCTCTTTTTTGGCCATATCATGCTTCACACAGTCCATCTATCGTTTCTTTAGTCTTCCTCTACTCCATCCACATTTAGACTCAAAACTTTTCTCACGACGTCTTCCTCATTCCCCCGCATCACATGCCCGTACTTTTCCCCCTAAGGGGGAATATCAGGGGGGAATTCTAAGATTACACTTTTCCCCATTAGGGGGACTTTTAGGTCGAAGCAGCGATCGGCGGTGGCGACCTCTCGCTTCCGGCCCTGGTTCAATCCATGGTCAGGAGCGAGACGGAATGGGACGCCGTCACTTCCTTCTGCGAAGCAGTCACGCTAGCGAAGGAGGTGGCGGAACGTGAGAGGGAGAGATCCTTACGTCCCCGCCGCCGCGGGAGACGCCCCGAGCGTCGGGGGCCACGTGGTGGCAACGTGGCACGTGTCACGGGGAGCAATGGGTTAATATCGTATTTTACTGAACAGTGTTACGCTGAGTACATATAGAAGGAAGTCTGAAAGTGGCGCCGGTGACTGAAAATTTGTGTGGTAATCGGTTGGCTTATTCCCGAAATCCCCCTTAAAGTCCTCCTTTTTTTTTTCGGATGGGAACTCATCAAATCACTCCTCCCGCTCTGTGCGAAGCAGGAGGGAGTGTCAGACTTTTACTGACTAAAACCCATCTAGTATCTCTTGCGAACAGTCCCGCAGCCCCGGCAGGCATCGGCCATTGCCCCCTTCCCTTTTGCTGACTCTCTTTGAGGCACGCGTGGAACACGAACGCGCCGTCGAAACAGCCTGTCATCATGAGATGGACGGCACCAAAATCTTCATGATTCTGTGTTCCTAGTACTTTGACCACCATGGACACAGGTCTAAATAATCTTCTATTAATGACTACTTACATCAAAATATCACGCCTGGAATGCCCCAAGGGTTAGGCAGAGGTGTACCTAATAGTCCTCCCAAATTTCGCCAGTTATGTTTAAGTTCCATGTAATAGAGGGCGAGCTTATTGCTATCAACCGGGCGCAAATCCAGACTGCGGCTGCTACTGAGAAATTTCTGATGGAAAAACGCAATATCACTTTTCCCGACCCGGGAATCGAACTCAGGACCTTATGCTCAGCAGTCGTGCTTTCAACCACTAGACCAACGAGGCAGTATATTAGTGACTAAAGCGAGAAAAAAATTAAAACTACGTACAAACGACTGTTGCCATTCTCTTGTAAAAGAACTTGTTGTGATCACTATCGCGCCTATCACTATGTTATTGGCTCACCACTACACCAGAGTAAGGGAGCGTCCGCCTCGTACCGCGTCTAGCGACCGACTGACTGTTGACGTCTAACCCTTCCATCCGTGTACGTGAGACAACGTATTGTATCTATGTCATAGACACAAACACTACAGAACTATTACGATTTTCTTTCCCAAAAGAAAAGCTGACACCTTCTCACTGACCCATATACCATTTTTTACCTCACCACATCAGACTAACGTAAGCCATTGCTTTACGAGCGCACGAACAAACGAACGTTATAGCTTTTACAGCTATTTATGAGTTAGACGAGTAATAACAAACAATGATTTACAATGCTGCGGACATTGTAACTCAAAAATAGGTTACGTTTACCTGTCTATCTTGCTTTGAGGTAATAAACCTGCTTTGATATAATAATAAAATAATAAATTTCGCTGGACATTACACACAGCGCCATCTAGTGCCACACTAAGCAACGAGGCTTGTGTCGCGGACACCAGATAATTGATATACTACACAGATACTTTTTGTTTGTAAATACATACTTATTATACATATAAACATCCATGACTCGGAAACAAATCTCCATGCTCATCACACAAACATTTGCTCCAACCGGAATTCGAACCTGGGACCCTAAGAACGTAAGGCAGCCTCACTACCGCTGCGCCTGTCGGGTCGTCATTAGGGAATATGTTATGCTACCTGGGCACCTGAAAAGGCGATTATAATTATTATTTTCTTTTTTTTAGGGGCGCTCTACGGTGCCATCATGCGCGTGAGAGCCCTCACGACGGGGGATGCGGTGTCCCGGGTTGGGGTTGTCTTGGCGGTGTCTCTCGAGATCGCCAACGCCTTCAACTCCATGCCCTGGAGCTGCATAAGGGAGGCACTCCGGTATCTCCGGGTGCCGACCTACCTCCGTCGTGTGGTCGGGGACTACCTGACGGACAGAGCCGTCATCTACCCCGGTCGCAGCGGAGAATGGAACCGGCGAGAGATGTCGTGCGGTGTTCCGCAGGGATCGGTTCTAGGCCCGTCCTTGTGGAACATCGGTTACGACTGGGTGCTGCGCGCCGACCTCCCTAGCGGCGTCAGCGTTGTCTGCTATGCAGACGACACGCTGGTGCTGGCACAGGGGAGGTCGCACGAGGCGGCGGCCGAAATAATGACACGCGGGGTTGCGATAGTCGTGGAGAGAATCCGGCAACTGGGTCTCGAGGTGGCACTGCACAAGTCCGAGGCCATGTGCTTTCATGGGCCTCGGAACGCGCCACCTCCGGGATCAGCAGTGACGGCGGGAGGGGTATCAATCGGCGTCGAGTCGACGTTGAAGTACCTAGGTCTCGTCCTCGACAGCCGGTGGAACTTCGCGGAGCATTTCCGACGTTTGGCCCCCAAACTGGAGCGGACAGGGGCTGCCTTCAGGCGGCTCCTGCCCAACCTGGGGGGGCCAAACGCCTCCTGCCGGAGGCTCTACGCGGGAGTCGTGCGGTCCATGGCCCTTTACGGGGCCCCGGTGTGGGCGCGTTCATTGAGGCAGCGAGCTGCCAACCATTTGAACGCGCCCCAAAAGGTGGTGGCCGTAAGACTGATCCGGGGGTACCGCACGATCTCCCGCGAGGCGGCGAGCCTCCTTGCCGGATTGCCGCCACGGGATCTGGAGGCGATAGTCCTCGCGCGCCTACACGCAGGCGCGCGGAGGCGCTACGCCGGGGGGAAACTCCGCTGCCGCGGCAAATTGTCGCTCAGCGGACGGACTTCCGGCGGGATCTCATGGCGACATGGAGAGAGCGACTGTCGCAACCCCGTGCAGGGCACACCACAATAGTGGCGGTAAGTCCCCTCTTTGAGGGGTGGCTGGAGAGACGCCACGGCGTCCTCACCTTCCGCCTGACGCAGGTTCTTACCGGACACGGATGTTTCGGTAAGTTCCTGCACCGAATCGGGCGGGAGGAGACGCCCGGGTGTTTCCATTGTGAGGATCGACCGGACCGGACACGGTGGAGCACACGGTTGAGGTGTGCACTGCTTGGGTGGAGCACCGCCGTGTCCTCGAGGTGGCGATCGGCGGCGGCGACCTCTCGCTTCCGGCCCTGGTTCGTGCCATGGTCCGGAGCGAGACGGAATGGGACGCCGTCACCTCCTTCTGCGAAGCAGTCATGCTAGCGAAGGAGGTGGCGGAACGTGAGAGGGAGATATCCTCACGTCCCGGCCGCCGCGGGAGACGCCCCGGGCGTCGGGGGCCACGTGGTGGCTTCCGGCCACCGTAGGCGCGGGCCTGTGGACGGGGAGCTATGGGCTAGCTCGCCGTTCGTCCGTCTCATGACGACAGGCCGTGTCGCCGGCGCGTTCGTGTTCCACGCGCGCCTCAAAGAGAGTCAGCAATAAGGAAGGGGTCCGCAAGGGCCGAAGCCTGCCGGGGCTGCGGGACTATTCGAAAGAGATACCGTGGCCCCGGAACACAAAAGGCGATGAAGAAACATGGATGGGTTTTAGTCATTAAAAGTATGACACTCCCTCCTGCTCCGCCCAGAGCGGGAGAAGTCATTTGATGATTTCCCATCCTAAAAAAAAAAAAAAAAAGGTTCCAAGCTACTGGTGGTTAGGGCTTCAGAGACAGGAACTTCCTCACAATGTGGGTCGTATCGAGGAGTACTGCCTTCTGAATAAGCCCTTGATCCAACCACCTAAAAATAACTTCGACGAGGCTCTTGGCCATCATACTAACTAATAGGGACGTCTTAGGCCCAGTTTTCACCAATGCAAATACAAGAACGTGAGAAGACGTGCAAGATATCACCAATCATATGAAAGACGAGAAACGAGAAGTAGATTTAAACCAATGGATTCTCGCGCGTCATCTCCAGAACCGTTTCCTCCGGAAAATCACCGGAGCGCCCCCTTGTGTCCATAATGACAGTCTTCATTTAAACCTCCGTATGCCTACCGTCCAGCAATTCATGAAACGTCTTTCAAAGCGTTTCTTCGGCTCTGCTATTAAGCATAGAAACCCCCTGATCGCATCGGCCGCCCGATACGACCGATCGCGTATCAGTTCAGTCCGCCGTCCACGGCATACTCTTATCACCCCCGACGACGCTATCACCCTCCGACAGGAAAGTAGTAAAGACACGAGTACCTTTCGTAGACCATACAGATACAAACCGGCAACATTCCGACCTCGTCGCCGAGGTCCGGCGCGACGTCCCCGTTCAACCCCTCCCCGACCCTTGCTCGAGCCAGCCCGCGATGCTGAGCCATTAGTGATAAATGAGCCCCTAAATAATATAACTCAGATCCAGCCTGTCCCCTGTCCCCTTGCTGCCCCCCCCCCAGCGACGCTCTAAGCCGAGGTTCGTACCCCTCAGGGGGTGCCCTTAGTATCTCTAGACTGAACTGCGAGATGACAAACACAAAAAAAAAGAAAAAAAAAATATCGCCGTTTTAGTGGAATCAGGATCTTAGGTCGTTAGCGGGTGACTTACCAATCAATCCGAAAAAGGTGTCGATTAAGGGGACTACAGGAGCTAAACGCAAGTTTTATAATGCAAAAAAGCATAATTATGATTCACTGCAATAAATAAAACCAGAAAAATATATGATATTCTTCAGGATATATGCTAGTTTATTAGTGTTTTGAAAACATAATACAACTAATTTTACTCGATAGAAAAAATCACGAACTTATCTCTAAAAATTTCTTATAACGAGTAAAAACCATTCTAAAATATATGCGATCATTCTGATTTTTTGGCAAATAATTCTACAAGCAACATATTAGCATGATAGTGTTTTGTTTTTTTAGTCCAATCAATATATTTTTTGTAAATCGCAAAAAAACACATTTCGTACTATTCGGTCCGCAGTGACTGACGTAACAACCACTTTGTAGTGCAAGCTGATTAGAACTTTTTTCTAACAGTATTTCAAACGAAGTTTGAACCACTACAAATATAGTTGCTAATTTAGCTCCTGTAGTCGCCTTAAAGGTAGAGTCGACTGCAACCGCAAACTACACCCAACTACAATGACAGTGACAAGACTATTATATAAGTAAAATAACTTTTTCAACACTACAAGAGGCGCTATTTTCGCGATCTACTGTATTCTTTTCATACTGGGTGTAAAACGACACATCACATACCCCTCAACCAAGCTGTCTGTACATCAAGCTAAGTAATTATTAATGGAAAACGACTTTTTTTGGTGTGGACAATCCCAGTTTACGGTAGCGCTCAAAACATTGTACTCATGGACGTATCGACAGGATAGACACGATATCTTACAGGGGTTTTTCATGTCTGAAACTTTTCAGTGTTGTCTAGCGATTAAAGTCAATAATAATAACAACCTTACGCATCTCGTTTCGTAGACTTCAAGCGCCATTTTTATTTTCGTTTTACTAAAATCCATCCATCAGGTAGTTAGTGCAAAGGTCAGATGGAAGGCTATTCTTAGCTTCGAATAGGTTTCGGGCTAACTGGCTATTTTGAGCATCTACAACGTTTTGCACTTACAGTAATGCTAGGAACTTGATATTAAAAAGTACTATTCTGATTTTTTAAATTTTTTTGCCTTGTTGCTACAAATATTTCAGATAAAAACGTTGCTAAGGAGAAATTGCCACTTTGTCACTTTATATCATATAGCTATAACACAGGTATGATCAATTACTTACTGGAGATGTCTCATTTATATAATCCATGTAACTGTTTTGGGACAAATAAACATTTTTTTTACATCAAATTATTATAAAGCTTGGAGCTTTTAGCTTTTTATTTTAGCATAACAATCCCCGAAGGGTGATGCAGACGTACCTATTTGTACGCCCACATTTCGCCAGTTATGTTTAAGTCCCATATAATAGGGGCCGAACCTATTGCCATAAACCGGGCACAAATTCAGACTCCGTGGCTGCTACTGAGAATTTTCTGATGGAAAACCCACACACAATTTTCTGGTGGACAACACTTTGCCCGACCCAGGAATCAAACCTAGTCTTTTTTATTTAAGCTCCGGTTTATTTAAAAATCTCAGTACTCAAACAGCAACAAAAAAAATCTATCGTCTCTGAAAACTTTCCCATGAGAAATTCAAAAGAAACCAGACCTCGAATGGCCCGGCAAAAATAATTTCGTTTTCAAAACAATAGACTGAACACCATAAAAACGTGCATCCATGTTGTAAATCGCCCTGATTACCATAACTTCGTTTCGTGTAATAAAGTCCATGGGGTTTCTGTCCTTTTTCCTCTTGTGCCTTTCCATATAACGATATCATTCTGTCTCTTTCTAAAGTGTGATGTTTACGATTGTGATAGCACCACCCTCTTTCGTATATCGTCTGAATGATTATGTTATTGTATGAATGATGATGAGTATTATTTTCATGGCTTCTTATTATGGAGATATGGGAATGCTTGGTTTGATCGTTTGAGGGTGTGCCTTCAGCAAATGCGGAACCCTAGCCAGTATGAACATGAACACGTAACTACACAAAATTGTCTTAAATTCAGTCTATTGTTGTTTAAAATAAATAGACCTAACTTAGGAGACTAGATTGAGTAACATTTTATCATTATTGATAAAATTACGTAAAAACGTTCGGACACTACGCCTCCCGCCGAGCGACTGACATGACTAGTGAGTGGTCATGCTGTATTGCTGTACAACAAGTTCTACCACGATTTCACATACGCTTTTTGTGTTTACGTAAATGACAAAAAGCGTATGTCAAAGCAGTTTTTATTCGACCATAAAGAATAGAGTAGATCATACTAAAACTATCTTGACTTAGCTATGATATCGATTGGCGGAATACTAATAAACTAAATAGTATTATTTATAGAAATTGTTAGGTTTATTACACAGGGTTATTTGTAAAACACCGACAACCTCTCAGGACTGTGTTACTAACATCATAATCAACAACTTTTGTTCTATGACTTTTAAAAATTTATCATATTTTAGTTCATCAAATTTTCGTACAAAAATAAAAATATTTAAATTGAACGCTCTAAATGTTAAGAAATCTATGCGAAGCAAAAGAAAGCGATAGTACAATAGTGAGGGGAGCGGGGTCAGGGCGGCGAGAGCCCGTAAAAGCGTTCTATTTAACAGTTTTTTTTTAAATGAAAATTTGTTGAACTAAAATAATATGATGAATTTTTAAAAGTCATAGAACTAAAGTTGTTGATTATGATGTTAGTAACACAGTCCTGAGAGGTTGTCGGTGTTTTACAAATAACCCTGTATATTCGTTCATTCATTTTACAACATATCGTTACATTTTTAAATATTCCTAATATCTATACATATAATAAAATCGTTGAGACCAAAAAATCTGTACATTGAAGATTAAAAAAAAAAACCAGCCAGGGTGACTTTAAAATAAGTAACTGAACATATTAAAACCATTAAAAAAAATTGTTTGTTTGTTTGTTTGACCGCGCATCACGTAAAAACTACTGAACCGATATTGTTGAAATTTTCACAAATCTATTTAAATAAATTTAGGCTATAGAAATTTTGGATTTTTTTGGAAAAAGGGGGTGAAAAGGGGGGGTAAAGTTTGTATGACAAATTTTTTTTAGATTGTTCTAGATTCATGAAAATCAGAATAAATACTTATTAATAAAAATAAAGAAATACCTGTCTTAGCATTTTTTTTAAATCTCATCCAGAGACGCAAACAAGAGGGTTTTGTGTTTACAATTAATAAACTTCAAACACCTATACAATCAAAACCAATGAAGTAAACAACAACCTTTTAAACTTGCTACATATACTTCATATCTAATACAGGTAAATATAATTTCTCAGTTTTCTCTAAATTTGATTTTTGAGGTGAATACGCACAAAATAGCGGAACTCAAAAAAATCAGCTTTCCTCAGTATAAGTAGTTGGTACGAATTGTTTGTGCGCGCATCACGTCAAAACTACTGCATAGATTTCTTGAAAGGCTTCTTCAATATTAAGGCTATATATTATCACGCTACTTCCTTAAGGGCGTAGGCAATTTTGCATTATGTCTATGCACAAAAATACACATGCATATGTATGTATGTGTATTTTTTATTGCTAAATAGCAGTTTAATAAATTTTTATTGCATTTGTTAGACGAAGGCGCTAAGGGACATTTCGCAAAACGGCAACTGGCTGCTAAAGCAGCCAGGGGCGGTTGAGTGGCTACTTGATTCTATACTATACCTAATATTATAAAGCTGAAGTGGTTGTTTGTTTGGTTGGTTGAAAACGCTAATTTCAGGAACTACTGGTTCGAGTTGAAAGTATCTATTAGTATTGGATAGCCCATTTATCGGAGAAGGCAACAACGAACAACAACGTTACAACGTTTATATAACATCACGCTACAATCAATAGGAGCAGAGCATCAATGAAAAATGTTGCAAAAAAAGGAAAACGATATTCCTTTTGAGATTTTTCGTTGCGTGCGCTGCGCAAACGGTTAAAGTTACGCAACAATCGTGTAGGACGGAATTTTGCCTCTTAAAAAGTTCTATAAAAAGTCCGTGATAGAATTATTATGTCTAGATAGACATTAGACATAGATTTTAAGGGTGTCTCACACTCTCTCTAACCATCTCTCTGTCTCTCTTATATATCGCAAACGAAGTTGCGCGGGTCAGCTAGTAAAAACAATAAGCATAAAAAATATAAAAATAGTAGCCCACCAGCGCTGGGAACAGGGTCCGAGCTGCCGGTGGTCAGGGCTCTTGAGAGTGGAACCTCCTAACAATACGTGCCGCGTCCAGAAGTACTGCTTTCTGAATCAAGCCCTTGATCCAGCTGCCAAGCGAGAGGCTCCTAAGATGTTGGTTATTAAGCCATTGGCCGACACCGCACAATAACTGCAGTACTCACGTCCCACATGTCAACAACCACGCGAGCCAGGTCTAGATATTTGAATTGTTTATCTTTCTCTGCTTTCACAAGGTTCTCGTCATGCGGGGTTAGGTTTATTATTAGTACAGTCGTGGTCTTTTCCGCCTGATCAGTTAATTTTTTTTTCGCTTAAATCATACGGAGGCGCCGAGCCACTCCACCTTAAACTTTAGGCCTATTAGGGAAGCGTCAACTTTGGCGCGCAAAACAACAATAACTCTCGTTTTGCATGTGTCGCCGATCGGTATTTTTTCATTAATTATTTATATATAAAGTCAACGGGGCGGGGATAGAGAGCGTTTCTATGTTTTAAGTGCAAGCAAAAATTAGCTTAGTGGTGATCAGGCGGGAGTGTCCTCGATAGTACATGACATAACAAAAACAACAACACAGTACATGACATATGGAAACAGTGGGTTGTACTACCAATTTTAAAATTATTGTCTGGTTTCCGGGCTCCTTAACTTGGTACGCAGACCTGTATCTTAGGAGTCGGAGATTTTGCTGCGGGACTATTCGAAAGAGATACCGTGGCCCCGGAACACAAAGGGCGGTGAAGGAACATGGATGGGTTTTAGTCAGTAAAAGTCTGACATTCCCTCCTACACCGCCCAGAGCGAGAGGAGTCATTTGATGATTTCCCATCCGAAAAAACAAAAAAAAAAAAGCAGTCGGAGATTTTGCGACTTCAATCTATATAATACAACCGTGACGTTCTGTTCGTTTACAACATTTTTTTTAACACAGCAAATGGAGTGAATGTTTGTGGTTGTGTATCTAGGGGTGTGTAAATGAGTGTAGTGTGTGTGTGGTGGGGTGTGTGTGTGAAATCAAAGTGATTGAATAACTTTTTGTTTGATAAAGTTTGATAAAGTTATGTTTCTATAACCAATATATTTTCTGTCTCATCATAAGTTGAGGATAAAAGCCATTTTCGTAAGGTTCCTTCCCATTACTATTATTCATTTTCCTGTTCTTGTTTTAAAATACCGATGTCCGGTACTAATTAAATATTTTTACATTCTTGTCTATTTTGCTAACAATGGTGGTTATTGTACCGGTTCACAAGATAATAGGCACGTCCCTTGCAGATGCTGAATGTCTTCCAATAGATTGACATGGTCTGTGCCTGGCACATTATGACAGTTGGCTTGGCAATCTCAATGCACATAATTAGAAGCTTCTGTCGGGTCAGTTGCTTATCTTGGCTCGTCGATATTAGGCATGACCATAGTGATGTCACCGTTATTGACAGCTGTTTGAATGCTATGGTTTTAGGAAAATGCGGGTGCACCTACTAGATAATTACTGCTTACTGCACCTACTCAAACTAAAGACAGAAATAGCATTCAAATTACCTACCCTAGGGGATAAATATGTCACCGTAAAATTGTAGATACCGGTAGAATAAAATAATCTATCTCGCGAGATTGTAAACTCTCGAAAGATTGTGAACCTGTCCCTGATTTGTCGATCTTACAGTAGGCCGTTCTGTTTGTTTCTTTGGTTAATCACAGATTCGTTTTAGTTCCACCACAATTTCATGAAACTAATTCTAAACATGAGTTATTTTCAACACAGAATCCATTTACAATAACCAAAACATTGTTTTTTTTACATTCGACAACAAACGAATTAACATACAAATATGGCGGCGCGGAGCACATATAGTTCAAGCAATTAGCGCGCAAGGTACCGTGTTAACAATCTTTCGAGAGTTTACAATCTCGCGAGATAGATTATAATCTAACGGTATTTACAATTTTACGGTGACAAATACTTCAAGCCACTCATTGCAAAAAGGTTTAGGCCAATTTTTTACACGTACATCGTATGAATTACTCAAAGATAAAGTTATCAAATGACTATAATGCATATTGGAGACCAACAACTTTTGTCTACGTATGATATGCTTGTCATGTAGACCATTTTTTTAAATCAGCTGGCGTGCTTCTCATATCAGCCATCCTGAGTGCCTTGCTAAATGCCTTTTATCATTATCATGGCATACGTTGTTTTCTCACACCTCAATTTTACGGATACATACGAAACATATAATTTAATATGTAGCTAGACTGTTCTCAACTTTGCTAAACCAAAGTCTTGGATAACTATTTTTAAATTCCTTCTTAGAAAGCTTTCCAGTTTTCTCTTCTAATTAAACCCGCTTATAAAATCTCCAGCTAACCCACCTCTTGTTCTGTTAAAAACACAATACGATTCAAATTAGCTGACTTAAGCTACTGCAAATGAAATTGTTATCTAAACGAATGTTATAACGAGCAGAAGTTAGTTTTTATTGCCTGAGTATGAAACAGCTTGTTTCGTTCAGATAAAACTTTGATTATTTGAATAGTTTTCTCAGAGGAGGGAAATGTATGATGTTTTGTTGGCTTTTGTTTCTGATTGCCTTTATTTCTGGAGTTTACGGCTTTTTCTTCTACAGCTTTCTCCAATGAAAAAGATTGAATTCAAAAGACAATCATCAACTTACTGCCCTTATCCTATGTTATTTAAGGTCTGTGCAACACACGTTTTTCTAAAAAAGACAATCATACTTATCACACTAATAATATTATAAAAGGCGAAAGTTTGCATGTGTGTATGTATGTTTGTTAGTCCGTCACGCAAAAACTACTGAACGGATTTGGATGAAATTTAGCACACAGATAGTTTATGACCAGGATTAACATATAGGAGCACTTTTTTCCCGGTAGTACGATTCCGTGTTACAGTTATCGAACTCCACGCGGGTGATGCCGCGGGAATAAGCTAGAGTTAACTAAAATTACTTAAGTAGGTGACTACTTCTTCACAGTTAAGTAAAAAACATCTATTTACAAAAAGGTTGTTGCTAAAAGAACTTGAAATCCAGTTAAGCATGTACTTTTTAGTAAATAAAACTGTAGCAAATAGAAAAAACTTTCTAACTACAACTTCAACATGCAGTTATGTGAAAAAAAACATTACAAAGTCAAGGAACCTGTTACATTAGTTTTTGAATTTGACATGCCATAAAACAACCCAAGCTAATCCTGTCAAGCTCTTCCAATATTCCACGACAACTTCAAAAAACGACGCTGTTAATACCAAGCAAATTAAAACTCAAATTTCACACTTTTCAATATCAGGTGTCAAAAGCATTCAGTTCAAAAATAATTTAATATCATCATAAATAAATACTTCGTCCAAAAACCCTTTGTGTTCTCACATAATACGTCACACGTTGTAGTATCATTATTCATGACGTCATGGAGTGTTGACGTCAGGGAGTCGTGTTACAGATTTTCACGTCAATACTGTTTGAGTTTTTTTTCGCCGGAATGAATAATGGCATTTGGAAGTACCGTTTTTTTATTGGGATGGATGTGTTGATGGATTTTAGGGTTGGTTTTTGAGCTGTTTTTAACGGTTACTTGGTATTTATTTATTTTAACTTCATGGTTAGTAGTGGTATAGGAAGACTTAATGCCACAACACAAGGCATTCTCTACCAGTCAATTTTTAGAAGAACATTTGTACAAAAATAATAATAACTCAAATTTACATAGTTCAAGTTACTCAAACAGCTTTTTAAAACCCATCTTTATTTGTGTGCATCCACAACGCAGTTACTTTTTGTTGGCCGACGATGCCAAGTGTTATGTATTGTTACTATACAGGGTGTAAACCACCTCATCACGAAGCCGTCAACCAAGCATTATGTTCATCAAACTAAGTAACTTAACGCAAAAATTATTGCTGAGAAACGACTTTTTTTTTGGGTGAAAAATCATGTTTTGTGGTAGAACTCAATATAACGCATTAAAAAAATTATGCTGATGCATGGATTGAATAGTACGGGGGTCGTGGACGTGTTTAAAGTAAAAACTTGTATTTAAAAAAACACCTGTCACAAAGTTGGAACTTTGACCCCAATATCTCCGTAACTAGATGGTTCCCAGGTAGGGTTTAGAGCTAAAAAATTATCGCAATGACGGGGAAAACAAGTGCCTTTCCGCTTCGTTAAGAGGTGTTTTACACCCTTTATGTTGCCGTGTTAGTATTATGTTAAGTAATGTTGCCTTTTGAAAACAGTCAACACGTGGTAACAATTGATAACATTGTTAGAGAATGTTACCTCAACATGCGGTGTGGATGCACCATACGATTACTTTCTTACCATTTATGTGTGAATATGATTTCGGGTATAACGTGGTCGTTTTTGCAATGCTTTGCGCCCATTTGCCCCAATACTCTCTTAGGTTTCAGGGCTAACAGGAAATCAACGAACGAACCAGGAACGTGTTTGTAAATTCATAATAATTATTTAGAGAATTCTTATGAAAAATCAAGCAACAGCAGACGAAGCTGAAGTTTTAATTGAAAACGGCTACCTTTCACGTCTATACGAACTTCTTTAATAATTACTCTCTGCGGGATCAGATTTGAGCTAAGTGATAAAAGACTGCGATTTTCTGTACAAGGAAATCATCTTCGTCATCGCCTATTTTTCCTTTGGCAGAGGTACCTATAGTACAAAGAAAAATAAACCGAATAACAGATAAATAGGTCATCATAGTCTGAAAATTGCTGTACTCCTTATGAACATCATCTAGTAAGAAGCCAACAACCCTTTATTTGTTTAAAAAAAAGGTATTTAATAGAGTTTCGGGTGAGATAAATATTGCTGATCAGTTTAACTCACTTGTCAATGCGCCAGTACTTCATCATTAAGGAGCCTACGGATAAAATTCCAACGTGCTGACATAACTATACACTGTGATCCATGCACAATCGCTGCCGCTGAGGCCTCTTTTCTGCTATGTTAATATATAGTTTGCAAATTCTATGAATAGCGTACGTCTATCAAAAACATACTAGTTTTTATAAGTCTAAACTTGCAGTTCGTTCGTTCTTACGCATCATGATTCGACGAATCCAACTGACGACGGATGAATAGATCACCGCAATATATCTAGCCGTTGGACTTTGAACTATACTAAATAGTTTACTTCATGTGGTTAGAATGACGATGCAATGACGTCACTTCTAGTAAATGCAATAACATTCCTTTGCCTTCATTAGTTTGAATAAGCTTTGTCTAGATTTCAACAAATCTTCCTGCAGCGAACATAGTCCTATATTTATCTAGTACTAGATGAGGTACTTCTTCTTCAACCTGTAGCTATCTATCTACACCTGATTCTTTTTCTTAGTTTGTTGTTATTGACTTCTACCCCAAATTTTTCTTCTCAACTGCATAACATCCCTTGTGTTTAATACGTAAAATATATTTTTGTAAATGTTACAAAATTTGTAACTCCCTCCTGCGTCTAGATTTTTCATTTTCTTTCATCTCAAGGTCGTGTCAACGTTTTCCAGTGGCAACTATTGAACACTGTTTTACTTTCACGGTTTAAAACTAAACTTGTATTGTCACGTATGGGATATCTATCGTAGCGCCACGATAGCGGGTTGACTGGAGAATGCGGGTGGATGGAAAATAAATTGTTAGGAGCGATCATGGCGCTTGCAACAGCGTTGAAATATCGGGAGCTCAAAACAAATAATAATCACGCAAGATATCCCGTAAGTGACAATATAAGTTTAACCCTGTTGAAGTTGTTAGTTAGTTTTAAGGCTTGAACAAAAAAAATCCATTATTGTTCAAGCTGATAATATTTACTGGTAGTCTTTTCTTCCCCTTCTTCTTAGCAGGGGCCCTACTCTTTAACGCTTCGTCCGTATATTCGGATCTATCCGTCTCTCTCGCGCACGTCTACAGATGAGTGCGAGTAAGAGAGACGAACAGATCCGTATATACGGAATAGCGTTAGGGAGTAGGGCCTCTGATTCGTGCTCGTCTTGCATCTTCTTTTTTATTGTATAATATGTCACGTGCCAAATAAACATATCTTCTTTCTTTTTCTATTCTTCTCTATCTTTTTTACAACCTTCAAAGTCCAACACTTATTAAATCAACAATTTTTATTCCTTCCTTTGACATCCCAGTACTCAAGTCTTGTATATTTGTTATATTTGAATCCACTGTTCCGTATTTAGGCCAGCATCAAACATTTATGATCTTTGTAAACACAAAAACCGATTCCAGTCCGATATTTATTTACTACATGCGTTTTAGCTTGAACTAGTGTTTAGATAAGCAGATGTTTGTCTATCTAGCTGGCTGAATTGATTTTAATAAGGTTTATGCCTTGACGAGTTTGTACCGCTGGTTTGATTGCAGAAGGTTGCATTTTGTTTGCTATTACTACCGAGTTCACTGAGGGTCGATTTTTACTTATGGCATAAGGGTATAAAGTGGTATACCCTCCCTCAGTGACCTCGGTAGCACATCTTCCGTTATCCTTCCTATGTATAAAGCAGATTATAGTTTAACGAGACCGTATGCCACCAGTTTCTTTTTAGAAGTTGCTTCTATATTTATTTGGTTTTTGCATCTTTGACATAATGTGGCTCTTGAAGAACATTGAACCTTGAATTCTAAGGAAGATTTATATTCACTGACAATCGCTTTTAGACATTTGGGCAACATTTAGGAATTTGGTTTTTCATCACTCTCTGCCCTTATCCCAATTTAATTGGGGTCGGTATGTCTTCTTCTTCCATACTCCTCTATTACTCGTTATATATCAGCAGTCACATCCTTTTTAGCCATATCATCCTTCACACAGTCCATTCATTGCTTCTTTTATTCCTTATTTAGCAATCTTGTGTAAGTCAGGAACTAACTGAATTCATGTTATTTGCCATTTGTTCGTAACATTATTTCTCTGTAATCGCCCCCGCGCTCGCTTCCGCTCATGTTATAAGCCACGACCCAACGGCTTGGGTAAGCTGATATCCCAACGGGCACAGCAATTAAATTCCCTACCTATCAATGTCCTGTTCAGGGCCATCTTCTGCAAGTTCATTTTAACTTTTAGAAACCATATTGTTTCTTTTGTTTTTGAAAGAAGATAGAAAACAAAAAAATAGCTATTAGTTCTTCGGAGAAGTGCTCAGCTGCTGCTTGTTTTCACTCCATGTAGCGAGAGGTAATAGAAAATTGCGATGGAAATGAAAATTCTTGGGAAAATCACTAGATACCACGGAGTGAAAATATAGTGGAACCGAACTGTTGATTGGAGTAAATATCTCGTTATCCATAAGATAACGACCTCATGTCGTTTTAGAACATAATTTATTTTTGACGTGTAATTTCTTTTTAAACCAATTTCAAAAATAAAACCGCAGTGTGAAAACTTTGATGCGGCTAGTTTTGAACTAATAATTGTCTTCTTTCATTAGATTTTCATTTAGAAAAGAAAATAATATCATTTTATCATTTATCCATTGTCCTGAAAAATAGATTCTCCATAATGATTAGTGCACTTTTTATAAATTCACAATAAAATACTTATTTTTGTGTCCCGAAAAGATAAGCAGATAGGTACGTAGTGCATCCACATTTTGCCAGTTATGTGTTGTGTTGTAAGTCCTATGTTAAAAGGGCCGCGCTTATTGCTGAGAAATTCTTAATGGAGACCCAATGGCACTTTGCCTGATCAGAGAATCGAATTTAGGACCTCATGCTCAGCAAGTCTCCTGTGATTACTAAATCAACAAGGCAACCTTGCGTATAGGGTTTCGAAGAAAAGCTCAATGTTTTGTTTTCATTAGATGTGCGATGGAAATGAAAATTCTTGGAAAAATCTCTAGAGACCACAATGATTGTTATTGGGGCAAATATTTCGTTATCCTTTAGATGTCGTGAAAAGATTCTTCATAAGAGTTCAGTTTCTATAAATGTATGTTAATACGTATGATAAAAACTACTAAAAATAATAATGTACTATTATATTTAAGTTAGTCTGTAAGGTATTTATCTATGGGCCAAAGTAGCCTGAAAATAAAGGTTTTATTATATTGTTATTATTATAAAGAGGTGACGTTTGGATGTAGTAGGTATTTTCAGACACTGGGTACTCATAACTTGAAAACATATTTCACTGATAGAAAGCTGCATTATATGAGTACCATAGAATGTGTTTTTACGCGGGCGACATCGCGGGTAAACGCTAGTACTAAAAAAAAAATGCTGGACATTACACACAGCGCCATCTAGTGCCACACTAAGCAACAAGGCTTGTGTCGTGGACACCAGATAGTTCATATACTACATAGATATATTTTGTTTGTAAATACATACTTTATTATACATATCCATGACTCGGAAACAAATGTTTGTCAAATGTGACAAACATTTGCTCCAACCGGAATTCGAACCCGGGACACTAACAACGTAAGGCAGCCCCACTACCGCTGCGCCATTCGGGTCGTCGTATACAGTCAGGTTAAACTAGAATCTGCTTTATACCAAGGAAGGATAACGGAAGATGTGCTACCGAGGTCACTGAGGGTATGGAGGGTATAATCGACCCTCAGTGAACTCGGTAGTAATAGGCATGATGACAGTATCAAAAAAATGCAAATCTATTTAGTCCGTCAGATAGAGTATTGGAAATTAATGGACTCGTATTTTTTGTTTTTGTAAATCAATGAATATTGACAAAGACAAAACGCGTCAAAACTCGGGAGTGGGGGCTCGTGACGTCAGAACTAGCTAAAAATTATACCATGGCGTGACGTATTGAGAATTTTAAAAGCGTCGTATCTTCGTAAATTTTGGTTTACGTAACAAAAGAAAAAACACGGGTCAAATATTTTTTGATAATCTAAGTGACGGACTAATTAGTTTTTTTCTGTCGTCTCGCCTATTGCAAACAAAATGCAACCTTCTGCAAACAAACCAGCGGTACAAGTACACAAGTACAGTACTCCTCAGCAATAGGCTCGCCCCCTAGTTAATGACGCATAGATATGGAAAAATTGAAATGAGATGTACTCTGTGCCTAATGGATCGTATAGTATTATGATGTTGATTTAATTACGTAGAACGATCTAGAGCATAGAATTTTGCTCATTTATTGAGGAAAAAGCTCGTTGAGATTATTGATTAAGTTTTACTCACTAATGAGGGTTGAGGGCCGTTCATTAACAGTTTTATGTGGCATTGGGAATTGTTAAGTAAGAGGAAAACATAAATAGATTTACGGTACTATTAACAGAAAAGTGTCAATCTGAGGATAATGACTACTCCGGGGCTGCGGGACTGTTCGAAAGAGATACCGTGGCCCTGGAACACAAAGGGCGATGAAGGAACATGGATGGGTTTTAGTCAGTAAAAGTCTGACACTCCCTCCTGCTCCGCCCAGAGCGGGAGGAGTCATTTGATGAGGATGGGAAATCATCAAATGACTCCTCCCGCTCTTCATCGCCCTTTGTGTTCCGGGGCCACAGTATCTTTTTCGAATAGTCCCGCAGCCCGTGGGACCGAACCCTGAATCGCGAAAAAACAATCAGCTGTTCCGTACATTTTGACGAGTTATGCGAACATAATTGTAGGGAACAGCTGTTTTTTTTTGGTGTGGCAAAATCAAAAATCAAAATCAAAGCATTTATTTCAAGTAAGCCAGTTACAGGCACTTTTGAATTGTCGAAACAAAGATGAAAATTAAATGTACCTACAGTCCCAGTCACAAGACATAAAAACTGTGAAAGTACTGTAGATGCCCATTCCCTAGCGTAGATCTCTATGGAGAAGAACGGGCAAGAAACTCCATGGACACTCTTTTAAATCAGAATATTGTTACAAAATCTTGGTTACATCATTCATGTTGAGATGGTATATTATGTGAGAACAATGTAGCAAGATGTGCATGTTAAAAGTGTCCACAGTAAAACAAAACAGAAAAAAAAAACAATTCAAAAACTAAAATAATTCATTAAAATAAGCCATGGCAACTGAGAGATGACCAGTCACAACCGACAGCGCCCGTTCACGGACATGACGCATAGATCAGCACCATTCAACTCAACCATTTTGAAGGGAACTAAATGATCCGACACATGCGCCACCATCAGCGAGACTTTTGAGTGAGCATGACATATTCTCAACCGCCAGGGCACATTCAAGTCAAGAAAAGACGTAGGTTTCCAGTGAATGATAGCTTTCTAGTACATAGTACTCACACAATATGGGCTATGCGATTATATAATACTAAAGAGATTGAATCTATACAATGCAAAGATAGTTGTACAATCTTCAGCAGCTCCAACAATACCATTTAATGCTATCAATTTAAGCGCCCCTGTCCTTGTGGAGCAGGACCAGCATTGAGCCAAGCATTTTTATCAGCGATATAATCGCTCAACTTGTAATATGCTTGCTTACATAGTGTGCGTTTAATACATGTTTTAAATTTCGTCTCATTCAGTTCAAGAATACTTTGTGGAATTTTATTATAGCATCTCAAACAGTACCCCATGAAAGATGAGTCTACTTTAGCGAGTCTGAAGCCTGGCTGAACTAGTTGGTCCCTATTTCTAGTACTGTAATTATGTCTGTCACCCCTTTTACCAAAAAGGTGCAGATTTTTTCTGACGTACATTATGTTTTCGTAGATGTATTGACAATGTACTGTCATGATGCCAATATCCTTAAACAGTTCCCTTAGAGAATCGCGCCTACGAAGATTATATATGGCTCTGATGGCTCTTTTCTGCAGAATAAATATAGACTCAATATCTGCAGCCCGTCCCCATAGCAAAATGCCATAGGACATTATACTATGAAAGTAACTAAAATAAACCAGTCTAGCGGTATCTACATCAGTATACTGACGGATTTTTCTAATGGCATATGCTGCTGAACTTAGCCGCCCCGCAAGAGATGTTAAATGAGAACCCCATTGTAGCCTTGAATCAAGCGTAATCCCCAGGAAAACCGTTTTATCTACGAATTCAAGTTTCTCTTTATTCAGTACTATATCACAATCACTACTTTTAACATTCGGTAAAGCAAATCTTATGCATTTGGTTTTTTTTTCATTTAATACCAAATTGTTTGCTGTGAACCAATTTTGGACCTGAAGTAGGGCATTATTTACGTCATCTAGATTTTGGGCCCGCCTATTTATCTTAAAAATTAAGGAAGTGTCATCAGCAAATAACACCATATTTTGAGGTTGGTTTTTCAATAAATAGGGTAGATCATTTATATATACTAGAAAAAGGAAAGGACCCAATATTGAGCCTTGTGGAACCCCCATTTTTACTTTTAAACCATGTGAATTAACACCATTTATTTGAACATGTTGTTGTCTATCATTCAAATAAGATCTTACCAAACTAAGTGCAAGTTTACCCAGTCCGTAATGCTCAAGTTTCAAAAGTAATGTGTCGTGATTTACACAATCAAACGCTTTGGAGAGGTCACAAAAAATTCCTATAGCGTCTTGAGACTCTTCCCACGCAGTAAATATGTGCTTTAATAAGGTTACACCGGCGTCAGTTGTACAACGTCCCTTGGTGAAACCATACTGTTGATCATGTAAGATTCTGTTGGTGTTAAAATGATAGAGCATTTGATTAAGCATTACCTTTTCAAAAACCTTGCTAAAAGCTGGTAAAACCGATACAGGTCTATAATTATTAGTGTCTTTACTGTCCCCGGATTTGAAAAGAGGTATGACTTTACTGTATTTCATTAAATCAGGGAAAACTCCTTGGTCTACACATAAATTAAAAATTAAAGCTAGGTAAGGGGCTATAGTCTCAAGTATGGATGTACAAACTTTGATAGACATTCCCCATAGATCTTCGGTCAGTTTGATTTTTATTTGCCGGAAAGCTTTAATAACTATCATAGGGTTAATGTGTTTAAATTTAAATTCAGCCAGGCAGCCAGACACATTCGCCTTTAATAAACCAATTGAGAGTTCAGGTGAGGAAATAAGAGCCTCTGTAGTTTTTAATGGTACATCGGTAAAGAAATTTACAAATTCTTGAGCTACTTCCTGATCAGAGCTTTTAGGACCACATGCTGTATCTAATGTGTAGCTAGTGTTACGTATTTTCTTCCTGTTAGTCTCGTTATTTATGACTTTCCAAACTGTCTTTATTTTATTTTCTGCTGTTTTGATCTTGTTGCTAATGTGCAGGGCTTTAGCAACCTTGCATGTATTTCTAAAAATTTTTGAATACTTAGCAACATACTTGTTAAAGGTTTCAGTGTTTATAAAAGGCTTAAGGCCATAAAGCTCAAATAGTCTTTCCCTACTTTTTCGGATACCTCTAGTTGCCCAATCACTAAATATGAATTTAGGGCAAATACTTTTTGTCTTCTTTTCAAAAGTTTTATTGAATTCCGTATGAACTATTGAAAAGAAACGATCATACAATTGATTTATATTAATATCGTCAAGGCTCATAGCACTTAACTTGTTTTGTAGCGAAATATTATACCTATTTAATCTGCTAGAAGTTATAGGTCTAAATTTAATTTGAACTTTTTGCAATGGGGGTGTATTACACCTAAAAGTTACTGTTTGTCCGCTATGGTCAGAAGGCAGACAATTTACTATGGCCTTATCTAAGTAATCACAATCGCAGAAAACATTATCTATGCAAGTAGCAGTAGAAGGAGTGACTCTAGTAGGTTCTATAAAAGTGTTGGTCAAGTCAAATGACTTAAAAAGATTTAATAACCGACTGCTATTTGAACTTTCTTCTAAAATATTTATATTGAAATCACCACAAATAATTGTAGATTTATTACTGGCTGCAAGTTTTGCCAGGACATCTTCCATTATTGATTCAAATAAGGAAAAGTTTTGATAGTTTGGGGGTCTGTACACACACACAATTACATGCTTATCTAGCTCAACACAGGACAGTTCGACGCAATGTTCAACTGAGAGACCTACTATGTCATTACGTTGCTTATATTTAAAACAATTTTTTATTAATATTAGGGAACCTCCACGAAGCATAGTTTTACGGTTAAAGCAGCTACCCACCATATAGTTCTCATAATTGATAAGCATTTGGTAATCCTTTAGCCAATGTTCAGTAAAACAAATAATGTCAAACTTACTATTTTCTAAAAACAATTCAATTTCTAATAATTTGGAAGAAATGCCTTGGATATTTTGGTGGAATAATTTCAAAGTGTTCTGCTGAGGCCCTTTTTTACTAACTAATTGAGTGCAAGAAGATACCTTGCTGTTGGTAGGATTAACAATATTGTTAATGGTACCTTCTGTTGTCTCACTTTCTAGTTTAAATTAATATTTGGAGTGAGGCCGGAGACTCCCGTGCCATCCTCAGACAACAAGACCCTATCACTAATATACCCTAAATGAGAATTCTCCACGGTGACACATGGATCCTCCTCAGTACAATGATTGTAAACATTTATAGCACTAATGCTATATTCATTTAAAGTCACCTGTACATTAGTATTACTACTAATAGTCGCAGTGTTAATAATAGGACTAAACTTAGACATACTATTTATGTCTGTGTGAATATTATAAGCTAATAGCCGAGCTATTTTGTGTCTACATCTAATAGGTAGATACACCTTACCCCGTGTCGACTTCAGTTTACCAACAATAGTGTTGATATCCAGATATATAAGTCTGTCACTATAGTGACCTACTAAAAAATGTACATGGTTATTTAGCATATGTATATAATTGTTTTTTCTATTACCCAAATTTTCAAAATAGGGAAAAGCACACAATATGATTTTACCACATTTTAACTTTAACAACTCTGAGACACAGTCAGTAATGTCTTCCTTTTTAATCTTGGAGCTATTACCAACACATATAGTAATGGCAGTATTAGGATTACAAACAGTTTTTGTTACTGATGCCATAACCTGCTTGTAGGTCGACCCAGGCATACAATAATTTTGCATACAATAACTCAGGTTATTACTGATTAATTTCCCTAGCCCTCTACCTATACTATCAGAGAACATAACTGAAAGATTAGTATCAAGACTATTAGGTGAGACAAAATTACCTAAGTCAGGTATTGTACCTTGGCTAGAAATACAGTCCTGAGTACTCACAGCTAGGGACGGGTCCTCCGTTGCCTCAAGCTGGAGGGCACCATTGCTGGATTCCCTCTGACAAGTACACTGAGTGTTGCTGAGAGTCAGCGAGTCCACTTTGTCTACCAATGCATTTGTAGCAAGAATATGCTCTTTAATTTGATTTTGAGAATGTTCATATTTATTATATAAAGACTTTAGTGACTTATTAAGAGCCTGTATTTCTGATTGTAAGCGCTGAGTGTCAATTTCATAAATATTTATACTATCTTCCAATTTAATCTGATAGTTATTTAATTTATTAACTAGAGAAACACGTTCTTTCCTTAATTGTATGTTTTTGGAATGGTGTTTTTGTTGTTTCTTGTATTTATTACATTTTTTAATGATTCTATTTAATCGTGCATATTTCTTCATTTTATTTTGACTGATTTTATGGCTGTAGTTATGCTTTAGTAAAGAGTCCTCTGTAAGGTCTATTGTTATAATGGAATGAGGGTGGCAATTTGTATTAACTAATTCATTATACAAATGTTCAGTTTCCATAGCCTGAGTATGATCTTTTTCCTTTTTCAAATTTAAAAGTTTGACGTTTGCATGGATTAATTCATCCTCTAGGTCCCTAATTTTACATAAAGCCTCCTCATACAAGTTGCTACAAGAGTTGAACCCATCCGTGACCGCCCTTAGTTGATCCCGTTCATTGACAACATTCAAGAATTCCTGATGAAGGTCTACTAGTTCCCGTTTTAAGCTCGAGTTTTTGCTATTCACGTTAATGACCTCCTCCTCACTGTCTTCTCTCTCCTGCAACAGCTGTTGGCATTGGAGTTTAGAGTCCTTAAGTTCTTGGAGGGCCATTCTCAATTTTAGCTCCAAATCCTGAGCAGTAGCCCTACGGGTCATCACAGGCATGGTTTCCGGATTGGTTACTGAAAATTAGAAATAAGGAAACGGTGAGAACTAATAGGATAGACCAATGACGAAAATTTAGAGTTAATTATGGGGAAAAACAGGTAAAAAGTTTGTGTTACTCAAATAAAATGAGGTAGGCTGCTATATTAGCTTGATAAGAATGATTTTATCTTACTGAATAATTAATTTTATTGCTTCAGTAGGAATTTTACTGATTTTACTTTTTCATGTGGGTAGATTGCCTAGATTAAAAACTTAAGATTATTACAATATTACTTCAAGACGTTAATAAAATAACTATCACGAACTTTATATTTAACTAATATTGAAAAGATTGATGTACTTAGACAATTTTATATCATTAAAGTTTTACTTTTTAAGAAATGACATTTGTCAACAAAGCAATTTAGAATTATGGGTAATAATTTAGCAAAAAAAGTAAAAAATCTATACTTAAATTGACGTGGACATGTTATATAGTTACGATTAAGGGACGATTGTGTGCTATTCTAATATAAAAGTAAACAAATACTCCCCGTATGAATCCGTAGTCCGACATCAGCTGTTGTTTTTAGGTTACCGGTAACGTCGCCGTACAACCGAATCCTTTATTAATTAACGGGAAAATAATTTTCCTCGGTATTTACACATTTAAAATACGATATTACATATAATTACACCTTAATTTAACTTAATTATTAATTTAATTTAATTTTAAAATACGGAACAAAATTTTGACATGTCACTCGGGCAGTGTTGCCACTTCTCCTCTTGTCAGTCTGCTAACTAACAGACCGATCAAACCTCAATGGCGTATGTTAACTGCAGATTTTTTTAATAAAATATCTAACAAACGTAGTCGGCCAAGAGGGCCTAAGGTTAAAGAAAGTCCTGCTTATTATGTGAAAACTGACCTAAATTTGACTGAGCTTTACTTTTATTTCAAGAATATTGCACAATTTTCTCTCCAAACAGGCTTTTCTTTCATTCCCAAACCATTACAACGATGCCTGTCATAATCTAATCATGTCCTATTCAAACAGCCCTCTCAATTTTCTTTCAACTCATAGTAGACTTTACTAGGCTTTGTTAAGATTCAATTTGCTTCAACAAGATATCTCATTATGTCGTCTGAGGCAAATTAAAGGGACTCGTTTGAATGAAAATGAAGCCTAATGGTATGTTTTTAAGTTAGGAATTTGTTTGATTTATGGAAATGTTGAAGCGTACTTTCGTCTCTAGTAAAAGGCGACGAAGTAATTTTATTACATAAATATTTAAGTTAGAGCAAAGAACAACAAAGAGAGGATATACAAATTAAGTATAAGTTCAAGTACGTATAGTCGACCTTAAAATTGGTTTATCACTTTTGATAGCAATCTCAGTAAATTGAAACTGAAATATCTAACGGTAACATACGGAGTGTAAACAACCTCATCACGAAGCCGTCAACCAATTGCCGCATTCTGTACATCAAACTAAGTAACTTTACGCAAAAATTATTGCTGGGAAACGACTTTTTTTTTGGGTTGAAAAATTACGTTTTGTGGTAGAACTCAATGTAACGCACATGGATTGAATATGTCGGGGGTCGTGGGGGTGAAAATCATACATTAAAAAGTTGTATTAAAAAAAAAAAAAACTTGTCAAAAAGTCATTTAAATCAAAAATCATTTAATCCTGAAACAGTAATAGAAATTGATAAAAGGTACTTAATACTTGTTAAGATAACTTGATGAACACTCATTGATATAGCGTACCTGACGAAACTGCCCTAAATTGATACCTACTTACCCGACCGGTATAGATAAATAATATCCCCATTTATTTTCAGGTACCTAATTTAATAAATGCAATTTCTTATGCATAACATCACCATAACATCACGTCTGTAATCCCTTAAGGGTTAGGCAGAGATGTTTTTAATAGTACACCCATGTTTAAATTGCTATCCACCGCACAAATTCAGGCTCCGTGGCTGCAACCGAGAAATCCTCGATCGAAACACCGATTAAAACTTTGTCCGACCTAGGAATCGAATCTAGAACGTCAGAACCAGCAGTCACGCTTGCAACCACTAAACCAACGGGGCAGATTTCTTATACCTATTTTTAAAAGATTTTTTTTTCAGTGTTGCAAGTTCTAACTAGTCTAGTTAGTAAGCTGGTCCCACACAGGCGGATCCCGCTGGATCAGCCGACCTAATGATTTTTTGAATTGTTGAACTGATCCCGTTGACCAATTTTATGATTTGTATACTCTACTTATACTTTTTGTTTGTTTCAGGTATGTACACATTCAAGGCTGGATAAGAATACAATATCTCGTTTCCAGGTTATTTTTGACGAAATTAATGTAAGTAACATTAAAGATAGATATTTAAGATGTCTTATGTAATTTCATCTCAATTTCTGTATGGGTTTGTTTACTCCTCATATAAATTGTCTATCCTATTAGAAATAATATTTTAAACAGACATGATCAGTAACAATATCATTCACAAACAAAACATGGTAAATATCCAGTTTTCGGTGTAAATGATAGTATTCTATTCGATTCTGAAATTATTGTCAGATTGGCCGGAGATAACTGGAAAAAAACCTTGAAAAGGTAATAAGGGAAACCTTTGCCGAGCAGTGGGACAATATAGGTTAAAAAAAGCTATTGTTACGTCGTACGAGAACATTCTAGATTACGAGCGAGACTCGAATGTCCTACTAAGGAACTGTTTAGACGATTCGAGTCTAGAATGTTCTACTATAGAAATGTCTAGAAGCAGAATATACTCGAATGTTCTAGAGTTTGAACATTCGAGTATATTCTTCTTCTAGGGCAATGTCTTACGGACAATGATCCACTATGGAACTGTCTAGACTGTTCCATAGTGGATCATTGTCCTTCTAGAAAGACACACAACTTTCTCGAATCTTCTAGACATTTCTATAGTAGAACATTCTAGACTCGAATCGTCTAAACAGTTCCATAGTAGGACATTCGAGACTCGCTCGTAATCTAGAATATTCTCGTACCACGTAAAACTATTCTAATCGTAACTACACTGCACTATTTTCACAAGTTACACTTCAGTGCATGTAAAGGGGAACAACTTTGACCGGCTAACAAATTGTTACGTGTTTAAAATAATCACACTGTTTACTTTGAAATATTCTAAGAACTTAATTTCTTATTAGAAAGTACAAAATGAACACTGATTAGCGTGTTAGATATGAAGGTTCGAAGCTTTTCCTTGAATGCAACAGTTTTCAGTCGCCATTTTGAAGGAAAATGTAAAAATACAGTGTTACAAATATTTTGGCGCTCGACAAACGTTGACAAGGTGCTGCTGGTAAGCATATGTGAAAATCTTTTGGAAAAACCAAGGTAGTGGCAGTTAGTTCGAATTTTTAGTCACCCACAAAGTAAGCTTGTACAGTTATACTTACTAAGTTTGAAAAATATAAAGAGAATCCTTTACAAAAAATTAATATCAAATGCCAATCAGGGATCTTATGGAGTCCGTAAGCGTAACCGAAACTATCGGATATCCGAAATAAAATTATATCCGTAACCGTATCCGTTTCACAAGTTTTGGATAAATTCGTATAAGGGCGGAGTCTGATGGGCTTAGACAAATCACAACCAGTATTTTACTAATTTACTTTATTATAAAGTAACAAATAAAAGAACACATTAAGTCACTACGATGCCACAGAGCAGAGAGAAAAATAAAACAGAAACAGTCATAGATTATACTAATGTTGCAAGGCGCAAAGTTCGAAATGACAATCAACAGAGTCTAAATAAAACGACATTTTTCGACAGGTTTTTGTTTCACCGCTCGCGCGACGTAAATCTTGCAGTTTGTTTGCTATTATTTTCAAGCCATCTACTAATATCCGTAACCGAAACTATCTGAAACTAACGGATAATCCGAAATCATTACATATCCGTAACCGTATCCGAAACCGATATAATTTTATTCCTACATCCCTAACCGTATCCAGATCCGAAATATCATATCCAAACATCTCTGATGCCAATCTTTTATCTTCTGTTAAACAAAAAGCGTTTATTTTAATACATAGGTCTACGTGGGTACTTTGTGTCACCACTTTTTACCTCAAACTTCTCGGTTTCATGAATTTTCCGATACTCAAATCGGCTCTTAACAGTGAACATTATTGCGGCCTGCAACTGGCTCCGAAATCCAGGTCTAAGTGTAATTGCATTGTTCTGTTAGAATCCCCTCGTATTCTATCGGAAAATCATTTCATAACCAGTATTGGAACTGTGCCCGATACAAGATAATTAGATAGTCACTTGTATTGGCATATACCATCAGATTTAACCCTGAAATGCTGCTGGTACAAGTAAAGTTGACAGTATGTGTAATGGCGAAAAATTAAAAACATGTCGCAAAATGACATTAGCATGACATGACCTATTTATCAAAAAATTGTTTCGTTTAAAAATTAATAAAAATTGTCAGCTTCTTCTTAGCGTGTCGATGGCAATCTAAATTGTGTCGGCCCAGAACTGGGCTAGTAGTTTGGCGCTTTCGGTAGCATCCATCAGTTCCTGTAGTGAACAAACAACAGGACACGCAGGACGCCCCATCGTTTGTGCCCCATCATTAATGAATCTCCACCTGAGCAGGTTTTCCTTGCTGCGGCCAATTGTCAGCTGCAAGTAGGGTTATCGCTCGTCCGTATTTAACTGCAAATGGACAATTTGGCCCTTGTCCGACTTAGTGATTTGTCAAGAATTTATAAAACACTACTTACCCTGTAGCCTCTTCAGTGCCAATGACCTGAACCTCAACATAAAATGTGCAATACTGACAAATCTATAAAAATCATTATCATCTTTCTCTTGCCCCTATTTATTTGGGGTCGACGCACCGTGTCATCTTTTTTACAAAATATTTGATTATTTTTGATGAAAACATTTTCACTCTCATCTAGCCATGAAAAGGTAATAAAATTGTGAACTTTTTGATTCGACGTTTCCTGTGCAAGTTGTGAAAAATATTCAAAAAAAAAAAACATGGCGAAGATGTCAACTGTCATCATGTATTGTTGTTTTACGAGAAAATTACAACAGCGGATTTAATAAAACAGCGTACATGCATGCTAGCCACCTTTTTATGTTTATTTAAAATATAAAAAAGTTCTTTCAAAGTTTTATGGTGATGCAGAGGAAATGTGTTACTACGACACTCGTAGAAAGAGAGCTGGCACTGTGCCACTAATTTTGCACTGCTTTGTAATTTTGTCTATGCATTTTTTATTAGATTATAAGAGACATGATAAATGAAAGAACATTAAATGAATAAGCATGTAAACTAATTTAGGTTCTGTTATTTTTGAAAACATATTGGTAGCTCCTTTAAAGGTCAGGTGGTTAATGATGATATTTAGAAGACTTAAGACAAAAGTAATAAAATAACAGTTTGAAATAGAAAAACTTTCCTTGTAGCTAATTTGCCTATATCCTCATTTAAACAAAAAGCCAGTAAAAGTTTTTATTTCGCTCCATTCCATACAAATTATATACGTATACAAAAGACGAGCGTGTCCAACTCACATTCGGGTGTAATGATCACGCAGCCGGTTTTCCTATTAATTTAATGTCTACCACGGAACGCTCAAGTTCTCAGGTCAAAAACTTACAAAGTGTAGGTAATATAGGATAAGCTATTCTAATCATTTACCTACCTGCTATAATTTCCCTGATTAAAATACGGCATCGTTTAATGATGGGACGTAAAACCTAACTTTATTATGCACAATATCACGCCTGTAATCCCTGAAGGGTTAGGCAGAGATGTACAGTCGTGTCTTTTCCGCCTAATCAGTTAAATTATTTTTCACTTAAATCATGCGGAGGCGCCGAGCCACGTCCCCTTAAAGTTTAGGCCTCTTTGGAAAGCGTCAACTGCGGCGCACAAAATTACAATAACTCTCGTTTGGCGTGCGTCTTCAGTGCGCTCGGCTGATTGGTATCTTTTCATTCATTATTTCTATACAAAGACAACTGGGCGGGGCTGAGAAGCGTTTCTATGTTGCGAGTGTAAGCAAAAATAGGCTTAATGGTGATCAGGCGGGAGTGTCCTCGATAGTACCGCATAGGACACCCACATTTCGCCAGTTATGTTTAAGTCCCATGTAATAGGGGGCGAGCCTATTGCCATCAACCGGGCACAAATACTGACTCCGTGGCTGCTACTGAGAAATTCCTGATTTTTGTTTATTTGTATATAGACGATTTATATTATAACTCTCAAGGTTAGAATTATATATTTTCAACTTAGTAACGGAAAAGTACATTTTGATACAAGTGGAGAAAGTTTGTTATTGCATTCGAGGCGGAATTAACTCCCGAGCCGTAGGCGAGGGTGTTTTTGAGCCGAGAACTGCAATAACAAATGTCCACGTGTATCAAACGACGTTTTTCAATACACTTTTGAAGAAATAAAATAAAATAATGAAAGAAAACAATCACCGCTGACTATAGGCATTGCACCAATTTCTACTAAGTATAGGTATAGTTTTATCTGTGGCAATTGTCTAACACCCGCGTGCTGTCCCGCGTGCGAAATTGGCTCCTTTCTGCACGCAGCACAGCACGCGGTGATGGAAAATGAAAACAATCCACGTGTGTGAACTACATGGCATGTTGAACCTAATCGTAGTGCGATAAGAACCCGTTTTCGAGGAAGTGTATTGAAAAAGTGTTTGTGATATAGTGCCTGTATTTCTTCACAGGAACGGATGATATCAATGTACTATCTTATACACCACCACCGATTTAACTTATTAAATACTTTGATTATGTAAACAAAGCCTTTTATAAAGAAAGGAAAATAAAGAAAAAATAGCGCATTGTCACTGCACGGGGCTCATCCAGAGCTGCGTGAGTCGCGCGTGCCAGTCGCGCGGGCGCTCGACGTCTGCCAACATTGACGCCGCCGTCCGTGGCACCGGGCGCCTCGAGCCCTGCCGCGGTTGCCAGGACTGGTTGGTTCAGCTCCTGCCATACTGCTACAGTTCTCGGTATATCTGCGGGTACCCTGGCTCAGTTCCGCTGCGACACCCGAATGCTGGAAATGATGAAAAACCCAATGATAATTGGATCCAGAACTTCATGCTTAGCAGTCGCAATAGGCATGACGACAGTATTAAAAAATTGCAATTCTATGTAGTCTGTCAGTTAGAGTATTGGAAATTAATGGACACGTATTTATTGTTTTTGTAAATCAATGAAAATTGACAAAGATAAAACGCATCAAAACTCGGGAGTTCGAGCTCGTGACGTCAGAACGCACTAAAAATAATAACGCGGCGTGACGTATTGAAATTTTAAAAGCTTCGTATCTTCGTCGATTTTGGTTGACGTAACAAAAGAAAAAATACGGGTCAAATATTTTTTGATAATCTAACTGACGGACTAATTAGATTTTTTCAGTCGTCAAGCCAATTGCGACCACTAGACCAGCAATAAAGTGTAATATAGGACAAGCTATTCTATTTATTCACCTACCCGCCATAATTTTCCTGATTAAAACTCGGCATTTTAGGTATTTGGTTTAATGATGGGGCGTAAAACCTAACTTGTATTATGTTAAGTAATAAAATTTAGTCTAGCCCTAACGTAACTAAACGGCGGAAAAACATTAAAGTGACAAAGAAAAAAGATATTAGCAAGTAATGTTAGTAATCTGCGGTAAAACCTGGGTAATTACCCGAGTAATAGTGACATTGTCAAAGAAAATCTTACTACCTACTATTATAAATAACTGCGGACGTCACGCGGTTTCACCCGCGTAGTTCCCGTTCCCGTGGGAGTACGGGGATAAAATATAGCCTATGTTACTCAGTTAAGCCGTGGCTTTCTAATGGTGAAAGATTTTTTGAAATCGGCACTGTATTTTTTGAGTTTATTCATTACAAACATACACACACACACACACACAACCACACTCACACAAAAATACAAATCTTTCTGCTCTATAATATTAAGTATGGATAGATGTGAAAGTTTGTGAGGATGGATGAATGTTTGATACTCTTTCACGCAAAAACTACTGAATGGATTTAGATAAAATTGGCACACTGATCATGTAAAACCTGGATTTAACATAAAGGATACTTTTTATCCCGGTAGTACAACCCCGTGGAAGAATTACCGAAATCGACGGCAGGTGTAATCCTTCTAAAGCAGTCATGCTAGCGAAGGAGGTGGCGGAACGTGAGAGGGAGAGAACCTCACGTCCCAGCCGCCGCGGGAGACGCACCGGGTGTCGGGGGTCACGTAATGGCCCCCGGCCACCGTAGGTGCGGGCCTGTGGACGGGGGAGCTATGGGCTAGCTCGCCGTCCGTCCGTCTTATGACGACAGGCCGTGTCGACGGCGCGTTCGTGTGCCACGCGCGCCTCAAAGAGATGTCAGCAGAAAGACAGGGGTTTGCAAGGGACGAAGCGACGGCGGGACTGTTCGAAAGAGATACCGTGGCCCCGGAACACAAAGGGCGATGAAGGAACATGGATGGGTTTTAGTCAGTAAAAGTCTGACACCCCCTCCTGCTCCGCCCAGAGCGGGAGGAGTCATTTGATGATTTCCCATCCAAAAAAAAAAAGGCGTAAACTAGTTTAAATTAATATCGAAACTCAGTACCTGTCTTTGGCCTACAGTGTATTTCAAATAATGGTTTCTGAATGACACAGTCGAGAAGTCCAGTTCATTACTCGTTCGCAAATCATTTATCTTAATTAAAAGGGAACCGAGACGTGTACGGAACTAAAAATGTTTTGACTGAACCCTAAACTTCTATAATTAACTACGATAGATGAAAACTGGCGCCTACAAAGCCAATCCAACATTACATACATGGGAATATGAACTCTAGTACATGGGTTGTAGAGTTAAGTATAGTCCTAATAAGATGAAATCTTACGAGAAATAATGTATGGGATTTTGAACTTTATCAGTTTTGATACAGGGTTCATGTGTGAAAGTTTATGCTTTCAGTTATTGGAAATAAAGTTTGGAGTAAATTCCTTTTTGTTTCGGGTATCGCCTAAGGGTATTGTTATGTGTATTATTCTGCTTAATTTACCGTGAAATAAATTCTTAACTTATATCTAAAAGTACTCGCTTTGGTAGTTTCAGCGATACATAATTTTGCTAAAATATTGACTTTGACTTTACAAATGCCTTCTAGATAATTATATATCTGGCTTCCTTACGATGTTTTCCTTCACCGAAGCAAGTTATAATTATACAATACGCGAATTAATCCGAATAATCAGGTACTTAAAGAAAAAAAAAAATGATTGACCTAATTGGACTGTGTGAAACATTTGATATGTTTCCACAGTCAAATTAGGTCAATCATTTTTTTTTCTTACAACAACAACTAACAACTAACAATAATAATATCCCCTCCTTAAATGTTAGCACAGATAACACACGGAAATCCCTTTGATACGAAAAGATTTACAGTGCAAGTTAATTTTATCGGCGCAAGAGACGTTTTTACAACGTCATATCAGTTTTACAGCTGTCATAAATGATTAAAACACTATTTGCGTTCGGTTTGATGCCTTGAGTTGTACTTTGAAGTGCCTACACTGGTGACAATTTTAGGAATATGATACGCCTTTTTATGAAAGATTCGGATCTATGAAGTTGTAAGTGTACATGGAAGAGATATCGCGTGTTGCCATGAACTCAGTATTTTACTATATTGCACCTAAAATTGCAAATTGGGCACTTAAGTGGACTACAGGAGCTAAAAGCGAGTTTGATAATGCAAAAAAGCATATGATTCACTGCAATAAACAAAACCATATAAAGAAAAATATAAGATATTCTTCAGGATATATGCTATAGTGTAATAGTGTTTTGAAAACATAATACATCTAATTTCTTTTCTTTTGACTTATCTCTAACAATTTCTTATAACGAGTAAAAACCATACTAAAATACATGCGATCATTCTGATATTTTGGCAAATAATTCAACAAGCAACATAATAGCATGACAGTGTTTTATTTTTTTAGTCCAATCAATAGATTTTTTGTAAATCGCAAAACACTCATTTCGCACTATTCGACTCGCAGTGATCAACTTTGTAGTGCAAGCTGATTAGAACTTTATTCTAACAGTATTTCAAACGAAGTGTGAACCAACACAAATAGAGTTGCTAATTTAACTCCTGTAGTCGCCTTAATAGTATTGTGTCCTACCTGTCCTAGTGTTTGTTCATTATAGGAACTGATGGACGCTACTGAAGCCGCCAAACTAGTGGCTCAGTTCTGAGCCGGCACAATTTATATTGCCATCGACACTCTAAGAAGAATGTTGCAAATATCCTCCGTTGAGTCAAATAAGTGTACTGTTTTCCTAGGTACCTACACTTTTTACTCTTGGGGGTTCTATAATCATTGGGTGAATTCATGGTATAATAGTTCTGCTGACCGTTTTTCGGTCACAGCAGCCAATCTCAGCGAAGATTAGCTATCGGCGCGAGAGATATTGTACAGGGTGTAAACCACCTCATCACGAAGCTTATGGCATTATGCCTTGTGACTGTGACTGTAGCTTTGCTTTTTTCGTATTTTCGACATTCAAAAGTGCCGTAATGGTCTAATTGAAATAAATGATTTGAGTTTGAGTTTGAATTTGCTGTCAACCATGCATTCTGTACATCAAACTAAGTAACTTTACGCAAAAATTATTGCTGGGAAACGATTTTTTTTTTGGGGTGAAAAATCATGTTTTGTGGTAGACCTCAATGTAACGCACTCAAAACATTGTGCTGATGGATGGATTGAATAGTACGGGGGTTAGTCTGACACCCCCTCCCACTCAGCCCAGAGCGGGAGGAGTCATTTGATGATTTCCCATTCGAAAAAAAAAAAAAATGGGAACAGATTGCATGTCGATACTTTACACCGTGTATACGTTTGCAATAAACGAGACAAGATTGATAGCTTCATTGTTGCCTCCGTGCTTCGTTACATAGTGTTGCCAGCGTTAGTTACTTGCATAGAAACTTGCCAACTCTAAACGAAGGTAAATATATGGTTTTTGATCTTACAGTGATAAAAACGATAGATATCATGCCGTATGACTTCAGAATAAGATACCAAAAAGCTTATACTTAGTCATGTTATTTTCATTTTTTATAACATCTTTAATTAGGTAGTTACACCCGTATCTATAGACAAGTTAGTGTAATTACTTGAATATAAGTAATAATAACTTATGCAAAAATGTTTATGCATTAGACAAGAATATCAACTTCGGCCAAATAGTCTCCTTCCAGGCAAGCCACGATAAAGAAGTTGCTCGACGCACCAAAAACGCCTGGAAGAGCTGTTGGTCGATGAAGCAAATAATGAATTGAACTCTCCCTCTCTCGCTGAAGAGAAAACTCATGGACATGTGCATTCTTCCTACCCTCACCTATGGAGTGCAGACATGGTCACTAACCAACCGTCAACAGTCCGTACTCGGGGTCTGTCAGCGAGCAATGGAGCGCAGTATCCTTTTTTTCGCATGGGAAATCATCAAATGATTTCGCTCTGGGCGGAGCGAAAGGGAGTGTCAGACTTTCACTGACTAAAACCCATCCATGTTCCTTCTTTGCCCTTTGTGTTCCGGGGCCACGGTATCTCTTTCGAACAGTCCCGCAGCCCCGGCAGGCGTCGGCCCTTGCAGACTCCTTCCTTTTGCTGACATCCCTTTGAGGCGCGCGTGGAACACGAACGCGCCGTCGACACGGCCTGTCGTCATAAGACGGACGGACGGCGAGCTAGCCCATAGCTCACCGTCCACAGGCCCGCACCTCCACACACCCCCAATTCCTATGTTGTGCTTGGTGCTGTTGGTCATCACCTTGGTCTTCGCCATATATATTTATCGCCATTACCTTAACTTAAACATTACTCAAAGGAAACGTACTTGACTTACCTAGATGACATAATAGTTTAGATCATTGTAAGAATCCCGCATAAAATAGCTTCAATTGCGTCATTTTATTCAATATCATACAAACCGCAACAACCATTACTGTGTACCGTTTCAATATTACCTTTTCCATTAAAATTAATTGCTCAGATCTTCAAAGTAACTAACCATTTTTGGGGTTCCGTACCCAATGTGCCAACCTATGTCTAAAGCTTTGCTGTCTATCCTCCAGAACCTGTATCTTTTGAAACTTAAAAGGTAGACACATACAATTTTCACAGAGTGCTATATTATAATCCGCTATCAAAAAGTTGGAACTATGACCCCCAATATCTCCGTATTAAGAAGGTTCCCAGGTATGCTCTAAAAAAAAATATAGCAATGACGGGTAGAACAAGTGCCTTTCGGCTTCTTTAAGGGTACTTACCCATTCTTTTAAAATAAAATAAAGTTAAAAATTACCCATACAAGAAACGTTTTAATTTTTCGGCGTTTTTTTGTTTGTTCGTTTATATCAACACTGGTGCGGAACCCGTCGTGTGTGTCTCCGACTCGCACTTGTTTTTAATATCAGACCCGTTTTCCTGCGATTATAAGAACCTTAGAGCGTCGCGTCCTTGCATTGTTCTGACCACAGATTAGTATCAGTGCTAAATAAGAACAGCATTCGCAAAGGAAACAATTATTAAGGCAATTAAGTTTTGTTTTTCATAATCTATGTTGCGGTTTATTGTTATTGTGTGAAAAACTAGAATTGTATGGCAAGGATGATTTCTAAGTAATGTTTATCAGTTCTTGTTAGCCTTCAAATGAATCCGGACAGTCAAACTTTATTACACTGATAACAATTTTCTAGGTCTTTTACGATTAGAACGTATTGGTACTATTAAATTTATAATGCAGGTAGACCGAACCCGTTATCAAACAGGAATAGGCAAAATAAAACAATCAATCTTGATGAAAACACAATTAACTGTGATCATAAATCCGAATCTAGGTCAGTTACGGAGGACCCATATTCATGCTCGCAACTTTATCAAATCGCATTTTACAAATAAAATTATGAATATTTTTGCAAATATTTATTTATGTAGTTCAATCTTTTCTCTTGAATCTTTGTGAATACATGAATACTTAATTAATTACTATTGATTACTTATGGCAGAAACAACAGAACGCCACGTGCATCCTTACTTACTACTTTCGCCTCGTCCAAATCTGGTCACATCATCATCATCATCATTATCATCACAGCCTTTTTAATGGTCCCACTGCTGGGACACAGGCCTCCTCTCTATGAGAGGGGATGGGCTATCCACCACGCGGGCCCAGTGCGGATTGATAGATGACACATGCCGGTTTCCTCACGATGTTTTCCTTCACCGTTTTGAGAGCAGTGGTGATGAAATAAACTGCGCAAAGTAATGCACCTGTCTGGGTTCGAACCCACGACAACTTACTGTTCGTAAGTCGGGGCCGCCACCACTAGGCCACCGCTGCTCTCTGGTCACACACGCACGAAAAAAAATAGGATTTTTACTGTTATCATAGCTTCATCAATCATTTACCCTGATTTACATGCCTATATAGCAGATAATCCGCCCTATATATCCCTAATGCTGAAATTTTGAGCCACTCAAACGTATCACATAATCACCATCATTACAGATTTTCCCATTCACTACGCACGCTACGCAAATTACTATTATAATAATACGCCAGAACGTAATACGCCAGCTTTGTGATACAGTCATGTGCAAAAGCGTTTGGCAACCATTTATTTATTGTAAAACTATGTTCTCTTTGTAAATCTGTTTAGCTAGAATTGTGTTGTATAGAAATTGTATTTTTTTGTTTGTTGTCTTCAGTGGATTTAAGTAGATTCCACCAAACCAATCAGGTTAATAGTTATTTCTGTGGAAAATTAAAAATAAATACACACATGTACCGCATTTTTTGAGATATTTGTAAAATTACAGGGACGTGTGACATTTTTGGACATGCCTGTATAACTCTCTAGCTAACTATAGGGACGATGTTTTTTCATTTTTTATACGACACGCTTCCGACCTGTCACGGTGGGTCAGAATTAGCATAATAGGCACATTAATACGTGCCAGGTTTTACTTTCGTCGAATGATGTAAGTTTCGTAATCCGACCGATCTAGGTCGAGATTTTGATGGCATTCAAATTAGAATGATTGACAGTTTATTATTTTACGCTAATTGCGTATTTGATTTTATAAAGGGTTTTTTGCGAATTTATTTAGTTCCCGTAGTCTGTTTTTTTATTTATAAATTGTAGATAACCCAATGAATGCAGACGCAAAGTAGTTGCGTAATTATTTAGGAGATATTAAACATAAAATGATTATTCTAGGTTTTGCATAAGTCAATATTTAACCTGGAAGTTATGGGGAGAGGCCTTTGCCCAGAAGTGGAATGAAACAGGATGAACAGTATCAAGAATCAGTAACTAGATTGCAATGTCAATGACGGCAATGAAAACCAATAGTGTTTCGTTGCCTATAAAAATAAATAATTGTACTATCGAGGACACTCTCGCCTGATCACCACTAAGCTATTTTTTGCTTGCACTTACAACATAGAAACGCTCTCTAGCCCCGCCCCGTTGCCTTTGTATAGAAATAATGAATGAAAAGATACCGATCGGCCGAGCGCACTGACGACGCATACCAAACGAGAGTTATTGTAATTAAGCGCGCCAAAGTTGACGCTTTCCTAATAGGCCTAAACTTTAAGGGGGCGTCGCTCGGCGCCTCTGCATGATTTAAGCAAAAAAAAAATTAACTGATCAGGCGAAAAAGACCACGACTGTACATCACTAAAAACTTTGTGTGTTATGATTATTCTCATAATATATGAGGAAAATAATAATTGATCCAGCGTATCGGAATCGGAACTCAGAAGCTATGATAAGTTATATGACGTGTTGTTGTTATCTTTCTATCTTTAATCAAATTATACCCTGGATTAATATCATGTACCTACCTACGTTTCCGACGTTTATTTTTATTATGGGTAGATAATTTACTTATCATCGTTTGACGAGCTTCGATCTAATGTTACAAATATTATTAATTCGCGGACAATTTGGCTACCCTGAAAATTAACAAATAAGCGCACATGTTAACACTAATTGAATACGATTTGTATCTTTTCTACTAATTACAAGGTTAATGTCAAAGTATAAACACAGTTTCTTGTTCATTATATATTTTATTTGAAATTTATTATTTAACTATTAAACAACAAGTACACTAACTAAGCTATTATCTTACTTATAATAGGTGTTTTAAGTGCTTACTACTTTTTGTCGACCTTCAAAGAACGTTAATTTATTTATAATTGAATTAATAACTTCACAAGGCGAACTTTTAATGACTGAGAATAAAAACATTGACAAAAACCATACTCACAGAAAAAAAAACGTTTTTTCACGTTCTAAATAAAAAGTTAGGACTAAAACAGAAAAAAATATTCACAAGAAAATATTAGGTCATGATTAAACGTAAATAAAATAGAAGTAATAAAAAAAAAATATAAGAAACTGACTTTATGGGAAATAAACCTGTATATAAACAAACTTAAGGCCGTGAACTTAGAACTTGGATTGATTTTTTAGAAGTGAATTTTTTTTTTTTATACGCCACTATATTCAAAACTGACGTAAGCTCACATAAATAAATACACCCAGTCAACAAAACACTCAAGAACATGGTAATATAATTTCTTAAATATTCATTAAGCTTGGCTGCTTGCTGGCCTTGGCTAGGCCAAAATAAATGGGAAAAAAATCTACTACGAGCAACAATGGATGACCTTGGCCCGTTTCAAACCGTAATTATTTTAACGGCACCATTCTTGTGCTAACTGTTCAAATCATCACTGTTCTGTTGCTGTGATTTTGGCGGATTTTTAAGTGCGATGATTATCATTCTGGCTTAGTTTTTAAAGGTTTGTGCGGATTCGCGACCGCGTGAACAAGTAATACACAAAAATAAGTTGCAAATAAGTAACGATTAAATTTATTAAACTTTCTAAAATAATTACAAAAACTACTTCTAGGAAAATATTACATTCTTAACAACTACACAAGGGAAGGCTACGTAAGACACAGTCGTCACAGGTTTAATATCTTGATAGTTACTTGGAGCTGCTGTAATGGATGATAATATATGGCAAGAAAGGTGAGGTGTCTGGTGAGATGACGAGTAATAGAGAAGTATGGAAGAAGACATGCTGCGCCGACCACAAATGAATTGGGATAAGGGTAAGAGAACGATGGTGAGTTTCTTGGAGATTGATGAGCTTCGTGTGTTTAGATGGGTTATTCCCAAAGTACTCCATTTCCTTTGAACTACAAATATAAGAATCTCATACATTAATTCCCAAGTTACTCCAAGGAATTATTATTATTTAGAAATACTTGTCAATTTCCTCTCCCCATGACATCCAAAACCTGCCCACCTTCTGTCCAGCCCGTCCCGCCATCTCCTGCAGGGTCTACCGATTGTGATTCATATATATATATATATATATAGATTGTTTAGTTAGCCTGTTCTGTCCCACTGCTGGACAAAGTCTCCCCCATTTCCTTCCATCTCTCCCGGTTCCTGACTGATTGGCCAGAGGACGCAAATCGTCACGCCAGCGTTTTTTGGGATCGTCTTCAGGCACCCACTGTATGACGATTCTGGCCCATCTGTCCTGACCCATTCTGGAAATGTGACCCGCCCATTCCCATTTTGACCTCGCAGACTTATCGCCAACATCGGCGATGCCTGTCTTGGAGCGATGATTAACATCCTATTATTGACGACCCGAATGGCGCAGCGGTAGTGAGGCTACCTTACGTTCTTAGGGTCCCGGGTTCGAATCCCGGTTGGAGCAAATGTTTGTGTGATGAGCATGGACATTTGTTTCCGAGTCATGGATGTTTATATGTATAATAAGTATGTATTTACAAACAAAAAGTATATATGTAGTATATCAACTATCTGGTGTCCACGACACAAGCCTCGTTGCTTAGTGTGGCACTAGATGGCGCTGTGTGTATGTATTATGATTCTGCTAGACCGGCCATTTTTTTTAGATCCCCTGCAGATCTACTCATTCTAAAAACAGTTAACAACACGATCAATACCCCTATATTTACACTTCGATTTTTACAAGTAGCGATCGTATCGCATTGTGTCAGAAAAGTTGATGGATTAACAGCATGGTAGCTTCTGTGTTAGTCACGGTTGAGTGGGCAAAAATAATTGTAACTATGGAAGTAAGTGGGCATGGTGGAAGTGGCTATTGTGATTTGTGGTTGTTTAGAGTGGTTGTTAGTGGTTAAGGTTAAGGACTGGTTAGTTTAGTCTGATAGAATAATGCTTAGGTTAAGCATACGACCCTGTTAACACCTTTGACCTTTTGAGTCGGTAATAATACAAAATGTCGAACAAAATTGTTGTTTTAGTTTGGTAATGAAACTGTGGAATTGCGGAACACACAGGGCACACACTAAACATTTAGAAAAACTAACCTTGACCAAGTTTTTCAAACGCAACTGAAAAGTGAAAGATCGATTTGAAGTTTAATAGAGCCTTCTTAGGTATATATGTAAAACTTTTTTGCAAAAAATAAAACCGACTTTTTATTTTTCACTTTTTAGTGGTTCACATGTGCTTACCCCTTCACAGAGTACCGGCGTGATGTTATGTTATGAAACAATAGACAGATATGAGATTTCAGCAATCCCAGTCCATTTACTAACATTTATTGAGGAGTTCTGTTGCCTCTCTCCGAAGTTCTTCATCAGGTCTTCACCAAATTGAAATGGGTCTACTCCCAGAAAGTACTCTTCCAAAAACTACCCAAATCGCTTCAAGTGTGCCTATTAAATTTGAAGAGTTCTCTCTATTTCTCCAGGATCCCATCATCAGATTCTGACTTGATGATCATGGAAAGTATACTCTTTCAAACAAAACAAAAAAAAACCAAATCGGTCCAGCCATTTTCGAGTAATCGGAGAACATACATAAAAAAAATAATTAAAAAATAGGTTCCGACGAATTGAGAACGTCCTCCTTTTTGAAGTCGGTTAAAAAACTAAGTTTATCCACATTAGGCCCATGTTAGCCAAGTTTATAAGCATAGCATAATCAGTCTATGGAGGGGATCGTGGCTAAATAATAACAACCGCTCGGGTCATTCAAGCTGAGCTGCGCTTGTTTAGGTTGGTTCGTGGATGGGTGAACACTCTTTACATACCGAGTTTCTCCCGTGTCTTGGAAAGCAATAGTCAAATTATATTAGGTACACTAATACGGGTTTTGCGGATGTCATTAATTATGTTTTTTCTTGGTGTGTTGTGTAAATTTTGGTACTTTTTTTTTTTTTTTTTTTTTTTTTTTCGGATGGGAAATCATCAAATGACTTCTCCCGCTCTGGGCTGAGCAGGAGGGAGTGTCAGACTTTTACTGACTAAAACCCATCCATGTTCCTTCATCGCCCTTTGTGTTCCGGGGCCACGGTATCTCTTTCGAATAGTCCCGCAGCCCCGGCAGGCAAATTTTGGTACTTAAGTACAAGTTTTCGCGAAAATCTAAATTTGCCCATTTCTTTTTATCGTATTGACTTGCTAGGTTCACCCGTTTCTGAGAAAATCGGTGGTGACAGACGGACAGACGGACAAGACAGTGATCTTATAAGGGTTTCGTTTTTTCCCTTTGAGGTACGGAACCCTAAAAACAAGCTTTTATTATTATTAAAAGAAGAATATTATATGCGTATACAGAGTTTCGTGGCTGTGCTATTAACCGTTCAGGAGTTCTCTGGTGAGGAGGCAATCCTGGCTAAAGATCTTGAACCAAAAGGTGTGTGCAACATTTTTTGCTCAATCGGTTCGGAACTGGTTTCAAATTCAGTTGCTACATTTCACCATAATACAGTAATTGACTAACAACGCAAGTTAAATAAAAAACTTATAAAAATAGCTCTTTTGATGACAACAGTATTCATCCAGTAGTTCCTTCACTTCCTTTATTAAGTCTACTCTTTCGCTTTCATTAACATAATCACAGAAAATTAAATCATAATTCAGTAGTTGAACTCCATGCTCAATAATTACATTACTTTTAATTTTACACCGACGTCAATCAAAAGCGGAGTTAATTGTTTATGCGCAGTGGTCTGTAAAATAAATCCCATTGTTTTAAATATAAAGTTCTCACCATAAAGTATATCGTCCAGTAATGCTGCTATATGGTCGTATCATCCATAATGGATGTTAGTGTGTGTGTTGGGAACTTCAGAAGTAGAACATTGTTTATGATGATAGGTTTCCATGTTTTATAAACCTAGCATTGTGATCAGCAATCGATATAAAATTAGTACTTTATGAAACCTCACTTTGGCTACTAGTTACACGTGTATTGTCACGGCGACAGCGGAGAAAATAAGTGCTTGCCACAAGTCAGTGCGACACGACGTTACTTACACGCAGAAAAGTTGCATCGCTTGAAGTTCTGAACGAAACATTACATGAAGGCAGAAGTGTACCTTAATAGTACACCCACATTTCGCCAGTTATGTTTAAGTCCCATGAAATAGGGGGCGAGCCAATCGCCATCAGCCGTGTATAGATCCAAACTCCGTGAGAAAACTGAGAGATTCCTGGTGGAAAATCCAATCCGACTTTGCCCGACCCTGGAATCGAACCCAGGACGTTACGCTCAGCAGTCACGGTTACGAACACTCGACCAACGAGACAGTCAAAGTAATTAAATACTAGTAAAATATTAAGTACTATACTTAAAGTACTTACGGGATGATATCCGTGATTTTCCTTATGTTCTATTAGTTTTAATAAAGACTTTCATTCATATTAAAACTAAAATAAACTAGACAAAACTGACAGTTTTATCTTATAATATTATAAATAAACTAAACATAATCTCTTGATCGCCTCCATCGATCTTCGTTGAGTATTCGCTGTCTTATCGTGGCTAAAACTACAAAGAAACAGCTTAAAACGAGCAGTGTAATATAAAACAGTTTTCATATTTTAATCCAATAATAATACGCCGTAATAGTTCGTAGTACGCCGCCACGTCGCGTACTCTCGTCGTAAAACAGGTTAACTTGATGTACTTAACTGTCAACTTTGGAGCTACTTAAACAACATATCGTTTTCGTAAATATGCTTTAAGGTTTACATTTAAAAGTTTTAAGTTTCATTATTTAATTATACTTGATAATTAAATGAGAGTGACATAATGTCATGTTAGACGGGTTAACAGAGTTGATTTACTTTAATAAATTATTGTGTTCTAATATACTTTTTTGTTTTATTTTTTTGACTACTTCTTTGGTCTAGTCTAGACAGTTGAGCCTAAGGTCCTGGGTTCGATTCCCAAGTCGGGCAAATTGGGTTTTTCATGAGGAATTTTTCACTCAGTCATGGGAGTCTGGATTTGTGCCCGGTTGATGGCAATAGGCTCGTCCCCTATTACATGGGACTTAAACATAACTGGCGAAATGTGGGCGTTCTATTAGGCACACCTTTGCTTAACCCTTCTAGGATTACGGGCGTTATGTTATGTTATGGGTATACTTTTATTTTAATCTCAATTCATTTTGATTGATGAGGCTGGTTATGCATATCGTTCCCACTGCTGGGAAAGCCGAGGGGGCTTTCTCTGAAAGACAGTGGGGCGTAATCTACCACGAGGGCCCAATGCGGGTTTGTGGGTGTCATCGAATTTTTGGTTGAATCATCCAAATTAAAAGGCACAAATTAAGCATGTAATGTTGCCATTAGATATTTTTATTTAGCCTGAGCGAAACGAGTGACGCAGCGTTATTTGAGTTCCCCTATGACACATACTGCAAGCCTAGTGAATAGAAAGACCTTTGTATAACACTTTGGAACGCGAAAACTCTTTTACAACTCACAAAAATAGACAGGTATAGACGTGTAAAAATCTAGCATCGGATTTATGAAGTACTGCCCCACATAGAAATTAATCATCAGTATTTTTTTTTTCCGTTCGTAATGATGTATGAATATTTGTGGTCAGCATATTTTGTGTGTTGACTCTTATCCGCCCGTCCGTTAGTAAATCTCCAGGAGATTTATGTCAATGGTTTAAGGCGACTACAGGAGCTAATAGCGAGTTTTATAATGCAAAAAAGCATATGATTCACTGCAATAAACAAATCCAGAAAAATATATGATATTTTTCAGGATATATGAAAGAAAGAAAAAAAGAAAAAGCATTTATTAGCCCGCACAGGACAAAACACATAAAATAAAATGGTGAAACTATCAACTAATAAAAAATAAACATAAAAAAAAAGAAATTAAAAAGAAAACGAAATTGGTCCTGTACGAGGCCAAAAGGCCCATATCTCAGCATGGTGCTGTAACATTAAAAAAAAACGTCACAGCGCTGGTATGATAGTGTTTTGGAAACATAATGCTACTAATTACATAAAATCACGAACTTATCTCTAAAAAATTCTTTTAACGAGTAAAAACCATACTAAAATACATGCGATCATTCTGATTTTTTGGCAAATAATTCTACAAGCAACATATTAGCATGATAGTGTTTTATTTTTTTAGTCCAATCAATAGATTTTTGTAAATCGCAAAAAACTACTCATTTCGCCTGCCTGCAGTGACTGACGTAACAACCACTTTGTAGTGCAAGCTGATTAGAACTTTATTCTAACAGTATTTCAAACGAAGTTTGAACCACCACAAATATAGTTGCTAATTTAGCTCCTGTAGTCGTCTTAACTATTGTATCTACTAATTAGTCGTTTAAAGGTTTATGTATAGCAGTCAGTGGAAACACAGCTTAATTTCCAACAAGCTATTCAAAGCCTTTGTAAATCTGAAAATAATTACATCAGACGGTAATAACATGAAATTATGTACAAACCTACACATTTTTCTTAATTGTTAGGAATTTCCTTGAATTTAATTTTTCTTTTGTGTTGTTTTTCTATCCTTTCAGTTTTGTTTGAAGGTCGCGGGTTTTGCTTTTTATAGATTTAACCATTGATTTATGATATGAATAATGTCAAGGTCGTACACATTCATCAGTCTTCTTAACTTTTGCATTTTAATTACTTACTAAATACTAAATATTTATACATAATATTATTTATTTTATGATTTAGTAATTCATTAAGATTAAAATGATTAAATAGGTATTTCTTGATCCCACTAGTTCTACGATTTTGTTGGTAAAAATATTCTCATTAGTTCTACCGTAGAAGTACCGTAGTAGGAACGAACCAAAATGTCTACGGTTGTTATTATCGATCAAAACATCATCAGATATCTATTGTTTTCATTTTATTTGTCGAAATCTGTGCGCAACTATTCAGTCCGCTTGAAAATTCCCGTGCCAAGTTACCTCTGCCAAATGTCTACGAAATCTATTCAGTAGTTTGGCCTAGCAAATGGTAGAGCCTCTTGAATATTAGGAAGGATTATGGCTAAGCACTGGCCATTGAAACTAAAATTGTCCATACATTCAAATTACAAACCTTATTGTTTTTTTTAGACGTGGGCAACGTCAAAATAAAAACAATAAGGTCAGGGATTAGGGATAGATAATCGCTAGGGATTTCTCCTGTATCGTGGGTGCGTTTACAAACTATAAACACACACAAACAGCTGGACCCAGAACAACTATAATAGAAATTACATAAATATGAAAATAAATGATTTATGATTGCTTTAACCATGCCGTCTAATTTAATTCATTGACAATCCTGTAATAAGGCTATAACACGTCAAAATGACGTAAAGCGACAGTTTGCCTCACAATTAATTTACCTGACAATTTATTATTATCCGGTACGAAATAGCTCTGTTAGGCTTATTCGTCAAATGGCGACTGTGAAACTCGCGAGTGCGCGCGAGTTGGCACCTTCCGATTTTTTATTTTTTTGTTGTCAACTCCCTTGCAAAATCATTTTAATATATTTATTTTAAAGTCAAGCCGTATAAAATATCTTATACTTAAAATAGTGGGTACATATTTTATACATTTCATAAGAAGTTTATGTAGCTGACTGTACATCTGACGCATTTTACGTCAGATTTTTAAGGTCAAGCGAGTTGATGACAAAAAATATCGGAAGGTGCCAACTCGCGCACGCTCGCGAGTTTCAGAGTCGCCAGTTGACGAATAAGCCCTCGGTTACGCTTCAGTTGGACATTAATCCTTTTTAAACTGCATCATATCTTTCAATAGACTTATAAAGGGTGGAATCACCGACGTATTCAGTACATCATTCTAAACCCTCATAAAAAATTGTGTTGGTTATTAAAAAAAAACAGCTTTTACCTACAAAAGTGCAATACCTATACGGTCACACGTATGGAACAGCTATTTTTTTCCTTTCCCCTTGTATAAATAACGCTTGCTTTATAAACTATCCTCTTGAATATTATAAAATTATGAATGAGTAAATACATATAAGTAAGCCTGATGCATGTTACTCATTGAATTATAAACAACGCAATCACTGGGAATTTCCCGTCAAACGATACTTACAATTTTTTTAATCAATACAGACATGACGTAATGTTCATTCAATTAGCTATGCATTCCTGTACTAGTCCTTTAATTAATGTATTAAACCTACGATTAAAAGTGAACGCACACTTATCAGAGCCGATGGAAGCGAAAGAGCCGATAGAATCGAATTTTAGAATAATTTGTATGAAATCCTATAAATACTCGCACACTTATCCGCGTCGAATCGGACGAATAGATAACGTTATACGGATAAGAAAATGTTTCTTCGGCGCGGATAAGTGTGCGTTCACCTTTAAAAGTAATTTTAATGTAGGTCTGTAAGCCTGAAGTTATCTTGAAGCTTGAAATAGAAAAATCTGTAGTCATAAACTTATTCATGAATCTTTCAATCATTATAAATTTGCCATGGGCGATGGCATTATTCTTCTCGTAAATAATAAGCAGGGCAATTAGCACTTAGCAGAGCTGACTACATATCATAACATCACACTGTAATGAAGGGTTAGGCAGAGGTGTACCTAATAGTACACCCTCATTTTGCCAGCTATGTTTAAGCCCCATGTAATAGGAGGCAAGCCTATTGCCATCAACCGGGCACAAATCCAAACTCCGTAGCTGCTACTGAGAAATTCCTGATGGAAAAGGTAGTCATCATTGTTAACATCAATTAAAAACAAAATAAAACACATTTGTACATAAACGCTCATTTATTCCGCGGGGAAAAACTACTACTTGTACAGAATCAGCTGTTTTTTTACCGCAAGCCACTTGAGATCATTAGGTCGGTACTCGGTACGCGCGGGCGCAATGATTCTCTGAAATTATTACATCATCAAGTGGGTCTGTTTTATTGGCCCCGAGTGTTTACATAGATGTTTCATCTTTAGTTTTGTTTGAAACTCAGGTTCAGTCAAATCGAGCAGACGGAACTACTGATATATGTGTCAAGTCCGGTGTCCACAGACAGTCCGTTCGGTTCAACAGCACATTTACGGACATTTTCAATAAGTTACTGACAGGTATCGGTAGGTTGCTATCTCTGTCTGTTTGACATTTAGCTTACGAACGGTTAGAAACAAAACGTCACAGAAAAGCTTTCTATGAATCAAGTGACACGGATAGGATATTTCAAGTCAACTTTTTTATAGAAACACCAAAAAACCAACCAACCAATTGTAGATGTCTATAAAAGTTAGCCGTAGCTATCGAGCTACGGACATATTAACCAACAGTCATACGTAAGTAAGTTATAGAAAACGGCTGTTAGAAGCTCGATCAACCGATACGGACAGATTGTGATATATCAGACGGTTCGTTTTCTAAATCTCCTTTCAGCATCTCTCGGCAACCATTTCGCGGGCCATCACGTCGTCGGCGTAATAATTCAACTTGCATTGTTTTACATAAGTTCATAGTTTAAACGAGGCTGACCTGACAGGTCGTCAGGTCAGCCCCGTTTCATTAGTTAGTTGATCTTTTATGGTTCTACAAACCTTCCTTTGTGTTCGTCGTTTTAGTACGTCCTAGCATAGAATAGTGCTTTGTACAGTACCTATTTAAGGTGTTCGCTAATTAACGAACGTGCGTAAAATTTGGCTTAACCTAGTTTTGGTAACAGCACTCAAAATATATTTTTTTTGCTATAGATGTCATTATAAACTCAGATTACATATTTGATGTGAAACTTAACAAGTGTATATGTAAAATGTTAAAGAAATAGATAATAACTCGTAAAAATAGGTAAAATAGTTAGAGCCATTTCAAAATTGACAGCTGTCATTCTGACAGTTGTAGTCAATTTGGTTATCAATTAATTACCCTGACAACACATAATATTTAGTACCTATCTACCTTATTTATAGCTGAGGATAGCTATCTAGCTGTAACTAAAGTATGTACACAAATAATTACATTAATTTACTTCAATCCAGTCATATGTTAAGCAACATACGTTTGTTTGATTCATTTATTTTATGACAGATCTATGCGCTTAAAACCTACTTCTTTTTCCTCAACTGCCTGCCTACTCTATGTTCAAGATAAATTACCACTTAAAAGAGTCATCTAAGATAACTACTTACTGTATGTTTACATCTACCATAATATTATAAAGACGAAAGATTTGTATTTTTGTGTGTATGTTTGTAATGAATAAACTCAAAAATTTCTCGACCGATTTGAAAATTCTTTCGCCATTAGAAAGCCACGTCTTTACTGAGTAACATAGGCTATATTTTATCCCCGTACTCCCACGGGAACGGGAACTACGCGGGAGAAACCGCGTGTCGTCCGCTAGTAATAAATAAATGATAAACAATAATAAACTCTGTTTCCTTTTAATTATATGTTCTAGTATGAGAATCCGACACACAAACGATTACCACAGATCAGTGCATCATTCTTAACCCCCACATAGAAAGTTTTCATCAGTGGGTAATTTAAAAAAAACAGTTGTTACTTTTTTTTGGATGGGAAATCGTCAAATGACTCCTCCCCCTCTGGGCAGAGCGGGAGGGACTGTCAGACTTTTACTGACTAAAACCCGTCCATGTCCCTTCATCGCCCTTTTGGTTCCGGGGCCACGGTATCTATTTCGACCAGTCCCGCAGCCCCGGCAGGGAAACAGCTCTTACCTTACAAAAGTGCAATACTTACGCGGTCAAAATGTATGGAACGGCAGTTTTTTTTTGTGCGTCATTGGTGTCGATTCTGTTGTGCACAAACTAAACTTAATTTAGGCTATTGTTATCTTTTACTAAAAGGCAGTGCGAGAAAAGGACGGCTATAGCTATGAACTAAGTTAGAGATGTCAAACTAGTTTGTGCCTTGCGCTTCACCGTGTTTTTAGTCGACATGTTGTTATGAGCACACTTCATTTGTATGGAAATATTAGTTCCAACTGAATTTGACAGCTCTTAATTACGTCCGTCTCTTTCTCGTTTTATTAGAGAGAAAAAGATAGCAATAGCCTAAATTAAATTTAGTTTGTGCACAACAGAATCGACACCAGTGTCCGCCCTTTATGTTCAAGTAAAATGTGATATTTCAAAATATGACTTAGTAAGGGTCTTTGTTGCGACTTTATCCTGCAGAAAGTTCATACAAAACAATACAGTACACAAAAAACACAGTCATATAATAGGCGAGACTACAAAAAAATCTAATTAGTCCGTCAGTTAGATTATCAAAAAATACATGACCCGTGTTTTTTCTTTTGTTACGTAAACCAAAATTGAAGGAGATATGACGCTTTAAAAATTCTCAATACGTCACGCTTAGGTATAATTTTTAGCTAGTTCTGACGTTACGAGCCCCCACTCCCGAGTTTTGATGCGTTTTATCTTTTGTCAATATTCATTGATTTACAAAAACAAAAAATACGTGTCCATCAATTTCCGATACTCTAACTGACGGACTAAATAGATTTGCAATTTTTTTAAATTGTCGTCATGCCTATTATATATACTGATATTAAAGAGGTAAACTTTGTCAGTTTGGATGTAGAGGGTAATCTTTGGAACTACCGATCCGATTCCGAAAATTCTTTCTCTAATGGGAAGCTGCACTATCCTCAAGTGCCATAGGCTATATTTAAAACGTTTCCCGTGGGTTATTTCGACCATAAAGCGAGTGACGGGAAAAAAGCTAGAATCATACGCGAGCGAAGCCACGGGAAAAAAAACGATCGTATAATACACACACATACGAACAAACGGGCTACACAATCTATAAATTAAAATGTCTATCGAGTCAGTTTTCCTAGTTGGCAATAGTAGACATTTTTGTGTTTTAATTAATACTAGTTTAAATGCTACATGAAACTATTGTAGTAGATAAAATTAGATTTGAGCTACTCTAGACACCGCACAGTCAAGGACAAAAATATGTATACAGTTAACTAAATTCAAACGGGATTTTCTTGTTGGGTATCGGTTCAAATTTTGACATGTAATATGTATTTACTAAATTATGTAGGTATGTGAAGAAGATACTGAGATACCTATTGGCCTCCTACAGGACCAATTTAGTTTATTGTATTGTGTTCTTTGTTTATTTAATTTTGTTTTGTTGTATTGTCCTGTGTGAGTCTTCTAAATAACTTTTCTTTTTTTATTTCCATCTATAGGTACTAAATGAAAAATATTGTTTGGGTCTCATTCGTTTGAGTGATCTTCTTTTGTTTTCTTTTTCATTTTCCCCAGTAACCTTCATTTCTTAGAGTGAATATTGTATCCCATTCAGTAAAGTCCGTTTAAATATAAAATTCACTTAAATCATAGTTTTCTTCGGTTCAACGTTTTCATTGCGGAAAATAGTGCCCTTCATTCTTGAGTTTTCCTCCATGAAAAACGACTTATTGTTGAGAACAGATTTTCCTGTTAACGTTAAACTCCTCAAGGTTTTCTTAACCGACGATAAAAAGCTAAAAAATATCAAAAGCTTTTCCCCCTGTACTAATCACAAGCGATCGCCCCATTTACATTAAAAGGCCTTAACTTCATTAACTTAACGAGATAGTAGCAACGAAAATGTCACATTGAGTTCCCTCACGAACAAAAGTTATAATTCAGGCTATTGTCCCAGTCTTCATAATGCAAAATACATCCCTATTCATTCTCAGCTTTGTACCTACTTACAAACGCGCCCCTTTCCTCAAAACTGCTTCACCCCCCTTGGTAGGTACGGAAGCACGTGTATCGTGTATCCTGCTCTAGCGTGTACTATCTGCGATCTTGCCCTCACTTTCCCCCGCCGCCGATCAGCGCACGCATTGCAGGTGAACTGATGGTTTTCGTTCAGTCGTGTACAGAACGTCGCGTGGGTGGTTCGCTGTCGACCGCTCTCCGTTTCCCGCGAAAATTTTACGTACGATTTAGAATCGTAATTTTCTAAGAAAAGACGTTGATGTCGCGTTTCGGTTCTATTGTTAATGTTCGGTTGATGTGTGGCGTTGATTAATTTGTTTGATATTGTACTGTGGTTTATAGAATTGTGTGCTTCCCCGCCTGGAGCGGATTTTCGGATTCTTTTTTTTTCGAGTTCTACTATCTAAAAGTAAGTACAGTATGTTTTTATTTCTTGGTGAATTAGTCTAGGATTATCTTATTGTGTGAATAAAAAATTATTCATGCGCTACCGAACGTGCACATTGGAATAAATACCTGATAAGAAAAACTAAACATAAAAACCTGTTAGAACTTATTATTTCAAATTCATTTATTGTTTTCAAACTCAAACGCTCAACATAACATTGAAAAATTCTTGTCCTAATTTCCAATTCAAATTAAAATGAAATTTTCAAATCCACCAACTCCACAAACTCTGCGATAACACGAATATACAAATGTTTATTTTTTCAAACCCAAAAACATCAATGTATACTGACAGCAATAGAATATTCATTTGGTGGACCCGAAAGTTTAGTTGATAAAATATTGAGATCTCCACGGGGTCGGTTCAAATTTGCCTCTCGGACTTAATAAGGATCGTAGAATACCCAAGTTTAAATTTACAAATGAAAATCCAACTTTAGGTTTACATTTACAATAAATAATCGAATTGAAAGTGATGCCAAAGTTCGAAATTTGAAGTCTGGTTTCGCCGTTCTTATTTGAATAATTTTGATTCCAAATTGGAACGTGTCTGTTCCAACGGGGTCGGGGGACTTTTGGGACCAGGACCACGGTCCCTAATTCCCCCTAAATATTTTTGAGTGGTATACGGATAATTTAATTTTGTTTTATTTCGTGTTTTTTAGACAACTTTAGCCCGGCGCTCGCGTTATGGCCTATTACACTCGGAGATAATATAGGTCTTTAGTAAAAGAATCTCCGCAATCGGATCAGTAGTTACCCATACATTCAAGCTTTAGATTTCAAAATTGGAAGATTAGCTCTAGTAATCGGGAAGCAAAATTAAAAAACATACGTTTGTATTGTTTTTTTTTTCTAACTCTATACTCCATGGCAATGGTCTTTGTCCTCGACGTCATATTATTTTAATTCTGTCTGTAATTTTTGTGACGGGCTTTATGCCAAATTGTTTTTATTCTTCTATTCAGAGCATTAGAAATATGTTATTACCGTCAATTGCTTACAATGCGCTTAATATGTGTAATTGAACCAGATTAACGAAACCACAACTTATAGCAATTAATTCGAGACATTTTATTGCTAAAACAATCGAAAATTATGACACTTCAGATTGTTTATTGCATTCATAATTTGTGCTCGAAAACAGTGACTGTGTTGACAAAAATTCTCGTAAATAACACGCCCGATTACTTCCGACGCATGAACACTTCAAAAATTAAAGTAATAATCCATGAAAGTGTAGCTAGGCAGACGTAGTGGGTACTGAATGATGGTAGCAGGTGCATGTGTCCAATTGAGAATCGAATTAGACTGTCTAACAGTAACAAAGAGCTTTATTCTAATGAAACTAACTATAATCAAAGACTACATCTCGGTAGATGGGTACATCTTACCGTATAAAATATGCAGAAAAGAATCCCTATTTCATCTCGTCTAAATTCATTAGTATAATCATCATACGTATTCTGCGCTTCTCGCCTTATTATGAAAACTCGACGAAGCAAATTTTTCTCAGTATTCACTTCATTTCTATTCTCGTCTACAGTTTATTCACTTTTTGTTATAAAAAAAATGAAAATGAAAATGTTCCTACCATTACATGACTTTTTTCTAATGTTGATACTTTAGTAAATTCTACAATGTTTATTTCATAAACACATTGTGCAATATCGCATTCGTTGATTCTAAACGTGTTCAATGTTTTGAGTTTCGATTCAAACTATTTCAAACAGTCTCCGACCTTGAGAATTTGAATAATTTAATTTGGAAATCAATCATACAGAGAATAAGATAGTAATTATCCCGCAGCAACTCAAAATGTGCTCGTTAAAGTCCAACAAAAAATTGATTACGGAAACGCAAGCGAAACAGTGAACAAACCACATGTTGGGCACAGTCGAATTCATTAACTATAAATAAGTACACGACCAGTAGACGCACAAAAAGACTAACTAAATAATACTAATGCATGCCTAACGATTGTCGGTTTGACTTGCAAACTCGAACTAGAAACTCAGTTCTATTTTAGATCCACATCCGACTACACCACGACAGATACTTGGCCGTCGCCAAACTTTCCGTACCTATTATATTTTCGTTTAAAAAAAAATACATTCTTCTCTCTTTCCAAACCTTTTGTTACAACAGTCTTTAAAATATTTTTTTTAATGTGTCCACGTTGCCAAGCTAATATAGTTAAATCTGAATTGTTTGAAGAGATTTATAATATAATTTGTGTAGTATACAGCTGCGCTCCCTGTTATTATCTTGAAATACTAATGGTCTGGATTGCTCAACGCTTTTGTTAATGGTGTGATAATTAATCTATATAAATATATTGTAATAGCAAGTTGTCCTGAAAGTAAACCGTGGTAGTGAAGAATTTTGAGTGAAGACGCACAATTTTACATGGCCGGCATAATTCTGGATTTAACGTGGTATTCAATATTGTTTTTAACTTCTGAAGAAAGAAAAGGTGTTATAAGTCTTACGTGTGTATCCGTGTGTCTTTCTGTGGTATCGTAGCTCCAAAACGGATGAACCGTTTTAGATTTAGGTGTTTTGGACTGATATTTGCTGACTGTAACCCAAACTCTATAATTGTTTAACCATATTAAAGTTGTAGAAAAGATTATCACAGTCCTGCATTCTATTTGGTCACAGTTCTCCTAGTATTCTTTATCTTATCAGATAGCAAGAGATTGTTCTTTTTCGAGATTTTTGAACCAAAACATTATTCCGACGCATTTTCTAAACGTAATCCACCTGCAATTTCCTAACACTTATTTATCATTTTAACTCGAATACATGTTTGTAAAAACTCGACTGGTTTTCGTGTTTATTGGAACGAATATTTGAAAAGTCAGAAATCCTTTTAAACCAATACATGAAATTCCATGTTCTGATTCACGCAAAAAAAAAGTTTGAACTTCCGACGCAGTCGCGGTTTTCATTGAAGTGGAAATTAGTTTAACCAAAACTGCAGTATTGGCGTTGAAAATCAAACTGGGTTTACAAAGATTCTTCTGGTTTTGCCTGTTGCTATTTTCATCAAGACTTTGATGTATCATTGAATATTATCCAAACCGTCTCGGAAGCTACTTTTATTGCATAAACAAACGGCAAATTAAAGCTCAAACTGAAAATATTTAACTTTGATGTCGTAATATTATTAGTTGGAAATGCAAGCTAAATATTGCTAATGATGGATTGGTTTAGTGAGTAAAAATATGATCTGGAATAAAAATATATAGATGTTTCAGCTGGGTCATGATCAGAGAAATTCGAGGAAAACATGACTGTTGTAATAGTTGTAATATGTGGTGGTTAGATCACAAAACACAATGGCACAATAGGGTTCACGTGTGTAATAAAAATACTGGTTAAATAATCAAATAAACATCACAATAAAACACAAAAAGATGTATATACATAACAATAAAAAAAGGAAACAAGCAATATTATGAATGCCCCATTTAACCTCAATAAAAATAACCCCAAAAATGAAATTGCCCGAAGCAATCTTGGAATTTAAAGAATACTTCGCGACCTCATTACGTTTGTGAGCGAAAATAAAGAAATAGGCACTTTTGATAACAGTTCCAAATGTCCGTCAACGATGATAGCACTTTAGTCTTCAGCTTTGTTTTACTTTCCTTCATTTAAAACAAAATAAAGGAAAAGAGCAGCGTTTGTTCGCTTGTCATATGTCAAAAAATCAAATCATTTTTGCGTCATGTCTAGTTGGAATTTGTTCAGGTCAATGCTTTTTTCATTGACCATTTTTTTTTCAGTTTGCACGGAAATAGATTTATAAATATCGGTCCCGGATTTTCACGTTTCATTATCCGAGTTAGAAGTTTTAGTTTACCGTTTTCAGGGTTCCGTATTCCTGACAAGGAACCCTTATAGTTTCTCCATGTCCGTCAGTCTGTCTCTCCGTCCGAGGTTTTGCTAAGAGACCGTTAGTACTAGAAAGATGTAATTTTGTAGAGGTGTGTATATCAATAACGCCGACAAAGTGGTAGAATAAAATTTTGGAAAATATTTCTTTTAGGGTAGCTCCCGTACATGTGAAGTGGGGATGATTTTTTTTTCGTCGTTTATACCATTGTGTGGGGTATCGTTGAATAGGTCTTTTAAAATGACTTACTAAATTGCCTAGGAGTTGCTAATACTACTTTTCGATTTTAAAATTTTTGTTCCAGTAGCCCCGACCCCCCCCCCCCCCGTCTAAAAGCTAAACTGCTGGCTTGAAAAATCTAGAAAAAATCACGATGATAGTGCTTTCCATGAACTTTAAAGGAAAACTACCTATGATAGCTGGAGGATAACTTTATTAGTTTAGCAGTAATAGTCGTTGAAATGGGTGTTGGTTGGATGGTTTATAACGGGTAAAGACTTGCATTGAAAAACAAAATCTAAAATATAACGGGCCACTACGGAACCCTATATACACTGCGCGTGGCCCGACACGCACTTGGCCGGTTTTTCCTGTTGAAGTTTGGAATTAAATGACGTTCTATATTTGGCGCATGGAATAATGTATCGTGATATCGTCTGGGAAATATCCTCCGTTGGGGCATACCAATGACAGGTGCAACAGTAGGTAGGAAAAAATGCCATCATCGCTATAGGTATGCAAAAAGGAGGAATAAAGGGAAAAAAGGTCGTATTACTTTTTCCGTAATCCTTATACCATTCGTACCTAACTATTTATTTATTTGACTGCTTTTGTATATACACAGGAAAATAACATTATTTGAGTATATAGGTAGGTCCCTACAGCTGTTTATTTGTTAAGAAATATCTGCCAGCAGTGAGACCTGCGAAAGGAGATACCGTGACCCCGGAACACAAAGGGCGATGAAGTAACATGGATGGGTTTTAGTCAGTAAAAGTCTGACACTCCCTCCTGCTCCACCCAGAGAGAGAGAGCGGAGTCATTTGATGATTTCCCATGCGAAAAAAAAAAAAAAAAAAAAAGACCTGCGAAAGGACAAATGAAATCCTATTATTATAAACAACTTAATTATGAGATGTATCCTGAAATCGCGAAAAGTGAAATCTACTGTTCTCTACATTTTGAAGATGTGAATACAAATACATACAGACATACATAAGCTCACGCCTTTTTTCCGTGGCGGTAGGTAGAAAGCATGGAACGCTACCTGCTACGATCCTCACACACTCCTTTAGCCTCGTCCACGAGGTCCATCAGGTCATAAACGTACTTTTTTTTTTTTTTTTTTCTAAATGGCATCTCGCAGTTCAACCTAAGAGGTTGTCGTCTGCTTAACCGGAATTTCCTGTGGGTGCTTTAAGTGTAAGGCCTCCAGCCAGGGCATAAAAAAACTTAAAAAACTAAACGACTACACGCTAAGGGCACCCCCTGCGGGGTACGGGCCTTGGCTTATGGTGTCGCTGGGAGAGGACAGCAAGGGGACAGGCTGGATCGGAGTGGAGGTCATACACGTACCCCGGTTGCGAGTACTACGCACCTGGCCTTTGTGATTATGGGACGATTGATATTTTGTGCTTGATTTCAGGATTCGTCCCACAATAAGTAATAGTAAGAACAATGATTCCATAAGAGTATGACCTCTTATGGAATCATTGTTCTTACTATTACCTATTGTTAATAAACACTACGTTTTTCACCGAACGAACGCGGTATTTTAATACCTATCTTCTTCCTAGCGTGTCGATGGCAATCTAAATTGTGTCGGCCCAGAACTGAGCGACTAGTTTGGCGCTTTCAGTAGCGTCCATCAGTTCCTGCAGTGAACAAACAACAGGACACGCAGCACACGATACTAAGTGCCCCATCGTTTGTGGAACAGCACCACATTTACACTCCAGGGCAGATTCATTAATGAATCTCCACCTGAGCAGGTTTTCCTTGCTGCGACCAACCTGGGTCCGGAGTCTATTTAAAGACTTCCAGGTTAGCCATGGCAACTCATGTCCAGGTGGGAGATTTTCAGCAGGTGGAACGAATGGGATTGGTAAGGATGCACTGCCTCGCCACAGCTTTAGTCCTATAGTCCTTTAGTCCTAAGTTAATACCTATAAAACATGAGGATTCTGCCCTTGTCCGCCGATTTTAATTATGTGCTAATTATCGTTTTTCTTTGCCTAGACAAACATTTAAGTCTAAGTCCGTTTTATCAGAGAATAAAAATATTGGAAACAATTTACCTGTTACCCGCATAAACAACGAATCCAGATTTTGAGGATAAACCTTATTTTCCTTGTAACTAACATCAAAACACATCAATAACTTTTATCGCTTCTAAAGTAAAATGTTTTGTTTACTTACCTCTTTAAATATTTCATAATTATAATTATATTATACAGTTGTTTGTACTAAGTTCGATTAAAGACTCCAGATTAAAACAATTAATTGAACACATTTAATTCGTTCATTGACGTACACAGACATAAACATTAATTCTAGCTTGAAATAACTTGTAATTATAATATCCTCACACACATTTGACATGCTCTATGCTGGTTTCTCCACTAAATCCGACAAAATGTAGCATGAACTGGGAATGGTCTATAGATTCCCATTCCAAAATTGTAGATCTCATGGAGAAGAATGGTCAAGAAACTCCATGCACACTCTTTTCAACCTGGGCTGGCAGTCTTGACAGAGTTAACGACAAAATCGCTAACTTTCGATTGCTAATTACTAACGAATTAATTCGGTTGCAGTAATGATGCTTACGAGTAACGCAAGTCTCTACATCCAAGATGCGTTTCTCACAAGCATCATCATTGCAACCGACCGATTCTACACCGACGCTGTCGCAAACTTTCAATCGCTAATTAATAACGAAAAAATTCGGTTGCAATAACGATGCTTGCGAGAAACGCATCTTTAATGTAGAGACTTGCGTTTGCCGGCCCTGACCTCTACCAAACCATACTAGGCTCGCCTTGTGGATTTTTTTATTGGGACAAGCCCGCCGTAATGTAATGCCTCAGTGTAGTGTCCAGCGATATTTATTTATTTTATTTTCACGGCAAAACATTGAAGAAATTAATCCATTCATATTCATGTTTAAGATCCCACCGATGATTGTTATTCTAACACGATAGTGTGTATTTTAAACGTTTGATTTTTGTTTCAACGATCGATCTCGTCCCATAAACGTGCACGTACTGTGCGCGCACGCATTTAAATTTGAAATGTTTATAAAGTAAGGTTTTGTTTAGATATTGTAGGTTTTTTATTTCATTTTACCTGTCTTTGTGGTTTATAAATATTTGGTTTTAGATTGAAGTATTATAATCAATCTTTTCCTTTTATTTATTTTTTCATAAAAGGTTTTATGATGTTATTTTGATGGATGCTGCTGTTGGAATTTACCTTATAGTGAACAACAATGTGAGTAACAGGATAAAATTTCGCGCAGGTTAATTAATTAAAAATAAGTATAAAACTTAGATGCGAAAATATCAAGTTGCCCGTCTGATCTTGTCTGCATTATGGATATCATTTTAAATGTAACTTTTAGCTTTTTCTTGACATTTATTGTTTTGTAATTTTGTATGGTTGGGATGGGCCAGAGTTGTCACGCAGTGGGTGGTAGAAGACAGGATTCGTCGCCGAGGGAGGCCTCGAAAACGCTGGCGTGACGACTTAAGGTAACCGTCCACCTGTCCGCATCGTTCGCATCGCATCAAACGGATCGATCAAACTAAATAACTTTACGCAAAAAATATTGCCGAGAAACGTCTTTTTTTTTGGGTGAAGATTCTCGTTTTACGGTAAAACTCAATGTAACGCACTCAAAGCGTGGTGATGGACGCATTTAATAGTAAACGGGTTATGGATGTATTTAAAGTAAAGTTATGACATTAAAACTAACTAAAAAAACTTGCGCAAAAATGGGAACTTTGACCTCCAATATCTCCGTAACTAGAAGGTTCCCAGGGATGGTCCAGAACACAGTTTTTTTCCATAAAATAAACTTCAATTTATCAAACTCGTAAGGAAGCGTTATAGCGTAAACAAAGAGTAGATCTGACCGGTTCAAGATAACCTTGAACTAACATCACAAAATCACTCATCCTCACATAATCCTACTTATCAAGGCCTTATAAAATAAAGATTAACACTTAATCCAAACAAAAAAGTAATTATTTATGTAATGAAAATGTTGATAAAAACGATTAACGTATCAGCGACGTATAACCATACCACAGAGTATCAATTTATTTCATGCTGTGGTTTTACGACGATGTTATTGAACGTTTTTATTACTTTTGTGTGTTGATAGTATTTAACACTTTGCTGTTTTATAACAGACGTTCGGGTCGATTTTTAGGTTAAGCCACGCTTGCCTAGGTTGATACGTGGATGGGTGACCACCCATTACATACCGAGTTTCCTTTATAAAGCACGTTAAGCCGTTGGTCTTGTCTGTCATTTGGAGATTTTGACAGTCGTTATATGTAGTCAGTGGAACGAAAATCTGACAAACAGTCTTACCAAGGGGTATCGAATTAGGCCAGATAGGCAATCGCTCCATGTGCAATACTGGTATCCAGCTACATCTGGTAGGACTGGAAGCCGACCCTAACAAGCAAAATTTCACAATTTTTAATTTTTTTTTGTGATTTCACCATTTTTTTTATGTGTTTTGTCCTGTGCTGGTTAATAAATGCTTTTTCTTTCTTTCTTTCTTTCAAAATGTGGGTGTACTATTAGGTGCATCTCTGCCCTAACCCTTCGAGATTACAGGCGTGAAGTTATGTTATAATTCCACTTTCAAAGCTATAAGAACAACGTCTTGTATCTTGCAAAGAATCATTTTCACAAACCCATCTTTGAAATCGGTGCTCTAAATATAATGTTCAGAATCACGTACCTACATACACAAAGTATATGTAAGTATAGTGCACTTAAACGTGTAGGGCAAGGTTCATGCACTTGTATTTCTGTAGTACACGACTCTGTAACAGGTTACGGGACGCCCACGATTGCCATAGTAACCCATTTAGGATCTATAGACTCCGGTCTACGCTATTGTTAGAGCAGGTGAATTATTTTGTGAATGAATGGAGCTGTAGTGCAGGTATACTTAGTGTAAAGTTTTGTGGGAAATAGTGATTGTTTTGGCGTGCTTCTACCTTAAACTACCTGCCTTTTTTTCGGATGGGAAATCATCAAATGACTCCTCCCGCTCTGGGCGGAGCAGGAGGGAGTGTCAGACTTTTACTGACTAAAACCCATCGTGTTCCTTCATCGCCCTTTGTGTTCCGGGGCCACGGTATCTCTTTCGAACAGTCCCGCAGGCCCGGCAGGCGTCGGCCCTTGCGGACGCCTTCCTTTTGCTGACTCTCTTTGAGGCGCGCGTGGAACACGAACGCACCGTCGACACGGCCTGTCGTCATGAGACGGACGTACGGCAAGCTAGCCCATAGCTCTCCGTCCACAGGCCCGCTAAGCTACTTGCCTTGATAATAGAGTAACCATGGAGTTTCTTGCCGATTCTTCTCCATGGATACGACCAACGCGAACCGTGCACCTTTTTGTCGACGTTTTAAAAGTGCCCATGTGGGCCTATGTGGTATAAAATATTTTATTTTCGATGTCAAATCTCGTCAAATCCAATACTAACAGATTTAAAAAAAAAATGTTTGTGTTAAGAAAATTAGCAGCTTTAAAAAATAAATTAATGTTTTTTTTTTATTTTTTTTTCTATGTTTTATGTAGCAAATTCTGGATGAAACTGTTTCGTTAGAACAGTTTCATCCAGAATTTGCTAAATTGCTCTCACAAAGAACCATAATGTATGTTTGTTTGCAGAAAACTCCTTTTTCTCATTAGGATAAGCAGAATGTACACCACACCATGCACCGGCCACTTGTACGATCCTCACATACTTTTACTTTCACACGTCCACTATAATTGAATTCCCCAACGCCACTAATGACAACCATTTTCAGAGAAAAATCTATTCACCTGCCTCGAGTCCTCGACCAGTACGCAAAAATGCGATCCATCCACCAGCATCCTTTAAAATAACTCCTCCCAGAGAAACTCTACACTTTCTGAACTGAAATACTTTACAATGGATATACAATTTTCCATAAATATCTCGGACAGTGTGGCGGATAGTTCTGGTTAGGGTTGCCTCAAATAGGTATGTTCGTGTCGGCATGATTTGGCGTAACCGAGCGGCACAAATATTATATGGAGACTGATATACCAAGGCAAGCAACTGATCAGCATGAGGACCTGGGTTCGATTCCCAGGTGGTGTCAAGTTTTATTGGGTTTCTCCGTCTGGACTTTCTCAGTAGCAGTCTGGATTTGTGCCCTGTTGATGGCAATAGGCTCGCCCCCTATTACTGGGACTTAAACATAACAGGCGAAATGTGGGTGTACTATTAGGAACACCTCTGTCGGGGATTACAGGCGTGATGCTATGTTATGTGATATACCTAGGACAATGCGAAAAGAGTATGTAAGTATCGTAGCACACCTGCTACCACAATGCCACCAATTCTGTGGTTACTGTCTACCCCCATGGGAAAAAGGCATGTGTTTATGATTGTATGTATGATATACATTCGGGAAAAAACCATGACTCGGATCAGCTTAAATTGTGCCGAGCCGACCCTGACATGATCGACCGATCGGAGTTTTCCGATGACCACAAGCTGAAAGAAAGCCAAATATGTGTAGTAACGTAACTCCTTCGGGTCCGCTATTTTGATGTGCCGACCCGAAGTAACAGGTAGCAGCCCTGACATTTAGCTTTAACATCTTTATTTATAGCTCAATTATTAACATTATCTAGTGTAACAACGGCGACGACTATTTCATTATAATTTAAAGCGTTTGAAATTGTTAAGGGTGGTGTGCACTATGTGGGGCTATGGACTTAGCCAGGTTTTAATAATCGTGATTATTAATTGAGATATGAAACGCATGTGACTAAAAGTTATGAATATGAATGTTGATCGATGGAGAGGGAGAGGAAGACCAAGGAAACGATGGATGGATTGTGTGAGGAATAATATGATAGATAAAGGAGGGAATTATCGTGTCGGTTGACAGCGGAGAATTGAAGAAAAAAACATTTTGCGCTGACCCCAAGAAACATGGGACAAGGGCAGGAATATGATGTTTATTGGTTGAGGTAAAAACGGAATCGGCTACCTAATTATATCTATAGGATTCTTTGCCAAAGATGACCGAAAGGGAAATGAAAAACGAGGTCAGCGCTCCAGCTAGTGACATCTGAAACATCTGTATATTTCTCCATAGCGAAGTTTTATTTTTAGTTCATTTAAACCAGAAATAAACTGCTACTAATGGCTTCAAACATATTTTGCTCCTAAAACTAAATTCGTTTGAAACTTTATTTACCTCGGGCCTCGTCATGTAAAATGCGATTAAAAATATGGTTAGTAATATTAGTTTTCGCCGTTAAATATGTAGTTTAGGCGATTAAAAAGTTTCGTGGTTTCACGGGCCGGGCGATGAGTCGTAAAAAGTTTGTTTAGTCGAATTTTAAATTCGTACTATTTTGTTGTACGGAAAACTTTTTTTATTTATGTGTAAATAAAAATGAAATACAACCTTTTTTAATGTGAAATAATCCTTGGTATTCGTTTTTTAATAGTTTTTTCATTGGTTTTAATTCTTTATGAAATATGGGTAGGTTACTATTACAAAATAGATGATTTAACTGTCTGCATACGTGCCTACGAGCGTGATAAAGGGTTTGCAAAGTTGTTAAATTAAAATAAATTAACAATAATCATGATTTCACACCACTTAACAACGTACATAAAGTTGAGCTTTATATTTCAAAACGAGCTTTAAATCCAAATATCCAGTTACTTATTTATTTAAGGCTGGTACGTTTTAACCGCAAACATAAAAATACATTGCTTACGATGAAATAAACAGCGCCACAATTAGTGAGAAAGCTGTCTTTGAAATCCTAGAAGACACACGTAAATATTTAGGGCAATGAATTTGTACAATTATTTTTTCTTCAGCTCAAAATACTTTGACAATTCATGAAGATGACGAGATTACAAATCAAACACTCTTGTTTATTTTATATAACTTTGAGTTCATTTTATTAAAACGGATTAATCAACTATGGCAGCCATATTTTCCCGTCAATGTTTATTTTTTCTAATTTTCATTCAAGAATCTCGATGCATAGCTATGAAACTGGTTTAGAAATAGTATATTATCGGCTATTTTTGTACCGCATAAATTCTTGTATGAAAAAAGGCGGTGCAAAGAAAGCCTGTTCTGTATACGCAGGTGATCGGCTAAACTGTGTGTGTTAGCCGCGTTCGCATGCATGCACTAAGCTTTACGTCTATTAATAAAATACCTTTAAGGACTTAAAAGAACTATTCTATATATTATACGGACATTTTGAAATATTTTATCCAACGTGGTGGAATACCTTAAAGGGCATTTCCTTCAATTAATTGGTCTTAGGCGCATACCGTTGACTATAGAGATGGGAGTAAACGAAAAACTAAATCTTACTATAAAATTATTCGACTCAAGTCGATTTTTTATTCGATTCATGCGAATGTCAAGGTGATAAACTAGAGATTTAAAAATAGTTTGTGTTGATAAAATTAACATGACAAATAAATAAATTTATCGATTTGAATTAAATATGAATACAATATTGTTTTCGCGTTCAAACGCAATGGCGTAGAAAAACGTGATTACGAAATCATATGGTTGGTGTCAAATCGGAGATCGACAGCTGCTGGATAAGTTTTATAAATAAAATATACGGAAACGGAACGGTTCGACAAATCTCGACAAAAGTCGTGTAAGCCAACGTCCGTAACGTTTGGCTTAACAGTTCCACCATCCAATATTCAGACTGATATTTTATTTATATTTTTAGAATAAACATTTCTTTTTTTTTCGGTCGGCTGCTGTGAATGTTTTTTCAGTCTAATAGATTTACTGTTTTAGTCTGCGTTGTTTGCACAGTCAAATACATTAATGAATTTCTCTCTTAATACTCTCACACTCTTGGCCCTTATTCTTATTACAGCAAGGTTGCTTTTGGGTTGCTGACACGTCTGTCAAAATCACAGTGATCTTTATTGTCGTCGTTATAAGGTGGCTTTTCAGTTGTCAGAGGTTCTGTAAAGCTCCTAAAAAAACAAATTAATAAACACGTAGGTATATTGACAGTTGATTTTTGGCAGCTAAATAATATAATTATGTTACCTATATAAACATGTGCGATATTGCATGTGTATTTCGTCCGTGACATTTTATGTCGTGTCCTTTACAATTAAAGGCAGGTTTTTCAATGATTCACGCTGTCACATAAATGACCTTTTTGTTTCTTGTCCTAAAATTCAATTACCAACACAGCTGTTGCAAATAACTTGATAGTTGGAAAATTCTACTTATTTTACTAGCCATGTTCAAATAATTAATTATTATGTTTCGGAATAAGTTTAAGATTTAAGGCAGTTATGCTTTCTTGCATTATAAAACTCGCGTTTAGCTCCTGTAGTCCCCTTAAATCGATTTGAAAAACTAAAAGTCTAGCCGCTTCTTACAGATATCCTGCCTCTCATCTCTCTTTCTCACTCCCCAACTAAAAATGCCAAAGTAAAGCAAAGCTTGGTCTAAACTATAATCATTTCAGCCACTGCTGGACAAACTACTAATGGCAAAACTCAGTCAGTGAACTCGGGAGTACCTGAATGGACCTCTCTCAAGTATTATACCATATCATCATCTAAGTTTCAGCGACTCTCATTGAATAATCAGATAAACAATGGGTCCTATCTACGATAAAACTCTAACTGGGTATTCAGATATTCCTTTTTTTAGAGTTTCGTACCAGAAGGGTAACAATCGGGACCCTATTAGAAGCCGCCGCTGTCAAGCCGTCCGTCTGTCTGTCAGCGGGCTGTATCTCATGATCCGTAATAGGTAGACAGTTGAAATTTTACAGAATGTGTATTGCCGCTTTAAATCATGATCTGTCAAATGACCAATTTGGTCGAGACGCTACTTCGTGGACAGATCAAGGGATAACAGCAAATAATAAAAAACATATAAAAAAATAAAGGGAGCTCCCATACTTACGATAGTACGGAACGTTTCATGCGCGAGTCTGACTCTCACTTGGCCGGGTTTTATTAACCGCGAAAACTAAGTCGACAGAATCCCTCAAACAAAAATATCGATACGCATGATTCCCATCCCTACGCTGATAATAGTTTGCACAGTGTAGCGAAGCAATAAATACGCTTCTAAGTTGAATCGTATGTCTTAAGATCTGATCATTAATTATGGCGTTGATTCCGCTGACTAATTAGTTTCACTTTATCTGTTTGAGCACGCACTGTAGCCCGAGGTGGCCATTTTTTTTCTGGCTATGAATATAGAAATGGTGTAGTACTGTAGTGGATGTTGATTTATTTGTGGTTTTAGTCAAGTAGCTGTATTTAATCAACGTTTTCATGTTGTACTTTTATTTAAAAAGCTACAATTTTTATACTTCAGCAATCAATAAGAAGCTAGTAAAGATTCTTGCGGTAAACTCCACATATTAAGGTGGATGCTCCAACCACCCCGTGAAATTTAAATTTTCTTACGTTTTTTTTTGCAATTTGCAGGCCAGTGCTAGGTTGTATGTTGATTAAAATATTGTTTGCGACTGTAAGACGTATGTAGTTATAGAATTATAATCATCAAAATCATCAATACAACCCTCCAAGCTCATACAGGTGCAAGAATGACTTTTTCAAGGTCAAAGTCATTATTATGCCTTTATGTCTTACAGTCGCGGGCAATATTTTAATCAACATACAACCTAGCACTGGCCTGCAAATTGTAAAAAACGTAAGAAAATTTGAATTTCGTGGGCTACCCTCGAGCATCCACCTTAAATACATGTTATTTCCACTCGGTTTTAGAAACAGAAATTGCCACAACACTTCAAAATTAAACACTAGTCAAGTGATAATTCAACCGAACGGCTGTTGTTATTTACCCACGAGCTCCTCGATCGATCGTAATAACTAATTGCTGTATTTATTTAAACAATTCCGTCTGTCGATATTTTTTTAAACAGAGGTGTCATCTTTATGCCTGTTTTATTATCTTTTAGTTTACAAGACCCGTACATGTATGTATAATTTTAATGTAAACTTATTCCTTTATTAACCACATCATTTCTCGTAACTAAACAAAGAATTATAACTAGCCAACTACTCGTATAACTTACATTATTTATTAAACAAGTAAGTTCTTTTAATTTTTTCAGCTGTTGCAATAAACTTTACATATTCCATAGTGGTTAGAATATATACATTATTTTGATTATTATGTATGGTTACCATGTGTTGTGTAATTAAATAACTAGGCATCATGTGATAAGCAAACGTCATTTCACAGTGTTTATTGTTTTATAATAATTTTCAAATACTAGAATAATAAAAACTTTACATTATAAAATCTTTTATACTTACTTAAGAAAAATATTGTCATACAAGTATCTAGGAGCTCTTGGCTAAATAATAACACCCGTACAGGTCAATCTCCAAGGTTAAGCAGCACTTGCCAGGGTTGGTCTGTGGATGGGTGACCATCTATTACATCCCGAGCTTCCTACGAACCTCGGAGCACGGTAAGCCGTTGGTTCCGGCTGTCATTTGTAGATTTTTGATAGTCGTTACAGGTAGTCTGCTAACTGTGCAAAAATCTGACAACCAGACTTACAAGTGGTATCGTACCCAGTACTAAATGGGTTCTGGAGATTAGATAGGCAGTCGCTCCATGTAAAGCTAACCCCAACATAGTTGGGAAAAGTCTAGGCAGATGATAATTAAGTAGTTTTTATACTCACTTATACGTACGCAATTCAATTTACATGCTTCTTCCAAATTGAGGCATAAGTAGGTACAGTCGTGGTTTTTTCCGCCTGATCAGTTAAAACAATTGTTCGTCTTAAATCATGCGGAGGCGCCGAGCCACGCCCCCTTAAAGTTTAGGCCTATTAGGAAAGCGTTAATTTGGCGCGCAAAATAACAATAACTCTCGTTTGGCGTGCGTCGTCAGTGCGCTCGGCCGATCGGTGAGCGTTCCTATGAAATATTGCAAGCAAAAATTAGCTTAGTGAAAGAAAAAAAGATAAATATTTATTTGGGACAAGCACAGGAACTACAAAAATAATAATAAAAAAAGAATCTAAAACTAAATAATTAAAAGACCTGTGCGAGGCCAAAAAGGCTCCTATCTCAGCATGATGCTCATATCAGACGGGAGTGTCCACGATAGTACATTGTGTATTGTAGGTGACTTCGGCAGCAGTTGCGTAAATATTTAAAGGTTAATTAAAAGACTGCGTTTTTCATTCGAATTCGTTTGTATGTCACTTACCGTTATTTACTTTGAACTGTTTTTATTAAAATTGTGTGAGGGATGATATGAAAGAAAAAGGAGCAAATTATATCGTGGCGGTTGACAGGGGAGAATGGAAGAAGAAAACGTGTTTCTAACCCAAGTAACAGGGGACAAGGGCTGGAAGGTGATGGACATGGAACTACAGGACGCCTCCTTAATCCTTGCTTACATGGAGTGCTTCGTCTTAAGTTCAATACATCTGCAGGGCTATTACGTATCTTTCTGATATCCAGTGACTATCAAGCTTCGGTTGTACACCGAATTTTGATGACAACCCTGAATGTCATACTATTGGTATTACTTATCACACTGAGTGGATATCACTTTACGGTGACTAACAGGGTCATACATAATACGAAACTAACCTTTTAACCGTTATTTGATGGCCACTGAGCCCATGCAGTTACTATCATTTCGAGCGATCAACAGAGATACGTAATAGCCCTACTGGAAGACTAAGAAACGATGGATGGACTGTGAAAGAATGATATGGCAAGAAAGGAGGTGTCTGATGAGATGACGCGTAATAGAGAAGTATGGAAGAAGAAGACATGCTGCGCCGACCACAAATGAATAGGGATAAGTGCAAGAGAATGATGATGGTCATGTAAAAGCACTCAGGAATAATAAGGGAAGCTTTAAGAACTATCTTTGAAATAAACTCATTATTGCGTTGTTTTTTATTCGTCGAATTTATTACAAAGACCACACGCGAAGCCTTTGTTTTTTTATTTAAGTTCACTTTATTGCTTCCGATCAACTATTAAAATAATATAAAAAACAATAAGATACCTCGTAAAAATTACCCATACTATCACTAAAACATGAATTAAAAGCATGACTTATACTTTTTATGTCATTTATCAAACGTTCCGCCATTTTGTTGAAGCCTATTTAAATTCATTTAAAACTGACTCGTTCAACAAGTTAAATAGACGAGTCACGGTTTGATGATGCGGGTAACATTGGTAATTAATCGAGTGTTAATTGTATGTTTACGACTACGTTTATGTGGGGTAAGGCAGCTTAGTACTTGAGTTGTATATGCGAAACGAAGAGAGTGGAGAGACCGATAGATTCATCCTTGGTAAAAGGTGTAAACGGACTCTTCACGAAGTCGTCAACCAAGTATTCTGTACATCAAACTAAGTATCTCTACGCAAAAAATATTGCTGGCAAACGACTTTTATATTTGTGGTGAAAAATCACGTTTTACGATAGGTGTGGTGGACTGTATGAGGACTCTTGAACATTAACAACTTCGGACTTACTTACTACGCAAAGATATTTCAGGGAAACGACTTATTTTGGGAAATCACGGTTTGATGTAGGACACAATATAACGCACTCAAAACACTGTGCTGATGGAGCAAGGTATTTAGAGTAAAGTTATAAAAAATTAAAAACCGGAATTTTAAAAAAAGACCTGTGAAAAAATTTGAACTTTTACCCCAAATAAATATCCGTAAGATCGTAACTAGGTTTCCTGGTATGGTCTAGAACAAAAAAAAAGTTACCCTTTGGCTTCGTACTACTATTGTGTTTGTTTGTTAAAGAATTCCTAGGTTCAAGAATATTGATAAATTTTAGCTTGAAGTTAAGAATTAAATATAGCTTTTAATTTTACATAAAGCGACGAGCTACTAGCGCGTTGTGAGAGTACAATGAAGTAAATCATATATTATGTTACTTAAACATTAATTTATTCTTAGTTTAAGTGTCTAGTATTTGCTCGTAAACTGAACTTCAATTATTTTATAATGCTTCTGAGTTTATTTAATGTTTAATTTAATTCATATACCTATATGTCATTTAATTTTATAATTTGCTGTACAATCTATCCGTAAGTAATAATCTCGGATGAAAGATGAATGATTTCCCGTAGCGATAGCAGTTGTATCTTATGCTGACGGACTGCTATTAGCATATACCTATCTATATAATTAGATGTCATCATCCTCTGCCAAGCCTTTTCCCAACTATGTTGGGGTCGGCTTTCATTCTAATCGGATGCAGCTGAATATCAGTATTTTATATGGAGCTGCCTATCTGACCTCCACAACCCAGTTAATACTGGGTAATACGGTACACCTTGGTGAGACTGGTTGTCAGACTTTCCACTGACTACCAATAACGACTGTCAAAGATCTACAAATGCCGGGACTAACGGCTTAACTTGCTTTCCGAGACACGGAGGAAACTCGGTATGTAATGATGGTCTCCCATCCACAGACCAACACGGAGGAAACTCGGTATGTAATGATGGTCTCCCATCCACAGACCAACACGGAGGAAACTCGGTATGTAATGATGGTCTCCCATCCACAGACCAACACGGAGGAAACTCGGTATGTAATGATGGTCTCCCATCCACAGACCAACACGGAGGAAACTCGGTATGTAATGATGGTCTCCCATCCACAGACCAACACGGAGGAAACTCGGTATGTAATGATGGTATCCCATCCACAGACCAACCGTGGCAAAAGTTGACACAAAAATTCTTTTAAAAAACTTCCCAATGCTGGGCCATGCTCATCTGGTTCGCAATATTTACGAACTCTTTCTTATTTTATCTTGACAATATTCATTTACCAAAATTATTTACTCAGTCTACGAAATGAAATTCACTTCAGCCAATTTTAAATGAACACTTTAAACAAATTCATGATACTTGTCTCTGTTCTAAAATACTGCAGACAGACAGACAAATCGGAAACAGTTGTTACGAAATAAAATAGACGATAAATAAAATTAATCGTCTGCCATTGAGCATTTGTTACAAACTGACTGACCGCCATTTTGTATAAACATTTAGATATTTTGTTTAATTCTAAGGGATTGGGCAAAGTATTAATTTACATCGCTGTTTATTCTATTAATTACGTGTAGGTATTTTTTTAGTTTAGTTTTTTCATAATTATTATGACGTTTATTATATTTAAGTGACAATTTTTATAATACAAGAAATCCATTTTTTTTTTCAATTTGTAGGTACTGTATGTTGATATTAATTTTATTTATACTAATAACTTTAACTTTATACCTATCTATACTCGAAAAAATCACATTCTTACTGACAAAAATACATGACATAATTATTATGACATGCGTAAAAACGAAATCAAAATTAAACATAGATTTTTATTAAATAATTTGTTTTCCGTTGGCGCCACATCCCACCATTCAGTTAAATTTCTGTTAATCTACTGTAGTCTCCGTGGCTGCTTTGTGGAAAAACTCAATAACAATTTACCCGACCACGGAACCAAACCCAGGATCTCAAGGTCAGCGATCACTACACCAACAGACGTGGCAGTCAAAAATTAAACTCGATCAATAAACGACTCAAAAAGTACACAATGAAGGTTGTCATTACCTTACCTTCATTTGAAATCTCCATGGACCCTCCCACTTCCTCACTCCGACATATATTATTTCACATGGTTTATATTTAGCATGCCATCGCGCATGGCGTTTGGATTTATAACCTAGAGTTTGTTGCTTTGTATACAAACTGTGGATCTTGTGTGATTTAAAACGTGGCACGTCATAATATATGGGTGCTGGAGGTAATTCTGGTTGCTTCTGGTTTTTGAAAGCGAGTTTATGTAGTCTGAATTATAGCATTTGTTTAAAATGTGCAGAATTTGTGCTTTATTTCCGTGTATAGTTCGTTTTATTTATGAAAGACAAATATGAATTTAAGATATTTTTTATTGCAAAAAAAACTTAGTATATCTAATTTATACAATACTAAACATCCTGAGGAAACCAGCATTTTCTAGATCCATAAATACGAAGATGTGTGTCATCTACCAACCCGCACTGGGCGAGTCTCGACATAGATCGCTAATTACATTATTAAAAAAACGAATTGATGTTTGCGAATAAAGCAAGTCTTTACATCCAAGATGCGTTTCTCGGCTTGCGAGAAACTCATCTTGGATGTGGAGACTTGCGTTTTCCGCAAGCATCGTTATTGCAACCGAATTTTTTCATTGTTAATTCAGCGAGATTGTTATTCATATTTTGAGCCGGCAGTCTCGACATAGATAACGACATTATCGTTAACTTTCCAACGCTAAAATAACAATGAAAAAATTCGGTATCAATAACGATGCTTGCGGGAAACGCAAGTCTCTAAATTCAAGATGCGATTCTCGCAAGCATCGTTATTGCAGCCGAATTTTTTCATTGTTATTTTAGCAATCGAAAGTTAACGACAAAATCGCTGGGTATGCGTAGTAGATTTTCACCTATTCCCTATCATAGAGAGGAGCCCTGTGTCCCAGCAGTGGGAACATTACAGGTCGATTATGCTTATAATATCTAATTTATTAGAAAAATATTTAAAAGTGACGACAGTATAATATCTTAAAACATACAATTAGATTCCATTAACTCCGCCTCTACAACATTTTCACTAAGCTTTGACACACAAGTATAAAAACTATTATTAATATTGATACACGCGGTTTGCATGCGATACAAAAAAAACGTATTTTTCTTCACAACAAATAATAAATTAATCTCAATCTAAAAACAGTCAACAGATTTATAGTTTTCTCTCTCGTCGCTCTCTTATAAAATATTCATATTTATATTCTGTTCAAGTAAAACTTCTACACAATTAGATACTGTCTCCAATATTCTTCAAAATTCACGAACACGAACAAAACATGTATGACAATATGCCACGGTAAAATTTTAGACAGGCAGCTAGGTGTAGGGGCTGACTGCCCAGGTTACACTGCACTACCCTGCTCATTGACGGTCGACCATTTTTAGGGTTCCGTACCCAAAAAGGAAAAACGGGACCCTATTACGTAGCTCCACTGTCCGTCCGTCCGTCTGTCTGTCACCAGGCTGTATCTCATGAACCGTGATAGCTAGACTGTTGAAATGTTAACAGAATGTGTATTTCCTATAACAACAAATACTAAAAACAGAATTAAATAAATATTTAAGGGAGGCTCCCATACAACAAACGTGATTTTTTGCCGTTTTTTGCTCGATATTAATAACGGCAACAGGTAGACCCTTGAAATATTCACAGAATATTTAGTTGTTTAATCACTTTGACAATAAATAATTAAATTAAAATAAATATTTAAGGGGGGCTTCCATAGGACAAACGTGATTTTCCGTTTTCTCTAATGTTGTATTATAGATAATATAGTACGGAATCATTCGTGCGCGAGTCCGACTCGCACTTGGCCGGTTTTCACCACCACGTTTTTATGCCCCCATTAATAAGGTTGAAAACCGGTCGAACCAGTTCATGGTAGTGTACGATATCCCTACTTCGTACACTACCACGACCACGAAATTTGGTTTCTGAAGCTTCGACCAGGAAGAGATTTTGGTCGCACAACCGGGCGTCCGACCAGTTTTGTTGAAGATAGCTCCTGCTCATGCGACAGGTCGCGGTCGTGGCTGCGTAGTATGCGAGGTTCCTTAGTCAGAGTGCACCCTAAGAATAAAACATAACATAACATCACGCCTGTAACCTCCGAAGGGCTAGGCAGAGGTGTATTGCTTAACATTACACCCACATTTCGCCAGTTATGTAAAAGTCCCATGTAATAGGAATAATAACAAAAAGATAATATTGTATATATTTATGTAAGTGTTGTATATATTTATGTATGTATATATATATTTATTGTATATATGTAAATGGTACACCACAGGCTACCTGCAGTATTGTCTCTCCTTCCCCCTTAAATCCATCCAAAGGTTGTCTTTAAAAGATCGCTTTTAGCGATGAGACCGCCCATTGTGTCACCCTTTGTAAAATGTTTTACATTTGTTTCTGTAATTTTTATGGTGTACATAATAAAGAGTATTCTATTCTATTTTAATAGGGAGCGAGCCTATTGCCATCAACCAGGCACAAATTCAAACTCCTGGGCTGCTACTGAGATGTTCCTGATGTCAAAACCCAAAAACACTTTGCCCGATCTGGGAATCGAACTCAGGACCTCGGGCTTAACATTTGCTCTTGCAAAGCAGTCTTATTTAGTACTAGCTTCTGTCAGCGGCTTTGCCCGCGTGAAGTTTTGATAATTGCCCCATGGGATCTTACTACCAGTATAAAGTATACAATTTTTTAATCCAGATTATAAACTATCTGTGTGCAAAATTTCATCCAAATCCGTTCAGAGTTTTTGCGTAAAACAGTAACAAACATCGAGACATCTATACATCCTCACAAACTTTCGCATTAAAATATTAGTAGTATCTTTCAAGGAACAGATTTTTTGGCAGTTGTAATATCAAAACAAGCTTTTCGTTTTGTTCAATTGACTATGAATGCTATGTTTCTTCCGAACGCTAAAACGTCAAATTCAAATATTTATTGCTCAACACAGTACATTTTATACATTTCCAGGAGGTCTAAAATGGCCGCTTTAGCAGAATTAAAATATGAATCACGTTAAAAAAAATTTAATTCTTAAAATAGACCTTATGATTATGAATGTAAAGTCCATTTTAAGAAATAACATTTTTAACGTCAATCATATTAAGATTCTGTTAAAGCGGCCATTTTTGACCCCCAGATGTCAAGTGAAATGCGCAGTCCACTGTATTGTACCAATTCAGGCATGCAAAATTTATAATTACAGGTTATACAATATACCATCTCAACATGAATGATGTAACCAAGATTTTGTAACAATATTCTGATTTAAAAGTGTGTCCATGGAGTTTCTTGCCCGTTCTTCTCCATAGAGATCTACGCTAGGGAATGGGCAACTACAGTACTTTCACAGTTTTTGTGTCTTGTGACTGGGGCTGTAGCTACATTTAATTTTCATCTTTGTTTCGACAATTCAAAAGTGCCTGTAACTGGCTTACTTGAAATAAATGCTTTGATTTTGATTTTTTGATTTTGATTTTGACAATTTCATAACATCGTAAAACGTCATCATTGTTTTCATGGAAAAATCGTCTGGCTGATAGACAGTGAGGTGTCTCCTTGGGCACCAATTCAAGTATTGTCGCTTTACAAGATATTTCAAAGCACATTATAAACATCTTATTAGATTTAACGTACAGTTTGCAGTTTTATTTGACCGTGCCTCTAATAGCAATAGCCCACGTCCTACAAAGCTCGCACGCGATCGACTGGTATTTTAATGTATTCACCATTATTTTCCTAATTGTATTATAATATTCAAGCAATTAATTCAATAGCAATTATACTACTTCATTTGGAACACGTCATTAATTTCTTAAGCCATTAAAACGTCTTGTTTGTTTTTTAAAAACGCACTTAAGATTTTTCAATTGAAAAGGTGTGACAATAACGATAAAATAAAATCGCACTTTAGATTTTTCAATAGGAAAGGTGCGATAATGAACTAACATAAATTAATGTTAGTTTTAAGTGCAGGTAATTTAATGGGAATTTTCTTTTATTTTGGCATGTGCTGTATGTATTCTTAGTAACAAATAGAACTTTGCTGCTATTGACCTTATTTTAATTATTTTACTTTTAATTAATTTGAACTAATGTACTAGGAGCGCGAAACAATAACAGAATAGAAATAATAACAGCCGCTCGGGTCGATCTTCAGGTTAAGCCACGCTTGCCTAGTTTGGTCTGTGGATGGGTAACCAACCATTACATACCGAGTTTCCTCAGCGCCTCCAAAAGCACGTTAAGGGGCAGCGCAGACTACAGACTTTTTGTGTGTACAAGTCTGCGACATGAGATTGAGCGTAAAGGTATGATTCCGAACCACGCTGCACACAGCAGTGCTGCCGCAGCAGTGCTGTCGCGGCACTACTGGTCCCCATACAATCTCTATAAGCTTATATGAGATTACATTCCGAGCTAGGCAGCAATGTCGCGGCAGCAATGTAGCGGCAGCACTGCTGCGCGTCAGTGTCACCCTACCGCCGCGACAGACCAGTAGTGACGCGTCTGCCGCAGCAAGAGTACCTACGTGAATGTTGACAAGTAAATTGACAACAAAATTTCTCTGATTCAGAAGAGGAACAGAGCGACACTGCCGCCTTGCTCGGAATCAGCGCGGCAGGCAGCACTGCTGGGCAGCACCTTAGCACTGCTTCTTGTTGCCGAGTTCGGACTCACACCTTTATCTTTTCAAACAACTTGCTGAAAACCGGCAACACGGATACGGGCCTATAGTTATTGGTGTCTTTACTGTCCCCGGATTTAAAAAGCGGTATTATTGACATCGGCATTTTGTTTTTGCGAAAATCTGGATTTACCTACCCACTAGAGTACTACATTTATTACCAAAAACACTGTTCCACAATAAATTACGTAATTTATAAAAAATCTACGAAAAAAAAAAAACAAAAAGAAAATGAAAGTTGTCGAACGCTCGCCGCCATTTTTGACAAACACAGCGGACTTGTTTAACGAGTCGCTTGTCAAACATATTCGTTTGTCAGACACTGTTGACAAACGTACAGTGAAACAGCAAATAAAGATGATCCATTTGTTTGCCCTTTATTTTTAAAATAAAACGTAAACGAAGCTGAAACGTAAAAAGCTTGGGAACCTGGAAGGTCAACAAAATTTTATTTTCACAGTGTTTTCGTCAGTCATTTACGCTTTAACGCCTAAGTGGTTTTTTTACCAATTTAATGAGAAGACTGCCTCGATGGTCTAGTGGTTGCAAACGCGACTGCTGAGCTTGAGGTCCTGGGTTCGATTCCCGGGTCGGGTAAAGTATTATTGGGCTTTTCCAGGAGCAATTTCTTAGTAGCAGCCACGGAGGTTGGATTTATGCCCGGTTGATGGCAATAGGCTTGCCTCCTATTACTTGAACGTAACTGGCGATATGTGGGTGGGTGTACTATTAGGTACTCTTCTGCCTCACGCTTTGGGGATTACAGGCGTGACGTTATGTTATTGCGATTAGGCCAGAACGCTCTCTATATAAAGTCCGATGGTTTATCGGTTGATGGCATAAGCAAATAGACTCACTTTGATTAAATTTCTTAATTTGTCAACATAATTATAAAGGATGAGTGAACCGTGTATTTACCATTATTTCGTATTAACCAATACATGTTACTTAATCAAAGTTGAAAATTGTGCATCATATTCCCAACTAACCCTGCTAAAAATCGATTTAATTCCGGTTCCGTACCCGATGGGTAACCAACGAAATTCTATTACTAAGCCTCCGCTGTCCGTTCGTCCGCCCGTCCGCCCTTCCGTCTCTCCGTCTGTCCGTCTGTCTGTCAGCGGGCTGTATCTCATGATCCGTACTAAGAAGACAGTTGAAAATTTCACAGAATATGTATTTCTGTTGCCGCTATAACAACAAAAGATAGAATTAAAAAAATATAGGGAACTACTACGATCGTACGGATCCATTTTTTTTAAGTTTTAATTATCGTTTATTTCAGACATTAACCCATATAACTCAGTTTACATAATTATTACATAGATTGCATTAAAAATTAAATCACATTCCATTACATTATTAAAAATTTAAATCCAAATTTAAATCCAATTCACCATTAAAATCCAAGTTAAAATCAAAATCATAATTTTTAATACTTTTAGGCGCGAGCCCGTCTCGCACTTGGCCGGTTTTTTCTTTTAAAATGGATGTGTAAAGCTTTCAATACACTCGTTTAAGATCACGTTATAGGGATTATAAAGATTGAAGTTTTCTCGTTACAATAATATACTAGTATGTGTACAGAAGACGTGTACTAATGATAATGTAGGCGATCTCTTTGCTTATCTTCAGAATTCCGATGTACGTTCGATAGTGTAGAAAAAAGTGGTTAATTATTTTTGTAGTCATTATAATTACTCTTTAGAAAAAAAGTGAGGAAACTCGAGATTTTAAATAGGTTATTTTAACCGCTACATTTTTAGAGTTAATGGTAGACTAAGGGTTCTTACAGACGAGCGGCACGTTGCCAAATGCAGATAAACTGCAGCCGTCGACGGCAGTCGTCAACACACATTTACGCGGCATGCCGCAACTGCAAGCGTCGCTACCCGTCGACAGGTGCCGACGGCTGCAGTTAATCTGCCGTTGGCATCGTGCCGCTCGTCTGAACCCTTAGGGTTGTCATGTGCGACGTTGCATTTAATAAGTTAGGCCCAGCGTCCACGATCCTATCAGAATGTAATGTTCCAGCATTTGACTTTTACCGGTATTAGTTAGTGATAGTCACCATGTCAGTTCAAAAACTTTTAACGGCTATTTTGTACCTAATCAACGCACTAACACATACTTGGCTGAATCACAGTACAAAGTACGTACCTTAATATTGTTTCATTTGATGCAAAGTCCGACTTGTTTTGTGTTTTATCAGGGTATTAGGAAAAGTAGGGAACGATTGTTTGAGCTGTACGGCCTTAAGCCTTACATAAACACTGAAACTTTTAGTAAATATGTAGCTACTTACTCGAAAATTTTTAAAAACTCTTGCAAGGTAGCCAAATCTCTCTTCATTAGCAACAAGATTAAATCAGCCGAAAACAAAATAAAGACGGTATGGAAAATTATCAACTGTGAAACAAATAGGAATAAAAAACAAAGTAATGACATAACACTAGAGACCTCAAGTGGCCTCGTGAGCTCTAATAATGAAGTTGCTCAAGAATTTGTAAATTTCTTTACCAGCATCCCACTTAAAACTACAGAAACCTTAAATTCCTCTCCCTTGCTCTCCATTGATTTATTGAAGGCGAACGTTTCAGTCTGTTCAAATGAATTTAAATTTCAACATATAAACCCCATAACAATCATAAAAGCCTTTAAGCAAATCAAGATCAAATTAACCGAAGATCTATGGGGTATGTCTATCAAAGCTTGTACCTCAATTATTGAGACTGTAGCACCGTATTTAGCCTTAATATTTAATTTGTGCGTAGATCAAGGGGTCTTCCCGGATCTAATGAAATTCAGTAAGGTAATACCGCTTTTTAAATCTGGGGATAGTAAAGACACCAATAACTATAGGCCCGTATCCGTTTTGCCGGTTTTCAGCAAGGTGTTTGAAAAGATAATGCTCAATCAAATGCTTAACCATTTTAACACCAATAAAATATTGCACGAGCAACAGTATGGTTTCACCAAAGGACGTTGTACAACTGACGCCGGTGTCACTTTATTAAAACACATATTTACTGCGTGGGAAGAGGCACAAGATGCCATAGGAATCTTCTGTGACCTTTCGAAGGCATTTGATTGCGTAAATCACGAAACCCTGATCTTGAAACTTGAGCATTACGGTTTAGGTAAACTTGCGCTCAGTTTAGTAAAATCGTATTTGAATGATAGACAGCAGCAGGTACAAATAAATGGTGTCAATTCAATGGGTTTAAAAGTAAAAATGGGTGTACCACAAGGTTCGATATTGGGTCCCTTCCTCTTTTTAGTATATATTAATGACCTACCCCGTTTATTTAACAACCATCCGCATATGGTGTTGTTTGCTGACGATACTTCTTTAATATTTAGGATAAACAGACGTGCCACTGATCTTGTCGACGTAAATAACGCCCTACTGCAGGTCCATAATTGGTTTACCGCTAATAATTTAGTACTAAATGGAAAAAAACTAAGTGCATTAGATTTGCTCTACCAAATGTCAAAAGTAGTGATTGTGACATAATATTGAATCAAGAGAAACTAGAATTTGTCGATAAAACGGTTTTCTTGGGAATCACGCTCGACTCAAGGTTACAATGGGGTCCTCATTTAACATCTCTTGCAGGACGGCTGAGTTCAGCTGCATATGCTGTTAGAAAAATCCGTCAATTTACTGATATTGATACGCGAGGCTAGTCTATTTTAGTTATTTTCATAGTATTATGTCATACGGTATTTTACTATGGGGACGGGCTGCAGACATTGAGTCTATATTTATTCTGCAGAAAAGAGCCATCAGAGCCATATATGAATTACGTAGACGCGATTCTCTAAGAGAACTGTTTAAGGAAATTAATATCATGACAGTACCTTGTCAATACATCTATGAAAACATCATGTACGTTAGGAAAAATCTGCATTTATTCAGTAAAAGAGGTGACAGACACCACTATAACACTAGACATAGGGACCAACTAGTTCAGCCAGGTTTCAGGCTTGCTAAAGTAGATTCATCTTTCATGGGGTACTGTTTGAAATGTTACAATAAAATACCTCCCCACATTCTTCAACTGAATGAGACGAAATTTAAATCTTGTATAAAACGCACACTATGTAGGCAAGCATATTATAAGTTGGGGGATTACATTGATGATAAAAATGCTTGGCTAAATGCTGGTCCTGCTCCACAACCATAGGGGCAAACTAATTGAATGTACTGGTCGGGCATTATTTGAGTCTATCGACACGCAAAGAAGAAGAATTGATTCCCATGTTAATGTATTGTGGAAGCTGCAGAAGATTGTAAAAATATACCCACTTGCATTGTATAGATTCCGGTTTTTAGTATTATATAATTGCATAGCACATGTGTGAGTACTTTGTACTGTTCAGCCACCACTTACATTTAGTTATCTTTCATTGACTTGAATATGCCTTGGTGGCTGAGAGAATGTCATGCTCACTCAAATGTCTCGCTGATGGTGGCGGGTGTGTTGGGTCATTTGGTTCCCTTAAATATGGTCGAGTTGAATGGCGCCGATACATGCGTCATGTTCGTGAACGGGCGCTGTCAGTTGGGACTGGTCATCTCTTAGCTGCCACGGTTCGTTCATTTTAATTACTTTATTTTTTAATTTATTATTTTACTCTGGACGCTCTTAATGTGCACGTCTTTCTACATCGTTCTCACATATGTATAATCTCAACATGAATGATGTAACCAAGATTTTGTAACAATATTTTGATTTAAAAGAGTGTCCATGGAGTTTCTTGCCCGTTCTTCTCCATAGAGATCTACGTTAGGGAATGGGCAACTACAGTACTTTCTCAAGTTATTATGCCTTGTGACTGTGACTGTAGCTTTGCTTTTTTGTATTTTCGACATTCAAAAGTGCCGTAATGGTCTAATTGAAATAAATGATTTGAGTTTGAGTTTGTTTAAAACTTGAAGAAAAGCTCAACTGAGCCTTCGAAAATCGATCTTATAACTCTTTTAATTGTGTAGCAATTTCATAATCATTTCACGCATTTAGCTTTATGACACATTAAAAACCAAAACTATGCATATTCTAGCCAAACTGCTAAAATAACTTTAATTACGAAACTCAATATCAAAGAAAAACAAATAAATTGGAAACTCATTAGCCACATGATCATGACTCTGTGACGTCAAAATTGACGTGTAATTACTTTCTGACGTCACGTCAGGTTAATGCGCACGCGCCGAACGATAAACCAAATGATCCAGATGTCGATTTGTTTGGTGTAATAGTTTTAATGTATTTGTTTTAGGTTATTTAACGTAATTAGAAGTTAATAATGTGTAACGAAAATAAATAGGTCGAGGAAGTTGAGACATTCAGCTAAATTCCGTAATTAAAAGTTTTTTCAATCATAACAATTAAAAATCCTTATATGTATAAGTTCTAACCCTAATTTTTTTGTTTGTTTCAGGTATGTACTCATTCAAAGATTGAACAGAATATTCCAGATTTTTTCCAGAATTTTTCATGTAACGTAAGTAGGAATAAAGACACAATATATACATATAATACAAACTGCACTACACCATAATACAATACGCACACTTTAGTTCATGTAAAAGGTAACAAGTGTTACCAGCCAACAAGTTATTAATTAGTATTAATAATAGTGGGGAAAAGTTATACAGGGGTCAAAATTATACTTGTTCCATCCGTCCCTCTGCATCTGCTCCTACATTAATCTACGATGGGACAAGTAGTGCCATCGTCCCCTCGGACCTGAATAGATACAGGTTGATTTTGTAACGAACAGTTTCATAAAGCGCCTGTAAATAAACTTTCAGACTTCATTGCTCTAGTTTAATTAGGAAATACCTAATTACACAAAAAAAAACCCAGAAAAAAACCTGAAGACTTTGTTCCACCAAGTTCCCTTGTTTTGTACCTTGCGTGATATTTCGTTGGCGCCATTTGAAGGAAACAAAATGACTGGAAAGGACATCTCGTTTTTTTAAAGAACTCTAGTTAATATAAGTTTTATTTAAGTACAGTAAAACGGGGGGGGGGGTTTGGGGGCTATTTGGTACCATATAAAGGGTGTAAAACACGTCTTAACGAAGCCGAAAGGCACTTGTTCTCCTCGTCATTGCGGCCATTTTTTTACGGACCTTTTAGTTACGGAGATATTGGGGCTCAAAGTTCCAACTTTTTGACAACTATTTTTTTAAATACAAGTTTTTAATGTAAGATTTTTACTTTTTTTACGACCCCCGTACTATTCAATCCATCCATCAGCACATTGTTTTGAGTGCGTTACATTGAGTTCTACCACAAAACATGATTTTTCACCCCAAAAAAAAAGGCGTTTCCCAGCAATAATTTTTGCGTAAAGTTACTTAGTTTGATGTACAGAATGCTTAGTTGACGGCTTCGTGATGAGGTGGTTTACACCCTGTATATACCAAAATGTTATTTTGTTTTTTCATTAGGAATTTCTCAGTAGCAGCCAATCTAAATGTTGCTAGAGTTTGTAAAATAACTTGTACCGTACACCAACCGACAGTTATCGATATTTTTGTTCGAACTTCTGGGTCGTCCCAAATAGCCTGCAAAACCCAAATACGTTACGTTTTACGGTAGGTCAAGTTTATAAGTAACCTAGCACAACTGGATAGACAGTCGCTCCATATAAAATACTGGTATTCAGCTTCGTCCGGTCACACAGGGAGCCGACCCCGTTCCGTCGAACTACGTCTGATTACTGTTAATGACGTCTCATTGATAGTAGTCAGGCGTAGTTCGGACAAGGCGAGGAAGCTGATGATGATGAAGTTTATCATTACATTTTAATGACTGTGTAAATGACAAGCAACCAACCAAGCCAAGCAACCAAGCAACCATCGGGAGCTCAAAACAAATAATAATCACGGAAGATATCTCGTAAGTGATAATAGAAGTTTAGTTTTAAACCGTGAAAGCTTAAAACAGTGTTTGAAGCAACCAATCTTCTTCTTCTTCTTGAACTATCTTTCATTATTCAACCTATTAGCGTGGTAATTGTATGCTTACAAGTACAAACGCCAAAACGATACCCTCATTTTTGGTTTCGCAGTAGCCTGCAATTTCTCTGTCATAGATTTTGCCTAGAACACAGCTGATTAGTGCGGCAAGTGGTTCTTTCGAAATAAAGTGCAGCTATTTATCTTTATTTTTCTTACTAAATTAGTTGGTAATGATGACGTGTATAGATTTACGAGTTTTTACTCACTTTAGAAGCTATTTTCCACTTAAATCACGGTAGGATCCGGCGATTTAGTAAATTGCTGAGGCAGTCTTCCTCAAAGAAATGTTTTTACAATAGTATTAAGATACTACTGACTGACTCGTTGGTCTAGTTGTCGCAAGTGACTGCTAAGCACCTGTCCTGGTTCGATTTCCGGGTCGGGCAAATTGTTGTTGGGTTTTTCATCAGGAATTTCTCAGTAGCAGTCACGGAGTCTGGATTTGAGCCCGGTTGATGGTAATAAGCTTGCCCCCTATTACATAGGACTTAAACATAGCTGGCGAAATGTGGGTGTACTATTATTTACACCTATACCTAACCCTTCGGGTACTACAGGCGTGATGTTATGTTTATGTTAGTAAGAAACTATAATTTCATTTCAAAAAGTAATTGTGATACTACGAAACTGCTGGTTTTTGTAGAAAAAAAGCCATTATTCTGCCAATTATGACATGACAGAATATCGTAACCGCCATTCACGCATGAAACCACAAAAACGACATTTCGACCTTCGCTTATCTTTTAAACGACATCATTATTTCAAAGGGACCAAAGGTCACAGGTTTTTCTTCAAAAGATTGCATTATCACCTTTGTGTTTCTCTTGAATGGATAATCCTTATTCAAACGTATAGAAATATCTCGGAGACTGACATAAATACACAGAATTATATTTCTGAATGTCATTCAATGTTAGTAAGCACGGTTTTGTGTATAATTTTATCCGTTTCTGTACACGTTTGCAAACTATCAAACGAAGTTGGTTTTAAAGGAGCATTGGATGCTATTCATTTGCTTTAACTGACCGATGAATATGAAGATTACTTGTTCTTAAAGCTATAAAATAACACTGCAAACATTTTATTAGTATTTCGTTTTCAAAGGCGTGTTAGGAATTGTGCGTTTATCTTAATATGAGTTTATTCAAAGTACTAAAACGATCAATATATTGATGCAAAACATTTTACAATTCAAAGCTTGCTGCATTTTAACTTTATAATAATATCTAGATCCAATAAAAATGGAATAGTTCGAGTCCTGGTATTTTATTTATATCGAATAATATGTATATTATTAGTATTAAAATAACCAACCATGTGCAAATAAATGGGATAATATTTTATAAGATTCTTATAAAAAAATATGTATTTTCCACTTTAAAAAAATTCATGTACCTGTAGGTACGCGTATTTTTTATTATACGTATGATACGGTTACATAAAACATAATAAAATAATAAATTGGCTAAAGCGATAAGCATGTTGTAAAATTAAATTGAGGGAATCGAATTATTAAGTTATTGCTTTTACAATCTGATATTGTTTATTGATTTTTGTTAGCACTACACTAACACAATATGGGAAAATCGTAGAAAAAAAGACAGGACGGACTGACTTCGGATTCCTAAATAATATTTAATACGACGACTTCAAAAAAAGAGGTTCATTTTACGTCAATTTTCTAGGCATTTAATGTCTGTTTTCAGTCCTTACTAAGTACAAAAAAATAAGTACAAAAAAAAACATAAATACACTTTTTTATAAGTTTTTCGTTCAAAGTCATTCATGCAAACGACATCACAAATTCAAAAGGCACGTTTTGTTTATTTTTGCTTTTTATAAGCCTACATTATTTCAAGAAAACACTTTTAACATCTGTTTTGATTTCTTATTTACGCGATATATAACAGCAAAAAAAAAATAACAAGTTTTATTCGTTTTTCGTTAGCTCGGACACAAACTTTTTTTCCTTCCTATTCATACAAACGACATTACAAATTCAAGCCACTTCCAGTGCCACTATTTCTGTGTAGTGGCCATTTCGCGACATTATGGCACTATTTGGGTCACCGGCGCAGTCGGCGATGACACAGGGTGCGCTTTATTGTTCACCTACCCTACATTATCTACCTTTGCTACATTTTGTCATATTTTCTTTTTTTTTCATTCGCCCACCAAACTTTACTAATGGACAATATGTGGGTCAAGTATTTTTTGTTGTCAGAACTTTTATGAGCGCTGACCTTTTTACGGGTTATGGAGGGAATACATCGGTTGTGAGCGCTAGTTTTATTGTGATTGGCATGTTCGTAAATATGGGATAGGAAGTTTCTTTTAGACGTCTATTAAGATTGGAGAGGCCGATGATGCGTGAACTACAGACCTTTTTCTGTTATTTTGCCTGTAACTCTACATTGTCAAAATGCAATCATCTTTATTATTATTACATTAAGGTTGCTTGTGGGTTGCTGCCACTGATATAATTACCGTGACCTTTATTCTTGTAACTATATGGTTGATATTAGTTTGAACAGACATATTTCGAACGTCAGAACAATATTTTGTTTATTTTATTGAGAGACTCTTCACCAATGTTTCTTGCATTAAAACGAAATAAATATCTCTTCAAGATTGTACCTTATATCGTGATATATGATGGACATAAATCCTCTTTATTAGCGAAGTCAAATACAGGTTGTTTTGATCCCCATTAACGATCTACAATTTATCATTTGCTTCGGGCAATGGGAACCCATTCGGTGATCTATAGCGCGGGACTGGTCTGAAGGGCTTATTACTTTGGATTCGAGTGAATGTTTACTGGACGGTTCATTGGTTTGTTTCTTATGCTACTTCCGTTTGGTCCTGTCTTCATTGTATCCCTTTATTGAGACGCCATTTTCTACTGTTTTTGTCTTATCATGGGCTATTATATTAATAGGTCGCGTCACGTAAAAAGAACGCCAAAGGGTGGCGCCACTTGTCTCCATCGAACACATAAAACAGTACTGAAAATGTTAGTTCCTATTTTGGCCACCACTCTTTTCACGTGACGCGAATTATACACAATAAAATAACTGGGTTGTGGAGGTCAGAAGTAGTCCCTCCTTGTACAATACACGATACTAGTATTCAGCTGCATTCAGTTACACTAAAACCGACCTTAACTTAGTTGAGGAAAGGCTAGGAAGATGATGTTATACCTAAACCATGTCGGAGGAAATGTTTTTAACGTACTATCGAGTACACTCCCGTCTGATCACCACTAAGCTAATTTTTGCTTGCACTTACAACATAGAAACGCTCTCTAGGCCCGCCTCGTTTGTATAAAAATAATTAATGTAAATACACCGATCGGCCGAGCGCACTGACGACGCACGCCAAAGGAGAGTTATTGTTATTTTCCGCGCCAAAGTTGACGCTTTCCTAATAGGCCTAAACTTTAAGGGGGCGTGGCTCGGCGCCTCCGCATGATTTAAGCGAAAAAAATAATTACTGTACAGGCGGAAACGACCACGACTGTACATAGTTCAACAGTTTTGGTGATACTTCGGTCCTTTATGGAAATAGGTCGTTTTATAGGCTATTTTATAAGCTTTTGTGGTGCTCAAAACAGATGTTCGGAATTGAATACCTTAGGCTATCAAATAAAGAAAGAAAAAGCATTTATTAGCCCGCCAGGACAAAACACACAAAGGCAAATTAAGAATATTTATTTAAATATGATGATTTAAGTACTTATTGTTTGTAATTTATTTACACAAGTGATGTGATAACCTCGTTTATCTATGTTTTTGTCCATACACAAATAGTTTGTTTAAAATGTGTAAGGTTTGAGTCAGGCACAGTTCGTTTGAATAAAAAGTATTGAATTTTTCTTGTTGTCAGCAGACCTTAGTTCCAATTTTCTTTTTGCTTACCTCAACTATTTATTTTGGTTACCTCTACAGATAGTGTTTGTTTAATTTTTAATATAATTTCGAACTAAACTTTTTCTTAGTTTCAGCGAATTAATTTAGGGTTTTCTATTTGTTTTGGTTCATTCTAATTAGCGTATGCAAACAAGTGCTTCTATTTGGGTCCTGTAAACGTTTTCTCGGCCCATATTAATTAGGATTTCTAGATAAATTTCAAAATTAGAACAAAACCTTTTTACTAATTTACCTAGGTAGACTTTTTTTATCATTTTTGTAAATAGGAAAAACAGGTCAACTAATCTTTTGGAATTATGATTTTTGTACATAACTACTATGTTATAAACACTTAAAAAGATCACGCCTGTCATCGCTAAAGGGTTAAGCAGCGTCATACCTGTAGAATGAACACCCACATTTCGCCAGTTATAATGTTTAAGTCCCATGTAATAAAGGGCGAGCCTATTGCCACCAACCAAGCACAGATCCGATCTTCTTAATAAAATGAATGCTAAACACATACCTACTTCAATTAATTCACTCATAAAATAATTTATTGCGCAAATACCTAACATTAAAAGATGAGACATGATCACACGGCTCCCGATGTATCTCAAGCGTGACGGACACACTCGATGCCCCAACGGCCAGGGTCAAGAGAATTGTTCATGTTCAAGTTTGTTCGGGCACAAATATGACAACAACCTGTAAATGAGTATACAGGATGATTGGTTAAACGTGGTTAATATTTTAAGGGAGTGAAATACTCGTAAATATGAACAACTTTTAATAAGGGACTAACTATGAAATATGATTTATGGCCGATTTTTCAATCATTAGATAACTTTTACCTCAAGAGTAAATGAGATGTTTTTGCAGAGTGTCCATACAAAAACTGTCAGAATGTCAAACTTATTCGTCGAATAAAAGTAAACTGGCGATTGAAAAACCGGCCCTTAAAAGACATGTTTTCGAGTTACGCGACCACGCGATGACGCGATGTATGGAGCAGCTCATATTTTCTTCGCGATTTCATTGTCGGTCCCATGTTAGTAGTTACTCGCCCTTAAAATATCGCCCGAGTTTAACAAAGCACCAAGTATAATTGCTATGCCCTCTTGAGTGATTCTAATGTCGATTCAAGATCAAAGATTCAAGAATCAACCACAGTCGTCGGTCCGTCGTTTGTTTCATCGATTCGAGAAGAAAACGAATGTTTCAGTTCCATTCCTTTTATTCGTATTTAATTAATTTTGTTGAACTGTGTCTTAATGTGTATCAGTGAGGAGATCGACATGACGTCTTGGAACTCAAAATTCGAAGACATAATGACATCTACCAACCTGCACTGAGTGTGTCCTGTGTCCCAGCAGTGGGAATCTTGTTGGCTTATTAAACTCATGTGAACCAAATTGAATGGCTCTGCTTTCAAAGTCAATGAATTGGGTTGAACCGTGTATAAGTGCCTTAATATAACTCTTCTAATGTGAAATGTAGTAGTGTCCGTTGTCGTCGTGTTCAGTCAGCGAGCAAGAAGTTGCAAAAGTTTTTATATCAGAACTTTTGCGAGACATAAACATGTCATATTTATGAGTGTTTACGGTGTTAGTAGAATAGTTGCGACTTCTTCGCTGGCTAAAGAGAGTACAAGGAACTAGCTGGATTTTAGTGTGAAGGTATTCGAACGTTATCATCTGCCTAGCCTTTTCGGCTTCCAGTCTTACAGGACGCAGCTAAATATCTGTATTTTACATGGAACAACTGCCTATCTGACCTCCAGAACCGATAGAAAAACAGCAGCTGAAACCACCTGCTTAACATGCTCTCCAAGGCACGGTGGGTTTTGGTATAAATGGTCACCCATCCACGGACCGGCCTCGGCAAGCGTAGCTTAACCTTGAAGATCGTTCCACGGCTGCTACTGCTAGCCACGTATGGCGGGCTGTCACTATTGAGTCACGAGCTCTTCGAAGCTATTAGAGCCATCCCGAAATATGTATTTATGTTTGAGTAAGTCAGTAAATAACGGCACTAATGTCGTTTTGTCTGCCAGAAACAATTTTAAATTACCAATTCATCGGCATTTCGAGGCAATTAGGTACCTACATATTGCAATTTTCCTTTTGATCGTTCTTCCAAGCAAATTAGGAGACATTCTTCAAGACGATTTTGTTGATGGATAGAGACGGAGAGGAATACCAAAGAAACGATGGGTGGATTGTATGAGGAATGATATGAAAGATAAACAAGTAATAACGTGACGGTTGACAGAGAAGAATGGAAGAAAAAAACCTATTGCCCTGACCACCGAAAAAAGGATTAAAATTATGTTTTATGCTATTTTCTACAAATAAAACAATTAATAAATAAATATCGCTGGACATTACACACAGCGCCATCTAGTGCCACACTAAGTAACGAGGCTTGTGTCGTGGACACCAGACAGATGATATACTACATAGATACTTTTTGTTTGTAAATACATACTTTATTATACATACAAAACTTCCATGACTCGGAAACAAATGTCCATGCTCATCACACTAACATTTGCTCCTACCGGGAGTCGAACCCGGGACCCTAAGAACGTAAGGCAGTCTGACTACCGCTGCGCCATTCGGGTCGTCAAATATTAATGTCTTCATTTAACAACACTTCAGAAATTAAATGATCATTTTTAAGTAAACAATAAAATTTAAGAGATCAAATTATGACTCGGCATTGATATAATTATCGAACAAAATAATTATTTCGAAGAACTTAGCGTGTCGATGGCAATCTAAATTGTATCGGCCCAGAACTGAGCCACTAGTTTGGCGCTTTCGGTAGCATCCATCAGTTCCTATAGTAAACAAACAACAGGACACGCAGGACACGATATTAAGAGCCCCATCGTTTGTGGAACATACAAAATAATTACTATTTTGATAATTTCGAACCCTGCTCACACATATTTTGCATCTATTCAAAAAAGAGATCCCAATTTCTGAAGGTTCTCAGCCCAAAGAAGTTTATATTCAATTGGCTGTGTAACCAGACTATTGGCTGCTATGATGGAGCAGCCAAAATACTGTATATTTCTTACAAGCCAAGATTAGCGTAGCTGCTGCTGTACACATATTATTAGACGGTAGTTGCCACTGGCGGGTCGCCAATCAATACGTGATTGTGTTTTGTTTTTATGTTTCCAAGGCACACACGAATAATTTCCACTGTCCTTATAATTTTCGTAATTATAGCGGTGATAATTATGAGTTGTATTAATTGTGTCATTGGAATTTTATGGGAAATAGTATAGGCGACACATCAAGCTATACATTTCCAGTATGACATAGCCTCGCTATGTATATATTTCTCGTGCAATGAGAGATCCGCTTATACTTGAAACCATGAATAGGTTTGTCATATTAAAATCGAGCAAACATGTTGCAAAATGAAAATACAAAAAAATGAACAAATGACAGAAGAGTGTCTTCTTTTGTTTATTTTATGTATTTTCATTTTGCAACATGTTTTGCAACATGTATTCAGTTGACCGAAGTTATTAAGAAAAAGGCCAAAGAAAAGAAGATGAATTGTGTGAGGAATGATATGACAGAGAAAGAAGTAAATGATGCCGTGACGTCTGACAGGGGAGAATGGAAGAAGACAACGTGTTACGTCGACATTATAATGGGACTAAGCGCAAAGGCAGGAATATATTGGCCGAAGTTAGACAGATTATGAACAGAGCTGTAGTCTGTCAAATTTCGGTGTCCACAGATAATCTATCACTGCTCTCAAAACGATGAAGGAAAGGAACACATCGTGAGGAAACCGGCATGTCCTAGAACCAGAAATTTGTGGACATGTGACATCTACCAACCCGAACTAGGCCCGCGTGGTGGATTATGGCCCAATTTCCTTTCATAGAGAGGAGGCCTGTGTCCCATTTTATGCTAATGATGATGAGGATGATGAGACAATCTGTCCGTCTCAGTTTGACGGAACTCTTAAGAAAATTTTCAGAGCATTTATCGTTCCTCTACCGTGTATGATTCGAACTATTTTGAATGTAGACAACCCTACATTCGAGCCGTTTCAGGCATGTTTCAATCGCGTGATACGTAATTATATCTGAAACTTATGTAATATCTACTCGTGTATTATGTACAGTTAACTCCAGAGGAACTTCGTATTCATTATCAACAAAATGTGTTTCGTACTGTAGTTAATTATTCATGCACATAAATAGACGAGACACGTGTGTTACAACATACTTACATACAATACAAAAGTCGTAAGTGATTTTCTTTTCGAGCTTGGATTGATGAAAAATATTACTAGGGCTTTCTTCTTTACTACGTTTCAAATTATTTTCATCGACTGACAGACTGAAAGAACGCTCTAGTATTTTGAAAAGTACTAGTAGTTCACCCGAATCGATTGCGTCTAGGTCGAAAATGGAAGAAATGTTTAGGTTAAAATCGATCAAAGGTAATAATAAAACGTCTTAGTTTGAAATCGTTATACGATGTCTAGCTTTCACCCACGAAAAAGCTGGTATTTCATAATACTACTAATATTATACATGCGTAAGTTTGTGAGGATTATGTCTTGATATTTGTACCTCTTACACGCAAAAACTCCTGACCAGATTTGGATGAAATTTGGCACACAGATAGTTTATAGTTAGTATAGTAGTTAATCCATTAACACATAGGATACTTTTTATCCCGGTAGTACGATCCCGTGGGACAATTACCGAACTACACACGGTCAAAGCCGTGACCATAAGCTTGTCAATTATATTTCCAGTAAAATACGATTTTGTTTTTAAATATCGATGTAAGTTTAAAAGCCTAAACAAGATTTATATGTTTCTAGTATCTCCACGTGTCTGTAATTAAGTAGGAGAATTGAGAATATTGAGTTACACAACAAAAGGAAATAAATCAAGACCCGTATCAATATAAATTATCTATTCTATTACGGTAGAAAAAAAGATAGATTTTGTTTGTAGTCAATTATTTAAAACACGTTTTTACTTTAAGAAGTCTTTGTAAAAAATCATTACAATAGGATTTAATTTTCTACAACCTGTATGTGTCGTTGCAAAAAACTATAACGTGCGTCTTCATTTAATTGATTGTTAGAACCTGCTAAGTTACTGGTTCTGTTAGTAGTTTGAACTATTTACGGAGTTCTGGTTATGTAGTTTTGAACTAGTATATTTTTAGAATAGAACAGTGTATTTAAATCATTGTGGTTTCTTTCTGTTAATATCAATCCATGTGGTTTTTGTCCGTCTGAAGGGATTTGAGACTTTTTTCCATGGAAGATGGCATAGTAACGCCATCTTGAATGCTCTACAAAAAAAAAACAGTATAAGTACAAGTTTTATAAGTAAGTATAAGTGGGGCACATTTTAAATAAACTTTAGTTATACAACGATTTGCTCTAAAGCTGCTCTGTGCTGTATGCTGTTTGCAAAAGCATTTGCAAACAGCATACAGCACAGCATTTCAAGTTCGCATTTCAAGTTATTTATGTAAGGTCATAATTATAAGCCATCATGCACTCCAAGTATGAAGAAGAATCAAAATGGCTCTGAGTTGACTGTTCCGTCAGTTTTATTTATGCCTCTTGTTACTCAGAAATAGCTGAAGCCAAACGATTAGCTCTTTGTGGGATCTTACAATCATAAAATAATTTAACTAGTACTTAATATCTAATCCCTTTCAACAAGCAATGCGGTAGTCTATTCTGAACTACGACGCACAAATATGTTTCTATTAAAATATGTCAAAACGTCTTCGTATATCAAAGTTGTCAGAGGTTCCTAACGACCGTTAGTGAGTTGATGACAAACGTACATAGCAGTTAAAGTAATGGCGTTGTTACACTTGGTCGTTTGCCCGCATTCGGGGGCTATGAAATGCGGGCAGCCAAGTTTAAATTATGAATTATCGATTTTGTCTACGCAATCGCCCGCGCAACGTCCAACAGCAACTGATTACCGGGATAAAATGCTTCCATTGTCGTAAACCAAGTCATGGTCTACCCGTATGCCAAACTTCATCGTAATCCGCTCAGGCATAAAAAGACAGGCATTAAGATCCATAGTTATGACATGACATGACTACACATGGCATGACTACTCGCAAATAACGTGCCTTGATTCAGATTCCGGTTACCCGAATGCGGGCTACCAACCAATCATTAAGTGTAATTCCACCTTTCTTCGTGTCGTGCCGTCTCACTTTATATTCAAATGCCTATAATAAATTATGTTGTATCTTACAATAGATGTGAGAGAATTCGGTTTATGTAAATCATTAACTATTGTGTTGATGTTGTCGCGGAGTAGTTTTGCGGACGATTTTTTAGTTGCCAGACTGCATAGTTGGTAGATTAAGCTTGTACTAATAAGATTTTTAAGGATATGAAATTATATTAATTATAAAATAAAGATCATCGTTCATCTACATGTATGTGTGGCAAAAAATAACATAAATGCATTAAAAACTTTGAGTGCTATTTGCTTAAGCTATTTGTCCGGGCTATTTACTAACGTTTTTAGTTTTACCTACAACAATTTTTGTATAATAACAAACAAACTATCACGTAATGCATATTTTACACATTTCTACGAATATTCGTACGTGCTAGCTATAATTCCACGCATGCCTTTGCATAAAAATTGTCTCTTTCCTCGCAACTTTTTTGTTGCGACACTGTTGCTCAAAACTGGTCCGTCTGACCTTTTTAATTTTGACATTCCCCATACTTAGCGTAGAATTTCCTTTGTGTGTTGTAACACGCGATACAGCTATTAACTGACGTGTCAATAACTAGAATTATGTACTATGTAGCTTTGTTTCGTATGCATTAATGTTTTTGTTAGCTTCCAGTTTTTGTTTGGCTTTAATATTCGGTAATGTATTGCGTAAATTCATTTCGTTATAGAAGGTTCATTTTGGCTTGACTTTGGTAAACCTCGTGGGATCGTGCATCATGTTTAATGCTACGTACGTCATTTTAAAACAGAACTGATAGATAGAAAAAAAAACGACTGGAAGGCGGAGTTTTGGCAGGGTGGTCTGATGACCTGATGAAGATCACGGGAATCCACAGGATACGAGAAGCACAAGACCAGGTTATGTGGCTATGCTTGGGGGAGGTCTATGTCCAGCAGTGGACACGCCTTTCGACTGATATTGATTAAATCATAATATGAATTATAATTATGAATATAATAACAAAAAAAACGAGATAAACCGCTGCAGTTTACAAATCGACTAAAGATGCCTAAAGATGCCAAATCTCCGAACTTTGAAACAACATCTGCTTTACTCACGCGAAACCAGACAAAGATAATCTCCCATTCAATTCCATTGATACCAACCAAGCTTTTGAAGTCCAAATATACGTGCAATAAAATAATTTCCATCCTACAATTACTGGCCTGGATCTTTTTGAAGTGCATCGAACAAGTGGCCGATCAGTTGGTTTACGATCGCCGAGAATAGAACCGTTTTGTGGCTGATAGGTAGTTTGCTGTGTGTGTCATTGGTTGTATTCTCCCAGAAAAAAAAAGAAACACTATTTTATGCTTTCACGGTTTGTAACTAAATTTATACTGGCACTTACGGGATATCATCCGTGATTTTCAATTATTCTGTGCTTCCGATATCCATCCACCCACCACCCACTCGCATCATCATTTGAGCCGTAAGACGTCCATGCTGGACATAGACCTCCCCCAGAAGGGGGGTTTTGCCATGATCGCCACGCTTGGCAGACGGGTTGGCGATTGAAGTACGGTTGTTGCAAAAGCATAGCGATCGCTGCTGCCCATTCTCTGGTAAGTCCCTTAGTCGCCTCTTATGACACCCACGGGAAGATATGGGATGGTGCTATTCTTTACGTCCGACACCATACAGTACTCCGACACCATACTGTACACTCCACTCGTATTCTCCAGTAATCCCGCGATTATGGCGCTTGCCAGAAGTCACAGTGTATGTTTAAGAAAAAATAAGTCTGAAAGTGTCACTGGTGACTGAAAAGCTGTCTGGTAATTTGTTGACATAGTATGGGGCATATGATGCGATGTGATTGAAGTATATGACGTAAGGAAAGTTTTAAGTATGATTGTTGATGGCTTAAAGAGCATGGGGAGATCAAAGAAACGATGGATGGACTTTGTAAAAGATGAAATGGCTAAAAAGGAGTGACAACTTTAATAGAAAAGAATGGAAGAGGAAGAACAATGCTGCAATTAGGTTAGGATGAAGTGAGTCGTAAGGTGGGCAGCCCAAACTTTGACACAATTAATTGCAACGGACTTCCCCTTACTACATGGAACTTAAACATAATTGGCTAAATGTGGGGTGTTCTCACCTTTCCCTGCCTTTAGGGACAGGCATGATAATATGTCATTGTCAAATTGCCGGTATTTAGCGATAAGGATGTGCGTGATAGAATGTTAGCTATGCAAGCTTCACGTCACGGAGCTTTTGGATGTCGTCTGAAGGCTACCGTCCGACAAATTGATTGTTAAGAAATTGACATCCTACGCCAATTTGCAGTATTCTACTTCTTTCTTTATAGTGTGGTTAGTGCCTAATCTGGCGACAGAGTTTTTATACCGCCCATGGGCCTTTGACATGGCTTTAAATGCCGTCAAGAAATATCTCTCAAGCATTCCTCACGATGTTTTGCATTGCATTGTTTTTTTTTGCATTTTTTGTACCCTATCACTATGTTTTCCTATTTAACCCAAAGGTTGACTGGTATAGAATGCCTTCTGGCATTAAGTCCGCCTATGTACATGTACATGAAGTTTAAATAAATAAATGTTTTCCTTCACTGAAGCAGTGATAATTATACAATACGCACATGAATCCGATAAATCAGTGGTGCTTGCTTTGGGTCTATCAACTCGAGACCTATGGCTTGGCAGTCCGACGGACTGACTTTGCCTTATATACAGTTAAGAAATAGCAACAGCCTTGTAATCAGGTATGTTGGCCCCTCTTGTCATGCCCATAGACTAATCCTGTCTTCTCGTAACTATTTGAATGCTCTCATTTGCAAACCTATAATTGAGATACATTCTAAATTAAGAGCGCGTTCACACGATAGTTATTTTCCGCATAATTAATTTTACGACGTGTGTGTTATATTCGCAGAACTGTTCTCTGATACTGGTCTTTGTATCACAATTTATGGTGCATTTCCAGTTTTCGCATGTGTCAACTCATGAATTGATATCTGTCAATTAAAATTTAAATTGTAACCACAGCATGAATATTATTGTCATTAAATGGGCTGTCACTGCAATTATTGCTAATTGAAAAACGTAATAAATGGACAATAATAATAAATGGACTGTCATTTTATCAATGAATATGCTATATGATAAGCTTTTATTTAACTTGCCTTTTTAGGTAGGGACCTATTGGTCAAATCTTGCAACTTAATTTCAAAACAGTTCCCCCCAACCGATTGAGCTGAAACTTTGCACACACCTTTGGTTCTTGTGACAATACATTTTTATGACAAACGTGACTTGATCTTGCAGCCAGGATCGCCTCATCACAACAGAACTCCTCAAGGGTTAATGGCACGGATACGAAATATTTGTTTAATTTACTTAAAAGGTTTTCTTTTTTAAATAAACAGTAGTAATATTAAGCGGTAATCTGTGCCTTCGGGTCAAGCACATTACTTTTGTTAATTTATTTTCTCAAAACGGTGAACGAAAACATCCTAAAACCAAAAAATCGAAGACCAGTGACATCCACCAATGCGCACTAGACCCACGTGGTGGCATATGGGAAAGTTATACGCTGATTTCAATGAATTAAAATAAACGATAAAATCCTAGTTTTTAAACCAAACCTGTTTTTATTAGGTCTTGAAGCATCTAATCTAGTTTTACGGCTTATTGACATTTGAAACTAGTGGAGCATAACCTTGGCCCGATGCAATACATTAATGAGCTTGGCAAGTTACGTAAACGTAACATAATGATAAAATGATTATCCACTGATGAAGCTTATTGATTTCGTGATATATAATTGAACTCCGTTCATATTTTCTGATTGATTGATCTGCAAGGTTGAACGTTAACCTTGGTTAGGTTGGTGGGTAACCGTTCTTTTATACAGGGTGTGCGTACCTTGGAATGGCCCATGGCAGAACCCATGGACATTCAGAAAAAAATCGAAAAAAAATCTATCCTAAAAAATAATTTCATCCGCAGATGTAAGGCCTGTATAAGAATGAGGGGCCATATTATTTTTTTTTGCTTCAGTCATTTTTTCTCCTTGTCTACATTAATAGCAATAATTCACTATTTAAGGCAGCTACAATAAGTATTGTACCATTATCAACTAACTACTTACTAATTTTCCAAAAGAAATGAACTTGCATGCAGATACTAACTACTTATGATAGATTTTTTTTCGTTTTTTTTTCTAAATGGCCATAAGTTCTACTATAAGCCATTTCAAGGTTATTTTTTTTTTATTAATTACCGGACACCCTGTATAATTGAACATTTGAGTTATGGTGGTGTAACAGTGGCAGCTGTTGGTACTACTTGCATCATAGTCGTTAACAACATCCCAAAAACTAGCAATTTTGTGTTAATACCTACATCGAAATCTCTTGGAAGTTTAGATTACTGGTACGAGTCACTTCGTGTCCTTAAACAATCTTCCAGAAAAGTAAAAAAACGGCCTAGATTAAGTAAATAGATGTCAATAACTAAACAAGTTCATCATCACCATTTTTTTTAACTTGGCGCAGCATGTCTTCTTCCTTACTTCTTTACTTCAAAAAAAACTATAAACTTTGCATAACTCACTACATAAATCGTCTCAAAAAAAATACCGCAACAAAAGATTCTCCGACTGTAAGAATGCCGATCGTAACCCACATACGACCAATGTCAGCTGTCACCGATTACGTGGTCTTACGCAAACCTGCGCGTACGCAGGCCCCTCCTCGCATTTCTACTGACCTCGAAGCAACGAGCACTTTCGCTGGAAATGATCTGTGTGAACTGGATGTGGTCCGTTTTTGTACACCTATGTGAAAATTATAGTAAAGGAAAGACAACATATTTATTTGTTGTATGACGTGCACACTAAAATTAAAAAACAAATAAAAAGAAAACAAAAAATTGCAACATATGTGTTTTCTTTTTATTTATTTTTTTGATTTATTAAATAAAACAAGGGTCTTAACCTAAATTGTTGTGATTGCACTTGTTCAATTTAAAGGTTTTGACGCAATGGTTAACATTAATATTTTTTTAATAAATCACGAAATATTCGTTCTAATTTTTACCACGCGCCAAAAGATCCTTGTACAACTATAATAACATCACACATGATTCTACACCTATGTTTATAATAGACGTTTGCCTTACACTTAGGTGCAGAATTACCTATGTGTGAAAACTAGAGGATGTAATTAATTTTATTGATGTTATTATCTTGAGTCCACTTTTTTTCGTTAGCAAGAAATAGCACTGTAGTGTAAATTATTCAGTACACGTGTAAGTGTGTTAGCTACATGACTGTACACTGCGTTGCAAAAACACGGCTGTGATTTGACATGATGGATGGCTTAGCGTGCTAATAAAAACATAAACTGTTTTAAAATTGAAGTCGCTTCCAGTAGTTTTGTATATTTCGGTAGCAACAACTTGTCTTGAAGTTGTTTGACATTCGAAGAGGCTTGAACCCAGTCGAACAAGGCACCAGGTGTATGGTTTTTACTCATAGGTAGTATTTGAGTAGCTCTTTCTACTTTTTGTTTTTTTAAGTACCTGCGTTTGTTTTTACTTTCGATAAGCCTACCAAAGAATTCAAAATGATAAGAATGTCAACGGGCAACCTAATTGCAAATACTTATTTATAAGTTAACTGGCAGATTATTTTTATAATGTGACAACTTGCATGCAAGTTACAACCACAGTCATCATACGGCTGTCATTTGTAGATCTTTGACAGGCAAGAACCCGAAAGTATGACAACCAGTCTTACCAAATTACCTGTTAACTGAGTTATGTAGGTCAGATAAGCTGTCATTCCATGGAAAGTACTGGTATTCAGCTGCATCTGGTTATGGACATGACATAAAGGGTGTAAATAGGGCCAAAAGGCACTTGTTCTCATTGCGATATTTTTTTTGTTCTGGACCATGCCTGGGAACCTACTAGATATTGGAGGTCTAAGTTCCAACTTTTTCGCAAAAAATCTTTTTTACAAATTATACTAGTTTTTAAGGTCATAACTTTAATTTAAATACCTCTATAACCCGTTTACTATTAAATGCGTCCATAAGAACAATGTTTTGAGTGCGATACATTGAGTTTTACCGTAAATCGTGACTTTTCACCCCAAAAAAATAAGTCGTTTCCCAGCAATAATTTAATTAAGCAACCAATTTTTTTTTGTGAAAGTTACTAAGTTTGATGCACAGAATAGGCGAGACGACAAAAAAATCTAATTAGTCCGACACTTAGATTTGACTACGGGTTAAATATTTTTTGAAAATCTTTTTTCTTTTGGTACGTAAACCAAAATTGGCGAAGATATGATATTTTGAAATTCTCAATACGTCACGCCTAGATATAATTTTTAGCTAGTTCTGACGTCACGAGCCCCCACTCCCAAGTTTTGATGCGTTTTATCTTTTGTCAGTATTCATTGATTCACAAAAACAAAAAATATGTGTCCATTCATTTCCAATACTCTAACTGCTGCTACTCGTCATGCCTATGCTTGGTTGACGGCTTCGTGAAGGGTCTGTTTACACCCTGTATGTATTTGAGAAAAGGCTAGTCAGATGATAAAGAGAGGTATATACTTAAAAAACCCCACCCAGCGAAATAATGACTTACATTCAATTATCAGTGTTTGGCTAAACACATAAATAAAACCAAATATTTACAAAAGAAGCAAGGTCTTGCAGACTCATCGCTGGTATCGGTACCGGTATATTCGTATGTCGAAACCGGTTTTGATACTAAGACAGCCGACTATATTTGTCATTGCGTAAAATGTAATATTTTTTGAATATGGTTGTATGTTTTGGCGGTGGGTAGTACGTGTAAAGGAAAAGTGATGATAATAATGTCTGGATTGATGGATGGAAAAGGTCTTGTCTCATAAGAAGAAGGAAAGCGCATTGGTCAACACGTTTTCTTACTGCATTGTGATTGATTTTTATTTTTATGCGTAGTACTGGAAATATAAAAAAGTGGAATAAACTATATTTTTGTGTCATGATATTTTGACTTGGTATCTGATTTAGAAATAAAAAACATAAAAGCCTAGTAAAAAGCAAGCAAAAAAACCCACAAAAAACCGGCTTGATTTTGGCATTTAAAAGATTAGATACAAAATATTTCTTACTAGGCCATCTTAGATAACTTAGTTAATTCGAAATACATGCGTACACTAGGCATCTGAACTTAAAATGATGAAATAAAGGTGTTGCACGACTACCACACTCATTTCTATGCATACAGAATAACATAATTACGTCAGGAAACAGAATAAAAAAAAAACAAAGAATTGTGTATTTATAACTTTTGCATAAAAACCAGGATTAATGAGTTTGTGCCATTCATTTTGTAAAAGAATTCTGCTACTGAGATGGACGAGGTTCGACTGCTAGCGGGAATGTGATATACGCTGTAAGCGTGAGCGATTTAAACCAGTGCTGAGAGTAAGAACTTTGAAGTTATTAGTGGACCAATTTTTGATTCTACTGTCTTATGTCAAACGACATTGCTATATTTCTTACCATAATATATTTTGTTATTCTTACTTTCTAAAATGAGTAAGAAGAATTGGTTTGTGGAGGTCATGGATATGCTTCTCCATGACCTCCACAAAGCAATTCTTCTTACTCGCTCGTCGCTCCATCTTTCATTTTTATAACAAGTAATAACCCCACTAAAGAAACCCTAATTGTCGTGTGTTGCCGGTGATGGCATGCTTGTTAATGAGCCAACCGACAGGCTTACAGTACCTAATGTCCTCTATGGAACTTGGTTTTGCATGCATGCACCTATCGTCTATGACTGGTTTCACGTTTGGTGTAAACGCGGCCTAAGTTTCAACAAGTAGCCTAGCTACACTCAAGTGGACAGCTATCAGAACACGTTTCGCTTTTGTTTTGCCTTCAAGCGATGGGTCTTCAAGCCAGTAAGCAAGTAAGTAAGCTAGCTACTTATTCAATTGAAACTAGATTCCCTTTAGGCTACAAATTATTCGCAGTAAGTAAATTGTCTTCTTGAAACTGGGATAATTACTACTAACAGGAATATCAAGCTACAATGTCTAGGCACCGTTAATAACGTGTCGTTTTTTAAGTGTTTTTTCATGGAAATTGTAACAGCGTTGTGTAACTGTGTAACTTAACAAGTTAGTATCGAAATCAAGGTTAAGTCAATTTGACAGTTACATGAGAATTGATAGCAAAAACCATGTTTGTACGTGTTTTTAAGTTTTTTTAAAGGCTGCTGGTTATCGTTCGTAAGTCTGATTCGGCGAGGTCAACACTGCTCACGGAAACAATTTAACCCATCAAGCGCCTGAGTACAATCCGCTCTCTCCTCCATACCTTTAACGATTTTATATTTTATTTATTGTCAACTAGCTGACCCGCGCAACTTCGTCTGCGATATATAAGAGAGACAGAGAGATGGTTAGAGAGAGTGTGAGACACCCTTAAAAGATGTTTCCGAACAAATGATGCTCGAATTTAATTAAGTAACCACGTTTCCGAACAAACAATGCTCTTTCAATAATATAGTCTATGGCTGTGAATGACATTGACATTCGTTACGCGCGTTTTTTTAAATATGCAAAATTAAATGTATATTTTTCAATATTTCTGAGAGATTTTCTTAATATTTTTTTCCGTAAGAACCTTCTCCTAATAATAACAAATACAACAAAAAAAGAATTAGTGAAATCGGTCCAGCCATTCACTCGTGATGCCGTGACCAAGGAAAACGGGTTTCATTTTTATATATATAGATTAGAGTACATTTTTCTTATGTACTAACCTCGGTTCATAGGTACGACATTAGCCAGGTTAATTAGTCAAACGACGAAAAGCTCTCTCTTAAATAGGTGATAAATAAAAAGTGTCTAATTCAAACTAATGTGTTAGTGCTTTCTTAGAATCCAGTATGTTTTGTTGGCACACATTTGGCTCTTGAAAATAACTAGTTCGACTAAAGTACTGCCGTAATCTGATCTAGATTGTTAGCAACTATTTCTAGTATCTTAACTATGTGAAGTGCTTTGTCGCAGAAAATATGTCACTTGAAGCGACAGTACATTCGTTGTTCGTTTCAAGAAACTAGTGGCTCCTAACTGGAGTACCTATCTATTCCATAGACACTGAAATCTCGGTCTGGACGGTATTAGAATAGGGATGATGACTGACTAAAAAAATATGATTCTGTTTAGTCCGACAGTTAGATTATCAAAAAATGATGGATACGTGTTTTTTGTTTTACCAAATTAATAAAAATTGACGAATATAAAACGTGTCAAAGAGTGTGAAAAAAGTGGGGGATGAATGTACTCAAATGTGACGTCACACGAGTTTTCGACGCACTGTATCGTCTTCATTTTTTGTTTTCGTGAAAAAAGAAAAAATATGTGTCCAATATTTTTTGGAAATCTATGTGACGGACTAATTCTATTTTTTTTTTGTCATCTACCCTATTGAAATAATAAAATTATTTTACTAGTATTATAAAGAGGTTAAATTTGTATGTAAGTTTGTATGTACGAGGTAATCTCCGGAATTAATAATCCAATTCTAAAAAAATCGTTCACTAGCATAAGCTACTTTATTCGTGGCTGCTACAGGCTATAAATTATATTTTCACCTCAGCACCTCAAACAAGCAGGTTTTGCTGTTTACAGACAGTGAGCAAAATTCGATTTTGCTGCGAGCGTGAGACAAAGTAACTTTTTAATTATTTTTTTTAAATACCGACAACTGTGCAGGTCTAGTCACAAAATTCGAAAGATTTCAACTTCACCTTGTTCTGTCACTTTCACTTCGATACGAAAAAAGCGAGAGATAGAAACAAGTCGATTCGAAATTCGATTTTCAAATTCCATATCTAGTAGGCCCAAAAAAGAAACAAACAATAAAACGTTCGGATACCGATATTGTAAATCGATAACCGTAATATTGTAAATCACGTGTTTAGGTTTTAAATGAAAAATTGTTATATTTCGAATAATCGAATTATATTTTTTATATCAAGATGAAGAATGTTGAAGAAAAAAATACGAAGTTTATCATGTATCTACTTATTTATTTATAGTTACTTATAACTAACTTTATTATTGAGACAGAATACCGCGAGTTTAGTTTCAGAACGCATTTTTTTTTTAAATTGCGGGATTTAAATTTTAATTGTTTTATTTTCTGTGTGTTCTAGCAATAATTTGGTCAGTGTACACTAGCTACAAAGTACAATAAAATTTGGATAATAAAGTAATAATAACAAATAAATATGAGTGAGTCCAGTGACGAAGTCTGGCTATTTAACACCCGAAGAATAGAAGCATAATGTAAAAAATGCAGAATTAAGTTTCCTGCCTGGAAAGTCTCGCGAAAAATATCTAAAAACGTATGATATTTTTAAGCAATGGAAAGAAAGAAAGAAAGAAAAGAAAGAAAAATATTTATTTGACGTCAGTTATTAAAGCACACACACATAAAAAAAAAAAAACAAAGAGATACAAAATAAGGAGGAAAACATAGTATGTGCTGTGTGCCTCACGGCTGCGCCAAAAAGGTCCATTTCAGCATTCATGCCAGACAGGTGATGGTGACGCTGTCTGACGCTGGTCTTCCAATGAGACTGAACTGTTACTTTTAATTTGCAACTACAACGATTTTACTTTTGATATTTTGAAATTATTTAAATGTTGTCATCATCATCAGCCTATTAATGTTCCCACTGCTGGGACACGGCCTCTTCTCAATGAGAGGTAATGGGCTATAATCCACCACGCGGGCCCAGTGCGGATTGGTAGATGTCACATGTCTTCGAATTTCTGGTTCTAGGATATGCCGGTTTACTCATGATGTTTTCCTTCACCGTTTTGAGAGCAGTGGTGATGAAATAAATTACACAAAGTCATGCGCCTGCCTAGGTTCGAACCCGCGACTTACTATTCGTAAGTCGGGGCCGCCACCACTGGGCCACCGCCGCTCTCATGTGTCTAGTCTCTTAATGTGGCGTGGTGGTTAAATATTTACCATGTTGTTTGTTTTTTATTTACCTTTAGGTATATGTTCTCGCTGCTGAGGTGAAAAATTGTATGTGTTACTCGAGACCAAAGTTATTTGCATCTCGTGTCTTTGAATCCCTCGCTACGCTCAGGATTCTAACCTAGATTCAACTATAGAATCCTTCGCTTACTCGGGATTCAAAATCAACACTCGCAGCAAAAACCCACTTTGCTCTCTTGTTGCACAAATAACTATTTCATCCCCCCATCTCGGAAAGAGTATTTTTGCTCTTCGATATCTGAGTGCAAAAGTCGTTTTTATCCTCTAGAGGATAAAGTAAATTGAATTTAGAACATCGTGTGCACTAAGTTTGTGAATTCAAAACATCATTAAACCTATTTACTTCTACCTCCATGGTGCCGAATTTATCATAGGTACAACCTTTTTTAATTTGTTAAAAACTCAGACTCGGAACCTTCTTGGTGTACTTTTATAATTTGCTTTGCGCGCGCCATTTTCTTGTCAGGTCAATTGTTAAAACCTTAGGTTAAAAACAAGTGAAAAACGTAAAATAAGTGGTTTTGGCGACGAAGAAGTTTATTTGACGCCAACAGAATTGACTGAAACTGTTAATAATGCGCAAATGAGCTTTCTCCCTCAACAATCACGCGAGAAGGATTTGAAACAGTACGATATTAAAAAAATTGAAAAAAAAAAGGGAGAAAATGCCCAAGGCATTAAGTCCGCCTTTGTACAGTTTTTCCTTGTGCATAAAGTTTTAATAAATAAATAAATATTACACTGAAATAAAAGTATCTTGTGATTGTAAATGTTTTTTTTTGCATTTAGTAATTTCCTCGCTGAGGTGGGATGAAAAGTTACGTGTTGCACTCGAGTGCAAAGATTTTTCACCTCGTGCTCTTTTGATTCCCTCGCTAACGCTCAGGATTCTAATTTTTGAATCACTCGCTGCGCTCGTGACTCAATTTTAGAATCCTTCGCTTGCTCGGTTATCAAAATTGAGCACGCGGTTAAAAAGCAACTTTGCACTCTTGTATAACAAATAACTATTATATCATGCGTATTAGCCGAGCTATCACAATTTTCGCGGATGAAGTCGCGAGCAAAGTGCTAGCAAATTGAAAAAAACTAGGCGAGACTACACAGCGTGCGTTTTCTTTTTGTAAGCCTTCGGTGTGATTGTGTAGAGCAGTGGTTTCCAACCTTTCCTGGACCAGGGACCACTTTGGTGTCTTTATTGTTAGTAGGGACCATAAAGACGGACCCCGACTGGATTATATTTAGGGGGGTGAATCTTTAACTCACACAAAGCGAAAATTGGAAAATGTGTTATGAACCTTTAGAAAGTGAAAGATACAAGAGTGAGCTCTAAAAATTTAGCAATCATTCATACAGAGATAAGAATAAGTAAAAATAGTATTGTTTGGAGGTACCTCTCTTTCGAGCCCTGACCGCCGGTAGCTTGGACCCTGTTTTCGATACCGGTAGGCTATATTTTTTTTTATTTTTAAATTGTTTGTACAGAGTTAAATAAAGAAAATAATAAAGTTTGTAAAAAATAAGACTAACCCGCCCCCGCTTCTCACTCCTAACTTGCACCCCACATCTATATTACAACATTATTTTACGATCAAGTTTTGCACCACCAAACATTCTATTGACCACATTGCGTTGCGCGATGCACATCGCATGCATTATCTTCGGTCAATGGTCAAGTGTTCCGACCGGTAAACCAGCTGCTTTTTATAAATAAAAAATACCTATGTAAGAATACATAGATGTTGAATTTCTAGTTTTATATTACGAAGGTGGTTTTAGGGTTCCGTAGTCCTGACAAGGAACCCTTATAGTTTCGCTATGTCCGTCTGTCTGTCTGTCTGTCTGTCCGAGGTTTTGCTAAGAGATCGTTAGTACTAGAAAGCTTTAATTTTGTAGAGGTGTGTATATCAATTACGCCGACAAAGTGGTAAAATAAAATTTGAGAAAATATTTTTTTGGGGTAGCTCTTCTACATGTGAAGTGGGGATGATTTTTCTTTCGTTTAGGGGTTGCTAATACTACTTTTCGATTTAATGCTCCATTTACGAAATATTAAATTTTTGTTCCAGTAGGGCGTGGGGGTTTAAAGGTGGGGGACCTTTAAAATGTAAACTGCTGGCTTGAAAAATCTGGAAAAAATTACGATGATAGTGCATTTCATGAACTTTAAAGGAAAACTATAGCGGTTAAGATAACTTTATTAGTTTAGCAGTAATAGCCGTTGAACTAGGGTGTTGGATAATTTTGTACCAAATACCCTTAGAAGAAAATCCTATAAAGTGACTAGGATGAAGTAGTTGCTTGTTTATAACGGGTGAAGACTTTCATTGAAAAACAAAATCTAAAATATAACGGGCTACTACGGAACCCTACACGGCGCGTGGCCCGACACGCACTTGGCCATTTTTTTCTAGATTAAATAGGGTTATAACCCATAACCTACCTGAACCTGATTGTAGGTGTTATAAGAAAAAATGAAGACGTAATTTTCTAGTAGCATGTTCTATTTGCTTGATAAGTCGTTTTAGTAAACTAAATTATGGTACAGAAGCATAACTTGTAACTGGTAATAAAAAGTTTATATTCCTACCGAAGTTGTTAGACGTATAACCACACGCCTGTAATCCCCAAAGGGTTAGGCAGAGATGCACCTAATAGTATTCCCACGTTTCACCAGTTATGTCAAATAGGGGGCGAGCGTATTGCCATCAACCGGACCCGAATCCAGAATCCGTGGCTGCTACTGAGAAATTCCCGATGGAAAAACCCAATAGCACTGCCCGACCTATAAAACATTTCCACTGCTGGAACACAGCCTCCTCTCCGTGTCATCTGCATTCAAATTTTCGGCCAATTTTCTTCTAGGAACTGCCAGTTTAATCAATTATTCAGTAGCGAACGGAAACCATTGCTTACAATTACAACTTGTTTGTTACATAACAGAGATGCAATTGAAACCTAGCAACCCACCTGTAGAACCACTCAAAACACTCTATAAACTTAATCAACCGAATCAATGTTTTCAAAACATTCTCGTATTACATAGAGCAAATAAAAACAAAAGATGTGCTGAAATCAACTCGCAAAACATCCGTCGGTTCGCTCGTAAAAGTCCGGAATGAATCCGGCCCGGATCACCGGTTGCCGGGACCGGATAGCATTAGCCGTGTCTGAGTAATCACCGTCCGGGGTCATATGACACACCTGACGTATTCAAATTTACCTCATAATGTATTGAAATTGGAACAAACATGGACGCTTAAAATGGCGGCGAAAACATGTGTTGTTTTTGTACACTTTGTTAATAAAATGAAGCTGAAAATGTAAGATTAAAAGTTCTTCGTGAAACTAGAACTTTTGTATTGTACTTAGTAATGTTAAGTTTTTAATGGTAAGACTGAAGGAGTCTGCCTGCTACACCGTACCATACCATGACCGTTCTATGAACGTATCAGGCACGGAAAAAAACTTGACACGGACTGCTACGCTCACTAGAACGTATCAACAGCGTATCATACCCGTTTAGAACGGTCATTAAACGCGGTTATAACGGGTTTAGAACGGTCATTGTATACGCTACGTGCATATAGCAAGCGATGGTTTTGGTTTAATTATTTTTTTAGTTAGCCCGTATTGTCCCACTCCTTGGCAAAGGCCCTGGCAAAGGCCCATTCCTTCCACTTCTCTCCATGTTGTGCTTCTTCTCGCCAATTCGCGAGGAAGTCATTCGAGGCGTCCCACTATCTTCTCCTGGGCCTGCCGCGACCCTGTCTTGCTGGTTCGTTTAAAAAGGCTTGTGTCCTGAAAAAATCTAGTAATAATTAGTCCATCAGTTAGAGTTTCAAAAAAATATTTGACACGTATTTTTCTTTTGTTGCGTAAACCGTTAAAATTATCAATACGTCACGCCGTGCTATAATTTTTAGTACGTTGTGACGTCACGAGCCCTCACTCCCGAAATTTGATGCGTTGTATCTTTGTTAATATTCATTAATTTACGAAAACAAAAAATACGTGTCCATTATTTTCCAATACTTTAACTGACGGACTAAATAGATTTGCAATTTATTGATGGTGGAAACTAGCCTATTGTGATTTTTTTAATATTTATTTATCGTCGACTAGTAAAATTTAGTTCTACGTAATACCCATATTGTTATCTGATTCTACGGTTGCCGCAAATAAGTACCTAACTAATTTAAAAATGTGTTATGATTAGCCCGTTCTTTTGTTAAGTAATTTAATTAACACCGTACATAATACATAATTCATTTTCTTCAATTATTTCAACTTGTGCGGATTGATTAAATCTTGATGGGAACATTGATGTTGTAAAATTCATCTTACTTTCATTTTCACTTGAAGGGAAATTAGCTGATTACGATCGGGATTTGTTTGATTGCCACCTACAAATTGAATTGGAAAGATTTCAGATTTATCACGAACACAAAGATTAGTAGTCAATTCGACAGTTGAGGCAGGTAATCTCTAACTGACAGGGCTTATCTTTAATTTTTAGAGTTCAGAGATATATTTAATATTTTTTTCTTTATTTGTGACCACTCAAAGAGGCAACAAACATGTGCCAAGAAGGAGTATGTGACTGCCTCGTTGGTCTTGAGTCTGTTGGTCGTGAGCGCGGTTGCCAAGCATAAAGTCCTGGGTTCGATTTCCAGGTCGGGCATAGCGTTATTGAGTTTTTCCGTCAGGAATTTCTATATTGGCAGCCATGGAGTCTTGGTTGTGACCGGATGATGGCAATAAGCTCCACCCCTTTTATATGGGACTTAAACAAAACTGGCGAACCTTACGTGATAACACATATAGAAGCAACAATAATGTGCCCAGGAGTTTAGAAAACCTTAGTTGATTTTAAAAGGGGGTCCATGGAGTTTCTTGCCCGTTCTTCTCCATAGCTCTACGTTTCCGAACGGGCAGTTTTTTTCACTTGTTTTTACCAACAGACTCCTTGTTTAAGTTTTTAAACTGACATGGACACTAACATTATGAATAACACTGAAAACGGGATGTATTTACCATGTATTATATTAGTTTCGAGTAAATATCCCGATTCAGTGTTAGACTCCATAATTTTCCAATAGTGCCTGTAAATGGTTTTTAATTTTAGCAGGCTTAGGTAATATCCTAAGTAAACCTGCTCAAATTAAAACCATTTAATTATTATAAAGGAGGAAAACAATATTTAAATAAATATCTAATATTCGACATTGAGGCGTGTGAATAATCACTATTTATAGAAATATTTAAAATACGACAAAAATATGTAATTTTCATACAAAAAGACATTATTCATTGCTCAAACCGGTGGGCGAAGTGTCAAACCTCCATATTTATTCTTTTTTAAATTCTTTTTTGTAGCTTTAAAACCAGTCTGCTTACCCTTTAAATCACCAAAATTCATAACAAATCTTATTATATCAGCTATTTCTCTACGCAGTGCATATTGACATTGAATACATATTTCTGTTTGTAGCATAGTATACAATCTCCAGAAATCTATATTTGACATACGATACAAGGTCGTAAAGGTACATTCCCACTTATGCAAAGTTCAAATCTCCGCATACGGTAAGAGAATGCGGAAATTTTATGAAATAAATATAAACAATGAAAACTGGTTTTATTTATCACACTTAGAAGTGTCTTTAACCGCCATTGATATCTCCTATCTACGAAGATATTATTGCTAATAATTTATGTGTATTAAAAGGAATGACACTTTAAATGTTTATTTTATGATGAAGCCTTAGTTACTTACATGGTAAGTACTTATCATTTATAACCGTGACGTAAGTTAAGAATAAGAATGTAAAAATGTGAGTAATTTGTGCAATAAGACGTGTTTTGTACGCGCATATACTACTCCACACTTGACTCGCCATTTTAGGAACTTTTATTGCAAACGTATGCTTTTAATTTTGTGTTTGATGCTATTATGGCATAGAGAGTGGTAATTAATTTTATTGATTGTTAATTTTTTCAACAAATGATTAGCAATTTATTTCTCTCATTAAGAAAGCGATAAGTTATACTTATAAGGTTTTGTTATAAAGTCGTCATATAAATGTCAGTAAAGTGACTGTAACCGTCAATGAATCTTACTTTATTACCCGACTACACGACAGCAAATATATGGTTATATTTTCTTTATAAATTCATCACAAAAGCACTCATAAACCAAAAATATCACCAAGTCCATGCTTCTGCATATAACAGATTATGTTCCAACCTTGAACCCATGTTTGTAGGTGAGTGATGAATAATTCAGAGTGCTCGCAATTTGCGCGGAAGCGAGCGAAATCTAACAGATGCGGATTAACGGGTCTGTGTGAACAGAGCTTTATTTTTGTTTTAAAATTAAAAGGTTATGTTTGACTACAATGGTATATAGGTATTATTTTTGAAGTAATGGCTAGAAAGGAGGTGACTGCTGAGATGACGAGTAATAGAGACATAATTATGGAAGCAGAAAATAATTATAATCTCGAAACTCGAATAAATTGGGATAAGGGTAGGAGAATGATGATAATAATGATAAATATTACACGTTTTTGTGTCTTTCAGTTTATTAAGCAATAAAACTAAATCTTTAAGCACAAAAAGTGAATCCTTTTATTTTTATTTCAACAAAATTGGTAGAACCGTGTAATGATTATTCATGTTTTTTTAGGGTTCCGTAGTCTTGCAAGGAATCCTTATAGTTTCGTCATGTACGTGTGTCTCTGTCCGAGGTTTTGTTAAAATTTTGGGAAATATTTTTTTTGGGGTAGCTCCCCTACATGTGAAATTGGGATGAATTTTTTTATCGTCGTCTACCCCATCGTGTGGGAGGAAACCTGTAGCGGTTAAGATAACTTTATTAGTCTAGCAGTGATAGTCGTTGAATTTGGGCGTTGGAAAATTTTGTATCAAATACAAAATCCTTAGAATAAATCCTATAAAGTGACTAAGATGAAGTAGTTGCTTGAATATAACGGGAAAGGACTTGAATTGAAAAACAAAATCTAAAATAAAAAAACATGATAAATTATCATAAGTTTCACAAAGCAGCCGCTAGATGGCGCTGTACCAAGGGTTCGTTTTATATTGTGATAAGGGCCCCTACGGAACCCTACACTGCGCGTGGGCCGACACGCACTTGGCCGGTTTTTTGCATTCGTTGACGATTAAAATGATGTACCAGGCTCAATTCATCATAATGACTTAACACTAGAAAGGTAAATACAATTAGGTATTTGCATTTCAATTGGCACAACAGCGAAGTGTCTGACCAACGAGACTCAAATATTTATGAACCTTGTAGATATTCCAAATTAACGTGTATGTATATCAAGATGTATGTGTATGTGTTTTTGTATATTCGAGTAGGTTTTACTGATTTTATCATTTACAATTCTAAGTACTAATATTATAAAAGCGAAAGTTTGTGAGGATGGATGGATGTTTGATACTCTTTCACGCAAAAACTACTGAAAGTATTTGTATGAAATTTAGCACACAGATAGTTTATGACCTAGATTAACACATAGGATTCTTTTTCTCCCGGTAGTATGATTCCGTGAGACAATTATCGAACACCACGCCGGCGAAACCGATGCACCACGCCAATAACGGACGAATACAAAGTCTAATTAAGACAGGTTTCAATTATATTATATGTCATCATTAATTGCATACTGCCTCCTAGTACGTGACTGCTGAACTAGTGGTCTTTGGTTCGATTCCCAGGGCGGGCAAATAATTATTGGGATTTTCTAACTGCAGACTACATTACTTTCTCAAGTTATTATGCCTTGTGTCTGTGACTGTACCTTTGTTTTTTTTTGTATTTTTAACATTCAAAAGTGCCGTAATGGTCTAATTGAAATAAATGCTTTGAGTTTGAGTTTTAGTCCATCAGTGGCTGCGCCTAAGTCTGGATTTGTTTCCGGTGGATGGCTATAGGCTCGACCCCTATACTGTATGGTACTTAAACGTAACTGGTGAAATGTCAGTGTACTAAGGTACACCTCTACCTAACCCTTCGGAGATTACTGGCGTGATGTTATGTTAAGTTGCATGCTATCTCTAAGTAGTTCAAAAAACGTCTCAAACTTATTTATAATTCGAGTACTAGCACTTTAAGCTGGTACAAACATCAAGTCTTTTTTAAACTTTCACGATTAGAACACATCATAAAACAAATGAAAAAGGGTATTTATCGCGAATTTTACCTTTAATACGACGACGTTTCGACTGGATTGCACCAGCCGTGGTCGCGGGAAGACTGAAGTATTGGAGGTACCGCCACAGCAAAGCGAAGGTGTTTATTCAACTACCCTCACTTTTTTTTTCATTTATTTAAACTTAATTAGATTAAGAGATTAAGAGAGCAGCGGTGGCCCAGGTGGTCGCCCCGACTTACGAACAGTAAGTCGTGGGTTCGAACCCAGGCAGGCGCATTACTTTGTGTAATTTATTTCATCACCACTGCTCTCAAAACGGTGAAGGAAAACATCGTGAGGAAACCGGCATGTCCTAGAACCAAAAAATTCGAAGACATGTGACATCTACCAATCCGCACTGGGCCCGCGTAGTGGATTATAGCCCATTCCCTCTCATAGAGAGGAGGCCTGTGTCCCAGCAGTGGGGACATTAATAGGTTGATGATGATAATGATGAAACTTAATTATAGTCTCAATACAGGTTATGTTTGTTTTGAACCATTAAAACCAGGCATGGTTCGTATTGGAACTCATTTGATCTTCATAAAATGTTAATTACGGCTGGTTCACGATAAATACCCGTTTCCATATGTTATATAAACATTAAGTCATACGAAAAACTAAAAAAATAAACAATACTAACCTTGTTTCTATCTACATTACCTAGAACATAGTAAGTTCTATTATATTGAGTACTAGACGAACACTTATCTTGGTGCATTAAGTGAGGGTCTTGACAAACCTGTATATCATTCTATGTGTGTGCGTGTGTGTGTGAAACTGCAATGTCTAGAAAAAAATGTCTTCTATCGATGACTGGTTCTAAGTATTAGTCTGGCTGTTGTCTATGTTCTTCTTATAGATATGGAATAATCACTGCGTATTAAGTACTTTGCAAAATTAAACAATAATACTATTTATTGATGTTGATATGACAACTTACAAAACAATATTTTCTGCGTGTTTATTTAGATCAACAAAATTATAGTCAATAGTCGAATAACATGAGTTTTGGTTATTCTGTAACCATGTTAAACTATTGTTAACGAAGAATATACAATACAGGTTGTTCCAAACAGCTGTGGTTATATTCCAGGGTGAAATATAAGCACACCTTTTTGGTACACGCTGTATATTCGAAAAACAATCTTTTAAATTACCTGGCGCCTCATCTAAATCCTCTATATTATGTTTATAAATACTAACCAATAGTTTAAGAAAAAACGTACTTTCGCGCTCGCCTCCGCTCCCGCGCCTCTTATTACCAAGAACATACTCTTAGCGCCATCGGCCATTGCACTTGCGTTTGACCCAGTGTTGCCTTGCATCGCGCAACATAGACTGCGCCTGCGCTGCGTACGTTGAGGTATTTCACTGCAACATCAGCTGTATTGGGACATCAAAAGTAAACACATAGTAATTGCCACAACGAAACCTAGATTCCTATTAAACTAAAAATGTGTAGTTGTTGGAAATGACTGCTTCGTTTAAGCTAGTTATCACAGGCGCTTCTGCTAAGAATGAAGTGCTGAGTTATTTACCATGTGGAGCAAAGTGTTATTGGGTTTTTCTAGGACGAATTTCTTATTAGCAGCCAGGAGTTCGGAACTGTGCATGGTTGATGGCAATAGGCTTGCCCCTATTACATGTTACTTTGCCATAATATATTATCTCTGTCTTACACTTTGACGATAACAGGCGTCATAATTATTGTCATGTTAGTTTAAGTATTAAAATCAATATTAGATATAGCCTGGAATCCTGCTGACCTTTAATCGTTAAAATAATGACAGATACAGGTATTAAGGTTAACGATGATTTCTCGCCTATCATAATATCGTTAGATATACTCCTAGACCAATTATATCTGAATACTGCTAGAATATTGCATTAGTCTTAAAGATTTCTAAATAACGATATTGACCTTGGTTAAACTGGTGCCTACGAGTAAGTATCGAATAAGTAATAAGTCACGACTTCAAACCGTCTTCATTTAATCACCAGTAGGTTTATTTCTTAATCATTAATCAGTAAGTACATAACATGAGGAAAAACTTTGTTATTTCCTAGAAAAAAAAAACACGGCTTTTTTCCGCGAATCATAATTACGGATAGTTCTCGACGCTAGATTATAGTACCTACGCAGTTTTGCGAGGGACGCGTCTTGTGATTTTTTATATTACTTTTTCCTATGTGCGTTTTTTTACTCCTGTTGTATGGAAAACGCACGTTTTCCATATACATATATGCTATGTATTTGCTTCGTCCACGTGCGTCCATCTGGTTTTAAACGTACTCCGGTTGCGCCTACGCATTATGCTCATAACACAAGACCTCGCAGCATCACTTGAGCGTTTCATATTAGTTGAATCAACCAATCAATGTGGAGATTCTGCGCCTTTGGTTGAACTGAAACGCAGTTCAACAAAATTGATTCACATTGGTATAGGGATGTTTATGTGCTTATATTTTATGATATCCTATAGGGCCTATTGAAACGATCCCTATTCAATTTCTTCCCGACGGGTGTTTCCACGTTGCTATCAATTCAATTTAAACCAACACCACTAAAGTTTAGATCATTATTTTCTACATAAACCTATTAACTAGCACCTGATCATAATAATTTTATAGATTGTACAGTAGTTTATTAGACACGTAATAAGCCCCTAGGTATTAATTTAAACTATAAGTTATTGATATTATATTTGATATCTGCAAAGGATAATCAAAATGAGAACAATAAATAATAGCCAAAATAAGAAATGGGAAGATAATAGAATAGAGGAATAGATATAGGAATATTTTCAAATGCCTCTTGAAAATTTTGGTTAAGGTTTAATCAACCTTTTTAAACCAGTTCATAGAATGCAGGCTAAGCTCCTCAGTTTCTAAAACCATATTATTATTATGACTAAGATCTGTAGGTACCCACTTTTAAAAGACATACACACATCAAAAAAAGTTTGTAATAAAAAAGTGATAAAAAAGTGTGTGTGCATAAGCTGATATAATTTTTTAAATTGAACTTTATCAAGAAAAAAAATTTGTTGTGTGTTTTCTTTAAATAGAAATACCATGTTTGAAATAAAAAAATTGAACTATTTTTTCAAAATATAATCTACCGTCACTAAAAAGATTTCGATTTTTCAAAGTTTTTTTTGATGTTTGTACTGTGTGTCAGTAATGCTAGTTACTCGCGAATCTAAAAACCACTCATCTGTGACTTACAATCGCTTTTTGCATTTTTATTTTTTTTAAGCTTTCGACTGGCATTTTTTTTTCTAGATTCGATTTTGGTTTCGGCTGAAAATCATGTTTCGGTCAGACACATTTTCTTTGCAAGTATTCATAAGCTATCGGATAGGATCATAGTTCAGTCGATACGAGTAGTCAGATTCCCGAAAGTTTGACACCAGTCTTACCGATGGGCATCGTGTAACAAGGTAGTCGAGATCAGAATGTAAAATATTGGAATACAGCTGCATCAAGTTCTGCTGGTAACCACCGACAACGACATAGTTACGGAAAGGCAAGGTAGACGCTGAAGAGCACAAACTATTCCACCATATGGAAAGTAGAAACGGGCACATTATAAAATCAAAATTAAAGCATTTATTTCAAGTAGGCCAGTTACAGGCACTTTTGAATTGTCGAAACAAAGATGAAAATTAAATGTAGCTACAGCCCCAGTCACAAGGCATAAAAACTGTGAAAGTACTGTAGTTGCCCATTCCCTAGCGTAGATCTCTATAGAGAAGAACGGGCAAGAAACTCCATAGACACTCTTTTAAATCAAAATATTTTTACAAAACCTTGGTTACATCATTCATGTTGAGATGGTAAATTATGTGAGAACAATGTAGCAAGATGTGCACGTTAAAAGTGTCCATAGTAAAAACAAAACAAACAATTCTAAAATAAAATAATTAATTCAAATAAGCATATCACCTTAAAATCCCCCTTTTAAAGCCACCTGGGCCGGCAGACTCGACAGAGATAACGACAAAATCGCTAACTTTTGATTGCTAATTACTAACGAATAAATTCGGTTGCAATAACGATGCTTGCTAGAATCGCATCTTGGATGTAGAGACTTGCATTTCCCGCAAGCATCGTTATTGCAACCGAATTTTTTCGTGAGTTATTAGCGATCGAAAGTTAGCGATTTTGTCGCTATCTATGTCGAGACTGCCGGGCCTTGTCACGGTTACTTTACGAGCGTCCTCGGTAGTATAAAGTATACAATGTATAAGACTAGATACTTATCGACCCAAGTCTAGGTCACTAAAGGACACCCTGACAGACAACTGAATATACCTATTTAGTTAATTCACACGCAACTGGTTGGCTTGAGGTTATTACTAAATGGTCTAGTGGTTAGTTGTTATAAATAAATAAATATCGATGGACATTACACACAGCGCCATCTAGTGCCACACTAAGCAACGAGGCTTGTATCGTTGACACCAGATAGTTGATATACTACATTTTTGTATTTTCTTTTTCTTAGTTTCGAGTGTTTTTTATATGCGGAATACTTGTAAATGGCCTTCGAATTCGTTTAGTTTAAGAACATTGTTCATATTAGCCGTAAGTTTCCCGAACAGTAAAAAATAAAATAAAATAGTCAGAGGCCCATGGGCGGCATAAAAACTCTGACAATAAGACTACATTTTTCCACTCGTCGGAACCGCATCAAATATCTTCACATTGTGGAAATAATTGAAAAGCCACATTTACACAGGCAAGACGATTCATAATCATAGGTTTAATCAATATTCTACAAGCTGATTTTTATGTTACAATGCGCTCATTTTTAAGGTTCCGCACCCAAAGGGTAGAAACGGGACGCTATTAATAAGACTTCGCTCTCCGTCCGTCTGTCTGTCACCAGGCTGTATCTCATGAACCGTGAGAGGCTAGACAGTTGAAATTTTCACAGATGATGTATTTCTGTTGCCGCTTTAACAACAAATATTAAAAATAGAATAAAATAAATATTTAAGGGGGGCTCCCATACAACAAACGTGATTTTTTCATCGTTTTGTCTTGTGTTGTATAGATAATGGTACGGAACCCTTCGTGCGCGAGTCCAACTCACACTTGGCCGGTTTTTTAACTACTAGTAAACTGATATGAATATTAATGATGGTGAATTATGCGGTCAACGATGGTGCTCAATTGCTCTAAATTGTTCTTATGGAGACACCATAAGATATAAGATAAGTGGTGGTATTTTCATACAAGCTTAAAAACTTTGCTTGTCCTTGTTACCCTTGATCATTTTAAATATTTTAACGTGATTCATATGATTATTCAATAAATAAATAAATATCGCTGGACATTACACACAGCGCCATCTAGTGCCACACTAAGCAACGAGGCTTGTGTCGTAGACACCAGATAGTTGATATACCTACTACATAGATACTTTTTGTTTGTAAATACATACTTATTGTACATATAACATTCATGACTCGGAAACAAATGTTCATGCTCATCACACAAACATTTGCTCCTACCGGAATTCGAACCCTCAGAACGTAAGGCAGCCTCACTACCGCTGCACCATTCGCGTCGTCGCATTCCTATTTTGATTCTGCTAAAGCAGCCATTTTTGATCCCTTGATCGTAACAAGATTTCAGAATATAAAAACTAGACAATTTTAATACTAGAAATACTAGAATATATCCTTTTATAGAAACCCAAACCCTATTCTCCAACATTGTAAGTAAACGTAACACTATTCCTCGGGTCATTTAATACCATGGCAGTAGCAATTCCCTCCTCAACCACATAGTATTTATCAGCAACTAGTTTTTAATTGATTCAACGAAGAACCTTGTTTTATTGTGGAATTCTTTGATACAGGATTTTATATGATTCTGAGAGCGAATGTGTCTGGGAAAGCAAGAGTTTTTAAAAGGGAAACTTGGGGATATTGTGGAGCTACGTTTTGCGTATGTATCACACAGATTTGGGTTTTAGAAATACTAAACTATACACATAACATCACACATTGTAATCCCTGAAGGGTTTGGCAAGGTGTACCTAACATGTATACCCACATTTCGCCATTTATGTTTAAGTTCCATGTAATAGGGGGCGAGCCTATTGCCATCAACGGGGCAAACAAATCCAGACTCCGTGGCTGCTATTGAGAAATTTTTGCTGGAAAAACCCAATAACACTTTACCCGAACCGAGAATCAAATCTAGGTCCTCATGACCTACGAGGCAGTACACTAAACTAGGGGTCAATTTTAATAAACTATTTAAATATACTATATTGAAATAGTTTATATGCCATCAGTTGCGATATTGAATATGGCAACTGATAGCTTATTATTACCTCAAAAAGAACTGTCAAATTGCAAACGTCATCCGCATTATTCTGTCATCACTAGATGATATTATAATGTTTTTCTTAAATCATAATTTCATATTTAAAAATTAATCACAACTGTGGCCTTTTTTTTAAGAGTGATATATTAGCAGGCTTATTACGATAACTATCTCTATTTGCTAACTATTCCCTTTCACTTAAGAAACCGACAAATACCAAACTTTCACTACTTTTCTCACGGTGCCACACCAAAATAACACATCCTCTATACAATTAAAGTCACCAAGAATACAAAATTAATTCATCACCACATACTATAAGTTTAAAACGAATTTAAAGCGACTACCAAGCTTGGTCGACAGAAAAACGGTGAGCTTTCATTGGTGCATAAATCTTGTGATAGTCAATAATTTTCTGTCGGCCCTTGGATCCCACTTTAGTTCCCTCTAAAGGGAAGTGTTCACAAACGTTATTTCTTTAAGGACAAAACTACAGTATCGGTTACAACTTGCTTGGTTGGTTTTTGTTGCATTTCTTGTTGAATCAACCAATGATGCGCGTTTTTCTATGTGTAATCATGCTTGTGACACATATTTTGAATGAATAATTACTGTTACTAATAATAATTGCGGTTACTGTGTTATTTTATTTTATGTCTGACTACAATGATGTTTTTTTTTGCTGGTAAAGAAAGGGTTAATAACCTTAAGGCCTGATTTTTCAATAGGCAGTTACATATTATCTACTGGAGACTAAATGTGACAGTTTGACGCAATCAAATCCAAAACATGTATAACCTCAATATTTAGTTCTCAGAAAATGGTTATCTGATTACCGAAAAATCTGCATTTAGTTCAACAAGGGACACAAATGGAGTCCCGAAAAAATCTGTGAATTGTTACATTTTTATTTGTCGAAAATATCGATTATCGCCAATTCGATAGAGGCGAGATCTCATTAATCGAAATCGCGAAACATTAAAACCTTTTTTGTAACAAAAACCTTTGCGTTAATTCGCCATTCGATCCTACCTTTACCAGCATTTATCGCCACACCATATATGGCTATGTACTAGTCTCATCTATCAATGGTTTTTTCTTGCATTTCAGGTAAGTCGAGATCAACCCGACCAACTGGATGGGACGTGTTTATGCGAGAGGAGACCTGCAGCTGTTTCCTCGCGTTTATGCTAATATTGTACGTTTAATATTTTATGTTCATTAATTCTGTTTTGTTGATGGTTCACTTTTTAATAAGGTATCTGGCTGATGTGTGGGTGCTGGTGGGTAGTTGCATTATTAATAAATGTGTCGGCGTAATTGAACGGGTAAACGAAATGTTAATATTTTTTTTTAATGGGACTTGTTCACGTTATGGCCGGGCTCTAGGTGCGCTTGTTCCTACCGATATGATTTTCACGAGTTGTGTACTCTACTTTTACCATTGACTGCGAGAAAATAAACACTAGTACAGTTTTATTATGTAATCGGTAATAAGAGAACAAAGAATTAAATATAAACATTACAAATTATACTGAAATTAGAACAGTTTTCGAAATGCAGTGGTTTTTTTTTTACATAATTCATGCTTGTTCCAAATTCAAAATGTTTTTTTCACCGTTATCGATGCAAAATGTTTTTATTCACTCGGTGATTAAAAACGAGTGTTATTCACTGTTCTAGATGACGAAACATTTTAAAACATTGTTCTGTCTTCATCAACTTCAAACGACTGTCTGAAATAGAACGATGTTACCTTTACTTGTGGTTTTAAAGATTTAGTAAATAAACAAAAATAACTTGGCTCGACCCGGGTATCGAACCCAGGTCTCATGCTCAACAGTCCCACTTGCGATCACAAGACCAACTAGGCAGGTAGAAAGTAATCTAGTCAGTCGGCGGCTGATCAACTTGCCAGAAGAGGATCCAGCACAAAACCCTGCGGACCCGAGCACATTGTGCCCATTCCTTTCAAACAGCTAAGAAGCTGGTTAAAGGATCACACTTGAATACAAGCGAAAAAATGGTGGGTCTTGGCACCAGGGTGCAGACAATCCAAGGAAGCTATGCCATCCCTGGATACAAAGCTGTCCAGGCGCCTGGACAGAGATAGCCTACGGCTGGTGGCGGCGACCATCACTAAATAAACACTTCCACATGCTAGGAATCACTGACAGTACCCTATGCAGAGCATGCATATGCATGGAGGCGGAGGTGCGCACGGTGGCGCATGTGCTCCTTGAGTGCACCGGCGTTACCAAGATTCGCGAGGAGACTCTGGGAACACCAAGATCCCTTGCGGATGCCCTGAGAAGACCGGGAAGTTTGATCTGCTTCTGGAGGGAGGTGGGCTGGTTGAAGTAACGGCCACCATGGCTCACACACAATGGATCCACTTTAAGGACTAAGTGCTGAAACTTAAACCCGATATGTTGTTGTATGATAGATAGGCAGTTAGAAATAAAAATAGAATTCTATTTATAGGAACAAGTGCAACAACTTTAAAAATTTATGGCAACTTCATTTTCATTCATTCTCTATAAAAGGATTGCTATAAAAGTACATTAAATGATGATTATCAAGCCAGGTTTTGTGCTTCTCAGTTTCAATTTAAAATCTGCCGTGTGTAACCCAATATTTATAGTAATGAACTATTATTTAATTTCAACTGAATAAGTAAATGAAAAGGTTAATTAAGTAATCTACAAAGAAAAATCGCAAAAGTGAAGCTTACATCAATGGGGCAGTTCCCGTAATCATAAGAATGTTCAAGGGCTTTGAAATTTTGCCAAAAAATCTGGAATTTTAACACACACACATTAATACCTTTACACGATAGTCAATTCACGTGTATAATGTTTAAGAAATTAATTATTTTGGCTAACACTAAAGCATACCAAATGTCTATATACTGCATCTCATTTTAGGAACATTTACTTACTGCAATATTATTTCCAGTAGATAATAGTTAGCTTAGGTAAAGCTGCTCAGGTGGAGAATCATAACTGACTCTGCCCTGCAGGCTTAGTCAAGTTGACAATCTACAATCGTTAACGCTAGTAGAAAACTAATCAAATGTATGGGAATTCATTCATTCACATCATCTCAACGTTAAATCACGTGATCAACACAAACGAATAGAAAATTCGTAGACAAGTTTACATCGTTCAAAATGATAGAATAGAATGTTATCGTTTCTACAATGTTGATCGCTATACTCTTTTATAGGAACGCTCACCAAAGACTAAAGTGTAGGTTTTTTCTACATACATTAGAGGACGAGCGACGAACGAGCGACTCAGTCGTGTCAACTTGGCCACCAATTTAGCGCTTTCTACAGTCGCTTACGCCGAGGTGTTTACGATTGTAGAAAGAGAATCGATATGAAACGTTTGTAACTTGGCTAGGCCTGCTGGAGTGTAAATGTGGTGCTGTTCCACAAACGATGGGGCACTTTAAATCGTGTCCCGCGAGTCCTATTGTTTGTTCACTACAGGAACTGATGGACGCTTCTGAAAGCGCCAAACTCGTAGCTCAGTTCTGGGCCGACACAACTTAGATTGCCATCGACACGCCAAGAAGAAGATAGTAAACTAAATGACCTTGCAATGTAATACTTCTGTACTTCTCGGCATTGCGTCCAGTAGTTACTTGAAACGATAGTAATCTTCACACTCGCAACCATACGATACGAAAAGCCGTTCTATTATATTTCTTAAACATCAACATTTCTTTACGACTGTTTTATAATTCTAGGAAAATCGATAATTTTGTCGTTAAATGGATTAAAAAAATCATTTTAATTTAAGAATAACGGTTACTCTGAAAAGTGCATTTTCTGTGTGATATTTACTTAAAAAGATTAGAATTTTATTACCATTAAAACATAATCCTATAATCTTCGAAGGGTAGGTAGAGGTGTACCTAGTAGTACACCCACATTTCGCCAGTTATATTTAAGTCCCTTGTAATAGTGGGCGAGCCTATTGCCATCAACCGGGCACAAATACTGACTCCGTGGCTGCTACTGAAAAGTTCCTGATGAAAAAACCCAATAACAATTTGCCTGATCCGGCAATCGAACCCAGCAGCAAAGTAAATGGAATGTTTGAGCTACTGAGCAGTCAAATATTTAGTCGTGCAGAGAAACATTTAGATGTTTCTTATACAAATTCAAAAGAACACTCAAAATCAACTCAAACTTGTACGAATAGTATTAACATTATGTTCTACACTTCTAAAATACCGTGAAACGGGGCTATTTGGGTTTTGGGGGCTATTTGGGATGACCCAGAATTTCGAACAAAAATATCGATAACTGTCGGTTGGTGTATGGTAGAAGTTATTTTACAAACTCTAGCAACACTTTGATTGGCTACTACTGAAAAAATCCTGATGAAAATACCCAATAACATTTTCGTTTATAAGGGACCAAACAGCCCCCAAAAACACAAATAGCCCTTTTACTGTACTGCAAATACTTGTTCTTTAGAACAAAAATTTCTTTTCAGATGGAGGGTATCCATGAGAATTTCCTCACAGCAAAAAAAAACATCTCCACATCTTGCAAGTGTCACCACTCTATGCAAAACAAAATCCTGTTGTAAACCTCAAAATCCTATTGTAAACCTCAAAATCCTGTTGTAAACCTCAAAATCCTGTTTTAAACCTCAAAGTCCTATTGTAAACCTGAAAATCCTGTTGTAAGCCTCAAAATCCTGTTGTAAACCTAAAAATCCTGTTGTAAACCTTAAAATCCTGTTGTAAACCTAAAAATCCTGACCTCAAAATCTGAAGATATCATCATCATCTTTCTCCACTTCTCCCATTCTACTCGGGGTCGGCGCAACACGTTTTCTTCTTCCATTCTTCTCTGTCAGACGTCACGGCATCAATTGACTCCTTTCTCTTCCATATCATTCCTCACACAATTCATCCATCTTTTCTTTGTCCTTCCTCTCGGCCTCTCCATCAACATTCATGTCCATCAATCTTTTAATAACATGCGTTTTGAAATCTAAAGACGTCTTACCATTATATTCCCAAGAATCCTCAGTATTCTCTCCCATGTAATAGCCTGCCCTTTAACTAGCGTTTAAAATATAACGTTCTCACAAACTAGAGTTTACATTACATGCGTTAGAACCGGTTCCAAATTGATTTATCACAGTTAACTGTTCCTGAGGCTTAATTTAATGTTCGAAGCTACTTGTTGCAAATACTCGACGCTAGTGCTCGACTCGCATTAACTGATGGTTAGGGTTGGGTAATAATTGATTGTTGTTATTTAAATTTATAAGTAATTGAAAGTTAGCAAGGCGTGATGCTATGTTATGTCTAGTTTATATGTCAATCAATACAATCAAGTTCGAAATTGATACTTGTAGTAACTTTCTTATGGAAAAAGAGAATTAAAATGTAATCAAGTTGAAGAACAAAATGGTAAATGGCACCAACATTTTACATAAAACAACTTATTTAGCGTTAACCTTCTGACCGCCATTGTCACATATACGTGACATGCAAGCGCGTGCCCTACTCGATCACGCCGAACGACACAAATGTGTGACAAAATGGTAGGTGAAATTGTGGCTTGGCGTGGAGAGTACGCGCGTGCTCTAGCGTACAAAAGGTTAAAAGCCACAGGATTACTTTACCTAACCTAGAGAAGACACTCAAGACGATCACTTTACAAAATCAATTAAAGATTTATCTCCAACTGATGTAGGTCTATTTTCCTATCTTCAACCTAGCGATTAAAGATAACAGATTTTTAATTAATCTAGCCCCTATTAATCACAAATCACCTTTAATTACATTAGGCATATGTCCGATTAAACTAGATAAAAATGCAGAAAAAATGCTGCAAAGGAAGTCCTGGATAAAATAAATAAATTGATTAAAAGAGGACTTGATGATACTCATACCAATCTTACTTTATACGGATGGATGTTTGTTTCTCAATCACGCCAGATCGGCTGAACGGATCTGGATGAAATTTGGCACAGAGATTGATTGTAGTCTAGAATTACACGCGAACGATGTCGCGGGCAACAGCTAGTGGTTATAAAATGCTTGTCTGATACCTTTGCACGCCTTATTGGTTGAACGGAATTCGATCAAGTTTGACACGCAAGTAGACCAGCAACTGTGCAAAAAAACATAGGTTATTTTATATCTTCGTATTTATTCTTCACATATTTGTATTGTTTTTTCTTTTACACTTTATTTTTTATTTAATTTTTTCAATCTTATCCGTATCCCTTTCTGACCATGGCATCACTTTGGGCCCTATCAGAATAAGCGAGACGACAAAAAAAATCTAATTAGTCCGTCAGTTAGATTATCAAAAAATATTTGACCCGTGTTTTTTCTTTTGTCAAGTAAACCAAAATTGACGAAGATATGACGCTTTTAAAATTCTCAATACGTCACGCCTAGGTATAATTTTTAGCTAGCTCTGACGTCACGAGCCCCCACTCCCGAGTTTTGATGCGTTTTATCTTTTGTCAATATTCACTGATTTACAAAAACAAAAAAAATACGTGTCCATTAATTTCCAATACTCTAACTGACGGACTAAATAGATTTCCATTTTTTTGATATTGTCGTCATGCCAATACCATTGCTGTGAGGTTTTTTTAATGTTACAGCACCATGCTGAGATAGGAGCCTTTTGGCCTCTTACAGGACCAATTTCGTTTCTTTTTTGTTTTCTCTATGTTTAATTTGTATTAGTTGTACTGTTAATTTAACCATTTTATTTTGTGTGTTTTTTCCTGTGCGGGCTAATAAATGCTTTTTCTTTCTTTCATATCCTAGTAGTACGTTCACAAGGGACAATTTCCGACCATACGGACGAAGCGCCGGGCAAAACTAGTCCTATGAAAAGATAAAGAAATAAATTGAAAGCTTCGCGTCCTGATATGTTCAGATACGGTTGCAGGACAACCCTACCATGATTAGGACTGCTCGTAATTAATTTTACTAGACCATTAAACGTTTAATTGCAATAGCCAATGGGAGTGAAGCAGTTTTTATATACCGAGTGCGTTTAAATATTTTATTCTATCGGAACTTTTTTATTGCAGTTTAAGTTTTATAAGCACTTTATTAACACGATGGGGTTTAAAGTAGCAGAAGATTTAGTTTCTTCGCGGCGTTCGATTCCCGGGTCGGGAAAAGTGTTATTGGGTTTTTCCATTGGGAGTTTCTCATTGAGAGCCACGGAGTCTGGATTTGTGACCGGTTGATGGCAATAGGCTTCCCCCTATTACATGGGACTTAAACGTAACTGGTGAAATGTGGGTGAACTGTTAGGTACACCTCTTGCTAACCCTTTGGGTATTACAGCGTGATGTTATGTTATGTAATCTTCTTCAGTAAATAAGTCTCTAACCAAGTTTGAATTTATCATTGACTTGGTTTTACCCACTGCTTTGCCTGTGGGTGGGTCGGAAATTATCCACTAGTACGAGGATCAATAGTATTTTATATCCTTATCCAGGTCGTGGTCTATTTATAAGCCACTTTTAATCATTACTGTGCAGCCGTTTAGGCGTGATAATGTCGACGACGAGACTGCACAGTAATTTTTACACTGAAAATTAAGAAATTAAAAATGAATGAAGTGAATGATGAATGAAGTGAATGAATGAATGAATGAATGAAGTGTGGATTCTTTTAAATTTTTTAATTTAAAAGAATCCACACATACGAAAATGATCAAATTTAAGTTTTTTTTTAACAACTTTAAGATGATCCTTTTCGTATGTTAATTAAATACGTTGAGGTCAATGAACTTGACAACACAGGCCCTTTTTAACTGATCTAAAAAAAGGAGGACACCTATACACAAAGTTTTTTTCCATACACTTTTTTGCGGTCAACAAAACTTCCATTTTCTCCCAAAAAAATAACATCTATTCCTTTATATTTTCCCATAATACGCAACATACACGCATCCAGCCTTAGGGTGATAGTAAGTAACGACCCTTAGTTAGACCCTTAGCTCTCAAATGGCCAATAATCATCATCCTTCATGTTAAATTGATAAGCATGGGTTGTTCAAGTTTAAGTACGATTCACTGAATCGATTACGACCCTAAATAGGGATCGAGATTACGATGTTGAACGTGAAATAAGTAGTTTGCAAATTATTAAGATGGGAATAAAATAATGCGTTTAGAAGTTTAAACTTCTAAACGCATTATTTTATTCCCATTTTATCGACTTTCAATACCTTTACGTTAACGTAAAGGTATTGAAAGTCGATAAAATGGAAATCTTCATTGGCCTGTGATGTTTTAAAGCTATGCTAATAACATAATAATAATAATACCAGCCTATTACTGTCACACTGCTGGGCAAAGGCCTCTTCTCATACAGAGAAGGCACGAGCATTGATCACCACGCAGACCACGCTTGCTCAAGACGGGTTGGCGATTTCAGACTTATATTAATTACTAGCTGATGCCCGCGGCTTCGCCCGCCCGCAAATTATATACTAAAACCTTCCTCTTGAATCACTCTATCTATTAAAAAAACCCGCAATAAAATCCGTTGCGTAGTTTTAAAGATTTAAGCTTACATAGGGATATAGGGACAGAGAAAGCGACTTTGTTTTATACTATGTATGTGATAAGTCCAGGTTTCCTCACGATGTTTTCCTTGACCGATGTCTGTGATGTCCAAGATAAACTTAGAAAAGTACATATGAATTGAAAAAGTGGTTGTTACTTGCCCGGATTTAAGCTAGATATTAGTATCTAGCTTAAATCCGGGCAAGTACCAAAAGTCGACGTATTTACCTACGTTAGCTTATGCAATTACGTCGACTTTTAAATCCAAATACAATAATTATCCTTTGGCATTTTAGTCAAATTGTTTGCATTAAGCACATCATATCATACATGATCAACATCATCTGCCCAGCCTTTTCTTAACTATTTTAGTGATGCAGCTAAATACTAGTATTTTACTGCGACTTCCTATGTGATCTCCATAACACAATTAGCAAATAGTTTTATCATTAATTAACAAATAGTATCATCCATGATTAGACTGTGGTAGTGTCGTGGGTTCGAACCCAGGCAGGCGCATTACTTTGTGTAATTTATTTCATCACCACTGCTCTCAAAACGGTGAAGGAAAACATCGTGAGGAAACCGGCATGTCCTAGAACCAAAAAATTCGAAGACATGTGACATCTACCAATCCGCACTGGGCCCGCGTGGTGGATTATAGCCCATTCCCTCTCTTAGAGAGGAGGCCTGTGTCCCAGCAGTGGGAACATTAATAGGCTGATGATGAGGATCATCCATGATTTATGAATAAATTATGAAATTATGAAAATATTATTGTGAAACAAGTACTTTTTTGTAATCGACGTGTTTACGTTACGTTTAAACTGCGCGTTCTCGCTAAGACTTTGCTTAGACCTCTGACCTCTCGCTAAGACTCTGCTAGTTCTTCTAAAATTGGCGGATTTTAAACCGTAAAATCAAAATACTTAACAAAAAACTTTAACAAAATACTTATGATGTAACCAAGATTTTGTAACAATAATTATTTTGATTTAAAAGAGTGTCCATGGAGTTTCTTGCCCGTTCTTCTCCATAGAGATCTACGTTAGGGAATGGGCAACTACAGTAATTTCTCAAGTTATTATGCCTTATGACTGTGACTGTAGCTTTGCTTTTTTTGTATTTTCGACATTCAAAAGTGCCGTAATGGTCTAATTGAAATAAATGGTTTGAGTTTATGTTAAAAGTTTAGATTAACTACAATCTTCGGTCATAATCTCACCTGCAAAGTTTATCACTTCAGGTCTGTTGTAAAATTAAGTGTTATATAGCTTTTAAAATCGACCTTATTCTCACAGTAATTAGTACGAAAACACCATTATATTGTTGCAATACAATACAAGTTATAACGAGTATCATTTAAGAATACAAAACATAAGTACCTATCATGTTGAAGTTTTAACCTTGTCGAACCCATTATGAGGTTCTTATCGTGTACTTGTCCAATTGTATTTAATATATAATTGGTCAGGCACCCATAAGTAGCTAAGTACCCCATAATAATGCATGAGAGACGGTCATTTATGGCCACTTAACGGCAATTTTGATATCATTAAATATTTTGTTTAAATTTTGCGGTTGACATATATTTTTACCTGAAAAACGTTTCAATATCAGATGTGGGACCAGACAAAAATATTCGTCAAAATAGTTTACTAATGTAGACAGACATGACATGTTGCATTATGCATGAATACACACACGAATCTCATTACATGGTGATTACATTAGACTTAAACATAACTGGCGAAATGTGGGTATAGACACACCTCTGCCCTACACCTCTACCCTTCGGGTATACAAGCGTTATGTTATTGATGTAGACATAGCGTAAGTAAAGTCGATGATCGTGCTGATATTTGGTATGGCCAATGGACAAATTGTCGAGAGCATCGGTCAACTCTTGAAGAGACTCTCTCTAGGCAATCGAGTCAAGGGCTTGGTGCAGTAAGCGGTACACAAAATTAGAATTGTCGGATTCCTTTCTATAGAACCAAAACTGCCCTTAGCTTGGATTTTACTCATGACTAGCTTCGGCCCACGGCTTCGCTCGTATGGAGGACGAAAATGATCCCCACAGAAGCATACTACCAGGATAAAAAAGCGAAAGCGTCAAAAGGTAATAACCGACAGAAGTCACAGAGCAACTTTCGTATCGAAATTATTAATATAGAAAGATATTTGTTACGTCAAAGCTGAAAAAAAATCTCAAAATCTGAATAATCAATCTACCAGTTTATTCAAAAACAATCTTTCAACTCCCAGCCAAACCAAGCAACACTCATGCCAAGATGTAATTCTACAGAACGTCATTCCTAACCAACTAACTACTCAACTGACAACAGGTAATGACATTTCTCAGGACAGTAATGAGCATAAACTAGCTACACCTTTTGTACAAGTAGAGAAATGATGTAATCACAAGCTGAAGTTATTCTTTATAATGTCAGGTCACGGCCACTTGAGAATTAGCTTCTGTTACATTCAATTTAGTATCATTACAATCAGTTTTTACTGTACAAGTATGCTCCTCGTCATTTGATTTGTTACTTTATAGCTTGTTACTGACGATGTTTTCTTGTTTGTTTTTATTAGCTTTAAGTGAATTTGTGTTCAAAATAGCGCCTGTACTTGTGTTTACTTTTTCTTTAACTTGATTAGTACTTAAGTATTCATTGTGGTCTTTGTACCTGAGTTTATTTGCAAGAATGAAAACGATGCTGTCATTGCCAAGGTCAAACTTTATGTGGTATAATTTTATTTGTTGATTTACCTAAAGCAGTGTATCCTTACTTTTTTGTTTTAACACAGCGATGTTTACTGGTAAGTCATCGTTCGTAACGATTTCTGTTAAAGCCATCATTCTCTTCATTAAGGGCATTAAGTAGCTATATTGTTTTATTGACACCATCTCCAGTAGTCCAAGTGTACCTACGGTTTTACATAATAATGATGTATGCATTCGCCTGACCCAACATCTTGATGTACATACATTTCCCTCTTCTAAAATATCATCGCATGCTACCAAGCTCAACATATCATAAATAATATCTGCGAACGCCTTAGAGTCGCCAAAAAATATGTCCATCGCGTGCCGGACGTACATATTTTTCTTGCTTGTACCTACATATTCTCGGAGGAAAACTGTCCGCCATTTATTTTGACCAGGCAATTTGTTTGTCTTTGTTATTGATGCTGTTTCTTTTTACACACTTGTTGTGTCATCCTTGTGTTGAATTTTGATAGCAGATGCATTTGGAGGTTTTGAATTGAATTGATTTTTTCGACTGCTGATTTGGTTTTCATTGAGAACAAAATTTCGGATATCATAAACATAATCAAATCTTCAATAAGTAGATCTGTATGTACTATGGTATAAATAGAAAATCTTGTGTGTATCTATTAGCAAGTCACCGTTCGTGACCTAGCGTATTACGACCAACATCAAAAGGGAAACCAGGATTCACAAGTATCTAAATGCAGATTTTTACATGAATAAAACTTCCACAGATTTCTCACACATTTACCGCACATATGGGTCTCCATTTTTAATACATTTTAACGTAAGTTTACACAAAACTTTCTCAATTTCTTACCAGCTGGGAATTTCTCAAGTTCCGCTCACATAATCGCTCGTTCATCGACTTATTAGTTTATCTTAAACTTAGTTTTTCGCTTATGCAATATCTTGGAGATTATTTCTCAGCGATAGTGCTAAGTTTCATTGAGCTTCATCTGGAGTTTTGTCTGTTGTTTTGTGTTTCAGCCTCTTGAGGTTCTACTTCATTTTGTAAGTCGTGAAAAGATGAAGAAAAATAATTATCATCAGACCTTTTATGTCATTGACCGTCGTCTTCTACACTTTTGTTTTTAATAACCTTGGAAACTTCAATAAGATTATACCTAAGAGCATCACTTTAATTGCGAATAAAACCGGTACTTATATCTTAATTAACCATTAAATTAAAAGGAAATAGAATGCAATCAACAAGTTTTATAAGGTTTTGAAATTAAGGATTCCTAAGTTTAGTACTACTACGAGAAAACACATATATTTTTGTCATTATTCGTTTTATTGCCATTCACGGTGTCTACATTCCAAGAAACAGTAGAAATTACAAGGTGTAAACGGACCCTACACGAAGCCGTCAACCAAGCATTCTGTACATCAAACTAAGTAACTCTACGCAAAAAATATTGCTGGTGAAAACACTTTTTGCTGATCAATGCATTGCATAGTACGCGCGTCGTGGACGTATGTAAAGTTACAACAATAAAAATTTGTATTAAAAAATAACTTGGCAAAAATGTTGTAATTTTGACCCCCAATATCTCCGAACTAAAAGGTTCCCATGTATATCCAGAATAAAAAAATGATCGGAATGTCGGGAAGAACAAGTGCCTTACGGCTTCGTTAAGTGTCTTTTACACCCATCATAATAATTTAGTAAACTAATCCCGCGGGATCCAAATGAGCGGGATCAGTTGACTGAAGAGCCTTATGATATGTAGCTATAGTGGAAGGTACACTTACAACAAACCTTTTGCTATTGGTGAGCGCATCACGAGCTCCTTTCATATCCTTAAATCTTGGCAATTTGCCAGGACAACACTGAACTGAGAATATTAATAATAATCGATCATTCTTGACTAAAACAATGGCTACTAATTGTTTACAATCAAAGTTTACACTGCGACGACACTCCGGACAGTTTAAACAAAGAAGGTTCGATACCATGACTCCAATCTATACTCCAATCGAACTCTTTAAAATGCCCATATCCATGCTTGTCATCAAATGTTATAACTTTCTAATATTACTTCCTCAATATACAAGGACTATTTTTGAGAAAGCTCTTCATCGGAATGACAAACATTTTATTTGTGTAAGCTTTCCGATGATAGATTACATAAAGTGTGTACGTGGGCAACATACTGAGCCCCGCTTTGAATATTTTGAACCCCAATATTTTTGACCTTTGAAGACTCGCTATGAACTTTAATCAAATAGAAGAGTTATTTTTTCGTCTACATTTTTCTTTCAACTTTCTCTTGGCTATACGCCAATTGCTGGTGTCCTTTTCAATTGCATCTTTTTCAATTCACTTGATCTCGGCTTTAGCAGTCTGGTCTTTTGTAACTACTTTGGAATCTAGTTATTCAGATTAACTACGTTTGTGGCTATTGCCAAGGAGCCATAGAACTGTTGCATTAAATGTTTGGCACACAGTATTTCTTTAGGTATTTATGGTATATGCAGTGAGATTATTGCTTGTAGATTTTTATTAATTGTCTTTACTCTCTAAGACTTTGTTATCCTCACAACGTCTGAATGTCAGCTTTAGAATTGAGCGAATAAAGCCACAAAAGGGCACATCTAAATTGAACATTATTTTCAAACACACACAACCAGAAAAAGAAGATCACACTGTCATCCCATTTCCGTAATTTAATATTTCACCCACAACGTCGATTCCCAGAACTAAAATTATTACTTTATCGAATTGGAACTCGGCAAAATTTTCGCCATAAAACCTTGCATTTCATAACTAGAGCAAAACGTAAAAACGCCGCACCTCAGAGTTTTGCAGTCGCATAAAACCGGGTTCACATCGATAAGGCCTGACCCTAACGAATTTATGCCCGACGCTCTAGCTAGGGGATTAGTATTCCCTTACCGTTTCCTCACGGATGAATCCCTCTATGAATATAAACTGATTGAAATATCGGCGTTTAAATATTTGTGTTAATTTGGGTAAGAATTAGTTTTTAAGGTGAATGTTTTCATTTTGTTGGAACTTTGATAGTGGCTTTCTTTGTTTTTTTCGTGTCGATTAACTACAACTCTGATGGTGTTCGACCAGCATCGATTTTTGACGTAACATTGCGTGTAATTAATTTAGTATCAATTAAGCCTTCAAATATTATTATTTTTCTTTTTTGGTTGCCTCTTTAATAACTGAATTTTGACATCAACTCTGAATACTTTTACTTTTCCCTCTTCCACAAGGAGAGAAAAAAAAATACATTATAGATATAAAACAATTTATATCTATAATATTTTTAAGCTGAAGAAATGCACCGGAATGAGTGATCCCTACAAGGCATGTCTTTAAGACAACTCACAGGGGGTGACCAGTATGGAATATTTATGAAAATAACCAATCGATGCTTTATTATCCACCGATATACTACACCAATCTACCCCATAGTGCCTTGAGCCATAGCATGCCCACATATAGCAAGGAATATAAGATAATTAATTGCAAGATCATGTTAATAACACTCGTTATCGAAGAGACAGCTACGTCCTGTCGGGCGAAAAATTACTGTTTTTCTTTTGTTTTATAGTTTTATAGACGGGCAACTTGCGAGCGATCATTTGTGGCTGAGTCATAAGTCGCAAATTTAATGTGAATTATGATCACTCGTTTTACCGAAACAACGTCATTTAATGAAACTAGTAATAATGAGTTGAAACTATGAAATCTAGAATTTCCAATGCAAATTCCTAAAAAGGTCAGGATCTTATTCTAAAATTATGAAACACATAAAATAACGCAATAAGTGGTACAGTAATATTTTTATTACTCATTAAACTAATCCAGGCCGTTAGATATTAGATAACAGTAACTAAAATTAGCCATATAATATCATTAATATCCCGGATAAGGTTTCATATTTGAGGCCTGCCTATTAATATTCAGCGACTTTTTAATGGCATTCATGTTAATGCAAGTCGGTCTCAAGTCGCCCGTCTGTCATCATCATCATCATCAGCCTATTAATGTTCCCACTGCTGGGACACAGGCCTCCTCTGTATGAGAGGGAATGGGCTATAATCCACCACGCGGGCCCAGTGCGGATTGGTAGATGTCACATGTCTTCGAATTTTTTAGTTCTAGGACATGCCGGTTTCCTCACGATGTTTTCCTTCACCGTTTTGAGAGCAGTGGTGATGAAATAAATTACACAAAGTAATGCGCCTGTCTGGGTTCGAACCCACGACTTACTGTTCGTAAGTCGGGGCCGCAACCACTGGGCCACCGCTGCTCGCCCGTCTGTAACGAAGTAAAATGCAAGACTTGAGAGATGTTGTTTCTTGTAATTAATACATTATTATTCTGTTCGTTGGTCCTCATGTCTATTTTAAATATTACTGCCGTTAGTGTTTATTTTTCAATTGTAATACTTAATAATTTATTGCTTATTATAAGTTTTTGTTTTAAAGCTTAGTTTCTTGTATCTATTGTCTTATGTAGTTATGATTTCCGTTTGCGACGAGGCATTTCAACCATTTATATGATTGGTGTTTTTATTGCATTTTTTTAAATTATAAAAATTCATAGTTATAATAAGACCTTGAATATTTAAGTGTCAATTAGCGAAAAAAAAATTGCCAAATCATCTTCTTACATTTGGACATCAGTTTTCGTACACAGTATTACAAAATCTTTTCAAGAAAGACTTAGCTAGTTTATTTCTGTGTCTCAATTCACAGATCTTATTCAATGCAATGTAAATCACTTCTCCCAAGGTATCATCAGTTTGATTGGTCTATTGAGCAATTGTGAGCCTCGCACTTGGTACAAACAATAAAATTGTCTTGGTGCCTCTATTGAGGTCATGAGCAATTTATAGTATAAATAGATTCAGTGGATTGAGCAATAATGGTCCTTATGTGTTAGTGTGAATAAGAGTCTTTAAGGTTGCAGTTTGCTGGAATAAATCTGGATGTTTCATTTAGCGAAAGTGTTATTGTGGTTTTGTTTTTACTATTTTTACTTCAATTCTGAACTCAAGAATCTTATTTGTTTGTATAGTTGTCGATTCCCAGTATAGTATCTTCGTGTTTCAGACACTGTATACTTATTAGGAAATATAGTATGTAAATGCTATAGGTACTTACACTTTTACTATCAATCATACTCATTGTTTATATTATTTACTTTTACATCTTATGTCGCGCCTTGACGACAACTATTTTTGTTGGCAGTCATACTATCGATCTTATTCGATTTATAATCTTTGATTATGCTGAAATTAAATTTAAAATCTAATAATTTTCAATGTTTACTTTTCGGTTGACATAACGTCAGTTGTCAAGCTGTCAATTACTTTTTTCTCTAATTTTGTGTCATTGTTTTTCTTAGCGGTTAGGACTAAGAAGGTCACTTTTGATTTCTGTAATTTATTTTTATTTTTATTAATTTTAGCTCAAATAATTTAATCTTTTATTAATTACTATTGTTTACTAGTTAACAGTATCTTATTTTAAGTTTATATAATTTATTAACACGATCACAGGGATCTTTTAGGAAGTTTTGAACTAAATAATACAGGCTGTTATAAATACAGGCCAATCACAGTTTTTGATTTTCAAAAACTGGAATTCGAGAAATTTAAAAAGAAGAAAATAAAACAGTTGTTATGAAAAACGCTGAAAATTTCTTATATAAAAGGGACGCCAGCTTCATTTCCGGCAGTATAAAATTGGTTGCTGAACCTGAGCCTTGAGAGTCACCTGGCATAGGACACCTGGTCTCCCTTCAGTTTCAGAAGTCGTTCCTAACTTGAACCCTCTGTGATCGTGAACCACAGAGGACCTGGAGACACGTCATACTCCTGACGCCGCCTATATTCCAGGAGTTATACAAGCCCTGGAGACACGTCATACTCCTGACGCCGCCTATATTCCAGGAGTTATACAAGCCCTGGAGACACGCCATTCTTCCTGCGGACGCCGCAACCTATTCTGGGAGTTGATTTCTCCACTACCTACTTCAAGACCATAAGCCTGTCCCTGGTCAATCAAGTACAGTAAAATCCTAAATTCTGTTGAAGCGTGTTTTTTTAGTTAGGAATTCTTTTTTTAATATTATTGTATTTTACTCTTCATTAAATTTAATTGTCAACTGCTTATTTACTTTCATTTATATTAGCAGTAACATGACACCAGGTAGCACAATGTGTTACTAGTGTTTTCCCATTAGGAGTTTTTCAATAGCGACCCGGAGTCTGGTTTTGTGCCCCGTTGATGACAATAGGCTCGCACCGTACGACATCAGATTTAACATAACAAGCAAAACATCGTCAATGAATGAATCTAGAGGTGAATCTTCACCTCTGCTTAACCGTTCTGGGATTACAGGTGTGATGTTGTTTTATGATTTTATGGTATCATGGTTGGAAATTTGGTAGCCTGCATATTATTGCTAAGATAGTCATTGTGTACATAGTAAAAGAAAAGTAGCTATGTCATCAACTATCTGGTGTTCACGACACAAGCGTCGTTGCTTAGTGTGGTACTAGGTGGCGCTGTGTGTAAAAAATGTCAAGCGTTGTCAAGCGATAGTTTTCTTAGGTGTACAGTTTCTGTTTATGCTATAAAAAGCTGTCATAAAAACGAATGTTCTTTGTAGCGCTATTATTCACCGATGTAATTCCAGTGTACCGATACTGAATACATAAACCCCAATATTTGGAAAGCTATTAATCAATTTCAAGAGAACTGTTTGAGGACGTGCGTTTAATGAAAAACGAAATTAATCGGAGTGCACCATTTCTCCTGTGTAGTGATTTTAAAGGACGAATATGAGTATTTTTCCGTCTCATAATAATATTAGTTTTCATAAAATTCATACCATTGCGTTGTTTTTTGGCTAGTTTTGTATAAATTTTTGGCATTCTGCTTATAGTTATTTGATTTTACGAACTGTTCAATCAAACTTCATACACAAAACCTGAATTTCTAGTAATTGTAAAACATGGCCGGAAACTCATGCCTCTTTACACGAGGATAGTGTAGAGACCTCAGAATGTCACCTATTACGATTCTTACATAAATAAATAAACGTTCATTTATGATAACTAGGATCCAATTAGTAGTACAATAACTTATTACTAGTGTTAGTAATATAAACTAACGGCCATTTTCAATAACTTACTGTTCGGTTTCGGTAGGTTGCTTATCTCTGTCTGTTTGACATTTTGCTTACAGACGGTTAGAAAAAAAAACGTCACAGAAAATCTTTCTTTGATTTTTCTATGAATCAAATGACAGGTAAGTGACGCGGAAAGGATATTTTCAAGCTAACTTTGGTTATTGAAACACCGATAGCTGCGAGACGTGGCATATTAACTGACAGTTATACGTTAGTAAGTTATAGAAAACGGGCCTTAATCTACTCGCCCCCTGCCCGACCTATGAATCGAAGTATCAATACTCATGTGAGGACGTCTTTTGCTTTGTCCACGTCAAATTTAAAACACTAGAAATAAAAAGACCTGGCTATACCAGAAGATTAAGAGAAGAAGTCTCTAGACAGCAAAAATGTTAATTTAGAATCTAGAGAATTCAGACCAAGCCGTTTTTATTGTACCACTCCTGTTCTTGTGTAAAAGTTTAGATAAATCCTCTACCGGGGGACGTTCCATCTCAGTGGGATTACCTTACGATTGTTCTTGTAGAATAGCCCACTGTTTTCCCACTGCTGGGACACAGGCCACTGTTCTGTGAGCAGGAGTGGGCCCCGAGCGGTTTGGTAGATCTAACATGTCTTCAAATTGCTAATAAATAAGATAAAACTAGATCCATATTAATAAGGTCAACAAGAAACCTTTCAATTAATCGATCATCAATGTTATGAGGAAGTAGATCAGTTCTGATGGCCGTGAATATACACACACTTGTTGTAGGTATGCATTTATGGTGCATCTACTACTTATACTAATATTCTTCATCATCTGCTTAGCTTTTTCCCAACTATGTTGATTTCAGCTACCAGTATAACTGATATCAGTATTTTACATCGAGCGACTGCCTGTCTGACCTCCACAACCCAGTTAGTACTGCTGTGGTAATACGAACCCCTTGGTAAGAATCGTTTTCAGACTTTCGGGCTACTGACTACCTGTAACGACTGTCAAAGATCTACAAATGACATTCGGAACCAACGAGTTACTTACCGTACTTTCCTAGGCACGGACGTTACTGCACCGATGCAATGTGTAAATCGTCTTTTGTTGCTGAATCTACCTGTGATAAATTAATTACACATGAAAATTAATGAACAATTCATTACGGTCCCAATTATCCGTTTTGATTGCTCATTGCTCTTTATAATCTGTTATTATGCACAATACCTACCCGTGTGCTGTGCAAAATTACCGGTTATTATGGTACTAAATATACTGGTTTAATTAACTGCCGTATTGGTTTAGTGGTTGAAAGCCCAGGGAGTCTAAAATCCTGCCGGGGCTGCGGGACTATTCGAAAGAGATACCGTGGCCCCGGAACACAAAGGGCGAGGAAGGAACATGGATGGGTTTTAGTCAGTAAAAGTCTGACACTCCCTCCTGCTCCGCCCAGAGCGGGAGGAGTCATTTGATGATTTCCCATCCGAATAAAAAAAAAGGGGGTCTAAAATGGCCGCTTTAGCAGAATCATAAATGAATCACTTTAAAAATTTAAAATTCTTTAAATGGACTTTATAGTGATAATCATAAGGTCCATTAAAAAAAATATTTTTAACGTGATTCATTTTAGGATTCTGCTAAAGCGGCCATTTGAGAACCCCAGCTGTTGAGTAAAATGTATTAGTTTTGACTTCCGATTATTTTTCGTCGGTTTACAGTTTTCCAGCTCATCTTTAAAGATTATAACAATATAATCAGTAACTGGGTTTTGGCAGCCATATAGGCAGTCGCTGCATGTAAAATACTGGTTATATTAAACTTAAACGACCCCAACATCATTGGGAAAAGGATGATGATGAATCGTCATGTAGGTTTTTATCAGGTTTTCAATACGTTCGTACATTAGGCTACTACATGTTTTTTTTTTTTTTGGGAATGGCATCTCGCAGTTCAGTCTAGAGGAGACTGGCTACTGCTTAACCGGGCTAGACCTGTGGATACCTGGAAGCTAAGGCCTCCAGCCAGGGGCATGTTAACTAAAAACTAAGCGACCACGCCTAAGGGCACCTCCTGTGGGGTACGAACCTCGGCTTAGGGCGTCGCTGGGGGCAGCAAGGGGACAGGCTGGATCTGAGTGTCATTAATTAGGGGCTCGTTTGACATTACTGGCTCAGCATCGCGGGCTGGCTCTAGCAAGGGTCGGGGGGGGATTGAACGGGGATTACGCGCCGGACCTCGGCGGCGAGGTCGGTATGTCTTCGGTTTGTATGTGTATTTTCTACGTACGGTGCTGGTGTCTTTGCTACTCTCCTGTGAGAGGGTGATAGCGTCGTCGGGGGAGACTAGAGTATGCCGAGGAAAGCGGACTGAGCTGATACGCGATGGGTCGTATCGGGCGGCCGATGCGATCAGGGGGTTCCTATGCTTGATAGAAGAGTCGAAAAAACGCTTTGCAAGACGTTTCATGAATTGCTGAATGGTGGGGATTCTGAGATCTAAGTGAAGACTGTCATTACGGACGTACGGGGGGGCTCCGGTGATCTTACGGAGAAAGCGGTTCTGTAGGCTACTACAATCTGTCAAATTTCTTTAATAGATTTTCAACTTTTTTATCGCTAAAGCATTAGGTTCGAGGTTGATGTGGAAAATTTGTCAGTTTCGGGTAGCTTAATGTGTCTGTGCCTAAAATCTGTGCAAACTTTTTAGCAATATCACGTAAACAACTAACAGCTAACGCTGTAAACATAGCTAAGATTTAAAATAACTATGTACATCTATTCTATAGGGTGTGAAATACCTCTTAACGAAGCCGAAAAGCACTTATTCTCCTCGTCATTGCGATCATTTTTTTGTTCTACAGCATATCTGGGAACCTTCTAGTTACGGAGATATTGGGGGTCAAAGTTCAACTTTTTGACAACTTTTTTTTTATACAAGTTTTTATTGTAAGATTCTTACTTTAAACACCTCCACGACCCCCGTACTATTCAATCCATCCACCAGCACAATGTTTTGAGTGCGTTACATTGAGTTCTACCACAAAACATGATGTTCACCCCAAAAAAAAAAGTTGTTTCCCAGCAATAATTTTTGCGTTAAGTTACTTAGTTTGATGTACATAATGCTTAGTTGACGTCTTCGAGATGAGGTGGTTTACACACTATATAAATCGAAAACGTGTGCATTAGAATCTTCAATGTTTACTCCCAACACGACTAGTCACGGTTGACATACAAACAAACTAACGGATGCTAGATTTTATAATCCATCGCACATGTTCTGGCCTTGAAGATTACTTGGTAATATTTATCTTATGATGGTAATAAATAGTTTAAGGAAAAGATGCGAGTGTGTAATTGAATTAAAGAAAAGTGCTGCCTCGTTGGTCTTGTTGTCTCAAGTGCGACTACTGAGCATGAGGGCCTGGGTTCGATTCCCAGGTCAGGCAAAGTGCTATTGGGTTTTTCCATCAGGATTTTTTCAGTAGCAGCCACAGAGGCTGAATTTGTGCCCGGTTGATAGCAATAGGCTCGCCCCTATTACGTGGGACTTAAACATAACTGGCAAAATGTGGGTGTACTATTAGGTACACTTCTGCTGCCCATGCTTTGGTAAATACTTCAGCAGCAGCTAGATTAATAAATAAATCTAGACTTTAGGTATAATAATTATATCAGTTTCTGCAACGCTAAACATGAACTGGTTTAGTCTAACATTATGCATTAAGATTATTTCAACGAAAGTCAATGTCAATATAGATAATTACATAACTATTTAACGCCGTTTTGAACTTGTTCTAGATTTAAAAGATATTGCATAATCATTTAATACTTACGTTTATATTTCTTAAGTTTTCATTTTAGTACTCATTACCTAATTAAAGTTATTAATAGGTATCCGTTTCATTGATTTTGATTTCATGTTTGCTAACAATTTCACCTAGTTTCCTTTAGTTATAAATCACGTTAAAGTTACTTAACATAAAGTGAAAATACTATTGGGAATCAGTCCTCTTGTCAGTGGGAGGCCGACCAGTCAGGGACGAAGCCTACAGGGTCGTGCGGATGTCGGGGCGCGACCTTTTCCCTTTCGGGGGAAACTGACCTTAAAACTAATATTAACATGAATTAGGAAAAACGAAAATATTATTAGCCTATCTGAGTTCCAATATTATGTTAGGAATGATTGGTCTGCCTCTTTGGTCGAGTAGTCGCAAGCGCGACTGCTGAGCGTGCGGTTCTGGGTTCTATTCCATTTGCATAAAACATAATATATAATATGTATATATACAATGGTATACACAAAGTAAAGTACATGCACATTTTGAACCCAAGACTGCTCTGTGTAATGTTGAGAATTATTTTTCAAAAAGATAAAAATAAAATGCACACTCTCTGCGAACAAAAAATAAATTAAAATTTTGAATTAAAATATGAATTCGACTTTAATTATTCTTAAATATAAGGCGAACTTCACGTTCGCGACTTTATCTTAACTAAATTATAAATTTAAATGTCTTTGTTACAGAGGCTTGCATTATGAAAATGAATCGCGATGTTATTCGGTGTTTTTTGCCCACATCTGGCGCATGCATCGATTAAGACCCGCTTAGATGATACCTACGATTTCACGACATAAAAGTCGCGTTAGCTGTTTCAATATAATTATATTTTCACTATTATAACGCCTTTCAAGAAACCACGACATAAAAGTCGCGTTAGCTGTTTCAATATAATTATATTTGCACTATTATAACATTTATAACGCCTTTGAAGAAACTATTTGCATTTGCCATAGCCGATTTTCTGTTGTATGTGGTCCCAAAAACCGGCGTATACTACCTATTGCCACAATTTAAGTATTTTATTAATAAATATTCAATATATAAGAAAGCCATCTAACAAACTGAATAAAAGGGGTAGGTGTCAATAATTTTCACACGAGTACCTCATTTAATTGATTTACACGCTTTCCATGTAATACTCGTCATGTCAATGTTATATTGTCGCATAAAAAGACATGAGAGACGCCTCGACCACTGCTGCATTGTAGCGTCATCTATGACGCAAGGTCATTATCTGACGAGCCTTTAACCAACTATGTCGAGGACGGCTTCCAGTCTAACTGGCTGCAGCAGAATACAAGTATTTTACATGTAGCGACTGCTCTACGTCACCAATGACGTAAATAAAAACTGACAGCTGTCAAAGCGGTCCGTGACAGAAGTTTTGCCTCAAAAAATTTTGGTCGCTATCAATGTTTTTAGTACTTCCATTTCTGTTTTTGTCGTACTGTCTGAATACACTCTTACGACACAATACATAATGTCCTTTGCGATATGCATCTGAGTGTGATGTATTTATATGCATTCGTTCAGTTCAAGGATTTATCTTTTGTTAACATTTGTTATCTGTTTTTCTTGTGTCAGCTATGCTTAGTTCAATGATAACGAGTTTTTGGTTTGGAGATTCATCTCTTGAAGGGTTAACCCAGATGTTTTTTGTTACTAATCCATGAAATTTTAATGAATTACAGCTGCAATTGTGTTATATAATCCATGCTTTATTGTTATTCCATATTCATTACCATTTCCTTTCATCTCTCGCCATCTTTGAGAGGAGCTCGTGGCTAAATAATCTACAGCCGCTCGGATCTTTAGGTTAAGCCGTGCTTGCCTAGGTTGGTCTGTGGACGAATGACCACCCATTACATACCGAGTTTCCTCCGTGCCTCGGAAAACACGCTAAGCCGTTGGTCCCGGATTCCCGGCTGTCGTTTGTAGATCTTTGACAGTCGTTACAGGTAGTCAGTGGCCCAAAAAGTCTGACAAGCAGTCTTACCAAGAGGTATCGTATTACCCAGTACTAACTGGGTTGTGGAGGTCAGATAGGCAGTCGCTCCATGTAAAATACTAGTATTCAGCTGCATCCGGTTAGACTGGAAGCCGACCCCAACATAGTTGGGAAAAGGCTAGGCAGATGATGATGCGTGGAGTCTCTCTGAAGGATCGCATCCAGAACGCAATGATCCGACTTAGAACCAGAGTAATGTCGTCATAATGTATGTAGCTGACAGAATAAGTAAGCTGAAGTGGCACTGGGTCGTCCATGCTACCCGTAGAACCGATGACCGTTGGGGTAGACGTGTTCTTGAGTGGAGACCGCGAATCAGCAAGCGTAAAGTGGGACGCCTTCAGGCTCGGTGGAGCGACGATCTTTGCAGGGTGGCTGGTCGGAACTGCATGAGAGTTGCCGATAATCGAGTTGTAGGCTCAGGTTGTAGGCTGATGTTGATGATGAAACCTTTTTGACAGTTCTTGACAAAAATGAGCCTACTTACACTTATTCTAAGGTTGTTAGTAGGTAAGTATCACTTAGCTCACAAACGACTTATTAATTACGAATCTCGTTGATTCTAAACCCCATTCAAGTGTGAGAACCGACTGGCCTTGGTGTAATTACGAAGTTAACAGGGTTATTGCTACTAAAGCAATTAAATGGGTATGAGTGCATCGATGGCGGATTTGTTTTGGGGACAAACCGGTTTCTGGGAGTTCGTGGTTTCTTTACCGATTTTGTGCAAATTGAAAACCGGATTTTGTCTTCGACAAGCTTTTTGTGTTGTATTTCACCAAGTTATCATGGAATTAATTCACCAAGTTTTGAAGAAATTACGTAGCTAAATTTTCCAAAAATTATTTCAATAACTTCTCTTGGAATTAGGTTCGGATGTTAGTAAATTAAGCTAAAATACATAGTTGTTTTGTCATAGGAACTATACCAGTTTGAGCAAACTTTACGTTGCCATCGACACGCTAAGAAGAAGAAGCGAACTATAACATAAATATCCTTTCCAGTTCTGAAGGGAGATTATTAACTTGGGGTTTAGATACTTAAGAGAATACTTAGCCAAAACGCTATTATCGATAAATATTTAAGTGCATATAGGGTATATAAGTGGCAGCTTAGCAAGAAGTTAAAAGGTAATAAAACTGCAGTACCCGACTGATTATAATATAATTAATACTACCATGTTTTATTTTAATTGTTATTACAGATATAAAAATATCCTATAAACGGCAAAATGAACTTAAAAAGACGATTATGGTTTATAAAATCATATGAAATATTATCTTTGATTCAAACGCAATAAAAAAGTAATGGCTCCATTAATTTATTGGTCTCTGCTTTTAAAAATATAAAATTGCAATTATGGTTTTTCAGGTAGGTACTTATTTTTATGGAAGACCTTGTGGTGCCTATAATAATATTAGTTTTTTTTTTTTTGATGGGATATCATCAAATGACTCCTCCCGCTCTGGGCGGAGCAGGAGGGAGTGTCAGACTTTTACTGACTAAAACCCATTCATGTTCCTTCTTCAACCCTTTGTGTTCCGGGGCCACGGTATATCTTTCGACCAGTCGTCCCGCGGCCTCGGAGTTACATAGACCTTATAGGTAAATCTTTAGGTAGGGCTTTAGGAACAACGCCAGCACATCACGCTTCTACAGTCTGTCAAATTTCTTCAATAGATTTTCAACTTTATCGCTAAAGTATTAGGTTTGAGGTTGATTGGGAAATTTTTGACAGTTTCGGGTAGCTTTATGCGCTAGCGTCTGTATTAATTTAACCATCATCAGATGATAATTTACTAAGCAGCATGAGTCTTTAAATCTGAGATAACATAACTTCCACGCCTGTAATCCAGGTTAGGCAGAGGTGTACAGTTGTGGTCTTTTCCGCCTGATCAGTTTAATTTTTTTTTCGCTTAAATCATGCGGAGGCGCCGAGACACGCCCCCTTACAGTTTAGACCTATTAGGAAAGCGTCAATTTGGCGCGCATAATAACACTCACTCTCGTTTGGCCTGCGTCGTCAGTGCGCTCGGCCGATCGGTATTATCTTTCATTCATTATTTCTATACAAAGTCAACGGGGCGGGGCTAGAGAGCGTTTCCATGTTGCGAGTGCAAGCAAAAATTAGCTTAGTGGTGATCAGGCGGGAGTGTCCACGACAGTACATAAGACACATAATAGTAAGCCCACATTTCGCCAGTTATGTTATAAGTTCAATGTAATAGGGGGCGACCCTATTGCCTTCAACTGGGGAAAAAATGCAGACTTCGTGGCTGCTACTGAGACATTGCCAATGAAAAACCTAATAAGACTTGGAAGACCAAGTCTTATTAGGTTTTTCATTGGCAATGTAGATACTTGGTAGTCGAACCTAGAACTTCATGCTCAGCAGCCGCACATACAACAACAACGACAACGAGGCAGAGCGAAGATTTATTTATAATAAGGAACAGATCATTGGCTCCCATTTATATCGGTTATAACAGCTTCTTACCAACAATGATACCTGCGTATAGTTAAAGTTATTAAACAGGCAATCATAGTAATTGTCAATTCTGCGAATTAATCGCTGGTCTCTGCTCATGACGTCACGATACACGCGTGCTGTTGTTAACATGCTCTTAATGTGTTTTATGTTGTTCCAATGGATTTCTTCATGGCGTTTTAGGGTTGTCAAGTATACTCATTGGTTCCTATTCATTATTTGGTATTGTCAACAATATTTAGATATTCATTCTCATGTGAACCAACATGGTAAACGTTGGCTGTTCATCATCATTATCATTACAGCCGAAAGACGTCCACTGCTGGACATAGGCCTCCTCCAAGTGTCGCCACATTGACCGGTCCCGTGCGTCTCGCATTCAGCGGATCATGGAGTCCACCTAGTGGGAGACTTTCCTACGCAACGTTCGCGGTCGCCACTCCAGAACATTTCGGCCCCATCGGCCATCCATTCTGCGAGCAATGTACCCTGCCCACTGCCACTTAAGTTTGGCAATTCTTCGGGCTACGTCAGCAACCTTGGTTCGCAGATGTCTAACGTTGATTGATGCCTCTCTCTATTTTTGATCTTTCTTGATGAAAACGAATTTAAAAGAAATAGGTGGTTTTAGGCCTTACAAATGTGGTTGACTAAGCAGAAGTCGGTTGGTAAGGGAGGAGACAGTATGATGTGGTGCAATTTTGGAGAGACCTATGTCCAGCAGTGGACTATAAATAGGCTGAGCTGATTGTTAACTGAGGTTAATTTAGCATTGTCCTGCCGGGGCTGCGGGATTGTTCGAAAGAGATACCGTGGCCCCGGAACACAAAGGGCGATGAAGGAACATGTATGGGTTTTAGTCAGTAAAAGTCTGACTATCTGAGGAGTCATTTGATAATTTCCCATCCGAAAAAAAAAGGTTACTTTAGCGTTAACAGTCATAAATTTTACATTCAGAATATAATGAAACTGGCTACTAGAGCATGATAAAAAAAAAGTAGGTAATGCTTCTGTAACTGCCTCATTCTCTCAACTATGTTGGGGTCGGCTCGCAGTTATAAACAAATGCAGCTAAATAGCGGTATTTTGCATGGAGAATCTGTCTATCTGATCTCTACAACTGATTTACAAGGAACTCGATGCCCCTTGGTAACAAAAAGTGTGCTTCTGTTAAATGTAAAGAATAAATAAATAAGGGAGACCCAAAGAGATACCATAAAAGCCAGTTAGAGCCGGCTGAAACCATGAATGGGAACAATTCAGTTTTCATTGACACAATCTATCACTGTGACCTCGTTTGTGGTTTTCCTGCATTTTTTCCTCAAACGCCCTTACTGAGTTTATGTTATCTTTTTTTCTTTTCAATATGGCTACAGCAAAATATATTAAGCAAGTTTGTGAAATATTATGTTTTTTTTTTTTTCTATATAGCAGCATTCTTTAAATGATCTTAGAGATAAAACTGACAGCCTTTTTTTGGGTTTTTGAAATTGACACTTAGTTTTATTCCCTTAAGGGTTAGGCAGACCACGTGGTGGCCCCCGGCCACCGTAGGAGCGGGCCTGTGGATGGTGAGCTATGAGCTAGCTCGCCGTCCGTCCGTCTCATGACGACAGGCCGTGTCGACGGCGCGTTCGTGTTCCACGCGCGCCTCAAAGAGAGTCAGCAAAAAGGAAGGGGTCCGCAAGGGCCGATGCCTGCCGGGGCTGCGGGACTATTCGAAAGAGATACCGTGGCCCCGGAACACAAAGGGCGATGAAGGAACATGGATGGATTTTAGTCAGTAAAAGTCTGACACTCCCTCCTGCAAAAAAAAAAGGGTTAGACAGATGTTTGCACTTCCACGTTATTTCGCCAGTCATGTCTTTTTGTTTAATTAAGAAAAGAATCAGCATCATTCCTCTGCCCTTATCCCAATTTATTTGGGAGCATGTCTTCTCCTTCCGTACTTCTCTATTACTCGTCATCTCAGCAGTCACCTCCTTTCTAGCCATATCATCCATCACACATCGTTTCTTTGGTCTTCCTCTACTCTTATACTCAACATTTTCTTTACATTTTCCTCATTCCTTCGCATCATAGGTCCATACCACGATAACCGATTACCACACAGACAACTTTTTTTAAATAAAACGAAAATAAAAATTAAAGAAATAAGTTCTTATTTACAACTGACAAGGCACATCCCTAGCCTGCTATAGTTATTAGCATCTTATCATCGAACAATGGAGGGAACAAAAAACTAAAGAGCCGACGTTTTAATCTTTGTAGTCATCTCGCTAGCGATACGCCCACGACTTTGGCTGAGTTTTTGTAATATAACAACACTTAACTTCTTGCAGAATTAGTAGAGATATTTTGCATTATTGCAATATTAATAAGATACTCTTTGAGTGAGTCTGCCCCCTTTATTATCGTAACTCTGGGTGCATGGATGTCATCCGATTTGGGGTAGGCAGAGGAGGATCAGAATTGTGAGTGAAATCGCTTGGCGTCCATTCAACTGGTTTTGGCAAAAAGAGCGGGCGACGCTTGCTTATTCCTTGTTCCATAACCCAGTCTTTGTTGGTCAAAAGTTTCTTATGGCGACTAACAGGAGCTAAATTAGCAACTCGTGGTGGTTCAAACCTCGTTTGAAATACTGTTAGAATAAAGTTCTAATCAGCTTGCACTACAAAGTGGTTGTTACGTTAGTCACTGCGGGCCGAATAGTGCGAAATGAGTGGTTTTTTGCGATTTACATAAAATCTATTGGTTGGACTACAAAAATAAAATACTATCATGCTAAAGTGGTTGTTACGTTAGTCACTGCGGGCCGAATAGTGCGAAATGAGTGGTTTTTTGCGATTTACATAAAATCTATTGGTTGGACTACAAAAATAAAATACTATCATGCTAAAGTGGTTGTTACGTTAGTCACTGCGGGCCGAATAGTGCGAAATGAGTGGTTTTTTGCGATTTACATAAAATCTATTGGTTGGACTACAAAAATAAAATACTATCATGCTAAAGTGGTTGTTACGTTAGTCACTGCGGGCCGAATAGTGCGAAATGAGTGGTTTTTTGCGATTTACATAAAATCTATTGGTTGGACTACAAAAATAAAATACTATCATGCTAAAGTGGTTGTTACGTTAGTCACTGCGGGCCGAATAGTGCGAAATGAGTGGTTTTTTGCGATTTACATAAAATCTATTGGTTGGACTACAAAAATAAAATACTATCATGCTAAAGTGGTTGTTACGTTAGTCACTGCGGGCCGAATAGTGCGAAATGAGTGGTTTTTTGCGATTTACATAAAATCTATTGATTGGACTACAAAAATAAAATACTATCATGCTAATATGTTGCTTGTAGAATTATTTGCCAACAAATCAGAATGATCGCATGTATTTTAGGTTTTTACTCGTTAAAAGAAATTGTTAGAGATAAGTTTGTGACTTTTTTTATCGAGTAAAATTAGTTGTATTATGTTTTCAAAACACTATCATACTAGCACATATCCTGAAGAATATCATATATTTTTGTGGTTTTGTTTATTCCAGTGAATCATATGCTTTTTGCATTATATAACTCGCGTTTAGCTCCTGTAGTCGCCTTATCAAAGAGATTTACCACATAAAATATGGCTGGGGCTTCCAAAACATCACTGTACAGCAATGATCTTATTAAAACAAAAGGGACAATTTAGGAAATAATCATTGCAATGATCTAGGTCTTAAAACACCCACCATCCGTCTCCTTTGTGTAATTTTTCGTAACTGACTTGAAAATTGACTTTTGAACTAGTTTTGTCGATAATTTTTGAGTACTATCTTAGCACATAGAACGTTTTAAGATTAGCAAACGAGGAAGCTAATAAATGCAGCCATAAGTCCTACCTATCCTTTTTTATTTTATTTTTTTCGGTTGGGAAATCATCAAATGACTCCTCCCGCTCTGGGCGGAGCAGGAGGGAGTGTCAGACTTTTACTGACTAAAACCCATTCATGTTCCTTCATCGCCCTTTGTGTTCCGGGGCCACGGTATCTCTTTCGAATAGCCCCAGCAGGCTTCAGCCCTTGCGGACCCCTTCCCTATTGCTGACTCTCTTTGAGGCGCGCGTGGAACACGAACGCGCCGTCGACACGGCCTGTCGTCATGAGACGGACGGACGGCGAGCTAGCCCATAGCTCCCCGTCCACAGGCAAGTCCTACCTATCCTGCGTTTGCAATTTTAGTTAGCAAATATGTTTTTGGAATTATTACGTTATTAACAACATATTAAGTTTATTTCGCCCTACAACCTCAAACTTTTCAATGACTTGCTATGAGAGCAGTCATTCTGAAATCAACCTAATTTACAGAAACATCTAGTTTATATTTGCTTGAATGGAAACAATATCAATTGGAATGCATTTGAATATGGAATGCTAATACGCCCGTACTTTTTTTAATTGAGTTTTGTTGCCAACCACACTGCGGAAAAGTATGTTTTTTTTATCAAATACATTACCAAGTAGACAGTATAGGCTAATCAGGCAACAAAAGCGAGAACTTTTTATACCCACACTTGTAGAAAATCAAATTACGTTCGATACGATCAAATAAAATAGCCACATGTAGATAGACACACTGAACAAAAAAAAACAACGAATCCGTCTGAAACGTCAAAACAAATCTCTTCCTTATCTTAACACATTAAGATTCAAAATTCTGTGTATGTTTTAAAACCACTGTAACAAATAATACTATGTGTTTCGATTCAGAATTAAAAGTAATTTCATGTCGAACAAAAAATATAGCACTGGCTATGTATTTGAGTTTGGTACGGTCAGCAAAAAGTTCTAATTACTTAATTCAATTAATGAACAATAATAAATTGCCATGGGGAATCGATAGTGCAAAAACAGTGCTAGTAAATTCCCCTGAGGTTGGTAAAAGAATTTTGATATTGGGTTTCTGTTTTAACAAAAGCAGTGGCTAAGGTGGCCCAGTGGTATTAAATAAGTAAATAAATATCGCTGGACATTACACACAGCGCCATCTAGTGCCACACTAAGCAACGAGGCTTGTGTCGTGGACACCAGATCTACATAGATACTTTTCGTTTGTAAATACATACTTATTATACATATAAACATCCATGACTTGGAAACAAATGTCCATGCTCATCACACAAACATTTGCTCCTACCGGGATTCGAACCTGGGACCCAAAGAACGTAAGGCTGCCTCAGTACCGCCGCGCCATTCGGGTCGTCAATTATTAGACCTGACTTACGTGTCGTATGTCGTGGGTTCGAACCTAGATAGACATAGTACTTTACCCCGCCCCTAAGACGACCCACTGACCCTTTGTGTAATTTATAAAGGGTGTAAATAATTAACGAAGCCGAAAGGCACTTGTTCAGTTGTCCTCCCCGTCATTGCGAACATTTCTTCTTCTGGACCATACCTTCTAGTTACGGATATATTGGAGGTCGAAGTTCCAACTTTCAAAGTTTTTTTTAAATGTTTTCTTGTTTTTAATGTTTTATCTTTACTTAAAATACCTCCATGACATTTGCTACTCAATCCATCCATCAGCACAATGTGTTGAATGCGTTACATTGAGTTTTAACGTAAAATGTGATTTTTCACCCCAAAAAAAAAAGTCGTTTCTCAGCAATAATTTTTGCGGAGGGTTACTTAGTTTGATGTACAGAATGCTTGGTTGACGACTTCGTGAAGTTCCGTTTACTTACACATTGTATATTCGCAAGTGCTCTCAAAACGGCGCACGAACCTAAAAATCTAAGACAGGTGACATTCATCAATCCGTACTAGTCCTGCTGGATGGATAACCATTTATCACCCACTTCCACTCACAGAGTGGAGAACTGACCTTCCCAGTTGTGGGAACATTGGCTGGGTTGTTTACGCAAAATTGGGTTGTGTTTGCGTCGAGGTTAGAGTATATTCTGAGTTAACTCCGTTGACTGTTTCTCAATATTTCCAAAATCAAGATCATTACTCTTATTAATATCTGTCTACTCTTGTCTAACTTTTTATTTCATCAGAATACGCGGTGTAAACGGACCTTTCACGAAGCCGTCAACCAAGCATTCTGTACATCAAACTAAGTAACTTTATGCAAAAATTATTGCTGGGTAATGACTTTTTTTGTGGAGAAAAATCACATTTTACGGTAATGAAAAACTAGTACTTAAAACATGTGAAAAAGTTGGAACTTTGACCTCCAATATCTCCGTAACTACGTAGTAGGTTTCCAGGTACGGTCCAGAACAAAAAAATGGTCACAATTACGGGGAGAACAAGTGCCTTTCGGCTTCGTTAAGAGTCTTCTTACACCCTTTATACTCCCCGTCTCCATTTCATAACTTATTCAAGGAAACCCTCCTTCAATCTTCATACTTAAATATCCCTGCCACCCCCACAAAATCATTTGACCTAAGGCCAGCTTTGTTGGCTTGACACAATTACCACCAAAACCAAACGTTTGACACAAGAAACCTTACAAATGTAATCACGGACCGTCGAATCAATGTACAGTAATGTCGCAGTAATTTCACCTGTGACTTTGTATCACTGTCAAAGACAGAGTGAACTTTACTGTCGTTACAATAAGGTGTTTTTTAGGCTGCCATTGGCAAGTCTGTCAGAATTACTGTGATCTTTGATCATCACTCTCCTGCCGTTATACCTACCAAATTATTTGTGGTCGGCGCAGCATGTCTTCTTCTTCCATACTTCTCTATTACTCATCATCTCAGCAGTCACCTCAATTCTACCCGTATCATTCTTCAAACAGTCTGTCCATCGTTTCTTTAGTCTTTCTCTACTCTTTTTTTCTCAAAACTTTTTTCACAACATTTTTTCTCATTCCTCCAATCTTAATTTCCGTTCAAATAAGGTCGCTATAGGGTTGTTCCTGTCACGGGTAATACATCTGTGAGCAGACTGTACTTTGTGTGCCTCGACCTAAAATAGGGTGAGCGCATCAGTCATCGGCCTAACGCCCAATCGATGGATGACGTCATTCGACTCATTATCGCGTGATTAACACCACCATGCTTCTCTAACCTTGATGTTAACATGGAGGGTAATTATTTTGTAGCTGACGTATGATAAGACTAATACTGGCGGCTTAATTTACCAATAAAAGAGTATCAGTATGTTTGGTCGCTGTTCTTGTAGGCCACGGCTTTGTTTTATTTAGTTTGGTCCGTCTTCATTACTCTTTAGTCCCGGCTGTCATTTGACAGTCGTTACAGGTTGTCAGTAGCCCGAAAGTCTGTCAACCAGTCTTACCAGTGTCTATCGTATCACGAAGAAACTGGGTTGTAGAGGTCAGATAGGCAGTCGCGCCATGTAAAATACCGGTGTTCAGCTGCATCCAGTCAGACTGAAAGCCGACCTCATCATAGTTGGAAAAGGCTAGGCTCGTCATGGAATACTTCATTTAAGTACTCCATTTGTCATATATTCTGTCATAATTCAACCAAGTCCGTACAAAATGAAGCCATTAGTTATAGATTTTAAACTCAGTTTTTATCTCATTGATCATTTCAATTACGACAGTGTTGCTATAATTATCAAGTATTTATTGTAGATGTAATAGCTTGGATCTTAAAGGCCGCTGTTTAATTATGATGTTAATTGGAATGTTTAATAAAACAAGTTCTTAGTTACTTTTTTTACTAGGTTTGTTAGTTGCACTATATTTTTTGTTGTGTTAGTGATGTGAGTGAACTAGTATTAGTGAAGTTTTTGATTCAGTTTTTTTTTGTTTCCTGTTGTTACGTCTTGTGAAGCTTAAAAGCAAAATTGAGTACCTACTTAAATGTAAAAAATGGAGTGTATTGTATACCTACCAAGACCACATCATCTGCCTCTTTGCCGACTATGTTATGGTCGGTAACTATGTATGGGTATTTTACATGAAGCAACTGTCGGACTGGCTTGAACACCCTAGTTACTGGGTAATACGAAACGCCTTAGTAAGACTCACTATGTTTAACTAAACCTACCTAAATAAACTACTACGACAAACAACTCTAACTTACCGGTCCCAAAATATTGGAAATTGAAAACGCACACACAAAATAATGTAAACAAAACATAAAAATCAGACTTTAGGGAGGTACATCCTGCCAATTTTACGGGGCACAGGTATTCGACCCTTTTCAATCGATAAAACTGTCTATTTATATTTCGTACCTTCCGGCAACAGTGTCTCTCACCCTTCATAAAGTCCGTCACACACAACCTTTGTTTGACTTATTTATTAAAATAAGGTTACTTAATATTAAATCGAAAGTTTCAAGTTTTCCTTTGAACTTTTCCTTTTTTTTTGAACGGAAAATATTATGTTTCTAATTTTAAACGCGTAAGTATTTAGTAACGAACAACAAGATAAAATGTTTCTCTACTTAGTAGGTATGTCAGAAAATGCGATGAACTCATGACTGCGGTCTGTACAGGTTTAATTGGCTTATTTGCGTCTTCTACTGTATAAATACTGCATAATAATAACTTAGTTGTGATGCACATGCTAGGTTATGTAAGTAAAGGTGCACTTGTATTGGTAAAAAAAACCTTGACTGTACGCGGGTTTTAATTCGCTAGTACAAGCCTGCCCGCCACTCAATAAACACCTTTAAAGAACGATATGTTTTGTTATATTGACATAACTTAACATTACGCCTGTAATCTCTGAAGGGTTAGGCAGAGATCGTAATACTACATTTCGCCAGCTATGTTTAAGTCACGTCTATAATAGGGGGCGAGCCTAAACCTATGCGTCGTCATGCTCAGCAATCGAGATTGCGACGTCTGATAGGCCATCGAGAGCATTATTGTTTTATTTACTGAAACAATATTTTTTTTTTATATTATTTCTATAAGACCTATTTTAATGTATTAAATATTTGACAATTTCTCATTTACACCTTGATAAAACTATCTGAAATTGTCTGTTACAAAAGTTGTATATTTGTAAGATTGTGCATGCTATTCGAAATGTGTGCGTGCGTACCCTTAGAATTCTTCTGTAAGAACATTTGTTTAGAATTTAAAGTTTCTTCATAATTATCCTACGTTGTTTGGTTGGCAGCGCATATTAGCATAATTTGAACTCGTATGTATACTTGTTTTTAGTTATTTGATGTAGAAAAAAACATACAAACTTTAAGACCTTACAGATTTTCAGATATTTCCAAGGTAATTAAATACACAATGGACGAAACTACCCATTTGCAATGTTTTGAAATTGTATAATTTCAAGGCTTTTTGCAAAAATTAAGAGTATTTGAAACTCGTGTATAAGATCATGTTGAGTATGCACATTTATCATGATCTGCCTAAAAAGGAAATCATTGAAAATGCACATAATAATTAAATAAATATCGCTTGACATTACACACAGCGCAATCTAGTGCCACACTAAGCAACGAGGCTTGTGTCGTGGACACCAACCTTATTGATACTCAAGTGATCCTGTTGGTTCCATGTTCTATTTTCATCATAGACTATTATTTTTAATTTTTATAAATTCCGGACGTTGCAGAATTCCTTCGGAACCATCCTCAAATTCCGGACGTATGACAACACTATGATAATATAACATAACTAATCATAAATTATCTCCTTCCACAGGTAAGCACCGACTTAACAAAAGACTCAACAACCGCTAACGATAGCTACAGTCAACTACAGTGAGTACTGAAAACTTCAGCAATTTTGGTGAAGTGCCAGAATCTTCTCATCCGTGATATCACTAACTTTAAAGTTGTTATTAAATGGATAAAGAGAATGTACATCTTAACTTAAAAGTTAATACAGAACATCAAAATGTTTTGGCACTTGAGCAATTCTGTTTGGAAGTAGTTGTTATTGTTTTACTGTAGGATTAAAGTCTTTTCTTATTGAGATAAGGGGTTTTGACTGCATTTATTACCCCTTTTTCTCATTGTATTTTGGTGATTTTAGACACTAACGTACAGGTTTTGTCACGATTTTGTAAGATATTTGGAGATTCAGGAAGGTGAATGTAAAATGGCTGTGACATACGGACGGACAGACAGACAGACAGACGAACACGAATCTTTAAGGATTTAATTAAAAACGGGCATTCATCCTTACAACCTCCTCCAATAGTTAAGTAGTAAAAAAATAAAGCTCATTGTGCACCTAACCTTACTTTAAGGTGTAACTACCAGTTAATAGCACAGGAAATAAAACATCTATTAGTTTTTGCATTGAATCAAAGTAAATAAATCGAAGTAGGTACAGTCACGAGCAATGCACTTAGCACTTGCAACTTTTGTAAGTGATTTTCTCCTACTGTATTAATTGCTATTTCACGTTATGACGTCCATAGTACCAAATAGCTATTTTGAAACACAAACTTTTCTTAAAAAAAGGTCTTATCAAAGTTGCGGTCGTAATTCCACGAGAACATCGCTTATGAATTTTGATATGTGTATATATTCAAGGTGTAATCGGTACATCAAACTAAGTAAAATTTTGTTGGGAATGTTTTTTTTGGGGTGAAAAATCACGGGGAGAACTAGTGCCTTTCGGCTTCGTTAAGGGTCTCTTTTCACCCATTACCAGTGTTCGTGATTGTACATCTGACTTCGTGGTACTGATGACTTCATGTCCAAGTTTCCCAGGATGCCGTCATTTGTACCACGATCGTTGCAATCGCGAATATAATTATCTTACTAAGGCTTTATGAAGGAAAAAAACAAGAAAATTGATCATTATAATAATCGTGAAGGGTTATTATTTACGTCCGTTTAATGTTAATCAGTTAATTATCTTTTTCACGGTCCTGGGTTAGATAGCTATGTGTTGGAAGTGACTAGTCGTTTCATGTAGTGGTCTTCTCTATTTTCCTGGTGTCTTCGAGGTAAATTGGTACAATTATAAGATTGTAATTATGATTGATGATTGTTGTTGTTGTTTGTTGTTGTTGTATTGTTGTTGTTGTTGTTGATTGTTATTATGATTCTTTTTGTCGTTGTAGCTTTTTTTGCCTGCTGCTTACCCCGACTCGAGGCTAGAAAATGATGAACGAATGACCTTTTTTTTGTTTTCTGGTGAAACCTTGAAAAGGCGACCGGGTTTTGGGGATAAAACCGGGGACTGTGGGATAAGACCGGAGGAGTGTGGGATTTAAAACGGAGAGTGTGGGATATACGGAGACATACCTAGATCATAGTCTACCTAAGTGCCAAATTCATCAAAATTCTTCTCTACTTTTTCTTCTACACGTCATCTCAGCAGTCACCTCCTTTCTAGCCATATCATTCTTCACACAGTCCATACATCATTTCTTTGGCCTTCTTCGACACCTAAAGCCATCACATTCATACTCAAAACTTTTCTCACGACATTCTCCTCATTTCTCCACATCACATGCACACGGTTGTCATGACAACCGTTTACCAAACAACAAGTAGATAGATGCTACATATAAAACCTGAGCAAACACATAGGAAGAGATAATAATGTCCCTTCCAGACCACACACGCGATCAGGGCTATCAAGAGCCTAGATATGACCGTTGCAACGCGTTGGACATTGAACTAAACCACTAGAATGTGCACTTGTAACATTGAAGTACGTACAGTCGCGGACACCAATATGTATACACTTTTTTAATGTGATTTTCTTCGCTTCGTTCGTCTAGTGGTCGCTGTGCTGGTACCCAGGACAGACAAAGTGTTATTTGAAGTCTGGATTTGTACTAGGTTGGTGGCAATAGGCTCGCCCCTGTTCCCGGATCCATGACAGTTTCTCCGGGACTTCGTCTAGCTTCATTGTGTCGGTGTTTTTCAGGCTGTTGCCACTGTTAATTCTGGCTATCAGGAGTTACAGTGGTTTGGGAATAGCATGGTGGGCTAAAGCTTGAGACGTCAACACTCTGACATAACCGGCGAAATGTGTGTGTTACACCTGTGCCTAGCCCTGTAGCAGAAACAGGCCTGATGTTATGTTTCCTGTCGCCAACGCCTCTTTATGATGTTTGCAATTTTTGGTGCTACAAACATAGTATTCAAGTTAGTAATAGTAGTATTAAGTTGCAATAGTTTTTCGGGAAGAACATTGCTTTGCATTCAGGTAAGTGTATACATATTTGTGCTCGCGACTGTACAAGTACGCTCAAGTATAAGGTGTAATTACAGAAAACTAGTATTTCTGTTTACCTCGGCTAAGATTATCATGGTGTCATCGCATTAACAGCCGTTTGTATGCAGCACTAGAGAGTTAGAACCAGCTCAATTATATTGCGTATATTAGATTTTTGTATAGTGATTTAGTTCTTGTGATAAAATTTAATTTATGTTTTTATAGTCTTTGCTAATAAGTATGTGATAATTTCTGCATGAAATCACAGATTGGTATAAATAGTCTTTGGGGTTAACGCGTTCAGCTGATGAATAGTTAGGCATACAAGTGTAGAATAATAAGCCAATATTGGGTCCCACTGCTGGGACACAGGCCTTCTCTCTATGTGAGGGATTGGCCTGTAATTCACCCCGCTTATTGTAGGTTGCGCTTTCCTCACGATTTTTCCTTTACTGTTTTGAGAGCAGTATAAATCCCTTGTTAATTATACTCTATTTTAAATTAGGATTCTAAAATGCTTTTTCAAAGTTATATAACTTTTTTTTTTTTAGGATGGGATATCATCAAATGACTTCTCCCGCTCTGGGCGGAGCGGGAGGGAGTGTCAGACTTTTACTGACTAAAACCCATCCATGTTCCTTCCTCGCCCTTTGTGTTCCGGGGCCACGGTATTTCTTTCGAATAGTCCCGCAGCCCCGGCAGGCTTCGGCCCTTGCGGACCCCTTCACTGTTGCTGACTCTCTTTGAGGCGCGCGTAGAACACGAACGCGCCGTCGACACGGCCTGTCGTCATGAGACGGACGGACGGCGAGCTAGACCATAGCTCCCCGTCCACAGGCCCGCGAAGTTATATGTAATTTAGGTTATAAGATTATTTAACCTAAATTACATATATTTGCCGTTCAACCAATTAGCGCGCGAGGCCGGGCGCATGCATATCACAATTTTACGGCTTCACTACGTTAGATTATAATCTACCGAAAAATAATGCGTTGAATTGTAAGCAGTATGAACATACTGCTTACAATTGACCGAACGGCAACCGGTCAACCGAACGGTTAACATTCTTTCGAGAGTTTACAACCTTGCTAGATAGATTACAAAAAATTTTACGGTGATATAAATATAATCATCATTTATAGTAGTTTTCAAGTTTACTTTAATAAGTACAAGAAAAAAAAATAGTTCTATTACAATAAAAACATTAGGTACAATAAATCACCAGACACCAGCCACTTCCAGAGACACATTTAATGAATAAAAATAATAAAAGTGATCATACCATATAAGTACTTTACATCGAGTACTAGCAAATTACACATAATTACCATAAAAATTTCATAGAACTACATATTGAGCTAATCCACTTACAATAAATAGAAAATATGAACATTTGTAAGCAAAGCTAGGGACGACATGTTAATTTATTTTTATTAGTTCGATAGAGAATTAATAGCACGACTTTGATAACAAAATATTCTGTTTTACTGCCTTTTCGTGTAAATTAATTTCTAATGGTAAATTACCCCCTATTAATACTTTTCGATCCAAATTGTAACAGCATCCTAATGGCTTAATAACCTTTTCTATTGTATTGTGAAGGATTTTTTCTGAAATTTGTAGTAATTATATTGGATTTTTATGTTTTTAAAATTCGTCTAAATTTGTCTCTCGATATTTTTTTTAACAATTTAATGCCAATCAAATAAATAGGTTTTCATATATTTCGGTGTAATAAATATACGTATGAAGTATCTCCAATCAGCCTGTATAAGTGCTGACACATATTGTAAAACATGCTGTATTCATCACAAAATAAATTCATTATAAATTCCCTTCAAACATAAAATTAACAACACAACCTCATAATTTCCAAAATGACTTCATCCTGGCTTTCAATGTCCCCTATCATTACTAAGGTGAAAGTCCCAATTTTCGTCACACACGGTCCATCTTTTTTTTGTGTCTATGTAACCAGGATGCCACGGAATGGACATGAACTTGTTACTAGCATCATAAATCATCGTCTTGTAAAAGGAACGAGCGTGTGCAGTACTCACGATTTTTAGTTCAGCTGTTTTATTACGTCCATGTACTTAAGTATTGTTGGCTTGATGATTAAGTTTAGTTTGAAGCGGATGTTGAAAATAGAAGTAGGTCATTAAAAATGACGTCACTAAATGTATCTTTGAAGTTATTTTAATCTAATTAACAGGATGAGTATTATATCTGATCAACGTGATGATTGTTGTTGAGGTCAGACAGTTACTCCATGTTAAGTACTGGTATTCAGATGCACCTTGTTATACCGGAGGCCGACCTAAGCGTAATTGACGATGAGTAGATATACTTAGTAATTAGATTACAGCTTACTTAAGATAATATTAATTAAACATTAAATAAAACATCTTAGGGAATCGTCTATACTAATACTAATAATATTATAAAGAGGAAAGATTTGTATTTTTGTAAGTAACGAATAAACTTAAAAACTACTGGACCGATTTGAAAAATTCTTTCAGCAATGGATAGCTACATTATCAGCGAGTAACATATGGTATATTTTATCCCCTTCCTCCCACGGGAACGGGAAATACGCGGGTGATACCGCGTGACGTTCGCTAGTCTTATTATAAAAATGATTTACAAAATAAAAACCTACTTTAATTATTTTAAACGTAGGTACTTCTTGAAACCGCGGTCAAAACCATATTAGGATAGCGATTATAATTTGGTAACATTTTAAAATTATAATTAGCTGCGCAGTCATTCTTATTCGCGTTATTATCAAAATTACGACGTTTTTCCCACATTACATACAATGTCAACTTACCTAGTTTTTGTTGACATCATAATTACCTTAAGTACTGGTTTACAATTTTATGACTATGTTAAATGCCTTGGTACACTGTGTGCAAGTAAATAAATAAATGAAGCAATAATCGGAAAATTGCTTATTTTACTGACTTCTTTAAAACTAATTATACCACGCCAGCGATTGAGTCTGCAAACATATAAATAAATAATGTATGTGTATTTGGAAAAACAACCCTAAGCAACCTATAAGCCCACACAAAAAGATCAGTTTGCGTTAGAACTTCTATCACTTTATGGCTTTTCAATTATAGTGACAACCTAACTGACAATAACGTAGCCAAAATTCGTTTTAGTGTAAATAACATGAATTCTGAATAAAAACTTTAATATAAACTAAACTAAAGCACCCAGAGTCGTTACTTGAAACGCAATGAGTCTTGAATATTATCTTAGTTTAAAGTACATTTTAATTTTGTCTGGAGTGTCGAAGTGAATGACTACATTGTTAAAATCTTGTTTTTACACGAACATTATAGTCATTATATAAAAAATAAATAAAGCTAATTTCTTACAAACTTAATTAGACACTTTTTCGACATTTCGTAAACAACATAGGCCAATGGAGGGCAAATGTTTTAGCACTTTATTTAATGTCTATTTTTTTTATTTCCCATACTTTTATTCCCCACATTAAGTAAACGTATTACCACAATTACATAAACCACATGACATAGTACACATGATACATTCACACAATTAGCAAAACCCTCACAAAACAAGATTACCAACAGAAACATGATTACAACAACACAAAAAGATTAATTCTCTGACGAACGCTTATTATACGTCTCTCTGAGTCCGTGACGTCATCGGGACGTGTTGATTGCACCTCATTACTGTGTCCCGTGTCGTCTGTAATTGAATACACAAGGACGACAATATGAACATTCACCCTGTACCTTAAGAGTGATCACTGCGATTAGATTTCTTTTTGTTTTGTTTGTTGATATTTATGGGTTAGTTACGAATGTATAAATAAGAAGGTATGTTGGAGCTTTGAATTTTTTTCTTATATTGAAAATGTGCATGGGCGACAATATGTGCATTCACCTTCATTCTGTTTAAAGAAAACTCTCGTTCTTGTTTCTTGTTACTAAAGTTTTTGCTAACTTGTTTAAAACTTTGTGAAAAACGTGTTAAGTACACACACAAGTATCTGTGATTCACACAAAAACAGAGTTAAGAGGCACCCGTCAAAAGGGCTCGTTTGCAAATCTTACTTTTTAAGTCAGTGCTGCAATAAAGCCTTCTCATATTTCTTGTTAAACATAAATATAATACTCGCAATATTAGTGACATTTATTTAGCCTTACCGCGTAACCATTGGAAGGAATAGAAGGAGGTCTTTGCTTAGGAGTAGGACAATATGGGCTGCGTCGTTCGTCTAGGTGATCGCAAGCGCGATTGATGAGCATGTGGTCCGCGGTTCGATTACCAGATCGGGCAAAGTGTTATTGGGTTTTTCCAACAGTAATTCTCAGTAGCAGCCACGGAGTCTGGATGTGCGCCCGGTTGATTGCAATAGATTCGCCCTGTATTACATGGGACTGAAACATAACCAGTGAAACGTGGGTGTACTATAATAGGGTATTTTACTCCATATGAGAAAAAATCTAAAAATATGTTTTTGAGATAGCATAAGCAAAAAGCAGTCGGAAAACGTTAGTTTGAGTTCATAAAATAACAAACGAAATTTTAAAATTCAATTCAAAGGTTTCAGCTTTTTTAATCTGTTTCCTAACACCATTAAAGTAGTCGCCATGTTATTACGTCATAAGGCTATGTAAACATAGAAGTGTCAACTGTCAACTTCAAATATCACTGCATTTGTTTACATAGCCTAGTGACGTCATGACCACAGAGCAATATGGCGTCTACTGCTTCCAGCGCTTTCGTCAAATTACGCGCGAAATTAGAAAACGCCAAATTTAAATGCATTTACGATTGAATAAATTTTTTGTGAATTTTTTAGTGGTTCGTTAGCACTAAAGAATCTAATAGAAACACTTTTCAAAAATGGGTGTAATAAATACCCTATTGCGTACTTATACGGGGATTACAGGCTTGATAATTATTTATCCTTAACGTAGCCAAACATGTTGCCACCAGACTTTGCTGCTTATTCGTAAATACCGATAACTATGCACCATGTAACCCGCATATTCACACCCAATATAAACTTTTTATCCATTTCCCATAAAAAAATCCGGCCGAGTGCTAGGTAGACTCGCGCACCGAGGGTTCCGTATAAACTTGAAGGTATTTTGTTATTAAATAACTAAGTACATATTTATTTACTGTTTTCAGAATTTTCCTTTACATGTGCTGTAAGAAATTGCTTCTTGCCAAACTTCATGATTCTAGATCAGTGGGAAGTACCTACCTACCCCATAAATTTCGAATCCCGAGACAAAGGGTCTTGCTCTTGACAGACAGATGGATAACAAAGTGATCCTGTAAGGGTTCCGTTATTCCTTTTGAGGTCCGGAACCCTAAAAAACCAGCCTTCATAATAACCTGTATCTATGCGTAAAATATACGGGTTAAATTAACCTCGTTGCTTGAAGTAGGTTAACGAATTACCCACTTATCTTCACACCGACTCGTAAAACCCACGGACGGCGAATTGGGTCAGTCCTATGGTAGGCTTCGGAACGGCAACCATTGGTCTACTTATTTTAACAAGGGGAAAGAACTCCCTGAATGTTAACGGTTCGGTGTGAAACGGTATATATCTTTGTCTAAACACCTTAGAAAGTGCTGGACACGTTTTTGGAGAAGCGGTGGCCCAGTGGCGGCGGCCCCGACTTACGGGCAGTAAGTCGTGGGTTCGAACCCAGACAGGCGCATTACTTTGTGCAACTTATTTCATCGCCACTGCTCTCAAAACGGTGAAGAAAAACATCGTGAGGAAACCGGCATGTCCTAGAACCAAAAAATCGAAGACATGTGACATCTACCAATCCGCACTGGGCCCGCGTGGTGGATTATAGCCCATTCCCTCTCATATAGAGGAGGCCTGTGTCCCAGCAGTGGGAACATTAATAGGTGATGACGTTTTTGGGAATGATTTTGATACTGCCTCATTGGTCGCAAGTGATGGCAATAGGCTCACCCCTTGTCATGAGACTTCAACATACCTAGTGAAATGTGGCGGCTGTAAAGTGAGTTCAATCAATTAGCTGACCCAGCACCTTTGCATAAATGGTTGAGGTTTTTTAGAACACAATTTATAGGGTGTAAAAAACCTCTTAACAAAGCTGAAAGGCACTTGTTCTCCCCATCATTGCGATCATTTTTTTTTTCTTCTAGACCATACCTTGTAGTTACGGAGATATTGGGGTCAAAGTTCCAACTTTTTAACAAGTTTTTTTTTTGTAAAAGTTCAAGATTTTTACTTTAACCACCTCCACGGCCCCCGTATTATTCAATCTATCCATCAGCGTTACATTGAGTTTTACCACAAAACATGAGTTTTCACCCCAAAAAAAAAAATCGTTTTCCAGTAATAATTTTTACGTAAAGTTACTTAGTTTGATATACATAATGCTTGGTTGACGGCTTCGTGATGAGGTTGTTTAGACCCTGTAAAATATGTTGTTAAAGTATCGAAGCAATTATGAGGTTGACTGTACGTTTGTTTTATTTTCACGTGAAGCCTGTCTCTGTTTGCCTGGTAGTCCGTTTTAATAAATAAACAATTAGGTCAGTTATTTCAAACTGTCAATCGATATAATTAATGAATCCATCATACCCCTCTCTATTTTCCATCATGGTTGCGCTTCGATGAATAATTTAGTTGCGCTTAGTTGGTTGCGCTTAAATATATGTGCGCTCTGAGGAATACCTCTTTATTACTTGGCTGCAAATGTAGTCAAAGCCTCAAAGGTGCGCTGTCTATTGTATATAAATGTGCATTGCTTGTGTATAGTTCACATAGGTGCAAAATACCAAAAAATAATTGTTACTGTGATTTAATTATCTTTCTTTTGTTTTTGTTATAAGTGTAATGTTGCAGGCAAATCAGCCTATTGCAATAAATAAATATATATAGTTGTAAGTAAAACTGTGATTTTTTATGTAGATGCAAATTACCAAAAAATAATGTGATTATTACTGTGATTTAATTTTCTTTTTATTATTTTACTTATAATTGTAATGTGACGCAAATCAGCCACTTGCAATACATGTTTATTTAGAATTAGGCGTGTCACGCAGGTCACACTGTCCTTGACAACGCGGGCTTAAAAACGCACAAAACCAGACCATATTAACGTATATTTTAGCTGTAAGTAGAACAATGATTTTTATGTTTATTTCTGTGATTATGGGAAATAAAGAAATAACGTTCTATTCTTTATTTTTTGTTTGTTTTCTGTTCTGTTTGATTTTTCTGCTGTCTGTACGGAAATAAACAATATGGCGGATTTTCTTTCATAAAAATAGAGTTGTGACGAGATTACACATACTTTTTATCGTGGCGAATTTACTTTGTGACGAATGTACTATAACCCGTCAGTGGCCCGAATGTCTGACAACCAATCTTACCAAAGGGTGTCGTTTTACCCAGTATTAACTGGGTTGTAGAATCCAGATAGGCTGTCACTTTATGTAAAATACTACAGCTATGAAAGAACAGTCTATTTCCAACTTAAGACATTCTGGAGAGACTTAGGCCCAACATATATGACCCATATTTAGTTAGAGACCGTATGGGGCTTGCCACAAATAATGCCTAACGTTAATAAAGATTCATGTGACACCGCGTAATAAACTATCACCTCGCCCCGGTTTCGCTCGTAAATTGATATAAAATACACCGTCTATATCACTTATGAAGCCGTTAATGTAATTGTGTGCCCACAAAATTGTTTTAATAAGATGTTTTGATAATATTGACGTTTGTTATGTCATTTGAGGTCATATTGCGCAGTAAAAATATATTTTTCTTAGTTATTTTACTATTTAAACTTGAGTCAAACTCCCTCGTAGGTCTAGCAAGACCCTGGGTTCGATGCCCAGGTCGTGCAAAGTGTTATTGGGTTTTTCCATCAGGAATTTGTCAGTAGCAGCCACGGAGCCTAGAATTGAGCCCGGTTGATGGCAATAGGCTCGCCCCTAACATGGGACTTAAACATAACTGGCGAAATGTGGGTGTACTATTAGGTACACCTCTGTCTAACGCTCTAGGTATTACAATCTTGATGTTATGTTTCTATAAAGTAAAGTACCTGCCTGAGTTCGAACCCACTCATATGTCGGCCGTTCCCATTGGATCACCAAACCGTTCATTTCTTCCAACACTTTTATCTTTACAAAGGGCAGACCGCGATTATCTTATGGCGTCGAACCCTGCAAACCCTTCGCATATTCATTATATTAAAATTCGTATCCCGATATTTTTACGACTGGAACATTAAGTTACAAAAAAAAGAGAATTTAGCGAACCGACATGTTCTCATCTGAGCGGACGAGAATGTTCCTCTAATCAGAATCCCTTAATGCTGTACCACAATTCGACTGTGTTAAGGAGATGATACAATCGACGGGATAACGCTGCGATTCGATTCTTTAGATTATGTTACGAGCATGTAAGGAATTTCGCTTTTAAGAAAAAAGAAAATCGATATTATATTGTATGTATTAGTTTAGTGTATAAAATAAGTTAATTTAAGTTTTTAACTGTACTGTTTGTGCACATAGGTATATCCTCTTCTGCAAATTTCGCAACAAAAATAAGGTTTGCTGTAAGAAAACCCAATTCTGGGTTAAAGCTCGCTGTTATACATAAGCTATATAATTGAATTTTGTGTGTATATAATTGAATTTTGTGTGCAATAAAGAATATGAATACTTATATGATATTCTGGTTGCACTTGAAGATGAAGGAGAGAAAAACGTTTTTAGGGTACCGTAGCCAAAGGTGAAGACCCTATTACTCTCCACTGACCTTCTGTCTGTCGCCAGGCTGTATCTTATGAACCGTGACAGCTAGGCAGTTGAAATTTTCACAGATGATGTATTTTGGTTGCCGCTATAACAGCATATACTAAAAACAGAATAAAATAAATATTTAAGAGGGGCACCCATACAAGCAACGTGATTTTTTTGGCGTTTTTAGCTCGATATTAATAACGGCAACAGGCAACATAAAAATTACGGCAACGCTTGAAACATTCACAGAATATTTATTTGTATATTCACTTTAAAAAATTAATAATTAAAATAAAATAAATGTTTCCATACAACAACGTTTTGTCTAATGTTGTATAGATAATCGTACGGAACCCTTCGAGCGCAAGCCCGACTCGCACTTGGACGGTTTTTAAACATCATTTTAGTTCATTCTTTACATAGATGTTGGTCGAACAGGACCAAAAAGTCACTCACAAACTCAATTATAAGCAAAACATGAAATAACATTTTGTCATTTTGTTTTTCATTCATTTACAGCTATAGTCCCCGAAGGATTTGACATAAACCAGTACACAATACCCGACACAGCACACTACATTGTATTTCTATAATTAATTGAATAAATACTACTTGGTGCTAGGACAAAAAGAATCACTCCAACAATACAATTGAACGCAAATCACCTGTCGAGTCTCGGCTGCCTGTTGAATTGAGTTATTAACTTGTTTCGATCGACTTTATCAACCGCAGGTCGTATTTACTCACCATCTTTGATTTTTACTTGCACAGATAAATAAAAGTCTTCTTCTTTTAAGACAATTATCACAGTCTGTGATTTATTGATTATTCAATACACTTCCTCGAAAACGGGTTCTTATCGCACTACGATTAGGTTCAACATGCAATGTATTTCACACGCGTGCGTTTCCTTCATTCAAAAAATTCCGCAGGTAACGTACAGTCGTGGTCTTTTCCGCCTGATCAGTTAAATTTTTTTTCGCTTGAATCATGCGGAGGCGTCGAGCCACTCCACCTTAAACTTTAGGCCTATTAGGAAAGCATCAACTTTGGCGCGCAAAATAACAATAACTCTCGTTTGGCATGTGTCGCCGATCGGTATATTTTCATTAATTATTTCTATATAAAGTCAACGGGGCGGAGATAGAGAGCGTTTCTATGTTGTAAGTGCAAGCAAAAATTAGCTTAGTGGTGATCAGGCGGGAGTGTCCTCGATAGTACACTTATACGAAGATCAAATCGATTCAATGCCTATAGTCGGAGGTTATTTTTTTTTTAAATTTCGGTAAAGCAATGTGCGTCTTTACGGCGTAAATATTTTTTGAATATTCAAATTGTGTTTATAAATAGAATATCATAGATAAACATGATTATTTAAAACGAATATTTACTTTCATAAACAAATTAACATTTATTTGTGTTCTAAATTAAAAAATACAAAAAAAAAACTATTTTTATATTAGGCTGTTTAACGGTTTCATTGCCTTTGCTTCTCCTTTAACCTGGTGAAAGCAAAGCGCAGAAAAAAAAGAAAATTAAAATCATATAATAATAATCAAATAATAATTTGTGAGTTTTTTTTTTTCATTATTTTATTTTAATTCTTCAAAAGTGTATTGAAAAACGTCATTTGATACACGTGGACACAATGGCAAACTTTCTCACTTGTATCAAAATATTCGTTCAACATCTAGTTAACAATGTCAATAAAAAAACGTACAGAAAAAAAATGCAGCGTCTTCCCAGCAATCGAGCTATCTCCTTAATTCCAGCCAAAAGTAAATGTCAAACCTTTAATTTATTTCGAAAAAGTATCCTTATTGTGATTTATTGTATGCGAAATAAGTTTGGAGGCAAAAAGTTGCTGCGACTGGTCGCAATTTGCAAACATTATGCATCACATTCAACCCGCACCGATTTACGACGCAACGCCATCTTTTTTTCTGTTGCTTTTTTCAACCCATTGTGTTACCTAATAAGCTGGATAAAAGGCGATGGGATTAATATTTTCCCATTTAGCTGGCAACAATGAGGTCTTAAAAATATATTCTTTTGGCTTTGGTGTCGGCCTTGAGTTTAACCCCTCAGATCTTTGACCAACGCGTACTTATATGCAGAGATTTGTCATAAAACTTTCCCTAGTAGCAATTGCCGTTGGCTTCCTTATGCCAACAGTTGGGAATGTATTGGCAGACGGTTAGTTGTTCCGCCAACCTAAACTTAAAATAGGCCCATTGTCATAAACATGCACTATGTTCCCAACGAATAGCCAACAAAGGGCCTTCTGTTACTATTCCTACTGTTGGGCGATTTTTGCAGGGATTTCAGTTATTATAACAACATTGGGCCAACTAACGACGGGCCTGCTGCATCTATTCCTACTGTTGGGAGATTTTTGTAGGGATTTAAATGACTAAAACAACATTGGGCCAACTAACGACGGGCCTGCTGCTTCTATTCCTACTGTTGGGAGTTTTTTGTAGGGATTTAAGTTATGATAACAACTTACATCGGTCCAACTTAAACCTTTCAATGGGCCTGTTAGGGATGATACGTACATACTGGTACAGGTATAATTACCCATTATGAGCTTACTAGTACGCAGACTGGGTATGTATAGCAGAAACCCCGGTCCGTACCCGATAGGTACAATTATAGTATTGTCGAACTTAAATCGTAAGACGTCATACCCAGTGCGGTCGTTCATAATGCTCGCGCTCGCGGAGAGTACGAAGTTACCCGAATGGTTACGGCGCTTCCCGAATACACGTGCGTAAGATTTTAGACATTTTCTAACAAATAATTCGGTGATACAAATTTGTTCTTTATTGCTATCTTCATTAAGAAGTTAATTGCGTAATAATGTTAAAGAGTATTTATTTTGAATTACTAAAACTTTTTTCCGTAAAAAGAGTTCTTTACAGCAATAAAGATAGAGGTGATTTTAGAGTACCTATTTTAAAATATTATACTTAGGTCGACAATAATAATATTATTAATTTCAAATTCATTTTTTTTACGTCCGCGTCAGTTTACTTGCTTGTGATGGCTCATGGCAGATTCGTATCGGCTCATAATGTCAACTTCTCAAAATGGCAACCGGTCGAATTCATGTAATACAATTTATTTATCACAAAACTCTTAGTTGACAGTCCTAAGCCTGGTAAAGTACCTAGGAAGAAAAGATTTAATTTCATACAAAAAGAATACGGAACATTACGCTCCTTCTGGGGCAGTCGCGTAAAAATCAATTAAAATTACGTAATTTAAGCTTCTACAACTACTACTAAGTACTTGATTGTACACTGGTTGACTGGTCCGATTTTGCTTTAATGCTTATAATTTGGAAGGTTTGCGTCCATTCAGAAACTCTCATCTTATTGTTCCAAAGGTCGTTCGATCGAGTTTCTAAAAGGCGACCGCTAAGGCCAGGTTTGAAAATACCTATAGGTATTTTGATACTGGGTTTTAGTAGTGGGTATACGACCATACCCATACCTTTGAGCCCGGGTATAGAATATCGCAGGTACATCTCATGCCTACTGTTACGTTACTGCTACTCCTACGGGGTGGAAGCGGGGTGCGCGGGGGGCGGGCGGCGGCACGTGTGGCCTGGCCGCGGCCCGCCCGGCGCCCGCAGTGTTGCCAACCGTACGATTTAAATCGTATTCATACGACCTTTTTTGCTCTTGCACGATGTAGGATCGAGTATCGAAATCGTACGCAAAATATACGATCTTTTCAAATTTTATACCCATCATCATAACGAAGTAAAAATATACTAATATCTAAAAAAGGCCCCCTGATTGTAACTCTGTTGCTAATAATTGTCGATTTGAATCGATTGAAATTATCACTTTTGCAATTATAATGTACGATTTGACAGTTTCAATTACTAGCAATGTGTTATTGTTATTGCTTTAAGCAACTCTGTCAAATTGTACATACATAATCGCAAAAGTTACGATTTCAATCAACTGAAATCGAGAATGGTTAGCATCAGAACTTACATAATCAAGGTAGAGGACAACTTTAATCCGTATACAAATTCGAGATTTTAAATCTGTATCTATGGAAATGACACCAGTTTCATCTGAGTATAGTATAGAATATACCTTTGTAACTTTTATAATATCTAAAAATATAAAAATTCAGTTGTAAATCTTAATGATAAATGTTGATTCATGTTCCTTAGATGATATAATTATATTGATTCAAATTCAAATTACATATATATAAATTTCATTACGTACTATTTTTTTCCTTGAAATGTTGGCAAAAAATACGATCTTTTCAAGTCCATGGTACGATCTTCTAAAAAATAAAGTTGGCAACACTGCGCCCGCCATTTTATTTATTGTTCATTTGTGCGCCTGCGGCTGCGGAGTGTTTTTGTTCACATCAACAATAACAAAGTTATTAGCCTGATAGGCAATAGGCAGGCTGTGTTATAATTTAGTTATTTAACCCTTCTGTGTTTGTGTTTGTGAGTGTTAAATGTTTAAAGTAGTAGAGTTTTGCGACGATGCTGGTTACGGAGGAGAACTCGGTGTGGTACGTGCAGATTGGTTGACACCACGGAAGACACACTGCTGCATGTGGCCTCCATATAAAATGCAAAATGCAAATACTTGATTTAACAAATGTCTTAGTAGTGACGAGGCTCCAAATATAACGTGGACATTGTGTCCTGTAAAACGTTTGTTTTACGAAACGGGTAAGTTTTTCTTATGTAGGTATCTAACTTCCTACAACCCGTGCGAATTAACTCGAACGTTCTGGGACTAAAGATGTTAATAGGAAATACTTACAAAAGATCTGTTCCAACAACATCTTATTTTGTTCTTATTAGATAATCTCGTGCAAATCTCTAAAATTTCCTAGAGGTTTTAATACTACGACCGCGCATCATTTTGCACAGCCTAAATTGAATTTAAATCATCGGCCCAGTCTCAAGCAGGTCTCAAGTTAATTCGCACCTAACCTAACATAACAACATAAGACCTTAGAAATCAAGTAGATATGTGCCTACCTACCTAGGTAGGTTATATGGTATATAAGTACCTATCTTCAGCTTGCGTGAGTTCACTGACGAAAATGTAATCTAACTAAGAAAAATATGACATAGGTAGGTACCTGATTAAGAACAAAGTTAACCAACCTTGTGCGCAATAAGTCAATTTAATTTTTAGATAACCTGCTAAAGGCGCGACAAAAATGAAAAATAGCTGAAAGTGAGTCAGAATTAGCCACTGACCAGGAAGAATAGACCAGAAAAAGAAAACTGTATTTGAAAGTGATAGCGAGAGTGATGGAGAAAATGAAAAGTATATAAAAATAAGTTATCCGAAACCACCTAACAGATCACTAGATAATAATGGTAAGTAATACTTATACTATAGTTACCTAAATAAAATGTTGTGTGAAGATTATACCTAAATACTAAGTTATTGAGAAAATATTAAAACATTGGTACAGTTGGGTGGACGCCAAGCTTGACACTATGGACTTTGGGCCGGTCCTGTATTGTATGGCACGTAGTATAAATCAGAGATCAGCTTCAACTGATAGTGTAAAGCTTGACGTGCTCCCAACTGTACCTATGTACCTACTTATTTAGCACTGATCGACCTACCTATTTAGCCTAAAATAAAAAAATAAACTAGATGAAAAAATAAAATCAGCATTTCAACACTTCATGAACAAATATACTTATGTAATAATTATGTGTAGGTACGGTACAGTGTAATTTTGTTTGAATTATTTTACAAATGACCCTGTTGATGTACAATATTTTGTTCTATCTAAGTAGGTACCTACCTACTTAAGTAAATAATTAAATAAGATTTGGAGCGCACAATTCAATATTTGATTGTGGTGCATGTTTCATTGTGACTTTATCTTTGTCTTTTTGTTTCTTTTATAGATTCTACCTCAAGATACGAGTACCTATGTTCCCAATAAAAAATTAAGTCTGCAAGATTTTAATGTTGATGGTAAGCTTTTTTCTCTCTTTTGACAGGATTACCTTCCACCATTTTACAATTTAATATAGTTCTAAATTATTGCTTATTTTTAGATTCTCCAATGCCAAATAGCCCCCGCACTGTGGACACTCAGCAAGGCAGTAAATGTACCTCGTAATATTAAAAGTAGGTATTTCTCAAAAAAATTATATGTAAACTAGCCCACGACTTCGTCCGCGTAAAATTCGGTTGCCCGCAATGACCATTTTGAATGACCTCCTCATTGTATGAAATTTAGTACTACGGAGAGGTCTAGCTGTAGCTCTGTTTCGAGCGAGTTTTGAGTTTGGTCTCATTCGGGTAGGTATACCCGAATGAGACCAAACTCCCTTACTTGCCAGTGCACACCAAGGGCCTTCTACCACTGCCACTATGAATGGGTGGCAGTGGGTGGTTATATTTGTAGACTTTCAAGTAGTAATTATTTTTGTATTGAAGTGTATTTTTTGTATATTTTAGGTGCAGTACGTAAAAACAAGGCTGCAGAGAAAGAAACGGATAACGGAATAACGGTTTTGTTTTATATTTAAGTTTTGTTTCTTCGCCAAAGAAAAGGTGTATTTTGTATAACCTATATCATAACAATGTATCATGAGTACGGTGTAACAAGTATCGTTTTGTAAAAATTGTCTTGATTTTTCAACATAATTTACGAATATAATTATTCAACTAACATTATTTGTATTTCATTTAATTTCAGCTAATTAATTGACAGAAAGTAGGTCAACGCAGACGACACAACGTCTTCTCATGTACTCATCACGTCAAAGTGCAAAAGAGAGACAATACTGTTTGGGTCACTTTTGTATATCGTCGTCTGGGTTGGCCTATAGAGCTGGTTTCAAAGCGACGCGTCTCGCCAGCGCCGGCCGCACGCACGTCGCTGCACATGAACCTTATCTGCTTCAAAATAAGGTTGGTTTTTCAAAACACATCGCTAAAACCGACCTTATTTTGAAGCCGATAAGAAGTATATATATATATACTATACATGTACAGCGACGCGCGTACGGCCGGCGCTGGCGAGACGCGTCGCTCTGAAACCAGCCATAGAACCAACCAACATACAACCGCTTGCCTAAATGTATTATGTGTCGTTGGGCCTACCCATAACACGTTTTCCTCGGGCCTTCGTAGGGCAATGCACGTTGGCCCCATCGCAAGTTGGGCCTTCGTAGGCAAATCCACGTTGGCCCCATCGCAAGTTGGGCCTTCGTAGGCAAATCCACGTAGGCTATCAGTTTTGGGCCCAACGCGCAAACTGCCCGCCAATTGTATGCATTTGCCAACTAACCAGAGGTATGTGGCCCAACTAAATGCCAACATAAAATGCTACTAGGGTTGACGAAATTCACGCTTACAAGACAACAAAGAAATCGTTGTGTCACATGTAACCTTTGATTTATCTATTAATTTTCCGTCATAGACAAAAGAGCTAGCTATATTTCATAAGAAAATCGAGACACAAGTTGACACAACTGTAAGTGTGGAAGTGTGAGTGTTTTTGAATACACACCTTGATATTTATTTGATTGATCTCATTTAGGCCAGCGCTTAGTCGTTTACAGTAAGCTCTTTCAACTAAACTAAACTGCAAGTAATAGGTTAAGGTTACAAGTCAATAGTAGGTAGATACTAAGGGTTAATTCCTGAACCCAAAACCTCTCACTCTTCTATACAACCCTGGTCAACAACTTTCAATGACCTAAAACACGCAATGCTACCAACCGTCAAGTATACCAATGATACCAACCTTACCACTCTCATTTCAGAAAATAAAGACAGTATACGACTCGTCCATCTCCCCATCCAATTCTCGGCCAAATTGTATGAACGGTCATAAAGTAAATGGACTAGCACTCGCGTCTAGGTCCCACCTATTTTATTACCTATAAACCTAAAACGTTTGACATCATTTGACAGGACGCTTTTTGGGGGCACTTTACGTAGGTCAAACTATAATATGTAGGCACCTATGTATACCACAGAAGGGGTGTGTTGCCATGGTACAGTCATGTAGTCAACCTTTCTCCTTAAAAAAATTTAAAGCTCTGGCAACACTGACGCAAGTCCCGCTCAGTACGTGAAGTGTTTAATGAGTTGTTTAGTAAAACCTCATTAGAACTCATCCCGTATCTAACAACTCAATTCGAACAAGGAAGTCACATGACTATTTGCACTAGTTTGTATACCTACAATGTAAGTTAGATTACACAATCGAGATTCGCTTTAGTTTAGACGGAACCAAAAGCGCGGGCCACATCTCCAGCTAGCGAGCGAACGAGCGAGCTGTTCATGCGTTTCCGAACATCGTTTCAGCTCTTTTTATACTTCGGTTCACACCGTGAACAACAGAGATAAACTACGTCAGCAATACAGACGATGCTCGCTCGGCTCGCCCGCCCGACTGCCTCGCCATAAGCGATGCGCCCGCCTACTCCCACTATTGCAATCTTCTTCCGCTCGTTCGCTCGCCCGTCCGTCCGTAGTTTTCGGTGTGAACCCACGTCGTTTAGCTCGCCAAAGCTCGCTCACTCACTCGCTTGCCGGTGGTGTGGCCTGCGCTTAAAGCTTTGCATGACTCGGCAATACGTTCCTGGAACTTAGGATTAGTAACCCTATTTACGGTTAATAAATCCTTTGAAACTAGCGGTAATAAACCTTAGTATCTGACTGGCATCAGCAGTACTTGCATGCTTGCAGAAACCAACACGACGCGATATCACGCATGCTCATTGTGGAGTCAATTTCGATAAAAATAATGTTGAAAAGCACGGGAAGAGGATATAATGTAATAACCATCCAACATATTTGAAACTATAATTATTTTAATTATTATTGTTTAAGCCGTTAGTCCCGGCTGTCAGTCGTTACAGGTAGTCGTAAGTCTGACAACCAGTCTTACCAAGGTGGAGGTCAGATAGGCAGTCGATACTGGTATTCAGCTGCATCTGGTTAGACTGGAAGCCGACTACAACATAGTTAGGAGAAGGCTAGGCAGATGATGATGATAATATTTTACGGTAGCGACAACTTTCAAGTGCAGTATTTTTGTGGTAACGACGTCCATACAAAGTCTCCCATAGTCCTTTAAGTTCCATGACTGGTTTTCCCCGCAGCGTAAGAGCACAGATTCTACGATCGTTCCCGTCGAACTTTAGAGCGTCCAACCATTATTGCTACGCCGTTTGGCGTCTAAGTGTCATTATAGTTAACACCCATCCGCGACAACTTTAAGTTTAATTTATCCGTGATTATGGTGCTTGCAACAGCGCCGAAATATCGGGAACTCGAAATAAATAGTAAACATGCTAAATATAGCGTTTTCAGTGTTAAGAGGGCGCATTCAGCAAATATATCTGACAAATATTTACGTTTTAATTAATTTCGCAATATTACTGTTTATGAAATATGGCTAACTAGTGAACTAGAATATTAATAGTGAATTGCAATTAAAACACTGAATTTGATGCTGTAACCGTTTTATGTGTATAAAATGCATTTGGAAAGTTTCCAAATACTTTTTTTATATCTAAAACTGACTATTCGGTGTTACAATATTCTAGTTCACTATAGTTACCCATATTTCTTATTTCCATACAGTAATATTGCCAAATTAATTAAAACAGGTAAATATTTTCACTTTCTGTATAAACACTCTTAATGATAATGTTAGTGACCGTGACCATGTCAGTGTAAAAACGTAGGTCTCAGTGACGTCACTCAAATCAGCAGATTACGCCCACATCCTCTATTCGTCAGGATTAAGCCACTTAACCTCACCTGCTCAACACTATAACTACCGGGTTGTAACCGTTCCTCTTGGCTAAACACGCGACCCTGGCTACAAACCTTATATTATTAGTATTTCAACATATACATACGTTTAGTGATGTTTTCCGGCACTACCCGGTGGTTTAACAAGGGTTTACACTTCAGTGGACGCAGACCTCTATTGTATGACCTCTGAACGACCATTCATTATGACTAATACGTGTATTTTCGTTTGTATGCAGTTTCTTCATAATAATTTCGGTTACCTGTGTCTGGTGTGCATGGTACTTGTTTCACAATATTACTGCGATGTGGTCATAAAATATCGGCCTATCAAAAATCAGGAAACAATTTTGAACTATAAAAATATCGTTAAAGTATTCAGAAAAATACGAGCATCGTCTATTATTTTGTTATTAATCTTCCAATAAACTGAATAAATCCCCGCTAACAAGCAATAACATTAAAAACAAAAATCGTTCCAACAATCAAAATCTTTAACGAAATTGTTGGAACAAGGGCACCTCTAAATCCGTTCTTTGCCCTTCGATGCTTAAAAAGAATAACGTCGTAAACTTGAATCGAATGGACCAAAATATTCGAGTTGACCCATAAACGAAATAATGGGATTCGTTCCCACGTATTTTAATTATTAAAAGAACGTTACACTATTCCACATTGTTATGTGGGAGGAACTGCCCATAAATTCCGGTCCGATAATTGTACCGATCCCTATTTGTAACCGATTAGTCGAATTTCTAAATCGATCTTTCGATTTGGTGATACGAATCGGTGAGGCGTGGCGGACGTTTGAATTCCGAATGATTGGAATGAATGAGGGAATGTTCTTTATTTGAATTTCAAAATATTAACTTAAATTACTGTCATTGACTGACATCCTAGGGATGTATAAAGGAATCAAATATCTGTATTAAGTACCAAATACTCAAAAATACCATGGTATACAAATATCTACTATTCAATTAAGTTGTCTACTAATTCTATTAACAATCTATTTAATTCAGGTACAAATGAGTTTACCAACTGTCCTTTCCCAAGTTAGTGCGTATTTGTGTTGCCAAGCAAACATGAACCTTGTTCACACAAATATTCACAGGTCCCACGAACATTCAGCAACGAAGTTATACTTAGACAATTCTGTATGTTATTTAGCACGTTGTCGAAACAGTCTGGTTTGTAATAATTTCTTTCTACAACTTTGTTGACAATGTGCCAAAGTGACGGTTATAGTTCAACCTAATTCCCGCAATTAACTGTTAAAATACAGACACCAGACGTAATTGTTTTACGCCCAATTGAATTTCGTTTAAGAGAAACCGATTTGAAAGCATGCGAACAAGCAGTAATATTTTCTGAAAAATATGACTATGTTATCTAAAACATTATGTTTGCAACATCTGCCTAGGTTTTTAGCATAATTTTCCTGTAGTTATCCTTATTTTAAGTGTGTTCATGTATATTAATAGGCTTACCTACTTATTTCTAGGCTTTTGCAAATAGGACAACATTAGAAGCCCGTGCAAAGGATCGCCTAGGCAGTCATTGAAGAATTTGGAGATATTAGACTCGGCTTTCAGTCTAACCAGATCTAGCTGAATACGGTATTTTAATACCTGTTAATTTTCGAAAAACAATTACTTAATCGAGGCTGAATGTTGGTATTTAATTTAATTTGTCATGATAACCTCATTATCAGCTTTCAAAAGCTACATGAAAACATCAACAAACAAACACAAAGCGATGTTGGTTATACCACATTTATTCACAAATAATTGCATCATACTGATACCGAACAAAACCATCCTAAATAATAGGGATGCAAACAATACGGTATCCAACAATCGAAACCGAATAATGAATATCGAATCAAATATCTCGATCATCGAACAATACTCGGTACCGATCCCAGATGGCATTTGGGCGCATTTAGCATTCCATAATGAAAAGACCCAATCAGGCATGGGAAGCATGATCCTAGGTAATTGGGTACCGGTTTTGGTTTTCATCAATATTGCTGCTATTGTTCCGTCTAGAAATTGACGATAATAACGGAATGGAATCCGGGTTCTCAGAATTATATCGGATAGTAATTTTTAAGGTATCTGTATTTGGACAAAGGGGAAAGGTCAGTAGGTACGGCTATTCGAAATATTCCTTTGCGATAAAAGGTTCTTAACAAAATTAGGTGGAAATATTTTTATGTTATATAAAGTATCTGGTCCATACCTGACACTCAAATTCCTTGTAACCTTTTTCTTGGAAAACTGTTTCTTTGTAGTTAAAACCTAGACATAGAGTTAATTAAATAATTAACTATACAGGTTTTGACCCGATTGTCAAGCAAAAGTAAATGCTTCTGTTTGACAATCGTGCGTGGTAATCAGGCCGACTTGAACACTCTTTTTTTTATAGTGAGGGTAGTGCCTTACCTGGTGTCAGAGTTTTAATGCCGCCCATGGCCCCTCTGACTTGGCTGCACATGCCGTCGAGAAATATCTCTCAGGCATACTGGTCTTCTCACGAGGTTTTCCTTCACCGAAATAAGTGATAAGTACGCACATAAATCCAAAAAGTCAGAGGTGACGTGTCTTGAGTTCAAACTTATGACTTGAACCATTGAGTAGTATGATTGACCCAAGTACTTTTTTATCTACAAATATCGGTACCACTCGCATGTCACATCCCTAGGCTAAGTTTTGACATCGTGTCCAACGAGCGAACAAAACTCCTATTGTCCTTTTAATAGCCCATCGATCTGTTAAGTCAACTATGACCGAGTTTGTGGATATTTACACCGACTGGGCGACCAAACGGTTCCAAATGAGTGGAAACATTTTGATTTTATATTGAAAGTTAAAAACCGTATCATATTTTGTTTTGTCATTGTGTTTATTCGCTTTGTTTAGTTACTTATTTATCTGTTATTTATTTAAGTTTAAAAGTACTATACCGAATACAACCGTAACCGTATAAATCATGACTGTGTCTACTTTGTGGACAGATCATGGGATAACATTGCAATGACAAACATACGCGACACAATGAATTCCTTATAACTGTATGACCAGACATCACCAACCCACACTGTGCCGGTTTCGGCCCATTCCCTTTCACGGAGAGTGGGGCCTGTGCCCAAGTAGTGGGGAGGATCTGATTCTAAGGACTGCAAAACTCACTGGGTTTCTAAAAACCCCGAGAGAAAGAGAAAAAAACAGAGAGAGAGAGAGTGAAGAGGGCGAATAAGCATTTTTCTTGTAAGCAAATAATTGTACTTTTGAAAACATTCAATAAATCGCCATCAAACCGTCAAAATGTCTTTGACTTATTAAGACTATCGTCTCCTACCTACCTCATAAGGAAGACCACTCCCTGCATGGCGACCCTGCCACAACGGCCAACTTAAAAGATTTAAAGAAGAAATAAGCTATGGGAGATTTTTGGAAGAAATAAATAAATATGGGCAAGTCATACTCAAAAGAAGAGGTGGTCGTCGCACAAAATGCCAACGGCGAAGCTTCCGCAAATACCACGTTGGAGCATCATCAAACGAACCACATCATTCAAACCTTATTGATCGTCGCTGTCGTTCTGATCGTCGCTGCAACCGTCTACTATATCTTGAAGAAGTGCCGCAAGAGCGCCATCAGCACTTTGAGGCGAGAATTGAACTATAGCAAAAAATCGTCATAGACCTTTACTTCCTAAAGATAAGAGGAAAAAACCTCAAAATACACAAAGCCATTCTCATATGAACGGTACAACTAACAGTCCTTTGATGTCACAACCGTCCACACTCAACCACCCGGAGTGCTCCAATAATGTTTATTCAAATAGACATTTGAGCCAATTTACGAAAAACTTCCCCATAAACATGTTCACCTGAAGGGGTGTGTTACTGGGAATATCATTACTGGTTTTACCCCTTAAGCCACCGTAGAGGAAGAATAAGAAGGCTCGTGCATTATTTATTTATTTAATGCACAATGTACACTGCTGTGCTGTGAGCTGTGGGCCAAAATAACCACGAAGTGGTGCCCTGACATAGCCAGAAGGCGGTAGACCTCGTAGGAGATGGTGGGACGAGCTGGCCAGAAGCGACAGCCTGTGGTCCACATTGGCCCTGGATCGAAGGATTTTGAAGTCATGGGGAGAGGTCTTTGACACAGGCTAACAACAGTAACAATATACACAATCATAGTTACACACTAGGCTTAAAACTAGTGAGTACATGACCCTGTTAGAGCGCAGCAAGATAACTTAAAACTTACAATATTGCAGTGAGAATCTATTATAGAATACTATCAGTCAGTGCTGTTCCCACTGCTGGGAAGAAGAAGAAAAGCCAGTGTTCCATACACTGGCTTCTCCTCTTTGGGAGGGCAAAGAACGTAACCTAACACACGGGCCCAGTGCGGGTTGCTTTGTCACATGTCTTTGAGTTTATGGTTCTAGAACGTGGCGGTTCCCTCGCGATGTTTTTTCCGTTTGGAGAATAATATGAATGAATTTTAAATCTACTTCCAGTCTAACGGGATGGAACGAAATATGTACCACTATTTTACATGGATCAACTGTCTATCTGACTTCCACAAAAATAATTCACTAACTCCAAATTTCTATATTCTTAGAATAAATTACTTTATATTCTTTCTGATGCATATCGTAATTTCATTCTAAATTTTCTTTAATACTCGCATCCGGTTCTCGACCCTGGAGTATTCCTAGCACATAATTAATTTGAATGTATGAATAACAACCGCAGTGTTGCCTCAAAACTAGAAAATACATTGTTGTCAAATATTATTGTTTCTGGAAACACCGTAAAGTAATCACAAAATGACTTTTACGGCCGCCATTTTGACAAACTAGTGCGCGCTGTCAGACATTTTGTTACGTAAACTACATAAATTATTTTTTGAAAAAGTAATCAAAGGAAAAAATAGCGTACAGTAATGTTTGTTAAACAATTTATTTTTGTCTACCATGATGCATTTTTGTGTATTTGAACTGGATCACAGCAGAATTTACGTCGATTCTTATTCAAAACATCTTGCAACTTTTTTACAATATATTTTTCCATTTTGTCGTGTAACACTTATACATTGTCAACACAACAGTCATTCAATTGAAAATATAGGTTACAAAAAATCCGAAAAACAATGTCGCTTGGAAATTACATCACAATTGAAAAATAGTCACGATTATCTACAATTTACACACACATTTGAATCTCGATATCGTATTATTTTCTTTGTTAAAATTCTTGGACGATACTCAAAACATCGATCTCATTCGCTGGACGCCATTTAAAAATAATACACTTACATAAAATTCTTAAAAATCTTTTACAATAGAAATTGCTGATGAGGAAGTTTGGAAAGGTTCTTTGAGTCATTGAGAACGATTTCTGATTTTAATCTTCTTATTCTTTTATAGCTTCGGTCTTTAGAGGGTCAAGCTTTTAATATTCGACATACAAAATGTAAATTGAAATTAAGTATTTATACTTCATCTAAAAATTAAAAAAATCATGCCATGTATTTTTGACTTTCATTTTCGTAGTACGAGCTGAAAATTGAGTACAAGTTATTTTCAGTCGTTTTGGGTAATCAATAAGAGGATAAATAGACCAACGGGGGTTGTTGAAATTCCAAAAAAATCTTTTTGCTATTTCATTTTCGTCTTGAGCAAGCGTGGTGGGTGATCAATGCTCGTGCCTTCTCTGTATGAGAAGAGTCCTTTGCCCAGCAGTGGGACAGTAATAGGCTGGTATTATTATTATTATATTTCATTTTCATTATCATACATTTGGACATACGCGCTCCAGTTTCTAATATGCCCAAGTATTTCTGTGAAAATAAACCCTAATCGTACTAACCTATTAGATTTGAGCTTCTAGTCTACAAAAATATTCAACAAAAAGTACATTCGTGACAAAAAGTGTGTGTCAAACTAATTAAAACACGGAACAGTCACGCTGCTAATTGGAGTCCCTTTCAATTTCACGTCTCCAAGCGAGATATGTGATGCCAACAAAGTCATAATAAAATAGTAAAAGAAAAGTATTATGTAGTTTGTAAAAATGAAAACTGTTCCATATATTTTTAAGGCCAAAGTAATTACCTGAATATGTTACTGTGTCAAGTCTCCAAGGACAAAACAACATATAATCAAAATAACGGAAGTATTTTACCTATGCTTTATGTACAGAAAATAATTAATCAACGTTTTCATTCTTTAAATTTTCACTACTGTACAAAATTAATGGAAATAACTAATTTTAATCTTTTTTTTTTTTTCTCTTTCAACACTTATTTTTGTGAATGCTGGTGAACCTGTAATTGGCGACTGTGTAAGTCCAAGACTGTAAAACCTATGTATACCTAAATTCTGTACATAGAAGCTGTTGGTGAAACTATATTAATAAATAAATAAAATAAATTAAAATAATCATTTGAACTTACGCAAACAAAAAAAAAGCCAAATCGTCAAAACGGTATAGGTAACTAAAACAGTATATTTCTGTAGCAACAAAACGATACGACTCAAACTACTATCCATCTTTTTCACTGACGCGCGTATTTCGGGCGTTTTCTTTCAGATTCCCGCTCCAGTAACCGCGCACGCAGACAGTCGCAATCTCTTTGATCTATACGAATAGACGTTTCCGATATCATGGTAACGGCTAAACAAATGAAATGCTGGAGGAGTTTTTTTTAGAAACTTTTCCTGTAGTCTGATGGAAGGAAGGTGTAATATTTGCGTAAAAACTTCTGTTGGTGATTTTACTTTTGTTGGAAATTATAATAGGTTTATGTTGTTGGATTATAACTAGTTTAAGTTCTTCGACCCCAATAAATATGTGTAATAATCTATTGCTTAAAGATAACAGGGTAAATACACATCGGAGTCGTTTCAAATTCAAAAGATATGTGATATGAATCATTCCCTCTGCGTCAAGTCCCTTTACGTCGACTCGTGAATTCTTTGTTTTGATGCACTGTCTTTTGTTTCGCCTCGACATAGCTGTCACAGAGTACAGTCACATTAAAAACGAAATACGGCTTTTGGTAATTAATAAAGTTATTTTGCTCATCCGGTGATCCGTATTTTAAATAATACATTGATAACCCACCAAAAAGTACTAGGCTAGCATAAGTTCAAGGAGTTGTGTATTTTTATATTTCGGGTATCTGAGTAGGTGTAGGTACTTACTGTTTAATGTTGTCACATTATTGGCCCCTTAAGAATCTAAAAAACTTTTTTCGGCGGTTTTAAAAGGCGAAGATAGAAGGAGTATGAATGTGTTTCTTTGGAGATTGCAATGTCCCCTAAGTAAGTTTCACTACTTTTTTACTCCAACCCCAATTAGAAGAAGAAGTGTTTAGAATTACTCTCCTATTTCGCTCATAAGAACAATGTATTAGCTTTTACATTAAACTATTAAAATTACTTATTTTATGTTGAAAGCCAAGTATGTCCTGATTCATTCTAGAAAACATGTTCATACTTTTATAAGTAACTATCGCAAAATCACATTTCTCCACCGCATATCCGTGAGAATTCGTTTCACATCCAGGAAAACAATAAATCCTCTGATTCACATCTTGTATGACAGTTTAGTGATGTGCAAAAGGCATTTCTATAAAAACTAGCTCCTGCGCCATATGTTTCTAAGTCTTACGAGTAGTGGAACCTGTTTACTGCGTACGGGCATGTAGGCAAACGGCTTGACATGTCATGCTGCGGCTATGCAATTACTTGATATCTTTAAGCTGTCGTCGACTTACGGCCGTTTTCTATAACTTACTTACGTAACTATCAGTTAATTGTTTTTTTTTTAATTTTTATTTTACAACATTCTGTACTAGTATTTAAGTAAAATCACCAGGCAATTTGTTAGTAATTAATCTAAATTAGTTTTCTCACAAATGTTTACCCTGTGTATTAGATTTAATAATTCCTGTTCACTTTAACGTTTGTGATGAGTAAATAAACACATTATTTATTTATTTCTTTAGTTAATATGCCTACTCTCTTCTTATTCTTAAATTATTCTTATTCTTAGTTACCAAAAAACGGGCAGTGTTATGAAATTGCTGAAAAGGTGCGACTGGCTTTTATATCCCGCAAAAAACCAATCAAATCGCAGAAATCTTGAACATTACTGACTTTCTGCGCACGCTCATACGATAACTCAACTAACACATCCTTTCTATTGTCCCCAGGTACAAGTGAAGTGTTACAACTACATGTCAAAAGCGTCCTCTCAACGATAACAGTGTTAGTGTTCATGTGGGGTGACAGTAGCTGATCGCACTGGCGTGGTACGGGCCCGGGGGGGGTGCGATGCAGGCGGGAGGGGGCTGGTTCCTACCCTGGAGCATGGGCCTGCAAAAATTTGCAGTGGCCCTGCCCATGGGTGGGATGATGCCATTGGTACCCCCGCTTCTGGCTGCAATGCCCCAAGCCCCTCCGCCGCTGAGGCTGATTGCACCGCCTCAGTTGCAGCATCAGCAGCCAGGCAGAAAGGTACGGGTTTTAATAATGACGTAGTTACAAAAGAAACGACATCTAGTTATTTAGAAATAGACATATTTATGTCACATTGAATGAGTCAGTGTTGGACCCAGTAATAACCCCGTGAGACACCCTGTATTGCTGCAGATTCTTTTTAAACCGAATCATAATAACAGTCTTATTTATTTATGTGCACGCAAAATACGTAACAGGGCAATATATTAACATAGAAGAGCATATAGGACAATCCTTGCCATGAACTAATAATGAAATATTTTCCACTAAAAGGCTGCTTTTAATTTCGTTTCATAGCTTGCCCAAATGGATTCTAATTATCATATCATATAATACATATTTAGAAAGTCTTAAAACATTAGCAATATCTTTGTATTGAAAATAAAGCTTTTTAACTACCAGAAATGTCGCATAGATATATTCTTGAAATCGACTAGTTTTACTTGGCTAATGAAAAACTTGCAAACAATGACTAGGTACTGACAGAAATTTACTTGCACTACGGCTGTAGTTTTTAGTTTTTAATCCAGATTAAGTCACTATTATCGTGAATAGCTTATGATTGAAGCTACGCTCACTCATTCAAAAAATCAAGACCACTTAAGCAATTGCACTTCACAATCTTTATCCTAAACTTTCTACGTTTCATCGATATCAATTTCGAGAATACCAAGAACAGATTCCTTCTGGCGATCAATTTGTTGCCGTAAATTCCCTCATTGGGTCTGATTGATTCGATCGGGTGACTTGCGATTTGTTGAAAACGTATTAGCAGTTAGGGCTAAATGATTGCTGTCATTATTCAAGTGTTCAGTGTTATTTTCTTCAAGCTTTTATTGGAGTTAGTTGTTGAGTTCAGCTGTCTAAAATGCTTTATGTGTTAGTTTCAATTAGTCGATCTGCAATGTCAAGAAGAGTCTACTAAAGCGCGTGATGCACATAACTAGAATTATTTTTAACCCCTGTGTGTCAATTAGTAAATATTCCATCCATTAAACTGTTCTTGAATTTCCCATCATTAGTAGTAGTAGGATTCTTTGATTACTCTTTGTGATAATTACCTTTTAATTTCACTGACATGATGTAAATTATTTTCAATCCCATTCTGATTTTATCTACAAACTAAAGCGAAGCGAGCGGTTTTATCAAGCGATGCATCTTGAATAAATTTGTAATAACAACTGCTGATGGGTTGATAAATATTTTTTTAATCCTAAAAAACACAGATTCTTATAGAACTCTAAATCTAGAAACATAAGCTAAGCCAGTGTTATAAGACAATAAAAAGAATAGAAAAGACAATTTCATCTATTTTCTGGAGTCGTTGTACGAAAGCCTAATAGAAAAATACGTGTCCTGACAAGGGTCTGGTATCAATTACTAAAGGTAATTTAGGTCTGGATCCCCTGGACTGGAATATTGGACCTTCGACGGACAATGGATATTTATATAGGGATAAATTTTGGAGAAGGTCGGGGATTTCGTCTTCATTTCGTTTTGCCTTAAGCCTTTGAAAAGGTAATCGTTACTATGGCCTCTGAATACATCTTAATTTGGAGCACCTTTGTTTAAAAAGATTGCATTGATGATATCAATGGTACCTGTTTGGAATTTAAACTATCGGCACTGAACCGAACGTCAAAAATGCTACAGTGTCACTTGGGCATTTATTTTGATGTTACCTATTCTTAAAGTAAAACAGGCACTAGAAAAGTGCTTAGGCACTATCGAGGACACTCCCGCCTGATCACCACTAAGCTAATTTTTGCTTGCACTTACAACATAGAAATGCTCTCTAGCCTGTTGACTTTGTATAGAAATAAAGGCCAAACGAGAATTATTGTTATTTTGCGCGCCTAAGTTGACGCTTTCCTAATGGCTCGGCGCCTCCGCATGATTTAAGCGAAAAAAATTTTAACTAATCAGGCGGAAAAGACCACGACTGTACTTTCTTAATGCAATCAAACTTGTTGATTATATTATAGCAATAACATTATTGGTAACCACAATAGGCTCGCCCCTATTACATGGGACTTAAATCATAACTGGCGAAATGTAGGTGTACTTGTTATTTACACCTCTGCCTAACCCCTCGGGGATTACAGGCGTGATGTTAAGATTTTACTATAATTGTGAATAAAAACATGGTTAATTAAGACTACTTCCTAGCTAATCACATCCAATCGCTAGATTTTCTTATTTACTAGAGTAGAATTAAAGTTTACACAATAAATGATTTATTCTTCGTTCGTCCCGAAGTTTTGTCCCACATTCCAAATAATTATTAGTTCGTCCCACATCACTTTTGAATTACTGATTCGTCCCAAATTAACACACTTTTTGTAACAGTCTGAAATTATGAACTATTTTGATGAAATTTATGTTCAACTGTTTAAAGGGGTTATACGGGTTTTTATGTAAGCTGCCCTGTTATGTAAGCTGGGAATTTGAGAAAAGCTGTTTGCAAATTCGATGTAGGTTATTTAATTCTACCCTAGAACCACGTGGAAAATATTGCGTCATTATTTTTTTATATAACCGCCAAGTTCCTTGATAATACGAGTTAACGATAACATTATTTTTTTGTTTGAATCTTTGCACGAAAGGATAATTATTGATTTGCTACGCATGTGTAAGACAAATCTCGATTATCGTGTAACAGTGACTAAAGGTAATTTTGAGGAATTTACTATTTACATTTGTTTTATATTTTTCTAGTAAGTTCCTTGAGGGCACGACGACGAAAAAGAAGTACCTAAGTTCATTCGAGTGGGTAGTTTAGACTTATAGTCTGTAAAGTTAAGATAAAATAAATATAAGTGTAATTATATGGTAAATCTTAATATATATAAATCTCGTGTCACAATGTTTGTCCTCGATGGACTCCTAAACCACTTAACCGATTATAATAAAATTCGCACACCATGTGCAGTTCGATCCAACTTGAGAGATAGGATAGTTTAAATCTCAAATTATAGTCGCAATTTTAATTTATTGCTAATTATTTGTCTGTTATTATTTGACAGTCACAATTATCTGTTAACTCCAAATGATTCTAACAGATGTCGATACCTTTCGACTGGGTTGAGTAAGTAATCAATAGATGGCGCTGCTATGGTAAATCTACGAACGTGTCATATAAGCTACATTTTAACAGCATAATTACCACGTGTTGTTGACGCTATAAAATTAATTAAATTTATTTTGTAGTGAACGAAATACCGTATAATTCAGCTAATTATTTGTCTGTTATTATTAGTAAAAAAATATGAATAGGTACATATGTCGGCAGATTATATTCATCTATTTGGTGGACTAAAGGATTTACAATAAAACAAAAAAAAAAAAATTACCATACCCGTGCGAAGCCGGGACGGGCCGCTAGTGTATCTCTAAAATAAATAATGAAAAAATAATAATACCTTTATTTTCAGGCTACTCTGGCCCATAGATAAATACCTTACAAACTAACATATATGTTATAATAAAAGCTAAAGCGAAAGCTCCACAGTATTAAGTAGGTACATACTAATATAATTATGTATATCATATATTAAAAATTTAAAAGCTAATGATTTGTAAAGGTTTTGACAGACTAGAAAAAAATAGGATATCTGACGAACTGACGACAAACGACTGAAATTAAAGTGAAATTTCACTTTAATTTGATCATTCAACATCAATCCTGAAATAAAATAAACGCCAGATAAAGGCGTTTCTTTTATTTGAGGATTTATTAGCATAGCAACATAAGTGGTAGGTACCTATATGTCTTGTGAACACGAATTACATCATATTTTTAATACTATTTGTGTTCATTTTGCGGTCCCTCGTAAAATACCTTTTATTATTTTTACCATCTGCTGTTCAAACGTTTTTATCACATTCTTTTACAATCCCTACGCTTGAGGATAAAAACATAAAATAAAAATAAATTTTAATCACGCATCGTCTACTTGACAGTGTTTACATTTATGCAAAAATGAGCAGCTGCAAAACATTTATACTTATTTCATGCAAACACATTTTCTATTCTGCTTTAAGTAAAACCAGGTGCACTAACTGTCAAAATGAAAGCAACAGCCCGTCTTTTACAACAAATGTATTATTTTATCTCAGAAGAGATCCTCTTAGATGCACACAGACTAATGTCCTCCCTTGCTGCCACCATAACAGGTGTGTTGTCTCTTTCTTTTTGTTTTCCATCTCACTCTTTCAATGGTGTCATGTTTGCTATTATTATCTGTGGGACTCGTTTAACTTGTACAGAAATTAGTTTGGTACATGTTAAAAGTAAGTAACTAGTTTTAAATGTGTCGAGAAAAGCTCATTGTTTTATTTTTTTTGGTTTGTTGACACTGGGAAAATATCAATAATTTCCGGGATTTAGGACCTACCTATACGTCAACAAGCCCGTCTTTTTTAAACACTACTAAGAGACTTTTAACGTTTAAAGAGTGCAAAAATTGATTCCAGTCCTAATTTAAATAAATAGAATTTTAATTTGCTCATATTTGTAGCTATTTCCCTAATGTTGAGCATATCGCACTAACGAATCAATCAAAATATTGTGTATCATGTGTCTAAAATTTACCTTACATAATATAGTTCTAAAACCGCCAACCCGCTTCCCTTTACAACTTACACTACACCCTAAGTAAGTAGTAAGTAATTGGTTCTAGTCTAGCTTATGTAAGGCGTTTAATAGTCCGGGCATCGTGTCATCGGATTAACTACGTTTGCTGTACATAGGCTACCCCTTAATACGGCCAAGACTCTATTGTGAAGCCTTTAATGGCGCAGGCGCTACACTGTTGACAGAATAAATTCGGTTCCGCTTATCGTGGATAAGTGTGCAGACTTGGCTGTTTACACTACCGTGCACACATTTTGTATCTGGTTGTACTGTACACTAATTATGAATGTTGTGGGGGGTGGGTAATCTGTCTCGAAACTTGAACTATCAATAAACCTATATTAATAAATAGTTCAAGTTTCGAGACAGATGGGGGTGTAAACACAGAGGTGTCCTTTACACTCTAGAAGGACATACATTTACTTTATTGGTGATGTTCTTCAGCAAGGTTAATTGTGTAGCAATCGCAACCAGCGTACGTGTATAACCAGATGCAAGGAAGCAATAGGATTAAGATGAAAGCGTCAGGGTATAGCCGGCGAAATTCAAATTTTCTTACGTTTTTTTGCAATTTGCAGGCCAGTTCTAGGTTGTATGTTGATTAAAATATTCCTCGCGACAGTAAGACGTATGTAGTTACAGAATTAATATGAATTAAAGTTACAAAATCATCAATAAAACCCTCCAAGCTCGACTGACGGACTAAATAGATTTTCAATTTATTGATGGTGGAAACTAGCCTATTAAAGATATAAGACTCGTCCGTTTACTCTCTAATCAAATGTTCACATCGACTAACTGCGTCCTTAAACCCTTCGGGAATTACTCTGAATTATGTTACCCGTAGTTTAAATGGGTAGCAACTTGAATTAATAGGCCATTCATTCTTTGACTTCACTTTCAAAATATCTGAACAGTAAATCTACCGTTAAAGATTGTGGCACTTCTTGTGATCGGTTGATCAAAATTACAGCTTTTTTAGACTAGTGGCGGTGGTTTAGCACTACAGCTGAGCAAGAGGTCTTCAATTTCCTCCTCCTCTCCAGTCGGGCAGTCTTTTACCATCAGGAATTTCTAAGTAACAGCCCAGAGTTTGTGCTCGATGGATGACAGTATTTACAATAGGCTTACTCCGTTTTACATAAGACTTAAACTTAATTGGCGAAATGACGTCGGTACCTACACATGTGCTTTACATTTCGGGCTTTACATTACAAGGATGATCAAATAATGTTTTAAGCAAAATAAACAATAATCACGGAAGATATCCCGTAGTGACATTTTAAGTACAGGGAGGTTATGTTATTTTGTAATCAAAATAAAAACAACCAATCATGACATCAATCGACTTGAAAATTGCCGTTCATAAAATTGACCGTAAAACGATCAACTTCGAAATAAAACACTGACAATATTGTTTACAAATTTATTAAGACAGGGCACAGTGCAGTTTAGGGCGAATTCCTCTGGTGATACTGAACGGGATCAAAGTGATCAAGGAATTCCCTTATTATATATACTAGCTGGTGCCCACAATGTTCGTACACGTAAAATTATTATGAAAATATTATTTCCCTATTAACATGTCCTAGAACGAAAACTTCGAAGATAATGATGTGAGATCTACCAATCCGCACTGGGCCCGCATGGTGGATTATAGCCCATTCCCTCTCATTGAGAGGAGGCTTGTGTTCCAGCAGTGGGAACATTAATAGGCTGATGATGATGATACTACCATATTTACATCGGATTTCGTTAACAATTTCACGGGCTTCATTTATTTTGCACGGGACCCTAATCCTTGTTTTTAAATATAAATAGCTTAAGTTACTCTTTATAACATCAGCTATCTGCCGGTAAACATCGTGTCAAAATCAGTCAAGCGGGTTTCGGAAATTAGCTGGAACAAACAGACCGACAGACAGACAAAAATCTAAAAAAAATTGTTATGCTTTCATAAGCATTCAGTAGAGAGCTGTTGTTTTGAAATTACAATATAATAATAATATCAGCCTATTACTGTCCCACTGCTGGGCAAAGGCCTCTTCTCATACAGAGAAGGCACGAGCATTGATCACCACGCTTGCTCAAGACGGGTTGGCTATTTCAGACTTATCTTAATTATAAGTCCAGGTTTCCTCACGATGTTTTCTACATAATTACATTACATAATACATTAATGAAATTACAAACAGACATTTTAAACTTTATTTATTTGCATAGATATTCCTTAAGGTGGATGCTCCAGAATAGCCCGCGAAATTAAAAATTTCTTACGTTAAAGGTGCAGGAATGAATTTGACCTTGAAAAAGTCATTCCTGCACCTTTATGCGCTTGGAGGGTTGTATTGATGATTTTGATGATTATAATTCTGTAACTACATACGTGTTACAGCCGCGAATCATATTTTAATCAACGTACAACCTGACACTGACCTGCAAATTGCAAAAAACCTAAGAAATTTTGCATTTCGCGGGCTACCCTGGAGCATCCACCTTAAGCAATGACAGCAGTTTACTTAAGATCGCGTTCACTTTCATCGTTGAAATTGGACCATAGAAGTCTCGCTCTAAAATTAAAATGTTAAAGGATCTCAGTTGGCATACACTATAATAAAGCAGTGTTTACATCGTAAATCATGTGGTAATTACCCCCATAGGACTGCTCTACGGTCATTACCCCACTCACTTGCGAATTAATGGCTTAAGCTTTCTTTGGGCGTGTTGGCAACCATTTTTAAATAAATGGCGTAAGTAGAGCTGTTAGGGTAAATGGAGTTATGGGTGTTTTTGAAGACACTGTTATTATTATGGGTTCAGATCAGGTAGACTAAAGTGAGACAGGTGTAGTGTGAATTTATGGAACAGTCTATGTTCATAATCATTATTTGCTTAGCCTTTTCCCAGCCTTGTTGGGGTCGGCTTCCAGTCTAACCGGAGGCAGCTGAATACCAGTATTTTACATGGAGCGACTGCCTATCTGACCTCCGCAACCCAGTAAGTACTGGGTTATTACCTAGTCTGTCAGTAAGGGCTATCGGCAAATAAAAAAAAAGCAAATGCAAACAAGGCAAATGTCACTACTTATGGATGATATTCAAGATTGTTATTAGTCCGTAAGCTTTCTTTAAAATTAAATAAATAAATAAATATCCTGTTTGAGCCCTTGGTAAGACTGGTTGTCAGACTTTCGGGCCACTGACTACCTGTAACGACGGTCAAAGATCTACAAATAACAGCTGGTTCCGAGGCACAGCAGAAACTCAGTATGTAATAGGTGGTCACCCACATGAAGTATTTCATGTTATTTTACTGAGCGTTTTATTACAGAGCAGATAAAATGAAAGAGAGAGAGAGAGAGAAGATAAAATGTATCACTCAAAAATAACAGTCCATTATCAACTTTGTGTTTGTAAAAGTAATAATCTAGTCGTTACATCTTTTAAAATTCACTAAACAACTAGCATTAAAGTTTAGAAATTACCATTAAAATGTAGCAAAAACTTCGCTCGCCACATTAAACCATCATTTATGAAAAAAGCAACCGCGGCTTAAAATATTAATTTAAAATAAAAAATACAATATCTCTTACGAAATTTTACGCAGCATAAAAAGTATGAAATTGCACGCCTTTAGATATAAACCTAATAAAATAAAAGAAACCGTAGAGTGTGTTAAAAATTCTTAATATTCCACGACGCTGGCTTTACGTTCGTATATTTAACAATTTCTGGGGTTCCGTATCCAAAGGGCACTCACGGGACCCTATATTACTAAGGCTCCGCTATCTGTCTGTCCGTCTGTCACGGGGCTGTAACTTTTGAACTAAAATTGGGCGATACTTGAAATTTTCACTTTCTTTATATTATTGTCTATGGCCGTTTTAAAAATAAACAAAAACAAAAGGGAAACATGTGTGGGCCCCATACAATAAACGTGTTTTTTAGGGTTCCGTACCCAAAATTAACCAACGGGACCCTTTTACTGAGCCTACTGTACGGAACCCTTCATGCGCGAGTCCGACTCGCACTTGGCCGGTTTGTTTCGGCGTTTTTGTTTGCTTATAATTGTACGATGGTACGGAACCCTTCTTGTGCGAATTCGACACGCACTTGGCCGGTTTTTTTTCATAAAACCACGCCTGTTACAATCTTAAAGATTAATCCATTTTATCTCGACACTGCTACACATCTATTACCGAAGTAATTTTGTTGCAATTACCGTCAGCGTTTAAAAACTCGACTACTTGAGAAAGGATTAAACGAAAAGACGACTTGGAATATGAGTTAACTTATTTTGTACCCAGAGTAACAGGTTTGGTTTATTCTGGAAATAAGTTAGATGTAAGAAAGAAACATTTTTTTTTTACGCCGGGACATTGAGAGCGTATAAAATTAGAAAAAAATAATCATACAACGCATAACAAACATTTAGCATTTGCACGTCAAGCAAAGCTTGCTTGTAAGCATGTATTCATATTATAAAGCCATTTAAAATGACCAATTCATTTAATTTTAAGCACGATGATAACTATTGTTTTTTTTAAGTGCCGAGTTTTTAACTGGCAGATCATCATCATCATCATCATCAGCCTATTAATGTTCCCACTGCTGGGACACAGGCCTCCTCTTTATGAGAGGGAATGGGCTATAATCTACCACGCGGGCCCAGTGCGGATTGGTAGATGTCACATGTCTTCGAATTTTTTGGTTCTAGGACATGCCGGTTTCCTCACGATGTTTTCCTTCACCGTTTTGAGAGCAGCGGTGACTGGCAGATCGCTTGATAAAAATATCAGCTTCTCTTATTCACAATTATTAAATGTCTAAGATTTTTTTCTCGTTCTTTCCTTAGTATTTTGTACCTTAGAAAAGTACCAACAAGGTACGATTTTGTTGATACATACTTATAAACAGGAATAAGAATTGATGCTAGTACAATTAATTTACGTAGTAAACAACATGAAATTGATCCTACATCAATTAAGTACATGTTCAATCCAGTTTCAATAAACAATTAATTAACCAACGTCTTCATTGCACGCAATTTGCGTTTTCTTTAATTATAGCCTCCTCACTAACATACGTAGACACAGTAGCAGTGGCGAAGGTCCAGGTGGAATCGGCTTTTTGAGTGCCTTCGGGCCTGCACAGTAGACAAATTAGTATTAACATACAGTATTCCAACTAGGAACAAATATCAGAATCGTCTCACACACACTTGCAAATCGCTTACACAAATTATAGGCATGTTTCAGGTAATAACAGATTGCTCGTGACAAAGGGATATGTTTTATGTAGGTATGTAACATACCATAACATCACGCCTGTTATTCCCGAAGGGTTGGGCAGAGGTGTACCTAATAGTACACCCACATTTCGCCAGTTATGTTTAAGTCCCATGTAATAAGGGGCGAGCCTATTGCCAACCGGACACAAATCTAAACTCCGTAGCTGCTACTGAAAAATTCCTCAAGGAAGAACCCAAAAACACTTTGCCCGACTTGAGGATCGAACTCAGTACCTCATGCTCAGTAGTCGCGTTTGCAAGCACTAGACCTACGAGGCAGTTTTATGTATGTAGTGCAATTCAAAAAGTTTAGTTGATTTAAGTCCTTCCCCCAAAAGAGGCCTAATTGGTTCACTGGTTATAATTTATACTGTGTAAGTACGGACCTACATAAATATGTCTCATGGGCCCCGTTCTAAAAATAACTCAGTATTAATTAGGTCCCCAATGATCGTGAGATGAATTGTCCAGATATCGAGACCTAATTACGAGAAATATACCAGTTTTAATGACATAAAAGAAATCTTCTTCGCGATTCAGTAAGTTAATAGGCTGATCTAAATTTGCTCGCCCTTCGATTTTACTCGACTCGACGCTTGTTCGACAGAATCGTTAGTAAGGTATTTTTAAGTAGAGCCTTTTGCGTGACTTGAAATGTGTGGCCAAAAAGATTATGTGCGGAATTTGCTAAAAATGTTCCTCGAATTTAAAGGTAGGTTTACACGTTTCAAGTGTTGAGTCGAGTACGTATCTTTCAGATAATCAGTTTTTTTAGCCTTGTACTATGTAAACAACACACACTATTGTCTACATTTAAAATAAAATAAATAAATATTTCTTTTTTATTTCTCATTTTGCAGGGCTGCTGGCAGAAATTTCTTAAGAAATAAGCAGTACCTTTATGTACTCATATTTTTTTTAATGTATTTTCCTGTGCTAAAATAGATAAATAAAATAAAAAAAACTTCTTCCCTACTGAAAACTACTAACTTTTACTACTAACTTTTTTTATTTAGCCTCTATTGGTCTACAGTTGGGCAAAGGCTTCCCTCAAAGCCTTCTTCCCTTTTCTCCGTGCGGTTTTCTCTGGCCAATCTATTACATAACAGATAAGACATTTAAAAAGGTTCATTTAAGTATTGCTCAATGTCAAGTAAGGGACGTTAAAACTTCAAAAAATTATGACCACCTCCCGATTTCGACATGTATATTTTGTCAAGTTTTCATCTTCAAATTTATTAAAAACCAGGGTATAAGCACAAGCAGACGCTACGATAACTAAACTCGAAGCAGCGTTTATAAATAAACTCCATAAATATACAGAATACCTCAGAACCAGGCTTAATTTACATCTCTAAATAAATGTCACCGATACGCCTAGGCTTACAGCTTACTCGCAGTAATTTACTCAGCTTGATAGCAAAGTTGTTCAATTATGTGAATGAGAAAAATTGTGCACATTTATTGTGTGATAACTTATCACACAATAAATGCGCACAATTATTGTGTGATAAGTTCTCACATAATAAATGTGCACGATTTTTCTCATTTACACAATTGAACTAACGCTTAGACGTATACATTACTTGTGATTTTTAAAACGATTGTTGAGAAACCAGAATAGTTTTACTAGTAGTTTTTTATTTCGTTTGGAGAATAATTTTGATCGGGAGAAATAGTGCCTTTTGGCTTCGTTAAGGGTATTTTTACACCCATTATATTTTGAAGAATATAACAAAATATTATACGATAGATCAATCATATAATATTTTTTTACCATTAATTACTAAATTCTAGCATTATTATCAACTTATTTAAAAAAAAAAAAGCAAAAAAAAAAAAGAGCAAAAGAGAAAATGCTAAATATTAGGTACTTTGCATTTTTTTTTCAGGTAATTTAGGAACAAGTTCTTGAGAAATAAATAAAAATGTGACTCAGTGAATTATTAACATTTTATTCATGTCTATTTGCTTGTAGTTATTTTAATACTGTCTAAGAGAAAAAAAAAAAAGAAATTACATCTTCACAAGTCCATCGATTTTTCTCATTTCAATGTCACCTTTGCTCGGTGGTCTGAAGTCTCATCTTTAATAAGCTTCTTTCTACCTTCATTTGGATTAGGTCGGGTACAGACAGAGCTAATTGATAGCAGCAGTAAAGTGTTCAGTCGCTAGTTTATTAACAATTTAAGACTGACTTTATTAGTAGACGTAAACAAAGTAAAATGAAGTTTGAGCGAAAGGGTATGAAATTTAATTTTGGATTACTTATGTCTAACAATGAAACGTAATTTTATCAAAACTATGTTTTATGGAAAAAGACAATTTCGCAAGATAAAAAAAAACTTTGTGTGTGTCCAGTCGTCATACATAATTGCTGTGCCATGACGCCTGTACTCCCTGAAGGGTTAGCCAGAGGTGTACCTAATAGGACACCCACATTTCGCCAGTTATGTTGAAGTCCCATGTAATACGGAGCGAGCTTATTGCTATCAGGGCACAAAATGAGACTCCGAGACTGCTACTGAGAAATTACTGGAAAAACCTAATAACACTTTGGCTGACCCAGGAATCGAACCCTGGACGTTATGCTTAGCAGTCGCGCTTGTAACCACTCCACCAACGAGACATATGGTGAATTGCTAGTGGTTATTCCTGTATTGCTCATAATTCTATTGAGCTAACTCATCATTCGACTGTATCCATCTAAACATGCCTATAATAATGCCTTGCGTGTTCCGAATTACACATCTTACTTAAGAAAACAACTCGATATATTTGAACGTAATTTTTGTTTGAAGAAAATTGAACTTGTCTTGATGTAAGTTCTCAAATATTTGAAAAAAAATTGTTGCTATATGAAAACGTTGAGTATAAATGAGAATGGCTATAAAAGTAAAGGAAGACCAAAGAAATGATGGATGGACTGTGTGAAGGATGATATGGCTAGAAAGGAGGTGACTGCTGAGATGACGAGTTATAGAGAAGTATGGAAGAAGAAGACATGCTGCGCCGACCTCAAATGAGTTGGGATAAGGGCAGGACAATGATGATATGAAATCAATATCCTGGAATATCCAAATATAGTTACTTTTATTTGTAGATGCTTACTAGTAAACTTTCCTTATCCAAAGCCGGATAACTAAGTCTTATCAGTATGCAATCTTCCACAACTGCCTGGGAAAAGGCTTAGCCGCAGACGAAGAGAGAAGAAGTCTTAAGCCGGAAACTGTGCCCTGTATCAACACCAGGAATGTAAAATACTTGTATAATAGTTCCATAATATCTTTCATTACAGCACAAGCTCGACGACGACAACGAATCAAGCTTTAAAACCCCAGTTAATGCTGATGATCTCTCATTGTAGTAAAAGCCTATAGAACACGAGGCCTGCTTATACTGGGAATATATAAATTGATGTGTCGTTGTATGTACGGTCAACTACTCGTCGGTAGTAAGTACACGCTTGTACTACGAAAAGCGACCTTACTGTAACGAAATAAAGGTGATGTTAACCTCAAATTAATGTTATACGGGTGCAAACAGACCTTTAACGAAGCCGAAAGGCACTTGGTCTCCCCGTCATTTAGGACGGCCCTGGTTTCTATGACTTAAACTTGGCCACCAGGCGACCAAAGCCTTGCTCCATCGGCCATCGCCGCCTCTAACCAGAAATAACCTAAGGCTTACTTAGGTGAAAAGTGACTTAAATTCGATTTTATAACTTTGGTTGTGACTGTACAAAAACACGTCTCGCTGTTAGTTAAAACATTACGCGAATTACTCAACCAATTACAGAAACAAGTAAACATTAATTTACCAATACACAATGGATAATAATATGTGTGATGGGTATGTACAGTAACGAGCACTAACATGTAGGTGGAAACTTAGGAATATTTAAAAAAGCGATTTTCTAGAGAAATGTCGGTTGCAAATTTGATATAATAGTACGGTTTCCAAAACATCATCATCATCAAAATCAAATTACAATCGGTACAGTAGGAGAAAATCCGTTTTAGTAAGTCTTTGGCAGTCAAAAGTCAGGGTAAAAGACGCTAAAGATGGCTAAGTGTAAACATATTGGTGCTCGTGACTGTACTGTTCTTAATTGAATTAACATAAATCAAAATTACTGTGTATTTATAGAATACAGTTTTATACCAACAATTGCTTTCAAACTGTCGGAATTTGCCGACATTTTATTGAAAATGGTTCACAAAGCGTTATTATTTATTATTATCATTTACTTCGTAATTCTCGTTATTACAAAATGTACCTTTTACCGATATTGGGATTCGGGAATATAAAATATGGCCGCATAAATAGCAGTTGTTTTGAACCAATTGACCTAATTTTGAATGATGAATAGCTAGAAATTGAACAGTAATGAAATTCGAAATTTATTTTTACATAGCAATTTTTATTTGTAATTAAAATTGTACATTGCATTTAGCTTTAGGCGACTACAGGAGCTAAATTAGCAACTCTATTTGTGGTGGTTCAAACTGATACTGTTAGAATAAAGTTCTAATCAGCTTGCACTACAAAGTGGTTGTTACGTCAGTCACTGCGGGCCGAATAGTGCGAAATTAGTGTTTTTTTGCGATTTACAATAAATCTATTGATTGGACTAAAAAACAAAACTTTATCATGCTAATATGTTGCTTGTAGAATTATGCTTGTCAAAAATCAGAATGATCGCATGTATTTTAGTATGGTTTTTACTCGTTAAAATATTTTTTTAGAGATAAGTTTGTGATTTTTTTTATCGAGTAAAATTAGTTGTATTATGTTTTCAAAACACTATCATACTAGCTTATATCCTGAAGAATATCATATATTTTTTCTGGTTTTGTTTATTGCAGTGAATCATATGCTCTTTTGCATTATAAAACTCGCGTTTAGCTCCTGTAGTCCCCTTAATTAAGCGTTAGGTCACATAACTTTGGAGCATGAAAATTGTTTCTTTAGAATTTAGGTTTACGCACACTCGTAGTTAAGACCGCGGATTATATGCAAATGCAAACTTGCATATGCATTTGCTTATTTATTTATTTATTTATTTAAACTTCATGTACATGTACATAGGCGGACTTAATGCCACAAGGCATTCTCTACCAGTCAACCTTTGGGTTAAATAGGAAAACATAGTGATAGGGTACAAAAAATGTCTAAAAAACTAAGTTCTTGTAAACGAGAATGTATAAACTTATATTGATACTAATACACATATACATATAAAATAAACTAATAGATATTTTATAAAATGCCAAAAATTAAACAGAAAATAACGAGAAACCTAATAATAATTATTATGACTAGACTTCAAATTAAGAGCGATTCAAATAGTAGTTACGAACTGTTCTTATAGTGGTGTTTTTGAAGATAATGCATATTTTAGCTATAATCGGGATATATTTTTTTTTATTTGGGCATGTTTCCTGTAATTATATCTGCTCCTAACTGGAAAATTGCAAAAAAGCACCTACATTCAAATAGTGCCCATTGAAGTAGATCGACTGGATTCAAGTTATAAAAATATTTTTATTTAATAGAAGGCTCAATCGTACTACAAAAAATTAGGAACCGAATTCGGTTTTCATAAAAAATGCAGTACGAGTAAACTAAATTAAAAACATTATTTTGTAGTACTTATTTCAATTTTATGTTGCATATTTTTGCATTTTAGTTGTATATTTTGAGCATTTATGGTGCATATAATCCGGTCTCTACTCATAAGCAATTCTGCATCGTCTCGGTGCATTATTACTAACAGGGGGCTTAAAATGGCCGCAGAGTCATAATAGGATAATAACATGAATACCGTTAAAATGGTCACGGACGTAGTTAGTATTATGAATTGTCACTTTGTGGCGATTTGACTTATTGTAACGTAATATGATTCTGCTAGAGCGACCATTTTAGGCCCCCTGATCCTGTGAGTGTATTTTGCAGTAGTATGGAATTTCATAGAGCGAATCCCGAACGGTTCGGGTCGAGACGTTGCTCATCTCGTGCAGTGCTTATAACTGTTCGTTGAGTGTTAGGAACCGTATTTTATTCTACAGTACCGGTTCCCGTAATACATTGAAAAGCGCATCGTGATTGAATGCTAACATTCTCTACAGAGCACACATTTCTATTTCAAAATCAATTTCATTTCGCTGCCCATAACTACCCCATCATTTCCGTATATTACATGCATCATAGGTTTTTCAATAAAACATTAGTAATCTGACATTATTTCTCATTGAAGTGGGCCTAGCCCATCCTGCACGGTCCACCAACTAAACTTTGCGTAACAAAAACGAATTTTATTCGCAGCCACGCCTTTATTGTTATTGTGTTAAATGTCAATATTGAGCGAAGTTTTTTTGTTGTGTGCAAGTTTATAGTGGTAAATCGATACAAATCGCGGGAAGCATTCATGGGAGTCGTGTGCTTGGAAACCAATTTCCTGTTCCCTTTCATATTGAAATGTAAGTGGTGCCCTTCAATACGTGAACCAGACGTGGGATTTATAGCCCGTGGTGTGGGTTTTATGTGCAACTTTTTTGGGGGACGCATTTGTAGGGTTACCTGGTGGGTCCATTTTTGGGGGACGCATTTGCAGGGTTGAGAGATGTGATAGTTTACAGCGTGCTTTCGGTGGTGATATTTTGTGTAATCTAGCGTGTGTTTGAAGGTTAAGTTTAAAGACTTTTAAAATTGAACTGCAGTGGCGTTTCTACAAAAATGTTTGCGACAATGCCTGAAGAGGTTATGACGGTAAATAACGTTTTTTTTTTAAACAGACTTGGTCATTGACTCTATCATTAACATTTGACAATCGGATATCTTCTACCATGTTTACTATTTGCATTGCGTTTCTAATATTTCGGCTCTGTTGCAAGTTATTCGTGATCAATGGCGCTTGGTGCCGAAATATGGTAAATAGAATAAAAATAATAAACATCCCGTTGTAAATATATTTTTTTCTTTAGAACTATTTACTGTTTTTCTTGCATTTTTGCGGCCCAATGTCCTCGGTAATTGTTTTCGTCGATCTATTTACAGCACTTTAGTTTTTTCGAAAGCATCTATCACTATGATATTTCTATTAGTTAAGTCATCCCGCCAAACAGACAAATAAAAACATAACCCTCCTTTTGGCTCCGGTTCCGCTGCTGCCGGGGTATAATGCGCTTGTCGGTAGGTAATACGCGTAGCCGTTCATGTTCATAGCGCAAAGGGTGAAGTTCAAACTCACGACCTTTCACTTACAAATCCAACCCCTCAGCTGTTAGGCTATTGTTATTTTTTTAACTGACTTTAAAAAGTGGGAGTTTTACATAAAACGCACTTTTACATTGCTCTACCTTTTGTTCACGGTTTCGCCCGGTGTAGGTCAGAAATTATCCCTAGGGAATTGTAATTTTTTTAACCGACTTTAAAAAGTGGGAGTTTTACATGAAACGAACTTTTTTATTGCTCTACCTTTTGTTCACGGTTTCGCCCGGTGTAGGTCAGAAATTATCCCACGGGTACTTACTACCAAGACAAAAAGTATCCTATTACCTAAACTTCTAACGGCTTCTGGATTTGGAGGAATTTCTCAGTAGCAGCCCCGGAATATAGATTTTTAAGCCCGATTGATGGCAATAGGCTCGCCCCCTTTTACATGTTACTTACCTAAACATAATTTAGTCCGTCAGTTAGAGTATTGGAAATTAATGAACATGTATTTTTCGTATGAATATTGACAAAGATAAAACGCATTTAATTCGGGAATGGGGGCTCGTGACGTCAGAACTAGCTAAAAATTATACCTAGGCGTGACGTATTGAGAATTTTAAAAGCGTCGTATCTTCGTCAATTTTGGTTTACGTAACAAAAGAAAAAACACGGGTCAAATATTTTTTGATAATCTAAGTGACGGACTAATTAGACTTTTTTTGTCGTCTCGCCTATTCCTTTGGGTACATTTAACCCCATAATTCATAAAGATTCCCCGTTGTAAGGTTTTGGCCGTGTAGGCGATTGTAGATAGTGCTCCAGTGATGTTATCTCACAAACTAATATTATTATGTGTAATTGTGTACTAAGTTTTGTTTGTTAGTAAATGTTTTCTTTATTTCTTCTCTTTGCCTTTGTAAGTTAGTATTGTCTGTCTTAATGAGTCTTTGAGGCAGTTGATTTCGTTATTTTTGTAAATGAAAGAAGAGTTGTAGTCATTCACTTGGCCTCTTAAGGAGACTACAGGAGCTAAACGCGAGTTTTATAATGCAAAAAGCACGTGATTCACTGCAATAAACAAAACCAGAAAAATAAATAATATTCTTCAGGATATATGCTAGTATGATAGTGTTTTGAAAACATAATACTGTATGTGTACACACAAAAATAAAATGGATAAATTATCAATAATTTATCCATTTTATTTTTGTGTGTTTTGTCATGTGCGGGCTAATAAATGATTACGATATTGCGATTGATGAGTGCGGGTTAATGAAATGTATGGGAGAGGTGATTTTTTTAATATGACCACACCTTTCTGGTACGCACGACAACCAACCAAGCTATCCGAAACCAGTTTATGCAGATCTGTCGTTGTACGGGAAATCTACACAAAGCGAAGCCATGTTATACTAGAAATGTATAACTAGATGTGTCGCCGTTGATGTAACGCCGTCTGTACACATCATTCATCATCATTTCAGCCGAAAGACGTCCACTGCTGGACATAGGCCTCCCCCTAGTGTCGCCACATTGACTGGTCCCGTGCGACTCTCATCCAGCGGATCCCCGCAGCCTTCACCAGGTCATCGGTCCACCTATTGGGAGGCCTTCCAACGCAACGTCTTCCGGTTCGCGGTCGACTCCAGAACTTTTCGGCCCATCGGCCATCCATTCTGCGAGGAATGTGCCCTGCCCACTGCCACTTAAGCTTGGCAACTCTTCAGTCTACGTCGGTAACCTTGGTTCTCTTGCGGATGTCTTCATTCAATTATATTCATTTCATTTTCATTATTTTTTATTTTTTTCGTCTGTATACGATCTATATTTCAAAAAAATATAGGATTTTGATACGAAGATGGCCTTGATATTCTTACAGCAATAACATCGACAAATCAAATAATTTATTTCTTTGACGGAAAATCAAAAGATTATTAGATTGGTACATATTCCTGAACAGTATGTTATTGTGTGCCGTGGGAAAAAGAGCAAGACACTAATATCTTCTTCTAAACTATTATGAAAAAATACAATTTGTTTGTATGTAGGGGGTAATCTTCGGAACTAATAATCCTCCCATTCTCAAATTTTTTTCAGTGATGAAAGATACGTTATTCGTGGGTGTCACAGGCTATAAATAAATTACTTATATCTATTTATTTATTTATATTTTTTTTATTTTTTTTTATATATTACTTTTATTTATTTATTTACTTTTATTTATATCATGCATGTTAGCCGAGCTATCACAATTTTTGCGCTTGAAGTCGCGGGTGTAATGCTAGTTAACAATAAACTAAATCCATAACGCTATCAAAACTGACTAAACACATGTGAATAAAACATCCATTATTTAAAAATAAACCACATAAAAAAAAAAAAAACTGCCAACAGAATCACTTTGACCAGCATCATAATCGTACGCCCCGGAGCAATTTGCAAAATGTATTCAATATAGCCCCATACACGGGAGATGGGCAATTTGTTCCTTTGATCATTCAATCTAGCTCGTCCGGAGATTCCCCTTTGTTAAGATTATCAATCGGCTTCCGATCTTCCCGTGGTCAGTTTTGATTAGATGGACGTAGATCAGATAAACTTGGAGTAGGATGTTGTTTTTGATGAAGGAATATTTCGTAGTGTAATATGTATTGTTAGTTACAGTTATCGAAGATAGGGTAGATGGATAAATAAAAACGACAAATGTTAAGCTACTTTAGCCGCGGTCGATTCATGGATGGGTGACCGCCTATTTTTATTGAGACCCTTCAGTTACTTATATGTATTGTTAGCTACAGTTATAGAGTTATTGAAGACAACGTAGATGGATAAATAAAAGACGAAGGTTAAGCTACGCCAGCCGAGGTCGTGCCGCGGATGGGTGATTGTCCATTTTTATCGAGACCCGTCCTAGTCTCAGAATGCACGTTAAGTAAACTGAAATTTCGTAGATTAGACAGTCGTTATGGGCAGACAGAATCCCGAAAGTATGACAACCAGATTTTCACTATCAATTGATGGTCATTGACTTAACGCAAGACAACAATACACGGGTCCATTTAAGATATATATAACGAGGTTACGAATTGTATTTATTAATGTAAGCCCTAGCCATTAAAAAGTAAAAAAAAACGTACAATAAATTATCTAATTCAAAAATAAAAATAATAATAATAAAAACAATATTTATTATTTTTTAATTTTCTAATTCTGCGGAAAAAAATAACAAACATCCACCCATCCTTACAAACTTTTGCATTTATAACAGTTGTGTAGGGTGTGACGTGATAATATGTCTGTGATTTTTTTGCATTGGTATCTAAATCTACAAATCTCCGAGGCAACGTGTGTTTATACTTCAGGTAAAAACGACATAGTTAAAAACCGCATACTTCATAAACTAGAACTATAAATAATCAAGAATGTTACAATAACTTTCATAACTGCACATAAAACAGAAAACTTTCAAACAAACACGTTAAATTCCAACATTAATGGACTAGTTGTGCTCCACAGTTTTACCCGCAGTTTCTTTCTTTGCTTGGCTTCTAACGGACCGCCTTCTATCGCCTATGTCGTCCTTCTAAAAGTGAGCTATCATCTGCAAAAAGATTTATTCGAATCAGTCTGGTAGTTTCAGAGATTGCTATTAATTAATCAAATTAGTACAGACTAGCTCTTGCTCGTGGTTTCGCTCCCGTTAGTACTTACCACGGGAACGTTTTAAATGTAGCTTATGACACTCGGGAACTATGTAGCTTCCCGTTAGTGAAAGGATCTCAGAATCAGATCAGTAATTCCGAAGATTACCCCTAACATTTAAACTTACAAACAAATCTTACCTCTTTATATTATTAGTATAGATAACGAAACGCACATACCTACAAAAAAGAAATACTATAAACATTACAAACTCACAAAAAATATTTTCGCATTTCTCCTTTGAAACTTAGTCAAAAAACCTGCACAAAATGGAGAACAGCGACAAAAAGACCACGCTGATAAGGGTCAACCGATATGCGCCTTAATATTCTTTTTTTCTTTCTTTCAACTTTTGTTACCAAACGAAGGACAGTCATGTTTTTGCACGACAAAATGGTGGCTGCGAAGTTTTGGCGGGAATTTGGTCTGGAGTTTTGTTTGTCTTCCAATTAGTTTGGCTGCTTTTTATTTCTGTGAGTCGTTTGTCTTCGGGAATTTTGCTATATTTTTTAAGTTATGTAATTATGTTATGAAAAGTAAGGGAACCGTTTAATTTCTCACAAAATGTGATGTAAAACGTTGAATGAACAGAAGTCTTTCCGAAGTTTCCAAAGTAAATTAAAAGTTCCAAAGTAAAGTATATTATATAGACACGTAAAAATATCCTGTATTTACACAATCTTGTTAATTACCTACTGCTAGGTTGAATTTCCGTTTTATTTTACGAATTAAATGTAGAACTACGAGTACAAACTAAAGAATCTCCCGCCATGTTTTTGTACGCGTCTAAAATGGCCGCCGCAAACTTTTCACTGGAAACACAAATTAGAACAAGAGAACCGTTTGTTTTAAATTAAATTAATTAGTTTTCTTTGTTTGTTTAAATATAATCGAAGCTAGAAGCTATAGAATATCGTTAATTCTGCTGGAAGTGTTTTAATTATGTTAATGTTGCTAGCATGAAGTTTTGATTGGTATTCCGTTATTGTGGGTGTACTACAGGGTAGATACCTACACCTCTGGCTTTATAACTATCTCTTGGGGGATGATTACAGGCGTGATGGTTTTGTAGATATATTCCTTAATACATATTCATCGTCTTAGCTAACGATAATGTTTTAACAACAGTCTCCCGTAACAACTGTTGGTAACATCTGTTTATAAATAGGCTTTACTCAAAGGTTCTAATCATTGTTTAATTTACTAGTACCTACTTGCTAAATGTTTCTAGAACTATACAGAGTGTAAACAGACTCTTCACGAAGCTGTTAACCAAGCATTCTGTAAGTACATCAAACTGAGGAACTTTGCGCATTTTTTTTTGCTGGGAAACTACCTTTTTTTTGGGGTGAAAAACCACATTCTACGGTAAAACTCAAAGTAACGCATTCAACACATTGTGCTGATGGATGCATTGAGTAGTAAACGGGTCATAGAGGTATTTAAAGTAAAGTTATACCATTAAAAACTTGTATTTAAAAAAAAACTTGTGAAAAAGTTGGAACTTTGATCCCCAGTATTTCCGTAATTAGAAGGTTACCTGCAGGCTTAGCCAAGTTGACAATCTACAATCGTTAACGCTAGTAGAAAACTAATCAAATGTATGGGAATGACATCATCTCAACGTTAAATCACGTGATCAACACAAACGAATAGAAAATTCGTAGACAAGTTTACATCGTTCAAAATGATAGAATAGAATGTTATCGTTACTGTGTAGGTTTTTTCTACAGACATTAGAGAATGAGCGATCAACTCAGTCGTGTCAACTTGGCCACCAATATACAATCGTTTACGCCGAGGCGTTTACGATTGTAGAAAGAGAATCGATATGAAACGTTTGTAACTTGGCTAGGCCTGCAGGTATGGTCTAGACCAAAAAAATGATCGCAGTGACGAGGAGAACAAGTGCCTTTCGGGTTCGTTAAGAGTCTTTTTACACCATTTAGTTTAAGAAAGACGGATAAAAAAACACAACTAGAGTATTTCAATCTTCAATTAATGCTAGATTTAGTTAAACCTACTCACACAACAACAGCACAACAAAAAGTAAGACAAAAACTGGATCACGGCGGGGTCACCCGTTTAGGGGTATAAAGAACAGGGTCTAAAATGCTTCATCTCCCACAGACAAGAGAGGATCCTCGGACCAGACGGGTGTTGTGTCTGGTGGGCTAGGCGTGACGGTTTGAGTCGGGTTTTTCTATTAGGACTTAACTTTAATATCGTGATATAGGATTTATTGATTTCATGATTAGTTCTTCCGTTGCGTCATAGATGTATTGTGTACTTTTTGCCGAATTGATTATGTCCGCTACAGAGTCATCATCAGTCAATCTTAACAACTGGATTCACATGGTTAGCTGAACATTTGTGCTACTTATACGTTTTCAATTTTCCTCATCATCATCATAATTTTAGCCGAAAGACGGCCTCTGCTGGACATAGGCATTCCCCAAGTGTCGCCACATTGACCGTGCCCGTACGACTCGCATCCAGGGAATCCCCGCAACCTTCACCAGGTCATCGGTCCACCTAGTGGGAGGCCTTCCAACGCAACGTCTTCCGATTCGCGGTCGCCACTTCAGAACTTCCGACTTCTCGAGATTTTTTTCATGATTCTTTCGGCGATTTGTCTGTGGAAATTGTATTGAAAAAACAAGATGGTGACATTAGTTCCGTTACACCAACAACCACGCAGCACTATAATAGCACGTGGCAGCAAAACCAGGAAAAAAACACACGTCTCTAAACAAAATGAACATCGAGAACTCTCTAGAGCTGTCTTTGTTCTGTCATTCGTATAATAGTCATAATTCAATTATTTGAAAAAACACTAATTCGAAAAACAATATGGTGGCATTAGTTCCGTCACACCAAGAACCATGCAGTAGGATAGGACATGGCAGCAAAAACAGAAAAAAGGAAACAAATAAATCTCGACCATAAATAGAATGAGCACCGATGACTCTCTAAAGCTGTCTTTGTTCTGTCATTCGTACACCAGTCATAATTCGATTAATTTGTCTGTCTGCAATTAGTCGATTCTCGTTCGTTGTATCGATTTTTTGCCGAGTCGTCTCGATTGCGCTTGGCTCGCAAATCGATACGTGATTGTATTTGATGTTGCGTTTGAAGTGCAGTGAAATTAACTGACTTGTTAAAGGATTGTGGTCCATAGGAAGATATGCTTCTGTTAGATATGTGTCCCTGGTACCTGTACTTGGTTTTCAATATTGATTTGGTATTGTACTCAATTACTCATTGTTGAACTTTAAAAGACTCTCAGACTTGATGCTAGGAAAAACCAAAGCTATCTTGTTGTAAAATATCACATCATTGGAGAATGGAAGAAAAATAACGGTTGCATCGACCCACCTTTCCCCAACTATATGTTTAGGTCAGCTTCAAGTCTAAGGCCAGACTTCCTAGGTTTGACCGACCGACCGTACGCGACCGACATCCTGATGTCGGTCGCGTACGGTCGGTCGGTCAAAAACAAGAAAATATTTTAGTTCATATCCTTTAGCGCAATTTTTGTTTGGTATTTTATTTTTCTTTCGTACTGCTATAAAACTAGAGGAAGACCAAAGAAACTATGATAATTATGATGATAAGATAATATTATTAGGCAAAAAAGGAGGTGTCTGATGAAATGACTTGTTGATAGGATAGTAAGTATGGAAGAAGAAGACGTGCTGCGCCCCAAATGAATTGGGATAAGTGCAAGAGAATGATGATGACTGCTACTAGGTTCTCGAGTTTTACTATCAATCCAAGTGTCTTTTGTATCGATTACAGTTCTGTGACAAACTCTGACGAATTTTCTTAAAAAAAGCTGACGGGTATGGACGCTGGGCCTCCGTCTAGTTCACATGACATTTCAATAAAGCACAGTGATTAATATTAAATAATACTTGGTCTATTATATCACCAATGTTATTTTATATAACCTTTCACAGGCAGAAACATGTCTATGCAAATCAATTACAAGATAAATCGTGCTTCATTATTTAATAACATCATCTACCGATAGATATAATTATTTTCGTACTGCATAAACATGACCTTTTCATCCCACACCATTTTCAACTTTATCTCCTAACCAGTACAGTTCCGATTACCTACTACCGCCAAACACCGTCAGATAAATTAAACTATATCATCGTCTGCCTAGCCTTTCCCAAACTATGTCGGGGTCGGCTTCCAGTCTAACCGTATGCAACTGAATACCGAGTATACCAGTTTTACATGGAGCGACTGTCTATCTGACCTCTGAGCCAGTTAGTACTGGGTGATATGATACCCCTCGGTAGGACTGGTTGTAAAACTTTCGGGCCACTGACTACCTGTAACGACTGTGTAAAAACTACAATTGACAGCCGGGACCAACGACATAACGTGCTTTCCGAGGCACGGGGGAAACTCGGTATGTAATGAGTGGTCACCCATCCACTGACCAACCTAGGCACGCGCGGCTTAACCTGAAGATAACCCGTGCGGCTATTCTTATTTATCAACGAGCTCGTTTGAGTTCCTTCGATATTAAATTAAACCATGACGTAAGTAGAAAAGTTTTGTTAACAAAGTTAGCTTGGAAACTGAAGTAAACAAGCGTAAAACGCGCCAAGGATCATTAGGACCAAGTGGGGTAGAACTGCCAAAAAGATTGCACCTATCTTGTGAAATATCTTCGTTTGAACGAATTTTGTTGGAAAAGCGGGTAGTGCGATCATAAGCTTGGCCGATTTGTAGGTAGGTCAATGGAGTAATTTGCTGAGTCATCCGCAAGTTTTTTATTGGATTAGATCGCAAAAAGTGTGGTGAGCCAGTCGCCTTTCCATGTGGATAGCTTGTGGAATCAATACGTCCGATTAATGATTACTTTCAATTTCCACGGAAAATTCGTTATAATATTCAATCTTTTCCATTCGTACGAATGAGGAAAATGTCGTGAGGAAAGTTTTGAGTATCTATGTGGGTGGGTATAAGAGTAGAGGAATACCATAGAAATGATAATTGGACTGTGTAAATGATGATGTGGCTAGAAAGGAGGTGACTGCTGAGATGACGAGTAGTAGAGAAGTATGGAAAAGGAGACATGCTGCGCCGACCCTAATTAAATTGGGATAAGGGCAGAAGAATGATATTCATTCTTTATGTGAAGAAGGAATTCATCAATTTGAAACTTATTTTTTTCATTAAAATAAATAAATAAACAACCCAAACCACCAACTTCACCATTACTCATTTTAGTGATTGGAAAGACAACAAATCCGATCCAATAATTCGTCCTCCAAAATTCGCCGACTCGCCTATCTGAATCAGGGACACAGTCACATTTTCGCAGAACCTCGCTACACAATACACAAAACCATCTTATTTTTAATTCTTCGGCCGTCGTCGTCACAGTTTAACATTGTTGTTTTTTTCGGTTTCCAAAGTCGTTAGGAGCCGAAAATTCGTCTTTTACGTTTTTTGTGGGCGCGCTCCGCCATCGTCGACTTTCGTATCGAATGTCCGCGTGGCGTTTTACTTTTGACTTTTTATTCGCTTCCCCTTTTGCAAGAGTTTTTTTTTTGTCGATTTCTGCAAAGTATTGGCTTCGAATGTGAGTGTAGGTACTAGAAAAAATGAAACGGGATTTTTAAAAGCTTTTATTGTTGTTTATGTTGATTATAATCTGCCTAGCCTTTTCCCAACTATATTGAGGTTGGCTTCCAGTCTAAACAGATTCAGCTGAATACCAGTATTTTACATGGAGCGACTGGCTATGTGACCTCCACATCCTAGTTAGTACTGGGTAACACGATACTCCTTGGTAAGACTGGTTATCGGACTTTCGGGCCACTGACTACTTAACGACAATCAAAGATATACAATTGGCAGCTGGGACCAACGAGTTGCGCTTATATGGTTGCGCTTAAAAATAGGTGCGCTCTGAGGAATACCTCGGATAAACGTGTAATCGGTGATCACCTAATCCACGGACCAACCTAAGCAAGGCTTAATCTGAATAACAACTCGAGCGGCTGTTATTATTTAGCCACGAAGTCCTCTATTGTTTTTATCACTACATCACTACATAGTATAAAACAAAGTCGCTTTCTCTGTCCCTATATCCCTATGTATGGTTAAATCTTTAAAACTACGCAACGGATTTTGATGCGGTTTTTTTAATAGATAGAGTGATTCAAGAGGAAGGTTTTAGTATATAATGTGCGGGCGGGCAAAGCCGCGGGCATCAGCTAGTTGATGATAAACTGATATAACACTGAAAGTGTGTATCCCAAGTATTGTAAAAGGGGATGTTTTATCCCTGCCAGGTACAGAGATATGGTGGTAACAATTTGACATTAACAGTACTTTTATGTCGTAGCTGTTAGGGCGATTTTCGAATAGCACATGTCACCACTCACTGGTGTGTGGGTGACTTTCAAGCACGTTCTTTACAGAAATAGCACTTAAAAGTATTGACCACATCTCTTTCATATCCTCACAAAAAGGTTTTTTATAGACACATCCACCCTATACCTTTCTTTATCTGTTCTATTATTTTCAGTAAATATCCCACAAATCTTATCGCCGAAAACAATACTTCCCATCTCTATTTTTTATACAACGAAATAAATAAAATAAAACATATTCACTAAAGCGGTTACAGGAACACAAAACCCAATTGGGACCGAGGGCCAGACCCATAAAATATAGGTTTTTGTGTACCACATATGTCATACCTTTTCTTGTGAAACGTAAAACTGATTTCTTGGTTCCTTTAAATTGTCGTGTTTTGTCAGTTGTGTCGTACTAGAGTAACTCACTAATTTTTCGTCTTGATTCTTCAAATTAAATTACACATCATTTGAAAACTTTCAAAATGGCTTTACTTGCTTTTGATAATTCAAACCTAGTTAGGTATTTTATGATAATTTTATTGTTCATAGCCAGACCGAAAATTTTTACCTTTTAACTTCGTCCAGTATTTTCATTTAAAAAGATCGCATTTAAGTCTTCATATATCTTAGCATACTCTCTAAATCAAGACCGAGGCACGAAACTTTTGAAATCAGTTCAGTAGTTTAGGCTATACGAAGTAACAAACTACCTCACAAACATACGGTAGCCAGTGAAATTCACCTTCTTCTTTGTAATGTCAACGCTGAGTATCGCGGCCATATAAGACGGGTCTCCAAGTTGCAGTATTCCGAAGTCTGAACTGCGGGCATAAAATGGCCGCTTTAATATGAATCACGTTAAAAAAAAAGAAATTCCTAAAATGGACTTTAAAGTCATAATAACCATAAGGTCCATTTTAAGAATTTTTAACGTGATTCATATTATGATTCTGCTATAGTGGCCATGTTAGAAACCCTGATCTTTACATACTGGAAAGACCAATTGTACCACGGGCAAGGAATGCTGCATTCATCTCTCTCTGCATAATCCACAGCTTGAATTTATCCATTGCTGGGTAGAGGCCTCTCATCCGTCTACTACCAAGTTTTAAAAGAAAGTATATTCATGGTAGTGGTCATGGCCAAAAACCCCATTGTCCAGCGGTGTCAGACAGAACCGCAACAGTTTACAATAATGATTTTTGTTTAATATCGCATTGTTCCTCCTATGGGAGTCTTAACACTCGGAGCTCGTAAAATACACTTATGGCACAAGTGCTGAAAAGGAAAGATACTATCGCGCATTACTTTTGTTTACGCAGTGTAGCTGTGCTTGGTTAGACAATTGAAATTCAAACGATAAACTTAGATAAATCGTAAAACTTTATTTATTTTCTTTAAAGTTATTGTCATGAATCTATACAATATTAAAGCTTAGCCAAACAATCACCGAATATGAAGAACTTAAGCACAATTCAGATAAGTAAGGTTTAATTTATTTTCCATACAAATAGTAATATTTTATTGACATACAAGTAATTGAATGAAATCACAAATTTTACTCGCAATCTAAACTCTTCGATTTGATTAATATCGAGTTAAGTATCTCGATAATCCTAGATGTTGAGGACTTTGTGTATCTGCATATCTCCATTTTCATATTTCAAATTTTCTTAGCGTTTAGATAAAATGTAATATAGTGTATGTCCAGAGCATAACAAGTACACAGCACATGATGTGATGTGCGGTTTGACCATTCAGCTGTCAAGCCCTGATTGAGCATAAATAATACAAGCAAAATTCCTCTAAACCGCTTTCCGTCTGTCTTTTAGACCGCAGCCCTCCTTTTAACCCGTCAACTTGACCTTGTCTGGAACAAGCGTCAAGACCACACATTACTCCAGCACTCATTTTATTTTCACCTCTTTTTAACCCTTTCGCTGCGAATGAGACTTCATTTCCAATTTAGTTATTGAACGTGAAGTAGAATAGAGGTTTTAGGCAAAGTGGTTACACACGTGTTATTTGCGTTTTGTGTCTTCTAAAGCGTTGTAATAAAATTATAAAAAAAATTGCCTGTCACTTGCAAAGTGGTTCGGAATAATGTTCTTAAAAATAGTTTTATAATGGAAATTCAAACATTCAATGATAGAATAATATTATTAACTATTTTTGAACAAAAAATCGCGTTTTCAGTGTGAAATTCAGCGCAAAACGAAAACTTTTTCCTACATTTCGGTTAGTTTTCGTATGCAATTGCGCCAGGTTACTACTGAGGATCAACGTGTAAATGAATACACATAACACTACGTGTTTCGACGTAAAATTTTCGACGCAATTAACACCCCTTTTCGGTGGCAAACAAAAAGTTGGAAAAAAACGTATTTCACGTGCAATTTTTTCCATTCGTTTGGCTGCCGACGACTAAAAATTCTGTGTTGTTACTACATAAAACTGCCTGCATGTAAAATCGGTTTTTCATAAGCAACGAGTGGTTATGCATTGTGGATTCGGGTCAAGCATATAGGAACAACTAGCTGGAACGTACAGTATTTGAATGTTTAGCTTAACTTTAAGAACAAAACACTGCTGCAAAAAAGTACAGTACTATACAAAGTGTTAACGGAGCCTTCACAAAACCGTCAACCAAGTATTCTGTACATCAAACTAAGTAACTCTACGCAAAAATTATTGCTGGGAAATGACTTTTACTTTTGGAATGTAAAATCACGTTTTGACTCAATGTAACGCACTTAAAATTTTGTGCTGGTGGATTCATTGAATAATACGGGGTCGTGGAGGTATTTAATTAAAGTAACAAGAAAAAAAATATTTTAAAAAAACTTGTGAAAATGTTGGAATTGTGACCCCCAATATCTCCGTATCTAGAAGCTTCCCAGATACGCCCTTGAACAAAACAGTATAGCAATGACGTGGAGAACAAATGCCTTTCGCCTTCGTTAAGGGTACTTTTACACCTATTATCCCATTATCGGTCCACGAACACAACAATAACACAATAGTTAAAACAATGGCGTCTCGACCAAATCGGTCATTCGACAGATCAAGATTTATACGGCCTCCACAACCCAGTAACTGGGTAATACGATACTCCTTGGCAAGAGTAATTAAAAGACTTTAGAGCTGCTCGACTAATGCGTCTTTGCACCTGATTATTTGGACCAGAATATCTAAAGCGCATACCTTCATGGTATTTTATCGGTGCCCTAAATAAACAGATCTATTCGTGATTGGAGAGCCGATGATTGACTGAGCTATGTAGTGACAACAGCGATGCTATTAGGGGCCATCCATAAATTATGTCACACGAATTTCATGATTTCCCCCCCTCCGTCCTTGTCACAGCTGGTCACAATTGTAAGTCCCCCTCGTCCTAGTCTGATGTCACATATTGTGCAATTTTACATCTACAAATTATTGAATTAAAAAAGCAGTTCCGAATTAGTTTTATTTCGATTTAATAAAATTAACATTAAATGAAACATTTCAAAAATCTAACAATACTAAAAACGATTATTTTATAAAGATTCAGACTTTTAAAGATTTTGAAATGTGACATCACGAAATTGAGGACCCCTCCCACCCCCTTGTCACACAATGTCACACTTCGTCGACTCCCTCCCTCCCCCTTAACGTGTGACGTAATTTATGGATGGCCCCCGATTTGCCTGTTGCTAGATTCTTTGATCGTATGAAAGCTTCCAGACCTTAGACATGATAGTACAGGAGTTAGTTCCATGCGTAGTTGGTAGTTTGATGATGATAGTAACTTAGTTTTAAGGATTTATTATCTACACATAATATATAAGGGTCAAAGTTGCCTGACAATAAATTAATGGTGTTGTTGTTGTTGATAGTGAGTAAAAACTGAACGCCACATGCTTTGTTGCTCACCGATTTCTTAAATTAAGTAGTTTTAAGTAAACAACGCTTGGAAAACTACTTTTTATCTTTTTTTGTAAATAGATGTAGACGTCATGATTGGCTAATGTGTTGTCTACACACACTCTGTGCTATTTAGGATTGAAACACGTTTGGAAATCATTTCATTACCTCTTTTTTTTAAGGGTTTTTTGATCTTCCCCATTTAAAACAAGGTGTAAGTAAGTAAGAAAGAGAATTAAAAGTATTTATTGTCACACAGGACAAACAATAAAAAATAAAACAAAACTAAAATTCATAAATCTGTAGTAACAAAAAAGAAAAAAGTAAAACATTAAATTAAACTTATTTTAGGTCCATTACGAAGCTGAAAGGGCTATCTCCGCATGATGATCCACATTATTAAAATGTTAGTTGTAAGTTATGTAGAAGTTAGTATACCTACACACCCAATTAACAATAATTTGTGTGGTATAGGTACTTCAACTAAAAAACCCGACGACTGAATAAAATGTATAGCCATGCCATCATAACGAATCGATTGACACCTTACTCATCAAAATCGGATGAATAGTTTAGGTGCTACGGTGGAACATACGTAAATACATACATACATAGACTGCTAATAACATAACCCTTCCTTTTTTCTTCGCCGGAGGCGGGTAAAAACACAATTTTAATCTTAAATTAACAAATTCATACAGAAGCTACTACCAGACTAGACCTACAATAACTTGTTATAAAATAAAAAGAGACCAGTTGGTATAGATTTTTAATATTTCTATTATTGAACGAAGCGTCAAGAGGAGTCGTGGCTAAATAATAACAGCTGCTCGGGACGATCTTTAGGTTAAGCTGTGCTTGCCTAGGTTGGTCTGTGGATGGGTGACCACCCTTAGGTACATACCGAGTTTCCTCCATGCCTCGGAAAGCACGTTAAGCTGTTAGTCCCGGCTGTCATTTGTAGATCTTTGACAGTCGTTACAGGTAGTCAGTGGCCCAAAAAGTCTGACAACCAGTCTTACGAAGGGGTATTGTATTACCCAATACTAACTGGGTTGTGGAGGTCAGATAGGCAGTCGCTCCATGTAAAATACTGCTATTCAGCTGCCTCCGGTTAGACTGGAAGCCGACCCCAACATAGTCGGGAAAGGGCTATAGGCAAATGATGTACATTGAACGAAGCGTCAGAAAACGTGATTTATATTATTTTAATACAGTAAATATTCTAAGTCAGGTTTTTAATTTAAATATTTAGGTGAAATCTTGATTTATTTTGAAATTAATTATTTGACCTTTCATTTCATGTTTTTGGCAATAAAATTAACATAATTAGATTACAAATTCACAGATTTTCAAATGTTACTGTTTAATTAATAAATGCAATATTTAAAAAAATATATGCATATAACTTCCTAGACCAGTCTGTCAAAAGATGCTACATTATTTTTATTTTAATATAAGTAATTAAAACCATGAATACAAAAAACAAACTGTGCATCTGCAGTATTTTCTCAGGAAAGGAATCATTCTGAAGAAATAAGACTGGAAAAATAAGTCATCATAAAATACTACTTCAAGAAATCTTTAATGTGAGAATATAAAGTGTTAACTAGGCACCATCTGCTGGAAAATATTTAAAATAATTAAAAGAGGCTGTAATGGAGCTATTTTCTCAGAGCGGCTACATCTTATTGCCGAGATAAATTGCCTATTAAACTAAGTTGTTGCCTGAATGCAAAACCTGACTGAATAACTGTTTTTTTTTTATAAAATAAATAAATAAATATCGCTAGACATTACACACAGTGCCATCTAGTGCCACACTAAGCAACGAGGCTTGTGTCGTGGATACCGGATAGTTGATATACTACATAGATACTTTTTGTTTGTAAATACATACGTATTATACATATAAACATCCATGACTCTGAAACAAATGTCCATGCTCATCACACAAACATTCGCTCGTACCGGGATTCGAACCAGGGACTCTAAGAACGTAAGGCAGCCTCACTAGCACTGCACCATTTGGGTCTACTAATTTGTAGTAATTTTTAAGTGACTTAAACTCTTTAATAATTTTCAATTTCATAACGATAGGATGAATATTGCAATGATTTACACCCGTATCTCTAGACACGTCACAAATCAAAGTGATTATCTGAGTTATAGTAATATTTAAGTTAGAAATCTTAGCTTCGCTTTCTTTGACGGTTCTTAGTTACTTGATTCTTGTCTATAGCATAAAAATGGCTGCATTAGTAATTAGTTAAACTTAAGTAGTTTCTTTAACTTGACTATTATATAGATACGAGTGTTAAACCTAGCAAAAGTTATCGTTTATATAAAATTACTATTATTATATAATATAATTGTTAATGAGTACTGATGAATTTTAGCGATTTATGGGTAGTTAAAATATCTTTAATTACTTTAAATACCCACCCTAAAACTAAGAATGTAATTATTGGCAACAACATCGAAGTAGCTTTTAACATTTAGAAAATGAAGTGGCATTTTACTACTGCACATCAAAATTTATGGCGACTTTGACCTGCCGGGACCGTCTGGTAGATATTTTTACAGGAATTCTTTGTTTAGATTTTCGCAAAACAAATACTTTATGAAGGTTTTTATGATGGTACCTTAGCTTTTAAATAGGTGATAGGTAAATTGTTTATTAGTTTACTTACTAAATAATAACAGCCATACAGGTCGATCTTTAGGTTAAGCCGTGCTTGCCTAGGTTGGTCTGTGGATGGGTGACCACTCAATACATACCGAGTTTCCTACGTGCCTCGGAAAGCACGTTAAGCTGTTGGTCACAGCTGTCATTTGTAGATCTTTGACAGTCGTTAGGCAGTCAGGGGCCCAAAAAGTCTGACAACCAGTCTTGCCGAGGGGTATCGTATTACCCAGTACTAACTGGGTTGTGGAGGTCAGACAGGCAGTTGCTCCATGTAAAATACTGGTATTCAGCTGCATCCAGTTAGACTGGAAGCCGACCCCAACATAGTTGGGAAAAGGCTAGGCAGATGATGATGACTTACTAACACAAAAGCGGTTGGGATTAATATCTCATTTCGTTGTGACTGGATTTAATTTTCCATGAAAAACCTGTCCAATCGCGGAAATTTTGAATGTTAGGTACTTACGCGCACACTTATGCGATACTAGCCGTTGCCCGCAACTTCGTTCGCGTGGAAATTTTGAGATGATTTTCCGAGAGAAAAAGTAGTACTCCAGACTATAAATCTATCTCTGTGCCAAATGTAATCCAGATCCGTTCAAAAGTTCTGGCGTAATTAAAATTAAAAAAAAATATATATATATATCGCTGGACATTACACACAGCGCCATCTAGTGCCACACTAAGCAACGAGGCTTGTGTCGTGGACACCAGATAGTTGATTCTCGTTTCTCGTTGATGACTCGGAAACAAATGTCCATGATCATCACACAAACATATGCTCCTACCGGGATTTGAACCCGGGACCCTAAGAACGTAAGGCAGCCTCACTACCGCTGCGCTATTCGGGTCGTCAAAATTTGATTGAGTTACAAACATCCATCCAACCACACTATCGCATTTATAACAGTTAATTAACGAATTATTTTTCTTTTGTTCCCAGGTACGAGTGAAATGTTCGACTACATGCCATCTCAGATTGGTTGATGTTACCGTTTAAGAACCACAGCATAAGTACACCTAATAAGCCTATACGTATCGTTCCATGCTGAGACACAGTCATACTTTGTGTGAGGGAGTGGATCTTTATCACCACGCTGGCCCAGTACGTTTTCGTACGTTCGTAGATGTCTTATGTCCTCGAATTTTTGGTTCTGGGACATACCGCGCGGTTTCCGATGTTAAGCCCTGTGCTTAGAAAGGTTTTATTAGTTTCGAAAAGCGATACCAGATATGTTGCTTGATTTAATTTAAGTTAAGTACATGGTATTTAGTCACGGATGGAGAGGGAGAGCAAGGCCAAAGAAAAGATCGATAACGTGAGGAATGATATGAAGGAGTAAATGATACCGTGACGCTGACAGGGGAGAATAGAAGAAAAAAACGTGTTGCTCCGACCCCAAACGACATAGGTTCAAGGGCAGGAAGGTTATGATGAAATGGTGTTGAGTGATGCTGGTTTCCATCTCAATATTGGGGATAGAATTATAAAACACGTGTTTGCACTTCCATCCCGGGTACTATCGAGGACACTCCCGCCTGATCACCACTAAGCTAATTTTTGCTTGCACTTACAACTTAGAAACGCTCTCTAGCCCCGCCCCGTTGACTTTGTATAGAAATAATGAATGAAAAGATACCAATCGGACGAGCGCACTGACGACGCACGCCAAACGAGAGTTATTGTTATTTTGCGCGCCAAAATTGACGCTTTCCTAATAGGCCTAAACTTTACGGGGGCGTGGATCAGCGCCTCCGCATGATTTTAGCGAAAAAAAATTCAACTGATCAGGCGGACAAGACCACGACTGTACATTTGCATTCTGGTTCTAAAAACAAACTCACCAACTATTGTTACCTCTTCTCTACCAGGAATGTAGTGCTCGTGTTAATACGTACTATAGTTGTGCGCCAGTAACATTTGTCCGAAGACTTGGCAATCGAATTAACCGTTCGTTTGATAGAACTTCCTCAATAAAATGTGCACCTATCTATTAGGTATGCTGGCGGGACTCCAAAGCATTAGGTCAGATGGACATACTTGATATAGATTCGTAGATTACCTGAGGAGCTCGTGGCCAAATAATAACAGCCGTATGAGTTGATCTTCGAGGTAAAGCCGCGGTTGCCACGATCGGTCTGTGGATGGATGACCATCAATCACACTGAGTTTACTAGTTTTTTTTTTTGGATGGGAAATCATCAAATGACTCCTCCCGCTCTGGGTGGAGCTGTAGAGAGTGTCAGACTTTTACTGACTAAAACCCATCCATGTTCCTTCATCGCCCTTTGTATTCCGGGGCCACGGCATCTCTTTCGAACAGTCCCGCAGCCCCGGCAGGCTTCGGCCATTCCGGACCCCTTCCTTACTGAGTTTACTCCTTGCCTCGGAAAACACGTTAAGACGTTGGTCACGGCTGTCATTTGTAGACCTTGACATTCGGCCCTGAAAGTCGGACAACCAGTCTTACCAAAGGGGTATTTTACCCAGTACTAACTAGGTTGTGGTGGCCCAGTGGTGGCGGCCCCGACTTACGAACGGTAAGTCGTGGTTTCGAACCCAGGCAGAGGCATTACTTTGTGTAATTTATTTCATCACCACTGCTCTCGAAACTGTGAAGGAAAACATCGTGAGGAAACCGGCATGTCCTAGAACCAAAAATTCGAAGACATGTGACATCTACCAATCTGCACTGGGCCCGCGTAGTGGATTATAGCCCATTCCCTCTCATAGAGAGGAGGCCTGTGTCCCAGCAGTGGGAACATTAATAGTCGCTCAATGTAAAATACTAGTATTCAGCTGCATTCAGTTAGAAGCCGACTCTAACATAGCCGGGAAAAGGCTAGTCAGATGATGATCGTGTCATTGACTATGAGCCGTAATCTGACACGACGACCTAGTGCGCGTTGGTACGTCAGATTCCGAATTTTTGGTTCTACGATTCCGGTTTCCTCACTATGCCTTCCTTCATCAATTTAAGAGCAGTGGTGATGAAATTCGCTGCACATACCTGCCATCTTTTATGTCAACCACCAGAAATAGCCCCAGACATATCCCTCAAGACTTCAGACACAGCTAGCTAAATTAAAGTTCACGTAGCAACCGACCCTGCCACGAGTGACTCATTGAAATGACTGAAGACCCCGTCACCTTTTTTAACTGTACTGGTACCAATAAATCATTCAGTCAAGACTTTGAATTGCGTTAAGAATGCGATCGGCATTCGCCTCGTCGTAGAGCGTCGCATGCCTTCGTTTATACCAGCGTCTGTCTTGCTAGACTATATTGAAAGGCTGGGAATTACTGGGATGTGTAGGGCTGTATGTAGTAGGGATATAAATGAATGTCTTGTGAAGGAATTGATCTAAGGATTAAAAAAAAAAGGAAATTTAGTACAGTGTGTTTGCCACAGTGATGGCAATATTTATACAGTGAGTTTGCCACAGTGATGGCAATATTTATTACCATCATAATTATGCAGTAAAGGGTGTAACCCTAAACGAAGCCAAAAAGCATTTTTTTGTTCTGGACCATACCTGAAAACTTTCTAGTTACGGAGATATTGGAGGTCAAAGTTTCAACACAAACAACACAAATTATTTCACTTTTTTATATTATTTTTTTAAGGTTTATGGCCCGTCCTGCCGGGGCTGCGGGACTATTCGAAAGAGATACAGATACAGAACACAAAGGGCGATGAAGGGACATGGATGGTTTAGTCAGTAAAAGTCTGACACTCCCTCCTGCACTGCCCAGAGCGGGAGGAGTCATTTGATGAAATCCCTTCCGTAAAAAAAAATGATGGCCCGTGTACTATTCAATGCATCCATCAGCACAATGTTTTGAGTGCGTCACATTGAGTTTTACCGTGAAACAAGTTTTTCACCCAAAAAAAGTCATTTACCAGCAATAATTTTGCGTGGAGTTACTTAACTTACTTAGTTTGATGTACAGAATGCTTGGTTGACGGCTTCGTAAAGGATCCGTTTACACCCTGTAGGTATATTTTTTTTTACTACCAATGTTTTACTTATAGATTTCCTAATGCAACTTACCTGGCTTACAAAAAAATGGGTTCATAGTGAAAAATACATGTTCCAGTCATTTTTTCTCTCTCCAATTAACACTTTTTGAAGAACTGATAGTTTGTCTTATGTAGAAATGAAATAGAAATGCTATATAAATTCGCAGATGTTTGCAACTCGTATTTCATGCAAGTGCAATGTGCAGTAAATATCAAAATAATGAGACCTTGGCACATCGTAAACTGCACGTTTACGAATGCAATTAGTGGTTACTGGTTTTCGTTATGCTTTATAAATGGACAATTATAAATTTAAAAAATGTTTGTATGGTTGGTTGTGTTGTTGTTGGTTGGTTGTTGTGTTGTTGTTGGTTGTTGGTTGGTTGTGTGTTGTTGTGTGTGTGTGTGTGTTTTTACTCATATTATTTAGTAAAAATCTTCCTTACAACTACCATTACAGATTTGTTATACCGAATGCGATAGTCCGGATTTTCTTCTAATCTACATTACATTATTTACAAATTACAAAAAAATATACGTTACATTAAATTTAAACACCTGCAATATAAAACAATGGAGACGTCTTACGGAACTCCGCAGTTTAAAACTCCGATGTACGTAATTCAGAATGTTCGTCATCGCGCAGTACGTTACTCCGAAAGTACGCTATGACGAATTACATTATTCAGAAAGCTTCCAAGCTGACTGGATTCAGATGAATACCAGTATTTTTACATGGAGTGACGCCTATTTAACCCAGTAACTGGGTAATATACCACTTGGTAAGACTGGTTATCAGACTTTTGGGCCACTGACTACTTGTAATGGCTGTCAAAAATGTATAAATGACAGCCGCGACCAAAACGGTTTGACGTGCTTTTCGAGGAATTTATATGAAAATTATATTTTCAATATTTTTCCGCAGAAAAAAGGTTTTTAAATCAATAATATAATTGTATTCAAAGAACGGTCTGGGCTCCATCCGACTTTTACCGATGGTACCTAGTTTTACCGATGTTGTGAGACTAAATTATGGCGGTCATTTAACATAATTATTATAGTTTTTGTATGAGATTATGTATGGAAAGTAATAAAATTGTTATTGGCTCGTACGTCCACGCTATTCGGTATGTAATTAATTATGAAAACGTTTACATACAATTTTTGGAAGGATTAAGCTTACATACACGGTGTAAACAGACTCATCACGAAGCCGTCAACCAAGCATTCTGTACATCAAACTAGGTAACCCTACGTGAAAATGATTGCTAGGATTTGACTTTTTTTTTGGGTTGAAATATCACGTTTTACGTTAAAACTCAATGTAACGCGCTCAAAACATTGTGCTGATGGATTGGATTTGGATGTGTTTAAAGTAAAAATCTTACATTTAAAACTTGGAACTTTGACCCCAATCTCTCTCAGGTATGGTGTAGAACAAAAAAAATATCGCAATGACGGGGAAAACAAGTGCCTTTTTTAACGTAGGTTAATTTTGGACTTATCTGGGTTAGGATGCAGGGATAGACTATTTTTATGATTTCATCAAAATGCGTTTAGCCGTTAGGAGTGAAGGCGTGACAAATAATCTCACTTTCACATTTATAATAAAAGTAATAACTAGCTGTTGCCCGCGGCCAATGTCCGCGTGAAAATATTATAAAAATATTACTTCCGCATTTGAATCGGATTTTGTTAACAATTTCAAGGGTATTTTTTTTTGCACGGAACCCTAATCTCTTTTCTAGAATAAAAGTAGACTAAGTAACACTTATAAAATCAGTTATCGGCCAGTAAACAGTCCCGTCAACATCGGTTCAGCCTTAACGGAGATTAGCTAGAATAAACATACAGACAAACATTTCAATTTTATTTATTTGTAAAGATTAAATAAAAATAAAGCATCACGCGTTTTTAAGACTACCCACGTCGTTTTGTCTTGATACTCGATTACAAGAAACGATAAATTGAAATCAAAGCACGTTTGTTTGCTTGTAAAGTAAGCCGTAATGCCTCGGCAATTAAAAGCCGCGTCACGAGCACACGGGCGACTTTTTTGTTGCAAAATCGCAAATATGTCCGTCTTTTTTGCTTTTATTCGTGTAATGATTTTAAACTCGTTGTTGGACATTAATTAGCGTATTGTAGGGTGGACTAATTATAAACAAGGAGGGATTGTTATATTGGTTTCGGATTATGTATTATAATTTTTACAAAATATATCCATTTATTTATTTAAGGAAAAACAAACAGTAGCACAATAAGAATCAGTCACAATATTTTACATATTAAAACAATTATGCTACTCACTACGTTCTCTGCAGATTACAATTTAAAGTATTTAAAACTAGCTAGTAACAACACAAATACAATACATAAACAACGGTCACTGTCCTGGAACTACTGTCGGTATCGATAGAAAATCTCTCTAGCTCGAGAGCCAACCAGGCAAAATCACAAAATTTTAATGAAATCTGGTGGTAATTATTTGCAACATTTTTTTGTAAATTACTTGTTGTGAAATATCTAAAAACTATTTAAATGTTTTGAGAACACATTAAACAATCCAAAAAGCCTATTACGCATAAGTAATTGTAGTTTTTACAGGCATTTCATACCTAAATTATGTTAATGAGATTATCAAAAATACAAAAAACAAAGTTACATGTAATTGCCAAAAAATGCAAAACAAAATAATCAAACATTCATACACAAAGTAGAAAAAAACTACGCTCTTTTAGCGTTCATGTACTAATTTGACTCAATACTCCGTAATTACGAATCGCGAACTGCTGCTAAATAACACTTAATTATTTGAATGGTCTCATTATTAAATGGTACGAAATAACACGCTTAAAACGATCGATAATTCCCGAAATAAGTACGAAGCGTACTCGTAAAACGTGCTGTTTCGTGACAAAAAGTGCGATAGTATGACGATTTGAATTTGATCTCTTTATTTAAGTGTAGTAGATACTAGATTGTCTGCATGGGTTTGCTTTCGAGATTTATCCTTTTTTTTCGGATGGGAAATCATCAAATGACTCCTCCCGCTCTGGGCGGAGTAGGAGGGAGTGTCAGACTTTTACTGACTAAAACCCATCCATGTTTCTTCATCGCCCTTTATGTTCGGGGGCCACGGTATCTCCTGCGAACAGTCCCTTGCGGACCCCTTCCCTTTTGCTGACTCTCCTTGAGGCACAAGAGGATCACGAACGCGCCGTCGACACGGCCTGTCGTCATGAGACGGACGGACGGCGAGCTAGCCCATAGCTCACCGTCCACAGGCCCGCGCCTACTTTGGCCGGGGCGTCTCCTGCGGCGGCCGGGACGTGACGATCTCTCCCTCTCACGTTCCGCCACCTCCTTCGCTAGCATGACTGCTTCGCAAAAGGAGGTGACGGCGTCCCATTCCGTCTCGCTCCGAACCATGGATTGAACCAGGGCTGGAAGCGTCGAGATTTATCCTTAGTAGCGGTTAGTTTGTTGATACCTAGTTAATTATTGTTAAAGTATCCCACCTGTGTTCTGACTGCCTCGTTGTTCTAGTGGTTGCAAGTGCGACTGCTGAGCATGAAGTCCTGGGTTCGATTTCCAGGTCCGAAAACGTGTTATTGGGTTTTCTCATCAGAAATTGCTCAGTACAGCCATGGAGTTAATGTCGGTTGATTCGCTACCTATTAAATGTGACAATGTGAGTGTACCATTAGGTACTACCAAGTTCACTGAAACTTCACACTGTCCACTTTTCAACCTTTTTACTTAGGGTATTAAGGGTGAAAACGGCAGACCGTCATTAGTTAGCTAGCTTATTATTGCTATAAGCTTTTGTCTAATCCTTCGCTTCGGAGATTAAAGATGTGATGTAGTGGTGTTTCCATGTAAAACAAAAGATAAAACAGTCCGAAACAAAAAAATCAAAGTGACATTGAATTAAGTAAAAGTTGTAGCATAGTGTAGATATTAAGGTGGTCTTGAATTACTTGGGCATCCTAAATTGCGCGCATTGGAAGTCGGAATTGCCTCTTTCTGTTTTTAATGAACGCGCATCACGGGCGGCTTCGGTTGTGGCCCAATTTAAAACAGTTTGCGACAATTTAATTTGGGTTATGTCCAAGATTATATTTTTTAGAGTAAACAGATTAGAGATATATTGATGAAAATAGAAATACACCGAAGAAAAGTTATAATTATGTAAAATAAAATAAAAGTTAGTAATTATTTTGTGATCATTTCACTTTTTCTTACATTAAAATATTTTTATGCCTTTCCTTCACAGCATCAATCCAGAGATTCCCTCTCATAGAGAGGAGGCCTGTGTCCCAGCAGTGGGAACAATTAATAGGCTGATGATGATGATCAATCCAGCCATACTAATATCATAAATGCGAAAGCAACTCCGTCCTTTTGACACTGTAATGGCTGAGTGGATTTCAAAGAAATTTGTATATGGTAGGCCGTAACCATTTTACCCGGGTACTGCGTTCTCGTTAGATAATTTCTGATATACACACGGGCAAAGCCATGACCAAAAACTAATTTGTGACGTGTAAGACGAAACGATTACAAATCAGTCAAAGTTAAATCTGTACAACCTTTTTTCACACCTCCCGTTATAGCTTACACCACACACAGACCTGCTGATATCTTAAGGTACGGAGTCACGCGATTTTGTGTGATCAGGTGTTTTTGAACTGGAGCACGAACATGTTTTACCATGTTCTGCCTTATTCGAGTCAACACCGACAGGTTTTCGTTGTTTTTCGTCAACAGTAGCGCAACTTTTTAATCGCCCGTCTATGCTGACTTTTCAGTGGTTTATGGTTCTATTTGTATGTGTTTATAAGAGATCTAGTTTGTTGTTTTCTGAATGCTTTTGAAGCTTGATAGTATCAACAAGAACGAGGAAAGACAAGGCCAATGAGATGATAAGTACCTCAAAATGTAATGGATTTTTTTTAATCTAAAAAATGGACAGCTAAGGAATCGTTTAGCATTTTTTTAACTTAAACAACGTTTATAAAGTGGTAAGAAAGTCAATCATCATCGAAAAATTTTATATCTGTAAATTCGCAAAAAGACAACCACATAAAATACAATTTGAAACTATGTAAATCACAGTTATTGCGGACTTGTCACTGAACACTATTTTTATATACACCACTGCAAACAAAATAATATTGTTGTCGATCCATGAACAAGATATATTGACAATTGCCCTTTAATAACTGTCGTTCAATTGACAACTAAATATAGAGCACAGCACTGCTATATTCTGTCATATCGTTGTATAGCACATTGATAGCAATCATATTAATTGTTATGGTATGCTGTTGATTGGTAGGCTCAGATCAATAAATACTACTCATTATAAAATGTAAAGTCGGAAGTAGGTAGGCAAATACCAAAGAAACGAAGTATGCACCGTTGAAAGACGTCTGTCTAAGAAGGAACTGGAGATGACGATAAATAGAAGAGTACTGAAGAAAGACATAATGCTGCTTCAACCCCAAATAAATTAGGAAAAGGACATTATAATGGTAAGAATGATGACGATAAAGATAATATATACGTATACAGCCTATACAGGGTGTAAACCACCTTATCACGAAGCCGTCAACCAAGTATTCTGTACATCAACCTAAGTAACTTTGCGCAAAAATTATTACTGGGAAACGACTTTTTTTTGGGGTGAAAAATCATGTTTTGTGGTAGAACTCAATGTAACGCACTCAAAACACTGTGCTGATGGATGGATTAAATAGTACGGGGTCGTGGAGGTGTTTAAAGTAAAACTCCTACATTAATAACTTGTATTTTAAAAAAAAGTTGCCAAAAAGTTGCATTTTTGACCCCCAATATCTCCGTAACTAGAAGGTTCCCAGGTATGGTGTAGAACAAAAAAGTGATCGCAATGACGAGGAGAACAAGTGCCTTTCGGCTTCGTTAAGAGGTGTTTTACACCCTTTATAGTCGACAACTTAATTTTTCTACCACCTAAAACATATTTATTTTTTCCCGTCACTAAAGTACTGCCGAAAAGTTTTATTTGTCTTACGGTGAGACACTTTCAATATTAGTGTGTATCATGATTTATAAAGAAAACTTCCTGTAATTTTTCTTTACAAATCATGATCTGTCGAATGACCAATTTGCTCGAGACGCCATTGTTTAATAACTTTTGTGTCTACTTCGTGGACAGATCACGGGATAATTGAAAACTCTTTCTTACTTTGGTATTTGGTGTGACACAGTTGTTAACAAAGTTTACGTATCATCAATTATAATTAAATCTTGTGCCTTAATCATTATTTCTAATGACATAATAATAGGTTTAATCAACATCTTGTTGAAAGGACGATCATCACATTATTACAAAATATGCTCACGATAATGGTTATAAAGTTATTTCATCCATTCTTAAAAGATCTTGACCCATAAAAGGTATAGTATCGTATTCACATTCACAGAATGCTAGTAGGCAATGCCTTTACTTGGTGAAGCGTTCACTAAAGTACGGTTCGAATGCTGCGATTTAAAATAAATTACCAAAACATATCGGACTTTCGACATCTTTTACGTTCGTCAACCAAAATGTAGGAAATAACTAAATTGAAAACAAACAAACATTTAAGTACCAAGCTAAACTCCGCAGCTGTAATAGATATTTAAAGCGATCCTAGAACTCTCACATACAGTAGTCGAACTACTTGACAATAAACAGAAGTCTCTTGGTGTTCTCCTAGATTTTTCGAAGGCGTTCGACACCGCTATCGTAAAATTAATTGACAAGCTGAAACAAATTCACATCCGTAACAATGCCCTCAAATCCTTGTCAGGGCATTAATAGGTTGTAAAAGTTGTATCACTCGTTGTGGGTATTGAAGGAAATTTGACTTTTGGTGTACCTCAGGGCAGTTACCTAGGACCAACCCTCTTTCTCATCTATGTCAATGAGCTGTGTCATTTATCTCTTCCAAACACATAAATCACTTACTTACTTACTTATTACATCTGGTGAAATAGCTCGCAAGGACTGGTATGAGAATCGTTTTGTTGATGAGTGATAAAATATTTTCTTGAACGTACCATAATAAAATGTTACTTTGTATTAAACGACAAGTTGAGATATCATATCAGAATGTATCTACTGATAATGAATTATATCAAAACGAACTAAATAAATAATATAAAGAAATAAATAAATATCGCCGGACATTAACACACAGTGCCATCTAGTGCCACACTAAGCAACAAGGCTTGTGTCGTGGACACCAAATAGTTGATATACTATACAGATACTGACAATGACAGTAAGTACAGTACTAAGTAGTCAATTCGGACTCAAAGACAAATTAAACAAAGTCATTGTTATATCTAGGTAATATTTTATTTTAATTTAAAAAGAATATAATACGTGGTTATAAATAAACATGTCGTAACAAAACTTTTTCCTTTTAAAATAAAAAAATTATCGGCTTTGGTTGTATCTGGTTTTCATGAACCTTATATATTTAGTCAGTCCAGGAAGGTTACCTTTTTTGTACCAATCTTCCTCCTCCAGTGTCTTCAACCATGCCTTCACTTTGGTAAACTTATCATCCACAGGCACCCAGAAATTCGTCGTACTGACGATAGCTAAACATGAGATATCAGCTATCGTTATATGGTCGCATGCCACGAACTTAGTCTTCTGCAAGTATTTGTCCAAAATTTCATAAGAAGCGTTAACCGCTTCGATTTGTTCAGGAGTAATTTCTTCTTGACCATGAAGGTAAATTCCGTAGACTATCTTATTGTATGGTGGATTGAGGACCGTAGCTTCGAAAAACAACCTCTGGTCGACTGTCGCACGTGTTCTCAAGTCACTAGGGTACAATTTTTCATCACCATATTTTGAAGCCAAATACGTAATGATTGCATGGCTGTCAGCGAGTACAAAATCGTCTTCCTCTATCATTGGGATCGCACCTCTGATTTGTCGGATTCATGTGCGTATTGTATAATTAACACTTGCTTTGGTGAAGGAAAAGATCGTGAGGAAACCAGCATGCCTGAGAGACATTTCTCGACGGCATGTTAAGCCAAGTCAGAGGCCCATAGGTGGCTTAAAACTCTGACACCAGGTTAGGCTCTAACCACACGACAAAGAAAGATACTAATATTATATGTGCGGAAGTACCTTTGTCTGTCTGTTACCTTTTTTCGCCTAGACCTTTGAACCGATTGACGACCTTGATAGTTCCTGACCTCCACCTGCTGTTTCAATGTTTTTGTTAAACTTGTCCAGTCAAAAAAGCAATTGGTATGAAAACAAAATGTTAATATAATGATTGAGTATTTTAGTAGAGCTCGAAATGAGATGGTCACTTGGTATTCTAAAGGAGACAAAATTATCATACATAGCTCAAATATAATAAGCTTAAATTGAAACAGAACGAAAGTACGGTTAGCTATAGATAAACCTGGGGTATTCATCATCATCATCATTTCAGCCGCAAGACGTCCACTGCTGGACATAGGCGTCCCCCAAGTGTCGCCACATTGACCGGTCCCGTGCGACTTGCATCCAGTGAATTTCCGCAGCCTTCACCAGGTTAACGGTCCACCTAGTGGAAGGCCTTCCAACGCAACGTCTCCGGTTCGCGGTCGCTACTCCAGAACTTTACTGGCGTATTCATAACAATAAATACTAGCAATCCCACTACTACTACTATCACTGTTTTCGTTGTATTTGGCTTTCATAAACGCTTTATATTGGATCAGTTCAGGCAGGTCTATTCTAATCAAGGGCTTGAGTATTGAGTGACGTTAAGTTATACGGGCCTCAAAATGATTGGTGCTCTCTATTTAGAACTGGACTAGCAATTCAGTGACTTCTTTCGCCCTGTTACCATTCCCGTAGTAATTTCATCATTTCATTTCGGATCACCCGCTCTTTTTTCTTGTCTCATGCATTTTAAAGGAAACCAGCTGATGATGAGTTAGTTACTGAGTAAGTCAAGACTTTTCTTTTTATCTGCTTTGATAATATTAAGGTATAAAACAGAAACCTGCAGAATACAGATTCATCACCAATAATATAGCTAATTCATGAGACGGTATAGTTTCTTGGAATCCCATCGTGCATAATGGCACAGCTGTTACCTTTTGTATGTTTATATTTTCGCTTGTGTTGTCTTGTTATGTTTTGTTGCATTTCTATTACAGGCTTACTTGTTACAATGTTAAGATCGATTCTTGCAAGTAAGTGGACTACTTCTAAGTGGTTTATTTTTATTGGTTCGTTGGGGTACTGGGAAGGTTGTTCTACTACTTTTTCTTCCAAACAATAAAAAGTGGCAAGGGCAGTCGTTTTAGGGGACCATGTCGTGTAAATTTTGACCTTAATTCGATAAATATATAGAACTTGGAACTCACAATTACAGTTTATACAACTAAACACTTTTATTCAATCTTGAATTGAAATATGCTTCGTACGCTGCGAGTCCAGGCAGGTTACCTTTTTTGTACCAATCTTCTTTCTGCAGCGTATTCAACCATGCCTTCACTTTGGTAAACTTCTTATCGATAGGCACCCAGTAATTTGTAGAAGTGATGGTACCAACACAAGAAATATCAGCTACCGTCACATGGTCGCATGCCAAAAACTTATTCCTTTGCAAGTATTTTTCCAAAATTTCATAAGAAACATTTGCGTCTTTGATTTGTTGAGGAGTTGGTGCTTTTTGACCTTTACGTAGAACTCCATAGACAATCGCACAGGATGCTTTAGTGAGGCCCTTAGCTTCAAAAAACAACGTCTGATTGATTGTAGCACGTATTCTCAAGTCACTAGGGTACAATTGTCCATCACCATATTTTAAAGCCAGATACGTAATGATTGCGTGGCTATCAGCGAGTACAAAATCGTCTTCTTCTATCATAGGAATGGTGTGCATAGGATTCTTTGCCAAGAATTCTGGTGTCCTGTGTTCTCCGCACATCATGTCCACATCTTGAGTCTCGTAGTTTACTTTGAGAAGTTCCAGCGTCATCATGACGGCACGAGCTGGCCCACTGGTATCAGTTTTGTACAGTTTGAGCGGCATGTTGTTACAGCAAAAGATAGCACTGAACTGAGTGATTATCATCCCACCAAAGGTTTTTATCTGCTAGCGATAATTGAATGACTCTGATATTTGGTGCCAATATTAGATAAGGTTTTATAAGTAAAACTCCACTTGACGTAACAGAAGTCTTCTAGAATAAATATTGATAGTGACTGAACTGTGGTATGTATTTACATAATCACATGTGGAAAATTAGCTTATTATTTATTTGGTTTTAAAAAAATCGATTGGTATTGTAGTGCAACATTGTACCTACATTTTAATGAACACAACTGAAAACGTTTATGTGGTTGGGATGATATTTTGCAGCCAGAATCGTCGCGTTAGGGGAACTCTGTTTAACAATTATGACTTGCAGTAGTTTTTAAGTAGGGCTCGATTTAGAAGAAAAGTTCCAATTCACAGTAAGACAAAAAAAAACAATTATTATAATATGACAAAGGGAATTTACGTATAATTACAATAATTAAAGCTGTTAACAATCAGAAAGAACTTGAAACAAAAGTCTCACAGTTACACTTCTTAAAACTAAGCACCTTTATTTAATTTCTGATTGAAATACGCTTCATATATTGCCATTCCAGGTAAGTTGCCCTTTTTGTACCAATCTTCTTTCTGTAGCGTATTCAACCATGCCTTCACTTTAGTAAATTTATCATCCACAGGTACCCAGTAAGCCATAGTAGTGACCATAGCTACACATGAAATATCGGCTAACGTCACATGGTCGCATGCCACAAACTTTGTCTTCTGCAAGTATCTGTCCAAAATTTCATAAGCAGCATTAATCGCTTCGATTTGTTGAGGATTGACTACTGTTTGGCCTTCATGCATAATTCCAGAGAATATAGCAACGTATGCCTTGTGGAGGACCGTAGCCTCGAAAAACAATCTCTGGATTATTGTGGCACGTATTCTCAAGTCACTAGGGTACAGTTGTTCGCTTCCATATTTTGAAGCCAGATATGTAATGATTGCGTGGCTGTCAGCGAGTACAAAATCGTCTTCTTCTATCATGGGGATGGTATGTGCTGGATTTTTCTTCAAAAATTCTGGTTTCAAGTGTTCGCCGTTCAGTAGATCCACATCTTGAGTCTCGAAGTTGATCTGGAGTACTTCTGCCGTCATCAAGACAGCCCGCACTGGCGCACTTCCGCCTACTTTATATAATTTGAACGACATTTTGACTGTATCACTGTAAAGGATAGCACTGAACTGAGGGGTATTGATACCACTAGTAGTTTATATCTGATTATCACACACAATGACTATGCATATTTAGAGATAATTATGGTTATGGTTTGTTTTTAATAAAATGTCACATGACGAAGCAGAAATGTTTTAGAATAATCGTGTTCTGACTCAACTGTGGCATGGTCAAGGTTTTGTAGGTGGAAATAAAATTTAAATAATCACATACAATTATGAGGAAACTCTTCTTATTCTAAACAAGACTATATTATATCATCCATAAAACAAATAAAATATAATAAGTTAAAGCTATAAATCAACCTGGCGTTTTCAATACAATAAATACTTGCAATCCCACTTTTGAATTAAACACTATCACTGCTTTTGTTGTATTTGGTTTTTATAAACGCTTTGTACATGTTCAGTTCAGGCAGGTTACCCTTTATGTACCAATCTTCATTCTCCAGCGTCTTCAACCATGCCTTCACTTTGGTAAACTTATCATCAACAGGCACCCATAAATCTGCACCAGAGACGCTAGCTACACATGAAAAATCAGCTACCGTCACATGGTCGCATGCCACAAACTTTGTCTTCTGCAAGTATCTGTCCAAAATTTCATAAGAAGCATTCACCGCTTCAATTTGTTGAGGAGTAGGTTCTGTTTGACCATGACGAAAAATACCATAGACTATCGCAGTATGGGCCGTATTAAGGACCGTGGCCTCAAAAAACAACCTCTGAATGATAGTCGCACGAGTTCGCAAGTCACTAGGGTACAATTTCGATTGTTGTTCGTTTCCATGCTTTGAAACCAGGTACGTAATTATCGCATGGCTGTCAGCAAGTGCAAAATCATCTTCTTCTATCATAGGGACGGTGTGCGCAGGATTTTTCTCCAAATATTCTGGTGTCAAGTGATCTCCGTTCATTAAGCTCACATCTTGGGTGTCGAAATTGATCTGGAGTGCTTCTGCCGTCATCAGAACAGCCCGAACTGGCGCACTTCCATTTATTTTGTATATTTTGAACGACATGTTGACTGTTTCACTATAAAGAATAGCACTAAACTGAGGTTTATTGATATCACCAGTGGTTTATATTTTTGATTGTCACACAGCATGACTATGCTTATTTGGAGATTAGGATTAGGGATAAGGTTTTTATAAATGGAACGTCGCATGATGAAGCAGAAATGTTTTAGAATTATCGTGTTATGACTCAACTGTGGCATGTTCAAGCTTTCGTAGGTGGAAATAAAATTTAAATAATCACATACAATAGTTAATATGCACGTTACTTTTTCTTCACTTAAATCAATAAAATACAGTACTATCAACCCAAGAAAAGTATTAAAAGTTAAGTTCAACTACTGCTTGTCGTTCAAAATAATATTAAACTCCTGCAATTTTCTACGACAATTCAAACGTCTGTATTTGTCGTGGCCATGATGTGACGTCATTATCCACAATCTGCCTTGTTTACATCTAATTTTTTTGGCCTTAATAAAATTTAAATAAAATTTTACCTGTGTATTGTATGTGCTTTATTCAAGTCAAAATTGCAATAATAACAATATAATAAAATTTTAGTGAAACTTTTAGCACTTTTCAAATAAGAGTGTTTTTTTGACACAATGAACTTTGACGCCAATACTGGCGTTATCGAGGACGGTATGTTTTGACAGTACGTTCCGTTTCACCAAAAACATGCTACTTAGAACAGTAAATTGTAAAATAAGTGATGTAAACTTAAACAAGTGTACTACAATGTTATTATGCGCCAATACAAGGCATTTTTCATAAATAAAAAGAGTTTTAAATTTCATGCATATTCCCTACACATTTATTACAAATACAAACTTTCTTAAATGAATAGTTTTAGGTACTCACTGACAGGAATGGTAGAATAAAGAACTAATTTCAAATGCAATGAAGACGCATGTGACACATGATTACAAATGTTTATGGATGGAGGGGAGGATGGAGATCAAAGAGACGATGAAAAACTGTGTGAGAGATGATATTAATGAAAATAAAATGATGTAAATGTGAATGATAACTGCTAACAGGGAAAACATGCGGTGGCCATCACAAATTGATTGATAAGTACACGAAAATTATGAATCTAGTGTTGTCTCCATTGAAGAGATAGATAGCATCCACAGGATTTGACAGTTTGTAGTAACATGATGCGCCTGCGACTGTACAATCGATTGATTCAGTTTTTAAACTGTCATGGAACTCTCTGTAATATCGGGAACCCACAACAAACAGTAAACATGGTATAAATAAATATCCCGTTTCTAGTGTTAATGATAATAATCGATTGATTGTTAAGTAAAACATTGTTATTGATTCGTTGTTATCAAAATCGATTATGAGGACAACATTAAAGAATGATAAGATTTCAAAATGAAACTATAATGATGATTTGCAGTATTTTAATATGTCTCAATTGAAGAAAATAGTCAAGTCCGGTTCAACGTATGACGAAATAAAAAAATCATTGACAAATTTGGTTTGGATAATTCAAACATTTTTGAATTATCCAAACCAAAAAGACGGAGTTACAAGTCCAAGTTACAAGCCATAATAACTGTGGACAAACTGTAGTTGCCTATTCCAAAGCGTAGATCTCTATGAAAAAGAATGGGCAAGAGTCTCCATGGACACTTTTTTATAACAGAATGTTGTTACAAACCTTGGTTACATCATTTATGTTGAGATTATGCATTACGTTAGAACGATGTAGCAAGACATGAGTACGTTAAAACCATTCACAGCGTAAAGTGAAAATAAAACAAAAAGACAAATCTAAAATAAAATTAGATCAGTGCCTTCTGCCGGCGCCCGTTTACAATCATGATCATGACACATATAAACAAAGATTTACGATTTACCTATAAATTACATAACGAACGAATTAATAACTTAAGTCTACGATTACATTTAAAACTAAGTACCTTTATTATATTATATTATACTATAGCGAATTGAAATACGTTTCAAACGCTTTCAGTCCACGAAGATTTCCCTTTTTGTACCAACCTTCTTTCTGTAGCGTATTCAACCATTCCTTCACTTTGGGGAAATTATCATCAACAGGCACCCAGAAATCCGTAGCAGTAATGGTAGCCACACATGAGATATCAGCTACCGTGACATGGTCGCATGCCACAAACTTGGTCTTCTGCAAGTATCTTTCCAAAATTTCATACGGTGCAAGCACATCATTGATTTGTTGCGGAGTAGGTGCTGTTTGACCAAGAAGCAAAATTTCTACCATAAGCTCGTTGTATGCCTTATTCAAGACTGTTGCTTCGAAATACAACCTCTGATTGACTATCGCACGTGTTCTTAGGTCACTGGGGTACAATTTCGATTGTTCTTCATCCCCATATTTTGAAACCAGATACGTAATGATTGCATGGCTGTCAGCGAGATAAAAATCGTCTTCTTCTAACATGGGGACGGTGTGCGCAGGATTTTTCTCCAAATATTCTGGTTTTAAGTGTTCTTTGGCCATTAAATTCACGTTTTGAGACTCGTAGTCCAGCTGGAGAGCTTCAGCCGTCATCTGAACGGCCCTGATAGACGCACTACTACCGTCGATTGTGTATAGTTTGAACATTTTGACTGTTACAAACTGAAGGATGGCGCGGTACTGAGTGATTCTAATTCCACGGACGGTATATAATAATTATCATAATCAGGTTAGATAAAACAATGACTGTGCATATTCTTTATAGTACCAGATAAGGTTGATGAATAAAACAAGGCATACCTCTGGTAACTTCAGACGTTTTATTTGAAATTATTTTTTAGGTGAAAACGGTTGTATGAATTAAAAAACCGTGGTTAAGACATCGATACAGACTATAAATGTACATGCAGGTGGCATCGACACCAGCTTTTGCTAACAAATAATTAAATGTGCTGCAAGATGCCTTTGAAAATTATAGTTTTGTTCCATTCTCATACAACAACACTTAACAACATTTCACTATAAATCTTAATCAAATTCATTTTTTTTTGTGTCTAATCATATCTTTACTTCCACATACACCTTCTTTGTACCTTTGGAACTAAGCACTATCACTGCTTTACTTCATTTTCGATTTTAGAAAAGCTTCAAACTGAGCCACTCCGGGTAGGTTCCCTTCTTGTACCAAACTTCTTCCATCAAGGTGTTGAACCATGCCTTCAAGTTCACGTACTTGTCATCTACAGGAACCACTACAGCTGCTGAGGAGATGCTTGCTAGACACGACATATCAGCTATCGTGAGATGGTCACATGCCACGAACTTGGTCTTTTGCAAGTATTTGTCTAATATTTCATATGCAGCATTCACCTTTTCAATTTGATGAGGAGCAGGTTCTGTTTGGGCTCCACCCATAATTCCGTGTACTACCTCCCCGGACGCAGTGGATAAAACCGTTGCCTCGAAATCATCCTCTGAATGATTGTTGCACGTATTCTCAAGGGGTATAATTTCGATTGTTGTTCGTCACCATATTTTGTTATTAAATACGTATTGATTGCATGGCTGTCAGCAAGTACGAAATCGTCTTCTTCTAGTAGAGGGACGGAGTGTAAAGGATTTTTCTCGATGTATTCTGGCTTCAAATGTTCTCTGGCCATTAAATTCACTTCTTGTGTCTCGTACTTTAGTTTGATAGCTTCAGCCGTCATCAGGACGGCCCGCACTGGCGGACTGAAGTCGGTTTTGTAAATTTTTAACGTCATGTTGACTGTGCCAAAGTGAGGTTTGTACGGAACTGAATTATGGTTATGGCAGTAATGGTTTATATCTAGTTGTTATAATATGATGACTTAGCATATAATTTGATGAAGTTTTGGTAAATAAAACTTAGCATGACGAGGCTTTTACAGATTTTTTAGAGTACTAATCTTTGTCATGACTAAACCCATGAATAGAACTGCCACAATTACACGAAATTGCATCATCTGCTTGAATCATGCTTTGAAAATTGCTATTGCCTTCTATGTTGGGGTCGGCTTACAGTCTTACCGGACTCAGCTGAATACCAGTATTTTACATGGGGCGACTGCCTATCTGACCTTCACTACCCAGTTAGTACTGGGTAATACGATACGGGCACAAAAGCGTGGTAATTGCCACAAGCAAAGAGACGCCTATACCTAGCAGTAGGTGAATTCGGGCTGTGGAAGTTAATGATGAATTCGATACCCCTTGCTAAGACTAGTTGTCAGACTTTCGGGCCACTGACTACCTGTTACGATTGTCAACGATCTGTAAATGACAACCTGGACCAACAGCTGAACGAGTTTCTGAATGTTGCTATTTGAAAATAAAACAAAATCATCACAAACAAAACAAACTAAATAACTATAAAGGAGTCTGCCTGCTATACCGTACCTTCGATAAATAGGTAGCACGGTCTTAGTATACCAACGGTCTTGGTATACCAAGACCGTGCTACGAATTTATCGATGGCATGTAAAGCCAAGTCCTCTGACTTGGCTTTACATGCCATGGCGCGGCTCATGGACGGCATAAAAAACTCTGACACCAGGTTAGGCACTACCAAACGTAGAAAAAAATATAATAAGTAATCCATTTTTATCCGTCTCTATCTTATCTTAGGGTATCTCATTATTTATGTAATATTGTTGTTTTATATCTCTTCGACGTTTGTTATAATAACACCTTTAAGTAATTCTTATGTCCTGGTAGGCTGACCCTTATCATTATGTACAATCAGATAATACTACATACTATCTGATTGAAAATCGTGTGTTTATTTCGTTTTTTTTTTTCATCGCAAATTCTAATTGAGCCTTGTTGACGATTCTGCTTACGAATTAGCAAAATAAAAGGCTATGAAATCTTACTCGTATTCAAAATTGTTATGCTCGATTGCAAACGCAACATGCTTTATATTATTGCACTTTTGGAAATTCAACTCTCGCCGCTAATGCGACCGTTTAAATTCCAACAGTAGGTACACTTTTATTTAGGCTTTAATTTAAGTGCTGCCAAATGTTCGTGAATACAAACATTATAATTCTATACGGTGGCTTAAAAAAATACGACGTAAATAATACGTTGTAAATATTTTGTTACTTCATCATTTATTTATGAATAGAATAGAATCTGAATAAATACTAAAGTCTCCAAAGAAAACTATTAAGACGACTAGAGGAGCTAAATTAGCAACTCTATTTGTGGTGGTTCAAACTTCGTTTGAAACACTGTTAGAATAAAGATCTAATCAGCTTGCACTACAAAGTGGTGGTTACGTCAGTCACTGCGTGCCGAATAGTGCGAAAGTAGTGGTTTTTTGCGATTTACAAAAACCTATTGATTGGACTAAAAAAATAAAACAATATGATGCTACTATGTTACTTGTAGAATTATTTGCCAAAAAATCAGAATGATCGCATGTATTTTAGTATGGTTTTTACTCGTTAAAAGAAATTTTTAGAGATATTTTCGTGATTTTTTTCTATCGAGTCAAATTAGTTGTAGGTATTATGTTTTCAAAACACTATCGTACTAGCATATATCCTGAAGAATATCATATATTTTTCTGGTTTTGTTTATTGCAGTGAATCATATGCTTTTTTGCATTATAAAACTCGCGTTTAGCTCCTGTGGTCGCCTTAAGGGTTGCGCTACATCTATTAGCACGGCATTAATGCTATTTCGTGCTGATAAATGGACCGCAACCCTAAAATTCTCAATGACTTAACAACAACAGGTGTTATTCATTCCTCATTCTGTCCTTGGGTTGTCACCTCCTAAACTATTTATTGATCATTACAAAGCGCAGGTTTGTGAAACCGCAAGAATAAAAGTCGTTTTATTGTGAGCTATAAAATGTTCATTGTTCCACGATCAATCGTACGTCTTTGTAAAACTTTGTTTTATTTTTGTTCAATAATGAAGGTCGTCTGGACTCAAAAATGTAAATAATCGTCATCATAGAGGAAAGACGTCCACAGCTGGTAATAGTCACCACGGCAAATCATCATCATCTGCCTAGCCTTTTCCCAGCTTCATATGTTGGGGTCGGCTTCCAGTCTTACCGGATGCAGCTGAATTCCAGTATTTAACATGTAGCGACTACCTATCTGACCTCCACAACGCAGTTAGTACTAGGTTATCCGATACCCTTTGATAAAACTAGTTGTCATACTTTCGGGCGTTTTATTTTTTGTGCAGTTCATTTTGTTTATTTAAATAGTTTTTATTTCTTTTTTCATCTTTCACCTATTCTGATCCCAATTTATTTTGTGGGTGCAGTATTTCTTCTTCTTCCATACTTCTCTATTAGTCGACATGAGTTTCTATCCGTATCATCTCCTTTTTCTTTCTTAAATGACATAATTAGCCTAAATAGCTAACTAAACAATTCATATTGTAAACCTTGTTATCAAAGGCGGTTAGTACTAAGTTAATTGTTCGTCGCAAATGAATAATAAGCCAGATTTTATGTACGTTTCATTTGTTTGTTGGCCCAGTCTTCACAGTTGAGTTGGCTATAAAATCATTATTGCCGCAAACATCTCTAGTTACTAAATGTTTGTAAATATTTATGGAGTTACTGCATTTAATGTACTTAGTACTAACTTTTCGTTGTGTACTTAGTACTAACTTTTGCTGTCTGCAGTTATTTCTTTTATAACTTCTTACCGTAATCTGCTCATCTTTTTGACAAAAAACTCAAATAGTGATTGCCACCTGCCTCGCACGGGTTTTATGTACTAGACAGTACATAGAAACTGTATTGAGTCATACACTCATAGCTTCCGAAATAATCACCTAATGATAGTACAAACAGTATCAAAATCCGTTGCATAGTTTAGAAGAATAACGCGGTCACACAGACAGACATGTTAAGCAGTTTTAATTTGTAATATGTACTAGCATTTCGGCCGCGCGTTTACCCGGCAGCAGCGCCATCAACCAGATCCAAAACTATCCTGTCTTTCAAGCTGGAACCAATCGTAATACACATTCACAAAATTTCATTGAAATCGGTGGGCTGGTTTCGGAGATTAGATTATAGATTAAAAATCACGTGTATGTTAAAGAAAGAAAGAAAAAGTATTCGAACAATCGAACATACACGTGATTTTTATAAATGAAGATTATGTAGAACAGTACTTACAGTACAGTACTTGGGTCTAACACTGATAGCTTCAATGTTTACGTACCCAATGTCAATATTTTTAGAAGAAAAAATAACCATAGACGAATATACAACCTGTTCCGTTCAGACAATTTCGAATAGAACTTTTGAATTTTAATGTGGGTTGCTATAAGTAGGGAATGACTAAAGTATCGATGAAATTTTGATGAAAGATTGGTGACTACTACAGATGACGATTGATAGAAAAGTATGGAAGAAGACATGCTGCATCGACCCCAAATAAATAAGGATAATTATTAAAGTATGAATATATTTTTTTTTTATTTATCAATCGCAGTTTACAATGTTCCTTGTTCAATTTCAGTAGAACTCGTACAAAATATTCTTAGAACTTTCGGCCTGATTAGCAGAAAGCTACTGTTATGTCATTCTGTGCCGAAACTATTGTTATTTTTGGCCACAAGCGCCCTTGCCCAGTCGACTTGTTGATTTGACGCGAAAGAGACGGAATGGCGTTGTCTCTTTCTTGCGTAGAACATAATTTTATCGGAATTTGGTACCGGTTTTGTGATGGATATTTATACGTCTCGCTGTGTTGGGAGTGAGTTGAGATTTGATTGTTTGTGGTTAGAAAGGGCACACTGTCCCTTTATTTCAAATTCGTATATATTCTTTTTCGTATGATAATTTTATCAAAAATGTTGTTCAGAAAAAAAAAACGTAAATTTGACCGCTCTTAGGTGATTGCTGATCGCAGATAGATTTACTTCAAGCCTAGATAAATAAGTAGATAATACGAGTATAACAAACTAAACAAAAAAGCCACGAACGTCTGAAAACGAAACAAAAGTAATTTACTTTTCCGCCGGATGTGTACCGAAAACCCGTGTCTTTCAATCTTGACACAGACAGCTAACACATTTCTTTAACATTCATCTGTCATCCATATCTTGACAAAAAATAACGCATGAATTGTTTATGCCATTACGAAAAAAATATACTAACAAATATGATAATATGATGATAATATGAGAAACATAAATAGAATTATGAATCTCCTGATTTGTCCACGAAGTAGACACAATAGTTACACAATGGTGTCTCCAACAAATCGGTCCTTTGACAGATCATGATAAGTAAGGTTATCTATTATAATTTATTTATAGACATCGTTTAAACAGAACAGACAGGCTATTTATTGTCTGTTGTCGTATTTTAAGAATTTTCACGATCGAGTTTTATTTTGTCAAAAAATTCCCTGATTTTCCTACAATTTGACATTGACTGTCGCGGAGATGAAATTGCGACTTGAATTTGACATTTTTGTAAGTCCGAGGATTGGTCTACAGAAACTGTTCTATTTTGAACTGCTAGGTAGTAAAATTATAGTAGTATCCTCGTTCTTTACGTACAATATGGATTTGTTTCGATATTCAATGCAAAAGGTATATTTTGGTGTTGTTCATTCATATTTTTGTCAAGTGTTTATATCACGAGGCTGCTTTTTTCTATAACCGTAAATATCTTGAGCCCAGAATTAAAATCAACTCGTATTTTACTAGACTACTACTGTTGAATTCAATTTCACGAAACGAGTTAAACCTATTTTATAGCATTCAGCAATAAAATCATAACAATGCAAATAACACGATCATAAAAACATAAAAGTATATTTGTAATAAAATGCGCCTTAAATTTCCAACATAGCAATAACGCACATCGCCGTCATTGAATTATTATACTTCAGGCGTCTGTCGTTCAAAAACGCGTCTCGTTGAAGCGAAAATTAATCAAGCTGAGCAAAGCTTTCGACGGCTCGAGACTTTAACTTGTTTGCTTCCATACCAATTTGTCAATATCCAAAGTTTGGAGGAGGCGTTTCTCAAACGTTTTTATCAATGAGCCTAATAGGTTTTTGCTGGACAAAAACGTATCAATTTCTAGGTAACATACCCTTCACTATAATACGTGGTTTAAATCAAGCATTCTGTTAATCACAGTAACAATGGGAAACTACTTTTTTTTGTTCACGAATCACGTTTTATGGAGCATATTTATAATATTTTAAACATGTATAACCAAAAAAAACGTGTGACAAAGTTGGAACTTGGCATCAATATCTCCGTAACCAGAAGGTTCTAAGGTGATGGTCTAGACTGTCTAGTCTAGATGGTTGTGTGACTGGAAGAACACAATCATGCAGCTCGGCTTCGTTACCCCCTTAACGAAAACTAAAATAAGTTACATAGTTAGTTTAGTTACTGTTTTAAGCTCATAATAATACTCAACATAACATAACATCGCGCCTGTTATCCCCGAAGGGCTAGACAGCGGTGTACCTAATAGAACACCAACCTTTAACCAGTTATATTTAAGACCCATGTTATAGGGGGCGAGCCTATTGCCATCTACCGGGCTCAAATCAGACTCCGTGGCTGCTACTGAGAAATTCTTAACGGAAAAACCCAATATCACTTTGCCCGACTTGGGAATCGAATCCGCTTGCGACCAACGAGGCAGTCGATATTACTCAAATCCTTTTAACTTTTAACCAAAACTTTTGACTACCGCTGTCCATCAATATATATCACCAATTTCATTACCACCGAGGTCAAACTCTTTCAATTAAAACTTTTCCTGAAATTGATGTTGTTTTCATTCGGTTATTCACTGTGTACAATGTCAACGGAACGACGGACAAATAGAATTATGATATCAGATTGTTTGAGCTACTCTGGACGGGTAATTATGGAATATTTTATTGGGCTTTTGTGATTTATGTTTTCATATTTTTTGGTATGAATGTGGCTGGGTACAAGAGTAGAGGAAGACCAAAGAAACGATCGATGGACTGTGTGAAGGATGATATGGCAAGAAAGGATGTTTCCGATGAGATGACGAGAAAAAGAGAAGTATGGAAGAAGAAGACATGCAGCGCCGACCACAAATGAATACGGTAGATGACAAAAAAATCTAATTAGCCCGTCAGATAGATTTCCAAAAAATAAGAGACGAACATTTTTTCTTTTTTCACATAAACAAAAGCTGAAGACGATACAGTGCGTCGAAAACTCGTATGACGTCACATTTGACTACATTTTTTACTTAAATGTGACGTCACAAGCATTCATGATCTTTGACACGTTTTATCTTCGTCATTTTTTGTTTATTTGATAAAACAAAAAACACGTAAGTATTCAATATTTTTCGATAATCTAACTGACGGACTAAACAGAATCATATTTTTTTAGTCAGTCATCATCCTTATTGGGATAAGAGCAAGAGAATGATGATTTTTTGGTATTTGTTTGATGATTGAGGAAGGATTATTTTAAGATTGTTACAACCATGATATGTACCGATATACAGGGTTATTTGTAAAACACCGACAACCTCTCAGGACTGTGTTACTAACATCATAATCAACAATTTTGTTCTATGACTTTTAAAAATTCATCATATTTTAGTTGATCAAATTTTCATTAAAAAAATAAAAAAATAAATTGAACGCTTTTACGGGCCCTCGCCGCCCTGACCCCGCTCCCCCCTCTATTGTACTATCGCTTTCTTTTGCTTCGCATAGATTTCTTAAAATTTAGAGCGTTCAATTTAAATAAAATGCTATGGACGATAAGTCTGAAATAAACGTTTAATAATAAAAAAATAATAATTAATTACTTTTATTTTTGTACGAAAATTTGATGAACTAAAATATGATGAAGTTTTAAAAGTCATAGAACAAAAGTTGTTGATCATGATGTTATTAGTAACACAGTCCTGCGAGGTTGTCGGTGTTTTACAAATAACCCTGTATAATAAGCAAAACGTATTACTACCTCTACTGTTTATTTGTAACTTCTTGAATTGTGACTGCCTCGTTGGCCTAGTGGTTGCAAGCGAGACTGCTGCACATGAGGTCCTGGCATCGATTCCCAGGTCGGGCAAAGTGATATTTAGTTTTTCCATCAGGAAGTTCTCAGTTGCAGCTACGGAGTCTGGATTTGCGCCCAGTTGATAGCAATAGGCTCGCCCCCTATTACATGGAAATTAAACATAACTGGTGAAACGTGCGTGTACTAGTAGGTACACCTCTGCCTAATCCCCGAAAGGATTAAGGCGTGATGTTATGTTGTGTTAAATTGTGCAAGGTTGTTGTTTTGATTTGACAAATGAAGAAGTTTTTTTTTACTTTTCATTCTTGAATGATTGAACGTTATCATTAGAGGTTGTCAGTGGCCTGAATTTACGTCCTAACCAGTTTTACCAAGCGGTATTGTATACCCAGTTACCTGGTTGCGGAGGTCAGATAGGCAGTCGCTTCATGTACAATACTGGTATTCAGCTGCATCCGATTAGACTGGAAGCTGACCCCAAAATAGTTAGGAAAATGCTAGACAGATGATGATAATAGATTGAAACTTACCCCATTGTTTAAGTCTGTAATAAAAGTAGTGTGTACTACTGCTAAGTAGGTAGATAAATGTTCCTTATGTGTGAAAAATGCTCACACTTTTTCCGTATGTGCTCATTTTATGGTACTTTGTAGCATCTGTTAGTAATTAGCATAATTTGGTGCTACTGCATTTTCATTGTTTACTATACCAAACTCTTAAATTTTTTTAATTTTTGAGCAAAGTATTTTTTTTTATATTTAGAAAACAATCGTTATTATTTACTTATAAATTGCACATTAAAACTATCTGAAATACATGAGTCATGTCAGTACATTACAAATATAGAAATTACGCTTCTACTCATCCCTCCAAACAAAACCAGCGTCATACTGACGTCACTCTCTATTTACATCGCCTACACGTGTTTCCTCCAAAATATCAGCTGTTTCGTAGCACCGCTACGCTCGTAGCGCGTAGGTTGACTCGTAGCAGTCGTAGCGTATTGATCGTAGCGGCCTTCCCACGCGTCTACGATTCTAAGCTTTTAACGATTATTTTAAGAGCGGATTTCTTAGGTTTGTTCAGTTCTACTTACTTTTGTTTTTTAAAATAATGTTTGCCAATTTTTTTTTTTGTTTGAACATGATTTAGCAGTGTTTTTTAGTCATATAGATCATCAAATGCTTCAACATTCTGTGACTTATCGCGCATGTGTGATGGATTACAGCACTCACACATACATTTAATATTTATTCGCATCCTAAACAAAGGAAGCACTTTATATTTTTCTTCATAGAACAAAATTAAATCTATCATATTTACTAAAATTCTTTCGTAAAAAACCTGCTCTAAATTATACTAAGAGCGAAATTCACCAATAAAACTGAAATAAATCCACATATTTAAAAATCCGTCACTCCATCGTATTTCACAGTAATGATACACTCATACTGATATCTCTTAAACTTGGTTTAAATGAAGTGATCCAGTTCAGTTTAGATGATGAAACTCGCCTTAAATATAGCAAACCTTAAGGGAGTGTTGCTTGGTGTTGGTACAATATGTGAAGCGGGGGAAAGTGAGGGCCATTGGGGATCAATAAGTCGTAGTAAATTAAAGTAGACGGCTGATAGACGGAACCTTCTGTTAAACTAACGGTTAAACTAGAGGGATACTTTTTCTATGGGTTGAGTAACAACATTTGTAACTCAGGGGGATCGACGTTGAGGGCTGAAATACAAGTTATGCCACTTCTCTTGTAAAAAAATGTACATATTTATGTGAATAAACGTTATATTATATATTAACAGAATTAATGGCGTGCATTAAATATATATTTAAAACCAGTTTAAGATGGACTCTTATTCAATTGAAATCCATATTAAACTAGGCCAGCTCAAAGTCAAAATATTACCACAGACTAGCGGTTGACTGTACATCATTAAAGACCTAAGAAAAAAATACAAAAAAGATCATTAAGGCTGGGGTATCTGCTAAATTAGCAACTCTATTTGTGGTGGTTCAAACTTCGTTTGAAATAATGTTAGAATAAAGTTCTAATCAGCTTGCACTACTAAGTGGTTGTTACGTCAGTCACTGCGGGCCGAATAGTGCGAAATGAAAGTAAACCTCTCGTTAGCAGATACTACCGTCTTAAAAGGGAATCAAAAAACTATCATTATATCCCAACTAGCTGTGTCCGCGGCTTCATTCACGCGTGGCTGAGTTTTATTTACTTTTAAGTAAATAATGTATAAAAAAACGTTAAATCAACGTATATCGTAGCATAATCAGCCCATTCCCACCGCTGGGACACAGGCCGAGGCCTCCTCTTTGTAACAGCAACCCATCAAACTAATTTATCGGCTGATACCGAAAAGTTGTAATATGCGCACTGACATACATGTCCAATAGGGATGACTAAAATAAATAGGATTCTGTTTAGTCCGTCAGTTAGATTATCGAAAAATATTCAATACGTGTTTTGTTTTATCAAATTAATACAAATTGACGAAGATAAAACGTGTCAAAGATCATGTCATGAGTGGGGGGCTTGTGACGTCACATTTTAGTGAAAAATGTACTTAAATGTTAGTTTTTGACGCACTGTATCGTCTTCATTTTTTGTTTACGTGAAAAAATATGTGCCCATTATTTTTTTAGAAATCTGTCTGACGGACTAATTAGATTTTTTTGTCATCTACCATAATGTCCATACTGATGAGCCTGACTAAACTATCGGCTGATAGAAAGTCTACAGCCTTCGGAGACTCTAATCCCCGACATACATCACGATCAAAATAAAATTACACCCCCAATTTTTCCCGAGATATGACTGACGATAAATCATGACAGAAATGCCTGACAGTTTTGCTTGACCCCACGTATTGTACCTTTCTGAATCTTATGAGCTTGACGGATGGCAGCCTAGCTTCTTGAGGGTAGTTATATAAAGATTTGTGACTGTGAAATATGGTTCTTATTTCTTTGCTATGTCATTCTTATAGGGGGAATTTAAGTAGCTTTTACTGATGTATCATATAGAACTTGGTTGGGCATATTGCAGGCCTGCCATTCTACTGTTATGTAACACACATACATTCATAAACTCACGCCTATTTCGGACGGGTGTAGGCAGAAACAAGAGAACGCTACTGCTACGATCCTTACATACTTCTTTTGCCTCGTCCACGTACAGTCGTGGTCTTACCGCATGATCAGTTAAAATATTTTTTTCGCTTAAATCATGCGGAGGCGCCGAGCCACGCGCTCTTAAAGTTTAGGCCTATTAGGAAAGCGTCAACTTCGGCGCGCAAAATAACAATAACTCTCGTTTGGCGTGCGTCGTCAGTGCGCTCGGCCGATCGATATCTTTTCATTCATTATTTCTTTACAAAGTCAACGGGGTGGTGCTAAAGAGCGTTTCTATGTTGTAAGTGCAAGCAAAAATTAGCTTAGTGGTGATCAGGCGGGAGTGTCCTCGATAGTACATACATCTGGTCATACACGCACACCGGTTGTACTACGCACCTGATGTTTCTGAAGAACATCACCAATAAGGTCATAATGTCCTTCTAAGGCGACATTGTCATCACAGTTAAAAATGCGTGTAAAGAGACCGAAAACAAGTAGTTTTAGTCTGTTGGTGAACACTAGCAAATCACTCCCTCTATATCTAAGATTCGTCTGTCTTACGGCCATTTTTTTGACGAACCGAATGACGCAGCGGTATTGTGACTGCCTTACGTTAAGAACGTCACGGTAGGAGGGTCACAGGTTCGAATCCTGGTAGGAGCAAACGTTCGTGTGATGAGCATGGACAGAGTCATGGATGTTTATATGTATAACTAGTTTGCTTGGGTGCGCGAGCTGCACGCAGCTCGCGTGTTTGGTGTTTTTGAGAAGTATTACTTACCCTTATAAAATTTTGAGAATCTATAGGCAATTCATTTAGGGGTCTAAATGAATTGGAAAATCCGTTAGAATTACCCCTAAAACAGTATGAAAACCCCTACGGACCCCTAATAAAACCTTATTTAAAAACTGAGACCTTTTCCCATAAAAAACATTACCCAAAAGTTTGCTGAGTTACGCTTCACCCACTCAACCATCGTTACGCTACGGAGGTCGCCGGCTCGCTTCGCTCGCCACCTCCCCCCTTCGCTCCACTCAAGACCTACCTACCACCGGAAAGGTTTCGACGCCTACTATAATATTTGTTCAAACACCCGATGACTATCTATCACCGTTATGAAGTTACAGCCCTTTCAATTTTAGGGGAGGTTGGGGAGGGGAGCTTCACCCACTCAACCTTCGTTACGCTACGGAGTTTTTCGTTCACTCCACTTAGGACCTACCTACCCCCGGAAAGCTACTACCTTTCAATTTTAGGGGAGGTTGGGGAGGGAAGGGTATAAAAATTTCAATGCCCCTCAATAATAAAGAAAGGTCAACATTAAAATGCCGCTACGTCTCCTAGTTTCCGAGATACGATGGGGGGAGTGGTGAAGCAGGGGAGAGTGGGGAGTTTTGAAAAATGATTTCGACTAATGCATTGCCCCTTCTTACGAATCTGAAAAAAAAAATGTTCCAAGTCTCTTAACTTCCGAGATCCGCCTAAAGGGGGGGAGAAGGGGGGTAACGGGGCCAACTTTGAAAAATGATTTTTACTTTTCCGAGCCTCCTCTATACGAATCTGAAAAAAAAAATGTTCCAAGTCTCATGGTTTCCGAGATACGATAGGGAGGGGGGTGAAGGGGGGTGAAAAGGGGAGGTTTGGCACTTTTCCCATAGGTTTTAGAGTTAGTTGTTTACGAATCTGCAAAAATATACCCCCGTCCCCATCCACCATCAGGGAGAACAATTCTGTCAGTGAGTGAGTGGTAATCGAGCTTTATATAATATAAATAAGTATGTATTTACAAACAAAAAGTACATATGTAGTATATCAACTATCTGGTGTCCACGACACAAGCCTCGTTGCTTAGTGTGGCATTAGATGGCACTGTGTGTAATGTTCAGTGTTTTTTTTTTCTATAACTTACTATGGAAGGTTATCTCCAACTGTTTGGCATTTAGCTTACGTACCGTTAAAAACAAATCGTCACAGAAAAGCTTTCTCTGTTTTTTCTATGAATCACAGTACTCCGAGTAACAGGTAGGTGACGTGGATAGGATATTCTAAGCTAACTTTGTTTATTGAAACACCGATAACTACGAGATGTTATATTAACTAACAGTTATACATTAGTAAGTTATAGAAAACGGCCGTTAGTCTGTCTTCTATTGAGTATTACTACTGCCATTTAATACGCGTCATCTTTCTTTATTATATAAAAGTACATAAACATACATAAATAACTGCTTTTCCGTTCTTATACAAGCCACCACTATTGTGTAACCTAACCCCACGTAGCTACCTCACACTCAATTCAAAACCCTTGACCCATTTGACACATAACCCTAAAATGGCAACGCATTGTTCACTCAACCCTCCGCTGACGCGTGTGCAATCATACACTGACGTACACAACACAAACCCCCACATTGACAGTTTGTTAAGTACAAGTCTCACCGCCGACGAGCGATTAGCTGTCGACTATTTTCTCGCTCAAGACACGTATAAGACAGCTTCTGCCCGCTGACTTCTGACACTCAGCAATAGTGAAGCCATCCATCGGTGACCTGTCAGTTCACCAAACATTAATTCAAAAACTTTTACTTGACAAGCAACGATTGGCAAAAAAAATATTTGTCATTTCATCACTATACAAGTGTACCAAATTATTCACTTAGCAAAATAATGATCAGATAAACTTTTATTTAATATTTGACAAACGATTAATTATTTTTTCATTTTATCTCATAAAACAACGTTTGGAATAAAGACATTACACATATTGATTTCCTAAACTTTTTTTTTTTTTTTTTAAATACTAGCCTGTAAATTATTTTGTAGAAACGTGATTTATCCAAATGTATCTAGGATAATAAATGAAAAATGTATAAATGATTAAATATCATCTGATGCATTTGATAAAAGAAATATAATTTAATTTTATTTATTTATTTGCATCAGACACAACGATCCATAACTTAGTGCGAAATGTTTGCCAAATAAATGTTTGTAAAACGAGTGTTTTTAAAACATTTGCGGAATAAGTTGTTTGCGTAATAAATAGTATACGAAACCAGGACTAAAGTAGGTCCCGGATAAGTAGAACAGATACAAAAATTGTTGATCGCTGACTGTTGACTGACCACCGACGAGAGAGCTCTCATTAGGCGCAGTGATAAGAGCTATCAAAGAGAGTACTCGCTCACCGATGATCACTTAGTACACACGCGTACCAGCGAGTTACCGTCCATAGCCGACGCGCACTCGCTCATGCCCGAGCGACAAAACTATGTGTACGCTTCTCGTTGCCTGTCAACAAGTATCTAGTTACTGTACTCGCTTCTCGCTGGCGGTGGTACAGTTGCCTCAGTCAAAGTTTGTAGCTCGCTAATTGCGTGGTACATTGTCAGTGCCGTGCTTTTTAAAACTATCGTGTTAGGGTTGAGTTTTTTGCTTATTGGTACGTGTTCTGGTGACGTTTGATGTTTTGTATAGATATGTGTGGAAATTGTGAATGTTTTGTTTTAAATCAGGGGCTGCCATTTCGTTTTACTTCAGTTTGGCTATAACAATATAAAGCAAGATAGATTTACTGACATAAACGAGATTGTCTTAATGCCACTGCCTCGTTTGGTCTAGTGACCGCAAGCTTCCACTACTGAACATTTGGTTCTGGGTTCGATTCCTAAGTTAGGTACAGTGTTGATGGGTTTTTCGGTCAGAAATTTCTTAGTAAACTTAGAGTCGATATTTGCGCCAGGTTGATGCCAATACACTTACCCGGGTAAACTGTTCATACATAGAGATGTATGAACATACGCTGGTACTGGGCAGAGGCCCAGTCCTTCAGGATAATGTCACAATGACTGAATTACATAACATAACGCCGCGCCTGTAATCCCAGAATGGTTAGACAGAGGTAACTAAGTTATGTACCTAGTAGGTGTAGGTACACACACTTATTTTCGCCAGTTACCTTTAAGTCACATGTAACAGGGGGCGAGCCTATTGCCATCAACCGGGCACAAATCTATAATCCGTGGTTGCTCCTGAGAATTCTTGATGGAAAAAGCCAATAACACTTTACCCGACCTGGGAATCGAACCCAGAACCTCATGCTCAGCAGTCGTTTACGACTACTAGACCAACGATGCAGTCAATTTTGTCTGAAATTATTCTTCGTAATTTGTAAGTTGAACTCAACATTATAGGAGGAAAAAGAACACATACAAACATAGATACATAAGTATATACATCGTCACACTCGTACAAAAATTTCTTTAGTAAAAAAACCGTTGTAGCAATTACACTTACACTGGTATATTCTTAAGCTCTCCCAAAACAAATATGGCCACTCAATTTGTAACCACGACCACGATAACACAATAAAGTATCCAAAAAACGAAAAAAAAAACACGTCCAAACACAATGCAATTTGTTTTACAAACAAAACATTTACCGAACGAATTGCGACGAAAAACATTTTCGCTTAGTCGACTATTTTCGTTCATTTGTCTGCTATCAGCCCTGGGTTAGTAATTCCAACCAATTGTTTTCGTCCGAACGTTTTTGATTGGTGATTCGGATTGGTTTCGAAATTCGAACGGAGATGTGCTTTATTTGAATTAAATCGGGTTAATTGGCTGTTGATAGCAGTGTGTGTGTGTTTGCGTGGTCTGGTTATTGTTTTTTTTTCGTTGTTGAATTTTAGGGTTCTGTGTTTAGAGTTCAGTTCTTGAAAAATGTCATGGTATTGTGCTACTATGTACGAAACCTGGATGTTGTATAGTTTATTAAGCTTTTGTAATGATTATTTGATGGCACTAAATCTTACTCTTCCTTACTATTATAAATGCGAAAGTTTCTGAGCATGGATTATTATTTATTATTTATTTATTTATTATTCAAAAATGGTAAGCAGACTTATAAACTAAGCCCCACAAAACCGTTGCAATGGTTTGACTGTGGGGTCGGTGAGTCTCTAAACACTCATACTTAAACATAAAACTAAATGTGACTAATAAGATAAAATTAAAAATCATTGCCGACTACATAGCCTTGTTAGTATTAAGTATTAGTAACAATGGTGCTTAGGTACTAGGTTAGTATTGTTAGTATAATAATCATTACATATCATAAAACCAAGACCTCCGCCGCATATGTCTGTTTGTTCGTGATAAACTCAAAATCTACTGCACCGATTTTCATGCTGTTTTCACTAATGGATAGGCTAGGCTGGTTCTCGACGTAGGTTTTAATATATGACTAATAATAAACATTTTAAACTAGATATAACTTTTGTTAGTACCATGAAAAACTTATAAATTAGTGTTAGTAAAGTAATAATAATATACATTTTAACTTAGATATATATTTTGTTAGTAACACTGAAAAACTTATGAACTAGTGTTAGTAACATTGACTCGAAGCAGGGTGAGGCACGCCGATCTCGGGGAATGTCTACTTGACGGCGTGCAGTCGTTCTCACCACCCCAGAGATCGGAGAGTCTCAACCATCATCCAACCATTTATATATGTATATAACTTACACTAAACACATATCTAAATAATATTTTTTTAATTTACTTTTAAATCTATTTTTATTTGTTTCACTCCTTATGGATGAATGGATGTTTGTTAAAAATTGCATATAGTAGGTTGTAGGTACTTCTATCTAAAATCTACACAAATAAATTAAATTGAAGTGTCTGTTTGTAAAAAATAAAGCTTTTTACTGGATTCTTATGAAAGTAAATACGGTGCTTATAACAAACAAAAATCACTTTTAATCTTTGTTTGTCTGTTTGTTCCGGTTAATCTCCGAAACGGCTGGACCGATTTGGATGGAACTTACTATAACGTTACTGATTAAAACGAGTAACTTAGGCTACTTTTATTTTAGAAAAAGATTTAGAGTTCCGTGCAAAAAAAAGCACTTGAAATTGTTAACAGAATCCGATTCAAATAGGGAATACTTTATATTAACTTCACGTGAACGTTCACGTGAACGAAGGTCTTATGCAAGAACTAGTTGCCAATAAAATCAATAAACATGATTGGTGGTCAATGCTGTAGTGATCTATAAATTAATTGAGGCAAGTTGACATAGTTTGTGTTACCTTGGAGGGGTTTTATTAAAAAAACTAGCACTTCACCCGCGACTTCATCCGCAAAAGTTGTGATAGCTCGCTTATTATGCATGATATAAATATAATATGACAAAAAATCAGCTGTTCCATATTTTGATGAGTTATGCGTACATATATTGTAGGGAAGAGCTAATTTTTTTCGCGATTCAGGGTTTGGTCCCATAGTAAAAGTTGTTTATAATGATGAGTACAATGACCCCTTAAGAGATTTCGTTTATGAATAGGTAGACCTTATATAATCACCTACGAATAATGTAGCTTTCAGCCAGTGAAAGAATATTTAGTATTGGACAATTGGTCCCAGAGATAACACTCTACATATAAACTTACATAAATAAAAAAAAATCTTTTTAGTATAGACAAATTCTACGTCCCCCCCAATTCCGTCCCCCCCACCCCGCCTCTATTCCTACGATCTTCGATCGGCACAAAAGTCCGTACCAACATAAAATTTGAAATATTTCCATGAAAAGAATGTACTGCTACCTACAGGGTGCTGCATTAATATAACATTCCGTTCCCTGTGGACGCCCGTGGTGAGGGACTGGAGGGGTAAGGGGCTAGGGGGCTACCTGCATTCCTACTCGTTCCTCCGACCTTCAGTTTTACATTAACCTTTGTTATGTGTTCTGGAGTACATAAGCGGAAATGCTTAATTTTTTATTGTACTGCAGTAAATGATAGCTATTAGCAGAGCCACCTTTGCGTAAATGGTTGAGATTTTTAGAACACGAATCGATAGAATAATTCTAATTCTTTTATACACAATAAAATAAATCAAATTTATTAAAAATTTAATTTTAAAATAGCAGTAAAAATGTAAAAATCACGAACAATTAAATTTATAATAAATTTGGTTTTTTAATTGTTATTTTTTGAAAAAACAGTCCCAATCGTTTCGAATTCGATGATCGAGTTTAAAGGCTTTCGGTTCCAGTACGACCTAAAAGTAATGGTTTATTTTATTTACTTTGCTCAAATAAATAAAATATTAAAGAATTATGAAATTCTTCGGGGGAATCGAGCCCAGTACCTTCTGTCTAATAGTCACGATTGCGCCACCAGACCAACGAGGCAGTTTGGTACTCATGTAATGTCTCTTAATTTAAAGACTTCATTAACGTCTTGTTTTCTATCTTTCCAGGGAGAAAAAGACAACGGAAAGAACTGCATACTGTCCTGTGAGAAGAGGAAGGCTGATGACACTGACATCAATAAGGACTTGAAAAAGGTAAGACCCATTATTACCTTTCATTGTTAACTAGCACTTCGCCCGCGACGTCGTCCGCGAAAATTGTGATAGCTCGGCTAATTTGCATGATATCAATATAATTTTTACCTACGTTACTTGGTAAAGATGTAGCTTTCTAGTGGTGAAAGCATTATTAAAATCGGTTGTGTAGTTCTTGAGTTAAATCGTAACAAACAAAAAATCAAATCTTTCCTCTTTATAAAATTAGTTTAGATAGTTTAGACAAGCAGTAGCCGAAGTCCACCAGTAGTCTAAATGGATTCTTAAATTTTTGATAAAGTAATTCTAAGACCGCACTTTGAGCTTTATTATTGTCTCACAAGGAGCTAGGAGCTAGCTTGCTTCCATGAAAAGTGAACATTTTATTTGAACCGACACCTAAATCACAATTATTTGCGAAATAGAAAAAAAAAATGAGAATAATAATATGAGAGCCAAACACACCCTTTCGAGGAATAGTAATTGTAAAAAAAAAACAATGTCACATGTCAACCTGTACCAAAAACACTGAATTGGAAACGATGGCCATCGCTACCCATATTGACTGTCGTTAGATATCATAACGCACGCGTATCGTAATACACAGATCCTTTATTGTGATATGCGTGAGATATGATATTTAGCGTCACACATTCCTTCGAATTTTTGGCCTCTGAGACATCATGCTGGTTTCCTTCACACTATTTTGGGATACTACAGATACATTATGTTTATGTGGTAATTGAATATGCTGATTTACATCCATCCAATCGTCGACTTACACTATATTCTTCAACAAAGGATTATCCTTTACTTAATCCAGAACTGCAGAAACTACACGAAGTACTAAAGTATAAGCCTGCCGGGGCTGCGGGACTATTCGAAAGAGATACCGTGGCCCCGGAACACAAAGGGCGAGGAAGGAACATGGATGGGTTTTAGTCAGTAAAAGTCTGACACTCCCTCCTGCTCGGCCCAGAGCGGGAGAAGTCATTTGATGATTTCCCATCCAAAAAAAAAAAAAAAATAGTACTAAAGTATTGCAAGTACTACACAGAATTTCAAATGTGCGCTCTGGAGTACAGTGGAGATAGAAATGCTCTCATACAATGAGATAGTTATATATTGTATATTATAAATGTGGGATCAGGTTTTCGAGTCAAAAGAAATTGCGTATGGTTGATACTTAAAAGGTTTATTTAAAATTCGACTTAATTTATACACCCTACGTCTTTCACAACTTAGCGTCGTCGTTCTGCCTTGTCTCTTGTGTTCCTTTCTTTTCCTCAACATTCACGTCATCTCTAGCATACATCACCTGTCTCCCTCACACTTATTCTTATGTCTCTTTCACACATCTCATGCATCCGTCGCGTTCCATTCCTACATATATTGTATATTGTACGTCTACCTTTAAATCATGATCTGGCAAAGGACCAATTTGTTCGAGACACCATTGTTTAACTATTGATAGAATAGATTTTGTTATGTGAAACGTAGTTTGGCCAAGAGGATCTTTTACCTAATTACATCTTGTATTCACTGACAGACAACGCACTAAATAAATAGAAACTTGAAATTTGCTTTAAAAGTCCTTTTATAACAAAGATGAAAAGTAACACTGGTCGTTGATTTAGTGGTCGCAAACGCGACTACTGTGCATGAGGTCCCGGGTTCCATTCCCGGTTCGGGCAAATTTTTATTGGGTATTTCTATCAGGAATTTCTCAGTAGCAGCCAGGGAGTCTGGATTTGTGCCCGGTTGATGGCAATAGGCTCGCTACTATAATATGAGACTTAAACATAACTGGCGCAATGTGGGTGTACTATTAGGTACTCCTCTGCTTTACCCTTTATGGATTATAGGCGTGTGTGATGAGAAGTAAGGAAGTATTTTTGAAAAATTATTCCCTAAAGGGTTTATATATGGGTTGAGAAATCTAATCAGGCATACGGAACCTTTGTACAAAACATGCTTTTAGACCCAGCGGTTCAGGCTTAGCGAGATGATATTTAGTAGCTACTTAAGGATTGAACTACTACTACGTGAGCAGTATCTAGTAATAGTCTTGGTCTTCTTCTTTATCGTGTGGTTGGTGCCTAACCTGGTGTCAGAGTTTTATGACTAGATAGACTTGGCTTTACATGCTGTCAAGAAATATCGCTCAGGCATACTGGTTTCCTCGCGATGTTTTCCTACACGGAAGCAGGTGATAATTATACAATACGCACATGAATCCGAAAAATCACAGGTGCGTGCCTTGGGTTCGTACTTGAGACCTTTGACTTGGCAGTCCGACGGTCACACCACTAGACTATCACTGCTTAGTATTTGGTAATAATAGTGTAATATATTTTTGACGATAGTTTTCATGGCCCATTGTCTTAGATTCTCTTAGAACGACTTTCGGGTCAAAAAACCCCTTAAAAACGCTCAAAAAATTCACCCAGCACGGCACGAACTGTCTGCTCATAAAATTCACCTGTACACTACACTGTCGTGTGTATAAATAAAGACATTACACTGGCGAGCACATAAAGACGGCATTACTACACATCAGGACAAAATAACTTCGATCACGCGATCAAATGTGGTAGAACGGTATTACTTGGAGTGGCTATAAAATACGAACACGGAAAGTGGGGACTTTTGAATTATAAATTGTGGAGTTTTGAGTACAGTTTACACATAACATCACGCCTGTCCCCGCTGGGTTAGGCAGCGGTGTACCTACACCCACACCCACACACCCACACCCACACCCACACACACCCACATTTCACCAGTTATTTTCAAGTCCCATGTAATAGGGGGCGAGCCTCTTGCCAACAACGGGGCACAAATCTATACTCCGTGGCTGCTACTGAGAAATTGCTGATTGAAAAACCCAATAACACTTTTCCCGACCCGGAAATCAAACCTCATGCTCAACAGTCTCGCGACCAAACCAGACTGGTGAATTATAAATTTTGATATTGTGAGTACAGTTTATATTTTGTTAACTACTTACTTACAGCGGTGGCCTAGTGGTGGCAGTCCCGACTTACGAACAGTAACTCGTGGGTTCAAACCCAGACAGGCGCATTACTTTGTGTAATTTATTACATCACCACTGCTCTCAAAACGGTGAAGGAAAACATTGAGGAAACCGGCATGTCCTAGAATCAAAAATTCGAAGACATGTGTCATCTACCAATCCGTACTGGGCCCGCGTGGTGGATTATAGCCCATTCCCTCTCAGAGAGTGGAGGCCTGTGTCCCAGCAGTGGGAACATTATAAAGGCTGTGATGATGAAATTACTTCTTACACCCGCGACTTTGCCCTCTTAAAAACTCATTCAATGCCAGTCAGCAATAGTAATTAGTAATAATTTACATCAGTGAAAGAATTTTTGAAATCGAAAGAGTAGTTTCAGAGATTTGCTGCCTGCATCCGAACTTACATTTTCCTTGTCATAATTATATATTTGTTAATATTGCCTCGTGGCACTAGTGGTTGCAAACGCTACTGTTTACTACGAGGTCTTAGGTTCGATTCCCACGTTCGTCAAAGTGTTAGTGAGTTTTTCCATCAGGAACTACTTAATTCGAACATCAATACTTTAACTCAACCTAATTAACAACAGAATATCCAGTCCAAAGCAAGAACACAAAACAATCGAGCCCAAACAAAATAAAAGTTCTCAAATTCAATCTTTTCGTAGTCCTTCAAGTGCGAGGTCATTTTGTTTTCATTATCTCCGCAGGGGTCGGATTAACGACAAAGAGTGCACTCCACCTTAATTTAAATACATTACTCGTTTTGAGAGACTCCGCGAGTGTAGCGTTGCGGTAGTAGATGATAATTGTACTCGGAACAGTTGGAGCGTAAGTTTTAAATCGTAAGATTCACTCATCATCATCTGCCTAGCCTTTTTCTCAACTATGTAGGGTCGGCTTCCAGTCTAACCGGATGCAGCTGAATACCAGTAGTTTTCATGGAGCGACTGCCCATCTGACCTCCACAACCCAGTTGATACTGGGTAATACGATACCCCTTTTTTTTCGGATGGGAAATCATCAAATGACTCCTCCCGCTCTGGGCGGAGCAGGAGGGAGTGTCAGACTTTTACTGACTAAAACCATCCATGTTCCTTCATCGCCCTTTGTCGTTGTTTGTGTTTGTCAGACTTTCGGGCTACTGACTTCCTGTAATGACTGTCAAAGATGTACAAATGACAGCTGGGCTACGCCAACGGCTTATCGTGATTTCCTAGGAATGGACGACACTCAGTATGTAAAGGCACCCACAGATCAACCACAATCATTTAGAGTGTGGTGAATTCACTCTACACGAAAAATTACCACGTTACCGTTTCGTTTTGACACACAATAACACATGTGACACTTGGCAATGATAATTGTCTTGAATATAAAAAAAAACTGTTAACCGACTTCTAAAAATGGAGGAGGTTATGTATTCTACCAGCATATATTTTATTCTTTCTAAATGTAATGAGTCAAATCTTTGCTTGGAAAAGACAGAAATCTTCACTTGTTTTACTAGCTGAGAATGAAGATTTGTGAGATAATTGCAACTTAATCTAGGTTAAGTGAGCAAGCGCTTCAAGTTGTTTTCGGTGGCAATTGAATTGTTATGGCAGTGTTTTTGTAAGGTTGATTAATCGCTGGGAAATGGACTTGGGTTTTGATAAAGGGGTGTCAATAGGCACTTCTGCCCGTCATTGCAATATTTTTACCATACCTGGGAACCGTCTAGTTACGGATATATTGAAATCCAACCGTTTCACAAGTTATTTTTAATAGGTATTTACTATTTAATATTTTACTATTTTTTTTGTTGGGTTGTTAGTTTACTTAAAACCCTCCATGATCCGTTTCCTATTCAATGCATCCACCAGCACAATTGAGTTTTACGGTAAAACGTGATTTTTAACCCAAAAATAAAGTTTTTTCCCGGCAATCATTTTTGCGTAGCGTTACTTAGTTTGATGTACAGAACTGCTTGGTTTACGGCTTTGCGAAGGGTTCGTTTACATCTTGTATAGAGAAGCTCTTTGTGCAGTATTCTTTGTAAAGAACCTCACCACGAAGCCGTCAACCAAGCATTCTGTACATCAAACTAAGTTACTCTACGCAAAAAATATTGCTGAAAAACGACTTTTATTTTTGGGGTGAAAAATCATGTTTTGTGGTAGAACTCAATGTAACGCACTCAAAACATTGTGCTGATGGATGGATTGAATAGTACGGGGGTTGTGGAGGTGTTTAAAGTAAAAATCTGACATTTAAAAAAAAAGTTGCTAAATAGTTAGAACTTTGACCCCCAATATCTCCGTAACTAGAAGGTTCCCAGGTATGTAGTGCAGAACAAAAAAACGATCGCAATGACGAGGAGAACAAGTGCCTTTCGGCTTCGTTAAGAGGTGTTTTCCACCCGTTATATACAAAGTTAACTATATAGTTAACTTAGAGATCGGTTCTTACAAGAGATCTCATATATATAAAAGTTTGTCCCTATGGTTGATTGATCGTCAAGTTATTTGACTATCATTATCCAATGACTTCCTTGTTGGTCTAGTGGTAGCAAGCGCGACTGATGAGCATATGGCACTGGGTTCGATTCCCAGGTAGGGCAAAATGTTATTGGGTTTTTCCATCAGGAATTTCTCAGTAACCAAGCCACGGAGTCTGAATTTGCGCCCGGTTGATGGCAATAGGCTCGCCCCCTTTTACATGGGGCTTAAACATAACTGGTGAAATGTGGGTGTACTTTAGGTACAGCTCTGCCTAACTCTTTGGGGATTACAGACGTGATGTTATGTTTAATTGTTTCCAATGATAGTCGGATAATCTCATGCTAGGCTAAAACCTGTAAGCTTTCACACCTTCAATACATTCAGACATCTTTATTAAGCGCAACCAGAACCTCGCCACGTGCTAAACTAAGCGAGCAATAAATTGAAAGTTCCAATAGAAACTGTATACCTAAGTGGACATTACCATATGAGGTTCAACCAGAATGCCGTTCATAAATCAAATAGCAACTAAGTTATGTTTGTTTGTTGTTCAATCGAGAGGAATAAATTTAGCGTAGATTACCTGGGAGAAATATTGATAGGAGTCTTCGGTGCGAGGAATAAAGTCTATGAGGTTTTAGTCGTTATTTTTGTAATATTTTAGTCATTTTTACCCGACTACGACGAAGCCAAAAGGAAGGGTTATGATTTTAGCAATCTATGTAAATGTGTTTGTATTTAAGTAAGTTTCTACGTTACCATCCATCCTATTTTGATGAATAAGGTGTCAATCGATTCGTTATTATAGTAATATTTTAACCGATTTCAACAATAGGAGGAATCGATTTAACCTTGTATACCCCGAATTTAAGTAGAGCATGATTTTTCAGTAGTCTGGTTTTTTAGTTGTAGTATAACCACTCAAATTCATAATAAGTTTGCTATATTCAATAAGCTTGTAACGTTATCGTAGTACTGTCTCGTTGGTCTTGTCAAATTACGACATTTTCTAACAATGTATAATTTATATGCTTAAATAAATACAAACTTAATAGGGATGATGACTGACTAAAAAAAACATGATTCTGTTTAGTCCGTCAGTTAGATTATTGAAAAATATTGGATACATGTTTCTTGTTTTATCAAATTAATAAAAAAAACTTGTCAAAGATCATGGATAAATAATGTACTCAAATGTGACGTCACACGAGTTTTCGACGCACTGTATCGTCTTCATTTTTTGTTTACGTGAAAAAAGAAAAAATATGTGTCCAATATTTTTTGGAAATCTATCTGACGGACTAATTAGTTTTTTTTTGTCTTCTATCCTATTCTATTATTGAGACATGCACACATTTTATAACTCAGACTGTCTGCTAGTTCTAAACAGTCGTAAAGTGACTTCCACATGTTTGCACTCGTCATAAAATCGATACTTGAGTCTGAAGTCAACAACCGGTAGACATATGTATACCTAAGTAAAAGACGTTCTAGCATTTATTTATATAAATAACTAGTGGACGTCACGCGGTTTCACCCGCGTAGTTCCCGTTTCCGTAGGAGTACGGGGATAAAATATAGCCTATGTTACTCGCTGATAATGTAGCTATCCATTGCTGTAAGAATTTTTCAAATCGGTCCAGTCGTTTTAAGTTTATTAATTACTTATAAAAATACAAATCTTTCCTTTTTATAATATTAGTATAGATTAGCTGTTGCCCGCAACGTTCGTCTAAGTGAAATTATTACTAAACAACTACTAACAATATTACGTCACAATTTCAAGGGTTTTTTTTCACGGAACCTTAATATTTTTTCTAAAATAAAAATAGGCTAAGTTACTCCTTTAACATGAGCTATATGCCAGTAAAAGTCCTGTCAATTCTGTAGAGGTAAAATTGGCAGTCGCTCCATGTAAAATACTTACTAGTATTCATGTGCATCTGGTTAGACTGAAAGCCGACCCCAACATAGCTCTGAAAAGGCTTGGCCAAATGATGATACAAACTTTATTAGTAGGTATAGATATGTCAGCGCGAGCGAGAGCAGCGGTGGCCCAGTGGTGGCGGCCTGACTTACGAACAGCAAGTCGTGGGTTCGAACCCAGGCAGGCGCATTACTTTTTGTAATTTATTTAATCACCACTGCTCTCAAAACGGTGAAGGAAAACATCGTGAGGAAACCACATGTCCAACCAAATTCCGAAGACATGTGACATCTAGGTACCAATTCGCACTGGGCCCGCGTGGTGGATTATAGCCCATTCCCTCTCATACAGAGGAGGCCTGTGTCCCAGCAGTGGGAACATTAATAGTCTGATGATGATGATAGATGTATCATAACACCTCCCTCTGTTTTACCAAATGTGCCTAGTACTCCAAAATTTTACCAGTTGTGTGAAACTCCCATATAAATAGGAGGCTATTTTATTGCCATCAACCTTAACATATAGAACAAATGACGAAAGAGTGGGCCCGTGTTTGCAGAAAACATTATTTCAGGACCCAACTGTGTAGGGTAATACGTTTTTAAGTGGCACGGAAATTGGCAGTTTATTTCGTATGTTATAGGTGGTATTTTTACAGATTGTATAATATTAGACAGGTTCTAGGTATATACTTTTTGGAACACAAGAATTAAAGTAAATACAGGGTTGTTTTCAAAAGTTGTTTCTCTCATGAATACAATCATAATCAAAGTATATTTAAAGTTCTTTCTTAACAGTCACTATACAGGTGTAAACGGTCCCTTCATGAAGCCGGCAAAACAGCATTCTATACATCAAACTAAGTAACATTACGCAAAAAATATTGCTGAAAAACGACTTCTTTTTGGGGTCAAAAATCATGTTTTACAGTAGAACTCACTCAATAGTACTCACTCAGTAGAATGCACTCAAACCACTGTGATGTTTAGAATAGTACGGGGGTCGTGGAGCTAAAAGTAAAGTTATAACATTAAAACCTTGTACATACATATTTAAAAAAAACTTCTGAAAAAGTTGAAACTTTGACCTACAACATCTCCGTACATAGGAGGTTCTCAGATATGTTCTAGAAAAAAAAACATTATATTGCTTCTGTAATCCAAATAAAGCACAATAATTCCCACAATAAAAACCACGCACACAAAGAATCGTCGCCCATTTAATGTCCCACGTTGTTCGAATTAAAAAGCAATATGGCCGTAATCCGAGTGATATGACGTCATAGTTGATCGACCAATCATCGCTAAGCCTCAGCTGTTGTACAGTTTTAATCAGGACACCAGCAGGGATAGTGGTATTATTAAGTCTTATTGTTTTCTGACTTTGTTTTAAATAAAAATAAAAATGTTGTGGTTTTGAAATCTGTACTGCAGAATAAAATATAGCATATTGGTAATGAATGATGTATTGTAAACGCTACTACATGTTTGCTTTAATATTTTTTTATCCTGAACTAGCTTCGGACGGTTTTTATAAATTGCCAAAACAACGAGTTTTCTATAGTAATTTAAGTAATAAGCTATTTATGTAAGTTTAGTATTATTGACTCTACCAAAGTCATCCAATTCATTTGATAGTTCTAACATACAAGTATGGCAAACAATCAGAATTTCCCATTTGCAACACTTCAATAATTAGATACAATCTACAATCTACTCCCCTCACCTATCTCTAAAACCTTTTTGCCTTTCACCATCAAATAGTTTCGGTTATCAACAAAACTTTGGTATTAAAAACTAAATCGAAACTCCTAAACTATCTTTTAATAAAGGAATTGTTTCGAAACACGATTCATGAACGTATAACAAGTTGTAGGTACATGTATACGACTGAAAATCGATAGTAAGCTAGTATTCGACGTTTCTGTAATACGTTTTTTTGATCTATTCAAGTAAATAAAATCGAAGCGTCTGTTTGTAATTAAAAATAACAGTTTTTTACTGAATGCATATGAAAGTTTTACGGTACTTATAACAAAAAATCTCCGAAACAGCTGGACCGGTTTTGACGGGACTTTTACTGGCAGATAGCTGTTGTTATAAGGAGTAACAAGGGCTTCTTTTATTTACGAATAAGAGGATAATTATTATATATCTTATAATTTATAATTAGGGTTCCGTGCAAAAAATTAAAACATTGATAACAAAATCCGATTTCGAAATGGGAAGACATTTCGTTGGAGACAGCTATAATAGTTAAACATAGTTCTATCATTTCAAGCTTTACTTTTTCAACTCAAAGGACAGGTGGTGTATTTAGTATATTATATAACGTACTGATTTACCATAACATTCTGTCAAACACTACCTAAACTGAATTGACAGTGGAGTAATTTGTATCGATCGGCAAAACCGTCGATAAATGGGTCAGCGTTTCGCTAATGTATTGCTGTCGTAATTGCTCAGCTGTAGCATTCTTTACAAGCTAGAAACTTTTACTTATTTAATATTAACCGATCTCTGATTCGGTGCAATAGGCTAGTTTCCACCATCAATAAATTGCAAATCTATTTAGTCCGTCAGTTAGAGAATTGGAAAATAATGGACACGTATTTTTTTTTGTTTTTGGTAATTAATGAATATCGACAAAGATAAAACGCATCAAATCTCGGGTCGTGATGTCACAACGCACTAAAAATTATACCATGGCGTGACGTATTGAGAATTTTAAAAGCGTCGTATCTTCGTTAATTTTTGGTCTACGTAACAAAAGAAAAAATACGTGTCAAATATTTTTTGAAAATCGAACTGACGGACTAATTCGATTATTTCAGGACGCAAGCCTATTCTAGCTGTTTTCAAACTATACCTAACTAGCTTATGCCCAAGGCTTCGCCTGCGTGGAGTTAGATATTTGTCCCACGGGATCATACCACCAGGATAAGTATCCTATGTGTTTATCCAGGTTATAAACTATATGTGTGCTAAATTCATCCAGTACCTTTCAGTAGTTTTTGCGTGAAAGAGTAACAAACCTACACACATAATTATTACCTAAACACATTGTGTGTTTGTGAGTATGTGTGGTAATATTAGTGCGATGATAATCATCATAGAGAGAGCAGCGGTGGCCCAGTGGTGGCGGCCCCGACTTACGAACAGTAAGTCGTGGGTTCGAACCCAGGCAGGCGCATTACTTTGTGTAATTTATTTCATCACCACTGCTCTCAAAACGGTGAGGGAAAACATCGTGAGGAAACCGGCATGTCCTAGAACCAAAAATTCTAAGACATGTGACATCTACCAATTCGCACTGGGCCCGCGTGGTAGATTATTGCCCATTCCCTCTCATCATCATGCCAGCTGTGGGAACATTAAAAGGCTGATGATGGTGATGAATCATCATCAGGGCTGTATTTCTGATGAGTAAGGCAAACGTGTTCCTAAATAGTACACCCCACATGTGGCTAGTCGTTTCGTCAGTTCTATAAAACGAAGCAAATACTATTTGAACTGACTTATTTGGACGATTCAATTGTAAATCTCTCTCTCTCTCTTCATCAACCTTTGACCACCCAATGCTGAGTGTAGGTCTCTTCCAAATCTCTCCACTTTAGGCGGTTTTGTGTCATGGCTATCCAGTATCTTCCGGCCACTTCAATGAGATCGTCTGTCCCCCTAGTTGGTTGTCTTCCCACATTCCTCCGTCCCATCCGTGGTCTCCACCCCAACACTTTCTTCCCCCATCTTCCATCCAGTCTACAGCATATATGGCCCGCCCACTTAATAAGAAAACGTAAACTTAACTTTAATTGTAACTATAGGATATTAAAAATATACACAAAAAAAAAAAAAACTGACTTCAAAAACACAAAAAAGTGAAAAATAACTTTAGCTTCAGAAGTCGGTGACTTTTGGTTGTTTGATTCAGTTTTTTTTGCCGCCGACTTCTGAAGCTAAAGTTATTTTTCACTTTTTTTATGTTTTTGAAGTCGGTTGTACAAAAGTTTTAAATCAAAACGCTGACAAACTCTTTCCATTAAAGAGTATTGTTACTCCAATCAATAACAAAGCCTGTAACATACTCGATTGTTTCGCTGTAAAAAAAGAAACTTTTCTAATTTTCTCGTCACCCCCAACGCGTCCCTATTGGTTAAAGTTTGTACCAATTCAAATTGGCTCCAATGTTCGGTCTATGGTGGCTAACCGTACAAAAAGTTGGATCAAACATTGGAGCCAACTTTTGGCACTCCAAGTTTGCCAAGTTGTTAAGTACAGGACTTTTTCAACACACGTTTCAAGGAATATTCACAGCTGTTTGTTATCTATTATAGTTTTCAAAGAAGTTTCATTTCAGCTATCTTTTGTCTTTTTCCAACAGGTATTTTATTGTTGTGTTGTAGTGGTCTTTACTACTTAGTTTTCTAAACAATGCAATTTATCTTCAAAATTATTATGGATCAGTGTTTATTGTCGTGTGCGACAAAACTTGGTGACAGAAGTAGAGAGAGGTCTTTGCATATAAGTAGGACATTACAGACTTAATAGAAATAGAATTTATGATGGCAGAATTGCTTTTAAGGCCAGATAGTATAGATCATAATAATCAACTTTTATCAATCAATCAATCAACCAATCATTTTATTATCAGGCATCATAAGGCCCATAGATAAAATACACAAAATTACATTACAACATAAGAATATACTAATACATACAAAATATAACTTATGAACTATGACACACGAAGTGGCGGCGTCATGTTACGCTGCGCGGTGTCACGTAGCCTACACACACACACACATCACACACACACACACACACACCACACACACACACACACACACACACACACACACACACCACACACACCATCCACACACATCGCACACATCACATTCACATCTGTAATTTGTTTGGTGTACATAATAAAGAGTTTTGTATCGATCTACTATTTGAATGCTGTCAGCTAGTTGACATCACTACCTTAGCTTGCCTAATAACTACGCTACTACTAAATGAACAATATAGCCGCTTTCGCTGACACTAAATAATAATATATTAATTAATATATATTACAATAAGAGCCTTGATGACATCTGTTGAGGCTCTCTTTAGGCCGATGGATCAAGGGCCTGATTCAGAAGGCAGTACTCCTCGATTCGGCTCGAGTTGTGAGGAGGTTCCTGTCTCTAAAGCCCTAACCACCGGTAGCTTGGACCCTGCTCCCGACACCGGCGGACCTCTATTTTGTATCGTTTTATGTTAAGAAATACTTAAAAATGTAATTAGATATGAATAGAAATGAATAAAAGATATTACAATAATACAATTGTAACTCCAGGTACTGACGCGAGCGCTGAAAATTTAACAATATCTTCAGCATTATTTTAGATGACGCCTAGTGTAGTAAAAACAGGCATCAGTAGAACAGCCCGCTAGATAAAAGCACCTGAACTAACAAAACAATAAAACTCCCCAAAGCCATATCTACATCTACACAAGTTACAAACCCTTTACTTTTGCTCCGAAGCCTATCTCTGTACACACACAACTCCATAAAGGCCCGTGAATACAATGGTTTTATTATTTTTTCTCTTTTGTTTCAGGCAAAGTTAGAAACAAAGGCTTTGAAAGCGAAAAGGCCGGGCTTCACAGATGACCGGTACAATGAAACGTCTTATTATATTGAAAATGGTGAGTATTTTAAAATAAATAATGTTGTAAACAAGTCAATCAGGAATAAGTTTGATGCTGTAGAGGCATAGTACAAAAAGTACTACAGCGACTTAGCACAAAAAGTAGGTACTACAGCGCCATCTATGACACAAATGACTTAAGTAAGACTATGCCACGTCTGGTCGGAGAAGGGAATTTTATTTTATTTTTGTTCTTCTTATCCCGTAAAATGCATATAAAAAAATAACAACAGTACACACCGTAGTAAAAAAAAAAATTGCAACGAAAATAAGAAACGTTGATAAAGACTAATCTGACATCAACAAAATCATACCAGCTAATTTCAATCACGTCATAGCAACAATAGAAACAATCAAAGACGAAACAACTCCAAACATATAAATAATGGACAAACCTCACAAAGCAATCAATGAAACAGATACCCAAACAAATAATTTACCAACAGAACATTATGACTCTTCTATAAATATCATTTCTCAGTAATCTTCGCACAAAACCATCGCCAAAGTCGTCTCCTCGAAATATCTTTTTTATTTCCTCTAGTACGGTTTTGACAAACCTCGACTGATATTGGATTACATGAATACCAACCTTCAATAACGAATCCGTTCCTTTAATTTTTTTCTTTCCATTGATTTGTTTCTTATCCTTATTTCTGTCAGGTTCTTCTTTCTCATGGTTTTTTTTTTCTTTCCATCGATTTGTTTCTCTTTTCGCTCGCTAAGTCTCTATTTTGTGGGTAAAAGTATTCTAAGTATCCAATATAATTGGAGTAATTTCGTAATGTGATATTGTTGCTTTTGTATTGTTAATGTTTTGTTCTAAAATGTTATCCTCATCATTATTTGATGTTTAAGTAAGACTTCGGTTTACATTTCTAAAAATAGCATTTTGTTCTTCGGTTTTGCTGCTGCCAGTAATTTTAGCTATAATGACTTTATTAAAAACGAATTACGAATAGTACTGTAATGGTAAAATCTGCTGAAAAGTATTAACTATTCATACAAGGTCTAAACGGAACCTTCACGAAGCCGTCAACCAAGCATTCAGTACATATAAATAAGTAACTCTACGTAAAAATTATTGCTGGGAAATGTTTTACAGCAGCGCTCAATATAATGCACTCAAAATATTGTGCTGATAGATGCATTGACGTAGGTATTGTTACCGTATTGTACGGGGAGTGGAGGTATTTAAAGTAAAGTTACAACTTTAAAAACTTGTAAAAAAGTTAAAACTATGACCTCCAATATCCCCATAACTAGAAGGCTACAGGTATGGTCTCGAACAAACAAAAAAATGCAAAGACGGGGACAATAAGACATGCCTTTCGGTTTTGTCAAGGGTATTTTTTCATCCATGATTTCTACTCATAATGAAAAGCGGCAACCGTATCAACCCATTACGTAACCCTGCGTTGACACTAAGTGGATGAAACAGCGGCCACGCTAGTTTTCAATATAGCTAATGTCAGAAAGGCCCATTATAAACTAATGGCCTTAGTCATCTAGCCGCAATGGCGCTTTCTTCATTCAACCCCTGTTGTGCTTTACAGCTATGCAGATATTTTGAGGTAACGACTTATAAATTGCGATTTACCAGATTTTTAAAACGAAATGTTTTTGTAGACGGGTCGGGATTTTCTTTAATAAATCGGAGAGTTTCATCATGTTAAGTGAGATGTAAAGTTTGCAGTTGAAGGCAAAAATGTAGAGATTTAAAATTTGTAATGTAAAATTATATGCATTTGAAGTGATTACTTAAATTAATAAACGTAAAATGTGAAGTACATTGATATGCTTGCATACATGTATGCTTGTTTCTTTTCATTATAATTCACCTCTGTGACTTAATTTTCGGATTCTATACTCAAAGCATTTTAAAATTTCAGGCCTCAGGAAAGTCTACCCATACTACTTCACGTTCACAACATTCACCAAAGGCAGGTGGGTCGGTGAGAAAATTCTCGACGTTTTCGCGCGGGAGTTCAGAGCCCATCCTGCAGCTGAGTACGAGAGGTGCATCAGAGCGGGGACCCTCACCGTCAACTACGACAGAGTTGACCCCGACTACAGATTGAAACATAATGACCTCCTAGCAAACGTCGTCCATAGGTAATAAAATACCATTCTAATATCCGTCGACGGTATCCAGTAGACCGCTTCAGATAGCTACTGCACCTTAGACTCAAAAAACACAAACCCCAAACACATCTACATTTTTTGTTCTACACAATACTCGGACAAACTCAGATGTTACTTTGATTTCAGTATTGTAAATAATAACTTTATTCTTCTCGCCTTATATGTATTTATTTACTACTCCTTACATACTATCACAGCTCCTCTAACTATAAATATTTTTATGATAATGTGACGTGCGTCGAAGCTTGTTTGTATTCCAGGTCTAATTTGTATTTAGTCCACTGTAACACAAATATAATCTTCAATAACGATATCTTGAGCACCGAATGAGCATGCGAGTGCATTTTCGCCGTTTTCCAAAAGAGACACAGAGTTCTAAATCACTTCTTGGTTTGAGGGTCACAACTGCTAATAGTTCGACACAGTGTCTAGTTCTGGACGGTATGCATCTTCACACGATACATCTTACAATTTCGCTCACGCATGTTCATTTGTTGTTTCGTTCTCGTCTAATCTTTACTCCATACGTCACGAGAACTGATGTTTAAACGAACTCTGAGCAAAAATGTTCTTTGTTTGTAATCATGTTCGAGGAACATCGGCTTCGTGATGATTCAGAAGATGGATATAAATTCCTATTCTTATATTTAGAGGACAAATATACGCAACACAAACACATTATATCGACATAAATCTTTTAAACAGTACTAATATTGCCTAAACACTTGTTCACCAGAGACTAAATAATAGTTTTTTCTTGCTCACAAAAACGAAAATGTCGTCTGCATAAACGTAATTTTCGCCTTCTTATATGTGGTTTTGCTCCGAGTCCGTTGCCCAGAAGCCGTGAGCCTGACGTGTGTATCGTTACAGGCACGAAGTACCGGTGACCAGCCAACCAATCACCCTCGTACATATCGACGAGGACATTGTGGTTGTCAACAAACCGGCCTCGATCCCCGTAAGTGGCAAATGAGACAGCCATGTTATGTGTTCGCTTATCATACATTAAGTACTTGTATGTCACCCTTACGTGTCGCATGTTTGGCTAATATAGATTTTAGTAGTGCACTAACCAAGCTTTCAATATACTTCATTGTAAATAAAACATTATCTTTTTCCACTTTCTTTCTCTGACCAAAAGTTAGCTAAATTATTAAGAAGGATCATAACTCGCAAATTGAATTTCGGTGTAATACTTTAGAGAGCAGAGAGACGATGAAGAACATCGCATTTAATACCAAAACCGTCCTGAATTTAATTTGGTTGGTCCCACAATTTTAGTGCGATCATATTATCCACTGAAATCCGCTTGCTTGCTCCTAAAAGCTAGCTCCTCAAAGTCCTTTGCGTTAGCGTAAAGCGGTCCCTTTTGCAAGAAATACTCTGCAACGTTATATGACGGAGGACACCTATTATTATGAAGCACTTTCATATCGGCTTTTACGGAATAAAACAGGGACGTAGAAGGTAGGCGTTAGAATTTACATGCAAAGTAGTCGAACGCGAGGCAAACTTGATTTTTTTCAGCACTCACTCAAGTTGAACATCGGGGCTTCATACAACGTGTATTTTTAGATGTTGGTACTGAATTTTTATTCTCCTCTGCTTTGAAATTGCCTTTCAATCATAAAATATAATTCTTAAAATACGATTAGGTAGATCTTAGAAATGCAAACTAGATTGAAATCTGCGTCAGCTCTCATAAAATAGTTGTGAACTAGTAATTTTATATTGAAAGGTGTCAATAGAGCGCTTTATTGATGCGTCTAAAGTGGCTTATGATCAAAGAATATGCTTTAACAATAAGACCGTCTTATCTTATACATATCAATGTGGTTTTCAATTACCCTCGGCGGCAGACAACCATGAAACGGTTGATAGCCCAACGAAATCCATAGTAAGCTCTATTTAATGTGCAAATTGTATTTTTACGATTTTCTTTGTTACCTCTGAGGAGAACCCATGTTTTCAATTTCTTGCTCCCTAAAAGTGCTTTTTGAAAGTCAGTTGAAATCCCTCTGAGCATTATAACGCTGTTTGAATGAAAACGAAGCCTTATTTAGATCCCTATGAAAGAACCTTAAAAATCTGTCTCTTGGACATAAAATATATTATGATAAAGGGACTTTTTTCTGTTAAAGCAACACTCATTTGAGTCAGCATTTCTATTTTCCAGCATCAGATATCATACATAACATATCATCACGCCTGTAATCCCCGAAGGGCTAGGCAGAAGTGTACCTAATAGTACCCCACATTTCGCCAGTTATAGAATATAATAGAATAGAATAGTATATATACTCTTTAATATGTACACCATAAAAATTACAGATACAAATGTAAAACATTTTACAAGGGGTGACACAATGGGCGGTCTTATCGCTAAAAGCGATCTTTTTAAGTCCTGTGTAATAAGGGGCGAGCCTATTGCCATCAACTGGGCACAAATCCAGACTCTGTCACTCTGGAAAATTCCTTATGGAAAAACCCAATAACACTTTGCCCGACCCGGGAATCGAACCCAGGACCTCATGCTCACCAGCACTAGAATAACAAGGCAGGTATTGACCAACTATCATTAAATTAATTACGAAAAGCCAGACACAATATAATTAGTGTCTTTTAGAAAACAGAAACCCATTTCAACACGTTATAAAATAATCAGCTCTTACTGAATACGATCCCTAAACTCCAAACCGAGCATTTCGCGCCCAAATATCCCAAATCCTTTGAACCTTTGGCGGGCCCAAAATGGTTGCTAAAATGAAACAACAATATGGACCAATTACTCGTGCTAGCGTATTTATACGTAGGTACTCATTAAGCCTCTTGTACACCAATACAATAAGCTCTATATATACATATCCAGACTTAGCACATATGCCCGTTTAGCTCTCCCCTCACGTACAGTTTCAGCAAAGTGGAAATTTCAACGAGGATATTGCATCGTATGTTTTTGTTTGTGTTGTGAACACTGATTGGTATAATACGAATTGTTGGGGATTATTCCGACTTTTGGCCGTTGTAAAAGCGAAAGAGGAATTTTATTGAAAAGTAGACAAAGAAAAGACACTTAAATTCAAAACTCAAAGCATTTATTTCAATTAGACCACTTTTGAATGTCAAAAATACAAAAAAAAGCAAAGCTACAGTCACAGTCACAAGGCATAATAACTTGAGAAAGTACTGTAGTTGCCCATTCCCTAGCGTAGATCTCTATGGAGAAGAACGGGCAAGAAACTCCATAGACACTCTTTTAAATCAAAATGTTGTTACAAAATCTTGGTTACATCATTAATTTTGTGATTAAACATATATGTGAGAACAATGTAGAAAGACGTGTACATTAAGAGCGTCCAGAGTAAAAGATTAGATCAACAATTTAAAAATAAAGTAATTATGCGAATAATTAAGCGACCTTTAGAAATATAATTTGTAGAAATTCTGGAGATAAATAATAATATGACGATCCAAGATCCCATGACATAGAAGTTTCACTTCAATAATAAATGCATGTAATTGTTGATCACAATATTATTACAGCTTACTGTACTAATTTTTGAGTGGTCCCATAGTACCACTCAAAAATATTTAGGGGGAATCCGGGACCGCGGTCCCGGTCCCAAAAGCCCTCCTACCCGACCGCCAGATCTGCGTCATTTTATAAAAACTGAAACTTTTTCTGTGAAAGTATATAAAAATCTTGCATTAAAAATATGTGATTATTAAAAAAAAAACTTGTGATAAATTTGGAACTTTGACCCCCAATATCTCCGTAACTAAAAGGTTCCCAGGAATGGTCTAGAACAAAAAAATGATCGCAATGACAGGGAGAACAAGTGCCTTTCGGCTTCGTTAAGGGTCTATTTACACCCTTTATAATTATGTCTGTTGATCACGGGATCTCCCTAAATGAATTGAATGTAGTATCAAATCAGCTTTCAAATAAAAACGAATGAAAGAAGCTTTTATAAGGACCAAACCTGACGGACGGACTTCCGGCGGGATCTCATGGCGACATGGAGAGAGCGACTATCGCAACCCCGTGCAGGGCACGCCACAATAGTGGCGATAAGTCCCCTCTTTGAGGAGTGGCTGGAGAGACGCCACGGCGTCCTCACCTTCCGCCTGACGCAGGTTCTTACCGGACACGGATGTTTCGGTAAGTTCCTGCACCGAATCGGGCGGGAGGAAACGCCCGGGTGCTATCACTGTGAGGATAGGCCGGAGGACACGGTGGAGCACACTGTGGAGGTGTGCCCCGCTTGGGTGGAGCACCGCCGTGTCCTCGAGGTGGCGATCGGCGGCGGCGACCTCTCGCTCCCGGCCCTGGTTCGTGCCATGGTCCGGAGCGAGACGGAATGGGACGCCGTCACCTCCTTCTGCGAAGCAGTCATGCTAGCGAAGGAGGTGGCGGAACAGGACAGGGAGAGATCCTCACGTCCCGGCCGCCGCGGGAGACGCCCCGGGCGTCGGGGGCCACGTGGTGGCTTCCGGCCACCGTAGGCGCGGGCCTGTGGACGGGGAGCTATGGGCTAGCTCGCCGTCCGTACGTCTCATGACGACAGGCCGTGTCGACGGCGCGTTCGTGTTCCACGCGCGCCTCAAAGAGAGTCAGCAATAGGGAAGGGGTCCGCAATTACCGTATTGTCTTTCTGAACAACTTCTTAAAGAAAATTTTCATCAATAATAAAAAAAAAAAATACATACACATATTTATAACACTACAAACACATATACACACACAACACACACCATATTACATTTTGACCCGGGACTATTCGAAAGAGATACCGTGGCCCCGGAACACAAAGGGCTAGGAAGGAACATGGATGGGTTTTAGTCAGTAAAAGTCTGACACTCCCTCCTGCTCCGCCCAGAGCGGGAGAACTCATTTGATGATTTCCCATCCGAAAAAAGAAAAAAAAAAAAAGGACCAAACCTGAAGTATTCAAAACTTCTCAAACTAAATCGCCAGCAATAAATTAAGAACTTAAAGAACCGGTCAGAAGTTGAAATCTATAGATTTACGTATGTAATTGTAAGGCGGATGCCGTAGAAAAGAAATATTTCTTCAGTACGAATGTAAAAGGGTCTAATGATCGACCGCCTCCCATCTTAGTGATTGATATTTCGGCTCAATGCTGGATCCCTAAGCGGAACGGTGCAAAGTAAGTGTAGTTTTGACCTACATTTGCCCTTATCAAACATAGTCATCAATTCTATATATTAAATTATCAGGTACCAGGATTTGATCATTTTATCCGTATTCCGTAGTATAGTTTTACTGACTTTTACATATTTTAGTTTAGTTTCTACTAATGAAGCACTCAATTCTATTCTTATTAAAACCTATATCTTTAACTCTAATAGCTTTTTTACTAATCTATTTCTCCTTCTAATATTACAATTTTCTAAAAACACAATAATACAAAAAAAAATATAATTATACACAAGACGAATGTAATTTCATACCACTCAATTCTAGTTAAAAACAGAAACAAATCTCCGTTTTCTTACTTTATTACGTTGTATCTTTCACACAAAAGTTACACAAAACTGGTACACTCTCGAACTTATTTTATATACGTTAGATAAGAAAATCCCGCCATCAAATCAACTGGGATTAGTCCTTAGAAAGTCGTTAATAACTTCATGCACAGCTGAACAGTCGTTCTTTGTTTATGGTCCTATTTTGATACTGAATGTATACTTATTTCAGTTATGTTTATGAAACACTCCCATCCATTCAAACATTCATGCACGCGAGAGAAATATCCCCAAGTTTCCATCAGAAATATTAGTGTGTTTAAGTGACACGTTAATATTTCATTAATTTATTAATTAGAAGTTGAACCTACAGAATAACTTCTACAAAATGTCATGCATTTAAAAGTAGGACCCTACTTTCTGTGCCTCCAGTGTATTTAGTATTTACATAGTCTGTGATGTTGTAATGCACTTTGAGTATCTTATTAATGTTAATGCTCCTTCCCCTCTGTGCATATTAGAACAGGCCATTAAAATCACCTTTGTATCGCTGTTTTGTACCCTTAATGTCCCTACATTTCGTACCTTTCCTAATAGATTGTCAAATTATTACGCTTATAGATGTTAGAACTTTGTGCTTAATGTTATAAATCCTCAATTTATTGGAATGGTCTGGTGTTACGTCACCACTGACCTTTGGATTATAAAAGCTTTTTTTATCGTATCACAATGTATGTAACCAGGCCTTGTAAATAATCTGTCATAAAGTTCACTTTGAAGTTGAGTGTTCTCGATCCAAATATTTACAGAACACATTTTTCATTATTAAATTCTTCAGCAGGCTCCACAGGGATATTGAGTTAGTCAAAGAAAAGTATTTTTATGAAAACTTAAGTATGTATTTTGTTTGGTGTGATCACATTCCGAATTCCTGAACCAAACCAAAGACATTTTTGTTTACGTCAGAACGGAATAGCTCTGACGTGACACAGTTGTTCTCAAAAGCAATTGCAACATCATAAGACTATAAAAAGTCCGTAATGAAACAATGTTGTGTCCGTGGTGGGTCAGACACGAGACGCCTGTGCTCGCTATGCCCTTGCGCATCATACACGTGGATGAGGACCTACTCGTGCTCGACAAGCCTTGCTCGTTGCCGGTGAGTCATGCGTTGGGACCGTTTGTCATCATTGTCAGGCTCTGACTGGCGTTTGGACCCTGAAATACTGTTTAAGCTTCAAACAGGCTCCCACCCCCCCTTTCCAACAGTACACATAAATGTAAGAGCTTTTTTATCCAAAACCCAAGCATGGCCAAAAAAGAAACCTTTGTGAGAACAAAATCGTTGGCAATTAAATAATCCCTCAAGTTTGTAATACCTTTTTGTAACGGTATGATTTATCCCACAATAGAAGATTTCTTTTTTTTAACAAAGAAGAATGTTACGTAAAAGAAAGACCGTTGAAAGTACAATGAGAGAGAAAATAAATCTGCGCAAAGATAGCTTACAGAAATTCGGTGGTTAATTTTTTTTCTCGGTCCGAACAAAGTACGCTGTCAGAGCCTGACTAGATTGTGATCTGCACAAAAGTTTGAAACATAATATCACAAACAGAGTTGAAAATGTGCGGTCTTGTCGAAAATTCCACTTGAAAGTGGTCCCGAACTTGGTATTGCGAACCCAAATACTTCCAATTTTATTTCATTTCTTTCAAGCGGGTACCGTGTTATCCAAAATATTTAACCTGATCCAATTATTGTTGTTCACGAATAACTTTTCCAATATTTTCTCTTACATTTTGGTAAATTGAGTTGCAGAAGCTTACGTCGATTCAATTAGGAGTTTATCGTACGTCCCTCTTTGTCGATTCTGTAAACTTTTCACCCAAATAATGTTTACAAATTGTGAGGATGGTGCCGGTGTATACTGCCTATAAATAAAAAACAAACTCGAATAAACTACATAGGAGGTGTATATGAGTTATTCTTGGAAGGGTCAACGATTTGCATGCGGTGTTTCGGTAAAGCATTAAGACTCCTGAATCTGTACGATTCTATACTGTTACGGCGTTATGTTTCGTTACACGCATGCATGTGATTTGTACTATGTTCTTAATTTATATTAAAACAGGACGTTTTGTACTATACCTATATCCAAGAATCAATTGGCTGATTTCGCTCAAAATCTAGTGCTTTCCTCTCTGCTCTGCAATTCAATCTCTCGAAATGTTATTTTTTTCTCACGTGTCCCGGTACTCGCTTCCCTATACTGTATTTTAGTACTATAGTTTGGCTTTTATACTTCCCAATGCATGTTCGTACATCTCAATATATTGATTTTGCTGCGTTTCTCGTGCTGCGTTCTTTTATCGTTTGGACTGCGTGAACGAGGTATTATCTTGTTTTGTGTGCATATCATCATTTAATACTCATATTTCATTATTGCTTGCTTCATCACCGTTGCTTTATTCGTTTTTAACATTATTTTGATCATCACCAGATATCTTGTGTGCATTATGCGATATCTTGTTTCGACAAGTTTTGTTTTCACTTTCTTGAATCTTGTTATCAACAGAAAGTCAATATTAAAGTTTTGATTTGTGATTTCAAATAGCGTATGAATAAATGTTAATATTGTCCTTAACGTGGGCGATGTTTTGCTCCTGTTTAAAGCATGATAAAATTTTCAAAAAACACTAGAAATCTTTTACTAAATGGCATCCGATGTAATAAAATTTATCTTACTAGGTGCATCCATGTGGCAGATACAGGCACAACACAGTCGTTTTCATACTCGCAAAAGAGTACAACTTAAAGAACTTGAGGACCATTCACAGACTCGACAGGCTGACGTCAGGTAAGATTGCTCTAAACTGTAAAATCTTTCTTCACGGTTACAAAAGAAACCTTTTAAAAAATTCACTCGCAGAATTTTTTATTGGTGTAAATGTAAACCTGATTTTTCTTTTTCTTTTGAGATGTTGAACGAAATTTACTTGATAAATTGTAAAGGCAGTTGGTTTAACTTACAATGTTCTTTTATGGGGTTTCCTAAGTAGTGATCTGGTAATTTTATGAAAAGGACCCCAGTATTAATTTAGACAGTCTTTAGGTGATACTATTATATTAGCCTCAAAACACAATAGGCATGACGACAGTATCAAAAAATTGCAAATCTATTTAGTCCGTCAGTATTGAAAATAATAATAAACACGTACTTTTTGTTTTTGTAAATCAATGAATATCGACAAAGATAAAACGCATCAAAACGCGGGAGTGGGGGCTCGTGACGTCAGAACTAGCTAAAAATTATACCATGGCGTGACGTATTGAGAATTTTAAAAGCGTCGTGTCTTCGTCAATTTTGGTTTACGTAACAAAAAAAAAACACGGGTCAAATATTTTTTGATAATCTAAGTGACGGACTAATTAGATTTTTTTTGTAGCCTCGCCTATTTATGGTTGAAAACAACTATAGACAGAAACATAAATGAAGGGTCTATAAATTATGATACCTACAATTTTGTGAAGAAATCTAAACCTTATGTCTAGTAATGGAAAGAAGAAATCTGATGACACTCTTTGAATAAAATTATATAACACACTACGTCGGTTATCCCCGAAAGATTAGAGGTAGAGATTTAGTACATCCACATTTCCCTTTATTATCAGCTAGCTAGCATCGACTGGAAAATCTAACCAATTTATTTGGATCTTCATCTGTAGCTGTCCACAAAAGAATGAATTGAAATACGAAATAGTTTTGTTTGTCCACTGACCTTGCGTTATGTTTTAATCCCTTGTAATAAGGGCGAGCCTATTGCCATTAACGGCATACATCCAGGCTCCAGGAAGTTAATGGAGAGTTCAATTGGGAAAATCCCAATAAGTCTTTACTCGACATGGGAACCAAACTAGTAGCTCAGCAGTGCCACAATACATTATAATATATGACGACTGACTAAAAACAATATGTTTAGTCCGTCAGTTAGATTATCGAAAAATATTGGATACGAGTTTTTTGTTTTATCAAATTAATAAAAATTACGAAGAGAAATCGCGTCAAAAATCATGAGGGAGAGCTTGTGACGTCACTTTTCAGTAAAACATGTACCCAAATGTGACGTCACACGAGTTTTCGACCCACTGTATCGTCTTCATTTTTTGTTAGCGTGAAAAAAAACCGGCCAAGAGCGAGTCGGACTCGTGCACCGAGGGTTCCGTACAAACTTTTTGAAGGACAAACTTAACTTTGCTGTTAGATCCCTAGAAACGGCTATTGCACCAACCACAAATAGTAAAATCGCTTTTTTTGTTATTAAACTATCGAATTTTTCCCTCTACCTGTGCTGTAAGACCTTGCTTTGTGCCAAATTTCGTGATTCTAGATCAACGGGAACTACCATATAGGTATTCGACCCAAAACCTATAGGGTACTTCCGGTTGACCTAGAATTGACAATTTTGGTTAAAAGCAAGGTCTTACAGCACAAGTAAAGGGAAAGGTCCAAAAAATAAAATGAAAATTAAGGTAAATTTTGGTACTTACAAGTTTTCGCGAAGATCCAAAGGAGACAATTTTTTTTAGGCCCCTTGGACATTGCGTTTATTATTCATATTACACCAAATATAAGTAACAGTTTTATCATAGTAACAAACGAAAGATTACATAGAAACGAAACCGGAATCTTAAAAACAAAATAAAAAGTTATATTATGATAGTTTTTTGCGAGTCAAATCATTCCTGTTGTGGTCAATGTCGTTTGACAGAAAATACTTTCGTGAATAGGGACGTTTTTTCCGTTTACAAAAAAAAGGACGGGATCCAGTGGTAATCATATCTGCTTTAAGTAAAACAGAATAGAATATTAAAAGAAATATTAGTAAACTGTGAGCATTTTAATGCCATTTTTAAAGGTTTCACGCTAAAATCGCATAGATTAAACAATCGACGTGTCATGGAGCGTTGTAAATCCGCTTTTTTTAATGGTTGACAGACAACTTCATTATTTTGACATTTACCCTTTCTGTTTATTTCGATTTTCGTAAGTGTTTTTGCAGTTTTCGCATGTATTCCGGTTAGACAAGGCTTAATATAACCACTGTAATCTAGATATTTTAGGGAAGAAATCAATGTACGTTTCATTATTAAACGCTACAATTTATGTGGGTGGCCTAATCTCCAAACAAAAAAAATTGTCTCCTTTTCCCATATCTTTTTATGATGTTGACTCAGGACCTTGATTTTTATACACCTAGAGACTATAGACTATCTGGTATAAATTTCAACTTGCTAGGTCCACCCGTCCCTGAGAAAATTGGTGGTGACAGACGGACAAGAAAGTGATCTTATAAGGGTTCCTTTTTTACCTTTTGAGGTACGGAACCCTAAAAAGAAAAAATACGTGTCCAACATTTTTTGGAAATCTATCTGACGGACTAATTAGATTTTTTTGTCGTCTACCCTATTTTTGTTTAACCCCAGGTCTTCTACTATTCGGGAGGAGTCCAAAGAAGGCGAGGCAAATGGAACATCAGATCAGGAACAGACAAGTACAGAAGGAGTACGTCTGCAGAGTAGACGGAGAATTCCCTGAGTAAGTGGTATTTTTGAACATTTCATACTTTTAAGGACGAATTTCGGCCAAAAATATCAGTGTCATAATTGCTAAGAAATTATGACGAATCTTGACCATGATTTCGATGAGATGATCGCATTCAGTTTCGTTGGTTCATTTAAACATAACATCACACTTGTAATCCCTGACGGGTTTGGCAGAGGTGTGCCTAATAGTACACCCACATTTCGCCAGTTACGTTTTGAGTCCTATGTAATAGGGGGAGTCCCGTGTAGTAGAGAGCGAGCCTATTGCCGTCAACAGGGCACAAATCCAAATACCGTGGCTGCTACTGAGCAATGGGGAATATGCATGTAATTTTTTCTTCACTTAAATCAATAAAATACACTATTCTCAACCCAAGAAAAGTATGAAAAGTTAAGTTCAACTATTGCTTATCGCTCAAAAATAATATTAAACTCCTGCAATTTTCTACGACAGTTCAAACGTCCGTGACTGTCGCGGCCATGATGTGACGTCATTTACCCCAATCTGCCTTGTTTAAATCTAATTTTTTTAATAAAGTAATTGTACTAATCGTATGTGCTTTATTCAAGAAAAAATTGCGATAACGATATTATAATAAAATCTTAGTGAAACTTTTACTACTTTTCAAATAAAAGTGTCTTTCTTATACATAGACTTTGACGTCACTACCGGCGTTATCGAGGGCGTCGTGTTTTGAGTGTGTGTTCCGTTTCACCAAAAACATGCCACATAAAACAATAAATTGTAAAATAATTGATGTTTTAGAAACTTAAACAAGTGTACCACAATGTTTTTATGTGCCAATACAAGGCATTTTTCATAAATAAAAAGAGTTTTGTATTTCTTGCATATTCCCTATTCCTGACGAAAAACTCAAAAACAGTTTGCTCGACCCGGGAATCCACTTACCTCTTTTCCTTAGCTTAGTTTGACTACAGTTTAAACTAGAGAGTCAATATTGATTTTCTACTAATATCTAAGCTGGTATTGTTGGTATTTCTGAATGCATATCATATTAGTATAGATTTTCTCTTATAATATCACGCAACAAAATCACAAGTAACTCCTTCAAAGTTGAATGAAATTAAACCAAGTGTTGATATTTTCTGGAGCATTGAACTCAATATCGATCTTGTAAAACTCCTGCAATAATATTGATGACGCGACCAATTAAGTACGTTTGAGGAATTTCAACTCTAACTCGTTGTTAGAGAGTGTGAATTGGTATTTGGCTTACTAAGTATGATTGTCGTCGGTTGACAAGGCAATCAAATTGCTTTTGATTCATGAACGGACTCTTAGTTTGTAAAGTGATTTTAGTTGAGTTTGTACACGGGTTCATGAAGATGCTTTTAAAATAAATATTGGTAAACGTGAAGTTCTAAGAGTATTTTAAAGTAAATAAGCCCGCAATTAGATTTTGACACATGACGTAAATCACGCCTGTTATCCCTGAAGCGTTAGGCAGGGGTGCACCCAAGGCTGGGCAAAATGCTGCTTTAATTAAATTTCAAAATACTTAACCATATAATTATAAGTCAGTTATGTTTATGTAATAGGGGGGAGTATATTGCCATCAACCGGTAAAAAAATCAGACTTTTGGCTGCTATTGAGAAATTCCTAATTGAAAACCCAAATATCACTTTCCCCAACCTGGGAATTGAAGATACTACCAATGAGTCAGTCATTTGAACATCAATGTTTTATTAAACATTGAATTATGCCTTTCACTAGGTTGTATTCCTTTTTTTATACTTTTAGGTTTCATGGTTTTTGAAAACTTTTTGCCATTTTAAAAGACAATCTATTCAAATAAATAAAAAGGAAGTGTCTGCTTGTAATTTCAAAATAACAGCTTTTACTGATGAAATACATTGTATAATGTATACGGCACAAAAAAAAAACCTTTATATTTTGGACTGTCTGTTTGTTCCGGCTAATTTCCGAAACAGCTGGACCTATTTTGACGGAACTGGCAGATAGCTGATGTTATAAGGTGTAACTTAGATCACTTTTATTTTAACAACGGATTAGGGTTCCGTGCAAAAAAAAACCCCTGACATTGCAAACAAAATGCGTTTCAAATAGAGAAATAATATTTTTATAATGCATAATGCGTGCACTCGATAATGTGTAAGCTGTAATTGAGTGTGCGTTACAAGACATGTATTCTGTAATAGTTTTCATTTATATAAGATATTGTACCTAATGGTGCTCGTCGTGATGGCCCAGAGGTTAAGGCCTCGCCTCCCATGTATGAGGTTGTGGGTTCAAATCCAGGCAAGTACCAATGTGACTTTTTCAATTCATATGTACTTTTCTAAGTTTATCTTGGACATTACAGACATCGGTGAAGGAAAACATCGTGAGGAAACCTGGACTTATAATTAATATAAGTCTGAAATCGCCAACCCGTCTTGAGCAAGCGTGGTGATCAATGCTCGTGCGTTCTCTGTATAAGAAGAGGCCTTTGCCCAGCAGTGGGGCAGTAATAGGCTGGTAATATTATTATATAATGGTGCTCGTTGGTAATCCAAAATAAATAAATAAATTATCACGCTGAAAAAGTTCGTGGACAATACAAAAAGACAATGTCACAATAAATACATTTTAGTTCACCCCAGAGAGATTTATTCACATTTTATTTTTGATTTACCCCGAGTAACGAGTTTTCAGTTGATTTGCAATCTTCCAGTCGAATCAACAGCCTCTAGCCTAACTGGGGGTGAATTTGCGCTTCAGCACATAAGTATAGCAATGTCTAGAATTTTTAGATAAATAAATTTATGTTACTTATTGTTTTCGCGATTCTAATGACGGCCCCGTGAATAAAGTTTTTCAGTTTGATGAAATAAATCAATGAGACGCACCCAAAATATTGTGCTGATGGATGCATTGAATAGGCCTTGGAGGCTTTTAAAGTAAATTTATAACATCAAAAACTTGTTTTTTAGCAAGTGACCCCACCCATTTCCGTAACTGAAGGTATGGTCCAGAACAAAAAAAAACCAATGACGGGTAGAACAAGTGCCTTTCGACTTCGTTGAGGGTATTTTTACACATGTAAAATATATATTATTATATAAGTAGGTAAATTTAAACAAATTATAATGATATTTTTTTCTGTAAGTAGGTTTTTAAAAAAATCCAACTTCACATCAAAAATTATGTTTGTTTTGTGTGTACATAAATAAATAATAAATACTTCATCTAGTTGAAACGCGTACTCATGCAAGATTTATACAATCTACTTTTTTCTTTTCTAATTTAACCCTCAAATTGCAGTGACGAAATCGAATGCCTTGAGCCGATAGAGGTGGTGAGCTACAAGATCGGAGTCTGCAAGGTGTCACCGAAGGGCAAGGATTGCTCGACGGTGTTCAAGAGGCTGGGGTACAACATGGCTAGCAACACCAGTGTGGTACTGTGTAAACCCAAGACTGGCAGGATGCATCAGATCAGGGTGCACTTGCAGTATTTGGGTAAGTTGGATAAATAAAATAAGTAAAATTTTTCTAAAGGTAAGTGCCCCCTGTGCGCATCGTTCGCATCGGACGGTGCGGTGCGGATCAGTGTACGCACTTGTGTGACTTTCTGTCACACAAGTGCGTCCACTGATCGCACAAAGTACACTTTTTTGTACGTTTTGGTTGTGATTTTGTTTAGGCTGCCAGGTTATCATTAGGCGTCATGTAACGTCTACATATTATAAATATGATGTATAGACATGGTGTACTCTGACTTATCTTTGCTTTTTCTCTCTGCGGGGAAATCCTCACGGAAACCGTCCGGGGAGAACAGAGAGTTATCTCAGAGTTCTATCGACTAAAGCCACACAATTCCTCCCACTACCGGGCCCTAGTTGGGGGCCCCGGAGATACACACGTAAATTTACGCGTACCCCACTCTGACTCACTTCCAAATATTCAAATACCAATTAACATTAACGCGTTCTTTTTTCGTCTTTCTCTTGTAAGTGACATTAACTAACGGCGAATATTAAAATCGTTGAATTTGGATCTAAGGAAAACTAGAAATCTTTTAATAATCAGACTTCTATACATGCTAACATAAACCTTATCTCCCCAGGTTACCCAGTTGTAAACGATCCTCTATACAACCACCCGGTGTTTGGGCCGCTTCGTGGCAAAGGCGGTGATACAGGGGGGAAGACCGACGAGCAGCTAGTCAGAGACCTCATCGCCATCCACAACGCTGAGAACTGGCTGGGAGTAGATGCCGCTGATGATGATCTGCTGTTCTCTAAACCTGTGTCGGATGATAAAGGTCAAAATCTTAGTACTATCCTCTCTGACCAAATAAAAAACCAAGACATAGCGCTGCGAACAATAAAGTGAGGCATGCGCAAAACTACGCATCGCTCTGTGCATACACACTCACACGCTCACATTTACATCAAACTACAATTAAACTACGCCTCAATAAATGCACACATGTTTACGAAACCGGCCTCATTTCTCTGTTCGCAGAGTTCCGTCTTAACTTTTTTATTTGGTCTGAGACTATTCCAAATTCGAAAGTTTGTGAGGATGGATGGATGAATGATTGTTAGTATTTCATGCTAAAAGTACTGAAAGGATTTGGATGAAATTTGGCACACAGATAGTTAATACTTTTTACAACTAGCTTTAACCTTCTGACTAACTGAGGAGTCGAGCTCCTTGACAGTTCATGCAAGTGCATGCAAAAATTTTAATTGAAATAAATTATTTGTGTGTAACTTTAAACGCCTTTTATATTTCGTTTAAAATTTTTGACAGTTAATTTCATTTAAGAAAATATAAAAAAAAAACTGACAGCCAGAAAAATGGGGTTTGGGCCCAATTAACTTTGTGAAACAGGCCTTTGGCAAATCTTGGCTTATGGGTACAATCTGGTTTTGCTCTCTGGAGGATTATAAATGCATTTAATTGTCTCTATTTGTGTATTGTTGTACCTACATATAAAGTTTTCAACAATACAACAAAATAAATGATTGATTGATTGATACATAATATAAAAGTATCAAAAACTTGAAGGTAGTCGGATACCGACAGTTTGCCGGCAAAGCTTACTATGTTAGTTTCAACAGTTGGTGAGGACGACTGCGACACTGGCATCGCTTCGAGGGAGTCATCACCGAGGCTGGAATCGCCTGCACCAGGAGTCACACCTTCGTCTATCATGACACGTAAGTATTGAAACACACGATGACTTGCTGTTCATAGACTAACTTTTTTATTTCATACTACCATAGTTTAGTAGGTTATATATTGGTTAAAAGTTATAATTAAACTAAGTGTACAAGAGATGTCGCTAGTAGCATATGAAGTGCATTACTAAGATATTGATTCTTACAATTATTTCAGTAAAAGTAGTTAGATTTGTTGTTTTTTCCACCGATATTTTGGTAAAGGATGGGCGTTTTGGAGAGTTGTCCTATGAAACAGGCACTTTTTGAACGTTTCATAGGATATGAAACGTTCAAAAAGTGCCTGTTTCTAAACAAACTGAATCGCGTTCAGTGGGATTGACATAGCATTTGCTTATTTATGGTAAATTAAAAAAAAATGTGTAGGGAATAACTCGCATACATTTTTGAATTTTTCGTCATCGATATTGCTTAAATGTAATACATAGTATGATTCTTATAGCCCTCTGATAAAACTTGCTTCATTTTTACGCGGTTAACTAAAATTTACAAGACACAAATGTTTGAAAAAAAAATCATTGTCATCAATTGAGATGGCGATTTCGGGACAAACTCAATTCTTACCGTTAAAAATGGCCACAAATAACACTAGATAGGGATAAGTGGAAGAAGGTAAGAGAGGCCTTCGCCCAACAGTGGGAGACAGATGGCAAGAGACCAACTCTTTCAAATTCATCACCTCCACATTCTTCAACAGCAACCTTGCCGAGCCCATCAAGCGGCGCGGAGGCCCCATCAGAAGTCAACTCACCGGCGCCGTGCACCATGGCATCTTCACCGGTTGCGTCACCATCTTTCAACGAAGACTCCAATGATGCTAAGGTAAGCCTTTTCCTAGCTTTTTTCGGGACGAGCTCACCACAATATTCCCGTTAATTCAAAACTCCTGGTAGCCGGAATCAAGAGTGGTGATCAGTACTTACTAAATGTAGCCACTCGTCTAACGTGGTAAATTTGACCACGACAGTTTAGGTGCAATGCGGCTCAGATGCGTTCATTAATTTTGAAAGCAGAGGTGGTTGAGTGATATCGGCGAACGGCGTCTTAGGAGCCGTAAGTCATACCCCAAAAGACACTTTTGTTTTTTTCATTACTCTTAAAACGGTCAAGGAAAATGTCGTGAGGAAACCAGCATACGTTCTAGATCAAAAAAAATCGAGACGTGTCATCTACAATCGCGCACTGATCTCGCTTGGTCCACCAAGGGAGATCAGTGCGCGATTGTAGCTCCCATCTCATGGATATCTGGATCCCAGCAGTACTCACATAATAGGCTGATTACCTAGCATTAAAATAAAGTGCCTCATTAGTCGAGTAGTCGCGATATTCCCGGGTTGGGCAAAGTTTTATTGGGTTTTTCAAACAGGATTTTCTCAGTAGTAGACACGGGGAGTCTGGATTTGTGCCCGGTTGATGACAATAGGCTTGCCCCCTATTACAAAATAAAACTGGTAAAGGAGATGTTTCAAAATATATGGAGCCCCGGCCAGAGGTCTTTGTACACCATACTAAAAAATTTGGGAACACAATTAAAACAGTTTTCATCAATCATCCAATTACTTTAAATTGGCTTTGTTTGATAGTAAAGCACAAGAATGTACACTCGAAATTGCAACACACAACAAAAACCGGTCATGGCGGTAAGCTGTCATGTTGATTGATTATTGACGTTTGACATTTGTTTATTTCTGCCATATTACATTGTCAAGGGACAGTAGACAGTTCACAATCTATGATCAATGGTCGATCTATGGTTTACTGTCATTGTTATTTAACCACAGAGTACCTAAATTGGCGAGACGCCATATTGAAAGCCGATAAAAATAATTGATAAATATCAAATCATTACAAGGAAAATATGCATTTATGCAATTTATCTGTATTTTTCCCGAATTCCGCGGATTTCTCGATTTTTCGAGGAACTGTAAATATATACTGCGCCCGTTTGGGTGTACTATTAGGTATATACACCTCGGCCTAAATGTGTTAAAATAAACTCAAATCTAATAGGAGCATCTTGGACTAACCTTTGTCATTTCCCCAACAGTCGGATAAGGTGACAGTGGCAACGCAGACGGGCTGCACGCCGGCGGCGCCGAGCCACGCCAGCGGGCTGGCCAGCGGCGCGGCCGGCGCCGGCGACGCGCAGGCCTCCGACCCGCACTGCTACGAGTGCCGCGTGCGCTACCGGGACCCCAGGCCCAGGGATCTCGTCATGTACCTGCATGCTTGGAAATACAAGGTAACGGTTCTTTGTTTTTTGGGCTTCTCTCATTTATTTATTAAAACTTTATGCACAAGTAAAAAACTGTACAAAGGCGGACTTAATGCCTTGGGCATTTTCTACTAGTCTACCTTAGGGTGATGCCGAGACAATACACAGTAGGTGCAATACCTCTCATTGTCTGGGCTATGACACTTTTATATACCTACCATCAGTAATAGGCTTTTCAACTGAAAAAATCTAATTAATCCGTCAGTTATGTAAGATCCCGTAGTAGTCGGTACCTTACACTTGCAGTTTATGTAAGAAGTGGCAAGTAAGTAAGTACTTGGAGTTAGGTGAGTTGACGTAAACACACACAGATTTGGTAACACTAAAAGTTTATTAGAGTACCGATCACAACAAAGTAAAAGTGGGTTGGATGCCAATCCGCGGTGTTCGCGTAAGTATGTAATTTGTCAACTAACTTAAAATTATATTAAACATGGTTTTAAATACGAAAGATAAATGTAGATTGCTGCGTTTGCAGCCTGACGCTATGTACGTAAACCGTACAAGTTAGATTATCAAAAAATATTTGACCCCTATTTTTTCTTTTGTTACGTAAACCAAAATTGACGAAGATACGACGCTTTTAAAATTCTCAATACGTCACGCCATGGTATAATTTCTAGTGCGTTGTGACGTCACGAGCCCCCACTCCCGAGATTTGATGCGTTTTATCTTTGTCAATATTCATTGATTTACAAAAACAAAAAATACGTGTCCATTATTTTCCAATACTATAACTGACAGACTAAATAGATTTGCTATTTATTGATGGTGGAAACTAGCCCATTACATAGGACTTAAAACCACAGCAGGCGAAATATTGGTGTAGTAAAGTACACCTCTGGCTATTCTTTTCTAGAAATACTAAATAAGATTTGTCTTCCACAGGGCCCCGGCTGGGAATACGAAACAGAACTGCCACAATGGGCCAGCATCGACTGGGACGAGCCGGAGAGCTCATAGTTACAGGAATTGACACCACTGAGGAAGCGCCTCGCTTCAATACGAATTAGCTAAATATATTAAACTCATTTCAAGACAGAATCATTTAAAGTAATCTTATTGAATGGTTTGAAGCTTAGTTTTGCTAATGAGCTCGTAATTCCTTTACCAAATGTAAGTTGAATGTCATTTGCACGTCTTAAAATGTTAAACTCAGTGAAGTTTCAATTGACTGGGAATTGTTGTCAAAATTGGTAAACTAATTACGAGGAGTTTGCGTTTCGTACAAAAAAAAGTACTTTGATACTCTGAATGAAAAATAAAATGAGCTTTAAACATGTTCTTAAGATTATTTCAAATTGCAAACTAATTCCAAATAAATGACTACTACTTTATTCATTTGTTAGTATTTACTTACAATGTTTGTTAACATTGTAAGTACATATAGGTACTTTCTTGTTTCAAGATTAGGTAAAATTTTCATACGTTAAAATTGTATGTTGTTGCACAAAATTTATTTAGTTAATGACAATAGTTTAGAAAAAAAATGTTAAAATGTTGTTCAATCGGTTTGTTAGTTGCTGTTAACAATCTGTTATTAGTTAAAAGTGACAATTCCAAGGTAGGCCGCACCGTCAACCGCAGCGGCAATGCTTTATGTAAACGTTTTTGAGAACATACTAGTTGCGGTACTTTGATACAAGTTCATGATGTTGGTGTTTCTGAACAGTCTGTTTGCCTTATGGGCTTGCCGTATTGTTGCCCCCGAGGCACGCCACTGAATTTGAATGTTACTTTTTTTTTATTTATACCATTTAAAAATTATTAAATTTGTTTTAGCAGAGTAGCATTTTTACACCACTAAGGTTTGTACTTAATGCTACATGTAATTCTACATTATAGTAAAAACGAAATCAAGGTAAACAATAAAATACAACAAAATAATATATTGTACCTTATTTCTAAATTTGGTAATTTCATCTCAGGTTATATACTAGTTATACTAGTTACTACGTAAACTGCATTTTACATTGAGCATTCAGTGTGTTGTAGGTAGTGGGACTTAAGGTGGATGCTCCAGTGTAGCCCGCGAAATTCAAATTTTCTTACGTTTTTTGCAATTTGCAGGTCAGTGTCAGGTTGTATGTTGATTAAAACATGATTCGAGGCTGTAACACGTATGTAGTCTTTTTCAAGTCATTCCTGCACCCTTTATGCGCTTGGAGGGTTGTATTGATGATTATAATTCTGTAACTACATACGTGTTACAGCCGCGAATCATATTTTAATCAACATACAACCTGACACTGACCTGCAAATTGCAAAAAACGTAAGAAAATTTGAATTTTGCGGGCTACCCTGGAGCATCCACCTTAAGTTTTAATTTAATATTTCTTGGCGTAATGTCACTGCGCAAATCGGAAGGTTACTACTGGTACTGTTTCCATAGATTAGGGCCCCGTTCCCACTATAATACGTCGTGTCGATTAATTTATCGTTGGTTTTTAGTTGGCAAAATTCATGGACGACAGTAATTGTATCGTACTATATGTGAACATCTACATTTAAATACACAAGCCACGACACTTAAACCTGCACGATTCTCTGTCGTCACGATATAACGGGAACGCGGCCTTACAGTAAAACCAGGTTTGTCGCTGCGGTCTTTCATTGATATTCGGCGGCTGGCTTGCCTTTGGCATTGTACGTTCATAGTAAATACAACTGGCACTTTAAAATTTTAAATTATAGGGATAATGTTTTTTCAAATAAAAAAAAGATTGCTTGAAAAACTGGCTTGACACTGAAGTGATCAAGTACAAAATTGCGAGGCGCCCTAAAATTGCTGACTTGGCTGTTATCACTATAACAGTGCTCTAAGTTAAGTTTTGTAATTAACATAAGTGAGAGTTAATGTAAGGATACAGTTATTTTATCAGCGTTGGAAATCGCAGTTCTGAAAAAAAAACCTTAAAATATTTAAGTCGACTTTAGAGCACATTTCGATTTTCTCTTTAGCGTTTTTATTTTCAATTCTTTTAGATTTATTATCATTTGGTTCGTTCAGTTCCTATCGGCCTAAAAATATTTGGTCAAAAGCTTTTTAGTAACGTAGTTATCGTAAGGGAAATGTAACAATTTGTAATATGTACCATTAAAATAGTTATATCGCTTAAACGAGGCAGGGTCAGAACCACAATCATAAATGAATTATATTAAAAAGATAATCATTAAAAAAATATAAACAATGAGATAGCTCTTCTAATCTTACGACGGCATTTTGGCGAAATTTTTACTGAATGACCCGCCAAATGTCATTTTATCAGTGACTAAATGACAGAATATATTTTAGTCATTTTTAAATAAATTTTAAAGCTGGAACATCTTCGACAGAAACATTTGTGTAAGTCGTTTTTAAAATAACGTTTGGAAGGGTTGAAATAACTTTATTTCAATTGAATATTGGACCACTGCTATATTTTCTTATTATCTTGAAAAAAAAAGTATAATAGGACCACTGTTTAATAGAAAGGCTATCTCTGTAATATTAGATGCGTACGTTTACAATAAATGCATAGGTAAATAAAATAAAAATATAATGTCGCATTTTTGTAGGTGGAGTTTCTAGCAACACCACCACTTTTGGCTTCCATAGTTTTGAAGTAGCGATTTAAATATTCGGAGAATAACCCATAAAATTTTGTACTTTACATACATCCAAGGAGATATTTAAAATTCATTACTGACGATTGAAGCCAGTTGTGATATGCATTTAATGTATCTAATATTTTTAATACCATCTTTTAAAAGACAGCTTTCAAAACGGTTTTTTCATAAAACATGACAGAATATTAAAGACAAGGAGGGTAATTCCGCAAGTCAGTCAAAGCAGCAGATCCTAAAGACATGTAAAAATCGTTTGTTTTTTCTTTTCTTTTTAAGTTTTTGAGTGTATAGTGTTAAGTTAAAGGGCGTATACAGTTTTGGTTTTAGTCAATTTGAAAATGGGCTCTATTGAATTTGTGAAATGTATATGTCCTTGCCAGTTCCAATTTTGTTTTTCTTTTTCTAAAATTGGATTGTTTTGGTACTTTTTGAAACGCGGGAACGTGTATGATCGTTTGTATATCTATTAGTGTATTGTAGTATTAAAAATGTAAAAGACATTCTCTTGTGACACTAAGGTTTTTGTGTGCGATGCTTTCTGGAGTTTTATAAAAAATTACTTGCCGCGCAATATTGTACGTTGCCATAATCTTTTTGGAAGACTAACAACGGCCTAGAATGTCTTCTGTCACCCAAGGCCATCGAATCCACGTGGCATTTCTATTTTTGTTTATGATTTATTGATTGAACCACTATACCTTTTACGAACTTTTTTTTGTAACTTTAAAAAGCATCGCATACAAAAATGTCCCTAATATATTATTCTCACGAGCTTTCGTAATATTAGTTTGGTATATGAAAAAGTATATATTTTTCTTACTTCTAGTGTAGTGGTAGCGAGCGATATACATTGTTTTTGTTATTTATTATAAAATTGCCTATGATTTTGGAATACAATCTTATTCTCTTCTGGAACGCCTAAAAAATTGTATTTTTTCATTTTTATGTATTCAGAAATTAAGATTCCATAGATTCAGTTCATCGAGCGAGCATTTTATCACAACTCTTCATAAAAAATTTTTTTTTTTTGTTTTTGATGTTTTGTCCATATTCCATGTCATAGGAATTTTAACTGTTATTGCTATCGGCTATACATGTTGTACATACGCTAATTGTTATTCTGCTATCCATTCAAGCTAAATCATGCTGGCAAATCATTATCTGTTTTGGGAACAAAACCATTGATATTTTAAGAAACGGTAATGTTTGAGTAAAAAAAAATATATTAAAGAAAAAAGTCAAACAAAATACCTCTTTTTTTAGTTCAATAATCCAAATATTTGTGTTTTAATTTTTATATGATGTAGAACATTGTAAATTACGGTAGTGTGTACAAAATAAGATATTGTCTGTGGCATATCAAATAGGTACCACTCGAATTTGTATGACCTGTTGATGAGTTGCAAAGGCGTTTGGAAACGTATCTCTCTGTTTTAGGACAATAACAGGAACCAAAAAAATACTGATACAAAAATATAAATAACCTTGAATTATAAGTTTTATTAATTATATTTTAAATCTACTATCTCTGTAAGTACATCATATTCTATGGTGTGAAGAACATGTTGGTAAATTGTTTTTGATTCTACAATAACAACAACTTATTTTTGTCATTGTTGTGTTTTATCTTTCAAATAATTTGATGTTATGTGTCAAACTCTAAAATTTTCAAGCAGCCATTATTTTCTTTGTTTCTAACAACTGACTTGACATTTGCAGTCTCCTTCGCCTTCAATTATCGATCAACAAGTCAAACAATTTTTATCCGAAAATATATTGTTGTATTTTTATATAGTATGTAAGATCCGTTCATATTATATATATACTGTTACACATAAAGTAAATTACAGAACGGTAATTGAGCTTGAAGAAAGGCTGGCGAAGTATATGCGATTTTCTTTAAATGTCGACACACTTGCGACTATTTAATCGCAAAACTCAATTTAAGAAATAAATCATTTATTTATCTTCGCTTTTTAGTGAGCACTAGAATGAGTTGATAACTTCGGTTTTTTTTTCGTTTATCGCGCTGTCGATTCATTTATTTATAAGAAAATTTTCATGTGCCTTCTCAAAATAATGGTAAAAAAATAAAGATAAAATTGTAAAATGTTTTTAATTACAGTTACATATAATTGTTACACTTTTAACATAAGTAGTGTTACATTTGGCACAGACGAGCTCCGTACTGTAAAGTGTAGGTAGAGGACAATGAAAAATAAACTGATTACGAAATATACGTATTGCAACGAAATGAAGACATTTTTACAATAGTTTTTATATACCACTGAAAACATGTAACTAAAGTAATTTTATTAGACCCCTTGAGAAATCGAGTTATTGAAGGCCTGTTTAATGTGGATAGCATAGCATGTTATTGATTTTAGCAGTCTAAAGTACATTTTATTTAAAAAAATAATTTAAAAAAATTGTCCTCTACTTCATAAAGGAGAAAGCTCGTTTTCGGCACAATTTTGCAAAAAAATCAATGTTTGTGACTATATTTTGCTTATTATATTTTGTAATAGTCGTTTTTTTTCTAATTAATTATTATTATTGTCAATGTGGTCGTAATATTCGTGCCATAAGTAATGGCTAGATGTTCTTTTTAGTTGACACAAGTTGTGTTGTTTTATTTGAACGATTACAAAATGAAAGACAATTTGTTAATTTACTAAGTATTTCGTAATTAAGAATATACTAGTGTTTCCTTCTTTAGATTCGTGTTATAAGAATTCATGTTTCCACTTAAATTTAATTAGAATAAAAGTCATCATTGAATTCGGTGTTTTTATTTATTCCCTCTGTCATACCTACTCAATTAGAAAACACAGAAACAAATCTATACTTGTATAAAGAGGTTTGAATTTATTGGCCTGCCTAACTTCCACCAATTTATACAAACAAGAATTGTTTATTTATTTATTTAGTGCACAATACACTACTAATTTTACACACTAAGCTTAAAAACTAGCTCGGGACACATGACCCTGTAAGGGTTAAATATTGGTAATATTTTTTACATAAGCTATCAAAGTTAGAATCTATTCACTGATAGCACCATCAGTACAACTTTGTTTTTTAATAAAAACGTGGCTAATGCCACGCCTAAAATCTGTACTAATAAATAATTGGCATCAATACAAACCAGTATTGTATTGGACAAAATCTTCTTGTAATACTGGTTGTCAGACTTTTGGGTTACTGATATATCTTTGACGACTGCCAAAGATCTATGAATGACAGCCGGGACCAACGGCTTAACGTGCTTTACAAGGCATGAAGGAAACTGAGAATGTAAGAGATGGTTACCCATCTTCGGACCGACCTTGGCAACCTCAACAAACCTTGAGGATCGACCCTGATACCGAGATGCTATTCCCAATAAAAATGCAGTTTCCAGTACGCATTCGCTTCTAGGTCATTTGGTCGCGGAACACCTGGTTACATGGGTCGCTGACGTAAGTATGTGAATACGTAAGTCCCACAAGATCTTCTATAAATCTGTAGAAAAAAATCCCCATAAAATTCGTAGGACTTCTTAGTTTTTAGGGTTCCGTACCTCAAAAGGAAAAAACGGAACCCTTATTAGATCACTTGTCCGTCTGTCCGTCTGTCAGCACCGATTTTCTCAGGAATGGGTGGACCTAGCAAGTTAAAATTTATACCATATACTGAGATCTATAATTTCTATTAGGTGTATAAAAATCAAGGTCCTGAGTCAACACGATTAAAAGATATGGGCAAATTTAGAAAGTACCAAATATTAACTTAATTTTCAATCTTTTAATTTTTCGGGCTTTTCCCTTTACTTGTGCTGTAAGACCTTTCTTTTAACCAAAATTGTCAATTCTAGGTCAACTGGAAGTACCCAATAGGTTTTGGGTCGAAAACCTATATGGTAGTTCCCGTTGACCTAGAATCACGAAATTTGGCAAAAAGCAAGGTCTTACAGCATATGTAAAGGGAAAAAAAGTCTGGAAACCGTAAATATGTAGTTTAAGGCGACTACAGGAGCTAAACGCGAGTTTTATAATGCAAAAAAGCATATGATTCACTGCAATAAACCCGTAGTCCTTTAAAAAGTTTGTACGGAACCCTCGGTGCGCGAGTCCGACTAGCTCTTGGCCGGTTTTTTCACATATTTAAGACAAAATCTTTTGATAAATTACCTTGGTAGGTACTCAATTTCAATATTGAACTAAACAAGGCAACCTTATGTGCTGTTATCTGAAAAATAAACCAAAAGGCAATCAGGACATTGTCAACGGGATATCTTCCATGATTATATTATTTGTTTGGAGCTCCCGATAGTGCGATCCTGGCGCTTGAAACAGATTCGAAATATCGGAAGCTCAAAACAAATAATAATCACGATAGATATCCCATAAGTGACAATATAAGTTTAATCAATAATCTGTAAATGAATATTCTGGTTCTGGAGGGCATTACACAAGGGGAAGATGAATATTTCAATTATTTCACGTAGGACCGGTAGTTTTTGAGAAATTTGTGAAGAACTGTTTTCATAAATTATAGTTAATTTATTTTCTAACTACACACACAGCCAAAGGGCTTGGAATATTTTTGTATGAAGCGTGGCCGGATTAACTTCCGCTATTTTGTTTTTTCAAAGTATCGGCCAAGCATGAGACCAAAATTATAACACAAAATAGGTAATAGGTATTAATTATTGATAGCTAGCTGGTATCAGTACAAACAAGTTTTGTATGAGGCAAAATGTTCCTAAGTATCACTTTTCCGAGAAATGAGCTATCAAAGAGTTTAAGTCCATTCACTGATGGCATCTTCAGCACAACTTTGATCTGATCAGCAGGCCTAGCCAAGTTAAAAACGATTCGTATCGATTCTCTTTCTACAATCGTAAACGTTAAGTCACGCGGTTAAAACAAATGAATAGAAACTTCGTAGACAAGTTTATAGATTTTGATGATAGAATGAAGTGTATTCGTTTCTACAATCGTGATCGCTACATCCCATATAAATCGTAGCCAAGTTACAGTTTTGACTGAACTTTAATGTTTCTATTCGTTTGTTTTGACCACGTGACTTAACGTTGAAATGATGTCATTCCCATACATTTGGTTAGTTTTCTATGCGTTAACGATTGTAGATTGTCAATTTGGCTAAGCCTTCAGACATGCTTATTACGTGTATCATTATAGCTGGCATCAAGACAAACAAGTTTTGTCTGAGACAAAATATTTTCATTTATACCTACAGGTCAAACACATAACCCTCCTTTTGACTTTTAAAAATTCATCATATTTTAGTTCATCAAATTATCGTACAAAAATAAAAATATTTAAATTGAACGCTCTAAATGTTAAGAAATCTATGCGACGCAAAAGAAAGTGATAGTACAATAGTGAGGAGAGCGGGGTCAGGGCGGCGAGGGCCAGTACAAGCGTTCAAATATATATATTTTTTTTTTAATGAAAATTTGATAAACTAAAATATGATGAATTTTTAAAAGTCATAGAACAAAAGTTGTTGATTATGATGTTAGTAACACAGTCCTGAGAGGTTGTCGGTGTTTTACAAATAACCCTGTATTTCAGGTACTTTTGTGTTTCAGTTCTCTGGTGACTTAGGTCTTAGGTCTTTCTTTAAGTCTTACACCCAAATTTCATTAAAAATTGCCCATGGTCCTTTACATTTCATTTTCAAGTACAAGTTATTTATTCTGCAAAAAATGCTTAAATGGCACTCTTACGCACTTAACCTTTCGATCGAACTTGATACAGTTAAGTGCACTTGACACCTTAGAACCTTTGTAAGCTTTAAGTGAAGTTTTGGGTCCGTTTGGTAAAGTATCATCACGGCCGAGCCCCCCAGAGGGAGACAGAAGTGGTAGATAAGTGATTAAGGTCGGTAAGTGAGTGGATTGATTACTGATTTTTAAAACTCCATCCATACATCATTGTTCTTACGGCGCGGCCACAACCTACAAGCGGCCATAGACCAACAAATGAATCGCGCAGCTTACGTGGCAAACCATCCCATGTATATTCTACATAGCGGTGGAAGGGTAACCATTTAAAGAAGATGTAATATATATTATTTTCATCAATTCATCATATCCTTACCAGCACCAAATCACATCCTATTCTTGCCCTAACCACGTCAACCCTACTCAACTTTAAAATAAAAAGAACACATAAAAATGGTCGCCATATTTTCTGGTAATTTGTTAAGAATGTTTTTTTTTTTAGATTTATCGTTGGGTTAAGGGCGTTAAATATGTAACACAAGTGAAGGGTTGTAATCAGGTTTGCGTGACCAGTCCCCCATTTTCCCCTCTCCCCCCTTCCATCTACCGCATAGGAAGTGTCGTGATGGATGACGTTACGGTTACTATATGCATGTTGGTTTTTTTTGTTACGCTAAGGGCTGCCACGTGGCTTTTTGTCTGCGATGATCAGGGTTTGGCGGAAAATTAAAATCATTTAGCACTAAAATTAAATGTCATTGAATTTTTGTCATTAAATCTTTCTTAAGGCTCTGCCTTCTGTACATCTTTTTACACCTGCAGCCTGTGGGCAGTCTATACTCAAAAAGCGTGCAGTGCCCTACGGGTACAGTATAATAATGCGCTAAGAACGATGTTGCGGCTGCCCCGCCACTGTAGTGCATCATGTATGTTTGCAGAGGCGCACATCGATTGCTTCTACGCTACTCTGCGCAAGCGGTGCGCGTCATTGCTGAGCAGAGTATGGGCTAGTCGCAACAGCGTTTTAAATATGATAGCCAGTAGACTTGATTGTCTGTACATGAATCGATGTATTAATGCTCACATGAGTATTGATACATCGATTCATGGGTCAGGCAGGGGGCGAGTACATTAAGTTTGTTTTACTAACACTAGTTATAAGTTATTGTACTACTAACAAATTAGATCTTAGTTATCTGAAATAAACGTTTTATTTATTTATTATTGGTGTGGCTCCGTTGACAGCATCGGGAGATGGACTTGCGTCAAGTGATGCGCTCGCGTCATTTGTTTCCGTCGCTTTGCAGGTCGCGTCGCGTTGGGGGCCAAGGTGTAAAGGTCAAGGTCATGGTGTAAGTTCCTCACACGTCATAGAAAAGGGAGGATCCTTCGACCAGACGCTTATTGTGTCTGATGTGCTACTTGCGCGACATTGTATAATCTCGCGGATAACTTTGATTGCGCGATGCAGGATTTTTAGTTCTCGCGACATAGATGTCGCTACCGATCTTATTGCATTTAATTAACAGTCAAAACTGTTAATCGGTCAAAACCACTTTTGACTGGTGTCAGTCAAAATCCATAAGAAGTTAAAATGCGTTTTCTGCATTAAAATTGTTGTTTTAAAACGCCTCAGTTGTAATTACGTAGTCCTAGAATTACGTGCTGTTTTACAAAGGGTCTAAGTAAATGTTAGTTACTTAATGTTAAAAAAAATAGTTTTCACCGGTCAAAAGTAGTTTTGACTGATTAACAGTTTTGACTGTGACATAATTATTATATTTGGCAATCGTAACAGCTGAGCAGTCGTAGCCCAGGAAGCCTCAATCTACTCACCTCATCGTCAAGAATGAACAACTAACGCCATCTACGTGCATTGAACGCAACTAGTATAACAGCCAGCTATTAAGATCTACTGATGCAATCAATCTTACTTCACAGACTTAATAACGCCATCTATCAATTTGTAAAGACACTAACATGTTGTGGTCATTTGAAATATTAGCACAGATATTAAAATACTTCATATTAGTAACTTGTTTATAATTTTCTGAGCATTAATTTATTATCTTGCAAATATTACTGTAAATACAAGTTTAATATTTAAGTAGCTTATATTCTTATGATTTTTGTAATGAGTACCTACCTACATAGGTATGTCAATTTATGTAAGTGTAACAAATATTTTACATAAAACTTTTTGGTATGAGTCGTTCGGAGAGAGATTTGTTTGTGTTGGCAGCTTCCTTATTAAAAAAAATATAATTTTATAGTGAGTGTGTGCCTATCATTTTCCCCTTCTGAACACCCATTTTCACAATGTCGCTACACATTCAGGGAAAGACAAAGCATAGCCTAAATCACTGGGTAAAAGGCACTGGTAGGCTCGTTAATATTTGACAAGAATTTCTTTGGTCTAGAAGTACAAGCAGGAATTCTTTATAATACGAAGAATTTTAATTTATTACATATTGCTTCCACAATAGGCAAGTTTCCACCATCAATAAATAGCAAATCTATTTATCATGTGTGTGTGTTTTTTAGCATGTGTCTAGGGTTTTAGCTATGTTCTACTCGCTATGCCTGAGCCATTCATACCTGCCGTACGACTTCATGAGAACTGTGGTAGTGCCTGTGGTGAAGAACAGAACTGGTGATCTAGGCGATAAAACTAACTACAGGCCTATCTCTCTTGCTACTGTTATAGCAAAGGTCTTTTACGGTTTGCTTGATACACGGTTAAATAAACTCGTGTCACTACATGACAATCAGTTTGGTTTTAGACCTAAGTTATCTACAGATAGTGCAATACTGTGTCTCAAGCATACTGTCAGTTACTACACGGCTCGAAAAACACCAGTGTATGCGTGCTTCCTCGCCCTGTCCAAAGCCTTTGACCTGGTTTCGTATGATTCGTTGTGGCAAAAACTTGAGGGCATAAACATGCCGCACGAACTTGTTAACATCTTCAAGTATTGGTACGAACACCAGGTTAACAATGTTAAATGGGCGGGTGCATTATCGGAGCCATATAGGCTTGAGTGTGGGGTGAGACAAGGTGGGTTGACTTCACCGACACTTTTCAATCTCTACATGGATGCACTCATCGTCGCGCTCAGTAGTCGGCATGTAGGCTGCCATGTTGATGATGTTTGTGTAAACAATCTGAGTTATGCAGATGACATGGTGCTGCTGAGCGCGTCGGTTTGTGGATTACGCAAGCTGCTGAATATCTGTGAGGACTATGCGGGCAGCCATGGTCTTATGTATAACGTCGCGAAAAGCCAATTCATGGTATTTCAGGGAGGCGCCAAATGCCCAGAGCAAATACCCCCTCTTCGCTTGAATGGTGTACCGTTGGGACAAGTGGATCAATTTAAATACTTGGGGCACTGGGTAACAGCCGATCTGAAAGACCATGTCGACATTGAGCGGGAGCGAAGGGCACTGTCCAAGAGAGCAAATATGATAGCCCGTAGGTTTGCACGTTGTTCAAATCAGGTTAAAATCACGCTTTTCAAAGCTTTCTGCACCTCCTTATACACGTGTAGCCTATGGGCATCTTACTCACAAGCTGCTTACAGTGCCCTTCGTGTCCAATACAACAACGCGTTCAGGGCAGTGTTGGGGCTGCCCCGCTTCTGCAGCGCCTCGGGCATGTTTGCGGAAGCGCGCACCGACTGTTTCCACGCCACCATGCGCAAGCGGTGCGCGTCCTTGGTGCGCAGGGTGCGGGCTAGCTCCAACACGGTCCTGGCGATGATTGCTCAGCGACTGGATTGCCCCTACGTTGGGCATTGTTGTAGCAGGCATATTGCTGGTGCTTAATTTGTCATTTTATTTATTATTTTTTATTTCTTTGCATCTGACATCAACTTTATTCGTTAATTTAATTCATTGTTATATTTAATTTTTATTTTATTTTGTTTTATGAGTTTGACATTAATTAATTTGATCTGACATTTATTTGTTTATTTTATTTTAATTATTTGTGTCATTGATTTAACTTAATTTCTTTATCTATATAATCAGCTGAATGTAAGAATGTGTGTTTTGTTTAATAATCTCAAATATGGGTCAATGACCTGAAATAAATGAATTTTATTTATTTTTGTTTATTTAGTCCGTCATTTAGAGTATATGAAAATAATGGACACGTTTTTTTTTTGTTCTTGTAAATCAATGAATATCATCATCATCATCATGGGGTTTTTGGTTTCCGCACTTAGTCCTTAAGTTGGACCATTGTGCGTGAGCCATGGTGGCCGTTTACTCCAACCAGCCCACCTCCCTCCAGAAGCAGATTAAACTTCCCGGTCTTCTCAGGGCATCCGCAAGGGATCTTGGTGCTCCCAGGGTCTCCTCGCGAATTTTGGTAACGCCGGTGAACTTGAGGAGCACATGCGCCACCGTTTCCTCCGCCTCCATGCATGCTCTGCACAGAGGACTGTGATTCCTAGGGTGTGGAAGTGTTTGTTCAGTGAACAGTGTCCAGTGATGGTCCCCGCCACCAGCCGTAGGCTATCTCTGTCCAGGCGCAAAAGGCGCCTGGTCAGCTTTGTGTCCAGGGATGGCATAGCTTCTTTGGATTGCCTACACCCTGGTGTCGAGGTCCACCATTTCTCCGCTTGTATTCGAGTGTGTTCCTTTAACCAGCTTCTTAGTTGCTTGAAAGGAATGGGCACAATGGGCTCGGGACCGCAGGGTTTTGTGCTGGATCCTCTCCTGGCAAGTTTATCAGCCGCATCGTTCCCGAGTGATCCACTGTATCCATTGTAGTGTTACCTTATTGTGGTTTAGTACTGTGAATCGTTCTAGGCCGCCGGTGGCCTGTGTTGCTCTATGGTTCTAGGGCATTATGGCATTCTAGTATTAGTCTCGACGTTATCTGATAACTCTTTAAGGATTGCAGGACTGAGGCACTGTCGGAGAGTATTCGAATATCCGTAACCTTCCTGGCCTCTATAGCGTGTGCCGCTTGGATAATACCTACACACTCTGCTTGGTAAACAGAGTTTAGTATTCCAAGAGGTTTGGATATTTTGATGTTTAGGTCGTCGGAGAACACCCCGAAACCTGTCCCGTCGTCGGTTTTAGATCCATCAGTGTAGATTCTTAGCTCTTTTGTACCTGAGTAGTCACACAACTCCGCTGTGAGCTCTATGTTATAGTGTTTTTGGAAGCAGTGGGTCTTCAGGGTTCTGTCGCAGGGTGATGACATCATGGGCTGTTGTTTAATTGCATTTTCTCTGATGCGTGTGTGTTTAATTCTGGAATCGTTACTTAGGGTGCCAGATACTTCGATTCTGAAAGTAGCTATGGCCGCCTCCTCTCTTACGACAAGGTGTAGAGGTGGTAGCCCCAGCATCACCTGTAAGGCAGCAGTGGGGGAAGTTCTCATGCTGCCGGTGATTGCTACGCAGGCAAATCTTTGTAGTTTATCGAGGTCCTTTTGGGTCGTACTGAGGTTGGTCCTGGGCCACCAAACCAAAGAACCGTATGTGATGATTGGTCGGATAACTGTGGTGTATAGCCAGTAGGTGATTTTGGGGCTTATGCCCCAATTTCTCCCGAGCAGTCTCTTACATTGCCATAGTGCTATACTGGCTTTTGTGGTGATGTAATCAGTGTGTTTTGCCCAGTTCAGCTGTTTGTCCAAAAATATACCCAGGTATTTGGTTTCAGTCGATAGGCTTAGGGTGGTCCCAAAGAAGCTTGGTAGTTGTAAAGTTGCCAACTTCCTTTTCTTTGTGAAGAGGACGAGTTCGGTTTTAGTAGGGTTCACTGCTAGTTTGTATTCCTTGCACCAGTCTTCTACTATCCTCAAGGCTTGGCGCATAAGGTTGCATAGTGTGTTTTCGTGTGTGCCGTTTATTATTATAGCCAGGTCATCAGCGTAACCCACCGTGTAGTAGCCTCTGCTATTGAGACGCTTAATGAGGCTGTCTACTACGAGGTTCCATAGCAGCGGTGAGAGGACGCCACCTTGGGGGCAGCCCTTCGCCACAATGGCTCTGGTGGTTTCGTTTACCGTAACTTGTACGGCTCTCAGTCTGAGCATATTTGTGATCCATCCACGCAGGGTCGAGTCCACGCCGTGTTCCTCGAGGGCTGCGTTGATGCTATGGAAGATGGTTTTGTCAAAAGCGCTTTCTATGTCAATGAAGACAGCTAGTGAAGAGCATTTGTGGTCCACTGCACATTCGATCTTGGAGATGACACTATGTAGTGCAGATTCTGTTGATTTTCCTGTGGAGTATGCGTGTTGTTGTTTGTGAATCAATGAATATTGACAAAGATAAAACGCATCAAATCTCGGGAGTGGGGGCTCGTGACGTCACAACGCACTAAAAATTATAGCACGGCGTGACGTTTTGAGAATTTTAAAAGCGTCTTAACTTCGTCAATTTTGGTCTACTACGTAACAAAAGAAAAAATACGTGTCAAATATTTTTTGAAAATCTAACTGACGGACTAATTATATTTTTTCAGGACAAAAGCCTATTATGGTGCGAACCGTCAGTCTATGGAATTCACTACCGGCTCTTCTGTTTCCTGATCATTATAGTCTCGATCTCTTCAAAGTTCGAGTAAATCAGTTTCTTTTAGGCACGCGTGCTCCCCCCTGGGCCGTATCTCTTCACATCAGCAGGCTTAGCCAAGTTGACAAACTACAATCGTTAACGCTAGTAGAAAACTATTCAAATGTATGGGAATGACATCATCTCAACGTTAAATCCCGTGATCAACACAAACGAATAGAAAATCCGTAGACAAGTATAGAATAGAATGTTATCGTTTCTACAATGTTGATCGCTATACTATTTGGTAGGAATGCTCACCATAGACTAAAGTGTAGGTTTTTTCAACAGACATTAGAGAACGAGCCAATTTAAAAAACCAAGCCAAATACCAATTTAGCGCTTTCTACAATCGCTTACGCCGAGGCATTTACGATTGTAGAAAGAGAATCGATATGAAACGTTTGTAACTTGGCTAGGCCTGCAGGCGAGTTGCGACGAAACGCACTATCGCGCTAACGCACTATCTATTGTAAAAAAGAAATCCCTATGATGTTACCAAATAAAATATTCATGAAATTAAATTAACCACGCGAGCCCAGTGCAGGTGGTTACATTCTCCGAACTCATCTTACCTATCGCTCTGGTAGAGCCATAAGCTCGTACGCTGCACTTTTGCCCTTATCAGCCAGACATTGCGTGATGTGCAGGCGCCAGTAACCACCAGCTTAGTTTTAAGTTCTAAGTATGTATTTGTTAAATGTTGACCTTCTTTGTGCAGTCACTGTTGGATTTGTGGTTTTGATTCTATTCTTAAATGTAAAATGACTTTTGGTATTTGTTAATGTGACCGTATAATGGATGTGCTCATGTATTTTCTAGTAACTTTATATTACAATATATCTGATGTACGAGTTCCTCAAGTCTTTGGTTCCGGACACGGAAAACCCTCTGCAAGTAGTTAAGAGGGTTATGGGCCCAGATTGCGCAAAGAAGTGGTTTTTTTTTCTGAGATATAATGAGCGAACAAGACCTGGCAACTATGTCTGCAGGAGGCGAAAGCGTAAGTGGGCTTTGTATTGATAAACTGAAAGGGCGAGACAATTACCTACTGTGGAAGTTCAATATGAGAAACCTACTTATCCATGACGACCTTTGATGTTCTATCGACGGGTATCCGGAGGGCGGTAAGTCCAGTCCGGAGCTGAAACGGCGTAAGGATGAAAGGGCGTTGGCTAAGATCTGCCTGTCAGTGGACGCTTCATGCGTGTCCCACGTGATGACTGCGAAGACAAGTAAGGATGAAACTCGGAGATTATGTTTTGACTAATAAAGAAGTGATGTACGTTCCGGGAATGAGTGTTAATTTAATGTCTTTACATAGTTTAGCAGTTAAAGGGCTTAGAGTGGAGTTTGTAGAGTCTACTTGTAAGATTTTTAGAAATAAATCTTGTATAGCTAGTGTTAGGTCTGTTGGCGGGGTATACAAACTTTAAGTAGTTTAAATAAGGAGGTTTCAAAGGAGTCTTGGCACCATAGATTAGGTCATTTGAGTTATGACAGCTTAAAGTCACTGTCACACGTTATTCGTTTTCAGAATGCTGAAATAACAAATAATTGCGATGTTTGTATTCTTGGAAAACAAAATAAGATTTCCGTTCAAGAAATCTGGTCGTGACGTAGCGGCTAAGCGGTTAGATCTGGTGCATACAGACTTGTGTTCGATTCCTGTTGCGTCCCACTCGGGTAAGCGTTACATTTTTACTTTTCTAGACGATCACTCACGGAAAGTATTATTGTACTTGTACACCGGACACGGACTTTGTAAGGCTCGTGGAAAAATCAATGTGAATCCAAGGTAAAGGCAATACGCAGTGATAACAGTGCGGAGTATGTAAATAAAGAGCTGAGCGCATTCTTCAGACTGAAGGGCATTGTGCATCAGGTCACTGTTCCGTATTCGCCCCAAATGAATGGTGCGGCGGAGAGGTTGAACAGAACTCCTTTGGAACGGGTACGTTGTATGTTGTATCACGCGGGTTTGGATCACACGATGTGGGCTGAGGCGGCTAACACCGCTGGGTACCTTATTAATCGGTCTCCCTCTAGTAGATTAGGTGGGAAGACGCCCGAAGAGGTTTGGTCGGGTAATAGGGTAAAGTATGATCACTTACGGATTTTTGGTTGCGAGGCCTATGTACTTCATGACGTTAAGCGAAATAAGTTACAACCTAAGAGTAAGAAATATATTTTTGTCGGTTGTGAAGACAATGGGAGATTTTACAGGTTGTATGACTCTGAGACACATAATTAAAAGGAGCCGTGATGTCAAATTTAATGAAAGTGTGTTCCCAGCCAAAGAGCTAGGAACTGGACACGGATGACGATTCCATCAGTGAGTGGAAGTCAAGCGTGCCTGAGAGTGAGGTGGTTAGTGATGCAGTTCGGGAGTCTGTCACTGAAGAGCCGATAACGAGGAATGTTCAGCCGGTTGTGTCAGCGAGCGGTAATGATGGCGGCGACAACACTTTGGTTTTTGAAAATAGCGTTGAGGAGGTGGCCTCCGGAACCGAGGTACAATCTTAGATCTAGACAACCTAAGGGTTTGTACGCGCATGATGTGATCCCAGCTGAACCGCGCACTGTTAAACAAGGTCTCTAGGTTCAGGGCAGAGCGACTTGTAGCAGCAAGCTATGCAGGTGGAGATTGATTCGTTCAATCAGCATGAGGCTTGGGAGTTGGTGGATCGGCCTATGGGCAAAAACATGGTTCGGAATAAATGGATCTTCAAAATAAAGTGGGACGCCGAGGGGAAGATAGCCCGATATAAGCCTAGGTTAGTAGCCAAGGGTTTATGTAGTATGGTGAAGATTATTTTGAGACGTTTTCACCGGTAGTTCGGTATAGTTCATTGCGACTGTTGTTGGCGATAACCGTAGAGATAGATTTTGATATAGACCATCTGGACGTACAGACGGCATGGTAATTTAGATGAGGAAATTTTATTATTAAGGTGGGTTCATTTCACCTGGTGGAGAAAATAAAGTTTACAAATTGAAGAAGGCAGTCTATGGACTGAAACAAGCTTCACGAACTTGGTATCAGAGGGTGAAGGACGTGCTTCTGCAGACAGGTTTTCTTCAATGCCAACTTGAACAATGTATCTTCTACAAACGAAATGGTAAGTTGGTTGTTTACATTGCCTTGTATGTTGACGATTTCATTGTTTATTACAATGATGCGCGCATGGCTGAAGAGCTGAAAGAGAGTTTGCGTAAACCATTTAAGATTAAAAACTTGGACGAACTAAACTCTTAAGCTTTGTCAGGCAGGGGTATGTTGAGCGCTTGCTCGACAGTTTCGGTATGTCGGAATGCAAAACAGTCCAGACTCCTTTGGACCCAAATATTAAGTTTACTAATACGAGTGTGTTAGGCGAAGGTAATGTTCCTTATAGAGAATTGATAGGTTCTCTTATGTATCTGAGTGTTTTACACGGCCGGACATTACGTGCAGTTTCGTACTTAAGCCAGTTTAATACGTGTCATATTAGGGAACACTGGAGGGCTGCGAAACGTGTATTGAGATATCTTAAAAGAACTCAAAACGTTAGTCTTGCGTTTAGTAGGTCGGTAGGTTTGTAGATGCGGACTGGGGCGGTGACGTACGCGACCGACAATCATTTCCGGGGTTTGTTTTTAAGTATGGGGGAAACACCATCTCTTGGGAATGCGGAAAACAAACAAGTGTTAGTTTATCAAGTACTGAGGCTGAGTACGTTGCTCTTAGTGAGGGTGCTAAGGAGGCACGTTGTCTTACGGACTTGGTTACTGAATTGACTGGTAGTTCTGGGTTAGTCGTCGATTTGTTCAATGACAATCAGTCTGCTCAGAAACTTAGTGTCAATCCAGTATGCCATAGGAGGACTAAGCACATAGATATCAGGTACTACTATGTTAGTCATGTAATCAAGTTGAATTATTTGTCTACTCACAACTACTACTACTACTACTACTACAACTAAATCTCTGTGTGCTCCTAAACATAAGTTCTGTGTTGTGAACTTGGGCTTAAGTTGTTCTTAAGCCAGTTGAGCCAGCGGTGATGTCTGAGTTCAAACAGTGATTGAGGAGAAGTGTTGAATGTTGACCTTCTTTCTTGCAGTCACTGTTTGATTTGTGGTTTTGATTCTATTCTTAAATGTAGAATGACTTTTGGTATTTGTCAATGTGACCGTATAATGGCTGCGCTCATGTATTTTCTAGTAACTTTATATTACAACATATCTGATGTACGAGTTCCTCAAGTCTTTGATTCCGGACACGGAAACCCCTCTACAAGTATTTAACAGTACCTATTAGACTAGATAGGATTAGCAGTCTTGCATCAAACTATGTAAGCTCGGGTCGATCTATGACGACCCGAATGGCGCAGCGGTAGTGAGGCTGCCTTACGTTCGTTGGGTCCCGGGTTTGAATCCCGGTAGGAGCAAATGTTTGTGTGATGACCATGGACATTTTTGTTTCCGAGTCATGGATGTTTATATAATGTATAATAAGTATGTATTTACAAACATAAAGTATCTATGTAGTATATCAACTATCTGGTGTCCACGACACTAGCCTCGTTGCTTAGTGTGGCGCTAGATGGGCTGTGTGTAATGTCCAGCGATATTTATTTATTATTATTTATCGAATAACTCTTAGTATAACGGGCCCTTTTTTTTTTTTTTTTCGGATGGGAAATCATCAAATGACTTCTCCCGCTCTGGGCTGAGCAGGAGGGAGTGTCAGACTTTTACTGACTAAAACCCATCCATGTTCCTTCATCGCCCTTTGTGTTCCGGGGCCACGGTATCTCTTTCGAATAGTCCCGCAGCCCCGGCAGGCTTCGGCCCTTGCGGACCCCTTCACTGTTGCTGACTCTCTTTGAGGCGCGCGTGGAACACGAACGCGCCGTCGACACGGCCAGTATAACGGGCCCTAACATTTTATTTTCGCCGTCGCTCCGCTCCCGAAATCTGACTAGGTTGATAGATGTCACATGTAAACAGACATTTCAATTTTATTTATTTGTATAGGCAGTATTGTGTGGTGTGGTCTCTCTACAAGGTGTAAACGGACCCTTCACGAAGCCCTCAACCAAGAATAGTACATCAAACTAAGTAACTTTACGCAAAAATTATCGCTAAGACGCGACTTTTTTTTTGGGGTGAAAAATCACGTTTTTCGGTAGTAACTCAATGTAACGCCCTCAAAACATTGTGCTAATGGATGGATTGAATATTACGTGGGTCGAGGAAAAATCTTACATTAAAAACTTGTATTTCAAAAAAATCTTTTGTTAAAGATGGAACTTTGCCCCCTACATCTCCGCAACTAGAAGGTATGGTCCTAGCTTGAACAAAAAAACGACCGCAATGACGCTAAAACAAGTGCCTTTTGGCTTCGGTGAGGGTCTTTTTACACCCCTTATTTAATAGGCGAGACAACAAAAAAAATCTAATTAGTCCGTCACTTAGATTATCAAAAAATATTTGACCCGTGTTTTTTCTTTTGTTACGTAAACCAAAATTGACGAAGATGCGACGCTTTTAAAATTCTCAATACGTCACGCCATGGTATAATTTTTAGCTAGTTCTGACGTCACGAGAACCCACACCCGAGTTTTGATGCGTTTTATCTTTGTCAATATTCATTGATTTACAAAAACAAAAAAGACGTGTCCATTAATTTCCAATACTCTAATTGACAGACTAAATAATTTGCAATTTTTTGATACTGTCGTCATGCCTATTAATTACAAACCGAAGGTGGCTAAAGCCGAAGTTTGGGTCGGACAAGACCTTAATGACGCTTTGAAGGCTGTCGATAACAAAAGCTCAGCGCACTTGCATCATCACTGCATTTATTACCTTCTCTAGAAGCAGCCGGTATGGAGATTCCTGGTATGCATGGCACTACGCATCTTCGTTAAACTTGTCCGTAATCGTCAAAAATTTACTGAAATTATAAAAAAAAACAGGTATTAGAATAGGGTCGATGACAAAAAAAAAACTAATTAGTCCGTCAGATAGATTTCCAAAAAATATTGTACACATATTTTTTCTGTTTTCATGTAAACAAAAAATGAAGAAGATTCGAGTTTTCGACGCACCGTCGAAAACTCGAGTGACGTCACATTTGAGTACCTTTTTTACTCAACTGTGACGTCACAAGCACTCATGATCTTTGACACGTTTTATCTTCGTCAATTTTTATTAATTTGATCAAAAAAAAAACACGTATCCAATAGTTTTCGATAATCTAACTGACAGACTAAACAGAATCATATTTTTTTTAGTCAGTAATCATCTCTATTCTGATAAAATCTGTTCATTTAAGTAGGAGGAATAAAATATTTTGATGGAAGTGTACTGTCAGGAAACTCAATTCTCAGTCAAGTTCGCTTTTGTACATAGTATTGTATTGTTTAAGAATTGAATGATTCTGATAAAATAAAGATGTTATTAACAATTAAAACGACCATTTTACCATGTTTACTGTCTGTTTGCAACTGTGTAAAAACCGAAAAAGTGCTGAAAAAAATTCGCGTGCGAACACAGTGAGTTTTGTGTGTCGGGAACAGAATTGAGTTGTGAGTGACAGTGGTAGCGGTATCATTATCTGCCGAGCCTTTTCCCAACTATGTTGGGGTCGGCTTCCAGTCTAATCGGATGCAGCTGAATACCAGTATTTTACATGGAACGACTGCCTATCTGACCTCCACAACCCAGTTAGTACTAGGTAATACGGTACCCCTTGGTAAGACTGGTTGTCAGACTTTCTGGTCACTGACTACCCATAACGGCTGTCAAAGATCTACCAATGGCAGCCGGGACCAAGCTTAACGTGGTTTCCGAGGCACGGAGGAAACTCGGTATGTAACGGGTGGTCACCCATCCACAGATCAACCTAGGCAAGCACGGTTTAACCTGAAGATCGACCCGAGCGGCTGTTATTATTTAGCCACGAGCTCCTCTCGAAAGTGGTAGCGGTAACGATAGCAAAAAACGAACAAGAAATATGGTAGACCGATTTGTCTGTTCATAAACAATTAAACACCCACCCGCAATAACTTCATTTTACCAGTGATCATGGTGCTTGCAACAGCGCTGAAATATCGGGAACTCAAAACACACAGTAAACATAGTAAAAATCCCGTTTTCCATGTCATGTTAATGACCGTGTCAGTTTAAAAAAAAAGAAGATAAAAAATTCAGAAAGTTAAAAACAAGGTGGTTATCATACTAAACACAAAACATCCCGTGTATTCTCTCGGACTATGAGACTGAACAACTTTTTGTTCTAAGAATTCTTGAAATTTGAAATTGGCAAAAAAATATTGGTTTTCCACGACATATCTTTGACAGTCGTTACAGGTAGTCAGTATCCCAAGTCTTACCAAGGGGGGGTATCGTATTACCCAGTACTAATTGGGTTGAGGAGGTCAGATAGGCAGTCGCTCTATGTAAAATACTGGTATTCCGCTGCATCAGTAGGCTTAGCCAAGTTGACAATCTACAATCGTTAACGCATAGAAAACTAACCAAATGTATGGGAATAACATCATTTCAACGTTAAGTCACGTGGTCAAAACAAACGAATAGAAACTTTAAAGTTCAGTCAAAACTGTAAGTTGGCTACGATTTATATGGGATGTAGCGATCACGATTGTAGAAACGAATTCTATCATCTTGATCGATGTAAACTTGTCTACGAAGTTTCTATTCGTTTGTTTTGACCACGTGACTTAACGTTGATTGCTGATGATTGTAGAAAGAGAAATCGATACGAATCGTTTGTAACTTGGCTAGGCCTGCAGGTTAGACTGGAAGCCGACCCCAACATAGCTGGGAATAGTCTAGCAAGCAAGTTCGGCTTAATCTGTAGATCGACCCGAGTGGCTGGTATATATTCTACATTTTTTATTTAAAAAATAAATTCTGTACATTCAAGCATAGCTGGGTTGTGGAGGTCGGATAGGCAGTCGCTCCATGTAAAATACTGGTACTCAGCTGCATCCGGTGTCGTGTTACTTATTCCTATCCAGTAAAAAGGAGTAAGTAATTTAACAATTTAATTGTATGAGGTAGAAAATACAATATTAATTATAAAAACCTATCTATCACACGCTCTACAGAGGAAGTTTAGGTTTACAGTACTTGGAGACTTCCAGAGTCAGGCTCCAATGAAGATTCAGCTCTTGAAGTAAAGTGAGAAGAACAGCTCCCAGGTCAGGCTGCGGCGCCCTCTGGAAGTATGGCGAGAAGAACACGGGCCAGTCCTTTGGGGAGGCCCGAAGTACCAAGTATGAATTAGACGTGTCTTCAGGGCTTGTAGAGCTCCTGGAGAGTGTAGGGTCACGTTGATCACGGGCGAGTCCTCTGGGGAGGTCCGGAGTGTCAAGTATGAAATAGACGTGTCTCCAGGGCTTGTAGAACTCCTGGAGAGTGTAGGGTCACGTTAGTACGTCAGACCCAGAGGGTTCACGAGAGGAACCTTTTTGAAGACTTCGTGATGGCGTTGGCTCATTTAGAGAGACCAGATGACTTTTGAAGGCTCTTGTTCAGAATCCAAATTTACTAAAGGGAATGTTTCCGGGAATCCCTTTTATATCATAATCTCAGCGTTTTTTCCACATCAACTGTTTTATTTTTACTTCTTTAATAATTCTCGAATTTAAGTTTGACTGTGACTGTGACTGTGACTGGCCTGTATTTAAAACGACCTGTATTATTTAGTTAAAAACTTCCTAGAAGAATTCTGTGAGCGTGTTAATTAATTAAATAAACTTAAGATAAGATACTGTTATCCAGTAAACAATAGTAATTAACAATAGATTACATTATTTGAGCTAACTAATAAAAATAAAAATAAATTACAGAAATCAAAAGTGACCTTCTTAGTCCTAACCACTAAGAAAACCTATGACACAAGAGAGAAAAAGTAATTGACAGCTTGACTAATGTCAAAAGAAAAGTAAACATTGAAAAATTATTAGATTAAATTTATATTTAATTTCAGCAAAATCAAAGATAATAAATCGAATAAGATCGATTGTAAGACTGCCAACAAAAATAGTTGTCGCCAAGGCGTGACATAAGATGTAAAAGGACCTCTTATGAACAATGAGTATATGATTGATATGATAGTAAAAGTGTAAGTACCTATAGCATTTAGATAGAAGTAAAGTGTGTCTGAAACATGAAGATACTATACCGGTTAGACTGGAAGCTGACCCCAAAATAATTAGGAAAAGGCTAGGCAGATGATGTATCGTAAAACTGCAAAAAAAAACGGTAATGAATTTCCAAAAGTCAAATAACAAAAGCTGTTCAGTTTCATTGTCTGGATTTGGATTTGACGGGTTGATGACAATAGGCTCGCCCCCTGTTCCATGGGACTTCGTAACTGGCAAAATGTGAGTTTACTAAACGAACGATGGAATTCGCGGCGTCCCGTCAGGGGGCGCGGCTGGCGGTCACGGGGCATCGGCCCCTGGCCGTGGAGCCCATACCTCGACCTGTTACGACAGGCCCGTCATTATATTCCCTTTTTAGGCTAGGGCCTATTGGTGTGCGAACTGCAATATCGCACGCCTGAAAGTGGTTGCTATTAATTAAGTTTTCTGCAGGCGCGCCACAGCGCTGTCAGTACAGCACTGATTTCTTCACGGCATCTCGGTGGTTTACCCCCGCCAGGTGAGACCCCCGGCCCCCGGTTACCCGGAGGAGGCCCGGCAGGGGACAACCAGCGACAGAAGTGCCGACTCCGACGCACCTACGAATGAGTGTTGCTGATCCCAGGGTACTGCTTATTTATACAGCCTAAGGGTTGACGTTTAATGTTGCAAGCAGCAAAAAATACATATATTTCGATCGTATGTAAGCCACAGACTATATTATAGTTCAATCGAATCCATAATAACAAAGTATTATCACACTAATATAACTCGTAGCCTTGTAGTCTTATCAAATTATTTCCGTCATTCGTTGTCGTGTTATCATAAATTATATTTTGAATATTTGGTCAGAATATTATTATATCGTGTTTTGTTAAAATAATATATTTACTTTTTCAGAAATCGGGATCCTTATTCCTTTTTCATTCAAATCACTACCGGCTTCTCTGTTCCCTGAATATTATAAAACTGGATCTATTCAAAGTTCGATTGAATCAGTTTCTTCTAGGCAAGCGTGCTCCAGTCTAAGCCGCATCATCAGCACAACAAAATTCATTTATATTCACGCAACTTTGGCCCAAAATACAAATTGTGTTAGTGAATAGAACCTTAAAACTATGTATGTTAGTAACACTTCACTTGTGCACTATATCACTGTACGTTCATGTGGCACTCAAAATCAAAATCAAAGCATTTATTTCAAGTAAGCCAGTTACAGGCACTTTTGAATTGTCGAATCCACTTGTCCGTGGAAGCGACGGAACACCACTCCCTGCGGCCAAAAGTCCTCTTCCAAGACGAGGTGCAGATTACACGTTGGTATTCGCACCACGAACGCCTTAAAGTTGACGTTGCGGCGCGACTCAATTCTCAATCAGCTGGAGTCTCTCCACCTACTACGTGTTCTGACGCACGTAATCCACGATGCCCTCCGCCTTAGTGGTGTAGTGTAGGCGGGAGAGGTACACCGGTGTGTTCGGCTTCGCGGCACGAATAGGCACGTTGGGAGCTGAGCCGCAGTGGTTCTTGTTGTTAGGTCGACGGCACTTCCTCCCCAACACAGTCACAAAACCATCATCACCCCGATTCGGTGCCCTTTCTGGTAGGGGCTTCCTAGCGGGAGCCCCAGCCAGAAAGGGCAATATGCCCGCGACTACGCTAGTGAAATCTCCAGGAACAAGTCGAGATTTTGCAAGCGCTGCAGAAACAGGCAGCGTGTCTTGCGGTCTTGCGACTGTGAGGGGAGGAGCTGGCGGGACGGGAGCGGGGGAGCGGGGCGCACGAGGAGCGCACTCTGCAGAGTCAGCGTTCCTCGGTGACGACGGCAACAAAACTAATGACGCGAAACACGCTGACTTTTAGTAACTTTCGATGATCCCCTTTTTGTGATAAGGTGACCACCACTCGTATAAGTAATGATAAGGTGACCCCTAAACACACATTCCTACACGTTACTTAGTTAGTTTTTAATTTTGTTGTTATTTAATAGATGATTTTCATACAATTTAAAGTATGCAGCTTATCATAATAAATATAAATACAGCAATCGAAAATATAATACAGAAATGGTTTTTTTATAAGTTAGTAACTTTATTTAACAAACTAACTATAGACATTATTGCAATTAAAAATGACTAAATAAACTAAAAACAAACTATAAAAAGGACATTATTGCAATTAAAAACTATTAATTAGACTAACAACAAACTATAAAAATAAAAGGCATCAAAATACTCCTCAACGCTGTCAGCTGGTTGGGCCCAAGAGACTGGCGGCTTTGCCGGTACCGGCACGATTGGTGCCGGCACGATTGGTGCCGGCACGATGTATGGCAACATTACCCTCTGGCCAAGGTAATCGAATTTATGATTAATTATCCGTAAGTACTTAACTAAAATGAAGGATTAACTTAATTTGGTTTGGTTATAAATTTAAAATAGTAAATAAAGTTAGTTTGTGTTGTTACATCACTAAAATTTTTGACGTATGTCCACACAACATATTCCTGTTTGCGCGCGAACGCAGTCCACTCTACTCTCACATTTGCTAGGTTATGAGTGTTCTGTGCTCACATTTATTTTAATTACTGAAAGAATAACCTTTACGTAAGTCTTCTGCGTAAAATATACACATTTCTACACCCCTTACACGTTGTTAATTGCTATTATTTTGATTGTATTTCGTGCATTAGCTATGGATAACTCGTTTGAAAAATCCTCTGAGACTCGCGTAGACATCGGAGCTTTGGACCAAAGCGCTTCGAATTCAAGGTAAACAATATTTTATGTTCTGCTAATATTTACGCTAAAATAGGGTCTGTGTAAAAATTGAAAAATACTGGTATTCAGCTGCATCCTGTAAGACTGGAAACCGACCCCAACATAGTTGGGAAAAGGCTCGGCAGATTAAGATGATGTAATCCTTTATCAATTGTTGGTCAGTGGATCGTCTTAGGGGCGGACCTAACCTGTTTTGCACGATGTTTGGACCATTTCGCGGCGCCGGCGCGCGGCGGCCGTCGAACCCGACGCTACGCACACAGTCATAGTGTACACACATACACGTTGCACATGTTATCATTGAACATGATAAAATTAAAATAAATAAAAACAGATGGCGCTACTAGTACTCATTTTAAGTAAATCTATTTTCTTTTTATACTAAATCCCCTCGTAACAAAATAAACTGTTATTTGACCATTTAACAATTTTGAAATAAGAAACAACTATAAATACAATCCAAAAACAAAACTTATACAGTTTTATTTCAACACAAATCAAACTTGTAATGTGACTTTTTGTAAGTAAATCAGCTGGCAATTCAGAGGCGACAATATATAGCAATTTTTGGCACAACTATTGTTAAATTTCCTAATAAGTATCTTATTGGGGACGTGGTGTTCTAAATACAGGCCTTTTTTTTCGGATGGGAAATCATCAAATGACTCCTCCCGCTCTGGGCGGAGCAGGATCCCGGGAGTGTCAGACTTTTACTGACTAAAACCCATCCATGTTCCTTCATCGCCCTTTGTGTTCCGGGGCCACTGTATCTCTTCCGAATAGTCCCGCAGCCCCGGCAGGCTTCGGCCCTTGCCCTACTCCTTCCCTATTGCTGACTCTCTTTGAGGCGCAAGTGGAACACGAACGCGCCGTCGACACGGCCTGTCGTCATGAGACGGACGGACGGCAAGCTAGCCCATAGCTCACCGTCCACAGGCCCGCGTAAAATACAGGCCTTGGCTTAGTTTAGGCACCAGTCTCCCACAAATGTAGCTTTTTCTTGTTTATGTTATGTTACATCTGTACTGATTGTATTTATTTGTGGAAGAAACAATTTTTTATTATTTTATTAGCAGCTAAACCTTTTTATTATTTTATTAGCAGCTAAACCTGGTTACCTTTAATTATCACTATACAAGCCTAATAGGTGTCCTGTCATTATATGAAAATACAAATTGTTTAATTAAATAGTTCTTTTACATGGTTCAGATATTGCCATGTTGTTGAACTCTGTTGTTGACAATGCTATTGTCCTTTGTTTTTTGGAGTCTTAGGTACACCCGTATCTAATAAACACGTCAAAGTGATTACTTGAGTAAAAGTAATAACTTAAGATAAGATATTTATTCTGCAGTTTAGACTTTAGTAATTGCATCACGTTAGAATTGACAATAGTTAGTATTCTTAAATTTGTTCAAATCCTTGTTATTGCAAAATGATTGCTTATGTAGGTACTTATAATAATAATTCAATTATTTATTCGAGTAAAATAACTCATAGTGTTAGTAACAATTCCACTTAGAGCTAAGTTAGTAAACTAGATTATATACAAATCATGAAATAAGGGGCACAACGTTACTATGCTGCAGGTCCAGCAGAAATTTTGCAGCACCGGTTAACGATCACGCAGTCCAGCCGGCCAGAGATCATTTTTAGGATGCTGTTGGTGCTGCCCCGCACCCTGCGTACCAGGGATGCGCATCTCTTACGCATTACTGTACAAAAGCAATCCACGCGGGCTTCTGCAAACATCCCTGAAGCACTACAGAAGCGCGGCAACCCCATCAGCACCCTAAATGCGTTATTATACTGGACACGAAGGGCGCTGTATGCCTTTAGTGTAAAATGAGCCCACAGGCTACTTACTTACTTACTTACCTAAACTCAAGTAGGTAATTGTTTTTGTAACTTGACTTTAAATCCCAGGGTTAGAGATTACACAGCCTGGCATGATAAAACAAAAGTCCATATAAGACCTTCTGTCTAAGTAACATGATGACCAATTGCCCAGTCAGAGAACAAAGCTATCTAAGGAATTATCACTATTTCATTTTTATATAAACTAGACGATAACTTTTACTTTTCTGCAGATCTTTTAACAATCTATTCAAATGTTTCCATTGAGCTTCTTGAATAATGTACTGATATTGACTAACTTTTCTAAGTTTGAACTGAGTTACGTTCAAAAGTACAAATTAGTACACTATCATTTTGATTCCATTTTATAGCATTTTTTTACCGGTGACTGCCGCTTTCTATCATCAAAACTGTTTTTTTAGGTAATGGTGCCTCAATAAAAAATATTGATTTATTAAATATTTTATCATTGCATCGACCAGTAAAGCTGCTATCAAAAGACAATAAAGATAAACTACTTAGCTATATTTTGGAGACATTAGAATTATAGAAACTACCTACTACAAGCAGGGACAGTCTTCGAAATATTATTAACACCTTTACTGGCAAATTCAAGATTTTGAAAAAAATGTTCCCTTGATATTATAAGATTCCGTAACGCACAGTACAGTCGCCAAAAGGATGTTACAGATATTACAGAGAGCATAACACCAGGAAGATGACCAAGAATCAAACTAATTAAGATCTAATGAAAATGTTGTTCATGTCTTCAGATCCTGTAATATCTAACATCAGAATATTCACTGTAAAACAAAAAACATATAATGCCAGAGGTTCTTAATCTTTTACAAGAAACAAAAGTTGCATTAAATGAGGATTGATGTCAGATGAGGAGTGATGTAACAAAGTAAAGTACATAAAATATTCAAACTCAAACTCAAAGCATTTATTTCAATTAGACCATTACGGCACTTTTGAATGTCAAAAATACAAAAAAAAAACAAAGCTACAGTCACAGTCACAAGGCATAATAACTTGAGAAAGTACTGTAGTTGCCCATTCCCTAGCGTAGATCTCTATGGAGAAGAACGGGCAAGAAACTGAAATGTTGTTACAAAATCTTGGTTACATCATTATTTTTGTGATTAAACGTATATGTGAGAACGATGTAGAAAGACGTGCACATTAAGAGTGTCCAGAGTAAAAGATTAGATCAACAATTTAAAAATAAATTAAAATGAACCGTGGCAGCTAAGAGATGACCAGTCCCAACTGACAGCGCCCGTTCACGAACATGACGCATTATTAACTACAATGTTAAATTATGTGAAAACGATTTTTAGATAATTATCTACTATTTAATGTTATAAATATACCTTTAATTCACTTTTAATAATTTCGTCCCCCAAAATTTTTGAAATTGATCACTGTGCGTCGCTTAGAAGTTCCAGTTTTTACTTTTCCGTGTGTTTGTGTTCATTTTCTACAAAACAAAGCAACAGCATTTTCAAACAAAATCTACTGTTTTCTAAAATAGTGCAATATGTAGATATTGTTTTATATTTATTTTAGAAAACAGTAGATTTTGTTTGAAAATGCAGTTGTAAATTTTCAAAAACATGTACTGAATGAATAGTACGAACAAGATTTGGATTTCGAGAGAGAGCGCGGGCGCTCTCTAAAATGCATTATTTTTAAAGTAGACTTCATCGAGAAATTCGGAATCTCGTATCTCGCCAGAGTGAGAGATTTTGAATCTCGACCCCAGCATTAGCACGCCAGATTTTAAATAGTCGACCTCGAGATTATAATATTTCTTAGTTGTAAGTTTAACAACATTATTAACGATTTTATGTATGAAAAGTTTGTTTTAAAAGTTCATGTACTGTTACCCACTAACATTTAAATGACCATACGTAATAGATAGAAGAAAAAAAAATCTAACATGTTTTCGTTTGTCATCAGAAAGCTCTACATTTGGTGGTGGAAGTACGTTATGTATCCGCTGTACGCTGCGGAGCTAGTGTCAGTGATGCTCCCGAGGCTCTACGTAGCTGCTGACTTCCCCCATCAGTGTCTGATCTGTGATCTACTTGGTAAGTAAAGTACCTTTGTTAAGTAGTACGTGATGTACTCACTGTACGCTGTATGAAAGCCAGCGTCCACCGCTCTGCACTAAACTCTAGATGCTAGCAGTTTTCGCTTTATTTATGCCATGTTTGTATATGTGCCATAAAAGCTTTTTTAAAAATTTGTTTATTGGTTTGTAATTGTTTGATTTACGGTAGATTGCGTAAACCTGAGAAGATTTCAACTTTATATATATGGTAATAATGCTTCAATCGCGGAAAATTGTTCAAAGTGATGAGACGCTGCTGACTTCTTTATAGATTTTCACTTATTTCAATATTTCTGTTGTTACTTCTTTGCAGGCGCTTTCCTCGCCCCAGCGCTCTGCATCTACGTGTCAGATCCATTCATCTGGAAGTATGGCTACCACGCGTCATACCACACGTCATGCGCAGTAGCGTGTCACGTGCTCAACACTTTAGCCACGGCGGCGGCGGTTATCGCTGGGTTATCGTACTGGTGCCTTAAGCTGTGCGGCTGGGACCAGCACTGGACTATCAAACGGGTAAGTATGACTAGAGTCGTAGGGTATTTATGAGTAGCGTCTCGCTGTAGTCACGGCGGTTATCGCTGGGCTATCGAACTGGAGCCTCAAGCTGTGCGGCTGTAAGACTGGTTGTCAGACTATCGAGCTTGTGAATGGCTATGACTCACAACAACAGCTGTCAAAGATTTACAAATAGCTGGGATCAAAGGCTGTTAAAAGAAAAACCCAGTCCGATCCGTGAAGGTTTATTAGGTGGGGCTGCGGGACTGTTCGAAAGAGATACCGTGGCCCCGGAACACAAAGAGCGATGAAGGAACATGGATGGGTTTTAGTCAGTAAAAGTCTGACACTCCCTCCTGCTCCGCCCAGAGCGGGAGGAGCCATTTGATGATTTCCCATCCGAAAAAAATTAAAAAGGTATCGAGATTAGGTTCTATTTATGTAATCCTTTTAGGCTAGCAAGTAACGAAATACCCCGATGGAGAATAAATAAAATGTACTAAAATGAGGAAACATACTAGTGCCGAAGATGGCGTTGTCACGTTTTAAAACTTTGTTAGATATTAGGGAAATGGTGATAATCTGAGCACAAAAATCATTAATCATGCTTTCATGAATATCTTGTGATTTGTATTTTATTTGGTAATATTTCATTGGTATACCTCTTATGCCCCTTTCGGATGGGACTGGGTATTGTATAAAGGACGGTCCCACGCTACGCTACATCCACGTGATCCACGGACCGACCTAGGCCATCATAGCTTGACATGTGGCCTATCAACCCTTATCGGCTGATATTATTTTGTAGCCACGAGCCCCTTATTCATATCTTGTGTATTGACGTCATCGGGACATAGGGTTTCCCTGTCCAATAGATTTCATTATTTATTATATCAGCCCATAATTTCTCAAAGGCAGATTTCTAAATACTCAAGATTCTCGCTCAACAATTATTTTCTATTTTACTAATTTGTTCGTCGTGTTCAAACAAGCAACACGAAGTCTAGAAATGACACTTCGAGTTCGAGAAAATTCGAAGTGTCATTTGTCAAAATGCGACAGGATGGTGTTCCAGAACTTACCTACAAAAAAACAAAGTGAATCTGACAGAAGTTTAAGGTACTCTTTTGCACTTCTGATGTTTTCTATAAAGCTAAATCCCTCGACTTTATTGATGCTTCAAAGTTTTCATTACTAGTGCAACAAGGAATTTGATCTACTCTTGCCACGTCACACGGCTGGTGGCTGTTGTAGACCTCTCATGAAGGTGATGACATAACGTTACCTATAACTTTTGCAGACATTCCACTGGTGTGAGAACCCGGAGAGTATTTCAGTATCCACACCGTCGATGTCCGCTCTATTGGTATCGACGGGTAGTTTGCTGGGACGGGCGCTGTTTGTTACACCGACTGTTGCTGAGTAAGTTATATTGTGTTGTTGTAAAACAAATACTTAAATTGAACTGTCTGTTTCATGCAGGTTGTGAATCGGCACACGTCCAAATTGTTCCATACCTGGAAACTTTATAGTTACGCAGATATTGGCGGTCAAAAATACATTTTTTTCACAAGAGTGGATTTTAAACTTTAAATATATCTACGAGCCCCGTACAATGCATGCATCAGCACCATGTTTTGGGTGTGTTACATTGAGTCCTACCGTAAAACTTGATTTTACACCCCAAAAAAAAAAGTCGTTTCACAGCAATAATTTTGCGTAAAGTTGCTTTAGTTTGATGTACAGAATGCTTATTTGACGGCTTCGTAAAGGGTCCGTTTACACCCTGTATAATAAAGAAAATAAATAAATAATAAATATTCTAACAATCTATCTAACACGTTGATTCCGTTTAATTTAGAACACCTCCCATGGTTCCTGAAGAAGAAGTTGTAATGCTTGACAACGAATACTACGATATGAGCGGTGAAAAGATCCTGATCATTTTGAACCAACGGAAATTTATGAGGACCAGATATTTCAAGTTTGTATATATATCATTATTTATTTTTCTCCCTAGAGTGAAATCTATAAGTTTATGTAACTGCATGTTTCATAAAATAGAGGTTATGTTCACTTCAGTCGCGTACCTTTGGCAAAGTGTGTTTAGAAAGAAACAAAGAAAACATGTTTATTCGGCACATGACTTAAGTGCTCACAACATAAAAAAAGTAAAAACAAAAGAGTAAACTCAAATCTACACAATAAAAACTTAAATCGAGACAGAAAAAATGAGATAATATTGTGTGTCTCACGGCTGCGCCAAATAGGCCCAGCAGGGTTATTACATATCTTTCTGATATCCAGTGACTATCAAGCTTCGGTTGTACACCGAACTTATATGACAACCGTGAATGTCATAATATTGGTATTTGGTATTACGTATTACACTGAGTGGATATCACTTTACGGTGAATAACAGGGTCATACATAATACAAAACTAACCTTACACACACGGTGTACAACCGAAGCTTGATGGTCACTGGATATCAGAAAGATACGTAATAGCCCTGCTGTTCAGCAAACTGCCGAGCAGCTAGTGCCCGACGCTGGTTTTCAACAGGACCTGCATAGCTAATCACAACGCTTCGATTCGATTCTCGCTCGATTTCGTAATGTCAAAAAAAGATAGACATACGACTTTCCGAATCGAAAATCGAATTGAGGCGTTGTGAATAGCTATGCTGAAATGGTGATGTGACGGACATAAGACGGTTTTGTTCTTGGTGTTAGAGGTATGTGTAATTGTGTGTCATGTATAATTGAATAGATACATATAAATGGAGTGTAGGAGGCAAATATTCGCGGGCCTGTGGACGGGGAGCTATGGCCTAACTCGCCAGTGAGGAAAGAAAAGAAAAGAACTAGTGTTTAAAAGAAAAGTGAACTAAATGAACAGTGGACAATTTTTTCACCTTACGTCCATGTGAATGTAGCGAAATGGCCAAGCGAGTCACATATTTTGACTAAGATGTAGAGTTTGTGAATTTAGTCCTTGTACAGTTAGAAGCTTGGCTCTACATGAGATCTGATCTTGGCAACATTTTACATGAAAATGTTTTTGTTAGGTTTTTAAATGGCTTTTATGCGTTGTATGTATATTGTTTATTTTCGTATAGTAATGTATTATGTATTGTATTCATAAGATTGTATGCACATCATGTCCTTGCGGCAAATAAAAAGTTTTTCTTTCTTTCTTACACCCATTATATCAACGTCACATAAAGCATCATTTTCGACTCGGCTCAAAAATGTTTGGCTCCGGCCCATCTCGTAACTTTCCCATTTCGACAACTAAACAAAATAGCATCACAAAAGTCCCATTTCGTAACTATTTTAATCTTCATACATTGAATCCCATTTCGTCAACTTTTCAGTATGCGTACATTCAATCCCATTGGTTTGTCTCCTAGGTCAAGTGGTCGGAAGCGCGACTGCTGAGCATGAGGTCCTGGGTTCGATTCCCGGGTCGGGCTAAGTGTCATTGGGTTTTTCCATCAATAATTTCTCAGTAGCAGCCACGGATTGTGGATTACCTATAACTTTTTGATGACATATTCTTAGTTTATGCTTTTTTTTAATAAAATTTATCTGTTTATGGATGTTGTTATTTTTATTTTTTTTATGATTAGTTTTTGTAAACAGTTACCTTTTAATTGTAGAACTATAGCTGCCCGTGGAAAATGAGTGTCAAGTTCGAAAAAAAAAAATTACAATGCGTATTACTGAATGTTTCAGTCGGAAAAAACCACCCAGCAGAAATAGTACAAATGAAGATAGAAACAAATTGAAGAAATTATACGAGCAACTCGGCTATGCAGTCATCGTGATACATGACCATCAATATCACAGTATTATCCAAAAACTAACTACAAGTAAGTATTATACAGGAAATTTATTTATTTACTGGTTTTACTTGAACCCCACGGGAGAAATTATATGAGCAACTCGGCTTTGCAGTCATCGTGATGCATGACCAAAATATCACAGTATTATCCAAAAACTAACTACAAGTAAGTATTATACAGGAAATTTATTTATTTACTGGTTTTACTTGAACCCCACGGGAGAAATTATATGAGCAACTCGGCTTTGCAGTCATCGTGATGCATGACCAAAATATCACAGTATTATCCAAAAACGAACTACAAGTAAGTATTATACAGTTTTTTTTTTATTTACTGGTTTTACTTGAACCCCACGGGAGAAATTATACGAGAAACTCGGCTTTGCAGTCATCGTGATACATGACCATCAATATCACAGTATTATCCAAAAACTAACTACAAGTAAGTATTATACAGGAAATTTATTTATTTACTGGTTTTACTTGAACCCCACGGGAGAAATTATATGAGCAACTCGGCTATGCAGTCATCGTGATACATGACCATCAATATCACAGTATTATCCAAAAACTAACTACAAGTAAGTATTATACAGGAAATTTATTTATTTACTGGTTTTACTTGAACCCCACGGGAGAAATTATACGAGCAACTCGGCTTTGCAGTCATCGTGATGCATGACCGTCAATATCACAGTATTATCCAAAAACTAACTACAAGTAAGTATTATACAGGAAATTTATTTATTTACTGGTTTTACTTGAACCCCACGGCCAAGGCCAAGTACATTAGATAAAGACAATTTGGAATATGGAGTAGAATGTATGAAGGATGTAAACAACCTCATCACGAAGCCGTCAACCAAGCATTCTGTACATCAAACTAAGTAACTTTACACAAAAATTATTGCTGGGAAACGACTTTTTTTTTGGGGTGCAAAATCATGTTTTGTGGTAGAACTCAATATAACGCACTCAAAACATTGTGCTGATGGGTGGATTGAATAGTACGGGGGTCGTAGAGGTGTTTAAAGTAATAATCTTACAAAAAAATGTATTATTGCATGCGTATTTAGCCATGATGATATTAATATAAATCAATTTTATGATAATTTCTTTTCAATAGTTCACACTGAATTCAACAAAACTTTTGAAAAGAAGACAAAAAGTATTTGCCCTAAATTTATATTTAGTGATTGGGCAACTAGAGGTATCAGAAAAAGTAGGGAAACACTATTTGAGCTTTATGGCCTTAAGCCTTATATAAACACTGAAACTTTTAACAAATATGTTGCTATACTGAAAACTGAAATACATGCAAGGTTGCCAAAGCCCTGCACATTAGCAACAAGATCAAAACAGCAGAAAATAAAATAAAGACAGTTTGGAAAGTCATAAATAGCGAGACTAACAGGAAGAAGATACGTAATACTAGCTATACATTAAATACAGCATGTGGTCCTAAAAGCTCTAATCAGGAAGTAGCTCAAGAATTTGTAAATTTCTTTACCGATACACCGTTAAAAACTACGGAGGCTCTTAATTCCTCTCCTGAAGTCTCAATTGATTTATTAAAGGCGAAATTGTCTGGATGCCAGGCAGAATTTAAATTTGAACACATAAACCCTATGATAGTTATTAAAGCTTTCCGGCAAATAAAAATCAAACTGACCGAAGATCTATGGGGAATGTCTATCAAAGTTTGTACATCCATACTTGAGACTATAGCTCCTTACTTAGCTTTAATTTTTAATTTGTGCGTAGACCAAGGAGTTTTCCCTGATTTAATGAAATACAGTAAAGTCATACCTCTTTTCAAATCCGGGGATAGTAAAGATACTAATAATTATAGGCCTGTATCCGTGTTGCCAGTTTTAAGCAAGGTGTTCGAAAAGGTAATGCTTAATCAAATGCTCCATCATTTTAACACCAACAGAATCTTACACGATCAACAGTATGGTTTCACTAAGGGACGTTGTACAACTGACGCTGGTGTAACTTTATTAAAGCACATATTTGCGGCGTGGGAAGAGTCCCAAGACGCTGTAGGAATATTTTGTGACCTCTCCAAAGCATTTGATTGTGTAAATCACGACACATTACTTTTGAAACTTGAGCATTACGGACTAGGTAAACTTGCACTTAGTTTGGTAAAATCTTATTTGAGTGATAGACAACAATATGTTCAAATAAATGGTGTTTATTCACAGGGTTTAAAAGTCAAAATGGGGGTTCCGCAAGGCTCAATAAATAAATAAATAAATATCGCTGGACATTACACACAGCGCCATCTAGTGCCACACTAAGCAACGAGGCTTGTGTCGTGGACACCAGATAGTTGATATACTACATAGATACTTTTTGTTTGTAAATACATACTTATTATACATATAAACATCCATGACTCGGAAACAAATGTCCATGCTCATCACACAAACATTTGCTCCTACCGGGATTCGAACCCGGGACCCTAAGAACGTAAGGCAGCCTCACTACCGCTGCGCCATTTGGGTCGTAATATTGGGTCCTTTCCTCTTCTTAGTATATATAAATGATCTACCGTATTTACTGAAAAACCAACCTCAAAATATGGTGTTATTTGCCGATGACACTTCCCTAATTTTTAAGATAAATAGACGAGCCCAAAATCTAGACGACGTGAATAATGCCCTACTTCAAGTCCATAATTGGTTCACAGCAAACAATTTGGTACTCAATGAAAAAAAAACGAAATGTGTGAAAAATCCGTCAATTTACTGATGTAGATACTGCTAGATTGGTCTATTTTAGTTACTTTCATAGTATAATGTCTTATGGCATTTTATTATGGGGACGGGCTGCAGACATTGAATCTATATTTATTCTGCAAAAAAGAGCCATCAGAGCCATATACAATCTTCGTAGGCGCGATTCTCTGAGGGAACTGTTTAAGGAAATTAACATCATGACAGTACATTGTCAATACATCTACGAAAACATAACGTACGTGAGGAAAAATCTACATCTTTTTGGTAAAAGAGGTGACAGACACAATTACAGTACTAGAAATAGGGACCAATTAGATCAGCCAGGCTTCAAACTCGCTAAAGTAGACTCTTCTTTCATGGGGTACTGTTTGAGATGCTATAATAAAATTCCACAAAGCATTCTTGAACTGAATGAGACGAAATTTAAAACATGCATTAAACGCACATTGAGTAAGCAAGCATATTACAAATTGGACGATTATATCGCTGATAAAAATGCTTGGCTCAATGCCGTTCCTGCTCCACAAGGACAGGGGCGCATAAATGGATAGCACAAATTGTATTGTTTGGAGCTGCTGAAGATTGTACAACTATCTTTGCATTGTATAGATTCAATCTCTTTAGTATTATATAATCGCATAGCCCATATTGTGTGAGTGCTATGTACTAGAATGCTATCAGTCGCTGGAAACCTACATCTTTTCTTGACTTGAATGTGCCCTGGCGGTCGAGAATATGTCGCCCCTTTAATCATAAAACGAAATAACTCAAAATTTCATTTTTTTGGGAAAACTCATTTAAAGTTTGACATGTTTACCATTACGGCTTTAATTAATCACAAAAAAATAAAGAAATGGGTTAGGTCAATTTCAAAAGTAGATATAGTGAGCCTAATTAATAAACTACAAGATTATCGAAAAAAAAAACACACAATGTATCAGGAGACACTTAAATCAAGAATGAAAAAATAAGTTTGTAGTTAATTCACTTTTCAATAAAATATGTAATCAAATAATTATTATACAGTCGGGGTAACTGTAAGTGTTGCAGTTTTATATTAAATTAATCTTGCAAGTAGACGAAGTATTTCGATTTAGTGCATTGTTTAACTAAGAAGCATCAACTGTCTGAGAAATATTCATAATTGTTTCTATGTTAGTTTTAATTCGCAAATAAAATTCGTGGATTTCTTTACAAATATTTCTTCTTTTATCTTAATTTATTGCAAAAAAAAATAGAAATTGTAATTAACTTAATAGTAAAAAAAAAACACAAAATAACAATCTATGTCTAAGTCAAAACCAAACAAAACTTCATATTAAATGTTCTTCTAAAATTATTTTAGGGTAAAGCAAAGTGCATTTTTTGTCAATTTTGATGGCAAAATTTATTCTTCAGTTTTCGTGAAAAATAAGGACCTGGTGTAACAATAGAAAGTCCAAGCTTAAAGAATCTTCAAGAGGCCCAAGAATATCTCGATTACTTTTTGAGATATTTTAGTTTAAAGTGTAGCGTGGCCACCAAAATTGAAAATCGCCCACCAAAATCGAAAGTGCCCACCAAAATTGAAAATCAGTGGCACCAAAATTGAATATGCATCGCATGTACTGCTTATCTCGACCTGATCCCGAAAATGAGGATTCCAGAACCACCTTAACCCGTCATTTCACAGAAGACCTGTCAAGATTCAGTCAAGATGAAATGGAGGCGGCTCTTAGACAGCTTAAAAATGGAAAAACCCCTGATGAGGATAGGATAACGACAGAGCTCCTGAAAGCGGGTGGAAGGCCTGCATTAAGAGAGCTTCAGGAGCTTTTCAACTCGGTCCTGTTATCTGGGAGAACTCCAGAAGCGTGGAGAAGAGGCGTGGTCGTTCTTTTCTTTAAGAAGGGGAAGAAGACCCTATTAAAGAATTACAGAGCAATTTGTACAAGCGGTTTTCAAGAGTCGTCCCGAATCGTCTAGCGCAAAGACTCGACGACTTCCAGCTACCGAAACATACGGGGTTTTGAGGAGAATGCAACACCATAGACATCACCATCCACACTTTGCGGCAGAATGTACAGAAGTCTGAAGAGTATAATCGGCCGCTCTGTCTTGCATTTGTGAACTATGAGAAGGCTTTTGACTCTGTCGAGACCTGGTCAGTTCTGAAATCTTCTCAGAACTGTTGTTGTCAATGGTGGTCCTCTCGAGGTTGTTCGAGAATATGTTTATCTCGGGCAAACTCTAAAGTTTGGTAAGAACAACTTTGAGACTCACCGAAGAATTCAGCTGGGCTGGGCTGCGAGAAGACCGGACGAAGTTTCCCAAATGCTTTTGGGAAATCACACACCTGTTCCGGGCAAGTCCAGCGCACGATCGAGAGGTGCGAAATAAAAAAAACAAAACTGGTCACACACGCACGAAACTTCACGTATTAGTAAGTTGAAAAAGTGCCACCAAAATTTTGCGTTTCTTTGGACAAACTTTGATCGAGTGTCCTGTGCTTTTAAATTAGTAATTCTAATATGGTTTAATTGTTTTTAGATAATGTGTCTAGTGCATAAACTAAGGAAATTGATTATTTTTCATTATACCTTAAATTGTTACTTTGTTGAATGCAATTATATCAAAAATAGAACTGGGACAAACCACCAAACTTGAATTTTAAGACAATTTTATTTTCCAGATTATTTATAAACACGAATAACAACAAAAAAATGTGGCCCTAGTAGCACCATGTAACGTAGTTTACTATATAGAGATATACTATAATAGATTACTATTAGATTAGATTAGATTTAGAAATTTATTGTGCGGATACTACTATTTGTATCTCAATAAAATGTAAACGGAACGAAGGAGCCTGGAACTCACGACACAGGGAATCCTAGTGTGAGTTTCAGGAATCAATACATTGAATGTACTTTTCTAAACAATAAATTATTCTTATTCTATTCTTATTCTTATACAATAAAAAATAGAAACATCCTATCATTTTACACCTTGATTCTCAACGTGGACACGTAAAATTTGCTGCTTTGATATTCACCCTTAGGTACCTGGATCTTTATTATTCTGTTGTTGGTTTTCTTTACAATCGTTGTATAAATCTTTAATAGTTTTGCTGCCTTCTATGTATTCCTTTGATAAAGAAGCTCGTACGTAGTGAGATTCAATTTTAGGGATAGAATTTATGTGTTTCATGATCGCAGCTCGTAATTCAGGATAATTTTTCTTGTGATTTTGATGTCTTCCCCTAAAATCATTGAGTAAAAAATCATTATTCTTTATTTTATTCTGTGTTGTGAATATCATACGGTTCGAGATGTCTAATGTGGCTCGAAAAACGTTTTGCAGACCCTAATCAGTTTGTATACTTGTATTTTGGCTGGACATCAATCATGCTTGCACTTATGAATGCTCTTTGTTTCGCCAAATCTCCTAAATCCCAAAAATTCCGAAAGAGGTCGTATCTGCTGTCTATAATTATTTTTGTGGTGCATTTAAGCCTGCATTTTTCTGTGCAAGGTTCTTTGAGACACCGGGCTGGAACACTCTATTGTGTTTTAGACATGGAAATATACGTTTTGCCCTTATTACGCAAAAGTTTCACTTTATTTTGTTTTCATTGAGATGATTCCATTTTTGGAGTAGTACGCGAAAATAATTAAACCCTTGTTAATGTTTAAATTTAATAACGACACTCATTAATTTAGTAAAGTAGTAAAATAACTCGAAATGAAAACAAATCCATTCCTGACAAGTTAACAGTAAATAGGAACAAACCAAAAAAATACTACGTTTTTGATAAACTATAGTATAATACTGAAATAATACATAATTCGATTTAGGTTTGCTTATGCATTTTATTATAAAACTGCATCAACTGGAAATGTGTCGTAATAGGGTTGATAAAATTAATATAAAACTGAATTAAGTCAAAATACTATCGAAACAAGTTACCTCTGTTTTTATAGTAAAGAGAAATAACTCAAACGAAATCACTTTTTGAATAAATAAAAGCTTATAAAATAATTACCTGATAGCAAAACACCGATTTCTTTTCGTTTTATCCCGCTTTTTTAAAATTCTTCCGAGAACTTACCTTGAGCAAGATCGGTGCATCACTAAAAGGTTCACTTCACCAGTACCAACTTGTTCGAGTGCATTAATCAAAAAGAGAACTACTGTCTTCTATCTCCGTCATTTTCATCGTATCGAGTTGGCTGTTGGACTGTACGTATTCTCCGTGTGAAGTTAATTCACTTTATGATAAAAAATGGAAAAACGTAAATTTTGAGTTGTTTCGTTTTATGAATAAAGGGGCGATGTCATGCTCACTCAAAAGTCTCGCTGATGGTGGCGCATGTGTCGGATCATTTAGTTCCCTTCAAAATGGTTGAGTTGAATGGTGCTGATCTATGCGTCATGTCCGTGAACGGGCGCTGTCAGTTGTGACTGGTCATCTCTCAGTTGCCATTCTTATTTTAATGAATTATTTTAGTTTTTGAATTGTTTTTTTTTTCTGTTTTGTTTTACTGTGGACACTTTTAACGTGCACATCTTGCTACATTGTTCTCACATAATATACCATCTCAACATGAATGATGTAACCAAGATTTTGTAACAATATTCTGATTTAAAAGAGTGTCCATGGAGTTTCTTGCCCGTTCTTCTCCATAGAGATCTACGCTAGGGAATGGGCAACTACAGTACTTTCACAGTTTTTATGCCTTGTGACTGGGACTGTAGCTACATTTAATTTTCATCTTTGTTTCGACAATTCAAAAGTGCATGTAACTGGCCTACTTGAAATAAATGCTTTGATTTTGATTTTGATTTTGAAAAACTTGTATTAAAAAAAACCCTGTCAAAAAGTTGAATCTTTGACACCAATATCTCCCTCCGTATCTAGAAGGTTCCCAGGGATGGTGTAGAACAAAAAAATTATCGCAATGACGGGGAGAACAAGTGCCTTTCGGCTTCGTTAAGAGGTTTCTTACACCCTTTATATCGTGGCCATATCGTAGATTTGCTCACTTCATCAAATCCTCGAGAATTTCATGAAATGGTCGCATTTCATGATGTAGGCAAATTAATTTGACCAGATCATTAAAACGTCAACATATCATAGGGTGTCCGGATCGTATAAATATCTCTGGGCACTCCGATATTAGGTTAGTTAGGTTCCTTCAAACCCTGCAGACATAAATACAAGAGCATATGATTTCACGTGAAGGACCTTGCACATATTAACGTGAATATTCAAATTTTTCTTGCGTTTTTTGCAATTTGCAGGCCAGTGCTACGTTGTATGTTGGTTAAAATATTCCTTGCGACTGTAAGACGTATGTAGTTACAGAATTATAATCATCAAAATCATCAATACAACCGTCAAGTTCATAAAGGTCAAGGAATAACTTTTTTAAGGTCAAAGTCGTTCCTTAATTCTATAACTACATACGTTTTACAGTCGCGAACAAAGCGCCAAGGCAGCAATTTGGGGCCTCTCGAATTCATCATAATGATAAACGATTTGTCGAAAGTCGTCAAGCATGGCTCTTGTTTATTATTTGCGGATGACCTTAAGTTACTGCTCGAGGTTAATAGTAAATCCGATTGCGAACGATTGCAGGAGGATATAGATAGGGTAGTCAAATGGAGTCGGAACAACAAGCTTTTCTTCAACGTGCAATAGTGCTCGGTGATGAGTTTTACGCGCGCGCGTGCCCCTCTAGTACACGAGTACGTAGTGGGTGCCGCGCCTATGCAACGTGTCTCTGAGGTGCGAGATTTGGAGGTCACTGTCACTCCTGAACTGTCCTTTCGCGATCATATTACGAGGATCTGTAAAAGAGCGTTTAGAAACCTGGGATTTGTTCTGAGGCAGACACGGCACTTTACTAACATCGCTTCAGTAAGAGTCATGACGCACTGGTAAGGAGTCATTTGGAACATAGTGCTGTCATATGGGCTCCACAAGAGGTCAAGTACGTGGTAATGCTGGAACGCGTACAGAACAAGTTCACGCGTCACTTATACAGGAAACTATATGGGGTATATTTGTTTTACCCGTTGATGTACCCCACTGTGTTTGTGCTCGGTATGGTCGGGTACAACCAACTCAGGGTGCGACGCGAATTCACGCTTGTTTTGTATTTAGTTAAGTTACTTCGTGGCATTGAGCATAACCCAGGAGTGCTGCAGCGCCTGAGTTTATGTATACCGGACCGCTATGTGTGGAGTCGGCGCCGCCCGCCGCTGCTGGCCATGCCGGTTGCCAGAACTAACCTCCTCGCTAAAACACCATTGACCCGCGCTATTAGGGTTATTAACGATCTTCACTTCAAGATCGATGTAATGACATGCTATTTGAGTGAATTCGCAAAAATACTGTTGTTTACTTTATGTTATAACGTAGATTAGAGTAGGCTTAATGTTGTTTTTTTTTATCATTTAAATATTGTGTTTTTATAGTTTGGGAACGTAGTACAGAAGCTATGATTGTATTAGATGTTGATATTTGTACCTAGTTCTAGTTTTTTTTGTGTTTATCATAGTTTATTGTAAATAAGTAAATTTAATTTGAGACCGAGCTATCGCATTAGGAACATTCCTGTAATGATAGTTGTAAGGGAGATTTCAATAAATAAATATTTTAATCAACATACAACCTAGCACTGGCCTGGCTTTCGCGGGCTACCCTGGAACATCTACCGTAGAAACAGTGACCGACCCCTAATGCGCCTATCCACGGACCCAAAATCAGAATAATAATAAAATGAAATTGTTGTATATGTGTGTAGTAGTAGCCTTTTTTTTTCGGATGGGAAATCATCAAATGACTCCTCCCGCTCTGGGCGGAGCAGGATGAAGTGTCAGACTTTTACTGACTAAAACCCATCCATGTTCCTTCATCGCCCTTTGTGTTCAGGGGCCACGGTATCTCTTTCGAATAGTCCCGCAGCCCCGGCAGGCTTCGGCACTTGCGGACCCCTTCCCTATTATCAGTGTGCATTCAGCAGGCGGTTGTTTCACTTGTATCCGTTACTCTTATACCTAACAGAAATGATCTCGTGGACTTTATTAACATTCCAGTCGCTGCTAGAGACCACACAAGGACATCGTGCATCTGTGTCGCGATCCTCACTCATGGAGACCAAGGCGGTCAAATCTGTGCAGCGGACCGACGGTACTTACTGAGTGAAGTCACGAACATCTTCGCGAACGTAACAAGTCTCGTAGGCAAGCCAAAGATATATTTCGTTCAGGTAAATTGACATATTTTCATAAATATAGGCCATTTTGGTCGGTTCACGGCCATTTCAGAACCAGTTCTGAGTTTCAGCCATAATGCTGTTTCTGTTTACTGGGATATTCATTATGTATTACTATCTTATCGCCGGCCTCATACCTACAACAAGCATGTTTGCATAACCAAGAGGGCTCAGTTCTCGCGGTTATTACCACGTCCGAAACAAAAACGCTGTTACACAACTCGCCGAAACGAACACGTTGGCAGCAATACGTGGGAAAACAAAGCGTCCGCCCCTACGTATAACAAGTGTAAATCATCTGCATCGCAAGACATGTCTCTTGGTACGTAGGGCGGCGACTGGGAACAAACGTTGCCTGAAACGTGAGAAACGTAAGCGCTGGAAACGTAGCGATGGGAACGCAAGACGTGAGTAACAAACATGGCGGAGTACTACTGGAGATCACAAAACTCCTCATATCCTGACGTCGGCCCTCGTGAGGGTCATCATAATCTAATAATCTTTATACTACACTTGCTTAGTAAGTGTACCAATAAAAAGGTTGAAAAATGTTTATTAAACCTCAAAAATCTAGGCAGTTATATTGTATGGAATTTCATTACTGCCCTGAAAATCAGGGTAGTAATCCATTACTAACGCGTTTTGTTTTTTTTTTTAAGTCTTGATGACGTTGTAAGCAAGTGTAGTATAAAGCAGTATATATCACTCGAGGGTAAGTACCTACAGATTACTAAACTCGTGCGGTTCACGGCCCTCCGCTTCGCGTCGGGCCGTGTGTAGCACCGCCGTGTCCTCGAAGCGGCGATCGGCGGCGGCGACCTCTCGTTATCGGCCCTGGTTCAATCCATGGTCCGGAGCGAGACGGAATGGGATGCCGTCACCTCCTTCTGTGAAGCAGTCATGCTAGCGAAGGAGGTGGCGGAACGTAAGAGGGAGAGAAACTCACGTCCCGGCCGCCGCGGGAGACGCCCCGGGCGTCGGGGGCCACGTGGTGGCCTCCGGCCACTGTAGGCGCGGGCCTGTGGATGGTGAGCTATGGGCTAGCTCGCCGTCCGTCCGTCTCATGACGACAGGCCGTGTCGACGGCACGTTCGTGTTCCACACGCGCCTCAAGGAGAGTCAGCAAAAGGTAAAGGGACCCCTTACCTTTTGCTGACTCTCCTTGAGGCGCGCAAGGGCCGATGCCTGCCGGGGTTGCACATGCCCCGGAACATAAAGGGCGAAGAAGGAATATGGATGGGTTTTAGTCAGTAAAAGTCTGACACTCCCTCCTGCTCCGCCCAGAGCGGGAGAAGTCATTTGATGATTACGCATAACAAAAGAAGGTGAATAATACCGCTTTTGATGGTTACTTCCTAGTTATTGTTTATTTTTGAGTTCCCGATATTTCGACGCTGTTGCAAGCGCCATTATCGCGGGTTAATATCGGGAGCTCAAAAATAAACAATAATCGCGGAAGATATCTCGTAGTTATGAACCGTGTAAGCTTAAAAAGTGTTTGTACCTACCAATATTCAGAGGCAGTAGACTAGACACAGATCCGCATGCATATCCTATCTAAACCCATACCTTCTGATAAAGCGGGAAGTGAGAGAGGACACTAATTCACCGAAACTTTTAACAACAGCAGTCCTTGAAGACATCCTCAAAATAGTGTCACTTAATCTTATCAGATTACCTGGTGTTATTTTGCTAAAAACGTCTCATTCAATAGAGCGCGCGCATGCCGCAGATTGCAATAAAAACAGAACAGGCGCTACTCAGTAACAACTAATCACGGAAGATATCCCGTAAGTGACATTTTAAGTTTGTTAGGTAAACAAACAAACTTTTAAAAATTAAACGGTAAAAAGCGCAATCGCTCTTGTATTCTTAGTGCAATTTTCGAAGTCAATTTCATAAATAAAGGATGCAAAAAGACTCTTACCCCTTCGTATATTTACGCGAACCCGAACGTAGACACAATGGCTTTTTAATTGTGTCAGTAATAATTACGGCATACAAGGGGTTACCGAAGCCGAAAGGCATCATTCAGGTTCTCCCCGTCATTGCGATATTTTTTTTGTTCTAGAATCTAGACCATACCTGAAAACCTTTTAGTTACGGAGGTATTGGGGGACAAAGTTCGAACTTTTTCACTTTTTTTAAATACAAAGTTTATAATGTCATAAATTTACAATACCTACATGACACAATGCCCATCTATCACCACAATGTTTTGAATGCGTTACATTGAGTTTTGCCGTAAAACTTGATTTTCCACCCCAAAAGAAAGTCGTTTCCCAGCAATACTGCCCTCGTAAATGAAAACACAGTAACTCCGAAAATGCCATTTTGTAAAAAACGCGGTTAAAGTTAAATTGTTAAATCGTTTTGTTACAGACAAAACATTTGTTAGGTTGTAAATTACATTTTTATATGTTGTAAAATGAGCAAAGTTTCAATTCAGTGTATAAAGACAGGAACAAAATTCATATAATTTTATTTTTTCTAGTTAAAACCCAGTAACTGATTGGTTACTGTGGTCTAGGTTAGTTTTACTATGTTACTGTGTTTTAACCATTTAAAGACAGGAACTCTAGTGTTATCACGGCACAGTAACTGTACACATACTGGGTTAAAACCTAATAACAGTAGGCTTCGCAGGCATCTTAAACCCAGTAACTAAGATACTGTGATTAATTTAAGTTTAAATTAAGATACATTTTACGGAAATTTTACTTATAACCACAGTATTTGAAGAAGCTGTGTTATAGCCAAGCAAAAAATGTTTATAAAAATACATGAATACATATTATAAATAAATAAATAGTAATTTACTGTGTTCAAACCTAAAAATTCTAACGCACTGTTTTTTATTTAAAAAGGCTTGATTTTTAGCGAAATACTGTTTTATCTATCGTATCTCCGTAACGGTGGTAGATACAGACAACCCGAAAATTTTCCCAGATAGCGCTCGGTTTCCCTATTACAATAACAAATACAAGCATAAACACAGTAACTGAAGTTACTACACAGTAACTCGAAAACACAGTAACTGAAGTTACTGTGTTTTCATTTACGAGGGCAGAATAACTTTTGCGTAGACTTACTCAGTGTGAAGTACAGAATGCTTGGTTGACGGCTGCGTGAAGCTCCCTGAGCGTCCCGCGTCCCCCTGTCAATGTAAATATAGTGTTAACAGAACTATGCAGAACTGTAATGTGAAAGTTAAGAGTTTGACCTATCACCGACTTCAGATTTGCCAAGTCTAATTCAAGTGTAATTTGCATTAAAATAACAAAAATAAGTACTTTTTTTCGAGGATTGTTTAGTGCTATCATTCCATTAGAGCATGAGTCAGGCTCACACTTGGCAGGTGTTAACTGAATTGGTTAAAACCTGCTTTGACAGTTTATTCGTAACATACAATGGGGAATTTTCCAGTGCTTTATATGAACGAACTAGATGGCGCTGATCAACCTTGGGAATAATAAAATGACTCGTTTTTATGTCCACAAACCCTTAACGCACTAGGAGTTTAGACGTAACGCAAAAACACGGAAGAACAATAGCAAAAACCATGCAAAAGCTTGTAGTTCAGTTCAGTGATTCAAAAGAACAGTAGACTTTTTAGGTTAAAAATGTTTGACAGAAAAAAGGTTCTTTACAGTTCTCACTTTTTGAACAACAATGAATAATAAAGAAAAATTATTATTATTTTACCATTGATCTATTACGTAGTAAATTCTTTTTTCAATGGATTTTACTAGAACGCAATATATTGAAGCGTTGTGACAAACGTCAGTGGAAAATTCCTCATTAAAATTAAACTTTTCGATTAAGTTAAAACTTTAGTCCATGTAATTGGTACATTTTGCCTTGCATCAAATAAGCTACTTAGTTCTGATTTTTTTATGTTTTATGTGATGAAGTAGTTATGTCAAATCCAATTTTACGACCTCCGAAACTCTCCGGATCATTGTAAAATTTTTGAAAAACCATTTATATTCATACTTATCTTAGTTTTTGATATTTTTAGGGTTTAGTAGGCAAATGGCAAAAAACGGAACCCTTATGGATTCGTCATGTCTGTCTGTCTGTCCGTCCGTATGTCACAGCCACTTTTTTCCGAAACTATAAGAACTTTGCTGTTGAAACTTGGTAAGTTGATGTATTCTGTGAACCGCATTAAGATTTTCACACAAATATAGAAAATAAAACAATAAATTTTGGGGGTTCTCCGTACTTAGAACTGAAACTTAAATATTTTTTTTCATCAAACCCATACGTTTTGGGTATTTATGGATAGATAGGTCTTCAAAAATTTTATTGATGTTTTTAATATATTTTTTTTTCTAAACTGAATAGTTTGCGCGAGAGACACTTCCAAAGTGGTAAAATGTGTGTCCCCGTGTGTAACTTCTAAAATAAGAGAATGATAATACTAAAAAAAATATATGATGTACATTACCATATAAACTCCCACCCAAAATTGTTTTCAACGAGATCTAGTAAGTAGTTTTTTTTTAATACGTCATAAATCGTAAACCGCAATTTACCTTCCATTTTACTCATCAATAACATAGTAAAAAAAAAACACACTATTATTAAAACATCGATCAAAGTTACAACGAACTACAAGAACTTTTAAATTATGTTACTTGCAGCTACGGAACACTTCATGGGCGAGTCCGACTCTCACTTGGCCGCTTTTTTCAGCAGGTGCAAGATATCATCGGTTTTGTCAGAGATCGGTGCTGTACAGACCTTTAGAAATTTTGCAAACTTTGAACAGATGTATCTTAGAAGCTTTTTGGTCTAACTTACTAACTTGCCTAAGAGGGCTCAGTCCTCGCGGTTATTACCACGTCCGAAACAAAAACGCTGTTACACAACTCGCTGAAACGAACACGTTGGCAGCAATACGTGGGAAAACAAAGCGTCCGCCCCTACGTATAACAAATGTAAATCATCTGCATCGCAAGACATGTCTCTTGGTACGTAGGGCGGCGACTGGGAACAAACGTTGCCTGAACACGTGAGAAACGTAAGCGCTGGAAACGTAGCGATGGGAACGCAAGACGTGAGTAATAAACATGGCGGAGTCCTACTGGCGATCACAAAGCTCCTTATGAGCTGATGTTGGCACTCGTGCAGGCGTATGGTCAGACAGAATAAAAAATATCAAAAAAACTCACGAGAGTCGCTTTTTAGATTTCAACCAATGATGAGTCTGATCATTTGATGATTACGCATAACAAAAGAAGGTGAATAATACCGCTTTTGATGGTTACTTCCTAGTTATTGTTTATTTTTGAGTTCCCGATATTTCGACGCTGTTGCAAGTGCCATTATCGCGGGTTAATATCGGGAGCTCAAAAATAAACAATAATCACGGAATATATCTCGTAGTTATGAACCGTGTAAGCTTAAAAAGTGTTTGTACCTACCAATATTCAGAGGCATAGAGGTAGACATACAGGTCCGCATGCATATCCTATCTAAACCCATACCTTCTGATAAAGCGGGAAGTGAGAGAGGACACTAATTCACCGAAACTTTTAACAACAGCAGTCCTTGAAGACATCCTCAAAATTGTGTCACTTAATCTTATCAGATTACCTGGTGTTATTTTGCTAAAAACGTCTCATTCAATAGAGCGCGCGGATGCCGCAGATTGCAATAAAAACAGAACAGGCGCTACTCAGTAACAACTAATCACGGAAGATATCCCGTAAGTGACATTTTAAGTTTGTTAGGTAAACAAACTTTTAAAAATTAAACGGTAAAAAGCGCAATCGCTCTTGTATTCTTAGTGCAATTTTCGAAGTCAATTTCATAAATAAAGGATGCAAAAAGACTCTTACCCCTTCGTATATTTACGCGAACCCGAACGTAGACACAATGGCTTTTTAATTGTGTCAGTAATAATTACGGCATACAAGGGGTTACCGAAGCCGAAAGGCATCATTCAGGTTCTCCCCGTCATTGCAATATTTTTTTTGTTCTAGAATCTAGACCATACCTGGGAACCTTCTAGTTACGGAGGTATTGGGGGTCAAAGTTCCAACTTTTTCACGTTTTTTTTTAGATACAAAGTTTATAATGTCATAACTTTACAATACCTCCATGACACAATGCCCATCTATCACCACAATGTTTTGAATGCGTTACATTGAGTTTTGCCGTAAAACTTGATTTTCCACCCCAAAAGAAAAAGTCGTTTCCCAGCAATACTGCCCTCGTAAATGAAAACACAGTAACTCCGAAAATGCCATTTTGTAAAAACCGCGGTTAAAGTTAAATTGTTAAATCGTTTTGTTACAGACAAAACATTTGTTAGGTTGAAAATTACATTTTTATATGTTGTAAAATGAGCAAAGCTTCAATTCAGTGTATAGACAGGAACAAAATTCATATAATTTTATTTTTTCTAGTTAAAACCCAGTAACTGATTGGTTACTGTGGTCTAGGTTAGTTTTACTATGTTACTGTGTTTTAACCATTTAAAGACAGGAACTCTAGTGTTATTACGGCATAGTAACTGTACACATACTGGGTTAAAACTTAATAACAGTAGGCTTCGCAGGCATCTCAATTAAACCCAGTAACTAAGATACTGTGATTAATTAAGTTTAAATTAAGATACATTTTACGGAAATTTTACATTAAACCACAGTATTTGAAGAAGCTGTGTTATAGCCAAGCAAAAAATATTTATAAAAATACATGAACACATATTATAGCACAGTAAATAGTAATTTACTGTGTTCAAACCTAAAAATTCTAACGCACTGTTTTTTATTAAAAATGTCTTGATTTTTAGCGAAATACTGTTTTTATCTATCGTATCTCCGTAACGGTGGTAGATACAGACAAACCGAAAATTTTCCCAGATAGCGCTCGGTTTCCTTATTACAATAACAAATACAAGCATAAAAACAGTAACTGAAGTTACTACACAGTAACTCGAAAACACAGTAACTGAAGTTACTGTGTTTTCATTTACGAGGGCAGAATAACTTTTGCGTAGACTTACTCAGTGTGATGTACAGAATGCTTGGTTGACGGCTGCGTGAAGCTCCCTGAGCGTCCCGCGTCCCTCTGTCAATGTAAATATAGTGTTAACAGAACTATGCAGAACTGTAATGTGAAAGTTAAGAGTTTGACCTATCACCGACTTCAGATTTGCCAAGTCTAATGCAAGGGTAATTTACATTAAAATAACAATAATAAGTACTTTTTTCGAGGATTGTTTAGTGCTATTATTCCATTAGAGCATGAGTCAGGCTCACACTTGGCAGGTGTTAACTGAATTGGTTAAAACCTGCTTTGACAGTTTATTCGTAACATACAATGGGGAATTTTCCAGTGCTTTATATGAACGAACTAGATGGCGCTGATCAACCTTGGGAATAATAAAATGACTCGTTCTTATGTCCACAAACCCTTAACGCACTAAGAGTTTAGACTTAACGCAAAAGCACTCAGAAAAACAACAGCAAAAACCATGCAAAAACTTGTAGTTCAGTTCAGTGATTCAAAAGAACAGTAGACTATTTAGGTTTAAATATGTTTGACAAAAAAAAGGTTCTTTACAGTTCTCACTTTTTAAACAACAATGAATAATAAAGAAATTTTACTATAATTTTACCATTGACCTATAATCTATTACGTAGTACATTCTTTTTTCAATGGATTTTATTAGAACGCCGCTTAAAAAAATATTCCCAAATCAGCGACATCTATTGATATAACTATATTGAAGCGTTGTGACAAACGTCAGTGGAAAATTCCTCATTAAAATTAAACTTTTCGATTAAGTTTAAAGCTTTAGTCCATGGAATTGGTACATTTTGCCTTGCATCACTGTGATGAAGTAGTTATGTCAAAACCAATTTTTCGACCTCCGAAACTCTCCGGATCATTGTTAAATTTTTGAAAAACCATTTTTATTCATACTTAATTACTTAGAACAGAAACTCAATTTTTTTTTCATCAAACCCATACGTGTGGGGTATCTATGGGTAGGTCTTCAAAAATTATATTGAGGTTTTAATTTTTTTTTTTCTAAACTGAATAGTTTGCGCGAGAGACACTTCCAAAGTGGTAAAATGTGTGTCCCCTGTAACTTCTAAAATAAGAGAATGATAATACTAAAAATTATGATGTACATTACCATGTAAACTTCCACAAAAAATTGGTTTGAACGAGATCTAGCAAGTAGTTTTTTTTTAATACGTCATAAAGTCATAAATCGTAAACCGCAATTTACCTTCACTAATAGTAAAGAAAAACCACACTATTATTAAAACATCGATCAAAGTTACAACGAACTACAAGAACTTTTAAATTATGTTACTTGCTGCTACGGAACCCTTCATGGGCAAGTCCGACTCTCACTTGGCCGCTTTTTTCAGCAGGTGCAAGATATCATCGGTTTTGTCAGAGATCGGTGCTGTACAGACCTTTAGAAATTTTGCAAACTTTGAACAGATGTATCTTAGAAGCTTTTTGGTCTGACTTACTAACTTGCCTAAGAGGACTCAGTCCTCGCGGTTATTACCACGTCCGAAACAAAAACGCTGTTACACAACTCGCCGAAACGAACACGTTGGCAGCAATACGTGGGAAAACAAAGCGTCCGCCCCTACGTATAACAAGTGTAAATCATCTGCATCGCAAGACATGTCTCTTGGTACGTAGGGCGGCGACTGGGAACAAACGTTGCCTGAACACGTGAGAAACGTAAGCGCTGGAAACGTAGCGATGGGAACGCAAGACGTGAGTAATAAACATGGCGGAGTCCTACTGGCGAATCACAAAGCTCCTTATGAGCTGATGTTGGCACTCGTGCAGGCGTATGGTCAGACAGAATAAAAAATATCAAAAAAACTCACGAGAGTCGCTTTTTAGATTTCAACCAAATGGCAAAAATGAATTATTTATAACTAGCTTCCGCCCGCGGCTTCGCCCGCGTGGTGTGTTGATAAAAAGTAGCGTATATTTTAATCCAAGGTATAACCTATCTACATACCAAATTTCAACCAAATCGGTCCAGCCGTTTATGCGTGAAAGAGTAACAAACATCCACACATCCATTCTCACAAACTTTCACATTTATAATATTAGTAGGATTTAAGAAAAGAAATGCGAGATGTAGGATATTTTCTGTTACAACCGCAGATATTACTTGATTTAAATGGTTTTTTTTTTTCGGAAATACTTAATACAAAACACAGACTTTTTGCTGTGATGAAATTAAAACTGTGCGTGCGTAAATTTTCTTTCCTACTACGGAACCCTTCACTGTATGTGATGTGCACTTGGCTGATTCTTTGATTTACTACACAAACTTTTTGCTGTGATGAAATTAAAACTTAAAACTGTGCGTGCGTTTTTCATTCCAACTACGGAACCCTTCACTGTATGTGATGTGCACTTGGTTGATTCTTTGAATTACTACCTGTCTGTCATTTGTCAGTCGATGACCTGACTTGTCAACTGTGAATTAATCATGAAACTAATAAGTACAAATAAATTATCGAAAAGATCTGAATTCGCAATTCTCAATAGATTTCACGATTAGATTAGATTAGAATAGATTTCACGGTTTTACACTACACTTAAAGTACTTACGGTATGATATCCGTGATTTTCCTTTGTTACTATGAGCTTCCGATATTTTGACGCTGTTGCAAGCATCATGATCGCGGGAATACTGAAGAGGTATGCGGGTGGGACAAAAGTTATTTATTATGAGCAGACAAATTTGTCTACCCTCTTTCTTAGTCTTTTATTACGCGCACTATCGATTTGTGTCTCTCATTGTTTTCACTGCTTTGATGTGTTCATTAATCCGGCATGAAATGGTTCGTTTGGTTTGTCCAATGTATGAGCTACCGCAACTGCAGTCAATTTTGTATACCCCAGGATGTTCCAGGGCCAGTTTGTCTTTAGGTGAACGCAAACTTAGCCCGGTTTTCTTGTAGGTAGTGAGCACAGTTTTAAATAAGTACCTACTCAGTATTCTACCGATTTTATCTGTTACTCCCTTAACAATTAATGGCAAGTAGGTCGGTTTACGTTCTACCTGAGCCCTGGCTGGTCATGTCCTCAGCGGTCTTTTTTCCGTTGTCTCCTTGTAGCTGTTATTCCGTAGGACCTCCTGCACATGGGTTAATTCCTCAGTTAAATGTTCTGAATCGCACATATCTCTTGCGCGATTGGTGAGTGAGTGCACTACGGAGTTTAGGTGGTAGGGGTGGTGATATTTTGCACCACTTCGGATATTACCACGTCGGAAACAAAAACGCTGTTACACAACTCGCTGAAACGAACACGTTGGCAGCAATACGTGGGAAAACAAAGCGTCCGCCCCTACGTATAACAAGTGTAAATCATCTGCATCGCAAGACATGTCTCTTGGTACGTAGGGCGGCGACTGGGAACAACCGTTGCCTGAAAACGTGAGAAACGTAAGCGCTGGAAACGTAGCGATGGGAACGCAAGACGTGAGTAACAAACATGGCGGAGTACTACTGGAGATCACAAAACTCCTCATGTGCTGACTTCGGCTGTCGGCGTCGCACGGGTGTGTGCAAAGACAATTGTACCTATAACTTTTATTTTTAACACACTTGCTCATAAAATGGCTCTAATTTCACCGCAATTAGGCACATAATGACACCTGTAATCAAACTGTGATTTTTTCATTGCTATTATTTACAAGTGAGTTACAGGGTTTTTTTTATTTTATTGGTTGAGGTGCTTGTTGCTTTGTTCTTACAAAGCAACAAAAAAGATCATGTTCAATAGTCCAAATAAATTAATGTACCTACCTGTTGCTTGCTCATTTCATGCAACTTCGTATTTAAATAGATAATTTCAACTTTTACGTTTTTTAATAAATAAAACTTTAACTAAAATATAACTTCGTTTTCTCTGTATTAAAGAAAACTTTAAAGTCCCCATTTTGTACGTGGCTAAAACGCTATCCGCGAAAAGCCAAAAAAAAGAAACCTCATTCTTTTAGTCTATGGCCGATCGCCATTCTTAGATGCGCGCGCATAGGAAAACTGATTAATTTTTCCCGCCATTGCGAACATATTTCAAATTTTCACAACTCGTTTTCACTGTTGAAATTATAGTTATTTATTAATTATCTAATAGCTGCCACGGTTTGACTACTTTGTTTTTAAATTGTTTTAATTTTACTCTGGACGCTGTTGTTGTGCTCTTTGATTAAAAAGAGTGCCCATGAAGTTTCTTGCCCATTCTTCTCCATAGAGATCTATCTACACTTTGGAATAAGCAACTACAGTACTTTCACAAGTTATTATACCTTATGTCTGCCCGTGTGTCCCTGTGTCTGCCTTGTGTCTGTCTGTCTGTAGCTTCGCCTTCTTTAAAATATTTATTTTCTATTTCACAACATCCATTAGGGTGTAAAAATACCACAAAAATGTGAAAAATAACTTTAGCTTCAGAAGTCGTGGACCTTTGTTTGATTGATTTAGTTTTTTTGTCACCCTTGTGTTTTTTTGAAGTCGGTTTTATTTTTTGCTTAAAGTTTTTTTATACTTGTTGTCATTGTTATCCCCCGTACTATTCACTGCATCCATCAGCACAGTGTTTTGAGTGCGTTGCATTGAAACCCATCGTAAATCGTGATATTTCACCCCAAAAAAAAAGTCGTTTCCAGCATTAATTTTTGCATAGAGTTAAATACTTAGCTTGATGTACAGAATGCTTGGTTGATGGCTTTGTGAAAGGTCCGTTTACACCTTGCATACATTAAACACGCACTAACGGCCATTTTTCGTCTGGTTTCTTCGTATGATGTTTTGTCCAAGTTTTGTCATATCTACATAAATTGGACTACACTTAAGGCCATAGTTTACGTCGTTGGTCGAAAGGGGCATGTCCATTCGACCAACGACGTAATGTATGCATTAGGTTAATGGGTTTTCTATCAGGAATTTCTCAATAGCAGCCACGGAATTTGGATTTGGGCCCGGTTGATGGCAAAAGGCTTGCCCGGGCTTACATGGGACTTAACATGTCTGGCAAAATGTGTGTGTACTATTAGGTACACCTCTCACCTCGTTTTATGAAAGTTGGCCTCTTTTAGCTCTCTACCAATAAAAAAAATCTACTGTTCCATACATTTTTACCGTGTAGGTATTGTACTGTTGTAAACCGATGGAAAATTTCTATGTGGTTCAGAATTATGTACTGAATACATCCGTTTGTACGTCTGTATCCCTTCCACACAGACATGTCTTACAATACAAGATCGTAAGACATGTTTTTTGGTACGTGGGGCGGTGACTGGGTCGAAACGTTGCCTAAAAACTTGAGAAACGTAAGAAATTGTGTGGGATAGATAGATAGAAAAAAACGTCTTTTGAAAAAATAAATCGGTGCAGTCTTTGGGGACTGCCGGTAGAAGTGAAAACAAAAATTACACAGACCCCTATCCAGTCGTAGCACTGGTTATGCCCCGCGCATGCCTATGTGGTGCTACGCTGTAGCAGATCGCCTACGAATGCTACGAAGTAGTACCTCACGTTACGTCAAGTGACGATGAGTTCAATGTTTTTCCTTCATCCAAAAAGTGCTCAACGCGCCAAAAGAAGTTTTCACTTCAATAAAAATTGTTATTTCATGTTTTTTCTTAGTTCCTTGGAAGACGGTTTTTTTTTGTAAAAAAGTTTTTATTGATGGTCGAGCGAACAGAGACCAGAGGCCCTACTCTCACACACGCGCACGTCTGCAGATAAGTGTGAGTGAGAGAGACGGATAGATCCAAATATACGGACGAAACGTTAGAGAGTAGGGTCCCAGATGGTATGACCATAATACTATAGAAGATGGGTAGGCCTTTTTTTTTTTGTTTTTTCTTCGGATGGGAAATCATCAAGTGACTCCTCCCACTCTGGGCGGAGCAGGAGAGAGTGTCAGACTTTTACTGACTAAAACCCATCCATGTTCCTTCATCGCCCTATGTGTTCCAGGGCTTCTCTTTCGAACAGTCCCGCAGCCCCGGCAGGCATGGGCCCTTCATCCAGCGATGTGAGCGGGGGAGGCTCAGTGAGCTCCCGCCGCGAGAGGGCCGGGACTGTTGCGGAGAACAGTAAGTTCTTCCGCAAGCGGTCCAGGCGGGATGGCGACGAAGTGTCGTCTTCTGAGGGAGAGTTGGCCTCGGCCCGGAAGATCCCCACCAGCAGGAGCGGGGGGATCCGAGGCAAGAGGGCGGGCCTCTCTGCCTCCGAAAGGTCGGCCAGACTGGCCGAAGAGGGGCGCCACCCAGGCATTGCTCTTGGGTCTGGCGAAGAGGCGGGTGAACCTGGCAGCTCCGAGGCGGAGCGTAAGGCCAGGTTCGCTAAGGAGGTGGAAGCCGCGATAAGGGGAGTGGCCTTGAAACAGAAGACCTCTTCGAAACTCAAGGCCATACCCGGGGCTTCCGCCTCCATCATAGCGGCAGCGGAGGCCAACTTCGGGGGACCTCCTCCTCCTCCTCCTCCTCCTCCGATAGACGGAGAGGAGTTAGCCAAATTGCGGGTGGAGGTGGCCCGCCTAACGGCCGCCACGGAGGCTCTCCGAAAGGAGAACGCTAGGCTCCAAGCAGACTTGGCCAGTCTGCGCGAGCCTAGCTCCCGCGTGGTGCCTCAGAAGGGGGGTCCGCAACAGCGGCAGAGCCAGCCTGAGCCGGTCGAGAACCAGGTCTTGAACCTGGTTCGCCAGGAGCTGGCCTCCTTCCAGGCACGGTTTTCCGTCCTGGAGGGAATCGTTTTGCGCCCCCCCCTGGCGGCAAGCAAGGCGGCCACGGGCCCGAAGGCGGCCTCGTACGCGGCTGCTACGGCTGCCGCACCCAGACCGGGGCCGTCCAGCCGGCCCTCCGGCACAGCAGTGGTGGCCCCTCCCCCAAAGCCGGCTCCGGCGAAACCGGCGCCGGCTAAGAAGGCGCCCAAGGGGAGGAAGGGCAAGGCGGCTGCACAGGCGGTGACTGTGCGGCACGTCAGCCGCCGCCGCCGCCACCGCCCACCCAGCAGCCCCCTACACCTCCCGCGGCGGAAGCCGGATGGCAGGTGGTGGGGGAAAAGAAAAAGGGGCGGAAGGCGGCCAAAAAGGCCCGGGATCAGGAGCGGCAGCGCCAGTTCAGGGCGCGAAAGAGCGCGGCTAGGCTCCGCGCCCCGAAGACCGCGGCTGTAGTGATTACACTACAGCCGGACGCGGAAAAGACGTGTCATATCGCGACCTGCTGGCGAAGGCAAAGGAGGCGGTGGACCTCGGGGAGCGTGGGATCACCGGGGGCCTCCGGCTTAAGGTCACGGCAACGGGGGCTCGTATGCTCGAGATCCCCGGGGAAGCCAGCGGCCCGTCCGCTGACGCTCTAGCTGAAAAGCTCAGAGCGTCCTTAAACGCGGACGAGGCCAGAGTGTCCAGGCCCGTCAGATGCGCAGACCTGCGCATCTTGGGTCTGGACGACTCAGTGACCAAAGAGGAGGTGGTGGCCGCCGTCGCCAGGTCCGGTGGGTGTCCTGCTGATCAGGTCAGGGCAGGCACCCTACGGCCGGACCCTACGGGTATGCATACCGATACGGTATGCTGCCCTGTGACGGCGGCTAAAACTATAGTAGCCGAAGGCTACTGGTGGGCTGGGTTTCAGCGCAGGTTAAGCTGCTGGAGCCCAGGCCTCTGAGGTGCTACCGATGCCACGTGGGACACCACGTGTCAGTCCGGTGCGCCTCGGAGGTTGACCGCAGCGGGCTATGTTTCCGCTGCAGTCAGCCCGGTCATCAGTCCGCAGGGTGCTGTGCCACGCCGCACTGCGACGCATGTGCGGCGGCTGGCAAGCCGGCCGATCACCGGGCTGGAAGCAAGGCCTGCGCTCCGCCCACCAAGGCCACCCGAGGCAAGGGTAGGCCCTCCGCTGCCACCGCCACCGTCGCCACCGCCGCAGCCGCAACTGCAGCCGCTGCCGCTCCCTCTGTTGCCGCCACAGAGGGGCCCTCTCAGGGGGCCAGGCTGGAGGAAGCGGTAATGGAGTGCCAATAACGACCCCATTACGCTTCCTCCAGGCGAATATCAACCACTGCGCCTGCGCTCAGGATCTCTTGCTCCAGAGCATGGCGCAGTGGTTGATTAACATCGCTGTGGTCGCTGAGCCGTATTTCGTCTGGCCCAGGGAAGACTGGGTGGCGGACCTAAGCGGCTCAGTGACCATAGTGTCGTCGGCCGCCGCCGGCACCCCGACCCTTGAAAGTGTCAGGAGGGGTCGGGGGTGCGTAGCAGCCCGGTTCGGGGAGATCGTCGTAGTGGGTGTCTACTTCTCCCCGAGCCGAACTCTCGCCGAGTTCCACAACTCTCTCGCAGAGTTGAGTGTCGTCGTCGGAAACCATTCCCTCCCCGTGCTTGTCCTCGGGGACTTCAATGCCAAGAACTTGGCTTGGGGTTCCCGTTGCACAGACGTGCGGGGAAGGATGGTGGAGGACTGGGCCCTGGAGAAGGGCCTGGTTGTCCTAAATCGGGGTTCTGTCGCCACGTGCGTGAGGATGCGGGGCGAGTCGGTGGTGGACATTTCGTTCGCCAGCCCCGCCCTGTCACCGCGTGTCGTTGACTGGCGCGTCATGGAGGGGGTGGAGACCTATTCCGACCACCGGTACATCCGGTTCGACGTCTCCACCCAGACCTCAAGCGCGCCGGTCCAACAGGCCCCGAGTGGTCCGCGCTGGGCGCTGAAGCAGCTGGACCGGGAGCTCCTCCTGGAAGCCTCGATCGTGCAGGCCTGGGTGACATCACCGGACAGGCCTGCCGACGTTAACGATGAGGCAGGGTGGTTCCAGGAGGCCATGTCCGATATCTGTGACGTGGCAATGCCCCGAGTCCGGCCAGGAAGCGCCCGGCGTCAGGTGTACTGGTGGTCGCGTGAGCTGACGTCTTTACGGGAGGCGTGCGTGGCTGCGCGACACCTGTACGCCAGGCACCGCAGGCTCCGCATTCGCCCACCGAATGCGGCAGCCATTGAGGCGGAGTTATATGAGGGCTACAGAGTGGCGAAGACCGCCCTCCGCGAGGCTGTCCTGCGGGCCAGGGATCTGGCCCGCGAGGAGATGCTGGGGGCTCTCGACAGAGATCCGTGGGGGCGCCCTTACAAGATGGTGCGGGATAAACTCCGCACCTGGGCCCCCCCGCTGACGCAGAGTCTCCGGCCTCAGCTCGTGGAGGACGTGTTGAGCGCTCTGTTCCCCTCGCGAGGGGAACACCCGCCCCCGCCTATGGCTCCGCCGGCTGCGGTGCCGGAAGCGGACCACGGAAGCGACGACGACGACGCTCCGGAAGTGTAATCCGGGGGTACCGCACGATCTCCCGCGAGGCGGCGAGCCTCCTTGCCGGATTGCCGCCATGGGATCTGGAGGCGATAGTCCTTGCGCGCCTACATGAGTGGCGCGCGGAGGCGCTACGCCGGGGGGAAACTCCGCTGCCGCGGCAAATTGTCGCTCAGCGGACGGACTTCCAGCGTGATCTCATGGCGACATGGACAGAGCGACTTTCGCAACCCCGTGCAGGGCACGCCACAATAGTGGCGGTAAGTCCCCTCTTTGAGGAGTGGCTGGAGAGACGCCACGGCGTCCTCACCTTCCGCCTGACGGAGGTTCTTACCGTACACGGTTGTTTCGGTAAGTTCCTGCACCGAATCGGGCGGGAGGAAACGTCCGGGTGTCACCATTGTGAGGATCGACCGGAGGACACGGTGGAGCACACTGTGGAGGTGTGCCCCGCTTGGGTGGAGCACCGCCGTGTCCTCGAGGTGGCGATTGGCGGCGGCGACCTCTCACTCCCGGCCCTGGTTCGTGCCATGGTCCGGAGCGAGACGGAATGGGACGCCGTCACCTCCTTCTGCGAAGCAGTCATGCTAGCGAAGGAGGTGGCGGAACAGGACAGGGAGAGATCCTCACGTCCCGGCCGCCGCGGGAGACGCCCCGGGCGTCGGGGGCCACGTGGTGGCTTCCGGCCACCGTAGGCGCGGGCCTGTGGACGGGGAGCTATGGGCTAGCTCGCCGTCCGTACGTCTCATGACGACAGGCCGTGTCGACGGCGCGTTCGTGTTCCACGCGCGCCTCAAAGAGAGTCAGCAATAGAGAAGGGGTCCGCAAGGACCGAAGCCTGCCGGGGCTGCGGGACTATTCGAAAGAGATACCGTGGCCCCGGAACACAAAGGGCGATGAAGGAACATGGATGGGTTTTAGTCAGTAAAAGTCTGACACTCCCTCCTGCTCAGCCCAGAGCGGGAGAAGTCATTTGATGATTTCCCATCCTAAAAAAAAAAAAAAAAAAGGCGTGGGCCCTTGCCCTTCCCTAGCCCTTCGTTTTTGTTGACTCTCTTTGAGGCGCACGTGGAACACGAACGAGCCGTCGACACAGCCTGTCGTCATGAGACGGACGGACGGCGTGCTAGCCTATAGCTTACCGTCCACAGTATGCTCCACCGTGTCCTCCGGTCGATCCTCGCAGTGTTAGCACCCGGGCGTTTCCTCCCGCCCAATTCGGTGCAGGAACCTCCCGAAACAACCGTGCCCGGTGAGGATCTGCTTCAGGCGGAAGGTGAGGACGCCGTAGCGTCTCTCTAGCCACTCCTCAAAGAGGGGACTTATTGCCACTATTGTGGCGTGCCCTGCACGGGGTTGCGACAGTCGCTCTCTCAAGTTGGGTAGGCCTTTGGTGTGGGACGCAACTTGCGTCGACACCCTTCCGCCTTGCCTTGCTTATGAAGATGGGATCATCTTTCTAGTACAGTGGGCTGCGCTAGGGCTACTGTGTAGTTGCGGAAAATCTCAAACGGCGCAAATAAAATAATTTAATTGGTAGTTATGTGTTTGAGCCGTTTGGGGTTGATACATTAGAGCCATGGTGTCTGAATGCCCACCTAGTATTTTTGAAAATCGCCAAGCTGTTGGTCGACTCTTCGACTATTTTTTTACAAATAATCAGCTTTGCCATCCAAAGTGGCAATGCTGCCAGTCTTCTGGACACTTTTCCTATTGACAGCGAAGTGGACGAATTTTTTGACACTTTAATACCTTTTAATACTTGGACACATTTTTATTTCTATTATAGATTTGTAGTTTGTAAATAATGTACATAATGTATCTTAAAATTAAAAGTACAAGTAAAAAATCTTATCTTAACACAATGTTTGTACAGGCTTGCAGGGGCAAAAACAGGGATGCTGGTCAAACAGTGCGTGTATGCAGACAGAGTAACGGAGTTCTCGCCAAACTTAGTTCTCGTAAGCCATCATCACGGGATTCATTAGAGGTACAGGTTTTTTTCTACAATTCTTAACAACTACCTATTACATAGCACGGAGTTTATAAAATATGTTTTTTTTTTGTGTGGGTACGATGTATTTTTCTTTAATTTTATCTACTGATAAAATAAAAAGATGTTGCAGTGTATTCTAAATAATTATAAAAAAAAAACAAGCGGTCTTTTTCGTGTGATAAATTACGCTTTAATTTTTTTTTCACCAGAGTTCTGAGCTAAATATATCTTGAAATTTCAATTTTCAGACGGATGCTGACAGCACTGACCGCTTTGACAGTCAAAGTGAAGGTGTTCTCACTGTTCCCTCACATGCTGACAGTCTTGTGCTATATGCTTGCGCTGAAGGTAACTAGCAAGCGTAAATAAAAGCAAAAAATATTAGCGACCGAATAATATGCTTTAAAAAAAAACGACAAAATATAAATTTTATCTTTTTTTTAAAGATACGTATGCTAAAATTGGCATATCGTGCATTTTTTGAGTGTGCTTCATTTAATTTTAATTTTATCAAAGTGAAAAAGTGCAAAAATGAGCCAGAGACCGTGATACCTGCAAAAATACATCTAGTGTTTGCCTTATGTGTATTTAGAACGATCGATAGATCCGAATAAGTTAAAAAAATAAATGAAGAGGTTCGGTTTGCAATATTAAAAATACTTTCAATAATATCTCGTTCAAATTAAAAATATAGTAAATTAATAAATATAAATAAAAATATGGCTCTTTCTTTGGCCAAAGAATTAGCATTGCCATTCAACGTGGCAATGTTGCCAGTCTTCTGGGCACGTTTCCGGATGACAGCGATGCGGAGGAGTACTTTGACGCCTATTGACGTCGTTGTTATATGTATTGTTTTATTTTTGTAATTGTATAGAGTTCTAGTTGTAGTATGTATATATATAATGTAAATATGGTTTATTGTTTAGTAAAATAAATTTTAAATTATAATGATGTGAAAATGGTTATAAAAGTTAAACGTAGTCCAACCAAAAAATAAAAATATTAAATAAAATACAAAGTAATAAAAATTCTCATTTTTTTTGTTGCATATTTTAGCACTTTTGTCACATATTACGAGCATTTATGATGCACATTTGCATGCATATTTCGAAGATTTTAAGTTCCATGCAATTCTAAAAGTATGTATTATTATTATCCAAAGTTCCATTACCTTTAATTTTGTAACGCTTTCCACAGACCACGTTTCGCTTCGCAATTCAAACGGATCCTGGATGATCCAAGCACTCTGCAAACAAATCGAAGCCTTTCACAAGAACCAGGATCTCCTGCATATAATCAACAGGGTGCACAATGAAGTCTCACGAAAAACTACAGGAAATAATAAAAAGCAGATGCCGGAGACAAGATACACTTTGACGAAAAACTTTAAATTCTGAAGATGTTATTAGTATCATCATCGGCCTAGCTTTTCCTAAACTATGTTAGAGTCGGCTTCCAGTCTAAGTGAATGCAGCTGATTATACTTGTAGCAACTGCCTATCTGACCTACGTAAGCCAGTATTGGGTAATTCGATACCCCTTACTACCGATTGTCAAAAATCTTCAATGACAACTCAGATCAGACGGCTAATTCACGTAATTTTATGACGCGCCGATGAAGTTGTAGTGCAGTTGCAGTTAAGTTTAAGTTCGAATGATAAACGGTATTCTTGTAATCTTTAAACTACGCGTAAGCTGCGCGTGAACTGCACGTCAACTGTACGACAACCAAACTCTACCAAACTTACTTATGGTGTGGCCATAGGAGATAAAAAATATTACTCACTAAATAATCGAATAGAATCGATTACATTTCAATGAACATGACGTTAAATAATACCCCAGTACAGATTTTAGTGCTTTTTCTTACTTAGTAGAATAGGCGAGACGACAAAAAAATCTAATTAGTCCGTCAGTTAGATTATCAAAAAATATATGATCCGTGTTTTTTCTTTTGTTACGTGAACCCAAAATTGACGAAGATATGACGCTATTAAAATTCTCAATACGTCACGCCTTGGTATAATTTTTAGCTAGTTCTGACGTCACGAGCCCCCACTCCCGAGTTTTGATGCGTTTTATCTTTTGTCAATATTTGTCGATTTACAAAAACAAAAAGAACGTGTCCATTAATTTCCAATACTCTAACTGACGGACTAAATAGATTTGCAATTTTTTGATACTGTCGTCATGCCTATACCGATCATGTTGCTTTCCGAAGCACGCCCCAAAGACGCGCAACAGTAGAATGCTGTTATTGTGCTCGCGTGGCGCGAACTTGACGCGAGCGTGTCTGACAGCGGTAGAGAATACGAAAAGCGTTGTTTTGATCTGCAACTGCACTGCATCAGCACTTCTTTAGTTACGTGAATTAGCCTACAGAGCGAAAACTCGGTATTGTAATGAATGGATGGTCAACTTATGTCAGTCGCTCCATGTAAAATACATCATTCAGCTGCATTCTGTTTGACTAGAAGCCCCCTGACCTTGGGCAACCTTGGCAAGCGCTTCTTACCCTTCAAGATCGACCCGTGAGCAAGGACCGATGCCTGCTAGGGCTGCGGGACTGTTCGAAAGAGATACCGCGGCCCTGGAACAATAAGGGGTAAGAAGGAACATGAATGGGTTTTAGTCAGTACAAGTCTGACACTCCCTTCCACTCCGCCCAGAACGGGACCCCTGTCCTTTGGTGATTTCCCATAAAAAAAGGCTGATATTATTTAGAGCAGCGATGAAAAATGAAAAAAAAATGAAAAAACATTTATTGTTTTGCCAAATTTTTCTTATAAACTAGTGATTGGAGTTTCCTAGCACAGGTTAAAACCTCTGCTAGGAAACTCCAATCACTAGTTTTCCACTCTTCCATAACTTAAGTTAAAAAATACAAGATGAAAGTGAATGTGCTTGTCACTTCGGTGGCCCAGTGGTAGTGGCCCCGACTTACGAACAGTAAGTCGTGGGTTCGAATCCAGGCAGGCGCATTACTTTGTGTAATTTATTTCATCACCGCTGCTCTCAAAACGGTGAAGGAAAACATCGTGAGGAAAGTATGATCCAGAACAAAAAAATATCGCAATAACTGGGAGAACAAGTGCCTTTCGGCTTCGTTAAGATTTAGTTTGATGTATACCTACTGAATGATTGGTTGACGGTTTTGTGATGAGTCCGTTTGCACCTTGTACATGTGTGTGATATGGACCGAGTAATTAATTGGACATTATTCTTATGACGGGGCTGTTTTCTGAGGTTCGTTTTTATTTTTAAACTTGGCCGACAAACTAAATTCATTAATTATCGAACAAGTGAATTATTCATAATGGCCAGACACCATGATAAATAATGAAGTTTAGATCATATTAGTCACTTGTCCCGATTAGACTTGTAATCGGGTTAATCAATCGGTCCATAACATATATTTTTACTCAGGGACCAACATTATTAGTAAGTACTGCCACCACTTTAGACTGTCTGTGGACCAAATTGTCTTTTAAATAAATGTCTTTATTATTTGATTTGTAACATCTATCTTTTACCTGTGTCAACAATAAATAAACGTATTTTTTATGTAATTTGGTTTCATTTGACAAATAAGTATCTTTCGGTGTGTGTTCAAAATAAGAACTAACACCGCCATATTGTTTTTTCAAGCCACTTCCCAAACTTTATAAATAAATATCGCTGGACATAAATAAATATCGCTGGACATAACACACAGCGCCATCTAGTGCCAAACTAAGCAACGAGGCTTGTGTCGTGGACACTTTACAAAACTTAAAACCAAAATGGCCACCCTGTCAACGCCATTCGAGTCTTTTGTAGTAATTCATAATTACTACAAAAGGCTCGCACTGTAAGTTTGCACTTCAAAATAGCGGTATTTGTCAAGAAAATAATTATGAATCAATATATCTAACTTGGTAAGTATATTGAGATTTGGTCCTGTATTTTCCCGCCTGCGCCTACACAGCTAGCTATTAAGTTGGCTTACATTGTATAAAATAAATCTGCAAGGAAGTCATTCAACCCTCAGGTTAGTTATTTTATTTTCATTACCATGCCCACTGCTGAACAAATGCCCATGAAATCCAGTGGTTTTTGCCAGCACGACCCAACGTTATCTACGAGGTCTGCCGGGATTCCTTCTGCCCGTGTTAGAGCTAATAAAATAAATAAATATCGCTGGACATTACACACAGCGCCATCTAGAGCCACACTAAGCTACGAGGCTTGTGTCGTGGACACCAGATAGTTTATATACTACATAAATACTTTTTGTTTGTAAATAAGTACATACTTACTGTACATATAAACATCCATGACTTGGAAAGAAATGTCCATGCTCATCACACAAACATTTGCTCCTACCGAGATTCGAACCCGGGACCCAACGAACGTAAGGCAGCCTCACTACCGCTGCGCCATTCGGGTCGTCATGAACGATCATGTTAATTTGCGGAAACTTTATTGAAATTAAGTAATGGAAAAGGTGTAAATCAGGTTTTCTTTTGCATGGCAAAAGAAGACAACACATACAATACAAAGAAAAAATTGAAATAAATGGCCAATTCCTGGCAATTGCCAATTAATACTCGCCACCGAAATATACCTATGTAGGTATATGAAGGTGGACGAGGCGTAAGAATCGTAGCAGGTGGTCTGTAATTTCTGTCTACCCCCATGAGCGATGTGTTTTTTTTTAGTTGCAGATGTAATCGTACAATCATATAATAATTAATAAGTTTAACAATATAAATCATACGTCAAATATACTTGAAAAAATATATCTTCTTAGTGACGAGAGATATTTACTTCTGCAAGGTAGCGATGACATCAGTGAGAAGATATGGTCTGTCTGCTGCATCACTGGATGTACCTCGCCGCCTTTGTCGCCATGCGTGAGGATCGTGACGCAGACGCAAGAGGTCTTCACTGCAGACTGGAATTTGGAGAACATAGTCGTATTAGTTCACGACTTTTTAAAAAGAAACAGCGATCTTTTCTTTTCGTTTTATTTAATTCGCGCCTTAAATATATAGATTGGGATGACCCAAAAGTATTTAAGTCCCATTGAATGATTTTTGTATCAAAATGTCATTCAATTGGATTATATGAAATTATGAACTGAGAGAGCTGTATTAATTTGTTATAATTGTAATTTTGCGGGCTACCCTCGCGCTTCCACCTTATGTCGTGGCGAACTATTATTGCGCGATTTAGATTAGTTCTCCATTTGTGTCGTAGATGGCGCTGTAGTACTTTTTGTACTAAATACAAATACTACTAATTTGAAAGTATATACGGTAATCATCATCAGACTATTAATGTTCCCACTGCTGGGACACAGGCCTCCTCTCTATGAGAGGGAATGGGCTATAATCCACCACGCGGGCCCTGTGGATGTCTGTCTGTGTGTGATTGGTAGATGTCACATGTCTTTCAATTTTTGGATCTGGGACATGCCGGTTTCCTCACGATGTTTTCCTTCACCGTTTTGAGAGCAGTAGTGATGAAATAAATTACACAAAGTAATGGGCCTGTCTGTGTTCGAACGCACGAGTTACTGTTCGTAAGTCAGGGCCGCCACCACTGGGCTACCGCTGCTCTCCACGGTATACGGCAATATAACAAAAAAAAAAATGTTTTAAAAAAAAATGTCTGTCTGTTTGTTCCGGCTAAATCTCCAAAACGGCTGGACCGATTTGGACAGGACTACGAGGTGACGACTTTTTACTGGCAGATAGTATATTATAAGGAGTAACTTAGGCTACTTTTATTTTAGAAAAGATTAAACGGGTTCCGTGCAAAAAAAAATAAAACACGTAATTTTTTTTATTAAAATCCGATTCAAATAGGGAAGTCATATTTTTATAATAATATCACGCAGACGAAGTCGCAGGCAACAGCTAGTCAAAAATAAAATAACTTTTTATTTACCTCGTATTGTAAGAATTCAAATTAAATCATTTTTTATTCATCCAACGAACTTTCACCTACTTTCCATTGATAAAATGCGAAAAGATACACCAAAATGCACTTCTGTCTAAACCGTTGCAGACAGGTCTGATGTGAAAAAAAAAAACTGAAAATAATGAACACCAGGTTTCAAAACCAAGCTTGTTTAATCGATTCTAGCTAGTCTGTAGCGGTACTAACAAATTTTCAGATGGCTTATCCACTGACACCAAAGTATTTGAAACGTTGGCGCCGATAAATATTGATAAAGTGCAGTACTATATCGATTGCGAAGATAAGATTGGATATGTGTACCAGCCGCTCGGGTCGATCTTTAGGTTAAGCCGTGCTTGCCTAGGTTGGTCTGTGTATGGGTGACCACCCATTACCTACCGAGTTTACCCAGTACTAACTGGGTTGTGGAGGTCAGATAGGCAGTCGCTCCATGTAAAATACTGGGATTGCAGCTGCATCCGGTTAGACGGGAAGCCGACCCCAACATAGCTGAGAAAAGGCTAAGCAGATGATGATGATGATGATGTGTACCAATCGGAATCACTCAGAGGTGTGCATCGAAGGGATTTAGAAACTTTAGTGTATTTTTTTAGAAGATTTACTGATGTCGCTGACAACGAAAATGATGCCTAAGTTAAATTCCTAGATGGCGCTGACGAAAATTTTCTGGTTTTTCCTAAATTGGTGTTGTTTACATGTTTTTCGGGGTCACGGATAACGAAAATGAGACAAAATGAAAAACCCAGTTGGCAGCGATGTAAATTTCGGTTTCGTTTCCAAAGTTTTCGGGGTCATATTCATGGTTGATAACGAAAATAAGGTTAAAAAGAAAATCCAAAATGACACCGGCATACATTTTTGGGTTATTTTTCGTGACTTGTGAGCGTTGCGACCTCGTATCGGCCATTCTTTTTTTTTCATTACAGCAAGTTGAAACCAGAATCAAATTAAAAAAAGGGTGACACTATTTCATTCCTTCCTTTTTGTGCGTGTGAAATAGCATGATAGCCTTTGTTGGGACGCTATTTTCAATTCTACTCCTAATAGCTCGGTTTGTACCTGTTGTAAGGACTGCAGGTATCCGGCGAAGAAACAAATATTTATCTGAATAGGTACGGTCAGAGAAATTACTTGCTTATCAAATCGACACACTTCATCAATTAGCCGGGCCATTTTATACAACAGCTGTCAAACAGTGATAGTTGTGATTTGAAAATACGCACAATTTAAACTGGTAGTCAATTGGCTAAGCAATTTATTGCCGTGTCTGGATTGCACTATTCCGATTATCTTTACACGTCGATAGCTCGATACGTTATCATTGAGTTATCAGAGCTTGTCTTATCAAACAATACTGCTTCAGTGTATCCTTTTTATCTGTACAAAATACACAAAGGAATGACATCGGTAGTGTTTTGAGTTCGATTTTTTAGTGTACAGCCTAATATCAAATACATTTTAGACAACTGCCCGAGAAAACGAGTTTTTTATTTTATTTTAACTGTTACTTTAGTAGGTACTTACATATCTGCTGTGTGTTAACAATGGAAAACATAGATGACAGTTCGCCGGACGTAAAAGGTTTTAACCTAAACCCATCAAATACGAGGTAACAAAACTAAATACTAATATTTTAAGTACATAATACCTATTACTTTTCGGCTATTTTTTATCCCGGTATTACGTGCAGTCCCATCAAATATTTTCTGACTTCCACGCGGGTGAAACTACGAGCAAAAGCTAACTTTGTGTAGATGTATGTATGGAAATTTGTTACTCTTTCACGCAAAAACTACTGAAAGGTGAAATGATGAAACTTTACAGTAATATAGTTCGTAGGAACATCAGAATAACACATAGGCTATAATTTGAACAGAGAATATTTACACGATCGAAACTAATAGCTTGATCAAGAAAAGTTTCTGTTTTGTTGACAATGACAATGATGAATAGTGTTGTCTCGCTCACTCTTGATGAAAATCAAAATTCCCTTTTTACCGTTCCATGCGAGATGTGCGATCTCACTGTACTCAAACTAAACACTTTTTTTGCGTTATTGGTATACAGCGAGCAAATGCACCGGGTGCAATGTACGGTGATCACATACAGTACCTACAGTAATTATAATTAAGCAGATTTTTTCAAATAGTTTTTTTTTATATTAAAATATTTATTATAAGTTATTAAATTTTTAATAATTTCTCTTTCTTCTTTTATAATATTCATATTAAAACCTAAATTTAATCTGATCTAGGTAAGTGCGCTTCTGTAATCGACTAAGTACCGTAAAGGTTGCGATACGGAACCCCCTTGTTAAACTAGATCTATTTTTAGTCTGAATAATAGGTCAAATCTTTGGCAAAATCTACGATAGGCTACATAATTCAAGTGTCTTTATATCTGTTCTCCAGTGAATAAGATACTTGTTTTTAGAATGTACTGAAGTCCTAATAAGCTACGATTTGAGATATATTTGAATTGTGTTGATCTTACGCCCAGAACTCAAGACCAAAAAACCTTACCACATACTATTTACGTTACATTTCCAGTAAACCCTTCCTCATTCCTGATGAAGGGCTGAAGTTTGACAAAGACGCATTGTACTATGACATGACCGGCGATAAGTACCTCATCATACTGAACCAGCACACCTTCAAGAAGACCATATTCTTCAAGTTAGTATTCTATTTTATTTACTTTCATAACTGCCTCGTGCCTAAATCTATAGCTCCTGCTAGTTAAGATGACAATACCGGTCATTGACCCACCTACATTTAATAAAGTTCTTAACTTTGAAAACCAAAAATAAGCCTGTCCAAGTCTTGAATCGTCATCTATCGTGATCTTCAAAATTTTCTAATGAAAAACGATACATGGTTCATTTGTCTTGGTTCGTACGAAAAGATATTAGGGAAAGGGCAATGACCGCTATTGTCATCATAACTGGCAGCAACTATAGTTGCAAGCGTAACTACTGAGATTCTGGGTGTAATTCCCAGGTCGAGCAAAGTGGTATTGAGTTTTGCCAATAAAAATTTGTAAATAGCAGCCTGAAGTCGGTTTGGGCCGGTTTGATGGCAATGGCCTCGTCCACTCTTACATGCAACTTAAAATAACGGGTAATATTTAACGTCTAAATATAAAAAAAATTGACTATGTCCCAAGTGACACAGTGTCGATATTTTGATTATTTGACATTGTGTGAAAATGGTATTTTGAGATAAGACATTTTGCGAAAATTACATTTTGCGAAAATGGCATTTTGCTAATGTGACGTTTTGCGATGTGGCGTTTTCGGAATATGACAATTTGAGAATGTGACATTTTACGAAATTTCAATATGTCATTTTGCGAATGTGGCATTGTGCGCCTAATCCATTATACAGGGTGTAAACCGACCCTTCACGAAGCCGTAGACCAAGCATTCTGTACATCAAACTACGTAACTCTACGCAAAAATTATTGTTGGGAAACTACTTTTACGGTAAAACTCAAAGTAATGCACTCAAAACATTGTGCTTATGGACGCATTTAATAGTAAACGGGTTATGGAGGTATTCAAAGTAAAGTTATGATCTAAAAAATTATGTAGTATTCAAACTTATATTGTCACTTAAGGGAAAGCATAAAACAGTGTTTATTTAATATTAGAAAAAAAACTTCGGAAAAGTTGGAATTTTCACCGCCAATATCTCCGTAACTAGAAGGTTCACAGGTATGGTGTAGAACAAAAAAATATCGCAACGATGGAGAGAACAAGTGGCTTTCGGCTTCGTTAAGGGTCTTTTTACACCCTTTAAGCTTTACACAGCGTGTATGAGAAAGTTATGGTCATGGTAAGAGTGTGGAACCATCCACCTGAACCATTTTCTATATGACCAACATCGTGATCACGAGAAATATCAGAAACAAAATTTCAATACCTACTCAACCCAAACGTATGCTGTACAAACGCATTTTACTGATACATGTTGTGGTAATGATTACAGGAATCAACAACCCTCCACGAGAAACGGTACCGACAATGATGTAAAGAGCTTGAAGAAAGTATTCGGAAACCTCGGCTTTAAAGAGGAAAATACAATCGTGTTCAGAAACTTGGAATACGAGGGGATTATCAAAAATCTTACTGCAAGTAAGCTTTCTTTTAAATATGTCATTGGACCCTATTACAGGAGATTCACCATGTTAATATTGGTATTCAACTGTTACTGTTTTGACTGGTAACCGACTTTGACATAATTGGAACAAGGTAACGGTAAGGCAACACTTAAAATGATTGTCAACGTAAATAGAGCACAGGATTGAAGACGTTATCGACGCCGCATCAATTCATCATCTGCTTAACCTTTTACCAACCATGTTGGGATCGGCTTCCAGTCTATCCGGTTGTATCTGCATTTCATATGGAGCGACGAGCTCTACAACCCAGGTAGTACTGGGCAATACGATACCCTTTGGTAAAGCTGGTTGTCAGACTGTCGAGTTACTAATTATGTGTAACTACTGCCAAAGATCTAAAAATGACAGCCCAGTGCCAACATCTTACCGTGCTTTCCGAGGTACGGAGAAAATTCGGAATGCAAGTAAAGGTCACCAAGCCATGGACTGACCTTATAGAGCGCTGTATAACCTTGAAGATAAACTTGTGCGGATTTTTAGCCGCAAGCTCCACTGAGACAATAAATCGATGGTAATTTGGGTATGCGACAACAAATGTCATCGTACGAATGACTCGCTTATTTGCTAAATTCAACCGTTACAACATCGATTATTTATTGTATAGTAGTTGTAGGTGTAGATATTATGTTGAAAGGACAAAGATTTTTGAAATCCATCCATGGATTGCTGCCCAACTTTCTCACAGAGAGAACATCTGTGCCCCAGTAGAAGGAATGATTTGCTCAAGCTTAACCCAAAAAGCAGCAGTTTACCTGAGTAACCTTTTGCCAAAGTGGTCGGAAACAAAAACTGATCTTGGGGGTCGAGTTCATTACCGTCTAGTGACGTCTAAAAATCGACCCGTATTAATTAACATAAGTCTTATTTGAAACTTTCAAGATTCGGCTAAGTTGTGTTACCAAACTTACCAACTTGTTAAAGAATGACTAATATTTTAGTAGGAATTATCATTGTTGTATTTTAAAAAACTCAACTGGTCGATAAGCGTGGACAAGTTTTGAATTGGTTGGAAAGTATTTTGTATCAATAGGAAAAAAACTAGAGATAGGATTTTAAAATTTATTTGACTACGGGGGGGTCCGATGTATCAGTTCATTTTGGAAACTCAAACTCAAAGCATTTCTTTCAATTAGACCATTACGGCACTTTTGAATGTCAAAAATACAAAAAAGCAAAGCTACAGTCACAGACACAAGGCATAATAACTTGAGAAAGTACTGAGTTCCCATTCCCTAGCGTAGATCTCTATGGAGAAGAACAGGCAAGAAACTCCATGGACACTCTTTTAAATCAAAATATTGTTACAAAATCTTGGTTACATCTTTCATGTTGAGATTATGCATATATGTGAGAACGATGTAGAAAGACGTGCACATTAAGAGCGTCCAGAGTAAAAGATTAAATCAAAAAATTAAAATGAACCGTGGCAGCTAAGAGATGACCAGTCCCAACTGTTCTAGTACTAACGGTCGCTTAGCAAAACCTCGGACAGACAGACAGACGGACATGACGAAACTATAAGGGTTCCTTGTCAGGACTATACGGAACCCTAAAAAACTAGAGATAGGACTTTTAAAGTAATTTGGCTACGGGGGTCCGATGTCATAGATCAGTTCATTTTGGAAAAGAGGTCTCTTGCCCAAAATAGATTGGGAATCCCTGATCTAGACCTAACACTTATCCCACTCATAAGAGCTAATCATTCCTTATTGCAGTTGCTACAAGAGACCACTCGAAGACCTCATGCGTCTGTGTCACGATCCTCACGCATGGCGACAAAGGCGGCGAGGTACATGCCGCAGACAGACCGTACCTGCTCACTGATGTCATCGCTATCTTCGAGAAGCAGAGAAGTCTTGTCAACAAACCGAAACTGTTCTTCGTTCAGGTAGATTGGTCACTTATTTAAATGAGAGAGAGAGAGATGTGCTAGGCCGCTGAGCGGTGCAAGGATGCGTACTATCGAGGACACTCCCGCCTGATCACCACTAAGCTAATTTTTGCTTGCACTTACAACATAGAAACGCTCTCTAACCCCGTCCCGTTGACTTTGTATAGAAATAATGATTGGAAAGATACCGATCGGCCGAGCGCACTGACGACGCATGCCAAATGAGAGTTATTGTTATTTGGCGCGCCAAAGGTGACGCTTTCCTAATAGGCCTTCATTTTAAGGCATGATTTAAGCGAAAAAAAAATTAACTGATCAGGCGGAAAAGACCACGACTGTACCCAGCTGTGAAACGGTGCAAAGATGAGCGGTGCGAGGAACTGTAGCGGGCTGGTTTCAGATGCGAGTGGTAACCACACCGTCTAGTAACTGTTATTTTTTCGCTGGCGTCCGTCCCTCATCCCTTGCAACACATTTCTTGCAACACATTCCTCGCACACATCTTTCCCTTGTTTTCTCTGTACAAAAACCTCGCTCCACCGCTTCCACCAGCAGCCGCAGCCGCAGCCGCTTCCACTAGAGCTGCGCTGAGCGAGGCTAGGTAAATGTTGTGATTAAGTATGTGTTGTGTTATTATGTAGTGGTTCTAAACAAACACATCCCCGCACATCTCTGGTGCAAACGCAGCCTTATGGTCAGAAATTATCCGATTTTAACTATTTAAATTTTTCTTTTTCTTAAAAACCCGGTGGTGTTACAAAACATTTTTTATTATTTTAATAATTATTGCACACTACATTAAAAACAAAAATGTATATTTGGTTTACATTTTAAATGCAAATTACGTTGTAAAATGTAAACCAAATTTAGCTTGGTCGACCGCACAAAGGCGAGCTTAACCTAGAATTGGGTTTTCTTACAGTCCGTATGTCATTACTTCCCAGAATTGCATCCTTAATAGCGACGCTTTCGAATGGTGTAATAATACAGGGTGTTTTTTTTTTTTTTAATCGTCGGATTCGATTCCTGGCTGGGGATATTGATTTTCCAAAAATCGAATGATGCAGTTTTAGTTTTCATCAAAATCAGGCTCGAGTTTCCTTTAAGTAGTTTTCGCTAGTCCTCAAAGTTTCGGGGTTGGTCATCCACTCCCACTTGTAAAATTCACCCTGTGTATGAAATCCTGAATTAATAATAATATAATTATTAGTTTGGAATGAGTATAATAATAATGAGTATAATTGTTCAATTTGAATTTAGGTGGGTTTTGCGGGGCACTTTAAGCACTTTAAAATTAAAGAAAACCCACCCGAAAAATGCGATTTTAGCAAAAACATGCATTATTTTCAAAAATAGCCATAATAAGCAAAGGCATATGCAAATATACGTTTGAATTTAATCCGGTCGCTACCTAACTACATAATGTTGCCCCGACAGGCTTGCAGAGGCGCTAACATGGATGCTGGCAACACTGTGTACTTAGACAGCCATAGTGACAGTGTTCTCACCATACCTACACATGCTGACTTCCTTGTGGTGTGCTCTACTGTTGAAGGTAAATAAACAAGCCTTATTTTTTTTCTCGGTTGGGAAATCATCAAATGACCGCTCCCGCTCTGGGCGGAGTGGAAGGGAGTGTCAGACTTTTACTGACCAACACCCATCCATGTTCCTTCATCGCCCTTTGTGTTCCGGGGCCACGATATCTCTTTCGAACAGTCCCGCAGCCCCGAAGCCTTGAGATAACTTAACCAGGTTCAAAATTCTGCACCATAACACCGCGACTATTATCTCTAAAGGATTTGGTTGTGTATTATTACCATCATTTCGACAGTTATGTGACAGCCAATGCTATGAGGGGGAGGAGGGGGACTATTGTCATGTACACACATCAAAAAAAGTTTGTGATCATTAGCTGATATAATTTTTTAAATTGAACTAATCAAGAAAAAAACTTTGTTGTGTTTTCTTTAAATAGAAATACCCTGTTTGAAATTAAAAAATTAAACCATTTTTTATAATATAATCTACCGTAACAAAAAAGATTTGATTTTTCAAAGTGATCGCAAACTTTTTTTGATGTGTGTTTCAGTGTTTGTGGCATGAATTCAGATTCCAGGCTGCCACTTGGATGATTTGGAAAACCCAAATACGCTTAAAACTTTTAAACTTTTGCGGGCGCTGCTGCTGCGGCTGCTGAGATAATTAAATAAAAAATAAATATCACTGGACATTACACACAGCGCCATCTAGTGCCACACTAAATAACGAGGCTTGTGTCGTGGACACCAGATCCATAGTTGGTAATTGTTATACTACATATATACTCAAGCTCCTCAAGCGATCTTCAAGCGGCGTAAATATTGTAACCTTATTGATAGTTACAGATTTGAGCCGTTTGTGGCCGAAACGCTCGGGACATAGGTGGGCCGTCTTCTTTTAACTCGTTGACTGGTCGACACTTCGCGTAACCAGAGGGCTGGCTCTTTCTTTGACCAAAGAATTAGCATAGCCATTCAATGTGGCAGTGCTACCAGCAGAGCTATTACGTATCTTTCTGATATCAGTGACTATCAAGCTTCGGTTGTACACCGAACTTTGATGATGACCGTGAATGTCATAATATTGGTATTACGTATCACGCTGAGTGGATATCACTTTACGGTGACTAACAGGGTCATACATAATACGAAACTAACCTTTTGACCGTTAATTGATGGACACTGAGCCCAGTTACTATCATTTCCAGCTGTCAACAGATACGTAATAGCCCTACAGGGCACGTTCCCGGATGACAGCGATGCGAAAGAGTACGGTCGACCAAGCTATTTGGTTTACATTTTACAATGTAATTTGCATGTTAAAATGTTAACTTAATAGTTTGGTCGATCGTACTTTGACGCTTCAGTGTCCTATTGGCATCGTTGTATTATGTCACAGTCAAAACTGTAAATCAGTCAAAACTACATACTTTTGACTTTGACCGGTGAAAACTATTTTAACAAAAACTAACATTTACTTAGAAACTTATTAGGTTGTTTGTTTTTTTTTGTGATGCCGTTGCCATGTAATTCTAGGACTAGGTAATTACAACTGAGGCGTTCTAAAACAATATATTTTAATGCAGAAAACGCATTTTAACTTCATAAGGATTTTGACTGAAACCAGTCAAAAGTAGTTTTGACAGTAACATACAAGGTGTAAACTAAATAACTATGGGCAATAATTATTGCTTGCTATTAATAATTGTTGTGAAAAATCATGTTTAACGGTACGGCTCAATGTAATGCACTCAAAACATTGGCTGGTGGATACATTGAATAGTACATGGACAGGGAGGTATTTAAAGTAAAGCTAAAAAGTTAAAAACTTGCATATAAAAATAAAATAAAAAGTTGGAACTTTGACCCCCAATATCTCCGCAACTAAAAGCATGATAGCCTCGCAAACATGAACAGAAAACCAATTATTTGATTTAAAAAACCTCTGCTACTAACCTCAGGACTAGTTTGAGTTAAAGAGTAGCCAGTAACCATTTAATAAAAAAAAAACTTTGTCACTTGTATGAACTCAAACAATCCCTTTTTCTACAGACCACCTCTCCTATCGAGACACGAATGGATCCTGGATGATCCAAGCGCTCTGCCATATCATCAAAAGCCACCACGAAGACCTGGATCTCCTGCATATGATCACCCTTATGAATCGATTGGTGGCATACGAAAAGAGCACCTATACACCTTCCAATAAGGCGATGAATGATAAGAAACAAATGCCGGAGACAAGGTTCACTTTGACGAAGCTGCTGAAATTTTGAGTCTGTTCCGAAGTTTAAGTGCTTCGGATATCGATGTTGTTAGTAAAATTACAGTTATTTTGACGGTTTTTTGTTGTTTTATTAACACCCCGTTCCCGGCCTCGAGGCGAAATGGGTTCAATGTTAAGGCGCTTATAGGCTACAACATAGACTTAGTAAATATAGACCAACAAAGCGTGCGAGGGAGAAGAAAATCCCTTACGGAAATTTAGCAAGATAGAAAAGGATAGTGATTCCAATTTCACTGTGACCGGTTTTGAATGACAGGTCTGCACAAGCCGGCGCGCGGGAAATCAACTCCTCAGTATTTTGGGTTTTTAGCGTATATCGTGGTTTATTTTCAGTAAATACAGTTGTATTAAACAATGGTTACTTGTTCTGTGCGTGAATGTGGTGTTAATCATAGAAATAAACCTGAAAACTGCACATTTCACAAGTAAATACTCAGGACGTCGTCACTGCTATGACGCGTTTATTTTTGGTTAAAATTTGTCTTATAACTGTATAGAATATAAAATAATACCAATGTTTTTGTTTACTTTCATATTTTGTATAGCTAAAAGTCCATAAATTTGTTTATAATTTACATGATTTTGGTAGATAGATTTGTCATCAATCTACTTTTTACATGTACGCTAGGGATTGACTTAAATTTATCGTTATTAGTATCGATATTTTATCTTGAATGTTAACTATGAAAATAAATGCTAGCTTACGTTTACCGTCAAATATCTGAACCATTTTATCAGTAAAAAGTTAATTAACTTTTAACAAATACATAAACTAATTGCTTTGTATAATTTGTACAACAGATTCCCTCTATATACTATAATTTGAGGAAAATAGTTGAGATTAATTGGGCGCGTTGGTTGGAATCCAAAGACGTGATACAACTTTGTCTAAAGATTGAAAAGTTTATTCGTTAGTATAATAAAATCAGTCAAGGTATTGGGAAATCTACAATTTGCAAAGCTGTACTTCTTATAATATATTAGAGAAATAAAAGATATATTAGAGCCAAAATTAGGACCAAGATATTTTAAGTGGTCATAGATATTTAATAATGAAACACATTACAGAAATTTACTTTGACATTCGACTTAAACATGAATGTAAACTTAATAATTTAGGAAAGGAAACTGTAACGAACCAGTTAAATAAGATTGTTCTGTTTAAAGGTCAGTATTGAGCGATTTTTAATAAAATGTAAAGAAAAAGTTGGCTGTTTTATTCTTTTAATGTATTTACACTTTTTAACATAATCTAAAAATTATAATCTGGACAAAAACAGTCTATGGAACATCTTCCTCCAAGGGTTGAACTTCAATCACTTATCGATAGTCCTCTAAAGTAAAAGGTACATCACTAACTAACGCACACACTGACAAATCAAAATTGGGCACGCTTTATCGAGCTGTCAGTTCGTCTATACGGCAGTATATACTAAGTCTATGGGCTACAATGACCGTGGTCATCTTGGGTGTAGCTCAACGTACTGTACCCGCGCTGTTTGCGTACGGGGTCTCATACGTATTTTTGGCAAGTGTGTCACCTAAATAACGATATTTTTTTTATTTATAAGTACTCGAAAAATCGAAATACATTTAAATAGGGTTCTCGTGGTAACGAGAAAATTACAAATTATGTTGATCACGTTTATTGCTATAACAGTATTATGAAACTATTAATTATGAAAAAAAAAACCATAACGATTTTTGATTAGTAAATAAAAAAAGGTTAAACGACATAGGTATTACATTCGTTTTGTATTGTATAAAAACAAATAATTTCTTAAAGTTTTGATAAAGTACGAAAAAGCAGGATTGCTTGGAATTAGTATCGTCTCGGTACATCAGCTAGTCGTGCAACAGGAGTCCTGCCAATGTAAGCACATCACGGGGTGACCCCCTGTGACAAGTGTTTTTTTTAATTGTTTTTTTTTTTTTTTAAAAAAAGCTCAGCCCTAACAATTAATTTATTTTTATTATTCAACTCTCGTGCTATCACGGTTCATGATGTTGTTTTGTAGCTCATCCAAAGCCGAGGTTGTCGTAACGATGCTTATAAGTGTTGCAGTGTGAAGTTTTATATATGACCCTATTTTGTACATGACCCTGTTAGGGCGCTGCAAGATGACTTAAAACTAAGAATATTGGAGTGAGTATGTTATTTATCTAATATCACGAATTAGGAACTTTCACAATTATAATTATTATAGTAATCAAACTTATATCTAGCTTTATACATAAATATATATATATATATATATATATATATAATTAACACAGTATACAAAAAAATATAATATATTGTAGGTATACTGTTTTAACATTTTATCTTACATAAATTCTTGGATACTATAGTAACTTTTATCTAAGTATGGAAGGCCCCTCTTGGTGGAGCGATGACCTGGTGAAAGTTACAGGGATCCGCTTGGGGATGGCCTATGTCCAGCAGTGGCTATATAAAAGGTGTAAACGGACCCTTACGAAGCCGTCAACCAAGCATTCTGTACATAAAACTAAGTAACACTGCCCAACTAATTTTGTTGAGAATCGACTTCTCTTTTTGGGGTGAAAAATCACGATAAAGGTATACGGTAGGACTCAATGTAACGTGCTCAAAACATTGTACTGAAGGATGCATTGAATAGGTCGTGGAACTATTTAAAGTGAAGTTATAACATTAAAAACTTGTGCAAAAGTTGGAACTTTGACCCCCAATATCTCTATAACTGGAAGGTGCCCAAGTACCATACCGGTCTACAGTGTAGACTCTACACCAAAAAACCGGCCAAGAGCGAGTCGGACTCGCGCACCGAGGGTTCCATACAAACTTTTTAAAGGACAAACTTAACTTTGCTGTTCGATCCTAGAAACGGCTATTGCTCCAACCGCAAATAATAAGTTTGTAATAGTAAAATCGCTTTTCACACATATTACTTTCTCTTAGACTTTTCCCTTTACATGTGCTGTAAGACCTTGTTTTTTGCCAAATTTCGTGATTCTAGGTCAACGGGAACTACCATATAGGTTTTCGACCCAAAACCTATATAGTACTTCCCGTTGACCTAGAATTGTCAATTTTGGGGAAAAGCAAGGTCTTACAGCACAAGTAAAGGGAACAGTTGACTTTTATACACCTAATAGGGACTATAGACCTCAGTATATGATGGTACAAATTTGAACTTGCTAGATTCCCCCGTGCCTGAGAAAATTGGTGGTGACAGACGGACAGAGGGACAAAAATGTGATCTTATAAGGGTTCCGTTTTTTTCCTTTTGAGGTAAGGAACCCTAAAAATGATCGCAATGACGGGGAGAACAAGTGCCTTTTGGCCTCGTTAAGGGTACTTTTAGAGCCGTTATTTCTCTTTATGTACATAAGGGTGCTAATAGATCCATCGCAATGACACGACCATTTGTGGGTCGATTGTCGTCGTAAAGCGACGCACTTTCCATTTCCTTCTTTTAGTCCCCCGCAGTAGACCCAAGTTACAAGCTGATAGAGGTTACACGACACATCTGATTTCCCGAAGGCATAACACAAGCAGTCATGTCGGGGTTACCAGTATACGGGTAATGAAAAACAGGGTCTGAAGTTCTTCATCCCCCATTGAAGAGGCAGGATACTCCGATCAGACAGGTGTTGTGTCCGGTGGGCTACTATTGTTGACCATTAGTTGGTGATTGGAGCCTCCATTTTAAGGAAGTAATGCCAGTGTTAGGAGACTACGCTCTTCCTCAGCAATATCGAATTTATTCAGTACCTTAGATATAATAATAATAAAGTAAAGGATGGCACGGTTGACATATGTCGGGCATGCCACCGTCCAGGCGAATCAATCCGTCACATTATCTCTGGGTGTTCTCGTCTAGCTAACGGAGATTACTTGCATAGGCACAACCTTGTAGCCAGGATTATCCATCAGCAACTTGCTCTAAAATACAACCTTGTGGAATCGGAAGTGCCTTACTATAGGTATGTACCCGACCCAGTTCTCGATAATGGCAGTATCACATTGTACTGGGATCAATCCATCATCACTGACAGGACTATTGTAGCCAATAGGCCTGATATAGTGGTGGTGGATCCTTCAGAGCGGCGCGCAATGATTGTTGACATAACGGTCCCGCATGATGGGAACCTCGTGAAAGCCGAGAAAGATAAACAAATCAAGTATCTTGACTTGGCTCGCGAGGTTGTTGACATGTGGGAAGTGGACTCAGCGATCATTGTGCCGATAGTCGTATCAGCCCATGGCTTAATTGCCAAGAGCCTCGATCAATACCTAAGGAGGCTCTCGTTAGGCAGCTGGATCAAGGGCTTGATTCAGAAAGCGGTACTCCTAGCCACGGCTCGTATTGTTAGGAGGTTCCTCTCTCTGGAGCCCTGACCGCCGGTAGCTTGGACCCTGCTCCCGATACCGGTGGGCTAAAATTTTTTATATTTTTAAATGTTTTTTTGTAAAGAATATTTAAGAATGTAATTAATTTGTTAAAAAATAAATAAAGGAAATAATAATAATAATATTTCATTTAATTCAGGTAACAAAAGACCCATATCATATATATACCTTACAGACTAACATACATTATATAGGTACATATTTATAAAAACCACAATTAAACTATTGAACACGAAGTGACGGCGTCATGTTGCGCTGCGTGGTGTCGCGTAGCCTTCCGCGGAATCGCCGATACATGACGACACCCTTCGGCCAAAACTCTTCCTTGAGGAAGGTCTCAATATGCTGAGTTGGTACTCGCACCACGAACGACTTAAAATTCGTGTTGTGGCGCGACTCCAACTTCTCGACCCTCAAGTTCGAGCTGGTATTCGCTCGGTTATTCTCCACGATCTCCTCAACCTTCGTGGTGTGATGTAGACGGGACACATAGAGCTTTGCGTTGGTATCGCTGGACGCAGCATATTGGGTCCTGCCAGCGCGGTCCCGCACTGGTTCCGACTAGGAGGCTTCTTCCTCTTCTTCCTCTCCACCTTCACGAAGCCATCATTGTCACACGTGGCCGTTGCTCGGCCTTGCTGTTTCGAACCCCTGTTGGCAGGTTCACAGCAGCTCTTATTTTCCCCCTTCTTCGTCTGCGATACAGGTTTGTGCGTGGCGACAATAGCTGCATAGGCACGTTTAGGGTTCGACGTTCCTACACGAGTCACTGCCTCGATCGGCACCGAGTCAGCAACGTCGGCGGCGCATGTTGCAACGCGTGCAATAGCAGCGGGTGACGTAGTGGAGCTCGCCGACTCAAAACTGCCGACGCTAGCGTTTCTCGCTCCGCAACGTGTGCTCACGTTGTAGGCATCAGGCGACCTATTTACCGTAATAGCGTTGCGCAACAACTCCACTTCGGCACGTAGTCACGCCTACGGCCTACGACCCCACATCGACTACGGCCTACGGTGGCCACGTGCTGGCCCCCGGCCACCGTAGGCGCGGGCCTGTGGACGGTGAACTATGGGCTAGCTCGCCGTTCGTCCGTCTGATGACGACAGGCCGTGTCGACGGTGCGTTCGTGTTCTACGCGCACCTCAAAGAGAGTCAGCAAAAAAGGAGGGGCTCCGCAAGGGCCGATGCCTGCCGGGACTGCGGGACTGTTCGCAAGAGATACCGTGGCCCCGGAAGACAAAGGGCGATGAAGGAACATGGATGGGTTTTAGTCAGTAAAAGTCTGACACTACCTCCTGCCCAGAGCGGGAGGAGTCATTTGATGATTTTCCATCCGAAAAAAAAAAAAGGTGGCGGGGAATGCGATTCGAAAGGGAACCGACAAGTCGGAACCAGTCGGGAGTCCCAGACGCACAGACGCCAAAGCGCGACTAAACTCAGCGGCGCGGGCGCTGTGATTGGCCGATCGCACTCCCTACCACCCCAGCCGCCCCCGCGCGCGCCTTCGATCCCGATCGTTGTAAAAATAGTATAAAGGAGGGCTAGCCGGTTGTATACGCGTCAGCCCCTGGCTGGAGGCCTTAGCTTCAAGGCATCCACAGGTATAGTCCGGTTAAGCAGTAGCCAGTCTCTTCTAGACTGAACTGCGAGATGCCATTCCCAAAAAAAAAAAAAAAAAAGTATACGCGTCACTCGTCACTCTACGCTCGACACTCTCGCCGTTCACTCTACACGCAAGACTTAAGCAACCGACTAGCCCTGAATAATAAATAGAACTCTGAAGAATCAAGTCCGAAGTTGTTATTTGAAGAAACCCATCATACAGTCCTCACTCAACAAAACTGATAGAGATTATTAATATTTCAGGTAACAAATTCAAATTCAAATTCTTTATTGACATAATAGGTTACATTAATAGGCATGACGACAGTATCAAAAAATTGCAAATCTATTTAGTCCGTCAGTTAGAGTATTGGAATTTAATGGACACGTATTTTTTGTTTTTGTAAATCAATGAGTATTGACAAAGATAAAACGCATCAAAACTCGGGAGTGGGGGCTCGTGACGTCAGAACTAGCTAAAAATTATACCATGGCGTGACGTATTGAGAATTTTAATAGCGTCGTATCTTCGTCAATTTTGGTTTACGTGACAAAAGAAAAAACACGGGTCAATATTTTTTGATAATCTAAGTGACGGACTAATTAGATTTTTTTTGTCGTCTCGCCTATTGTTTGAAGCCTCTGACTCCGGAACTAGGTGTACCTGTATGTCAGGAGTCAGCGCCCTATCCCATTTTAATGTCAACGTAGGAAAAATACGTACAAAAAAACAATTTTGAAAAAATAAATAAGATAATAACAGATAAAATAAAATACAATTACAGAAATGAAAAGAATGAAATAAGGAAAAATATGATAGAACATCAAAAATATAATATAATTTATTCTTCAATTAAATCGCCTTGTGGTTGTGTATGTAGGTGTGTACGTGTGCGTGTGTGGGAAGTGTGTACGTGTGCGTGGGTGGGAGGTGTGTGAGTGTGCGTGTGGGTGAGTTCCCTTTTGCGTTTGTGAATGAGTAGGTGTATGAAGGAAAAGTATGTTCGATGTCGAGTCTGAGTGATTTTAACAATTTATTATTTTCTCCACATACTCATAGTCAAGAGTAAAGATCCAGTTCTTGAGTATAGGTTTACATTCATGTACTGTTAGCGGATAAAAATTTAGGATTCTGTTAATTTTGTTGTTTAAATATACAGAAAGAAAAGCGTTTTGTCGTCTTGCAAAAGCCGTACGACATTTAACAGATTCAATTACGTTTGGAGTTGTTCGCTTGTTTTGAAGTTTACCTGGATCATAAGGGGTAGATACGTGTTTTTTTGTAATCATCTGGAAAATAAAAAGTTGTCTTACTGTAAATACCCGACACAACTCGTATAATGTCTTCGTCGGAAATCTGTATGGTTTGAATGACATTGTTTTAAACAAACACCCATAGATAAATACTTTAACCTAAAAATACATACTAATAACAATTTTTGTTAGTATAAACTATGTTAGTAGCACTTCTCTTCACTGGCACGACGTTTTGTACAAATTTGTGGAATTTGTCCGCGGCAGCGACGGAACACCACATCACACACACATCACACACACACACACCACAACACATCTGATTTCCCGAAGGCATAAGCATTCACGACGGGGCCGCTAGTATACCGGTAATTAATTGAAGAACAGGGTCTGAAGTTCTTCATACCCCATAGAAAAGGCAGGATACTCCCATCAGACGGGTGTTGTATCCGGTGGGCTTCTATTGTCCGACCATTGTTGTCGGTTTTTAGGGTTCCGTACAGGAAGAGTAATCAGCGGGACCCTATTGCTAAGCCTCCGCGGTCCGTCCGTCTGTCTGTCAGCGGGCTGTATCTCACGATTCGTAATAAATAGATAGTTGAAATTGTCACAGAATGTGTATTTCTGTTGCCGCTATAACAACACATAACAAAAATAAATTAATTAATTAAGGGGGCTCTCCTACTACGATGGTACCTCAAGATGGTACGGAACCCTTCATGCGCGAGTCCGACTCGCATTTGGAATCTGATCTCGAAACCTAATATTATAATACCCTCACGGATAGGACTGGGTTTTTTAAACTTATTATTGTATTTTTGGCTTTGCTTTACAAATAAATCTTTAACTCTAAAACAAAAAGTTTAACATTACTTGGTGATTGGAGCCTACTTTTTACGGAAGTAATGCCAGTGTTAGGAGACTCCGCTCTTCCTCAGCAATATCGAATTTATTCAGTACCTTAAATATTAACAGTATGTTTATGTGTGTGTGTGTGTGTGGTGCATGTGTGTGTTTCATTTTGTGTTTTGCAATTGTGCCTCAGTGCCTGCGTAATTGATACAATTTTAACAAATTGGATCAATTACGCAGGCACTGAGGCACAGGATTTTTTGTTTTTTTACACTCGTGTAATAGTTTGTACTATCTTTTTATTTATCACTACATATTATAAAACAAAGTCCTCCGCCGCATCTGTCTGTCTGACCGTCTCTTCGCGATAAACTAAAAAAATACCGCACCGATTTTCATGCTGTTTTCACCAATGCATAGAGTGGTTCTCGGGGAAAGTTTTAGTAATTAATTTGTCAAGTTTTTGTATACATTGGCTTAAATATAATAATATTCGATGGAGGTGTCGGAAAAAAATAAGCTGTCTGGGAGCTTTACTTTTGGTCGCGATAACCGACATCCACGCGGGCGAAGCAGCGGGCATCAGCTAGTCCTATTACAAAGTTGACATGATAGTTTATGTTACTAAATGGCAGCAAATTTTGTTTTAGTTCGTGGAACCTATGCTATGAGATCTTAGCTTTAACGCTTAAATCTTATCATTTGAACCTCAAATTCATGTAATCGACCGCCAATAACTAACTTGATTTCCTCCCCGGATATAACTTTTTCCCCGGGCAAAGGACAATTTTTTGATTGATGACTATTTGATTAACATCGGTTTCTTTTGTAATGGCGCACTTTTCTGATTAGTATTAAAAGTGTCGGTTAGACTGGCAACTCATTTCCTGCCCTTTTCAAAGGCTTCCTTTAAAAACGGGATGATAATGTGATTAGATTTTCTGAATCATTCCCGCTACGTCGATTCCCTTTAAGTTGACTCGTGATTTTTCTTGGTTTATATGTAGGTATTGTCTTTTTTCGTTTCGCCTCGACATGGCTGTCACAGAGCAACGAAATACGGCTGTGCTTTTTAACCCCCGACGCAAAAAGAGGGGTGTTATACGTTTGTCTGATATGTGTGTGTCTGCCTGTGGCACCGTAGCCCTTAAACGAGTGAACCGATTTGGATGCGATTTTTTTTATTTGAAAGCTAGTTTCTTGGCGATGGTTCTTAGAGGTTTTTTCAAAGTCGGTGCAGCCATAGCCAAGCTAAGCATATTTATAGTGGATACCTTTATTTTTATAGTTCATTAATTAATTTTTAAAGCTAAACATTTGAAAGTGTGAAACATTGATTTTTAAAGTGCGTTTATATATTCCCCATAATAATCGCAAGACGGGAGGTGTTGCGTTTATTTGTATGGTCTCTCTGACTATGAAACGGATTTTTTTTTGAGATAGAAACCTAAACATGGTTTGGACGCACAAATGTGTCTATCCTTTCCCAACTTGATATCAAGACCCGATTGTCTACAGTTTGCCTTCAACGTATTTTGACCTATTTCGGCCACATAATGCGAAGAGGAGACAGCAGCCTTTAAAAACCGGTCATTGTCGGTAATACCGAAGGCAAGAGAGCGCGAGGCCAGTCGCCAACACGATGGTCCGACCAAGTAAAAGAGGCTATGTCCTCAAGCAAATTTCAGCAGTTGGTGATGGCAACTTTTGACCGGAGTAGATAAATAATAATTAATAATAAATATCGCTGGACATTACACACAGCGCCATCTAGTGCCACACTAAGCAACGAGGCTTGTGTCGTGGACACCAGATAGTTGATATACTACATAGATACTTTTTGTTTGTAAATCCATTCTTATTATACATATAAACATCCATGACTCGGAAATGTCCATGCTCATCACACAAACATTTGCTCCTACCGGGATTCGAACCCGGGACCCTAAGAACGTAAGGCAGCCTCAGTACCGCTGTGCCATTCGGGTCGTCATGGAGGTAGATTGTCCATTTAAAGGGTTTTCCAGTGACCACGACCCTCAGTAATGAGGGACCGATTGAAGAAGAAGTTGCCATATTGAATTTTGAATACTGTTGTATCTTTAGTTACACTCTCAAGATTAAGAAAAATCATTTAACATTTATAAGAAACATCAGCTTCGGCCCACGCATTTGGTGTCTCCACAAAGGAACAACATATCTACATAATGATATAGGCTGATACACACTACCCTCCTTTGCGTCACGCAGTCGGGTAAAAAGAGACTCGTGGATTGTGTGAGGAATAACATTTTTTTATTTTATTTTATTTATTTGGTTCACCAACAATTGAATACACCGCTTCAAAGATACAAGATACATTCAATAGAGTCACAGACAAGTGTATCAACCTCTTACAGGTAAGCACATCGTGCACTACTTATTTGTCGTTGAGTGTCTACTTAAAATCAGATGAGTACCTAAGTACTCACCACACTCAGCTGTGGTTTTTAAATTCATAATTAAATTAAAATCACTATGACAGGCACAGGAATAAATAACAGTGTGACGGTTGAAATAGATGATTTTTTTTTGTTTATTTTATATGTATATGTGTATTAGTATCAATATTAGTATATACATTCTCGTTTACAAGAACTTAGTTTTTTAGACATTTTTTGTACCCTATCACTATGTTTTCCTATTTAACCCAAAGGTTGACTGGTAGAGAATGCCTTGTGGCATTAAGTCCGCCTATGTACATGTACATAAAGTTTAAATAAATAAATGAATAAATGTGTTGAGCCGACTCTCCAAGTAAGGAAAGGGCAAGGTCTGACAAGGACAAGAATTTATGATGAGTTCAGCTTTCAGTATATTTGCGTCACAAATAGGATTGTACGTGTAGTGTCACACGTTACAAAACATGCATATTGCTAATTGCTAATTTATCCTTGTATGTCTCACCAGAAATGATTCAATTTGTATATTATTAGCGAATAGGTAATATTTATTTTTATTTGCATTGTTACTACCTAACTACAAGATGTGACATGATAAAGCATTATTATAATCTCTTGTGTGGTGACTCTGACCATGATACAGAACAACTTTTGTTTTAAAAATTTTGGAAATTCTATCTTTAAAAAACTAAAATACCATACATGTTGATCAGTTGATCGCATCGCGCGTCGTATAAAAAGTCCAGATTTTTGTTTGGGAATATCAATGTCACAGTCAAAAGTAGTTTTGACTGATTAACAAATGAATCAAAACTACTTTTGACCGGTGAAAACTAGTCAAAACCACTTTTGTCCGATGAAAACTACTTTAACAATAACTAACATTTACTTAGAAACTTAGTTATGAAAGCACCACCGATACAAATTGTCAGTATGTCAGCAAAAGAGCGGAACTGCATCGCGGTGCTTGCGTAATTCCTGGAGAGATAAAGTTGGTGTTCGTTATGTCTTGATTTAAGCTTAGACCTTTGGGACCACATTCCGTCTGCGCATCCGAATCTGTAAACACGTACCCACATATTAATTATTTAATAATGTGCGTTTAACATGTGCTTGGGGTTTCGTGGACCTAGTTTCGCACTAACGTCTCGATATTAAAAAAAAAAAAACTTAGACGACTACGAGTTTTTAAAGAACTCGGTATCAGGCTGCGTCTGTTTTCGATAGTACAATCTCGCATCCTGACATTCTTCGGACATGTTTCCCGGCATGACAATGGGTCCATAGAACGCCTTGTTGTTCAAGGGAAAGTAGAAGGCACTAGACCGCGCGGAAGGTCACCTACGCGTTGGACTGACCAGATCAAGTCTGCCATTGTAGGTTCTGAAGTATGTAAAAACCTTACTCAGCAAATCACTTCATATCTGCGTCATACACCCGCGCAATCGTAACGTTTGGCCGAGTAAGCATTTTACTTGTAAGCAAATAATTGTACTTTTAAGAACATTCAATAAATCGCCATCAAACCGTCAACATGTCTTTGACTTATTAAGACTATCGTCTCCTACCTACCTCATAAGGAAGACCACACTCTGCATGGCGACCCTGCCACACCGGCCAACTTAAAAGATTTAAAGAAGAAATAAGCTATGGAAGATTTTTAGAAGAAATAAATTAATATGGACAAGTCATACTCAAAAGAAGAGGTGGTCGTCGCACAAAATGCCAACGGCGAAGCTTCCGCAAATACCACGTTGGAGCATTGTAGGTGATAGGGTATTGAAACGCAATAATTTAGGTAGACAAAGGGAAAAGGCGTTGGTGCGAGCGAAAGGATTCAACGCGGCAGACACAGTATTTTTTACTAACTGCGGGTGCACGAAACTTACGTAGAAAAAATGTACCAATATTTTAGTAGCTACCCACCAACGTCTTTATAATTATTTATTTATAAATGATCCAATAGATGGCGTTACACGTTCCGAAATAATGTATCTTACAACTAACTTAATTGCTAAAATCTTATTATTAATTTAAGTTATAACAATATTAATATGCGTCGCCTACAATTCCACCCCCTAGTGATGACTAGTCATCACAATTACACTCAGGTGCGAGTAAGGCGACGCGTGTGGCTGGTCGTCGCAGCACGCCCGTGCGAGTGCGCACGTCCACCACGCGAATGCGCCCGTCATCCCCGGGGAGTGCCGCACTCACTACACCATGCCGCCATGAACCACGCTCTAAGTTCGGTTCCACTATCAAAACATAATCTCCTACACGCAATGACCTCTGCTCACTACTCCACTTTTGACGCGGCAAAAGTGTAGGCAATTATTCTTTAAGCCAACGCGACCAAAACATGTCCGTCAGTCTCTGCGCTATACGCCACTGCTTCCTAAGGTGGAGATCCACGTCTGTGTATCTTCCGTAAGATGGTCCAATTGATGACGTACCTATTAAAAAATGATTAGGTGTCAGAGCCTCGGGTTAATTGGGATCCGTCGAAACATACGTGATGGGTCTACTGTTGACTAGAGCTTCAACCTCAGCCATCAAAGTTGAAAGAGTTTCAGGACGGGGCGCACGCTCCTTCAATATAACTCGGAAAGCTGTCTTAACGGTACGCACCATACGTTCCCAAGCTCCTCCCATTTCGGGTGCGCCTGGGGGTATAAAACGCCACTCAATACCTCTAAGTAGCCCGTCATTACGCAGAACATCTACATCGAGCTCAGCGATGCTGCGTTTTAACTCGGTGTCCGCTCCTCTCAGGTTGGTACCGTTATCCGAGTAGATCACAGTAGGTGCCCCTCTACGGGCTATCATTCTTCTCAGGGCCATCAGTGTGGAATCAGTGGTAAGACTCTCAGTTATTTCTACATGAACAGCTCGAACTGTCAAGCACGTAAACAACATGCCGTAACGTTTTTGTCTACCACGACCCACTGTGACCTCCATTGGTCCAAAGAAATCAATACTTGAGAATGTAAACGGACGTCGGTTGTGCTGCAGACGGGCCGACGGCAAGTCACCCATGCGTTGCGGTTGCGGCGTCGCACGTCGGTACCTGCAGAATAGGCAGCGCGCTGCCACCGCGCGTACAGTGGGGCGGAGCTTCAAGATCCAGTAGCGTTGCCTTAGTTCGTTAACTACTAGTTCATGAGCTCCATGTAGCGCCCGTCGGTGGTAGTACTCCACCAGAAGTCTGGTCATCCTCCGTTGACCATCGAGAATAACAGGCCTCCTGGTATCCTCCGTGACACCTTCGGTCTTGTCGATGCGGCCGCCAACTCGTAGTAAGCCCGCACTGTCAAGATAAGGTGTTAGATTTAATAATCGACTATTTTTTAATAATGGCTTGTTTTGTTTTAAACTTTCTATCTCCGTAGCAAAAGAATCATATTGACACTTTTTTATCAACAGGTCCTCTGCCTTTCGCAATATTTCATTGTCAATTCGATTGCCTTTACGTTGACATTTGTTGATAAACAGTAAGACCCTTGCAGTTGTCATTAGCAATCGAAGCCACGATGAAAAGTTGTTCTCATTAGGTACTGGAAACACAGTACTATAATTTGTCGTAGCTATGACGTTAACAATTTTTTGCTCACAAATTGTCTCAACCAACTGTTTACATTTTTTAAGATCTTTAGGCCATTTACTTTCTGGTTCTCTTAAAAAGCACGGACCTTGAAACCATACATCCTGAAACTGTAGTGGTGGCGCATCATCGCGCGTGGCTACGTCAGCCGCGTTCAGTCCGGACGGCACGTACCGCCATTCCGTGGTGGTGGTCAGCTCATCTATTTCACCTAGACGATGTGCAACATACGGCTTATAGTCTCTAGGATCGCCACGTATCCACTGAAGAACAGTATGCGAATCAGTCCAAAAGTATCTTTTGTCAGCCTTTATATCTTTATGTTCACTTTGAACTGTGCTCACCAAGTCGAGCTGCGAGTACGGCTCCTTGCAGTTCAAGCCTCGGTACTGATACAGGGCGCAGAGGTGTAACCCTGCTTTTACCCGCTACAAAACAGACTGATACAGTACCATTTGAGCGAATAAATCGCCAATAAATCACGGCTGCGAAAGCCTTAGTACTCGAGTCACAAAATATGTGCAACTCGGTCCTAATAATCTTAGGCGCACTCACCTCATGTTTCATGTCATCGTAGCATTGGGTCCAAACTCCTGCACTAGCATAGCATCGTGGTATGCGCAACGAATCTAGAAGTTTTAATTCGTCGAGCCACCTTACCCATTTACTATGTTCGTCGGGTTGGATGCGGCAGTTCCAGTCAATGCCACTACGATGCACATTCTGAAAAAATATTTTACTTTTTAAAATAAACGGCGACAAAAAACCATGAATATCATAAACAGACATCATAACACTAAGCATTTTAGCTTTGGTAGGAGGCTCCAATCCATTTAATATCGCCTCCGAAAACCGATCAAATGATACTTTAAATCCAAACGTATCATCCGACGGATGCCACCTCAAACCTAAGGTGCGCTCAGTTGTGTTCATAACTCCGTCCTTGAATTGAACAGCTGTGGGCGCGAGCGCATCGGGCGGTATTGTTTCTAAAACCTGTTTGTCATTGCTTAACCAACCTCTTATCTCAAATCCACCGTGTTTATGAATTTGAGTAATTTGTTGTATTAACTTGATAGCGTTGTTTGCATCGGGAGTCGAATACAAACAATCATCCATGTAATGATTTTTTATAATTACTTGTACGGCTTCTGGGTATAAGTCGTCATATTTAAGTGCATTTTTATTTTTAATATATTGTGCTATAAATGGAGAACATGTTGCACCAAATATTAAACTTTGCATGGCACATGTTTTTATGGAAGCGGTTGGTGATTCTTGCCATAAGAATCTAAGAACATGTTGATCCTGTGGCCTAATTTTAACCCTTAAGAACATGTCCTTAATGTCCCCTACAATGACAACCTTATTTTCACGGAATCTTAACATAATTCCCATAAGTGAATTATATAAGTCCGGACCTGTTAATAAATAACTGTTAAGACATAATCCATTTACCTTTGATGCGGCGTCGAAAACGAGACGTAGCTTTCCCGGTTTGTTAGGATTCTGGACACCAAAATGTGGAAGGTACCATACGTGGTCAGCTGAGAGTTCATTTTCCTTAACTTCCCGAGCGTAACCGTCAACAAATAGTTTGTTTACCTCCTTCCTATATCGATCTGCGTACGAGTCATCTTTAAGAAATTTCCGCATTAAAGTCTGCAGTCGCAAAGATGCGGCTTGATATGAATCAGGCATGGTGAAAACGTTTTTTTTGAAGGGCAAACCTACTTCCCATTGACTTCCGATAAGACGTGACGTATCATCCAATATTTGCATTGCTCTTAAATGATCACTATTTTCACGGCATAAGGTTGAAATTCCAATGGAGTCTAGAGAAAAATAATGTTTAATTAAATTATTTAATTCATCAGTTTGACCTAAGTCTGTGTGAGAGAGAGTGAACACATTGGCAGCGTTGCTGGAGTGAGTGCGACCGCAATAACCATGAATTGACCAGCCTAACTCACAACGAGTAGCATAAGGTTCATTTTTATTACCATGAATAATTTCTAGTGGCGCAATCAAAACATAATTATCTTCGCCAATAAGTAATCGAGGCACTACATGACTTTTACATACGTAATCTTTAACTTTAGACAAATGTTTACAATCTAATTTGTTAATTACAGATAAATTTTGTGCTGGCAATTTTAATTTAGACACTTTGCATAACTTAATGTCATAATAATTGTTTTTGTTATGTTCACTTATCTGGGCACTTACGGTCGGTGCATCGGATTGATACACCTCCAGTCCAAAGGCATCAATGAACTTGATGTCACATGATTGTTCACACTTAAGTCCTAGTTCGGTAGCAAGATCCGAGTCGATTATAGACACTGAGGCCGCATCGTCCAGTAGGGCATACGTATTCACTACACCACTAGGCCCACACACTTTCACTGCAACCACTTTTAACATTACGTGATCCGACGATAAGCGTTTATCACAGCTTGACGCGACGTGCGCCACGGTAGTATTTACAGCGGGCGCCGGCGCGGGCGCTGACAGCGACGGCGGCGGCAGTGGCGGTGATGATGGTTGCGCTTGCTCCGGGGCCGGCGCAGCGGGCTCGCGCCGCGCGCCACCCTGCGCGTGTGTCGATTGTGATGACGTAGGTTTGCTCCAGTGTAGCAACTTGTGGTGTGCAAGCCCACAGCTATCTATGTCGCATACAGGTGCGGGGCATGCATTCCTATCATGTCGTGACGTCAGGCAACAATAACACAAGCCATTCATTTTTACAAACTTCCATCTATCACGGCGCATTGCACGTTTGAAGGCGCGACACTCGGGCAGCGAATGATTGATCTTTGTGCAAAATTTACATTTATCGCCCTCCTCAACAGCTGTTGTAGCTAATATGGGTCGATTAGTGCGAAATTTGTTGTCATCTCGTTTCGCGGGCACTGTCCCCTCGGTCTGCTTCTTTTGTTCACGACATTGAGGTATTCCGATTAGCGATAACATTTCTGCTTCATGTTTAAGAAATGCAGCGACTAACTCCAACTTCGACTGATTTTCACTTAACTTCTGGTAGGCAAAGTCGGTCCATTTTGCTATCAGTGTGCTCGGCAGCTTAGATAGAACAGCTGACGCGAGTTCAGGGCTTCGTAAATAATCAGGTTGATTCAGTGCACGAATAGTGGCCACACAGTTATTAATTTTAATAGAAAAAATTATTAGATCGTACTGGTACGAGGTAGGTAACGCAGGTTGCTTCCTTAACTGCGTCGTAAGGTTCAGAATAATCACTTCCGGTCGACCAAACCTTAAGTCTAGGGCTTCCATTACAGCTGCGGGCGGAGTATTACCGATGAGCAGGTCGGTAACTGCCTCCTTAGCGTCGCCTCGCAATGCTTTGCGTAGTCTCCACAGGTTTTCGGATTCACTAAATTTGCACACTAGTGTGGATTCATCGTATGCACTCTTAAAATGTAGCCACTCAACACAGTCTCCACTGAAGACAGGTAAGTCACGCGGAGTAGACAAGCGACTGAGTAGACGGTCCTCGCGTTGGCCTGACGAGGTTGCCATCATGTCTTTTAAGGTAAGTGCGAGTTGCTGAATACTATCAACGGGAACATCAGTGCACTGGACGGGGCCGACCTGAGCACGGCTAGCTGATGGTGCCGTCGGCTGATGCTGATTACTGCAGGTAGGTTCGGTGTGATCTTGATTTAGCCAATCCTCGACGTTAGAACGTGCTTGCTCATCGAGGATCTCATTACTACTAGCTTCGCTGCCATCACCTTGGAGCTCTTCAGCATCAACTTGCGCAAGGTCAGCTTCCAGCTTTTTATCTATGAGGGCAAGCTGAATCTGTGCTTTTGCTTCAGCGGCTTCTAATTCCAATTGCTTACGTCTAGCAATGGATGATGACGTAGATCGCTTCGATTTTGCAGACGTAATCGAACCACTTTTTACGGACGCAAACGGCGTATTTGCTGTTTCAATCTTCATTCGTTCCATGTCCTTAGACGGTATGCGACTATCGGTGCCTAGGACAGGTAATTTGACTTTAGGTTCCGCAGGTGCGTTGGCCGATGTGCTCGCCATTAGCAGTTGCTGGCGCTCGAATTCCCGATGCTGTTTGCGAGTCAATACTTAACGCGGGGCGCGCGGCGGGGATGTAAACATCACACTGATTATTATTTGGCTCGAAGACCACTCTTATTGTAGGTGATAGGGTATTGAAACGCAATAATTTAGGTAGACAAAGGGAAAAGGCGTTGGTGCGAGCGAAAGGATTCAACGCGGCAGACACAGTATTTTTTACTAACTGCGGGTGCACGAAACTTACGTAGAAAAAATGTACCAATATTTTAGTAGCTACCCACCAACGTCTTTATAATTATTTATTTATAAATGATCCAATAGATGGCGTTACACGTTCCGAAATAATGTATCTTACAACTAACTTAATTGCTAAAATCTTATTATTAATTTAAGTTATAACAATATTAATATGCGTCGCCTACAAGCATCATCAAACAAACCACATCATTCAAACCTTAATGATCGTCGCTGTCGTTCTGATCGTCGCTGCAACCGTCTACTATATCTTGAAGATGTGCCGCAGGAGCGCCATCAGCACTTTGAGGCGAGAATTGAACGCCGTTGCAATTGATAACCTGGCACGAACTACAAACCAGTAAGAAGAAAGAAGAGGAGTCCAGGGTAATCCCGGCCCCTGCCGGGGCTGCGGGACTATTCGAAAGAGATACCGTGGCCCCGGAACACAAAGGGCGATGAAGGAACATGGATGGGTTTTAGTCAGTAAAAGTCTGACACTCCCTCCTGCTCCGCCCAGAGCGGGACAAGTCATTTGATGATTTCCCATCCTAAAAAAAAAAAAGGGTAATCCCGGCCCAAAACAAGCAGATGCCACGTTCCTGCTGCCCGTCGACTGGCCGCCACGCACCGCCAACGCACAACGCTCCGCGCCACGCCGCCGATGATGATGAAGAACTCCGTCATGACGCCCTTTAGCTAAGTTATTCTATTTTTAAATATTGTTAAAGATAGAACTATGTTATGTCTCTGCGAGAATTAAGTAATTTACTTATAAGCTTGAAAGAAATAAGAGATTATTGAATTAAAATAGGCCCAGCTCGTAGACAAAGTTCCGAGACTGCCAAAAACAAATTTAGAGAAGCCCAAAATTTGTATTCCCTTCTAGAGTATATTTCGTCAGACATTAGAGTAAAAATAGAAAATTCTGAGCTAAGCAGTGACACTTTACTACCCATCAATAAATATATTGATGATATACATATTTTGTACAAGACAATTTCAAGTTTGTATACTGATTTGGAAGAACTAGAGTTCGAAGATAGTACAGAAAATATGGCTACGAGTAACTTTGACCTAAAAACGGCCTTGGCCCTATTACCAGTAATGAACGCCCAGGAGAGCGTCATTATTCAATTATTAGACAGCATTCAACTATATAGCGATAAGCTGAACGATCAAGGGAAAACCCTATTAATAATTTTGTTTTAAAGACAAGACTTTCTAGTGGTGCTAAACTTAGATTAAAATCAGAGTACTCCACAATTACAGATTTAATTAAAGATATGCGCACGCATTTATTGCAAAAAAAAATCCGCAGTAGCTATTCAGTTACAACTTAATTCGGCCAACCAAGGTCGTAGGTCCATTGACAAGTTCGGTTCCGAATTAGAGCAATTATTCGTGAACCTGACCATAGCTCAAGCCGACGGCGATTCAAATAAGTTCGACATACTCCATCCCTTAAATGAGAAAATAGCAATTAAACGTTTCGCTGACGGATTGTCGGATTTAAGCACCATCATCGCCTCACGGCAATTTCAGTCTCTACCAGAAGCCATTCAGACGGCCCTTGACGAAAATTCCCTATCGTCTAAAGTAGAACCGGTAATGAACATAAGGACTGATCGTGGAAATGGAAATGCCAACAGGTTCGGTACCAGACACGGCAACGCCACGCCTAGGAATAACTCGTATAGTAATAATTACCAAACATCTCAACGCGGTAATAGTACCTCAACGACTTTCCATAACTCATATAGAGGTCGATCATCTAGGGGTAACAGTCGTGGAAGATACCAACGAGGTTCTTTTCGAGGACAATACGGCCCCCCACCTCGTTCTAACGGAGCCCCTCATATAGCTCAAGTACGGCCAGAACAGATCGAGAATACTGAACGTGTTCAATCAGGTTTTTTCGTCCCATCAATTAACTAACATTTCATTCTAAATTATAACGTTAGTAGTATTGTTCAAATAGAGTTAGATGTAGGTAATGTAATACATTTATTAGTAGATAGCGGCGCGAGCATTTGCGTCATGAAATATGAGTGGTTACTTGAACACCCGGAGTATTCAAAGGAATTACATTGCGATAAGTTGACTATGAAAGGCGTTGGCGGAAAATTAATATCAGAAGGATATAATTATATACTTAGATTTAGTATGTCAGGGTGTTAGTTCGTTCGTGTTCCACGCGCGCCTCAAAGAGAGTCAGCAATAACTTGCTGACAGCAAGCAGAAGGGGTCCGCAAGGGCCGAAGCCTGCCGGGGCTGCGGGACTATTCGAAAGAGATACCGTGGCCCTGGAACACAAAGGGCGATGAAGGAACATGGATGGGTTTTAGTCAGTAAAAGTCTGACACTCCCTCCTGCTCCGCCCAGAGCGGGAGAAGTCATTTGATGATTTCCCATCCTAAAAAAAAAAAAAAAAAAAAGGACTTAATGCACAGGAGATGGAATATTAGGAGAAAATTTTTTCAGGCGTTAATAATGCCGTAGTGTGTTGGTAATGCCGTGATTGATTACGAAACAAAAACTTTACGTTTATCTCATAAAGGACACGTAATTAGTTTGAATATCGGTAGGAGCAAGGACAGGTATACTCATGTGATACCTGCACGATGCGAAATAATAAAATACATACCTTGCATTCTAAAAGAAGATAGTGTAGTTTTAGCAGAGGAAATAAAACAAGGAGTTTTTATCGCTGGAATGATTTCAAAGCCATCATATAATGGCATACCGTTGCGCATTTTAAATACGACTAATGAGGACATTGAGATGGATTTTTCTAATGTTAAAATTGAACCAATTAATAATTTTGAAGTAGCACGCCTAACAAAAGATACTAAAACCGTAGATCGTGTAAAAACTTTATTCGAACTACTCGATTTAAATTACTTGAATAAGAAATATGCGCAAAATACGCCGATGTCTTTCACTTACCGGGCGATTCTTTATCAGTCACCAATTTGATGGAACATAATATCGTTTTAAAAGACAACGTGACCCCTACTTATATAAAGCCCTATAGGATACCCCAAGCTTTAAAAAGTGAGATTGAGAAGCAGGTTCAGGAAATGCTAGATAATGACATCATAGAGGAAACTGTTTCGGAGTGGTCCAATCCCGTCTTGCTAGTTCTAAAAAAGGCAGACAAATCAAGCCAAAAGAAATGGAGATTAGTTATTGATTACAGACAGTTAAATAACAAAATCCAGGACGATAAATTCCCGTTGCCAAATATCACAAAAATTTTAGATTCCTTATCAGGCAGTATTTATTTTTCGAAGTTAGACCTTTCACAATCGTATTATCAGTTATCATTAAGTCACGACTCACGAAAATACACGTCTTTTGGCCTGAACAAAATGTATCAACTTTCCTTAGATAACGATTCCCGTAAATACACTACATTCACAGCAGGTAAACAATACCAAATGAAGCGTTGTCCAATGGGTCTCAAAACTAGTGCTAGTGTCTTTTCTAGGCTCATGACCATAGCAATGGCAGGCCTTAATTACCGAAAATGTTTTATATATCTCGACGACTGCGTCGTAATCGGAAATTGCATAGAAAACCACACTAAAAACCTCATTGATGTTTTAAACCGTTTAAGAAAAGTCAATCTTAAATTGAATCCAATTAAATGCGAATTTATGCGAAAAGAAATAGTTTACTTAAGGCACAAAATAACACAAGACGGTATTATCCCAGACCCAGGTAAAATTGATACCGTACGTAATTACCCAACACCAAAGACTGCTGGCGACGTAAAACGCTTTGTCGCATTTGCCAACTACTACCGACGATTCATATCAGGTTTCGCTAACATTGTGTTTCCGCTGAACCGATTGTGCAAAAGAGGTGTACGATTCGAGTGGACAAACGATTGCGAAACATCTTTCGAGAAATTAAAATTAGCTCTTATGAATCCACCTGTACTGGATCATCCAGATTTTTCGGACAACAACATATTTAAATACAAACAGTCACAGCGTCGAAATTAGGTTTAGGTGCAGTACTTTCAAATGAAAATGGAAAAGTATTCGCTTATGCTAGCAGAAGTTTAAAGCCAGCCGAAAGTAGGTACCCGGTAATTGAACTTGATTTATTAGCAATTTTTTGGGCTGTCCGACACTTCCGCCCTTAGCTGTATGGTAGAAAATTCATCATCTACTCTGACCATAGGCCACTAGTGTATTTATTTAGTTTAAAAGACCCTTCCAGCCGTTTGACCAAGTCCAGACTGTATTTAGAGGAATATGACTTTATCGTGGAATATGTCCTATGCAGCTGCAGATGCGTTAAGTCGACTCTCGGTGACGTCACAAAATTTGAAAGAAATGCAAGAACACATAGTATCTGTTTTGACTAGAGCTCAGAGTAATAAACTCAAGACTCAGATAGGAGAACAGACCGACAAACTTCCTTCAGTCAGCGGGCCTGATCAACCTGCAACTGTTGAAGTACTTAAGAGACCTAGTAATATAGTTGAGTTACGTTTTTCAGATTATCAAAGAAAAATAAATGATGCGAATATAAATTCTATCAAATGCTAAATATTGCACTTACGTCCCTTCGAAATTGACGGTATTTCTACATTCTCGATCGTCATCATCCCCAGAGGAGTTAGCGAGAGATTTAGAAAATATGTGTTTACGATTGAATATTAATGAATTACTTATTACGAAGAATAAGAGTAATAGCAAAAATATTACTAGTTTACTGCGCAGTATAAAAGATTGTAAAATAAAATCGCTAAAATTTTTAATAATTAAAGACAACGAGAATAAGCGACAAACATGAAATAATTACAATTTTAAATGACTTTCACCCCTTGCCCACAAGTGGACATGCAGGCATAAATCGTATGATAAATAATATTAAAAAGTATTATTTCTGGCCAGGAATGGCAAACGACGTCATGAATTATGTTAAAAAATGTAACAGTTGTCAAATACAAAAAACGACAAACAAACATGAGAACCTTTGTCGATTAGTTTAGATATAATGGTTTAGATATAATGGGCCCACTAGATATAGATAATTATAGCAATACATATATTTTAACAATCCAATGCGATTTAAGTAAGTTTGTGGAGGCTTACCCTTTACCTCGAAAAGATAGCGAGACTGTAGCCAGATGTTTCGTTAACAATTTCATATTACGTTACGGTATACCAAATCAGTTTATAAGCGATAGGGGAACCGAATTCACTTCATCTATCATGTCAGAAGTTTGCAAGTTACTGAACATTGAAAAAAATCATTCAACTTCATATCATCATGAAAGTTTAGGTAGTTTAGAAAATACACATAAGCATTTAGGCGCATACCTCAGAATTCAATGCGAGAATAATCAAACTGACTGGAGCGATTGGATTCCATTCTGGTGTTTTTCTTTCAATACCAGTGTTCATTCACAAACGAAATATACCCCATACGAACTAGTTTTTGGAAAAGTCAGTAATATACGTAGCATTTGACAGAGTCAATAGACCCCTTGTATAACTTTGATGACTACCCAAAAGAACTTAAGTACCGTTTACAAAAGGCTCAACAAGATGCTAGACAAAATTTAATAGAATGTAAAAACCGTAGAAAAATATCGTATGATCAGAAATTACACTGTGTAACCTACAAACCAGGAGATTTGATTTTAATAAAGAACCAAATAGGAAACAAATTAGATTGTATTTATAAAGGACCATTTAAGGTAATAGAGGAACTCTCACCAAATGTTAAAATTCTTAAAAATAGTAAAGAGATTTTGGTACATAAAAATAATACCAAGCCATTTAGTAAATAAAAAAAAGGTTTATTAATAGAATAAGAGATTTTGTTAATTAAGCTATTAAGTAACTAATTAGTATATAAGTACAGGCCTAATGTTACGTAAACGCAAACCTTTTTTTCTCAAAAAAAAAAGGGAGGTTACCTACCCTCAACTTTTCGGGGGAGGTGAAGTATGTAAAAACCTTACTCAGCAAATCACTTCATATCTGCGTCATACACCTGCGCAATCGTAACGTTTGGCCGAGTAAGCATTTTACTTGTAAGCTAATAATTGTACTTTTAAGAACATTCAATAAATCGCCATCAAACCGTCAACATGTCTTTGACTTATTAAGACTATCGTCTCCTACCTACCTCATAAGGAAGACCACACTCTGCAGTTCAGTTAACGAATGCAGCAGGATGACCTCTAGCAGGCAGCGGTGGCGAAATGTCGTGAAGTGCATCACATCTGCACCTTCTAATACCGCTACGATTACTTAACGATCACGACCGCCCTGTCAAGAGCGTAACGGATAAGAAGAAGATGTGGCTAAGTAAATTTATTTCTAAAAACTCGTCTAAGATGCTCCCAATCCTGACTGGCGCAGCCGGTAGGATCACTGAAGAAGCTGTCTCGCGTTAACTAGTGATTTTTCGCGAATAAACTTTTCCGATCTTCACAACGGTACGCGTGCACTCTGCTTGCCTTAACTTATCACGCTGAGCCTTCCACCTCCCCTTGGAGGTGGAAGGCTCAGCGTGAGTCGTAGCAGTCCAAGATACGTGTGTGCACTGTATTTGCTATTGACATTCTGTGGAGTTCTTGAACATCGTGCTTTACTCGTCATAGTTGTGTTCCCTAGTAGCAGAAAGCCACCCCTGCTATTTCGGCTTTGGTGCGCATGCTACAGAGACTGTTTAGTTATGATCCATTATCATGAGCCCATTTAATTATATTAGTGAAATCCACCTCTATGTTCCTTACAATTACATCCAATTCTTTATCTGCATACACTAAACAAAAATGTCTATGCGACAGTTTCGAATCACATTCAGCACATGTTGTTGATATGCATGATGTATACGATGGGACCAAACACGGAACTACATATGACGTATCTGGGCTCTCCAACGCTCTACTACTCTAAAGGATCTCCCATGGAAACAAACATGCAGACGTGCCGGCCGGCCGTCGGCCAAGCCTAATACATCTGGAAAGTCGGATGATGTAATTTTCATCTTACAGACATTGGTTCGCAATATCAGCACTTTTTTCCTCATAATGAACACAACTGCAGTTTTATACTAGTTGACACCACGAACACTGGCCAGTTGGTCTCTGACTGTTGTTCGTCGTCGTTGTCCTGACTACAAACGGAACCTGCGTTCAGTGTAAGTGTCGCCCAATAAATAAATTATTCCCAAAAAATAATTTAATAACGGTTGCTATGATTAGGTACAGCGCACAGGAATTGTGGACAATACCGTGGAGACTGGTTGCGTTAAACGGTAGTAAAATAAGGAAAATTAATAATCACGTGTTATGCTAGTAACGTTTCAGAGTTTCATTACTTCCTAGGAAGTTAAGGCAAGCAGAGTGATATGCTTTCAACATCGTCATCTTTTAGGCCGAAATCACCTAGCCGTGGGTACACTCTGGTTTGGTTAGTTGGAGATGAAGCGGAGCCTTGATCTGCCACACTAACCGGTCGCGTGCGTGTCTTATAGTCCAAGTGATTCCTGCGACTGACGATAACGCGGGACCCACCCGGAACCGTCAGGGCAGCGCATTCAAATTTTCTTACGTTTTTTGCAATTTGCAGGTGTGTGAGGTTGTATGTTGATGAAAATATTCATGAATCGCGCAAGTAACACGTATGTAGTTACAGAATTATGATCATTAAAATCATCAGTACAACCCTCTAAATTCATTTAACCCCATTTAATGACTTAACTAAACTTGGAAGGCGGTAAGTCAGATTTATTTTAACTTGTTCGTCTTCTTCTTCATGACTGTAAATACGTCATCGGATGAAAGGATACGGCGTTCCTTTATTTTTAAATTAAGACTGACAAACGCAAGCAGACATAGCTATGATTCATTGGGTATTTTTATTGATAAGGTATGCAAGTGAGATAGTTGCGATAAAGAAGCTATATAAGCGATTGCTCCAGTTAATGTAGGCATTTAGATGTTAGTTTGGCTGATGCCACACTAACATCACACACGAACACGAACACGGTGTTGTTTCGTTTAAACTTTGTATCCTATTAATTTTATTTTTTGTGAAGCAACTTTGAATTATTTGTTTCATAAAATAAAATTAATTCCGCCACCTTCCTTGAGGAAGGTCTCAATTTCTGTTATAGGTGACGCAAGAAACGTGTCTATATCGAAGAAACGTAGAAGACAAACCAGTGTGACATTTAAAAGTGATATTTTGTTTAAATTTTGAGTGTTTTCCGTGCTAACGCTAGTCTAAAATGGTTAGACTGTATAATGCTCCCGCCTATGCGGACGGAACAGGCTTCGACGTAACCCCTTCAAATTCAAGGTAAGAATTATGATTTTTTTGATGATGTTTGGGAAATGATGCAATATACTTACTGATTGTACTATCTCACTCATGGGGACCTTTATGTGGTAGACAAGGCATTGTGCAAATTTTTCATGAGAATCTTCTTCTTCTATAGGAGAGAATGTTATTAAATTGCCTTAAACTATTTTTGGCTGATTCTTTCTTAATAAAAATACTTAGGGACCGTTAAAGTATTATGTAAGCACTATAGGGGGGCGGGGGAGTCTATGCTTTGTTTGTTTTTGATGACATGGGGGGTGGGGGTCTAGATGGTGATTACGTCAGCAGTAATTATTTACTTTTTTACATATGGCAACCCACACATTGTCTATGCTTGAAAACGAAACGCATATTCGGGGATTCCCACAAATAATGAATACGTTTAGGTACTCGCTTAGAACCGAGTAGCTAAACGTATTCATGCTTATTTTCTTATTTTTAGAATTATAACTGCTACTCATGAATCAATAAAAAAACAATACAAGTTATGTTAAAAGAAAAATGCATAAACCAATGTTTACGTAAGCATGGGGGGAGGGTAAGAGCTTTGCTTTTTTTGCTGACAAGGGGAAGCGGGGGGGGGGTAAATAATTGTAATAAATCTGCTTACGTAATACTTGAACGGGGTTACTACATAGTCAATTTAATAGTTATGATTTAAAAAAAAAACATGGTTGGCCATTCTAGTCGATTTGGCCAAAATACTTTGCCACCTCCATGACATCGTCGGTGGTAGCGCAGTGGGTACTATGACTACAAATTTTTTGAGCACAGGCAGGAAATTACGCATTGGCTATGCGTTCTTTTCCAAGTAATAGTTATTATTACGTCATCAGCAGCGTGCAGCAGTTAAGCAAAGGCCACAATTCTAGAACATGTAAAAGCGCTCTATTTTGGAGCTCTTCTGGCAATTCTAGTACCATCTATTTATAGCCACGAAGCGCTATTGCTTGCAATTTATAAGTATAATGTATAGGCCGCTGTAGTTACAGGTACTTGAGAGATATTTCTGCCAATTTTAATGGCGGAAAATCACCAGCGATGCCACTGGTATTACAGTTTGCCAGCAACACAGTCTGTAGGTGAATTATGAAGCTCATTTTTGCGATATAAACATTTACTAATTAGGTACCTATATTTTGTAACGTAATTATCACATACTTGACAATGGCCTAGGCAGTAAGTGTGATCGCGGCCTAGACTAGATAACTAGCATGCACACAATACATCTTCTATACAGGGTGGAATTTTTCAATGCCACCTGGTGGGAAAGTACTCTAAATACTGGAGATAGCAAATTTTACTCAAAGGAAACATTCTTTTATTTTTAAAAAGAATCAAATCTGCATTCACAGATTTTCGAAAATTCGTTTGCCACATTCGGGCATCGAACCCGGGATGGATCGACTAAAGTTCGAAAAAATAACATTCTGTACCTGTTTGACATCAATCGATAGGGTCAATCATATGGATCAAATCTCTCTAACAAACATGATAAATTAAATGAAAGGAAAATAATGAAATCCAAAGAACAGTTATAAATTCAATAGGATAAATTCAATAAGAAAAATCACTTTTATTCATGGTTCTCGTGGCTAAATGACAACAACAGCTCAAGTTGATCTTCAGGTTAAGCCGCGCTTGCCTGGGTTGGTCCTTGGATGGGTGATGGGTGATGGAGAAAAGCACGTTAAGCCGTTGGTACTGTCTGTCATTTATAGATCTTTGACAGTCGTTACAGATTCAGTGGCCCGAAAGTCTGACAACCAGTCTTACCAAGGGGTATCGTATTACCCAGTACTAATTGGGTTGTGGAGGTCAGATAGGCAGTCGCTCCATGTAAAATACTGGTATTTAGCTGAATCTGGTAAGACTGGAAGCCGACCACAACATAGTTGAGAAAAGGTTAGGCAGACGAGTTGAGATATTTTGGCAAACGCGTAGGGGTTCTCACTTATTTTTAGTACAATCAGTAAGATATCATCATTATATAGTGTACTAGTTGTAGTATATGTAAATATATTGTAAAGATTTTTTAATGAATTCATGATATAAAACTATATATATAGACAAAAAAAATCAGTAAGGTATTATTTAACATAACTTTCTTTTGTTTTGTTAATCAAAGACATGTCAATTATTTTTTATTCAGTCGGCCTGGCAACGCACGAAGCAAAACAGTAAAATTTGACAAAGACGCTTCGTTCTACGACATGAGTGGACATAAGTACATGATTATTCTGAACCAGTACATCTTCAAGAATACAAAACATTTTAAGTATGTATTACATTTTCTTTTTTACATACCCTAATATAATAATAGTGTGTAAACAGACTTAAATGGAAGCTAAAAAGCACTTGTTCTCCTCGTCATTGCGGGAATTGCCCACTTTTAGGGTTCCGTACTTCAAAAGGTAAAAATAGTAACACTTATAAATCACTTTCTGGTCCGTCTGTCCGTCTGTCACCACCGATTTTCTCAGGAACCACCCGTTCCTAGCAAGTTGAAATTTAAACCAAATACTGAGGTCTATAGTCCCTATTGAGTGTATATCAAAATCAAGGTCCTGAGTCAACACAATAAAAAGATATGGGCAAATTTAGATTTTTGTGAAAACTTGTAAGTACTTACCAAAATTTACCTTAATTTTCAATTTTTCATAAGTTTCCCTTTACTTGTGCTGTAAGACCTTGCTTTTAACCAAAATTGACAATTCTAGGTCAACCGGAAGTACCCCATAGGTTTTGGGTCGAAAACCTATATGGTAGTTCACGTTGACCTAGAATCACAAAATTTGGCGTGAAGCAATGTTTTACACAGCACATGTAAAGGGAAAAATCTGAAAACCGTAAATATGTAGTTTAATAACAAAAAAAAACAATTTTACTATTACAAACTTATTATTTGCGGTTGGTGCGATAGCCGATTAATGGGATCGAACAGCAAAGTTAAGTTTGTCCTTTAAAATGTTTGTACAGACCCTCCGAGTCCGACTCGGTCTCGGCCGGTTATTTTTTTTAAATGTTACAAGCCCACCACTATATATCCAAACCACTGCAACTCCTGTAAGCCAGAATCAACAGTGGGGATCACCAGAAAAGCGCCGGGGCAATGAAGCTCGACGAAGTCCCGGAGAAACAATTTAATAGGGTAGATGACAAAAAAAATCTAATTAGTCCGTCAGATATATTTCCAAAAAAAATTGGACACATGTTTTTTCTTTTATCACGTAAACAAAAACTAAAGATGATACAGTGCGTCGAAACTCGTGTGACCTCAGATTTGAGTACATTTTTTACTCAAATGTGACGTCACAAGCCCCCCCATGATCTTTGACACGTTTTATCTTCCTCAATCTTTCATAATTTGATAAAACAAAAAACACGTATCCAATATTTTTCGATAATCTAACTGACGGACTAAACAGAATCATATTTTTTTAGTCAGTCATCATCCCTATTGTCTTGGATCCCGTAACGAAATTAATCAGAAAATAATAGCAAACGAATAGAAAAAACATTGAAAACACAACTGTAACAAGTTTCCCTAAAATTTTATCATCATTTATTACAAGATTCAAAGCAACGAAAATGTTGTGTAATAACATAGAAATTCGCACGAACTTTTGATTAAACATTGTGCAATTTTCAGTGCTATACAATCGGTCGAAAACATAATAACGTAAATCCGAATATTACGCATTAGTAAGTATTGTATCCTGCGTTTGCAATTCACTTTCCAAAAATGTTAACAAATGTCTTTTTTGGAAGAAAATAACATTCAAACTCACGCGTCAAGTTTCGGTCGCGCTATATAAGTACAACGTAAAAAGATTGTATGAGTTTTTCATTAAAACTAGTAATTCCCAAATCAATTTAATTTACACTAACGTAAAGTTGATATTCATTTTACATCAAATGTAAACAGTTTCGATAATGGAAGACCCGACTCGCCTACTCGTCACCCAAAAACAAAAGCTTAAAATTCACAATTGTTTCAAATGAGTGTACGACTAAATCAAATCAAATCACTTTTTATTTTTTAACACAGGTACAGAAATACAGATCTTGCAGATATCAGATTTCTTTACAGATCTTGTAATTGATAAAATCGAGCGCTATGTTGTGCCAGTAGCAGGCTTACAAATATGGTGAGCATCTAGCACAAGATTACAATTTAAAGTTTCTAAAATATATATTTGAAAATCATACATAAGTATTGTATTTAATTGCAAAAATTACATACTTAATATTATTTTAACATATAAACATGGACTAAAGAAATACGCACAATTTATAAAACGCTGACAGACACTACAATTGTCTTTTTTATTATCTCATTATAACAAAAATCATTTTCAATTCACGTGTATCCGAACACGATTTGCTGCGCCCTCATCCGACCCCATCACTAATTTCAAGGCGTAGTTACATAATATTTTGTTAATATTTAAAACAACTAACCGACCTGTACCAGCTTCTCTACAAACAAACAAACATGCATTTTCATACAAACATTACAACCCCGATTTCGCGCACTTAGGGGTTGGATTTTCCAAAATCCATAACGGATGCATACATTATAATAGATATGTTTCTGCATTTCATTTTAGTTTCATTTATAATTACAGGTGGCACCCAAAAACGAGAAATGGTACTATCCAAGATGAATGGCGACTACGACAGCTTTTTACTAAACTCGGATTCTTATTGTTCGTGAAGAGAGACTGGAGATATAAGAACATTATCAATTTTCTTAGTGCATGTAAGTTTTCTTCTGCCATCTTATAGCGTCCACACACTAAGACCCAATATTCATAAATAAACGTTACGATCATCCAATATGTTGGTGGTTGGTTTGTTGGTGTTGGTGTTGTTGTTGGTGGTTGTTGTTGGTTGTTGTTGTTGTTGTTGGTTGTTGTTAGGTTGTTGTTGTTGTTTGGTATGCACAAGAGACTGCGAGGCACCTTCTCTTATTCCTACTTCAGTGTGGCCTGCATCAGCTTTGATGGAGTGGCCAAAGTGAGTAATCGTGTTTGTCTGTGTGATTGCTTCGATCTTCGAAACAGCACCATTGATTTTGAAGCGGTTTTAACATGATTTAGAGGATTATTTATAAATGAATACGATTTCATATAACACCCAGAAATGTCCAGGTTTAGACATGTGACGACACACTCGCCACATTCAGAGATTGTTAGCATTTAATAAAGCACAGGTAGCTAAATAGTTAGTAAGTAATTAAAATAAAAGCTTCTTAACAATCTTTTTGGGATCACCTTCCAGATTTAGAATTGACCTGAATCACTTCAAATGGAGTGACTGTCTAAATGATCTGAACAACTCAGAGTACCTGGGTTCTGATTCTTGTGATACTTATTGGCAAGTCGTATTTCGTAAAGCTGACTGCGCGGTGCGATCGCCAAAGATCTACAATTAACAGCCGGGACTAACGGCTTTTCGAGGATTAAAGAGGGATCTTGGTATGTAAAGGATCCGTTCAATGAAATTAACGCAAGGAGTATAATCACAAAACAAAGGAAGAAAAAAAAGCAAATGAAAGAATTAATAATCAAAGTAAAGCAAACATAACAATTATTGTTTTCTGGTTTCTACAAACTACTCAACTAAATAATAATCAATTGAATACGATGCAAAAGAAGTGGATTGAGGGGGAGAGGAACTTTTTATAGAGGTTGTCTACCTCGCGGTCCGGGCGGTTAAGCCAAGACCCTCGGTCCCTGTCGAAGCCGCGAGACTTGATCCACGACACTTCGACGGTGGGATTACGAGACCGGCGGTGACAGAGGAGGACGATCCTTCTCTGTCTGCTCGGAGGCAGGGTGAGTGCACACCGAGCCCGCCCTCACTCCTCTGCTATGCCCTCTGCTGAACAGAGGGCACGCAAAGGAACGCACCTTTGGTCCGGGTCGGACCCCACCCATGTCAGAATAATTGGCCGCGGCAGTACCACTCCCCGAGGGATAAGAGGAAATTCTCATTTCCCCTCATTCCCCGGAGAAGGATACTGCCGCGCCCGGGGTGCACCGGCCCAGCAGCTGCTCTTCCCTCCAGACGTATCGAGAGGGACGAGCAGCCGCCGGACACACGTGGAGGACTTCTGACTTCGCACCCCAGCGATATTACCCTTAAAATAGTATTTTATTTTATTAGTAAGAGGACTTTAAGGTTATTTACCCTTACAGCGCGCCATTGTAAGTCACTTGTAAGTTTATTTGTCATTATAAAAGCATCAGCAAGAGTCTTGTAAGTTTGAAAATACACTTCGCGAGACCATTACAAGGCAATTGCAAGGGTGAATATACTTATAAAGTGCGCCCAAATCCACACTTATATGTGTCTGTAAGTGTGATATAAGACTGAAAAAAATATGATCTTGGGATATTTGTAAGATTATTTTTTGCTAGCTGGGGTCTAACCGGATATAGCTGAATACCAGTATTTTACATGGAGCGACTGCCTATCTGACCTCCACAACCCAGTTAGTACTGGGTAATACGATACCCTTTGGTAAGACTGGTTGTCAGACTTTGGGGCCATTCTAAAGATCTACAAATAGCTGGTGTATGCTTAACAATAATCTACTTTAAGATTCGACCAACTGAATTATGGAATATTGCACAATGATCGCCAATTTCTTATAATTAAGGAAATTCAATTTACCTAATTCCTTGTCTAATCTACAGTATGTATGCGTTTTTGTTTATGGATTTAGATTGTCTGAGTAGTTTAGCCTGGGTACTTTTATTATATTTAAATTAGGTACTTACTTCCATATTTCATTTGGAATAGCTGTCAATATAAACATTATGGAAATATTATCCAGAAATATTTAGTACATGTAAAGCGTGGGTCTTGTTTATGCTAGGTAACTTCAATGGAGCTAAAATATATTAGGAAGCGGACTTTATGTTTGAAAAAGACTACAAGATTTGTTATATTCCCTGCATTCAATACTTTGTCCAAAAGTGGGTGTATACTACGGATGATTTTCATATTCTATGCGTCGCTACAGCGTGCCACGTGTAGTTGAATTGGGTTTAAAGATCACGGCTGGAATCATTAATTCTTTACCTACTCATTCGTTTGGCTAAGTGAATGACCACCAACGTTTCTTGATTATTATCTTAGCGAACACGAGCATATAATTAGACTAGGAAAAACACTAAGGAATCGATCGTATTTAAAAACTCTTGAAAATTCCCAGATTTCAATTGTTTTATTGCATTTTCTATTTTTGAAAATGCATCAGCTTTTTTTTTCTTTTGATTCGTACTGGCTTGATACAAAAGAAGTTTTCAATATCACCTGCCTAGCCTTTTCCCAAAATATTGGGATCTGCTACCAGTCTAGTCTTATGCAGTTAATGACCAGTATTTTACATGGAGCGACTATCTATCTGACAACTTAGTTACTGGGTAACACAATACCCATTGGTAAGACTTTCGGACTTCATGCGAGAGAGATCTGACTCGAAGATCGAACATATTGTAGATTACTGAAAATTTTAACTATCGCACTGTGTTAAAAATAAAATAGAACTAGATCTAAGCATAAAATTAGCGAACTATTTATATAAATATATTTGGTACGCAACGATAACAAGAAACCGATGTAAACATTGAATTTTTAAAATCGCTACTGCGCAGTAAACTGGAAAGTCAGGTTGGGTCAGTTTTTTTTTTCATTTTGTCTATGATTCATAATTATTGTCTTTGATGGCTTTTTTTTTCTTTTGGATTTGATGTCAACAGAGGTTGAGAACTTATACGTAACGTCGTGTTTAAAGAGGACGATTTTATACCTAATTATAATAATTGGCCAAATAATATTAGCTCAAACTGCATCGATACTCGCCTTGCGGCCCTTAGCATAATCAGCCTATTATGTTCCCACTGCTGGGACTCAAACCTCTTCTCTATGACAGGGAGTGGACAGTAATGCACCACGCGAGCCCAGTGCGGGTTGGTAGATAACACACATCTTCGAATGCTTTGGTTCTAGGACATACCAGTTTCTTTTACGATGATTTCCTTCGCCGTTTTAAGAGTAGTGGGTCCGGTGGGTGTCCTGCTGATCAGGTCAGGGCAGGCACCCTACGGCCGGACCCCACGGGTATGCATACCGTTACGGTATGCTGCCCTGTGACGGCGGCGAAAACAATTGTGGAGGGCCGAAGGCTATTGGTGGGCTGGGTTTCAGCGCAGGTTAAGCTGCTGGAGCCCAGGCCTCTGAGGTGCTACCGCTGCCACGTGGGACACCACGTGTAAGTCCGGTGCGCCTCGGAGGTGGACCGCAGCGGGCTATGCTTCCGCTGCAGTCAGCCCGGTCATGTGTCCGCGGCTTGCTGTGCCACGCCGCACTGCGATGCATGTGCGGCGGCTGGCAAGCCGGCCGAACACCGGGCTGGAAGCAAGGCCTGCGCTCCACCCACCAAGGCCACCCGAGGAAAGGGTAGGCCCTCCGCCGCCACCGCCACCGTCGCCACCGCCGCAGCCGCAACTGCCGCCGCTGCCGCTCCCTCTGTCGCCGCCACAGAGGGGCCCTCACAGGGGGCCAGGTTGGAGGAAGCGGTAATGGAGTGCCAATAACGGCCCCATTACGCTTCCTCCAAGCGAACATCAACCACTGCGCCTGCGCTCAGGATCTATTGCTCCAGAGCATGGCGCAGTGGTTGATTAACATCGCTGTGGTCGCTGAGCCGTATTTCGTCTGGCCCAGGGAAGACTGGGTGGCGGACCTAAGCGGCTCAGTGACCATAGTGTCGTCGGCCGCCGCCGGCACCCCGACCCTTGAAAGTGTCAGGAGGGGTCGGGGGTGCGTAGCAGCCCGGTTCGGGGAGATCGTCGTAGTGGGTGTCTACTTCTCCCCGAGCCGAACTCTCGCCGAGTTCCACAACTCTCTCGCAGAGTTGAGTGTCGTCGTCGGAAACCATTCCCTCCCCGTGCTTGTCCTCGGGGACTTCAATGCCAAGAACTTGGCTTGGGGTTCCCGTTGCACAGACGTGCGGGGAAGGATGGTGGAGGACTGGGCCCTGGAGAAGGGCCTGGTCGTCCTAAATTGGGGTTCTGTCGCCACGTGCGTGAGGATGCGGGGCGAGTCGGTGGTGGACATTTCGTTCGCTAGCCCCGCCCTGTCACCGCGTGTCGTTGACTGGCGCGTCATGGAGGGGGTGGAGACCTATTCCGACCACCGGTACATCCGGTTCGACGTCTCCACCCAGACCTCAAGCGCGCCGGTCCAACAGGCCCCGAGTGGTCCGCGTTGGGCGCTGAAGCAGCTGGACCGGGAGCTCCTCTTGGAAGCCTCGATCGTGCAGGCCTGGGTGACATCACCGGACAGGCCTGCCGACGTCAATGATGAGGCAGGGTGGTTCCAGGAGGCCATGTCCGACATATGTGACGTGGCAATGCCCCGAGTCCGGCCAGGAAGCGCCCGGCGTCAGGTGTACTGGTGGTCGCGAGAGCTGACGTCCCTACGGGAGGCGTGTGTGGCTGCGCGACACCGGTACGCCAGGCACCGCAGGCTCCGCATTCGCCCACCGAATGCGGCAGCCATTGAGGCGGAGCTCTATGAGGGCTACAGAGCGGCGAAGACCGCCCTCCGCGAGGCCGTCCTGCGGGCCAGAGATCTGGCCCGCGAGGAGATGCTGGGGGCTCTCGACAGAGATCCGTGGGGGCGCCCTTACAAGATGGTGCGGGATAAACTCCGCACCTGGGCCCCCCCGCTGACGCAGAGTCTCCGGCCTCAGCTCGTGGAGGACGTAGTGAGCGCTCTGTTCCCCTCGCGAGGGGAACACCCGCCCCCGCCTATGGCTCCGCCGGCTGCGGTGCCGGAAGCGGACCACCAAAGTGACGACGACGACGCTCCTGAAGTGACCGGGGTAGACCTGAGAGTGGCGGTACGAAGGCTAGGTGCCAAGAATACCGCCCCGGGACCCGACGGCTTGCCTGGCAAAGCCTGGGTCCTGGCCTCGGAGGCTCTCGGGCCCCGACTGGAAGGGCTCTTTAGCGCATGTTTGGAGAGAGGCCAGTTCCCGATTCGTTGGAAGACGGGGAAGCTGGTCCTCATCCGGAAGCCGGGGCGCCCGGCGGACTCTCCGTCCGCCTACCGGCCCGTGGTGTTGCTCGACGAGGTGGGCAAGCTCTTTGAAAGAGTGATTGCAAACCGCCTCGCCGAGCACCTTGCGGGGATGGGGCCGGACCTTGCGGAACACCAGTATGGTTTCCGCAAGGGGCGCTCTACGGTGGACGCCATCATGCGCGTGAGGGCCCTCACGACGGGGGATGCGGTGTCCCGGGGTGGGGTTGTCTTGGCGGTGTCTCTCGACATCGCCAATGCCTTCAACTCCATGCCCTGGAGCTGCATAAGGTAGGCACTCCGGTATCACCGGGTGCCGACCTACCTCCGTCGTGTGGTCGGGGACTACCTGGCGGACAGGTACGTCATCTACCCCGGTCGCAGCGGAGACTGGAACCGGCGAGAGATGTCGTGCGGTGTTCCGCAGGGATCGGTTCTAGGGCCGTCCTTGTGGAACATCGGGTACGACTGGGTGCTGCGCGCCGACCTCCCTAGCGGCGTCAGCGTGGTCTGCTATGCGGACGACACGCTGGTGCTCGCACAGGGGGGGTCGCACGAGGCGGCGGCCGAAGTTATGACACGCGGGGTTGCGATAGTCGTTGAGAGGATCCGGCAACTGGGTCTCGAGGTGGCATTGCACAAGTCCGAGGCCATGTGCTTTCATGGGCCTCGGAATGCGCCACCTCCGGGATCCTCAGTGATGGCAGGAGGGGTTTCCATCGGCGTCGAGTCGACGCTGAAGTACCTGGGACTTGTCCTCGACAGCCGGTGGAACTTCGTGGAGCATTTCCGACGTTTGGCCCCCAGACTGGAGCGGACAGGGGCTGCCTTCAGGCGGCTCCTGCCCAACCTGGGGGGGCCGAACGCCTCCTGCCGGAGGCTCTACGCGGGAGTCGTGCGGTCCATGGCCCTTTACGGGGCCCCGGTGTGGGCACGTTCATTGAGGCGGCGTGCCGCCCACCACTTGAACGTGCCCCAGAAGGTGGTAGCCGTAAGGCTGGTCCGGGGGTACCGCACGATCTCCCGCGAGGCGGCGAACCTCCTTGCCGGATTGCCGCCATGGGATCTGGAGGCAATAGTCCTCGCGCGCCTACATGAGTGGCGCGCGGAGGCGCTACGCCGGGGGGAAACTCCGCTGCCGCGGCAAATTGTCGCTCAGCGGACGGACTTCCGGCGGGATCTCATGGCGACATGGAGAGAACGACTATCGCAACCCCGTGCAGGGCACGCCACAATAGTGGCGATAAGTCCCCTCTTTGAGGAGTGGCTGGAGAGACGCCACGGCGTCCTCACCTTCCGCCTGACGCAGGTTCTTACCGGACATGGATGCTTCGGTAAGTTCCTGCACCGAATCGGGCGGGAGGAGACGCCCGGGTGTCACCATTGTGAGGATCGACCGGAGGACACGGTGGAGCACACGGTGGAGGTGTGCCCCGCTTGGGCGGAGCACCGCCGTGTCCTCGTAACGGCGATTGGCGGCGGCGACCTCTCGCTCCCGGCCTTGGTTCAATCCATGGTCCGGAGCGAGACGGAATGGGACGCCGTCACCTCCTTCTGCGAAGCAGTCATGCTAGCGAAGGAGGTGGCGGAACAGGACAGGGAGAGATCCTCACGTCCCGGCCGCCGCGGGAGACGCCCCGGGCGTCGGGGGCCACGTGGTGGCTTCCGGCCACCGTAGACGCGGGCCTGTGGACGGGGAGCTATGGGCTAGCTCGCCGTCCGTTCGTCTCATGACGACAGGCCGTGTCGACGGCGCGTTCGTGTTCCACGCGCGCCTCAAAGAGAGTCAGCAATAGTGAAGGGGTCCGCAAGGACCGAAGCCTACCGGGGCTGCGGGACTATTCGAAAGAGATACCGTGGCCCCGGAACACAAAGGGCGATGAAGGAACATGGATGGGTTTTAGTCAGTAAAAGTCTGACACTCCCTCCTGCTCAGCCCAGAGCGGGAGAAGTCATTTGATGATTTCCCATCCGAAAAAAAAAAAAAAAAAAAAAAAAAAAGGGGGAGAGGAAGACGAAAGAAACGAAGGATGGATTGTGTAAGGAATGATATGAAAGATAAGGGAGTAAATGGTAGCGTGACGGTTGACAGAGGAGAATGGAAGAAAAAAACTTGTTGCGCCGACCTCAAGTAACACGGGACAAGGTGATGATGATGATGATGATGAGAATAGTCACAAAACACCAACCAATCCCTGAATGGTGAAGCAGAGGTGTACCTTGTAATACACCTACATGTATGCTTAAGTCTCATCTGTCCATATGTGAGCAGTCAAACATTTTGTATTTTGATGCCCTGGTCAGACTTTGGAGTTTCATTGTGACGAGTCTATTGTCACGAACTAGACACAAGCACAATTGTAGATAGAGTTATTTTGAAATTAAATTAGCTAAATAATACCTTTTTTTCCAGTTGCCGCTTCAGACCACACAAGTACATCATGCGTCTGTGTGACTATCCTCACACATGGAGACACAGGGGGTAAGATCTATGCAGCAGACAGGCCCTACTTCCTGAATGAAGTAATGAACATCTTCATGAAACAAAGAAGTCTCACCAACAAGCCGAAGTTGTTCTTCGTTCAGGTAGATATAATTGACATAGCATAATTAGCCTTTAACGTTTTCCTGCAATACAGACCTCTTCTTGATGAGAGTTAACGCCACGGGCGGCTCTTCAGTCAACTGATCCCGCTCATTTGGGACCCGCGGGATCAGTTTACTAAATTATGATTTATATCCTTTGATCTATCAAAAGCATTTGACATATTGTTCTAAAAATTAGAGGGTATCGGAGTTAGAGGATAATCATCGTCGCATCTAACTTATAAAATTATCAAGTCATAAACTAAGTTTTTAGGAGTTGACGAACATTTAGACAAGGCTAAAGCTAAGGTTGATCCCCATTCTCCTGCCCTTAGCTTAATATTTGGTGTCGGCGCAGCATGTCTTCTTCCATACTTCTCTATTACTCGTCATCTCAGCAGTCACCTCCTTTCTAACCATATCATCGTTCCCACAGTCCATCCATCGTTTCTTTGGTCTTCCTCTACTCTTATACTCATCTAAATTCATACTCAACGTTTTCCTTACTACATTTTCCTCATACCTCCGCATTACATGTCCATACCACGATAACCGATTAATTACCACACAACTTTTCAGTCACTTGAGATTTTCTTTTTTCTACTTGGTTACGCAATCGATTCAGAGCTTTTCAAATAGGCCACTGTAGTTCACTGCCGGGAGCCAGGTGTTCTTGGGGATTTAAGAAGTCGTGTGGTGGTGAGCACTTCTCTTGCCATAACTTGCTTCTTACTTTAGGTGGCCTGTCTTGGGTTGCCTGAGTGGAGCGTAGGATGCTTTTGCGGCTTTTTAGTCTGCCCGGGGTAGTTGTGTGGTCATAGAGGGGATGTCGGGAATCGGATTTAAAGTATTAAAAGTAAAGTCATAACATTAAAAACTTCTTGTATAAAAAAAAAAAATGTGAAATGTTGGAACTTCGACCTCTAATGTCTCCGTAACATGAACGTTCCCAGGTGTGGTCTATAAAAAAAATCTATGATCTATAAAAAAAATATCGCAATGACGGAGTGGACAAATGCCTTTCGGCATCGTTATGTGTATTTTTGCACCCATTAGCTATAAAATATATTTTAAAAAAAAACCTGTCCAATCCAAAAGGGGCATTTATGTATACTTACTAATGACATTGCCAAATTAAATAAGAAACATAAAATAATAATGAATTTTAAAATGCATAATTTTTGTCCCAAATTACCACCGATTCCCTAAATCCTAACAAACTTTTAAAACGTGACAACAACGTGACCATTTTCGGCATAAGTATGTTCGATCGTCAATTGATTTTTGATTACCGTCTTATTATTTAATTTAGGTAGTGATCAAAATGTTATTTATACTACGCTTGCTTGGTAAGTGTACCAGTACAGTACCAGTGTGTGTGGCTTGAAAGCTGTTTATTAAACCTTCTTAAAAATCTAAGCAGTTATATTGTATGGAATTTCATTACTGCCCTGAAAATCAGGGTAGTAATCCTAACGCGTTTTGAACATTGTAGGCTTTGTAGATTCCCAGATGCTTGTTAACAACAACCTATTGTCGGGCCTACGCTGTCCCCCCATACTTATGTACTAATGCTGTAACAAAATAACATTGTAATAACAAATGATTTGAAAAGAGTAACCATGGAGTTTCTTGCCGGTACTTCTCCATGGAAACGACCAACGCGAACCGTGCACCTTTTTCGAAGTTTTTTAAGTGCCCATCTAGGCCCATGTGAAATAAAATATTTTGATTTTGTTTTTTTTTTTTAAGTCTTGATGACGTTGTAAGCAAGTGTAGTATAAAGCAGTATATGTCACTCGAGGGTAAGTACAGATTACTAAACTCGTGTGGTTCACGCTCTAATGCACACTCGATTAGTAATCTGTGCCTTACTCCCCTTGGTGAATAAATATCTATTATTTTGTGTTTTTAATGTCTTAATATAAACGTATTATTTCTACACAGGCTTGCAGAGGCGATTCTATGGATCCCGGCCACGCTGTGAATCTACGCAGTCAGTTTGACAGTTTGTGCCAAGGCGGTCAGTGTGACAGTGTGTGCCAAGGCAGTCAGTGTGACAGTGTGTGCCAAGGCAGTCAGTGTGACAGTGCTCTCACTAGACCTACTTACTACTCTTCCGAGATGCCTGTGTACTATTCTGCTTCAGAGGAAAAGGTGTATATGATCCCAACAGGGCGCGTGCGTGCAGATGCTCCCTCTAGTTTTTGTTGTTTACTCGATTTATTTAAGGTAAGTTCATCATCAACCACTGTTTCTGTCCTTAGAACCTCTCAATATTGTGCGTACAATTTGTGCGACATGTTTTCCGACTGCAAATGTAAGTTTGTACCGTACAAACTTACATTTGCAGTCGAAAAACATGTTCTCCCATACATCAATGATCTGCCTAGCCTGGGTCGGTTTCCAATCTAACCGGATGCAGCTGAATACTAGTATTTTACATGGAGCGATTGCCTATCTGACCTGCACAACTCAGTGACTTCTGGGTAACGATACCCCTTGGTAAGATTCGTTGTGAGACTTTCGGGCCACTGAGTACCTGTAACGACTGTCAAAGACCAGCAAATGACAGCCGGCACCAACGGCCTAACGTTTTTTCCCGAGGCGCGGAAGAAACTCGATATAAAAATGGATGGTCATACATCTACAGGACGACCTTAGCAAGCGCGACTTTACATGAAGATCGACCCGTGTGACTGATATTATTTAGCCACGAGCGCCCATACATAATGACTACATTTTAAGGTTATTAAATATTACCAGTATTCTAAACTTAATCTTCTAACCACAGGCTTGTCGAGACTTTTGGATGTACGCTGGCAACACTGACGTAACACCCTCAGACAGTCAAAATTTCAGTACTCTCACCGTGCCCACACATGCTGACACCCTCGTGCTGCGTTCTACTGTTGAAAGTTAGTAATATATAAAAATAACCTAAGGTTTACTGCCCCTGGGCCTGTATTCACAAACGCTTCGATCCGAGAAGTTGTATGTCTATCGTTTGTTGGCAAAGCGAGCGAGATGGACACACGAGTTTTTTTTTTGTTTTTTCGAAATTGCATCTCGCAGTTCAACCTGAGAGGTTGTCGTCTGCTTAACCGGTCTTTCCTGTGGGTGCCTTACGTGTAAGGCCTCCAGCCAGGGCAAAAAACTTACAAACTAAGCGACTACACGCCCCCTGCGGGGTACGGGCCGCGGCTTAGGGCGTCGCTTGGAGAGGACAGCAAGGGGACAGGCTGGATCAGAGTGGACATACGACTTCTCGAATCGATACGTTTGTTACGGGGGCTTGTAGGAATTGCATCAAGTGTATTTTTATTGTGTGAGTACCGCCTCGTCTTAAATGACATCGGTGACACGTCACATCCTCTGAAGAACTTCTTTCGTTTTTTCACTCCGCAGTCATTTTTGCAACACAATTGACGCTTGACCGTGAAGCTAGTGGCCGAACGGCCTTGTCTGCCTTTGTATCGCAATTCCTTACTTGTTTATACATAGTCGAGAGATTGACGCAAGAGACAAAAAGGCGAGACGACCAGAAAAATCTAATTAGTCCGTCACTTAGATTAACAAAAAATATTTGACCCGTGTTTTTTCTTTTGTTACGTAAACCAAAATTGACGAAGATACGACGCTTTTAAAATTCTCAATACGTCACGCCATGGTATGATTTTTAGCTAGTTCTGACGTCACGAGCCCCCACTCCTAAGTATTGATGCGTTTTATCTTTGTCAATATTCATTGATTTACAAAAACCAAAAAATACGTGTCCATTAATTTCCACTACTCTAACTGACGGACTAAACAGATTTGCAATTTTTTGATAATGTCGTCATGCCTATTTTACATTGGAAATACCAGCATCATTAATTCTGTACCATTTTCCACAGACTACCTGTCCTGGCGCGATAGCAACGGATCCTGGATGATCCAAGCACTGTGTGGCATCATCGAGGAGCATCACAAGGATTTTAATCTCTTAGATATGATTATCAAGATGAACCAGACGGTGGCTTACGATAAGATCACTTCCAAATGTGAGAACTGGGAGATGAATTATAAAAAGCAAATACCGGAGACTAGTATCACATTGACGAAGCATTTGAAATTTGAGACTGTACCAAGTAAAGCGCAATGTTCCATCTCCAACGAAGAAGCGACGATGAATGACGAACTTTTAAAGCCACGTTGAATCTAGCTACCTACGACTGATAGATACCCTGTCTGGGTCTGGATAATAACTTATATGAGGTAAAATAAGGGACAACATACATGTATACATACATAGACTCGCGCCTTTTACCCATGGCGGTAGGAAGAAACCACAGATCCTTACACACTCCTTTTGCCTCGTCCACGTTCCACAAACGCACATCTGTGCTTGCACCATAAGATTTACGGAGTCTTACGCAAGCGCTAAAGTAGGCTCGATAGATCGTGTCGCCTAGCTTAAGTTCACTCTACTCATTAGAATACTTTTATCTAGGATAGAATAATAACCTCATCGCTTCTCATGGTATGCTTCCAGCTCACACGATTCCTACTCATAGTCGCACGTGTCTAGATCACATAATGTTAAAGACAAGATTATCGGCGCTCTGTTATGTTGCTCAAACTTCGGTTACAGATCACAATAGCGTCATTTTATTTTTAGATCGAACCACTAACGAAAAGCTAGGTCCCAAAATAATTAAACGAATAGACGACGAAGGACTTGAAACAGACGTCAAGAACATAGAATTTAATAAGATTTACTGCATGTCAGATGTAAATGAGGCAACCAATTTTTTTGTAAACTCCTTAAGTCAAGCTATAAATGATAACACAAAACAAATCCCGACACCTAGACGCAAAATAATTCTGAAACCCTGGATAACACCGGGCTTACTTAGATGTATGCGAAATCGTGATCAGCTACATATCAAAACCTTAAAGAATCCAAATAATGAGGTAGCACTTCGCATTTACAAAAGGTACAGGAATTCTTGCAACGATATTTTAAAGAAAGTTAGGCAAAATTACGAGCAAGACATAATTAAAAAGGCAGGGAAAAATAACAAAAAGCTTTGGGAAGCAATTAAAAATATAACGTATACTAATAAAACCAAACAACAATCCATCCAGCTTATTTCAATAGAAAATCCTACTGAATCAATTAATACAGTAAATTCATTTTTTGCAGGTGTAGGTAAAAAAATATCAGAAAAATTAATGTCACAAAATGTTAATTTGGTCAATACAGAACCCTATACTCAGGCAACTATTTCTTCCCAAAATTCCTTTGTTCTTCTACCAACCGACGAAGAAGAAATACGGTCTTTAATTTTTAATTTAAAAAACGAGTGTGCAGTTGGCATCGATAATATATCCGGTCCGTTTTTAAAACGATTTGCTGATATTATTGTTCCTCCACTTACATTCATATGCAATCTATCTTTCTCTTCCGGTGTATTTCCATGTGCCTTCAAGAAATCTAAAATTGTACCCATATTTAAATCCGGAGACAGATACTGTGTCAACAATTATAGACCAATCTCCATACTCCCTACGCTATCAAAAATCTTAGAACGATTAATGAATTCCAGACTTACTAATTACCTTGAACAAAATTCCCTCCTATCTGCATCACAGTTTGGTTTTCGATCTGGTAGGTCAACAGCTGAAGCCGTCCATGAACTAACAGATCACTTAGTTAATAAACTAGATACTAAAAAAAAGACCTTAGCCATTTACCTCGATTTAGCTAAAGCATTTGACACAGTATCTGTTCCCATTTTGATAAACAAATTAGAAAATATGGGTGTGAGAAGTCAGTCACTTCGACTTTTTACTGACTATTTGTCCGATCGAACACAAATTACTAAAATAGATAATTGGACCAGTGACGAACTACCTAATGAGTACGGCGTTCCACAGGGCAGCATCCTAGGCCCAACATTATTCTTAGTTTATATAAATGATTTATGTAATATTAAGCTACAAAACGGAAAGATCATCACTTTTGCCGATGATACTGCCTTGGTATTCGATGCTGATACGTGGGTTGAGGTTCAATATTATGCTCAACAAGGTTTTGATACAGTATATAAATGGCTGTATGGTAACTTACTTACCCTAAATGTCGATAAAACGAAATACATGACATATTCCCTTAGACCACAGGATCAACCGGACTTCGACTTGAAAGCCCACTCATGTAATTCAATCAATCATTGTTGTTGTCCTGTATTATTAAAAACAGAATCTATCAAATATCTTGGCATAATTATAGACTACCGTCTCAGCTTCCAACAACACATTGAAACTTTAGTTAAAAGAACCCGCAAATTAATCTACATATTTAAAAATCTACGACATATATCTAATACTTCAGTAATTAAATCAGTTTATTTCGCATTATGCCAGTCTTTGCTAGCCTACTGTATCACCACCTGGGGCGGTACCTCTAAATCGTATTTAATTAACTTAGAGAGAGCCCAAAGAGCAATATTAAAAGTCAGTTGTTATTTCCCTATTCGCTATCCAACCTTCGATCTCTACCAACACTGCCAAGTTCTAACGGTCCGGCAGTTGTTCATACTCATGACTGTATTAAAAAAACACTCTGAACTTCCCATTGATCGCGATTTCCTTACTCAAAATAGACGATCAGCAAATGTTTGTCCAATTATCCGTTTTAACACAAGTTTTTCCCAAAAATTTTAGTTTTTCCAAACAATATTTATACACGCACACAAAAAGCTCAAAATGTACTGTTATCGCTAATTTTAATACAATATTAAGACAGTCAATATCACAAATAAACCGACTTAATAGAAAAGTTGACGGTTAGTGAACTACTTCAGGTATTTGGTGGTTTTTGAATTTTATTCCTTACTAGCTATGCCCGCGGCTTTGGAAATTACCCACGGGATCTTCTGGGATAATAAGTAAATCTTTGTGCTATGACGCGGTAACGCACCAGTCTAGCCCGGTGCGTTACCGCGCCGCCCCGCGCCTTCTGACTTCGTGGCCGCGACCTGATATTTAAATAAATATTGAGTTTATGTTGGAGTAACATTTAGTTTTTGTTTCATCGCAATCGCTACATTCTATAAAAGTTAGAAATATATATTATTTTTACTTGAATACATTTGGAGAAACCCGTTTCTGGCCTAGCCGTTACACGAATCAAATAAAAATCTACATTTTGCTTAATTAACCCATTCAAATCTTAGCCTCAATTACAATGACCAAGTGTAGAAAATAAGCAGTTTTAAACTTAGGGCCGGGGGACTCAGATAATCGATTGTCAAACAGTCACACTTCTACTAATTCCTAAATTCACTTTAGGTACTCTACTGCTCACTAGAAGTTCTGTCAACCCTCGGAGCCAATAAAATTTCAACCCTCGGTGCCAATAAAAATTCAACCCTCGGTACCAATAAAAATTAGCCTTAACTCGCTTCTCGCTAATCGGCGGTAAGTCAGATACCTAATTACCTATACGCTTTATAATTACATAACCTGGGTGGTAAAAGTAACCTGATTTTTTTTTAATGGAAACTTGCATAGCAACCCTTTACTCTTAGCCACGCAACACACAATGGAACTGGTAAAGAGAATTCAAACACATAGTTAGGAAATTGTGAAACTGTTCGCGACGAACGTCACCAAATCTAAGTGTAAATAGTGTTTTTACCATAAACATATAGAGTCAGTGATATGGGCAATAACAGTGACAAATAAATTAGTGAAACAGTGATTTAGAATTAGTAAACAGTCATTTGCATACGCGCTAGACTCATATGTACTCGCATCAAGTGGAGCTTTAAAGTCTTAATTTAGTGAAATCCAGGTAGCCTAGGTTGCGACCTAGGCCTGGATAGAGTATTTGTTTTAAATAATAACTTAGTCCCTTCAGGAAAACCACTTGTTGAGAATATGACAGTCTAACGCATCCATCTTTGTCCTAACGTGTAAATCTTGTCTAACAGAGTGACAGTGAAGGATCATTACAGGCTGAAAAACATAGACTCGTAAATATAAATAGTAGAATTCGATAGGACATATACCTTCCTAGTATATGGCAATTATATACTTACAGTTTCAATGACAGTTTTTGTGTAAACTCAGCTGGAAAGATCCTTCAACCAGCCAATATTCAAAAAAATGTAGGTATAGTTTTTAGTATTATTTCTTTAAAGACAATAAAGATATAGTACATTATGATATAAGTGCGGTAAGTTGAAAATTACAGCCGAGGCGATATTGCTAGCCCAAGCCGTAGGCGAGGGCGATAAAAAAGCAGAGGCTGTAATTATCAAAGCGCACGTATGTCATACGACGTTTTATAACATATTTGCGAGGAAATAAATAAAACAAACAAAAACAATACAGCGAATAATTTTTACTTGTTCACAAATTAGCGAGGCGCGCGCATCAGCGCTTTTTTTTTAAGGCAAAGACACATAACACAGCCAGTATTACTAATAAAGTAAATTGATAATTTTTTTTTGTTACAGATAAATGGTTGTAATTTATTGTCAAAATTAATTAAATTGAAGAATTAAATATTTATTTATTATATTTCATCTCCCAAAGTTAATTTTATTCATATAATGTTGACCACTTTTCTGACATAAAAACTCTTTGCTAAGATTTGGAAAAGTGTAAACCGTGCATTTTACTTTACAGCACAAGTACGTAATGAGATTCATTACGATATTTAAATTGGTGAAATAAGAGACCCTTTACGAGCAAATGTGTTATAAATTATATTTTTCACTAGTAGATAGATAACCATATCTAAAAACTTGTGATATCTTGAATGTACTTAGATATAAGCACAAGATTGTATTTTTTGTGAAACTTGTAAAAATGTATATACAAAAATGTTAATAAAAATTTCCAAAATCAGGAAGCGATTCACTGCTCACGTTACAGTATAGTTCCGGGGTACAATAGTGACCCAAAAATCTGATATATAGAGTTGTAGTCATCAGTACGGCAAATATGCCTTTGTAACAAGTAAATAAACAGTAAAAGTAGTGCGGTGAAAGTCCTGAAGTTCCGAATCGCTTCCTGAAACAGTTATGAATGTTTATCAGTGTCGTTATTCCCAGTAACCCTGTCCCCCATATAACAATGCCTGAGGTAGCCTGAATCTATAGGTGTAGGACGTCAGCGCCGACTAGGAGTGAAGAATACACGACGTGCGCACAGGGTAGTAAGCATAGGCACATCGTCCGTTAAGTACACGCATATATCCTCGCGCCCAGCGATCACGCCGCATATCGTTGATTTTATCACGTCAGTACCTCATTGATAATATAATAATTATATGATGTCATATAGATAATTTTAATCTGAAATAAACGTTTAATATTTATATTATTATAAGAGGGTGAGCTTATTACATCGACTAGGCTCGCATCACTCCTGGACCAATGATACTTACTTTAGAATTTCAACCCCTGCTCAACATCGCAATTGTGTTGTAATTTAAGTATCCTGTACTATCTGTATATCAGTATCATCGTGTGTTGTATTTTTTCAATCCTATACGTCATGTCGTTCATGTCTATACGTTTCTATCGATCTATCTTCAGCAGCTTTATCAACGTCTATGTCCCTCAGATCTCAATAAAAGTATTAAAAAAACCGTTTTTTTTTGTATAAAGCTCCATTGAGCAGCGTTTGGATACTACTACTATCCAGTAGCGTTTAACCACAATTGAGCTTGGATAGTAGTACTATCCAGTAGCGTTTAACCAAAATTAAGTTTGATAAATATCGATTTAAACGTGTTGTCTATGGATTGGAGTGAATTGAATGGTTTACGTCCCATCTCTACAATATTTCTCAACTACGTACCACAGGACATAGCACGATTCCATTGACAAATGTCATAATTTAATAAAAAGTTTAGTGTAAACAAACTCCGCCATTACGTAACGTGTTTCGTTATCGCGAATATCGTATTTCAATTGTTTTGTTAAGTATATTGTTATATTCGGTTAGTGTTATATATCAAATTAATCGTGAAGAACTGTGCTACAATAGTATGCTATAGGAAATCTAGTTTTCGAAACTCGAAATTGATTATTTCGCCTCCGAAAAAGTGGTAGGTATATTTACCTTAGTGATGGTTTTTAAACAAGAAATAAGTGTTAATTGTGATTAAAACGTGTGTGTTAACGGATAAATAGTGCTTAATTAGTATAGTGAGAATATTGTTAAATTGTACAAACAAAAACAACTGGCTTCGTAAAGTTGTAAGTACGGAAATAACCGTGTTCAAAAAAAACGGCGCAAGCGCAGGCGGCAAAATAAACAGTGAGTATACAAATTCCAATTAATTTTTAACTAGACTATAGTAAATAAACTAATAAGATTATGGTCTTATTGGAAAGGAAATATAATCTAGTTTATTTTAAAATTATTTTAAATAAAATTTTATATTTAAAAAAATCAAATTAATGTTTTAATAGCAAACTATCTGTTTTCATCACTGTTTTTCGAGTTCTACATTTTTTTTGAGCTTCAATTAATTTTTGATATTTTTTTTTTATTTTTTTTTATATTCCTTAATTAATCAGCTATTCACTGTAATTTTTATTTAGATATATCTCTTGTAGTTTGCGATCGTCAAGTGTTATTAACCAAGGTGTCCAAAATACGTGCGAATATTTCGCGAATATCGCGGACCCTCGCAACTTAGCGTTTTGGGTCACGTAACTTTTCGCGGCTCAGTGGAAAACTTCTAAAAAAAAAAAAAAAGTTTAAAAAGTTAGTTTAAAAAAGTTTAAAAAGTCTTCCTGAAATAACTAAAACGTAAACATAGTCACCGGCTGTGCTAGTCGCCTTATACACGTGAGTGTTCACATTAATGATCGCTGTGATTCGCAATTAACTGTCTGGGGAAGCTTCCGTAATTTGCTAATTGTCCGTTAATTGTGGTCGCTTGCTATGAATCTGTAGCTAGTAGTAGTAGCTATGGTACAAAGATTGATCAGTAGGTACAAGTGTATAAATGATGTGTATAGTGTGAAGTGAAGTGTGAAGTGTATAATAGATGAAAGAAAACAAAAATTAAAAATTGCAAATTAGGTAATCCATGTTCAGCTACTAAGTCGTTTGTAGAATTATTTTTGTAAGTTGACAACGCCGCAAATAACTGTCAAAAACTTCGCTGTTTTCATTATTTAACCTTTTGACCGCCAAAGCATAAATGCACGCACCCTTCACACCAATAGTCGAGTGCAATTAGACAATAAGGTGGAACGAAGTTTATAGTGGTCGGATTTTCATGGGACTTTTTTTTAAATTTTCTTTGGAAAATTATTTTTTTCTTTTATGACTAACTTCAAATTCAACGAATTCATATTGTAGTGAGACCTGCGTGCATCCATTAAATGCTAATTTGGACTGTTTCTCTGTTCATTGTTGTCGATGTAATGCAATATTTCAAGTATTTTATTAAATGTTCCTATTTTCTGCAATTATTTTAAAATTTCGAATTTTAAGACCAAGTCTATATAAAAGTTAAAGAAGGCCATTTTTCACAAAACATTCTGAGTTAGTCATAACCAAAAAAAAATATTCCAAAGAAAATTTAAAAAAAAAAAAATTACGCAAGCATCAAAATTTTTTTTTTACTTATTTCTCCACTGCTCTAGTAATTTAATAAAAAAAAGTCCCATGACAATCCGACCACTATAAACTTCGTTCCACCTTTTGAGTATTTTTTGTCTAATTGCACACGGCTACAAGCAACAATTTAAATAAATGACTGACTTAAAAGAGCAGTCCCCCCTTCGCAAGACGAAAGGAGTACGCAAGTATTGCAGCAGCTGGTGGTGGTTCTGTAGATTTTGTACCCTCATGGGTGAAGACGTGTGGTTAAGCAGTCAGTAAACAAACAAAAAGTATCTTTTTTAGTATATCAACTATCTGGTGTCCACGACACAAGCATCGTTGCTTAAAGAAAGAACAAATTATTTATTTGACGACAGTTATTAAAGCACACACACAATTACATATAAAATTCAAATTTCAAATTCAAAATCATTTATTTGCTAATATGGGTATTTACATAAAGTTGTTAAAAATAGAAAATAGTCCAACCATATTACACCTTCAGGCATGCAAATCTCAAGCTTTGACTATTTCACAACATTATCATTTATTGTACAATTAATTGCAACAATCATTACTAAATAATACCATTAAATATTAAAAACAATGTCACTAGAATAATAATATTTTTTAAATAAACAAAAATATCATGTATTAAAATAATGAGAATGTCAAGATATATTTGTAAATAAATGTTAAAAATAATAGTAATAAATAAATAATTAATCAGTACCTACAAACCTACCTATCAATCACATGTCACATCAACAACATTATTTCTGAGTACAATATGTCCTTTTGAATAGCAAGAATCTCTTGAATTTCTTTTTAAATTCATCGACGGATGGAGTTTCTAGTATAGATTTAGGTAAGTGATTGTATATACGCGGTGCCATACTGAAAATGCTTCTAGTATATAAGCCCGTCTTGCTAGATTAGCAACAAATTTTATCACCATGCCGCTTACTTCTATACTTATCAAAAAGATGTTTGTTAGTTCTTGCGAAGGTAGCAATCTCATAAATGTAGACACACGGCAATGTCAATATATTGTATTTGACAAAATATGGTCTGCAGCTATCAGTCTGGTTGATATTAAACATACCCCTAATACAAAGAAGATACAAAAAAAGATACAAAATAAGGAGGAAAACATTATGTGCTGTGTGCCTCACGACTGCGCCAAAAAGTGCTTAGTGTGGCACTAGATGGCGCTGTGTGTATGTTTATTTATTTAATTATACTTGATTATAATACTGATGATGATGACTTGATGAGACTGCCTCGTTGGTCTAGTGGTTGTAAGTGTAACTGCTAAATATGAGGTCCTGTGTTCGATTCCCAAGTCAGGCAAAGTGTTGTTGGGTTTTCTCATCAAGTATTTCTCAGTAGCAGCCACGGACGGTGTCTGGATTTGTGCCAGGTTGATGACAATAGGCTAAATGGCGAAATGTGGGTGTAGATACACCTCTGCCTAACCATGAGCCAGATTACAGGCGTGATGTTATGTTATGTTGATCAAAAATGACCCCTATTTTGAGTTCGTCGACGTTTTCAGTGAATAAGTAACAAAGTCAATTTAACTTGCGATATAACTTCAGGAGCGCCCCTCCTTGGGGACCAGATGTTGAGTGTTTGGTTATCTCAAATTATATACGTACCCTTCACGAAGCCGTCAACCAAGCATTCTGTACATCAAACTAAGTAACTCTCTGCACAAAAATTATTGCTGGGAAACGACTTTTTTTTTGGGGAGTAAAAATCACGTTTTACTGTAAAACTCAATGTAACGCACTCAAAACATTGTGCTGATGGATGGATTGAATAGTACCGGTGTCGTGGAGGTGTTCAGAGTAAAAATCTTAATAATTAAAAACAAATTGGTACCTAATATTTTCCAACTAAGTTACTGTCCTATGCGTCTGCTGAATGCCATCAGTTTGTGTTAGCTTATGCCCGCAGCTTCGCCCGCACCGAGTTCGGTAATAGGCTAGTTTCTACCATCAATAAATTGCAAATCTATTTAGTCTGTCAGTTATAGTTTTGGAACATAATGGACACGTATTTTTTGTTTTTGTAAATCAATGAATATTGACAAAGAAAGACAAGAAAACGCATCAAAACTCGGGAGTGTAGGCTCGTGACGTCACAACGCACTAAATATTATACCTAGGCGTGACGTATTGAGAATTTTAAAAGCGTCGTATCTTCGTCAATTTTGGTTTACGTAACAAAAGAAAAAATACGTGTCAAATATTTTTTGATAATCTAAGTGACGGACTAATTAGATTTTTTTAGGACACAAGCCTCCCACGAGATCGTACTACCGGGATAAAAAGTATCCTATATGTTAATCAAACTCAAACTCAAACTCAAATCATTTATTTCAATTAGACCATTACGGCACTTTTGAAAGTCGAAAATACAATAAAAGCAAAGCTACAGTCACAGTCACAAGGCATAATAACTTGAGAAAGTACTGTAGTTGCCCATTCCTTAACGTAGATCTCTATGAAGAAGAACGGGCAAGAAACTCCATGGACACTCTTTTAAATCAAAATATTGTTACAAAATCTTGGTTACATCATTCATGTTGAGATTATACATATGTGTGAGAACGATGTAGAAAGACGTGCACATTAAGAGCGTCCAGAGTAAAATAATAACTCAAAAAATTTAAAAATAAAGTAATTAAAATGAACGAACCGTGGCAGCCAAGAGATGACCAGTCCCAACTGACAGCGCCCGTTCACAAACATGACGCATGTATCGGCGCCATTCAACTCGACCATATTTAAGGGAACTAAATGACCCGACACACCCGCCACCATCAGCGAGACATTTGATTGAGCATGACATTCTCTCATAGCCCACCAAGGCATATTCAAGTCAATGAAAGATAACTAAATGTAAGTGGTGGCTGAACAGTACAAAGTACTCACACATGTGCTATGAGATTATATAATACTAAAAACTGGAATCTATACAATGCAAATAGGTATGTTTTTACAATCTTCCGCAGCTTCCACAATACATTAACATGGGAATCAATTCTTCTTCTTCTTCTTTGCGTGTCGATAGACTCAAATAATGCCCGACCAGTGCAATCAATTAGTTTGCAACTATGGTTGTGGAGCAGGACCAGCATGTAGCCAAGCATTTTTATCATCAATGTAATCCCCCAACTTATAATATGCTTTCCTACATAGTGTGCGTTTTATACAAGTTATAAACTATCTGTGTGCCTAATTTCAGTAGTTTTTGCGTGAAAGAGTAACTTAAATCCAGACATCCAAACACCCTCACAAACTTTCGCATTTATTTACAATATTAAGTAGGAAGTAGGATAAATGGTAGTTACCGTCTTGTACCATATCTTAGGGTTCTTACAGACGAGCGGCACGTTGCCAACTGCAGATAAACTGCAGCCGTCGACACACATTTACGCGGCATGCCACAACTAAAAGCATCGCGACCCGTCGACGGCAGCCGTCGACGCTTCGGCGGCTGCCGCCCGGCGGCGCGTCGACGGCAGCCGTCGACAGGTGGCGACGGCTGCAGTTGGCAACGTGCCGCTCGTCTGTAAGAACCCTAAGTTTACCAAATAAATAAGATTAGTAAAATCCACAAAAAAACTATACTTTTTGTACATTTAAATCTACGGTTGTCTCACTTATGGTTTGGCGTGGTTTGGCTCGAATGCAACTACCTACTGAATTAGGAATAATGTACGCGAATTGTGAACAATGAGAAAATTGGAACGGATTAAAAGTGGCGGGGATCACACCGAACTGTTACAGGCACATGATATTAGTCATTTGGATTTATAAGTAGCTTATTCATGTGCGCTTTTTAAGACTGTGGTATTAGGCGAGACGACAAAAAAAATCTAATTAGTCCGTCACTTAGATTATAAAAAAATATTTGACCCGTGTTTTTTCTTTTGTTACGTAAACCAAAATTGACGAAGATACGACGCTTTTAAAATTCTCAATACGTCACGCCATGGTATAATTTTTAGCTAGTTCTGACGTCACGAGCCCCCACTCCCGAGTTTTGATGCGTTTTATCTTTGTCAATATTCATTGATTTACAAAAACAAAAAATACGTGTCCATTAATTTCCAATACTCTAACTGACGGACTAAATAGATTTGCAATTTTTTTGTACTGTCTTCATGCCTATTGTTCCACGGGATCATACTATCGGTGAATAAAGAAAATCCTATAGATTAATCCAGGTAGGTAATAAACTACCTAATTGCATCTAAATCCATGCAGTCGTTTTTTCGTGAAACAGTAACAAACTGCCGTCCAGCCATCCTCACAAACTTTCACATTGATAATAGTAGTGCAGTGTAGTGTGCCATGCTTTTTCTTTCTTTCTTTTAGTAAGAAGATGGTTCGTGAAAAATGTACTACAATTGAATACTCTCTTCTGGACCACACTATCCACCGATGAGTGTTATCAGCGCAATTTAATCAATTGTCACCTGAAAATACTTTACCCGGACGGAAACGTCTTATTTTAGCATTTGGTATAAAAATGTCTGAAATGTTCAAGGAAATTACAAAACGCCTAATTGACGCTTCCCGTGACCCAAGGGCCGGCTTGGCCAGAGGCTAAGTGTTGCCATACAACGTGGCAATGCGGCCAGTCTCTTGGGCACATTACCAGCTGACAGCGTTGACGAGGATTTTTTTTTTTGCGGAATGGCATCTCGCAGTTCAACCTAGAGAGGTTGTCGTCTGCTTAACCGGACTATCCTGTGAGTGCCTTAAGTGTAAGGCCTCCAGCCAGGGCAAAAAACTTACAAACTAAGTGACTACGGCCTCGGCTTAGGGCGTCGCTGGGAGAGGACAGCAAGTGGTCAGGCTGGATCGGAGTGGGCGTCGACGAGGAGTTTTTCGATGCCCTTTTATAGTTTGTTGTTAGTTTATTTATTTTAGAATAATATTTAACAGTTTTTAATCAAATATGCATAATATTAATTGTGTACAGTTAGTTTATTTTTAATTAATTGAATTTGACATTAATTGAATTGATTCTGACAGAGGTACTTTTTCTAAAAAATCTGAAAAATAAAATAACAAGACCATAATTTCTCATTGCCCCTATAACTACTTTTCCACAGAAAAAACCATGTCATTCAGGCAATGCAGCGTCAAAATTATTCCCCTCTCGTTATACGGAACCCAAAGCGAACCAGAAAAGGGTTTGCCACGGTATTTCAAGTTGAAACACGGGATTAATTCTAAGAGAGCTTGGTGCATATTACGTCAACCGACATACAATCATGAACACAAATGTTTACACAAGTAATAACTTTTAAAACTGTTTTGCTCCTCGTTAATCTAGTGGTAGCAAGCGTGCCTGCTAAGCACGAGGTCTTACGTTTGATTCCTACGTCAGGAAAAGTGTTATTCGGTTTTTCCACCAGGAATATCTCAGTAGCAGCCACAGAGTCTGAATTTTGGAGTGCCTGATTTAGTTTAGTTGCCGTAGACTCGGGGTATCACATGGGACAGATATTCCACTTCCTAACTCTTTGGGGATTACATGCGTGATATTATTTTATGTTAAAGCTGTAATTTTATGTCGTTACTTGGAAGATTTTTGTACGAAGTGTGGGAATTTGTTTTTTTTTAGATTCAAATAAATTTATTGCTCGTGACTGTACCTACTCGTATTTGCTCGTGTAAGCTCCAAGAACGTAGATGTAATAACTGAAGACGTATTCCTGTAACTGAAATTACATTTGAAGAGCGGTAAGCTGTATTTTGTAATTGGAAACTTCAAAAGTAAAACTAAAAACGATTGAAGAAACTATTAGGTACCTCCATACCTAATAGTTTCTTCAATAGTTTTGGTAGAAGAGCAATGTCTTTTAGAACAGCCGCACGTGGGAAGGTCAGAAGGGCAGTGGCTCCATATAAAATTCTGGTATTCAGCTGCATTCAGTTAGACTGGAAGCCGACGCCAACAAAGTTGGGATAAGGTAATGCATATCTGAAATAGTTTTGTAATACAAGATCACTAAAAACCAGGGGGCCTAAAATGGCCACTTTAGCAGAATCATAAAAGGATAATAATACAGGGTGTAATGGACAGTCCTCCGCAAACTGACAGGGTGCCTTCAGCTCCTTATTTTGAATCACATTCCAACGGAATTTTTCTCAGGAAAATTTATATTTTTTTCAGCACCTACAATTACATTCTCTGTTCACAGCACTCCATTTATGTAAATAATATGGCTAAAATAAAATAAAAAACGACAATGGATGTTGAAATACTCTAACGAACTACGCGTGAAATCAGCTGTTCACTTCCTGCCTTATCAGACTACGGAGGCCTTTACACCCTGTATACCAACGCAGTATTTAGCTGTTCAATAGATATATAATTCACAGTACATACAAGTTACAGTAATCGGTAACGTGCACAAAACTACTTCCTACGCATCCATAATAATGTATATCCCTAACTTGCCAAACCCAGGCGTGACAAGCGACACATTTACCTTAAACTTGGGAGTAGTTTGTGGCGGGATCAATGACCTGTCAGGGGTATAGATTAAACTGTTGGATCAAGCATCCCTTCAACTGATATAGGTAGATGATTCGTTAGATAACCGCCTCAGATCGCTTGCCTCTTGGGATGGGATAATCTCCGATGGTGGATTAATTATTGAGGTGATACTGGAATGTTATTAACTAATTCACTGGTACTTAATTAATGACACTTTCCGACAGATTTGCAATGAGAAAACCAGTTGATTGACTAACGTCTATTTGCGACGAAATCTACGAGTTTTACAATGGTGTCGATTCTGTTGTGCACAAACTAAACTTAATTTAGGCAATTGCTACCTTTTTCTCTTTAATAAAACGAGAAAGAGACTGACGTTATTTAGAGCTGCCAAATTTAATTGGAACTAATATTTCCATACAGATGAAGGGTGCACGTAAAAACATGTCGACCAAAAACACGGTGAAGCGCAAAGCATAAACTAGTTTGACATCTCTAACTTAGTTCATAGCTATAGTCGTCCTTTTCTCGCACTGCCTTTTAGTAAAAGATAGCAATAGCCTAAATTAAGTTTAGTTTGTGCACAACAGCATCGACACCAATTTGTTATAAAAAGTTCTAAAGCTAAACAAAATCTTGTTACAGAACGGTGTGACTTACGGCCAAACATTAACTACTTATGCGCAAGACAAAAAATCTGCAGCGCAATGCGCGCCTACCCGCATGGCGTGAAATATAGATGCGACTCAAATAAGCTCCCTAATTAACTCGAAATTTCTAGTTCCACCCGGAACCAACCGGTTCCGACCAGTTAAAAGCGGTTTAATCCGGCACTCGCACCTTTGTCTGTGGTTTAATACGCTCTAGTATTTATGTGCGCGAAAAAGTGCGGTTTTGTTAGTTATGGTAGCAAGAATATGCAATCCCCATTTCATTTTAGTTTTGAAATAAAACTATCGGATTTTATTCATGTGTTTGCATAATGTGGATTGTCTTAATTTTTTAACCATTACTTTGTTTTTTTTTTTTGCAAACTTAGAGCATTTTGAGAAACTAATTTGAATATTTTGATGATTGGTTCCATAGTTATTTTTTATTTTATATTTATTTTTTTAAGGTAGATGACGTCATCAGTGGCACAAAAGATTGTGCCGTTGTCTCACCAGTACATAATAAAAAAAATTAAATCTGTCAACACAACATCCGTCAGTGTCAATAAACGTCACAAAATTCGAATCCTTTAAAAATATAAACGTATTTTTTAAATACTTACATCAAAGTGATCTTTGCAACAATACATTACATAAACCTTGCACGCCTACACGTACATCACGACACCACTTTTCTCGCAAATCTTCTCTTATACGAACAAAAATTTTGTTTGGACTATTATTGCTGCAAGTTGGAACAAAGCACTTCCTGTGTTCCATAACTCTCCCAGTATATTAAATATTGCCGAGTGTTGAGATAGTGTTGTGATAGTGCCCTATCAGAATACCAGCGCTGTAACGTTTTTTAACGTGACAGCACCATGCTGAGATAGGGGCCTTTTGGCCTTGTACAGGACCAATTTCGTTTTCTTTTTATTTTTAATTTCTTTTAGTTGTTTTATGTTTAATTTTTATTTGTTGATAATTTCACCATTTTTTTATGTGTTTTGTCCTGTGCGGGTTAATAAATGCTTTTTCTTTCTTCTTCTTTCTTTCTTTCTAGTGTAAAGAGATTTGAATTGATGATTTTACGAGACTATGAGGCAAGTCGCAGTAACAATAATCGTAAAAACTTGAAACTTACTATATGTTTATATTTTTGACATTTATAATTTGACACTTGACAGATTGTAGACAATACTTGCCACTTACTTTTTAATTTCTGAGGCAACGATACAACACTGTACGGCCAAAGCTGACGTAATTTGAAGGGCAATGAAGGTCAATCGTATTTTATCAAAAATATCAATAAAATATGAATATTTTTCATGATTAGAATAGTCCGTCATGATCAGTAACGCTATTCCTCGAAATGGTTTTTCAATTACAACATCTTGAAAAAAATGAACAATTATTATGTGATCTTGGTTTCTCGTAATTGAGTGTCCATATAATTATGTGTCGCTTATACAGGTCTGAAATCACCAACCCGTCTTGAGCAAGCGTGGTGATCAATGCTCGTGCCTTCTCTGTATGAGAAGAGGCCTTTGCCCAGCAGTGGGGCAGTAATAGGCTGGTATTATGCAGGTAGGGCAGACTTGGTGGGTAGTGCGACAACAAACAATCTGGAAATATCTATTATATAAAAGGTGTCAAGCGCATCCTTCACGAAGCCGTAACTGCTCATCAAACTAAGTAATTCTACGCAATAATTATTGCTGGGAAACGGCTATTATTACTTCTATATAGGGTATAAAAACCTCTTAACGAAGCCGAAAGGTACTTGTTCACATCAACATTGCGATCATTTTTTTGTTCTATACCATACCTGGGAACCTTCTAGTTACGGAGATATTGGGGGTCAAAGTTCCAACTTTTTGACAACTTTTTTTTAAATACAAGTTTTTAATGTAAGATTTTTACTTTAAACACCTCCACGACCCCCGTATTATTCAATCCATCCATCAGCACAATGTTTTGAGTGCGTTACATTAAGTTCTACCACAAAACATGATTTTTCTCGCCAAAAAACAAATGTCGTTTCCCAGCAATAATTTTTGCGTAAAGTTACTTAGTTTGTTGTACAGAATGCTTGGTTGACGGCTTCTTTATGAGGTTGTTTACACCCTGTATACTCCCTTTTCTATGGAGTATTAAGGAATTTTGCACCGTGTTCCTCATGCTCCTATACTGGTGACCCCGATACTGAACGTCAGCGCAGCCTTCGTGCAACATATCTGTCTTTTCAGAAATGAAGTATTTTTCTAATTAACATCTTAAGACACCATAGATGAAGATTTCACTGAAGGTCAAACACGCCAGCAGACCAGACCACCACAATCGTAAAACCCTGCATGTGACGCTTTACAAATTATTGCGTCCTGTCCTGTGAATTAATTGCTTTCTTCAGAACACCAATTTGTCTAGAAACACGAACGGACGAAAGACAAAAACATGCAATTAATTTATATGTCTATTCGCAACACTTGAGACCCTATTGTACTGGATCATGCCTTTATACTGGCAGATTTTATTTCTTTTATTATTAATTTAAGTATGTACATTTAGTTTTTTGTGAAAAAGATATTGTAATAATAAAAGTAACGTTAAAGGACTGTTGTTAGGCCCGACATTGTGGTGATATATCGATTGGAGCGTCGCATGTTTGTTGATATAACGGTCCCGCATGACGAGAACCTCGTGAAAGCAGAGAAAGATGAACAATTCAAATATCTAGATCTGGCTCGCGAGGTTGTCGACATGTGGGACGTGAGTACAGCAGTCATTGTGCCGATAGTCGTGTCGGCCAATGGCTTAATAGCTAAGAGCCTCGACCAACATCTTAGGAGGCTCTCGCTTGGCAGCTGGATCAAGGGCTTGATTCAGAAAGCATTACTTCTGGACACGGCACGTATTGTTAGTGGGTTCCTCTTTCAAGAGCCCTGACCACCGGCAGCTCGGACCCTGTTCCCAGCGCTGCTGGGCTACTATTTTTATATTTTTAAATGTTTTTATTTATTTTTAAATTAGGAATATTTAAAATGTTTAAAATATGTTGGTAAAAGAATAAACGAAAATAATAAAAGTAACTTTAATATAATTGTGTATTTCCATCTGGAATTTCTCAGTGGCAGCCACGGAGTCTGGATTTGTGCCCGGTTGATGTCAATAGGCTCGCCCCCTCTTACATATGAATTGAAAATAACAGGCGAAATGTGGGTGTACTATTAGGTACACCTCTGCTTAACACTTCGGGGGTTACAGGCGTGATGTTATGTTATGTTAAATAATAAAACACTCAATAATTGCAGCAATACTCTGAAACATACTTGTTAGGCACTTCTGATGTGTGTAATTTAAAGAATCGCGTTGATAACTGTTTGATATCTCCGCTACTAAATAGAGCGTCAAAACTTTTAAAGCACATTCGCCTGCAAATCGAGTAGAAGCAGTAGTACCGTCTACAAACGCAGCCTACGTAGAAATCTAGCCAGAAGTTAGGGGAAACAAGACAAGCACGAAGTTTATGTCCACAGAATCTGTTACCTGGAGGGCTGGAAACTTTTTTGCTGACGCACGACTGTGGTGTAAACTTTTGAACGCTGCGCGCGTAATATTTTGTTTTTTTTTTGTTCGTTCTGCCGTGCAAATGTTTGCTATGAGTTTGAACGCTAAGCGGATTTTTTAAGATAAATAGTAACTTTTTGGTTGTTTGCGTCCATCGAGGTTCAATTTAGAGATTAACACGTCAGGATTTGATGGCAGAAAGCTCATTTCTGTTATTTAAACTGCCAAATTATGATGTCGAAATGGGTTTTGATTTGACCAATAGAGCGGACATTACTATACTTGACGACCCGAATGGCGCAGCGGTAGTGAGGCTGCCTTATGTACTTAGGGTCCCGGGTTCGAATCTCGGTGGGAGCAAATGTTTGTGTGATGAGCATGAACATTTGTTTCCGAGTCATGGATGTTTAAACGTATAATAAGTATGTATTTACAAACAAAAAGTATCTATGTAGTATATCAACTATCTGGTGTCCACGACACAAGCCTCGATGCTTAGTGTGGCACCAAATGGCGCTGTGTGTAATGTCCAGCGATATTTATTTATAGTAGGTGCCAGTTAAGATCGCAATAGCGGTCATTGCCCTTTCCCTAATATCTCTTGCTACGAAACATAACAAATGAACCATGTATCGTTTTTCATTAGAAAAAATGTTGATGATCACGATACATGACGATTCAAGACTTAAACAGGTTTATTTTTGGATTTGAAAGTTAAGAACTTAAATTTAGGTGGGATTGACCCACCTAAATTCCCGCTTTTGCGATCTTATCTGGCACCAACTGTACTAATATTATAAAAGAGGTAAAGTTTGTATGTTGGGAATAATTTCCGGAACTTATGATCCAATTCTAAAAGTCCCCTCATAAGTTATTACTCACTGCATAAGGGTCAAAAGTGGCCGACAGTCTGTGAGCACGGTAGTACCCACTCCTTTAGATTTGAATACCAGTACCCTTTACGTAACACCATGGTCCTGTTCGTGATAAAACACCATTAAACAACCTATTTCGAAACCAGCTATATAAAAACTAATTTCTAAGTGAAAACCCGTGTAGCCATTCCATGAATCCACAATATTGTATATTACACACGATAAAATTACATTTTACAAGCATTCAATATGTTTTTATAATAAATTAATTTTATGCGTGTTCCGTTGGCCGCCGCCATTTTCTTTTGATTAGAATCGGGATCGAAATCTTTCTAATTTTACTTGTACCGTACCTAATTACAGTCACATTAAACATCTATTAATCATGTTGTAATTTCCTTTTTTTAGGTTTACGTGGGAAATTAGTATGAAAGAACATGCATTAGAATTTTCATTGTTTTATTTGTGCGATACTTAAGTTACTTCGATTTTTTACGATACCCCTTGGTGAGACTTTGACAGACCGTCGGACCACTGACTCTCTGTAACGACTGTCAAAGATGCTGCTTAGCTTTTTCCCAACTTTATTGGGGTCGGCTTACAGTCCGATCGGCTGCAGCTGAATACCAGTATTTTACATGGAGCGACTGCCTATCTGACCTCCACGACCCAGTTACTGCAGTTACTGCTAACTGGGTACTAACGATACGGTGGTAACTACCCAGCTGGCAAAATACCCTTACAAACAAAAGCTTTAAGATCGATGGTTTCATACAAGGTTTATACGTGTTCTGATTACGTCAGAAACCCTTAATACCCTTACAAACAGAAGCTTGTAAGAGCTATGGTTTCAAATAAGGTTTATATGTGTTCTGATTAAGGCAGGAACTCTAATAGTGCTATTTTATAAGTCTATTTAAGTTTTAAAAGCATTCATACTTGTAACATAGTCTTATAGACGTATTTAAGAAAACTTTATATAATATTAATAAGAGCAGCGGCATTATAAGCGCCTTTTACAAGTCTAATTCCTTTGATTCTTAATTAATACTTATAAATTCATTTTATAAGTACAGTCAACCTTAGAAGTGACTATACTAAGTGTTTTATTAGACTTCTGTAAAACTAGTATTTTAAAAGTTCTACAACAATTCCCTATTAAGGGTTATTTATTTTCTTTGTTGTGTTGAATCCAGAAATTGTTATAAAATCAGGTAACAGACTATTTTAATATTTAGTACATATTATCATTAAGTTTCTATTAGATCCTGCAACTTCGTCGTTTGGCTTGCTTTTACTTATTTCAGAACTATAAAAATATAAGCAACATGACCGCGTAAACAGTGGTTTTAGGTTTAATTTGACTTTTACGAGTGCTATATAAACCTTACACAAGAGTACTGGACTTATATTGCTCTAAGAAAGCACTTATAAATCGTGGTTGGTCGTAATGGCGACATTTTGATATTATTTTACAAATAATTATAAATATGTATAAAGTAAAAGACACATTTTTTAAAAGGCCCGTGAAAATATTGTTATTAACATTTCAAAATAATCGAGAAAAACTACTTCGTAACCTAATAATCGCATATACTTAGTGCGTGACAAATACATGAGTAAGAAATTCGAAAATATACACACTAGCCTTTTGTAGGAAATATAAATTTAAATATAATACTTTATTATTTTCACAAAAGTTCCAAGGACTCTTATTAGGAGATCAAAAAGAGGACTACAAGCGGTATTACCCTTAAAATTGTATTTTATTTTATTAGTAAGAGGACTTTAAGGTTATTTACCCTTACAGCGCGCCATTGTAAGTCACTTGTAAGTTTATTTGTCATTATAAAAGTATCAGCAAGAGCTTTGTTAGTTTGAAAATACACTTCGCGAGACGATTACAAGGCAATTGCAAGGGTGAATATACTTATAAAGTGCGCCCAAATCCGCCGCTATATAGACCATATTTATTTCAGTCTTAGATCACTCTAAGACTGAAAAAAATATGGTCTTGGGATATTTGTAAGATTATTTTTTGCTAGCTGGGTAGGTACGATACTCCTTGGTAAGAATGGTTGTCAGACTTCCGGGCTGACCACCTGTAATGATTGTCAAAGATCTGCAAATGACAGGCGGGACCCACAGGTTAACGTGTTTTCCGAGGGACGGAAGAAACTCGGCTTGTAATGGATGGTCACCCATCTATAGATAGACCTTGGCAAGCACGGCTTAACCTTGAATATCGACTCGTGCGGCTTCTATTACTTAACCTTACTTACAAGTACCAGAAGATGCTGCAAATAATAACGGTAGATAAGAATCACATTTTCCAACAAAAATTTGAATAAGCGATTCCGTTATTTTTTCCGATACCGTTTTTTTACCGTTATTTACCATTACCATTTAACTTTAAACTCATATCCTCTCAACACTTAAATAAAACGGTAATCCATCTACGATCTGGCAACAATGACGTCGCATCCGCTCTGGCCGGAAGTGGCACCATCTGCCGGCAGCTGTTGACATCGAGCCAAATGCATTGTAAGCGACGCTCCATATTGTATATTACGTTTATTAAATATTCATCCCTATTCCGTGATGGGTACTAACTGTTGTTTAGGTGATAGAAAATAAATCTTAGTCATTTGGTAGGTTACGTTTTTAGAATTAATTTACGCAGCACGGGTCGATATTCAATGTTAAACCGCGCTGCCAAGGTTGGTCTGTGCATGGGTCATCACCATCAGCCTATTAATGTTCCCACTGCTGGGCCACAGGCCTCCTCTCTAAGAGAGGGAATGGGCTATAATCCACCACGCGGGCCCAGTGCGGATTGGTATATGTCACATCCTTTAGGCACATAAAGTCTACTTTACCAAAACTACCACTTTACCAAAACGACTGTATCCCTAAAGGTCTACTTTCCCGAAACGTCTACTTTCCCGAAACGTCTACTTTCCTGAAACGTCTACTTTCACGAAACGTCTACGGACTCGACTCACACATAGTATTCGTCGTTTCGGCCTACAGGTGTTGGGACCAGTCTTCGCAGTTTTTGGTTCTAGGACATGCCGGTTTCCTCACGATGTTTTCCTTCACCGTTTTTGAGAGCAGCGGTGATGAAATAAATTATACAAAGTAATGCGCCTGCCTGGGTTTGAACCCACGGCTTACTGTTCGTAAGTCGGGGTCGCCACCACACGGCCACCGCTGCTCTAGTGCTTGGGTGACCATCATAAAATATAGAGTTTCCTCCGTGCGTCGGAATGGTCCCGGCTGTCATTTGTAGATCTTTGTCAGTCGTTACAGGTAGTCAGCCCGAAAGTCTGACAACCAGTCTTATCAAGGGGTATCGTATTCACAGGGGGTGAGCTTACCATCAACCGGGCACAAAACCAAATTCCGTGCTACACTTGCTACTGAGAAATTCTTGTTGTAAAACCCAATAACACTGCCTGATCTGGGAATCGAACCCTTAACCAACGAGGCAGTCCACGCACGGGACGTAGATTTAAAAAAATGAATGCAAGGGCTGTAAATGGAAAACTAAAAAATAAAAAGATACTAAAGTAGCGTTTACATTCAAAACAAATGACCTCCGTAAAGTAAAGAGACACTTTACATGACCAAACTGAAAATAATTATTAGCCAACGTTGCTTACCCGAAATGTAGTCACGGTATATGACGGTTCCGTAGCAAACGTTTCGGAGTTTAACGGCCATGGATGTCAGATGTATTTTAAAGCGCCACATCGCCAGCTAGTGGGCGAGCCGGGCGAGGCATCGCTTCACCTCTTTTCACCGCAATCTACCGATAGAGCCGAAACGAACTATGAAAAGGGGCTCGCCCGGCTCGCTCGCTTGCTCGCTAGCTGAAGGTGTGGCCTGCGTTTAATGTTCGGCTCTAGAACATGCCAGTTTACGAACAATGGTTTCTTTCCGTTTTGAGAGTAGTGGCTCGGAAGTAAACTTCCGTTTTTTTTTTACAAAACCCACGAGCTACTTGAAAGTGGTGGAAGTTTCCAAAGGGCCAGCGCTGTTCTGCGTCACTTCTACCCAGGATAACAGGATGGCAGATTGCACAGAGGCAACAGGAAACCCTCGAGTAACCACCAAAGGATTATGTTGCCTCACTACAGAACCCTAAAAAATATTCACATTTCTAAAAAAAGCTTAATACGTTGTAAGTTACACTTCCTTAGGGATTTCTGCGTTACCTTGCGTATATTTTTTGCTCTTATTCAAAGGAATAAGGTCTGGAGAAATTAATGGCCCTTGATTTACAAGCTTCTTAGGGGTTTATGGAAAAAGAAATGTGTCGTTTTCCAAGTTCCAAATTTGAAGAAAAAACGCGTTGTTTTTTAATTAACGCTTCCTTAAATTTGCTTGTGTTTGACTGCATCGTTTGTCTTGTGGTCGCAAGCGGGACTGCTGAGCAAGAGGTCCTGGGTTCGATTCCCGGGTCGGGCAAAGTGTTAATGGGTTTTTCCATCAAGAATATCTCAGTAGCAAGTGTAGCAACCACGGAATTTGGTTTTGTGCCCGGTTGATAGTAATAGGCTCACTCTCTGTGAATACGATACCCCTTGATAAGACTGGTTGTCAGACTTTCGGGCTGACTACCTGTAACGACTGACAAAGATCTACAAATGACAGCCGGGACATTTACGTAGTCTGGATTTGTGGGGCGGTTGAGAAAAAAAAATAGGTTTGTAAAAAGGCAGTCCCTCCATGATACTACTGAGCTACAGTCGGTTAGACTGAAAGCCGGCCCCAACATAGTTGGGAAAAGGCTAAGCAACTGGTGATGACGAATATAAACCTTTTTTTTTTTTTTTTTCGGATGGGAAATCATCAAATGACTTCTCCCGCTCTGGGCGGAGCAGGAGGGAGTGTCAGACTTTTACTGACTAAAACCCATCCATGTTCCTTCATCGCCCTTTGTGTTCCGGGGCCACGGTATCTCTTTCGAATAGTCCCGCAGCCCCGGCAGGCTTCGGCCCTTGCGGACCCCTTCATTGTTGCTGACTCTCTTTGAGGCGCGCGTGGAACACAAACGCGCCGTCGACACGGCCTGTCGTCATGAGACGGAAGGACGGCGAGCTAGCCCATAGCTCCCCGTCCACAGGCCTGCGCCTACGGTGGCCGGAAGCCACCACGTGGCCCTTGACGCCCGGGGCGTCTCCCGCGGCGGCCGGGACGTGTGGATCTTTCCCTATCACGTTCCGCCACCTCCTTCGCTAGCATGACTGCTTCGCAGAAGGAGGTGACGGCGTCCCATTCCGTCTCGCTCCGGACCATGGATTGCACCAGGGCCGGGAGCGAGAGGTCGCCGCCGCCGATCGCCGCTTCGAGGACACGGCGGTGCTCCGCCCAGGCGGGGCACACCTCCACAGTGTGCTCCACCGTGTCCTCCGGTCGATCCTCGCAGTGATAGCACCCGGGCATTTCCTCCCACCCGATTCGGTGCAGGAACTTACCGAAACAACGAATATAAACCTCACATCGAAATCTAAACCACCTCAAAAACGCTATTACGTATAAAATCAGAGCCTGATTGAGTCTGAACTTCCCGCTGAAAGTCGCTAGAACAATTTAGCATCGCTTAAAACATGAAAAATAGAAAATGCGGGCGCCGAAGCCTATAATCGGAAGCCATGCTTCGGGTGACAGCGGAGCTTCCGGGCCAACAAGAAATTAGGTTCAGAAGTTTTACTTCGTTCAAAAGTCACACACGAGCTCAAACTCAAAGCATTTTTTTTTTCAGGCTTCGCTCGCGTTTATTTTGAATTTAACAGTCAATTCGGATCTCTCTCTGCTTGTAAAAATATAATTCAATCATGATTCGAAAGAACGTGGCGCCATCTATTATCAAAAGAACGTTATTGTTGTCATCCTCGAGAACGCTACTTCTTTTCGGGATGAAAGGTACCCTATGTCCATTTCTGTACACCTCAGGTACACTTTCAGGGTGATGGGTTCTTGGTTTAGGCGTCAAAAGGTAACAAACAAACTTACTTTCGCATTTATGCCCTCGCTGGGCGCGAGCGGACGGGCGGCGGGCGAGAAGGGGGTGCGGGTGGGGTTTGGGGAATCGTGCGTCGCTCGCCGTTTCTCGTGGCGCCCGGCGTCACGCCCGAGCCCCACTCTTGCCTCGCCTTTTCTATGTGCTCTAAAAAGTCGCGACGACGACCCGTCTGTGCCCTGTCCGCGCCCCGTCTGCGTCTTACGTCTTTTCTGTGTGGCCTGCGCCTTAAACATATTTTACGACAGCAACTGCGCCGAAAACAAATGAAAGAGGTGTTTCAGTCTAAGATTAAGCCTAAGACGACCTTCACTCATCCGCTTCATCATCACGATCCACAGCCCGTCTTCACCCACTGCTGGGTATAGGCATCTCTTGGCTTGTGCCAAGCTCCACATTCTTGTGCCAGCGTCATCCAGGATATTCCCGCGATGGCAACAGTGTCGTCAGCGGCGGCGAGATAGCCACCGGACAACCAACACTTCCCATCTACTTACCGAATGAAAAATATTGTTAAGCAACAAACATATACACAGACAAACATAAATTATGAAAATGTTTCCTTATGATTAAGTTCAGACTATTTAAACGCAGTTATGACCGATTTTATTACTGATTTTATAGTTTCTAAAGTAAGAGGAGGAATATTTTGAAACTTGATGTAGGTTTGAAGAACGTTAATAGAACTTTCAACGAAAATTGGTTTGAATAAGATTTGTATTTATACAGAGTTTCCAGCGTGCCTCAGAAAGCACGGCTGAGCAGATGATGATGATTTCGAGGTCTACCTGTGTAGCAAATTTTATCGAAATCCGAATTTTCTTTTGAAAAGGTTTTAAGATTTTTTTTGACGACCCGAATGGCGCAGTGGCAGTGAGGCTGCCTTACGTTCTTAGGGTCCCGGGTTCGAATCCCGGTTGTAGCAAACGTTTGTGTGATGAGCATGGACATTTGTTTTCGAGTCATGGATGTTTATATGTATAATAAGTATGTATTTACAAACAAAAAGTATCTATGTAGTATATTAACTATCTGGTGTCCACGACACAAGCCTCGTTGCTTAGTGTGGCACTAGATGGCGCTGTGTGTTAATGTCCAGCGATATATTTATTTATTTATTTTAATCTGAAGCGGTACTTCTGTTGAACTGCCTTCGACACACCCGCGTGATCTCAACAAATTCACGAGATTTTCACACGCATTTACACAAGCAAATACGGGAGGAAATTGTGCTTTTTTGTTTAAGCGCTACTATTACTTTACATAGAGAACATTTTCTTTCAGCTTTACTGAATATCTTTTATTTTAGAGTGGTTACTTTATTTACTCCTGTGTTTTAAAAGATTAAAGAGGTTATCAGTCTATAAAAAGTAAGCTAGTCTGTCTACTTATAGTGCAATCTAGCCGTTTCATAACGTTCATTTCTGAGTCCTGGTTTGCGCTTGATGCTCAGGGGCAAATTTTTTATTGGTTTTTTCATAAACAAATTCTCAGGGAAAGACCATGTGCCCTAAATATACCTCCACCTTGCCATTTCACGAATAAAAGCGCAATGTTATGGTAGAAACCGAGCAAAGAAAAAAAAAGACGTGAGAAATGAGAGAGCAAGGGATTTTTTCACACTTTTAAAATTGCAATAACTTTTTAAGTACACAAGATATACTTTCGAAACAAAAAGGACTCGAAAAAGAGTTTAATTTTGTCTATACTTCAAAGTTAGCTGATAAAAATTGCTATAAAACGTTTTTTATTTTAAATCTCTAACTTTAAAAATTTTAAAAGTGTAGTACTTAGTTTTACATTTAGACCCACTGAAAAATATGACTTCAGTGCAAAAAGCGCCTTCCGCAAATGGTTATGAATCCGGTCAGACCACAACCACCACAACGGATAGGACACCCTAGCTTTTTATGCCATTTGAATGTTCAAGGGGTTCATTTCATCCCGATTGATCCCAAACAAATCCCGGGATTGAAGCTAGTAGGATCACCGACACGTTTGTTGTACTACAAAAACCACCCTTACTGATACTACACCTTTTGCAGATTGGGTGAGACATGTCTTCGAATTTTCAGTAGCAGGACACCGTTTCCTCACGATGTTTTCCCTTACCGTTTTGAGAGATCCTTGATCTGTCCACGAAGTAGACACAATAGTTAAGCAATGGTGTCTCGAACTAATCGGTCCTGTGACTGATCATGATTGTTGAAATAAATTATACAAAGTAAAGTAATGCGCCTGGCTGGGTTCAAACCTACGGCCTGCAACTCGTCGATAGATAACACTACTCTTCTCAGCCACATTTTCTTTCCTAGGAATACCCCACCGTCATCGGACTAACTTATACCTGTAGCGGCGCACCTAGCTTCAAAGTCGGTTGGTTGCCTTTGATTTTCGGTCGATTGTACAATAACACGTCAGGTTGACGAGAGACGGCATAAGTCTACAAATCAACCAATAATCCCGGTATTGGGGTATAACCGGCGTCAAAGGATGTGACGTGTACGGTGCGGCTATAAGGGAAGCGGATTTATAGTCCTCCTCCTGACCGTTTTCGGTCATGGCACACTGGCGGCCAATCTCCGATGAGATGGCCGCCATTACACAAGACGTTGCCAACGTGAAAGAACAAAATGAATAATAATAATAACCGTGGCAATGGGGAATTTTCCAGTGCTTTTTATGAACGAACTAGATGGCGCTGATCAACCTTGCGAATAACGTTTTTATGTCCACAAAGCCTTTAAGTGAAGTACGGAGGACCTAAGCTTGACTCGACGCACCAGGAGTTTAGACGTAACGCAAAAACACTTAAAAGAACAATAGCAAAAACCATGCCAAATGTTGTAGTTCAGTTCAGTGATGGAAAAGAACAGTAGACTTTTTAGGTTACAATTTTTGACAGAAAAATAGTTATTTGTTATACAAGAGTGCAAAGTTGCTTTTTAACCGCGTGTTCAATTTTGATGACCGAGCAAGCGAAGGATTCTAAAATTCAAAATTAGAATCCTGAGCGTTAGCGAGGGAATCAAAAGAGCACGAGGTGAAAAATCTTTGCACTCGAGTGCAACACGTAACTTTTCATTCCACCTCAGCGAGGAAATGACTAAATGCAAAAAAAAAACGTTTACAATCACAAGATAGGTACACTTTTATTTCAGTTTAGGTATTAATTGCTACATTATGACAGGTAAGTATTACAGAATATTCTTTAAATTATAACAAAATAATACTAAGGTATAATTAAGAAAATTTTAAAGTAACGTTGCTACAGTTATTTATTGAGTGTAATATTTTTGTTTGGTACTGTAATATTGGTGTTAGTCACTTGTGTACTGTTTTTCGGTAAACTATCTGTCATACTTAATAGTTGTACCGATTCATCGGATTCCCTTGGCGTGAATGTTGGAGAGAGAGGGAGATGGTTAGGTGTTTCATAACGGCTTATTTTTGATGTAGAAGGGCCAGTCCAAGGATCCGATTGAGGCTCTTTCAGTGTAATGGCTCCTACGATGCCTTCACATATTTTAGACTTATTTTGGATGGAATCCTCTATGTATCCCTCTACAACTGCATTGGACTTCCAGCCTCCGTGGCGCTTAAGGGACAGGAGATCAGCTCCGGAATCAGCCAAAAGTGTGGCTGAAGTTCGTCGGAAACAATGACCCATGTACAACAGGGGTTCTGGAAGTTCAAGAAATGTTGCTATTTCTCGTGGGATACTGCCAATTTTATTTGTACCCATAGGCTGTCTAACACACTTTCCATTGCGATACTGTAGAAAAAATCGATTGATTGGAGTGTTAGGCGGGCGTAAGGCTTGATATTTCTCAACAATCGTTACGTATTCCTTGCGAATGACGAAGTTGCGGTCTCTTTTTGTCTTTGTATTAGGTAAATTATTAATAGTAAGTCATCTGAATGTTTCTCAATGTTTTTGACATTAAGTTGTGTTAGTTCATTAGTTCGACATGCTCCGTTTATTCCAATAATAAGAACAACCTGTAACGTAAAGAGTATTGTAGTTAATAAATGAATAAAATTGATATGAACGCATAATTATGCCTATCAACATCTACTAAGTATACTATTTCATTGAGATTAATATACTTAAGTAGATACTGAATGTGCAACTGACTTACTTTTGCCGCCAAATATACGGAATCGGGTGCTTCGTTAAGAAACTTTTCTATATCAGATACTGTGAAAACCTTCGATTTTTTTGGTTGATGACCAGATGAGGCTCTTTTTAAAAATGCCACTAATTTAGGATAGGTATCGATATGTTTGTCTTTTTTCATCTTTATTGTTGCTTTTAGCATCGAATACGTACTCCATAGAGTGCTTGCTTTCTTGTTCTCGGATAATTCTATAAAATATGCCAGCAAAACGTTTTCTGAGAAAGTTTTGGCTCCTTTTGCTAGTCGCCACGTGTTGAACATATCGTACTGTTTTAAATGCTTCTCGCGTGATTGTTGAGGGAGAAAGCTCATTTGCGCATTATTAACAGTTTCAGTCAATTCTGTTGGCGTCAAGCAAACTCCCTCGTCGCTAGAATCACTCATTTTAGTTTTTTCACTTGTTTTCAAGTTTCTTGTTTTTAATATAAGGTTTAACAATGACGTGAAAAAATGCCGCGTAAAGAACCGCGTACAAAGCAAATTGAAAAAAGAACACCAAGAAGGTTCCGAGTCTGAGTTTTTAACAAATTAAAAAAAAGTTTTATGATATATTCGGCACCATAGAGGTAGCAGTAAATAGGTTTAATGTTTTTTTTAATTCACAAACTTAGTGCACACGATGTTCTAAATTCAATTTACTTTATCCTCTAGAGAATAAAAACGGCTTTTCCACTCAGATATTGAAGATTAAAAATACTCTTTCCGAGATGGTGGGATGAAAAGGTTCTTTACAGTTCTCACTTTCTAAAAAACAATGAATAATAAATAAAGAAATTTTACCATACAATAAGTTTGACTTATGTCTAGGAGAGTTTTTTTTTTAAGATTTTACATTGACCTTTAATCTATTACGTAGTAAGTTCTTTTTTCAATAGATTTTACTAGAATGCCACTTAAAAAAATATTCCCAAAGCTGATCAGCGCCATCTATTGATATATACTGAAGCGTTGTGACAAACGTCAATGGAAAATTCCTTATTTCTAACAGACCTGTCAGTAGAGTTACCAAAAAGGAACCTCATTGAAAAGAAAATAAAGACCAATGCGTGTTGACAGTGTTAGGTTTCGTGATTTTACTAGTTAATTTACTATGTTTTAGAAACAATTTTATTTAAACGTTTTAATTTAATAGCTTTTCGTGTGAACACATCTTAAATGCTTTATCTGATCTGATTTAAAAGAGTGTCCATGGAGTTTCTTGCCCGTTCTTCTCCATAGAGATCTACGCTAGGGAATGGGCAACTACAGTACTTTCACAGTTTTTATGTCTTGTGACTGGGACTGTAGCTACATTTAATTTTCATCTTTGTTTCGACAATTCAAAAGTGCCTGTAACTGGCTTACTTGAAATAAATGCTTTGATTTTGATTTTGATTTTGATTTTTGATTTTATATGTTTTTTTCTAAACTGGTAACATTCATTCCGTAAGAATGGCAATAGTTCTATCATTTGATTTGTAAAATGTATGGCGCGAAAGTGAAGCGGTTCTCTGATTGGATCACGAGACTGACGTGGCGTGAAGTCGTGAGCCAATCAGGGCGCTGGATTTTGCCTCGAGAACGGCGGGATTCTTGGTCAGGAGCTGATGCCCGAGCGGGCCATTCTGGTGGTGGAACGTCAAAGACGACGGACAATTATTAAGATAGTTGCCTATCCGATTTTACTATAACAGTGTGGATTGTAACAAAATTGTTAATAAACCTATTTTAAAGTCGTTGGAGTTTTCCTTCAAGTGTTGCCGCCTTTGTTTTATTATACTTCAGAAGTGACAAGAACAATTAAAACGTAAGTACACGCCCAAAATTTTATGCTTTGTTTGTTCGTAATTCGTTTCGAAGCCAGTTTAGAACCTTACCGATCTATTTAACTATATTACCTACCCGTGGTTTCAAGTTAATCTACCGGTTACTTATCGAATATAAAGCCGTCAATTATTTTAACTAGTTCCGCTTTATTAGTTAATATTGCCCTTTGTACTCATATTTTTGGATGGAGGGTAGATCTATTTTTCCACAAAACTGAATAAACTCTCGTAAATTCAATTTATTTATTGGTAGTGCTTAGTAAATGTTTTACACAATGCTACGCGGTCATCGTTGTTAAAAACTACTTAATCGTGTCAACGGCTGGACGGTTTGGTTGGATATAAAATAATGAAAAGGACGTATGCATCAACAATTGTGAGTTAATAACATTTTCCCAGTGCACATACACATATTGTTTCTTTGGTTTTAACTGGGAACGCATACAAGCGTCCTAACTATATACTCTAGTATTTCTTTTCCCATTATTACCTTATATACTCTGAGGTTTCTTGTATATAAACACTATTGCGATAATTTTTTTTTAGTTAATTTTGTTGAGCTACGTCGGTTAAAATGAATAATATTTAAAAGGTTTAATTAATATTTCATGATTATATTTTTAGAGGTGACATACCTTGTTAATGCCTTGACTTTAATAACATTTCAATTTCTATCGTGTTTTGTGTATTTAACTTGACTTCCCAATGCGTTAGACTTAAAAAAAAAAATTTGATTCTCAAATCCGTGGACGTGAGATTTCAGGTGATGTCGCAGCCTTCGGGCTGACGAAGACTCGCTACACCAAGTCGAAGGGGTACCCACTCTGCCACCCGGAGCCGAAGTCACCTTCGAAGTCGGAGCCCCAGCCGTAGTAGGCCGGTACCGGACATCGAGCTGCGACGTGAGCGACTACGGATGCTGGAGGAGGAAGTTCGATGGGAACGTGAACACCTGCGCGCCGCGGAAAATCTGCGCGATGCATCGTATCGCATCAGCGAGCCACGGGCGGACAGTCAACGACGGAGCACCTCCGAGGCAGCGAGGCGTCGGGATGCTGGGCTACGGGCGGAGCGACACGTTGAGCGTGGACAACGGCACGAACGGATTGACAGGTCACGTAGCCCTTCTTTATTAAAAGATATTTATTCGATTTCTTTAAAAAAACAATTGAGGGATGGTCTTGCATTACCCCCCGTGAACCAGAGCGCTTTACAACCATTGCAGAAAACTATGAGAATCGATTTTATAAATGATGTAACCCCGTAGCAAAATTTTTAAAGAAATATTTGTTAACAATTCTGAACTCTAAGAGTTTGTAGATTTCGGAAGCGACGTTACTCTCATTAAGGAAGGAGTTAGGTCTGTCGCATGACAACACCCCTACACTTATGAAAGGTTTTGGGAATAGTGTAGTTCAGTCGTTAGGCAACTTGAGTATTGACATGATCGTTGATGGGGTAGAGGTTAGAGTGACATGCAAAGTCGTAGATGATCATTTGCTAGAGGTCCCTGTACTTATGGGGCAGACTTTCACGGAGCAGTCACATATATTTGTTTATAAGGACAAGAATAGATTGCAATTTTTCGATATCGGGAAAGAATTACCTAGTTCAGAATACGTCGACGATGGTGATGCCTTAGTGAAGTTTTCTCCTGTCAGATCGGTTGTAGTTTATGGTCCAGCCTCCTTTAAAGTGAAGGCTCAGTCCGCTTTCAGTGGTGATTTCCTTCTGAGGAGTAGTATTGCAGGGAAACCTAACGAGCAGCTTATCATCAGCGGCGGGCTTAATCGCTCGATCAATGGTGCAATCAAGATAATGGTCTTGCCCTGTTCTGAATTTTGCCGCATTTCATCTAAACAGGTTCTCTGCCGTGCTGAAATAGTTGATGTGGTAAACAGGATTGTTGATGAGCGATCTATAGAGATTGCAGATAGTTGGAGGTTCGATAAAACTAAGGTCCGCGTGGGTGAGGGGGTCCCAGCAGAGATAAGGAAAGATTTTGAGAGACATTGCTTTGCTTCGTTGAGGGAGGTAGGACGTACCAGTGTTACAGAGATGAAGATTGATCTCAATAGTCAACGTCCAGTTGTTTATCGTCCTTACAGGTTGTCGCATCACGAACGGGAGAAGGTACGTTCGATGGTCGGAGACATGTTGGACGCCGGTGTGATACGAGAATCGGTTTCAGATTATGCTAGTCCCATTGTACTCGTACGAAAGAAAGATGGTTCCTCAAGGTTGTGCGTAGACTATCGTATGCTAAATTCAATAACGATTAAGGAAAGGTATCCTATGCCTATTACCGAGGATGAACTGGCACGACTTTCTGGTCAGTCCTGTTTCATAACTCTTATCTTGCGTCTGGCTACTACCAAGTGCCAATCTCTTAGCAAAGCAAACACTTTACATCCTTTGTTACCGGACGGTCAATACGAATTCAACCGTATGCCATTCGGCTTAGCAAATGCGCCTGCCGTTTTCCAACGGATGATCAATACTATACTGGGATCGGCACGATTTAATAAGGCAACCGCGTACATCGATGATGTTCTTATTTATGGAAAAGCCCTCAGCAGTGTGTTGAACGTCTTGAAGAGGTGTTACAGATGCTGGAAAAACGGCGAACCTTACTCTGAACCTATCAAAGTGCGAGTTCCTGCGTGATAAGGTAAACTATTTAGGCTACGAAATTAGCGCTAGTGGTATCAGGCCCGGTGAAAACTAGATATCCAGGGTGGTCAATTTTCCCCGACCTCAGAACGTACACAATGTCCGGCAGTTTTTGGGTTTGACCAGTCATTTCCGTAAATTTATAGAAAATTTTGCGCAAATATCGTTTCCCCTTAACTTCCACTCTTACGAGCTCGAAACCCTAGCGGTGGTTTGCTCCCTTCGTAAGTTTAGGGTTTATTTGTTAGGAGAGGAATTCAAGATTATAACCGACTGCAGCGTTTTGCGTTCTACGTTCTCAAAACAGGACTTGATTCCAAGAATAGCACGCTGGTGGCTGACGTTACCGGAATTCGATTGCACCATAGAGTACACGGCAGGGGTTAAAATGAACCATGTCGACGCATTGTCCCGGAACCCTGTCGAACTGTCGGAATGTCTCGATGATAAGATTCCAGCCATTATGTCTATTAGTCGCGAAGATTGGCTCCACACGCTTCAGTTAGGTGACTCCGAGTGGAGCAGAATAATGGACGTTTTAAAAGGTGGACTAGATGAAAAGGGGCTACGATACATCAAATAAAATTTCGTTATCAAAGATAATAGGTGATTTCGCTATTTGGACGGGGATAAGGAGAAGGTCAGATGGGCTGTGCCAAAAGGGGCAAGGTGGCAAGTATGTAAACTCAATCACGACGACATTGGACATTTTGGGGTTGAGAAAACCTTCCCGTTCCTATAATGTAGGGGACCTTGTTAAAATAACAAAGACCTGTTTTAATAATAACGGATAATGCAAAAAATTGATGCCTTCTTTTATAGGTCCATATCGTGTTAGTAAGGTCTTAGGCAGGGACCGATATGTTGTAGCCCCGATACCAGGCCTTGTTGATTATGGCTATATAAGGAATATTTTTGTGGGGCCTGTTGCCACTGGTATTCAGGACATATTGGAGTCTGTTACCAGGGGTATTCAGGACATATTGGGGCCTGTTGCCACTGGTATTCAGGACGTATTGGGGCCTGTTGCCAGGGGTATTCAGGACATATACTATTGGGGCCTGTTGCCACTGGTATTCGGGACGTATTGGGGCCCGTTGCCAGGGGTATTCAGGACATACGAGTATTAGGACCTGTTGCCGCTGGTATTCAGGACGTTTTGGGGCCTGTTGCCAGGGGTATTCAGGACATATTGGGGCCTGGTATTGGGGCCTGTTGCCAGGGGTATTCAGGACATATACTATTGGGGCCTGTTGCCACTGGTATTCGGGACGTATTGGGGCCCGTTACCAGGGGTATTCAGGACATACGAGTATTAGGACCTGTTGCCGCTGGTATTCAGGACGTTTTGGGGCCTGTTGCCAGGGGTATTCAGGACTTATTGGGGCCTGTTGCCACTGGTATTCAGGACGTATTGGGGCCTGTTGCCACTGGTATTCGGGACGTATTGGGGCCCGTTGCCAGGAGTATTCAGGACATACGAGTATTAGGACCTGTTGCCGCTGGTATTCAGGACGTTTTGGGGCCTGTTGCCAGGGGTATTCAGGACATATTGGGGCCTGTTGCCACTGGTATTCAGGACGTATTGGGGCCTGTTGCCAGGGGTATTCAGGACATATACTATTGGGGCCTGTTGCCACTGGTATTCGGGACGTATTGGGGCCCATTGACAGGGGTATTCAGGACATACGAGTATTAGGACCTGTTGCCGCTGGTATTCAGGACGTTTTGGGGCCTGTTGCCAGGGGTATTCAGGACTTATTGGGGCCTGTTGCCACTGGTATTCAGGACGTATTGGGGCCTGTTGCCAGGGGTATTCAGGACATATACTATTGGGGCCTGTTGCCACTGGTATTCGGGACGTATTGGGGCCCGTTGCCAGGAGTATTCAGGACATACGAGTATTAGGACCTGTTGCCGCTGGTATTCAGGACGTTTTGGGGCCTGTTGCCAGGGGTATTCAGGACATATTGGGGCCTGTTGCCACTGGTATTTAGGACGTATTGGGGCCTGTTGCCAGGGGTATTCAGGACATATACTATTGGGGCCTGTTGTCACTGGTATTCGGGACGTATTGGGGCCCGTCATTGCCAGGGGTATTCAGGACATACGAGTATTAGGACCTGTTACCGCTGGTATTCAGGACGTTTTGGGGCCTGTTGCCAGGGGTATTCAGGATATATTGGGGCCTGTTAGCACTGGTATTCGAGACGTATTGGGGCCAGTTGCCAGGCTGAATACAGGACATTATTTGATAAAATGCATTATATAAAATAATGAGTATTTTATATTAATAAATAAATAAAAATAGTATTATTCGTTGTTACAAAGCAAGTACGCGAGAATCGATCGGATCGCGGCTTGGGGCAACGAGTGTCAAGGCAAGACCTACGGCAGCCACTATGAGCATTTATAGATCGCCTCGTACTGGCGTCGATAGGCATCCTGATTAATTGATCGTCAGGAGGTTAGGGCACCTGAATTAATTGATCGTTCAGGGAATAACAGTATTCGGATTAATCGATCGTCCAGAATACTCACGACATAATCGATCTGTTGTGACTTTGTTTTCTTTTTGACCCAATTAATCGATCGTTGGGTTCACTATAAGACCTACGGCAGCCACTATGAGCATTTATCGATCGGCTCGTACTGGCGTCGATAGGCATCCTGATTAATTGATCGTCAGGAGGTTAGGGCACCTGAATTAATCGATCGTTCAGGGAATAACAGTATTCGGATTAATCGATCGTCCAGAATACTCACGACATAATCGATCTGTTGTGACTTTGTCTTCTTTTTGACCCAATTAATCGATCGTTTGGGTTCACTATATTTAGTACCAGCAAATCGATTGCTGACGGATCTAACGTCTTGTTACTTGTAATGTTATTAAAGTTGTTATTGTTAATTATCAAGGCTATCTGGTAGACAACGTTTATTACTTGTTTTTCAGTCAGAATATTACCATTTTTGTTAAAATTTGTGAAGTTGTTTAGTGACGCAATTAATCGATCGTTTGTGTTCACTGCACTTACTTTTAGATTTTATTTTTTTCTGTTTAAGCTAGTGCCTAGATTACATAAATTTATTGGATAACAAGTTCATTTGGTAAATAATGGTATAAAGCCGTTTAGTTCCTTACTCACCACAAATTTGTTTTTCTTTAACAATCAATTATATAATTTTTTGTTGTCATATTTTGTAATTCTTGTACTTTTTGTATTTATTGTCATTGTATTTTTTTTGGGACGTAATGTTATTAATTAAGCTACTGGCCAAGATACCCGATTGTTAGGTTAGAACACGATGTCAGGACGGACGATTGTTAGGTTTCGTAATTTTACTAGTTAATAAAATTAAACGTTTAAATAAAATTATTTCTAAAAACATAGTAAATGTTTTTAGAAATAATTTTATTTAAACGTTTTAATTTAATAGCTTTTCGTGTGAACACATCTTAAATGCTTTATATGTTATTTTCTAAACTGGTAACATTCATTCCGTAAGAATGGCAATAGTTCTATCATTTGATTTGTAAAATGTATGGCGCGAAAGTGAAGCGGTTCTCTGATTGGATCACGAGACTGACGTGGCGTGAAGTCGTGAGCCAATCAGGGCGCTGGATTTTGCCTCGAGAACGGCGGGATTCTTGGTCAGGAGCTGATGCCCGAGCGGGCCATTCTGGTGGTGGAACGTCAAAGACGACGGACAATTATTAAGATAGTTGCCTATCCGATATTACTATAATAGTGTGGATTGTAACAAAATTGTTAATAAACCTATTTTAAAGTCGTTGGAGTTTTCCTTCAAGTGTTGCCGCCTTTGTTTTATTATAACAGTTAAATCATGATTACCTACAGTTTGACCACTTTATGTGTGCAATTCAAGGTGGCGCTGCTTGTCAAGAAAAAATGCATCGATATGTCAAACTTGGTACATTTTTATTAGTTCTGTGTTTTCCCGCCCGCACAGATAAGTTGGTTGAAGTGTAACTGTGTAAATTATAATTCACTGTCAGTAGTGGTCGCCCAGTGATCAAAATACGACCATAATTCGTTTAAATTTTAAGTTTGAACGTTATACAAAACCGTGAAAGTCTAAAACAGTGCGTTATACATAAATATTATTAATCTCTTCTTTATGTAGGTCCTGCCCAGAACTTGTGTGTTCAGTACAGACGGAACTGTTAGAATAAATACCACCTTAAATTCATGAAAGCCTAATAGCCTAGTATATATAGGGGTGTGTTTGTGTGTGTCAAACGCATGGTAGAGTGTGAAAAAGTTTTTTATTAATTTAATATATTTGCAATGCATTATTATATCAAAATATTAACGTTCTGCCTTCTCCATAATTATAAACTTCCGTAAAAACGGGTACAATGTTTTTGCTTCACGTATTAATTAATACCTATAGAGGTCCACGATCCCTCGATCCACATGGTACCTTCATTCCTTACAAAATCCTAGAAATTCGTTTACCAGCTGTTTTCGCAGCCACACATTGATTGAACCCACATCCAACCATATTTGACACCTTCCCGTTCACTCCATCTTTCATACTATTGTTAATTTATTGCTTTTCCGTGTTATTTATGTATTTATAGCTAAACCTTCTATGGAACAATGGCTTCTATGCCCTGGCGCCACTGTGTATCTAGTGATTGTTTACACAATGGCTCATGTTGTGCACAGATGTGTGTGTTGTACAGATGTGATTGTGTCTGGAGTCTAGTTATACTGTTGTGATACAGTCAAAGCTTGAGATTTGTATGCCTGAAGGCATAATATGGTTGAACTGTTTTCTATTTTTAACAACTTTATGTAAATACCCACATTAGCAAATAAATGGTTTTGAATTTGAATAGGCGAGACGACAAAAAAAAAACTAATTAGTCCGTCACTTAGATTATCAAAAAATATTTGACCCGTGTTTTTTCTTTTGTTACGTAAACCAAAATTGACGAAGATACGACGCTTTTAAAATTCTCAATACGTCACGCCATGGTATAATTTTTAGCTAGTTCTGACGTCACGAGGCCCCACACCCGAGTTTTGATGCGTTTTATCTTTGTCAATATTCATTGATTTACAAAAACAAAAAATACGTGTCCATTAATTTCCAATAATCTAACTGACGGACTAAATAGATTTGCAATTTTTTGATACTGTCGTCATGCCTATTGTAATTTAATAAAGTTCAAATTAATAGGTACGGGCAAAAAAAAAGTATCCGTTCCGGGGATCATCGTCTTTATTCGGGATTTCGATCGCTCGATGATACTACCTATTATATCATAATATTGTGTATTGTTGTTGTTTGTGTATTGTAGAATGACAACTCGTAGCGATTTAAAAACCTTTTCAATACTTTGGATTATTGATGCTGTCCTGCTACAATAATAATAATAAATCGTTAATTATAAAAAGGGGCACATTTACAATAAAGTATCTTAACAAATAAAATAGAGCACTGTTGCTTATTGCCTGAAATATGTGGAACCTGAGTTAACAATCTTTAGAGATCGACCCCAATGCATCAATGGGGATTTTCATTCGCGTCATTGAACATTGGAATCTGTATCTTGTTACCACTACGATATTTAACTCAATGCCACTACGTATGAATCTTCGATGAGTGATGGTAAAATGCTTGTCAAGGTGGATGCTCCAGATAGCCCGCGAAATTCAAATTTTCTTACGTTTTTTGCAATTTGCAGGCCAGTGTCAGGTTGTATGTTGATTAAAATATGATTCGCGGCTGATAATCATCAAAATCATCAATACAACCCTCTAAGTTCATGTAACTGTCAAGAATGACTATTTCATAAAAAAGTCATTCTTGACAGTTACATGAACTGAATATGAATGTTTGATGATTTTAATGATTATAATTCTGTAACTACATACGTCTTACAACCGCGAATCATATTTTAATCAACATACAACTTGATACTGACCTGCAAATTGCAAAAAACGTAAGAAAATTTAAATTTCGCGGGCTACCGTGGAGCATTCACCTTAAGGCTACCGCACACTATAGACAAGCCTGTATTTAGACAGCCAATTACCCTACTAGTGCGAGCGAGACAGACTATGTATTCTCGCTCGCACTAGTAGGGTCATTGTCTGTCTAAAGACAGTCTTGTCTATAGTGTGCGGTAGCCCTTAATTCGGGAAAACGAGGTAATCCAAGCGCATGCCTTTTTTGGTTTAACTTTAGAACGATAATGCGACAAAGCATTCCGAACCAATCGAACATAAATTTTGAAAAACAAAAGAATGATTCGACTTTTGAAAAATCTGATGTCACCCCCAGAGACCGGCCGGCTTCAATTGGTCCATATCCATTAGCTAATTGCCATTGGTCGCGATTCTGGCCACAACTCACTGTTCACCAATCGAATGAGGTTCGAATATTAAAACATAAATGAATTGAAACTTTGCTGAACACAGTACGAAACGAATTTCATGAATAATTTATGTTTGTGATTTTAAAGGATTGGATTAAAATTGGTTTTTTTTAATGAATGGCGATAGTTTCTTTGTTTTAGGGTTAGGGTACCCACAGGACCCTATTACCAAGGCTCAGCTATCTGTCCATCCATCTGTCACTAGGCTATATCTTTTAAACCGTAATAGGCCCGACACTTAAGTTATATATTTGAATTTTGTGTGTATATATTTTTTTAATTTTATGTGCAATAAAGAATATGAATACACTTGGAATTTTCACAGAGTTTGTATTAATATAGCCAATAATAACAGCAAATAATAAATTTAGAATAAAGTCAAACATTACAGGGTGACAACATTTAAGAAATGTTTTTTTTTTCGGCGTTTTACGGGGTACGGAATCCTTCGCGTGCAAGTCCGCTTCGCTCTTGGTCGGTTTTTTAACTATACTATTTTATTGTTACACTATTTTTAAAGTGGAAACAGAGCTAAATAAAGCAGTCAACCTATTTATTCAACCATCACTATTTTGGAAGAACAAATTAAAAGCACAGTATTTCTACAGACTGACCTATGTAGGTACAGTCGTTGTCTTTTCCGCCTGATCAGTTAATTTTTTTTTGCTTAAATCATGCGGAGGCGCCGAGCCACGCTCCCTAAAAGTTTAGGCCTATTATGAAAGCGTCAACTTTGGCGCGCGAAATAACAATAACTCTCGGTTGGCGTGTGTCGTCAGTGCACTCGGCCGATCGGTATCTTTTCATTCATTATTTCTATACAAAGTCAACGGGGGCGGCTAGAGAGCGTTTCTATGTTGCGAGTGCAAGCAAAAGAAATTTTTAAGAACTATGACTTACAGGTGCTTTCACTCTTTTGCGTCTTATGTCGATTTACTGGGAAAATATAATCTTCTAAGCCTTACTGGCCGGCGGATGTTTCTGGAGACCGTGCTCCTGTACGACCTCTGCAGAAACACGCACGACTGTTCTGATATTTGTAACAGAATTTGTTATTTAGTTCCCAGAAGAATACATTTGCGTGCGGTGCGTAAGCAACCGTTGTTTGCAGTGAGAGCGTGTCGAACAAATGCTGGTGTTCGAGCACCGTTGCGACGTATTGTTGACAATTATAATAAACACTTTCTTGACATCGATTTATTCAGTGCAACACGTGGAAAATTCCGAAATTCAACTCACAAGGCAATCAAAGAATTAGACATCTTGTCCTTCTACTCTTAGATTATTGTAGGTCAATATGTGTCATAATCAGTACATTTACTTTTTAATATTCAAATTATGTATAAAATAACTGTTTAATTTACATTTATATCTTTGTTACTTTTAACTTCTCTTTGAAGCGTGTTAATAGTGTTTTGCTTGTATTCTGTGAATAACGCTGCTGATTACATAATTATTCATTTTAAGTTTTATGTCTCTATGCTTTATTATGTAATTGTTTGTTGTTCCAAATAAAATAAAAATAAAAATAAAAAATTAGCTTAGTAGTGATCAGGCGGGAGTGTCCACGATAGTACACAAAATTATTCTACTCGTTGTATGCTATTGGAAAACCTAAAGGCCAAAAACTAAATAGTCTAAGATATTTAAAAAAAAAACCCCACCCCTCGCCTAACCTACTAAAATGCTGTAGTTACCACTCGCATCTTATAGTAACTACGGACAATATTTTCCGAAGTAAAGCCAACAAGAATGAAGGGCCTTCTAAAGCTAAAGTTGAACGTCGGATAGACAAAGCGTTCGAGAGCCCTCAGATATGAATGAGGGGTGTTAGTAGGTACCTAAGTAGGTGCTTGTGGCCTTCGAGGAAAAAGAAATCAGTGGAGAAGATAAAATGAGAAATAAGAAAGGTAATTTTGAACTTTAGACTTAAAAGTCATGAACGCACAGTGACATAGTGGAAAAGTGGAGTGTTACTAACATATTTAGATTCTATTTACTAACATGATTTGTATTTTATCATATGTATGTTAGTAATAAGGTATACCAGGTGTAAACAAACCCTTCACGAAGCCGTCAACCAAGCATTCTGTACATCAAACTATTAGTAACCCTACGTGAAAATTATTGCTGGGAAAAGACTTTTTTTTTGGGGTGTAAATTCACGTTTTACGGTAAAACTCAATGTAACACACTCAAAACATTTGCTGATGGATGCATTGAATAGTTAACGGGTCATGGTGGTATTTAAAGTAAAGTTATAAGCTTAAAAACTAGTATAAAAAAAAACTTGTGAAAAACTTTAAAACTTTAACCACCCTTATATCCGTAACTAGCCAGGTGAAAAAAATGATCGCAGTGACGGGGAGAACAAGTGCCTTTCGGCTTCGTTAAGAGTCTAATTACACCCTTTATTCCTATGGGCCAAAGTTGCCTGAAAATAAATGGATGTTATGTTATGTTAAACGCCTCGTTGCTCCATACGTCGCAAGCTGCTGGGTTAGCTAGGTAGTGCTAAAGTGTTATTTGTCCATCAAAAATTTCTCAGTAGCAGCCACGGAGTCCAATAATACGAAACTAATCTTTTGACCGTTAATTGATGGACAATGAGTGAATGAGCCCAGTTACTATCATTTCGAGCTGTCAACAGAGATACGTAATAGCCCTACTGAACGCTGGACTGTTTATATTCTGAGTTTGGCGATTTTGATGCCGTTCGCTGGAGAATCGGAAGACGATTATTTCAGCCAATCAGAAAAGCAATATAGTTCTCTATCTAATTTGAAGTGTACACAAATTATAAAATGGTATTGTAATGGATGTCAGTTAGGCAGTTTTTTCACTCTCCTGCAAAGTTGCAATTTTTGACAAAATGGTTCATCATCATCACCTTCTCACCACTTGTACCATGTTACTTAGGGTCTTTAGGGTTCCGTACCCAAAGTGTAAAAACGGGACCCTATTACCTGTCCGTCTGTCCGTCTGTCTGTCACCAGGCTGTATCTCATGAACCGTGTTAGCTAGACAGTTGAAATTTTCACAGATGATGTATTTTTGTTGCCGCTATAACAACAAATACTAAAAACAATAAAATTAATATTTAATGGGGCTCCCATACAACAAACGTGATTTTTTTTGCCGTTTTTTTGCTCGATATTAATAAATGCAACAGACGCTTGAAATATTCACAAAATATTTAGTTGTATTTTGACTTTAAAAATAAATAATTAAAATAAAATAAATATATAAGGGGGGCTCCCATACAACAAACGTGTTTTTTTTGCCGTTTTGTCTAATGTTGTATAGATAATGGTACGGTCGGCCGGTTTTTTTTCTTCCATTCTCCTATATCAACCGTCAGGCTATCATTTACTCCTTTATTTTTCATATAATTTTCACAGAATCCATCCATCGTTTCGTTTCCATTTACCCATCATTAAAACCAAATGCAACTACATCCATATCGAGAACATCCAGTAATTAACTAAGTTTAGAATACGAATACTATTTAAACTGGAATCCGTGAATTACCATTGAACCAGCAAACTATTCGGTTTGTGCAAACTGTGGTCCATTTAACTTGGTCTGTCCTCAGACAGTTTGCGAGCATTTCCTTTGCAAGGCCTAGTCGTACTTCTATGTGTGTCTGTGTTCCTGGTACCTTGTTACTGATCACAAAGAGAGTATTACACCTGTATAACTTGAAGAGATAGGCTGAGATGTGTTTTGTGCATTCACATATTTCATTCTATACAAATACAAATAAATAAAAGGGAAGTATCTGTTTGTAATTTCCAAATGACAGCTTTTTGCTAAATGCATATATATGAAAGTATACAGGGTGTGTACAGACCCTTATCGAAGCCGTGAACCAAGCATTCTGTACTTCAAACTAAGTAACTTTACGCGAAAATTATTGCTGGGAAACGACTTTTTTTTGGGTGATAAATCACGTTTTACGGTAGGACTCAATGTAACGCACTCAAAACATTGTGCTGATAGATGGATTCAATAGTACGGGGGTCGTGGAGGTGTTTAAAGTAAAAATCTGACATGTAAAAACATGTTTTTTTTTTAAACTTTTACTGGCAGTTCGCTGATATAATAAGGAATAACTTATGCTACTTTTGATTCAGAAAAAGTATTAGGGTTCTGTGCCAAAATCTGATTCAAATAGGGAAGTTATCTTTTTCTTCTTTTACTTAAAAATCTCGTGTCACAGTGTTAGTTATCGAACTCCTCCGAAACGGCGGGACCGAGTTTTATGATTTTATAATTTTATATTTTATAATAGGCCTAAACTTGAAGGGGGCGTGGATCGGCGCCTCCACATGATTTAAGCGAAAAAAAAATTAAATGATCAGGCGGAAAAGGACAAGAAAGGAAAAGGACTGTACTGAACTCATGGTAATCGTTTGTCATGAAATGTTACCTATTCTTCTTTTTTATCATCCTCAAAGTAACGCCTGATTCTTTAACTCATCAAAAAGGTTTTTCTCGAACTGAACTGAAAACGGGCACAGTTGTGAAAATATATTGAAAACTCTAGCAAAGTTACAAGTACAACTAGTTTCCGTACAACAGCTGTTCCGTATCTTTTTGTATGTCACCGAGGGAGGAAACTTGTGTTGAATTAATTTATTAATACAAAGCGAAACGTTTTTGTTGAAATGTTGGCAGTACTTTCTTTGAACTGCGGTTTGTTCCTGTTTTTTTTTATTTTTTTAATGGAATAACTTAACCCCTATACATCGTTGTACGTTTGTCTAGTTTGTGTTGCATATTTTGGCACGTTTGTTGCATATTTCGAGCATTTATGATGCATAGTTGAATGCATATATCGACGATTTCAAGTTAAATATAGTCTCTATACTAATACTTACTAAAAATATTTTTTTAAATATATATTATTTGTACCGAATAAGCTCCAAAACTGCTGGACCGATTTAGGCGGAACTTTTACAAGCATGCTGATGTTACTTATGCTACTTTTAGTAGGAATTAATGTTCCGTGCAAAAAAACTAAAACCCTTGAAATTGGTAACAAAATCCGATTAAAAAAGGGAAATATTATTTTTATAATAATGTCGCGGTCAACAGACAGTTATAAATAAAACTAGAACTAAAATGCATGTATTAGTTCCAATATAGTAAAAACCATACGAGCTTAAAGTATCACTTTAATGAGAAGTTAAAGGTCATTGAAATACTTTGCTTTAAAAAAAATGAGAACTAGTTAATGTTATGATTTTGATTTTTAATTTGGATTTTGATTTTAAATTTTAATTATGTATTTAAAAACCATAGTGCGGTGAGTAGTTAGAGTACTCATATGATTTTAAGAGGTACTCAACGACATATAAGTAGTGCATGATGTGCTTACCTGTAAGTGGTTGAACACTTGTCGGTGACTCTATTAGATGTATCTTGTATCTTTGAAGAAGCAGTGTATTCAATTGTTGGTGAGCCAAATAAATAAAATAAACAAAAAAAAAATGTTCACCGAACATTTACGAAGAAATATTGAATAAATAAAAACTAGGCCTTTATGGAGGTGACTGCTGAGATGACGAGTAATAGAGAAGTATAGCAGAAGACATGCTGCGCCGAACACAAATAAATTGGGATAAGGGCAGGAGAATGATGATGATTTAATAGGTAAATAAAAACCAAATCATAATCTCTTTATCGTCCACTGTTAAACAATGATACATCTCATTTGCGTGGCAGTCATTCAATTCCAATTTTCAGGCCTAATTTTTTAGGATTCAATTTGTATTCTTAGGTAAACGGTAATGGTGTCGATTCTGTTGTGCACAAACTAAACTTACTTTAGGCTATTGCTATCTTTTACTAAAAGGCAGTGCGAGAAAAACGGCTATAGCTATGAACTAAGTTAGAGATGTCAACTAGTTTATGGCTTGCGCTTCACCGTGTTTTTAGTCGACATGTTTTTACGTACAGCCCTCGTTTGTATGAAAATATTAGTTCCAATTAAATTTGACACCTCTAAATTACGTCCTTCTGTTTCTCGTTTTATTCGAGAGAAAAAGATAGCAATAGCCTAAATTAAGTTTAGTTTGTGCACAACAGGATCGTCAGCATCGTCTGCCAAAATAACTTTAATATAATGAACCGACAAACAGACTGACAGCTATTGTATATACATACATACTAAACAGCACGAAGCAACCCGCCTTTTGATCATGCATAATAATAATAAAGCAGACAGGCGAGACGACAAAAACAATCTAATTAGTCCGTCAGTTAGATTATCAAAAAATATTTGACCCGTGTTTTTTCTTTTGTTACGTAAACCAAAATTGACGTAGATACGACGCTTTTAAAATTCTCAATACGTCAGGCCAAAGTATAATTTTTTGCTAGTTCGAACGTCACGACCCTCTCATAATTCCCAAGTTTTAATGCGTTTTATCTTTGTCAATATTCATTGATTTACAAAAACAAAAATTACATTAATTTCCAATACTCTAACTGACGGACTAAATAGATTTGCAATTTTGATACTGTTGTCATGCCTATTACGCATCACGTAGACTTCATACTTGTCGGGTTATTGCGCAAAATTACCTTCTGCCCATTAAAGGGCCTTTTCACTAACACCAAAATTAGTGCCTAAATATTGCTCTGTTGGAATTTCACCTTTCGGCGGTGTACGGAGAGTTAAAGATCCAACAGAGCAAAAGAGACTCTGTTGGATTTAAGCATTCGTCTAGGTGTCGCCTATGCGTGAAAGCGGGCTTTATATGTATACCGTTTAGGCAATTTGTTTATCGTCTGTTTAACAGTTTTGTAAATGACTACGATTTGTTTCCCGGCTTTGCTTTGGCAAGGTTGCCCATTTTTTAGCAACTTTCTTCGGACAGTTTTTGGGAAAAAAAATGGGGGGTGCTTCCGTTGTAATTATGCGAGAAAGCTAAAAATGTGGTTTTTTGAGATTACAGAAAAATGTTTGCGTTAATTCCACCTTAACCGTTAACCTACATTTTATTCTTTCGTTTCAAGAATTAAATTTTGCACAGACAAACTTTGAATAAGATGCATAAAAACCGAGGCAAAATCAAATCAAGTTAATTTCACCTTAATCCGACCTTTATTTTATTCTTTCGTTTCAAGAATTAAATTTTGTACAGACAAAATTTGATTCAGATGCATGAAAACAGAGGCAAAATCATATCAAGAATGTCATTCAATCAAAATAATGTATGATGTTTTTAGGGTTCCGTACCCGAAGGATAACCAACGGGATCCTATTACTAAGCCTTCGCTGTCCGTCCATCTGTCACCAGGCTGTATCTCATGATCCGTAATAGGTCTAGTAGACGGTTGAAATTTTCAGAGAATGGGTATTTCTGTTAATGATACAACAAATACTAAAATAAAAATTTATGTAACAAATTAATAAATATCGCTGGACATTACACACAGCGCCATCTAGCGCCACACTAAGCGACAAGAAACTTGTGTCGTGGACACCGGATAGTTGATTTACTACATAGATACTTTTTGTTTGTAAATACATACTTATTATTATACATATAAACATCCATGACTCGGAAACAAATGTCCATGCTCATCACACGAACATTTGCTCCTACTAAAAAATAAAAAAATAAAGGGGCCTCTCCTACTACGATGGTACGAAACCCTTCATGCACGTACTCGTGATAACTATACAAACAGCAAAGAACGTCTCTATTTTGTTTCCAAAAACTAAAACCCACCTAAACAACAATAAATCAAACACAAACGAAAATCTAGGCTTTTCATCCGACAGTTTTTCTGGTTCTAAGCTGGTTTTCCACCAAAGGTAGCCGAAATAGCAAGCCCGCAGCATAATGTAGCGACCGCTGTGAAATGTTGTGATGGTTTCAACCAAAAATGAACGAGGAGCTGGTGCAGTTTCCTACAGCACTCATTCCACGCTCGAGTCCGTTGCACATATTTCTCACTTGCGTCTTTCGCACACATCTCTCGCTTACGTACTAACCTTTTCCAATAGAGCTGAACTAAACGAAGCTGGGAACATGAGGTTATCCTATTGTCGGATTTCATCCACGCTTAGGCCTGAATTCCTGCTACCGACGTACACGACCGACATCAGCGTAGCAGGAATTTAGGCCTAAGCCTAGCTACCTTTTTTTTTTTTTTTTTTTCGGATGGGAAATCATCAAATGACTTCTCCCGCTCTGGGCGGAACAGGAGGGAGTGTCAGACTTTTACTGACTAAAACCCATCCATGTTCCTTCCTCGCCCTTTGTGTTCCAGGGCCACGGTATCTCTTTCGAATAGTCCCGCAGCCCCGGAAGCCTAGCTACCTCACACATCATTTTGGATACGCAGCCTTAACCATAAACTGACCTAAAATACATACAAACCTATTCACTTTTTGTCTGTCCCAAAACGCTGTCTATAAATCAATTAGGGTGGCAATATTTTACCAAAATACAAGTACGGAATGCTATCGCGAGATGTCAGCACTTCCGTAAGCAGTTTCGCTGTGCACCGGATACAGTAACACCGTGGCAACCTGTTGAATAATTCATGGACACACTATATATCTTACTCGGGGTTGCGTCAGAGATTATAATTTTAAATATTATAGATGCGCCATGCTTTATATGGTAATCTGGCAGTGGAAAAATTTGTATTCTTTCTGCCTACAGTGTTTTGTTAATCTTTGTGGCTTGAATTTACGGTTTGTTAGCTTCAACCTCTTTTTTTCAGCAATATTTTGGCTTGTTTTAAAAGTTGAGTTGCATTTTAAACTTGGATGAGGATTTAATTCGACGTTATAGACTCTTTTTAAAGCCATTATTAACTTTAGTACTGATACTCCTAAAAACTAAAACTGTCAAATCACTTTATCAACACCAATGGTAAAAAAAATTGCCGAAGCAGTTGGACCATTGCCCCGGAATGGTTTACGTGTTTCACAAAAAGCCACTCTTTTATTTCTCTTTATAAAGCCATTAACTCTATGTATTGTACGCTCATTGCGCGCATTGTCTCTAAGTACTCTATGTGGCTCTCTATGATGATTGTCAAACAAAGTGATTTCACAGTTTTAGTTTTAAGTAGTAGTCTCCTTAAAACGACTGTGAAATCACTTTGTCAACATCAATGGCATTAAAAGTAAAAAAATTGCCGAATATTTTTTACGTGTTTTACAAAAAGCCACTCTTTTATGTACACCTCAACCTAAATAAACCTCGTTTGAAAAAACTTATAAGTACCTAATAGTACACCCATGCACTTTACGCCAGTTATGTTGTAAATTCCATGTGATAGAGGGTTATCCTTTTGCCATTAACCGGCCATGAATCCAGACTCCGTGGCTGCTACTGAGAAATTCTTAATGGAGAAATTCCTAATGGAAAAACCCAACAACACTTTGCTCGACCCGAGAATCGAACTCAGGACCTCATGCTCAGCCACCTGCTTCCGACCACAAGACCGACGAGGCCAAAACGAGGCAGTCTTATTGACGTTTATTAAAGTCAGTAGGTATACACCAAGCTGCTACGCTGATGTTGGTCGCGTACGTCAGTCGTGCGTACGTGTTCGCATTGTGTTCTATATAGCAAAATACTGCTACACTGACGTGAGCGGCGCATACGTCACTACTGTTTTTCTCGCTGACGTACGCGACCGACCGTACGCGACCGACATCAGCGTAGGAGGAATCAAGGCCTTAGGGTGATAAAGAGCAATGACGCTCAATTAGACCGTGAGCAGTAAATTACATGTATAAAGGCAGTAAGGCACCTATGGAAGGTCAGTGACGCGTGAAGATAAGACTCCTGGCTTACAACGAGGTTCTGAATGTGGATCCTATCTCCTGGGCCTTTCAATCGTAATGATATGGTGTTTAGGGATTATTTATTACGGTTCTAGGAAGAGTCATGATGTTTTCGGCAACTTTAGAGTAACATAATTATGTAAACCTAACCTACCTGGGTAGGTTTCACGAAAAAATCTACTTCGATTTTATACATATTGTTTATTAAAATAAATGAATAAAATGATACATACCTGCTGATACATACCAAGTTTCCTTCGTGCCTCGGAAAGCATTTTGGTCCCGGCTGTCATTTGTAGGTCTTTGACAGTCGTTACAGGTAGCCAGTGGCCGGAAAGTCTGACAACCAGTCTTATCAAGGGGTATCGTTTTACCCATTACAAACTGGGTTGTGAAGGTCGGATAGGCAGTTAGCTGCATAAATTCAGCTGCTTCCGGTTAGACTGGATGCCTACTCCAAGCATAGTTTAGAAAGGCTAGGCAGATAATGACCTGCTGACAGATACGATACTTTAAACGCATGTTAAAAAGCTCTAGGCTCTGAAATAAGGATTTTTGAAAAAATTTCCCCCCCTGTTTAAAATGCGAGGTGAAACTTTATTAAATCAAAAACCACGTTACAGAAAAGCTTGTATTTCGATACCCATTTCACATTCACTTTCTGAGGTACGGGAGAGCACTAATTTACCTTTTAACAACTAATTTCTGTCAACTCAACACATTTACAACTGCGCAACCATTTAATAAAAATGATAATTTTCAGATATCACACTCGTAATGCATATGTACCTATATCATCATAATCCATATCATTGCATTTAGTATTAAGTCAATTTTATTTTATATTGTATTCGAATTGTATTATTAAGATTTAAAAAATTCTATGTTGTTGTCTTATGGTGAATGCTGCGTATACCTATAATAGGCATACATACCAGCACTTTATGTTATTTTCATTGTTTCACATTAATTATTTGTATGTATTGCTGTTGGTGTACCAAATAAATAAATAAATACCCATTTTCATCACAGAAAAAACGCAATACAGTTCCATTCATACGACCCATAAAGAGAGTCTGAGTTTAATCTGAAACCCAACCACCATCATTCAGTGTTGTCACACTAGTTGTTTCCATACAGGGCAAATAAATCGCCCAGTGTGGACGCGTAGTTTTCGCGCTGCGTCAAATATTGGTGCTGTGTTGCCATCAATTGTGATGTGGGACCCGCACTGTATCTGTACGACATTTACTCCGTATTTACGTTCGCATAGTCATGTTACATACATTGCATTTGCATGTGGCAGAGATAAGAACATAACATGTAACTATTCTGACATTTTTTTTTATCCTTCTTATTGACATCATTCCGTTTGACATTATTGATAAATTTTTACTACTGACATTTAATTTTGTGTTTGTAATTCATGTTGTAATTCTAATGATTTGACATCTAAATTTATTCGGTATCAATCAATACAATTCTTTGACTTTAGAATTGAATATTATATAAGAAAACATCTATGTACCAATTACTACCCATGTTTGCAAAGAAATAAATGATTTGATTTGAAGAATGCTTAGGTGTTATGCGAATGGATATAATAAAAAATGAGTATGGTCGACCAAGCTATTTGGTTTACATTTTACAATGTAATTTGCATGTTAAAATGTATACCAAATAGGTTGGTCCGTACATAAGAAGAAACGTGAAAGTGGCGCCAGTGACTGAAAACTTGTGTGGTAATCGGTTGTCGTGGTATGGGAATGTGATGAGGAGAAATGAGATAAATGTCGTGAGGAAAGTTCTGAGTATGATTGTGGATGGGTATAAGAGTAGAGGAAGACCAAAGAAACGATGGATGGACTGTGTGAAGGATGATATGGCTAGAAAGGAGGTGTCTGATGAGATGACGAGTAATAGAGAAGTATGGAAGAAGAAGACATGCTGCGCCGTGTTAGCATATCTAATTATCGATTCAATTATACCATAACATCATAGACAATAATCGAATACTTAATTAATTAGTAAATCATTCGTTCATTTTAAGGAGGCAACACCGTTTTGACAGTTGTTAAAAAATATTTGTTGCAACGGTCATTACTTTGTTGTCTCGAGTTATATTCTAATAGTTGTTAACCAGAAAATAAATTATATACAGTGATTGAAAACAGTCTGTTAAAACGGTGTTGCCACCTTAAAATGAACGAATGATTTACTAATTAATTAAGTATTCGATTATTGTCTATGATGTTATGGTATTATTGAATCGATAATTAGATATGCTAACAGCCGACTCCAAATGAATTGGGATAAGGGCAAGAGAATGAGTATGAGTCATGTAACACATAACCATCACAATATGTATAAAGATATTGTGAGTATATTTATACATTCCGTTAGCTGACAATACGAATTAATGTCAAATAACATAAAATCCATGAAATTGTTAACAAAATCTGATCCAACAGCTAGTTGTGAATAAATTCTATTCCTCTAAGAAATTCTAATTTTATTCCGTAAGGAATAAAATTAGAATTTCTTAGAGGAATAGATTATAACGGATAAATTCACAAATAAAAAACCCGCAGCTTTGCCGACATCACCACAACGAAAAAAATATGAAAAGCTTTAATTTCAGCTTAGATGCAACAACGTTATAAAAAGTAGCCCGAGGCATCGTTTCCGAAGCGCGTTTTAACAGAAAAACTTGAAAACAAAAAAAACCGACCAAGTGCGAGTCGGACTCGGGCACGAAGTGTTCCGTACCATTATCTTTACAACATTAGACAAAACATTTGTTGTATGGGAGCCCCTCTTAAATATATATATATTTTTTTTTAAAGTGACTATACAACTAAATATTCTGTGAATATTTCAAGGGTCTACCTGTTGCCGTTATTAATATAAGGCAAAAAAAATCACGTTTGTTGTATGGAAGCCCCCCTTAAATATTTATTTTATTCTGTTTTTAGTATTTGTTGTTAAAGCGGCAACAGAAATACATCATCTGTGAAAAATTTTAACTGTCTAGCTATCACGCTTCATGAAACACAGCCTGGTGACAGACAGACGGACAATGGAGTCTTTGTAAATAGGGTCCCGTTTTTACCCTTTGGGTACGGAACCCTCAAAAAGGGAAGGGCTAGGTTATAACTGTATGATACTTTTTGATTGTGAGCGGTTTGTTCGGATTCTTATTGCATTGTAAAGTGTTTAAGAAAATGTGCAAACGTTTTTCTTGCGCCTACTCTTGTTCAACCGGAGAAAATCTTCAAACAAAGAACATAACATAACGCTGTAATCCTTGAAGGATTAGGCAGAGGTATGCCTTATAGTACACCCACATTTCACCAGTTATGTTTAAGTCCCATGTAATAAGGGGCGAGCCTATTGCCATTAACCAGGCATAAATTTAGCCTCCGTAGCTGCTACTGAGAAATTCCTAATTCCTAACCTAACAGCATTTTACCTGGGATAAGATATATTTATATAAATTTAATAATATATAATTATTTAATTATAATTATATAAATTTCATCGAAATCCGTCCAGACGTCAAGGCATGAGAGACAGACCTTCTATATACAACATGTAACGTAATTAACGCACACCCTCAGACACCCCAATTAGTTTATTATGTTATAATCATAATAGGTACATGCACTGAATTTTTAATTAAACATGTATAAGCAATGATTATTTAATAAATTAGTTTTCCTAATTCCGGAAGAATGTTGTAGTCACAGTACAAATCAACGAACGCACACAGTCGCATACGTAGGTCTCATACCTACGTATGCGACTGTGTGAGTCTTGCTAGCCTAGTAGATATTCGCTCGCCGAGCGTTCGAGACAACTGTTAACGTCGCGTCGTCGCTCGACTCAACTTCAATAGAAAACTTCAATACATTTTAATGCCTGTTTTCTTAATTGATGTTTTAATTTAGAACGCACTTCGTCATTTTTTATCAAAAGCGTTCACTATCCTATTTTTTTAAATAAACTAACGATTTAATACGTCCCCACAAAAAAAGTCGTCAAATCAGCTGATTGGGGATTCTCATCGAATTAATCCCATATTTCGTTTTGAAAACGAGTACGTGTACGCCAATCGGCTCGCCTGTCGATGGCTGTGTTCGGACGGAACGTTCCATGGTCACGAAGTAGCAGCTAACATAGTCCTACCCTTTTTTTTTTTTTTTTTTTTTTTCGGATGGGAAATCATCAAATGACTTCTCCCGCTCTGGGCTGAGCAGGAGGGAGTGTCAGACTTTTACTGACTAAAACCCATCCATGTTCCTTCATCGCCCTTTGTGTTCCGGGGCCACGGTATCTCTTTCGAATAGTCCCGCAGCCCCGGCAGGCTTCGGCCCTTGCGGACCCCTTCACTGATGCTGACTCTCTTTGAGGCGCGCGTGGAACACGAACGCGCCGTCGACACGGCCTGTCGTCATGAGACGTACGGACGGCGAGCTAGCCCATAGCTCCCCGTCCACAGGCCCGCGTCTACGGTGGCCGGAAGCCACCACGTGGCCCCCGACGCCCGGGGCGTCTCCCGCGGCGGCCGGGACGTGAGGATCTCTCCCTGTCCTGTTCCGCCACCTCCTTCGCTAGCATGACTGCTTCGCAGAAGGAGGTGACGGCGTCCCATTCCGTCTCGCTCCGGACCATGGCACGAACCAGGGCCGGGAGCGAGAGGTCGCCGCCGCCGATCGCCACCTCGAGGACACGGCGGTGCTCCACCCAAGCGGGGCACACCTCCACAGTGTGCTCCACCGTGTCCTCCGGCCTATCCTCACAATGATAGCACCCGGGCGTTTCCTCCCGCCCGATTCGGTGCAGGAACTTACCGAAACATCCGTGTCCGGTAAGAACCTGCGTCAGGCGGAAGGTGAGGACGCCGTGGCGTCTCTCCAGCCACTCCTCAAAGAGGGGACTTATCTATACTACTACTACTACTACTATTTACTTATTATGTTAGAAGTGGTGCACCAAGTAGTGCCTATTTTGGCAACGCTAGCGTCCTCAAATAGGTACTTCATTCTGTTTCCATCAGGCGGTGATAGTGGGTTCGGTGCGCAAGCGTCGTGGGAACCTGCCCAAGCACTCAGTGAAGATCTTGAAGAGATGGTTGTATGATCACCGTTACAACGCTTACCCCAGCGACGCGGAGAAACTGGCGCTCAGTCAGGAGGCTAACCTCACTGTTTTGCAGGTAAGTGGGAGAGGAAAAACGTTTGTACAATCCGTGTCACGAAAGATGAGACCTGTCACACCACTTGTATACGAGTTAATTGTGTAACGAAATACTTCTTTTGACATATACAACATGTAACGTAATTAACGCACACCCTCAGACACCCCAATTAGTTTATTATGTTATAATCATAATACATGCACTGGCAATGATTATTTAATAAATTAGTTTTCCTAATTCCGGAAGAATGTTGTAGTCACAGTACAAATCAACGAACGCACACAGTCGCATACGTAGGTCTCATACCTACGTATGCGACTATGTGAGTCTTGCTAGCCTAGTAGGTATTCGCTCGCGTTCGAGACAGCTGTTAACGTCGTCGCTCGACTCAACTTCAATAGAAAAGTTCAATACATTTTAATGCCTGTTTTCTTAATTGATGTTTTAATTTAGAAAATACTTCGTCATTTTTTATCAAAAGCGTTCACTATCCAATTTTTTAAACTAAACCAACGATTTAATACGTCCCCACAAAAAAAACTCGTCAAATCAGCTGATTGGTGATTCTCATCGAATTAATCCCATATTTCGTTTTGAAAACGAGTACGTGTACGAGAATCGGCTCCCCTGTCGATGGCTGTGTTCGGACGGAACGTTCCATGGCCACGAAGTAGCAGCTAACATAGTCCTACCCTGCGGTCTACTCTTGTACCATACCTTTGGTTGACTTGAATGTTCTGCCAGCTAGAACCACATTATCACCACACTGCACCGTGCCACAGTCCTCACTATTAGTCACCATTTCACTAAACATTTTGTGTCAATTATTGGAAAGACATCGCGCGCGAAAAACTATTTGCATACACTGTACGGAAGGTAGCGCGAGACTAAATATTGTTTAAATTTATTTAAGTTAGCTTTGATCGCCCGCGCCGCCCGTTGTCATGGTGGCTATCTCGCTCTATCCCACGTTTTTAATTTGCACGAGAAAGGGAACGAAAACAAGTATGACATATTTTGCCTTTTGTTGGTTTATCTATTGTATCCTTTAACGATCGCCTGTTTAGTGTGTGCGTGCGGTTGAATCGCCAAGTTTACCTAACTGTATTTGTAACGTCTTTAACTTACTTGAAATAAGGTTCATTTTTCTTTATTTTGTATCGAATGGCGGAATTTGTATTAATACAAATAAAACTGCACTTTTAAAAATCTTATTGCCTTGAGTTACGGTCCATTTCAGTTTGCTTGGACTATACAGGGGTAGTATGACTATAAATTACGTAGCTTTAATTATTTTTGGGATAAAAAATTACCTATATTAAAAATTATAGAAATCGATTCAGTAAACGATTCTGAACAAAGTAATTTCAGGATGTACGTTAATTATGTTACATGTTGTATATGTCCTTCTATAACTATGGATCAACAGCAAACCTTACAAGCTGCAACGAAGATAACTTAGAAATGAACCTTCTCCACTCTTTTCTTAAGTAACAGCTTCCATTGTTCAGCAAAACATCTGTTTTCTCACGAGATAAGCTGAGCAGGCCCGTACTCAGGACAAACAGTAATAAATAAATAAACTCTTTAACAATTAAACGGAACAACACAGGAAAAACAAAGTGCTGTTTATTTTAATGACTGTTTTCAACTTTGGAATTATAAAAATAGGCCTAACTTAGTTGAAAGCGGTGTATGAATTATGATAGGCGTTTAAAACTTTATCTGTTGTAATACAACAGTTTTCTGTGTGATTTAAGACTAATTATATCCCTACTATTTATACAATACAAGCTAATGCCCGCGGCTTCGCCCGCTAGAAGTTCGATAATTGTCTCACTGGAACATACTACCGGGATAAAAGTATCCTATGTGTTAATCCAGGTTATAAACTGTCTGTGTGCTGAATTTCATCCAAATCCGTTAAGACGTTTGAGCATGAAGGAGTAACAAACATGTATACACACATACAAACTTTCGCCTTAATAATACTAGAGTGATGTTAAAAAAAACCCTGTCCGATCCGAAAGCGGCGTATGATAAAAAAGAAACAAAAAATATATATATTCATGAAAGTAAACATATTACTGAATTTTAAAATCCAAATTTTTGTGTCCAAGTGATCACCATTTCCCTAAAATCGAACAAACTTTTATATTTAACTTATAACTTGACAACACTATCTTCGGCGTTAGTATTTTCGATCGTCAATTGTTTGTTTATGACGTCAGTCACTACCCAAGAAGCGACCGGAGTGTCCCCATTTTAGTAAATTTTACATAATTTTTATTCAAATTCAAATAATTTATTGTGGATCACAGGTTCATAAGATGTCGTGTTAAATACAGGTAAGTCTGCTATGTCCCGCCATTGAGGCACAGAAAATTAATGTCACAAGTTCGACAAATATGTAGTTAAATACAATACATCCAATTGGTATGCAATTATTATGATATGGCCTCCCACTAGGTGGACCGATGACCTGGTAAAGGTTGCGAGAATCCGCTGGATGCGAGTCGCACGGGACCTTTCAATCTGGCGATACGCGCGGGGAGGCCTATGTCCAGCAGTGGACGTCTTTCAGCTGAAATGATGATGATTGATGATGATGACATTATGATTAAAATAATAAAATAGTAAAACATTTATGTCAAGAAATTAATATTATTTGTGCAATGAGAGAGAGAGAAAAATCTTGTGTTAAAACAAGTACTTAGTATTAGATACTGTCGCTTCGGGGACCTATAACCTGATTAAACTAAAGGGTTATAACGAAGGAAAACATCGTGAGGAAACCAGCCGGAGAGATATTTCATAACGGCATGTAAAGCCAAGTCAGAGCTTTTATCCACACGAAAAAAAAAATATTGAGACGTTTCTGATAGGTTTATACGACATATAATTTTATAATACGATATATAATTTTGCTGTAGCTAGAATCCATATTATTTTACTACCACAATGCCCAATTTAACATGAAACAATTTATGGCAGTTCCTACGGGTGTAAATAGACCCTTAACGAAGCTGAAAGGCACTTGTTACTATATTCTGGGAACCTTCTAGTTACGGAGATACTGGTGGTCAAAGTTCAAACTTTTTCACTTTTTTAACTTTTTTTAACTTGTTACAACTTTACTTTAAATACCACCATGACACCCGTACTATTCAATGCATCTGTCGCAGCCAATTCGTATAACACGCCGTATTACCAACATAAAGGCGCGCCGGGATTGAAAAGCGTCGCTGTTTTGTATTCACGTTCAGCCGGGTTACGGTGGCGATACGTTTGACAAAGCGGCGTCCAACGTTTAGCCGTATTGTTAGCAAGAAGAAACGACCGTATAAAATACTGAAAATTCCGAAAATCAATACAATATTTGCTGATGTAGGCAATGTTTTTCTACAAACATAAATTGCGTTTTAACCTATTAAATAAATAAACCAGGAATAAAAACAACGTCAAAAAAAATATAAGGTGTTATTTGACGGTAACCCCGCTACGCGGGGCTCCTATTTCGGTCTGAAAGGGTTTAAAGGAACCTTACCAAACCTAACGTCGGGTGCCCTAAGTACCGAGCTCGCTTCGCTCGCTTTCAAAACGGCGTACCGACGATGCGCCCGTTTGTATTTGGGCGGGACGTTATTACGCCGCCGCGCCGCGCCGCTTTGACGAACGCTAAGTGCTCATTCAATGCGGCGTACTTTATTTTAACTGAATTATAATACGGCTGAACGTGAAGACGCCGCGCGTTATACGAATACCTGCGACATAACCATCAGCACAATGGTTTGAGTATGTAACATTGAATTTTACCGTAAAACGTGATTTTTCAGCCAAAAAAACAGTCGTTTCGCAGCAATATTTTTTGCGTAGTTACGTGGTCGATACCGCACACTCCCGCTCATTTTCTGTGTGGTTCAACCCTAAACTGCGCGCTAGTTGCCTCGGGGCGTTGCAAAGTCCACCCCTGAATACATTGATAATAAACCCATCAGATTTAATAAAAACTGCTCTCATGTCGAAGTTACGAAACATCGTTTCCCTTTTATAGCGAGTTTTGTTTGATATATTTAAATAACAATAAAAATTCAGCGAAGAAAACTTTGTACAGGGCAGCTGAATAGGCGAAAAATGTCGTTTAAATAATACGACACGGTGACGAGACGACTTCAGATTTATTATTATGAGAGCACTGTAGAGCACTTCTGCCTTATTCTTCGGGGTTTAGAGGTGTGCTGTTACAAATCCAGACTCCGTGGCTTCTGAGAAATTCGTTCGTCTACCCAATCGTGTGAAGTATGGTTGAATAGGTCTTTTTAAAATGACTTAGGGGTTACTAACAATATTTTTCGATTTAATGCTCCATTCACGAAATGTTAAACTTTAAAGTGCAAATTTTTGTTCCAGTAGGGCGCCCCCCCCCCCCCCCCAAAAGCTAAACTGCTGGCTTGAAAAATTTCGAAAAATTCATGATGATAGTTGATAGTTCATGAACTTTAAAGGAAAATTATAGCGATTAAGATAACTTTATTAGTTTCGCAGTAGTTGAACTTGGGTGTTGGATGATTTTGTACCAAATACAAAATCCTTAGAATAAATGGTTCTATATTGTGATAACGGGCTACTACAGAATCCTACAGGGTGCGTGGCCCGACACGCACTTGGTCGGTTTTTTATTTCTTTATCGTGTGGTTAGTGCCCAACCTGGTGTCAGAATTTTAATGCCGCCCATGGGTCTCTGACTTGGCTTAACATGCCGTTGAGAAATATCTCAGACTTGCTAGTTTGATTTCCTCACGATTTCCTTGTCCAAAGCAAGTGATAATAACTGTGTCTTGAGTTCGAACTCCAGACCTATAACTTGGCAGTGCGTCGCGACAGTCACAACACAACTAGGCTACCATTGCTATATTTGAGCTAAAAATAGATATTTTGGGTGCAATGGTAACCTAGTTTCAAAATATAAATTTAAGTACGTTAGCGGTAAATTACGTACTGTCGAGTAAATACCAATATCACTACGCAAAATTTCGGAGAACTAACCAATTCAATTTAATGAAGTAGTGTTTACACACAAAATTGTAAACCATTAATGAGGCTATCATCAAAATGATTGGAATTCAAACATAAAGCTTTCATTTTGAATCAAAATCAAATCAATTAATTTTCTGAATAACGTTACATAAGCTTTCACCCGCGGCTTCGCTAGCGTTATGGCAGCAAATTATCCCACGGGAACATTTTAAATATAGCCTATATCATGCTCTGTCAAATGACCGATTTGGTCGAGACGCCATTGTTTAACTATTGTGTCTACTTCGTGGACAGATCATGGGCTATGGCAGCCATTATATTATTATGTATTGTTCTATTGTATTCTTCTACAATTTATTTATATTTATTTTGAGGGTTCCGTACCTCAAAAGGAAAAAACGTAACCCTTATATGACTTTCTTGTCCGTCTGTCTGTCCGTCTGTCACCACCGACTTTCTCAGGAACGGGTAGACCTAGCAAGTTGAAATTTATACCATATACTGAGGTCTATAGTCCCTAATATTAGGTGTATAAAAATGGGTCAAGGTCCTGAGTCAACACGATAAAAAGATATGGGCAAATTTAGATTTTCGCGAATTAGAATTTCGTTTGCAATCCAAAACTGGTCACCATTTTAGAAACAGTCTGGTACACACTTTTCCCGACAAATAGCCAAATAAATCTTTTTAAATATGATTTATTGAGGAAAAGAAATAAAATACTCATTACGTTTTGCACCTTAATTTGTAAAGTAATTTCTTCTCTCTACCTTATAATTTACGATCGTGAAGTGTAAACGCGTAATTAAGAAAAGTTTTATGATAATTTTAATTCTTCCTGTTCCCTCTAAAATGCCGCTGAAATTATAAATAATTTGTCAACGTTTTTGAGACAACTGTGAGTTTGGTTTTCGTTTGTAAACTTGGTAGTATCGCGCCTGTTATCTTCGAAAGGGTAGGCAGAGGACCAGAGACGTATAGCTTCGTACGCCACATACATTTCGTTTTTATATTTTTCTACAAACAACAGTGTTTTTCAGGTATCATTTTAATGTATAAGCAATCACAAATCTGAAGATTTCATAGTCTTAATTTAAAGATAATATATTCATCTCCAGATTGGCATCAGAAAAATTGTATCTCAGAAGCGCTCGTGGAAGGACGGGTGTATCGCTCTCTCACAAAAAATAAATATGATTTTATTACTAGAAAATATTGTAGTGTGCATGCGTGTGAGTACCAGTTATTCAGTCTCCTGTGATATTTATATTTACCTACCTATTGCTATAAACCGGACAAAAATCAAGACGCCAAAGAGCCTAGACGGAGTCCGGAGTCCTAGAGCAGGAGTGGCCAACCTTTATGGATCAGCGTGCCTTTTTTCAAGAGAAATGTTTAATGAGGTCGTAGATGTGCCGTCAAATAGTTTTAACATAGTGATTATTCGGAAAATAACGCCTCAAAACTCTTACTCTTATTTATCGTGTGGTTAGTGCCTAACCTGTAGGCTTAGCCAAGTTGACAATCTACAATCGTTAACGCTAATAGAAAACTAACCAAATGTATGGGAATGACATCTATCAACGATAAGTCACGTGGTCAAAATAAACGAATGGAAACTTTAAAGTTTAGTCAAAACTGTAAGTTGGCTACGATTTATATGGGATGTAGGAATCTCGATTGTAGAAACGAATACATTTCATTCTATCACCTTGATCGATGTAAACTTGTCTACGAAAGTTTATATTCGCTTGTTTTGACCACGTGACTTAACGTTTACAATTGTAGAAAGAGAATCGATACGAATCGTTTGTAACTTGGCTAGGCCTGCTGGTGTCAGAGTTTTTATGCCGCCCAAATAAGAGTGAAAATAGTATTTGAAAAAAAAAACCTTGTGAAAAAGTTGAAACTTTGAATATCTCCGTAACTAGAAGGTTCCCAGGTATAATCCAAAACAAAAAAATGATCGCAATGACGGGGAAAACGAGTGCTTTTCGGCTTCGTCTATTTACACCCTTTATATCGATAGATAGTAAACAACAAATAGTCTAAACACATGCATGAAGCAAGAGTACAGCAAGTACAAGAGAAACACGTGTCGCCATGATTATGTCGGTGCCACGGCTTGTCGATATTCAAAGGCAATATAAAGGCAGGCTCTGAATACCTCGTTACGGGACCTTCTTTTTGCACAGAGTAGTGTCAGACAGAAAGATCGAAAATAATAATTACCCTAAAGTTGTCCTTAAGTTGAATTATGACCTAACCGAAGAATTTCTCAAAATGATTGAGTTACAGTACAAATCTTGCCCATCACAAACACACACAAGCAGATGCATCTTTTCATACATTTCGTTGTTTTAATGGGTGTAAAAGTACCCTTATTGAAGTCGAAAGGCACTTGTTCTCCCCGTCATCGTCATTGCGACTACTTTTTTTTGTTCTAGACCATAACTGGGAACCTTCTATGTAGTTACGGAGATATTGAGGTTCCAAGTTCCAACATTTTCTAAAGTTTTTTTTTAATACAAGTTTTTAATGTTAACTTGACTCCAGCACTATTCAAGGCATCCATCACCACAATGTGTTGAGTGCGTTACATTGAGTCCTACCGTGAGTCTTGATTTTTCACCCCAAAAAAAGTAGTTTCTCAATAATAATTTTAGCGTAGAGTTACTTAGTTTGCTGTACAGAATGCTTGGTTGACGGCTTCGTCAAGGGACAGTTTACACCCTGTATTCCTTTTATGGGCCCAACCAACATTGTTTATTTACTTTTCTACACACAAAATACTTAACAGGACATTACATTAAATATTTTCAGACAATTTTGTACCGTACTAATTCATTTTCTTATAATTCTAATTCTAAGCTTAGCTACGCGCGGGTTGGGACAACGACTGTGGACAAAACAAACGAAAAAAAACAACTTTTTGCTTGTTCAGGCTTCAGTAAGACAAATAAATCGTTGCCAGGAGAATCATTGTTGAGAGAAGAGTTGAGAGAAGATTTGTGCATACACAACTGTCCTGCACAAAATCTTCTCTCAACTAAAACCTTTCTGATTTCTCACACTACTCTGTAGTTTGTAGAGGCGCAATGCAAACTACATACATAGGTAAAGACTCCGACTACGGAGCACCCTTTATGTATGGACAGCTCTTACATTCTCTATATTTTGCGCTACAGGGTGTGAGAAATATCGCCAACTTGAGGCAAAGTTACCATGCGTACAGTAAAGATGCAAAATTGTGTGCGTTTCCATGGTGCGGCCGCGGCGTATTTTTTAAAAAAAAGCTATGCCAAGGTTTTGTAAAAATTTGTAAAATTTGTGAAAGTTGATTCAACTTTCACAAATTTGTCACCTACCACCACCTGTTTTTTTCTTTTTTTTGCGCCTACAGGCGGTGATGAATCGAAGTCTTACTCATATCAATACTGTCTGTAACCCTAATAACTTTTTAACCATAACTTTGACAAATTTATTAGGGTTACAGTATTGATATGAGTAAGACTTCGATTCATTACCCCCTGTAGGCGCATGGAGAAGCACGTGGCTGCTAATAACAGCCGTTTGAGTCAATCTTCAGGTTAAGCGGCGATTGCCTACGTTGGTCCGTGGATGGGTGACCACCCATTGCATACCGAGTTTCTTCCGTGCCTCGGAAAGCACGCTAAGTTGTGCCAACCTTTGACAGTCGTTACTGATAGTCAGTGGTGAAATATAATAACCATCCCTCTACGATATCTATCTACTTAACAACAATACAAATTGCTCTCAAATTGGACAGGCCCTAAAGTTTATATTAATTAGGGGGTGCGCCCAAATTGTCGGCATTCCACTAGATTAGTTACACCCGACCGCAGCCCAAGTTTTGGGCTCTTACCCTAGTAATCGTTTGCACAATAGCCTGCCTTTCTTTGACTTGACAGAAGACGTATGAGCGGTTTCCTCAATGGGTTTTTTATACCCAGCCAGTAATTTTCCACGGAAACCCATTACATTGATCCTTTTTACAAGCTTTTACTTAGTTTGTATGTTTGTTTAGGTCAAATCTTGCAACTGAATTTTAAAACAGTTATGCCCAACTCATTGAGCTAAAATTACTGACACGTTTTGTTTGGATTACAATGCATAGTTAGCTAGATGACGTCATTCTAAATCAACTACAGTAGGGCCAATTAAATAGACTACATTTGACACTTCATCAAAATACAACAACGTAACCTTGTAACGGCTGGCATAAAATATTATTTATTTCTTCGAAGTTAGAACTGCACAATAGGGAATATACATGCAATACAAAACTCTTTTTATTTGTGAAAATTGCCGTGTATTTGCGCATAAAAACATTGTGGTACACTTGTTTAAGTTTCTAATACATCACTTATTTTACAATTTACTGTTTTATGTAGCATGTTTTTGGTGAAACGGAACGCACCGTCCTCGATAACGCCGGTATTGACGTCAAAGTTCGTTGTGTCGTGCTAAAAGTTTCACAAAAAAATTATTATAATATTGTTATTGCAATTTTTACTTGACTAAAGCACATACAATTGGTAAAATTATTTTATTAAGGCCAAAAAAAATTGATGTAAACAAGGCAGATTGTGGATAATGACGTCACATCATGGCCGCGACAGCTACGGACGTTTCAACTGTCGTAGAAAATTTCAGGAGTTTAATATTATTTTTGTGCGACAAGCAATAGTTGAACTTAACTTTTAATACTTTTCTTGGGTTGATAGTACTGTATTTTATTGATTTAAGTGAAGAAAATATTACGTTTATATTCCTTATTACGATTACATATTTATTGTAATAATGACAAAATAAGGTAACTTTAAAATGTAGGTAGTAAACTGACAGATGTCAAATGTGAATTACTGTAGTTATAACCAGTGTAATGTGGTTGTCAGACGGAGTCGGGCTTCTAACTATCCATAACGACTATTAAATATCGCCACGCAAGCCAACAAGTTTACCAAGACCTAGGTTAGGTTATAGGATACTTTTTGTCCCTTTAAGATAAATCTTGACCACCAGTCGGGCGAAGCCGCGAGCAAAAGACAGTCGGAAATAAAAAGACCCTCACACAAATCTGTCGCCAAAACCCAATTAAGTAGGTAGATACATAAAGTCTCTGGATAATTTAAGCATCAAATTAAATTATTAGTACAAATTCACATTAATGCCTTTTTCTACATCTACACTAATATTATAAAGAGGAAAGATTTGTATTTTTGTGCGTATGTTTGTAATGAATAAACTCAAAAACTACTGCGCCGATTTCAAAGATTCTTTAACCATTAGAAAGCCACGTCTTTACTGAGTAACATAGGCTATATTTTATCCACGTGCTCCCACGGGAACGGAAACTACGCGGGTGAAACCGCGTGACGTCCGCTATAATTAATATATTTACGAAGTATCAAGAAATTAAACAGTACTTATTTAATTATGAGAGAGATGTAAGTGTGTACATGTCTGAGACGAAGTACAAGCTAAGTAACGTTTACAGATCTCGGCTTAGACTGTTAACTGTGTGTTCTTAGACTCAGCGTGTTCTAGTTCGAAGTGTTACACAAAACATGCTTCAGGCACTACATCGAAATTACTAGTAATTTCTCTTGTATTTTAGGTGCGTTTGTAAACAGTCAAACCATTGCAACGGTTTTGTGGGGCTTAGTTTATAAGTCTACTTACCATCTTTAAATAATAAAAAAATATAAAAAATAAAAGAATAATAAAAAAAAATCTCATACACAAACAGCCGCTGCGTGTCGCGGGTGCGACTCCCGGAATCGTACCCGAGACACGAAGCGCTGCAACCAATCACTCAGACACTCGGCCACTTCACCAACCGTGCCGGCAATACCGAAAAAGAATAAACAACCCAGGGTGCGTGGACAAATGGCAAACACTTCCAAAGGGTCTTTAAATTTCTACAGCGACTTTGAAACAGATGGACATAAGCTTCCCAGTAGTTTAACATGACGTTTCAAAATATTTTTTACTTTTTCCAAGTCAGGAAGACTATTATTTTATTAACGCTCACGTCCTTTTCTAGGCCCTCAGATTGCCGCATACATAACTAAAATCTTAGGTAATTCATACAATACCAAAACCAATATATTATCTTATAAAGGGTGTAAAACACCTCTTAACGAAGCCGAAAGGCACTTACTCTCCTCGTCATTGCGATCATTTTTTTGTTCTACACCATACCTGGGAACCTTCTAGTTGCGGAGATATTGGGGGTCAAAGTTCCAACTTTTTGACAACTTTTTTTTTAAATACAAGTTTTTAATGTAATTTTTTTACTTTAAATACCTCCACGAACCCCGTACTATTCAATCCATCCATCAGCACAATATTTTGAGTGCGTTACGTGAGTTCTACCACAAAACATGATTTTTCACCCAAAAAAAAAAAAAAGTCATTTCCCAGCAAATTTTTTTGCGTAAAGTTACTTAGTTTGATGTACAGAATGCTTGGTTGACGGCTTCGTGGTGAGGTGGTTTACACCCTGTATAGGTTTTGGTATTGCATGCGATACTATACCTATTATATTATCCATACTAACATTGTAAATTTTATTTGTAAATGCGAAATTAACTCCGTTTGTTTATAACCTATTCACGACTAAGCGGCTGATCGGATCGTAATAAAATTTGTCAAGGACATAGAGTCTACCCTGGGCAAGGACATAGGCTATCTTATTTTACTTACTCATACACATCAAAATTACCCAAACCCATTAAACCCACACGGGGTTCGTCTGTAAATTGATTCCTTGGTAAATTAGAAAATCCTCTGACTTGTCAAGTGACTTGAGGGTCACTTGTGTTGAAAATACCACCGAAAGCCTGACTAACACCGCTGTAAATAAAATTATACACGGTGCGAAATGAAGTTTTTACATTGTGGTTCTGTAGATACTACCTATCACTGTTAGCTATCAAATAAGGAAAATCTAGTCATACACTGTGCAGTCAGCATTGTATGGCTTCATATCTTTTTAATTCTGCCTTCCCCCAACTATTTGAAGGTCGGCTTCCAGTCTAACCGAATGCAGCTGGATACCAACATTTTACGTGCAGCGACTGCCAGTCTGACCTCCACAACCCAGTCACTGGGTTGTCAGCTTTTTGGGCTTCTAATTACTCATAACGATGGTTAAAGATCTATAAATGACAGTCCGATTACTTGTTTACACTTTTCCGAGGCCAGAACTCGATATGTGGTATTCATGGTGTTCGCAATGAAAAAACAAGGTTTTTTTATAAGAAAGTTTTTGATATTTTTGACGTGATAACGTCTATCGAATCAATGAACACCGGCTGCACGCACGACAAAGTGCCACACTGTACCGCGCGCCAGTCGATCAACGCCCAGCCCAAACCCTTGGACCTAGAAAACTGAAATTTTGCACAATGGTTCCCTTTATAATGTAGACAAGAAATAAGGAAGAATTTTTCGAAATTTAACCCCTAAGGGAGTTAAATAGGGGATGAAAGTTTGTATGAAAGTCCGTCAGTTTTAAAGTTAGGATCTTAAAATTTTGTATTTAGGCTGACGATTGAAAATTGATTTATACGTGTCTCAACGTTTTTGATAATTCTACCCCCAAAGAGTTAAAAAAGGGGATGAAGAAGTGTATGGAAAGTCCTTAATTTTCGAAGTAAAAATCACATTTATTATCTAGGCGTATGGTTGGAAGCTAACGCAACAGTGTTGTTAGAATTTAAATTCTTAAGGGGTTGAAAAAGGGGATGAAATTTTGATTTTTAAGTTAAAATCACTAATATCATGAAAAATTACGTCATCACGTAAAATAAATAAATAATCGTCCGTAAACCGACTTTATTTTTGAGGTGGCATTAGACTATAAATGATAACAAAGCACACCAAAAGACAGCTTCAAAGAACGATTTAGGGAGGTGCGACTGACCCCAAAAGAAAATAGCTTACGGGCCCCTAAAAGCCTCGTTATTAATGTTCAAAAAGGGAGCGATGCAAATTTGCCCACAAATAGAAATTCTTCTCATTAACCCAGGCTTAATGACGTGTTTTTTTAGTAAAAACCGGCCAAAGAAATGCGTGGCTTTAGCTAGGAGACGAATGCTTAGAAATAAACAGTAGGGGCGCCATGTTTTAATGGGAACATGAACATTTAAATAAATAAATAAAATTTGCAAATGTTAATTGTAAGGATCCTCCGACCAGACGGACGGTCTGTAACCACTGTAGATACCAAATGGCAAAAACTACAAGCTATAAAGGAGATGGCGGGATGAGCTGGAGGATTGGCCTACAATAGATTGAAAACCGGAAGGAGCGAGGCCTTTACCTTGCAGTAGGACAATAAATATAGGCTTAAAATACTTAATAATAAACTGGTCTCAAAACGGTGAAGGAAAACATTTTGAGAAAACCAGCATGTCTTAAAAGGATATAAATTACTAAATTCGAAGATATGTGACATCTACCAACATTTTTTTTTTTCGGATGGGATATCATCAAATGACTCCTCCCGCTCTGGGCGGAGCAGGAGGGAGTGTCAGACTTTTACTGACTAAAACCCATCCATGTTCCTTCATCGCCCTTTGTGTTCCGGGGCCACGGTATCTCTTTCGAACAGTCCCGCAGCCCCGGCAGGCATCGGCCCTTGGTGCGCGCCTCAAAGAGAGTCAGCAAAAAAAGAAGGGGTACCCTTCTTTTTTGCTGACTCTCTTTGAGACGCGCGTGGAACACGAACGCGCCGTCGATACGTCCCCGTCCCCGTCCACAGGCCCGACGCCCACCCTCTCACGTTCCGCCACTTCCTAAGGAGGTGACGGCGTCCCATTCCGTCTCGCTCCGGACCATGGATTGAACCAGGGCCGGAAGCGAGAGGTCGCCGCCGCCACATACCAACCTCAGACCAAGTAAAACAACAACAACATAACACAACACGTAACATTGTACGCACGTCATGTCCTTGCGACGAATAAATATTTTTTCTTTCTTTTTTTCTTTCTAAAAAACCAAGACAGCGCTGCGAACAATGAAGTGAGGCCAGCGCAAATTACGTCTCGCTCTGTTCATACCCGCTCACACGCACACATTTACATCAAACTACAATTAAACTACGCCTCAATAAATGCACAACATATTTACGAAACCGGCCTCACTTCTGTGTTCGCAGAGTTCCGTCTTAACTTTTTATTTAGTCTGAGCTACCAACACGCACTGGGCCCACGTGGTAGATTATAGCCCACTACCTCACATAGAGAGAAGGCCTATGTCCCAGCAGTGGGAACACTATAGGCTGATTACGATAAGTCAAGCTAATCACACTGTCCATCCTAAGCTTGCCTGAAAGAAATCGTAGCATGCAAAATGCCCGTTACTTACGTTGTATTTTTTATAGTCTTTGTTTAATTGTTTTATGTATTTTCTAGTGACAAAGACGATTTATTAATGTAAAAATAAATAATGAAGGGTTTGATTATCATTCAGGAAATCAGTTTTCTAACAAATCGTAGTTAATTAATGAACAGATAATGGATTCTCTGACAATATTCTGACAGCAATTACCCGCAGTTGTGATTAATCACTTAGCGAAACTATAAGTTATATTTTTTTCACCTCAGCACCTCAAACAAGCAGGTTTTGCTATTTACAGACAGTGAGCAAAATTCGATTTTGCTGCGAGCGTGAGACAAAGTAACTTTTTAATTATTTTTTTTAAAAACGAGAACTGTGTAGGTCTACTCACAAAATTCGAAAGATTTCAACGTCGATTCGAAATTAGATTTTCAAATTTCATATCTAGTAGGCCCAAAAAAGAAACAAAGAATAAAACGTTTGGGATACCGATATTGTAAATCGATAAGCGTAATATTGTAAATCACGTGTTTTAAATGAAAAATTGTTATATTTCGAATAATCGAATTATATTTTTTATAATTAAATCAAGATGAAGAATGCTGAAGAAAAAAAATACGAAGTTTATCATGTAACTAATATTAATCAAAGCAAGACTGCTGTAAATTCTATTATGACAATGATGAGTATATTGTGTATGACTAATGACACTATTGACATTGATGTAATTTAATGATATTCTTTATGCATGTACTTACTAGAAATATTTGCACGAATGTTATGTCGAATATAGTGAAACTAAAATTATTTTACCAATTATCATGTATAGATATTCTGACAAATAAATAAATTTCATTTTCATTTCATTTCATTTTCAATCTTAGCAAAGAGTTTTTATGTCAGAAAAATGGTCAACATTTTATGACTAAAATTAACTTTGGGAGATGACATAATTATAATAACTAAACATTTAATTCTTTAGTTTAATTAATTTTGACAATAAATTATAACCATTTATCTGTAACAAAAACACAAAAATATTAATTTACTTTATTAGTATATTAGTATACTGGCTGTTTTTTGAGCGCTGATGCGCGTGCCTCGTTAATTTGTGAACAAGTAAAAATTATTCCGCGCGCTTTTTCTTTTCGCTGTATTGTTTTTATTTGTTTCCTCGCAAATATGTTATAAAACGTCGTATGACATACGTGCGCTTTGATAATTACAGCCTCTGCTTTTTTATCGCCCTCGCCTACGGCTCGGGCTAGCAATATCGCCTCGGCTGTAATTTTCTACTTACCGCACTTATATCATAATGTACTTAATCTACGAAACTAGTTTTAACGCAGCATTACCAGTCTATAATGTCCCCACTGCTGGGACACAGGCCTCGTCTCTATGACATAGAGTGGGATGTAATGTAACCCACCACGCGGGCCCACTGCCAGTTGCTTCGATACAAAGACTTTAACTTCATTTATTTCCCTATTTGGCAGAACCCGTCGCTCCGAGGAACCGGTAAAAAACAATTTTTCATAAAAATCATATTTATCCCCAACGCATAGCAACCCTAGTGAGGGGTGAATATATTTACTTAAAGTTGATACCAACAAATGATGTACTTTCCGCCGTAGCCAGGTAAGTTATTACGTCGCAGCATATTATTAAATATATATATTGAGGCTATGCGATAAGATTTACCTGTAAAGTGTAGTTAAGCGTCAAGGCCTACAGGAATGTCTCTTAAGTTTTTGGTTTAGTTTGCAAACTAAGCATTCATTTGTAAGTATTATACTCAGGAGTGAAATTAAACAGCTTATAATGTTCTTGTAGCAGCACTACAGCAACATAGTACAAAAGTACTACGGTGCCATCTATGACACAAATAAAGAACTAATATCAAATTCCTAAATGGCGATATTAAAGTTATTCGCGACTAAAGAGCGCACCGAGCTTCTGGCGCTAATAGATTTTAGGTATTCCTAAGCAGGACGAAGCAGGACTAAAGCGGACAGGGGGGAAGCGTGGCGGCTCTGGTTAGAATGGGCGGAACGCACGCTAATTTAGGTATTTCCTTCATATTATTCAAACAAATGCACATTTCGAAAGTGTAAAATGTATGCGTTATAGAAAACATGTAGTTTTGTTATTATTCAAAATCTGATGATCTTCCGTGAAGGATTTACGCCGTACTTAGGGTTTATTTTGTTTTTTAGAGATTACTTTGGATTTTTTTTCTATCGTGGAAACTATAAATAATCATGTTTCTAAAGTGTACGATGTATAGAGTGCCCTCCTAGTGTATCCCTAAATATCTTATATTAATTGCTTATCTAAAGGATAAGTAATAACGATGCAGCAAGGGACCAAACGAATGCAATTATTTTGGAATTACGTATCGTTTCCTCGGTGCGCTCTTAAGACAATATGGAAAACCCGACAATAGGTAACCATCGGGCAGTGGTAACCCACCAGACACCACCCGTCGGAGTATTCTCCCTTTGGGGATGAAGATGTTTACACTCTGCTCTTCATACCCTTATATTCTCACTGCCAGCTCTGCAGTCCTAAGGCCCTTGTCTTTGGCCATATTTCACCACGCTTAGAGTGGATCCACCAGGATCGATGACACAAAACTAGACCATTTTCCATCACGTGCCCGTGTTAGCTAGTTGGTGGAAAAAGATTATTCACCGCGCGGAACCATTAACCAGTACTAGTTAGTCTGAATGTCCGTCTTTCACTTATTGGCTCTCACCACGTTTTCCTTTACGGTTTTTTAGAGCAACGAACGGACCAAACGCTATACGATTAGTAAGAAAAACGATCCATTTTCTTACGGAAAACCAGACAGAAATTACTATGCCGACAATAGTCGTAAAAAAACGCTTAGTAAAAAGGATCACAGATGGTCTAAAAGCAATGTTATACCTAATTTTAGTGGCAGACAAAGACCTAATTCGGACCACAAAAAGTGTCACATTTAGGTACAAAATGGGTTTCAGTAAAAAGTGGGAACGAGCCGGCTTCGTAGCTAAATAAAAAGTGGCGACTGCTTCATTATTGACCACAACGATGTGCGCGGCAAATATGGAGAAGGTACTTTTATTTTAGTTATGTTCTTCAGAAACGTCAGGTGCGTAGTACTCGCAACTGACGTGCGTGTATGACCAGAATGGGGTTGTTTCCCAGAAATTTCGCAGCAAGATGCCGCTGATAGTTTGTTACTTATCAAAAGTTTTTGATATAAACGTGTGCATTGTGTGGACGATTTTTTAAATATTTGCGTTTTTTACTCAATTTGTGTTGCTGCACAATGTATGCTACCTGGGATATCACCCAGTTGAAGGAGGAATTGAAAAAACGAGGAGCAACGCAACAAGGAAAGAAAGCGGAGCTTGTCGAACGGTACATTATATTTAATATTTCATCGACTTTTAGCTATTTTCTGGACAATATTAAGTTTCTTTAAGTTGTAAAATAAACTTCACTCACTAACTTTTTGCTTTTTAATGATCTAATGATAAACAAACTAAGGTACTTAGATATTACATTAGTGGTTAGGTACATGTTAAAAAAATGTAAGGTTATTTGAAAAGAACCCATTTTTTCTTCACAGATTGGAAGCTTACGACAGAAATTTCTTCAGTGTGTGTAACAGTCCTGAATCCCAGATGTAATAATACATAACCTCGAAAAATTACTTGATTTGGTTTTTTTTTTTGTTTCAGTGACTTTTCCCACTTTTTCTTCATGAGCAAATTTCTTGGAAATGTGACAACGCATCCAAAGGCTACAACTAGCAACGACCCATAATATCGAAAAAAGTCACAAAATAATAAGATATTGTTAAATTTCTATGGAGTTTGACAGTTTGTTTGTAACAAACAGTCAGCGCCATCTACTGTGGTACTACAACTATTTGACAGTTTTCTTCCCCAGTAAGAACAGAATTGATTAGTAAGAACGTAGACGATGCGAATGAAGTAGGGATCGTAGCAGGTGTTCTACAGTTTCCGTCTACACCTATGGGTAAAAGGCGTGAATTTATGTATGTATGTAATTGAACCTTTATTCTGCGACCGACAAAGTACATAATATTCTATCAAAAATATCGATGATGATGACAAAACTGGAGTGGGACTAACACCAAATAGCGAGACGCTTACGTCAATCCTGTTGTGACTTGAGAAGTACCTATAGGGGTATGAAGAATGGGGTGTAAAGTTTTTTACCCCCTATAGAAAAGGGAGGATCTTTCGACTTGACAGTGTGTCATGTCTCGTGGGCTATTGCCCGACAATTTGTGGTCGAGTTTTTCTAAATAGTCTTAAGGCGACTACAGGACCTAAATTAGCAACTCTATTTGTGGTGGTTCAAACTTCGTTTGAAATACTGTTGAAATAATATTCTAATCAGCTTGCACTACAAAGTGGTGGTTACATCAGTTACTGCGGGCCGAATAGTGCGAAATGAGTGGTTTTTTGCAATTTACAAAAAATCTATTGATTGGACTAAAAAAATAAAACACTATGATGCTAATATGTTGCTTGTAGAATTATTTTCCAAAAAATCAGAATGATCGCATGTATTTTAGTATGGTTTTTACTCGTTCAAAGAAATTTTTAGAGATAAGTTCGTGATTTTTTTTTATCGAGTAAAATTAGTTATACTATGTTTTCAAATCACTATTATACTAGCATATATCCTGAAGAATATCATATATTTTCTGGTTTTGTTTATTGCAGTGAATCGTATGCTTTTTTACATTATAAAACTCGCGTTTAGCTCCTGTAGTTCCCATAAGACGCGCGATTCAGAATTTTAACGTGACTTTTTCATTTGTGGGAACTGTAGTACTTTTTGTACTTTGTAGCTGTAGTATTTTTTGACGTGTCGTGTTACAAAATTATTGCACAACAAAATTATTAGACTCTGCAGGAATTTTGAATAAAGGTCTTCGCACCTCCATGTAGCTGGCTATGGGGGAGCTCTTTAATCTCCAGCGATGCACCGCTATAAAATTTAATATTATTAATCCGTAGGCAGTGAAGATTCCGGTTTATAAGTGAGAGTGATAGTAAATACGTGGCGTTAATTGTTCATCAGCTTTTAGTACTGAAATAGTTCATTAAAGTCGTGTTCCTACTATGTTAGCTCGTGGTTAAATAATACCAGCAGCCGAGGTCGATCTTCAGGTTAAGCCGCGCTTGCCATGTTTAGTCCGTAGATGGGTTCTTCTGTCTTTTTCGCGTGGTTAGGGCCTAATCTGGTGTCAGGGTTTTATGTCGCCCATGGATGGGCCTCTAAATTGTCTTTGGCATGTAAAGTCGAGAAATATCTCTCAGGCATGCTGGGTTCGCGGGCCTGTGGTCGGTGAGCTATGGGCTAGCTCGCCGTCCGTCCGTCTCATGACGACAGGCCGTGTCGACGGCGCGTTCGTGTTCCACGCGCGCCTCAAAGAGAGTCAGCAAAAAGGAAGGGGTCCGCAAGGGCTGATGGCTGCCGGGGCTGCGGGACTATTCGAAAGAGATACCGTGGCCCCGGAACACAAAGGGCGATGAAGGAACATGGATGGGTTTTAGTCAGTAAAAGTCTGACTCTCCCTCCTGCTCCGCCCAGAGCGGGAGGAGTCATTCGATGATTTCCCATCCAAAAAAAAAAAACAAAGGCATGCTGGTTTTCTCGCAATGTCTTCCTTCATCGAAGCAAGTGATATTATACGCACATATACGGGCATACCTTAGGTAAACCAGTGCCTGCCCTTCGGGTATTACCGGTATGTCGTTAAATTTCTTCCAAATTACCGGCTAAAAACACCATAAAAATAACCCACAAATAGTTATCCTGATAATAAATACGTTACATCGACATACTAAGTTAGGGGGTCATAAAAATGCTATAAGTATTCGGAAAGTAAAGTTCGGGGGCCCAGGGGCCCAGGGGAAATCTGGGGGCTTTTACTTATTTGAGCAAATCATATTAAATAACTGGTGCTAGCTATAAATATGAATCTCTGTTGGTCTTGGATGATGGATGTCTGAAGATTGAATGGGGTGAAGGTTTTTTGACTGTTTGTTTTGGGGTACAAAATAACCCCCTTTTTTCTGTAGATAGCGTATCGTAGCGTAGGTAGGCATCGATGAGGGTAAATAAGGGATGATTTGAGTGCAAATATCGCTTGTTTGCGACATTAATGGCATTACTCTAAAAATAAGAAATAAGTACCTACAGGAAAGCGTTTTTTTTTTAAGATAGGCTAAATATATTTTCAGTAAGTATATTGCCTATTGTTTATTTATTTTTCGTATTTCGTTGCTTAATTTAATACTTAACTACTCCCGTTATTTTTTTTATTCAACTACAAACAACATCGAAAAATCTAAGGCTTGAATTAAAGGGCTACAACACACTATAGACAAGACTGTCTTAAGATAGACAATTACCCTACTAGTGCGAGCGAGACAGACTATGTATTCTCGCTCGCACTAGTAGGGTAATTGTCTGTCTTGTCTATAGTGTGTGGTAGGTGGCCCTTACTGACGCGCTGACGGTCGGTCAAACCAGTCAGGCGAGGTCAAAATGTACTGAACAGCCGTTTCTTTTCCGCGATTTCAGGTTTGGTCCCATAGTAAAAGTTGTTTGTTATCATGAGTAAAATCACGTGTTTCAGTTATAATTACCAGTCACCCTTTAGACCAATCGCACCAAGTATTTATACCCATTAACGGTTTGTGGAGGCCAGATAGGCAGTCACTCCGTCTAAAATACTGGTATTCAGCTGCATCTGTTTAACATAGTTGGAAACCAGCTAGGCAGATGATAAATAAACTATATTTCAAAACAATAAATTAAACTGACATCCAAACTTAGAATTTGACAATCAATTCGGGTTATAAGTACTCTGCTTGTCACAATATAATGAGAGGTTTTTTTTTTAGTATTAAAAATAAAAACATAGTTTCCAAGAACTTTGTAGTCTATGGCGTTGAACTGACTACGTTACTAGGTGCCAAAGCCAAAACGCTTGAAAAAAAAACATTGCGTCACGTCACATACGCTCGTTGACTGACACTTTGAATATAACCATTACATCCAAGTGAAAAGTTCAGCGCCATCTATCCAGCCACTAGGGAAGAGTTTAAAAAGAAAATCCCTCATTCAATCATGATTCGAAAGACACGAGCCGCCATCTTTCATTTCTCCTGTTTTATCCAATAATAAAACCGTTACCTGTATCAAGCAAATACAACCCGCCATTATTTGTCACCTAAAACAATTTTCAAACAGTAAATAACCCTGAACTAAACAATATACGAACATTTTCACTGTAACCCTATAATGGAAACTGACAAAATATAAGGAGCAAAGGTGTTTACAGCAGTGCCAAATCCCGGATTGACATTATTGCCAATAATATCAGGCGGGCGAGGGGTTAATAGAAAACTTAATGCCTTTATTTTCTTAGCTTCAGTTTAGCAGATTGTGGTGTGACCATGATATAGTAAAAAAGTTGGGACAGAATATTTATTCATGGAACGCTTTTTAGGAAGAAGAGTATTGTTACTTTTTTTTCTAGTTGTCGTAAACACATGGAAATATGAGCATTTATTTCTTTATCTATTTACTCTAAACAAACAAATATCCTTACAGGCTATACCTAATGCGATATTGTAGCACACTTAAAATTTAAAAAACAAAACACACATTAACAACAAGAAACACAAAAACATAATCATTCGCTCGAGTTACCAGAACCGGTGACACAATGTCTGTGTCTAAAGCGCCTGTGGGAGTTAACGACCTCGCCATGCTCCCGCAAAGAAGCCCGTGCCAGAAAAGGCATCGAACCGGGCTGATGATGATGGTTTTGTGACGGTGCATAGGAAGAAGCGCCGACAAAGAACCAACAAGAACCGCTGCGGCACAGCTCCTATCAAGCCCGACATCCCTGTTAGAGCCGCCCAGCCGAACACTCCCGTTTATATTTCCCGCCTACACTATACGACTAAGGCCGAGGACATCGTGGAGTACGTGTGCCAAAGGACCAAGTACAGGCCGAGAGTGCAGTTGCTTGAATCGCGCCGCAACGTTAACTTCAAGGCGTTCGTGGTGCGAGTACATACTTGCTACCTGCACCTCGTCATGGCAGAGGACTTTTGGCCGCAAGGAGTAATGTTCCGTCGCTTCCGCGGACAAGTGCCACACGATCGCACAAAGACAGTGCTCGAGTGAAGTGTGTTTTACTAACATAGTTTTAAGTATAAACACTAACACACAATGTACTATTATTTATACACTCGAGAGCAATGAATCCGGGTCACTTAAAGAATGTTAAAAATCTCGGAAACTAAAAATGATAGGTTAATGCAATAAATTGTATTTAATAGACAATGTAATACTCCTTAAATGAAAGTAAAAAAAATATGAGTCACCATACATTTTATTAACACAAAATTACATAAAGAAAAAAACTGCTGATCTCTCCTTAAAACAAAAATAGGAAACATGAAATTTTTGAACTTTATTACGATTTTCTTGAATTTTAATACTTCGTATTGCCTCCTCGTGCTTCCATTACTGCGTTTACGCGGTTTGGCATGCTGTACACCAAGTTCCTTATACGATTTTGGGGAATATTCTCCCATTCCTCTGTGAGAGCAATTTTGAGCTCACGAAGCGTGATTGGGGGAGGGTTTCGTTGTTTTACGCATCTGCCTAGCTCGTCCCAAGCATGCTCGATCGGGTTGATATCCGGGCTGCGCGCTGGCCACTCCATACGAGTAATGTTCATCTCTTGAAGGTAGTCATTCACAATCCTACCTGTATGAGGTCGGGCATTGTCATGCATAAATATAGCATCCTCACCTAAATTGACCATAAATGGACCAACGTGATCATTGAGGATTTCTTCCACATATCTTACGCTAGTTAAATAGCCGTTTTCTATGATCACCAGCTCTGTGCGACTTTCAGAAGAAATTCCGGCCCACACAAGTACAAACCCACCACCGTAGGCTACTTTTTCTTCGATGCATGCTTGCTTGAATCTTTCCCCTGGTCTTCGATACACTCTGTGTCTTCCATCGTGCTTGTAGAGCATAAATTTTGATTCGTCGGAGAACATAACTTTTGACCAATCTTCAATACTCCAATTTACGTGGCTCTGGGCATATCTTAGTCTTGAAATACGATGCCCACGCTCCAGTTTAGGGCCGTTTGCAGGTCTAAGGGGTTTTAAGTTAGATTCAGCAAGCCGACGTCTTACTGTCCATGCACTTGGGTTACTTCCTCCGAGGCGTCGAAACTGATTTGTGAGTTCAGTTCCTGTGAGAAAGCGATTTCGAAGCATGGTGTTCACCAAGTATCGGTCTTCTCGTGCTGTGGTACACCTGGTTCTGCCCGTTCCTGGTCTGCGTAGGTTAGAACCAGTTTCTTCGTAACGTCGGAGAACTCTTTGTACTGTTGACAGCGACACACCGACAGTCCTGGCTGTATCGCGCTGACTCCGGCCGGTTACCAACATTGTAAGTATTCTGGTGCATTCTTCAGGCGTAAGCGACATAATTTCAGCTTGAATAATGAATATAGAGCACTATCAACATGGTTTATGTACCCACATAAATGACAGATTACAAACAAAAGCAAAACCAAATGCTGTAATTTCGTAGTTCCATCTTCGAAAGTGGCCCTTTTTCAAATTTGATTTTTTTATGATATAACTATACAATAACTAAGAAGTTTTAATACCTTCATTTAAGGAGTATTACATTGTCTATTAAATATAATTTATTGCATTAACCTAGCATTTTTAGTTTCCGAGATTTTTAGGATTCTTTAAGTGACCCGGATTCATTGCTCTCGAGTGTATATGTTAGTCTGTAAGGTATTTATCTATGGGCCAAAGTAGCCAGAAAATAAAGGTTTTATTATTATATATATATTTTTTTTATAATCGCTTAACAATCCGCTAAGCGAGGAGGTTATTTCGTATTACTATTTATTGTAGCAATAATTGGAAAGATTACTAGGTACTATTTACTGTATTTAGCAAGACAACTCGATAAGGCAAATACAGAATGATTGCTGTAATGTACAGTACGTACTTGAACTTATGTACCTCATCATCATCATCATTTCAGCTGAAAGACGACCACTGCTGGACTTAAACCTCTCCGAAAGGGGGGGTTTCGCCATAATGTACCTATACTCAACTATATTTGCGATCAATAAACGCATTAGTGTGGTGATTACCTACGTTTAATGTGACGACACTAAAGATCAACATTATCGTCTGGAACACTCGTGATTTACAATTATGTATAGCTCTTGCTGTATAAGTTTTATTCTTAAGGTTAATTCCCAATTTTAAAATTCTTCTTCTTCTTGTCATATCGATGTTTCTTCAATATTACACGGTTTGGGCCCAATTTTATAATACTTAATATTAAACTCATGGCCACCCCACTCCGCCGTGCTTAGCCGTGATGCACCCAGCTTATAGTACTGTGTGGACCCAACTCGACCCAAGATAAACCCGCTGTTGACCACATCGGAATACAACCGTCACTGGCTGGTAAGGTAAATAAATTATTTTTGCAAACAGACTTTTGTGTTATTTTATTTGCAGATGGCGTGATGTGGGTGTGTGATTGGAAAGCGATTTACTGATAACAAAACGTCACGCCTGTCATACCCTAAAGGTCAGGCAGAGGTATGCCTATAAAGACAGCTACATTACGTCATTTATTTGTCGGGTTGTCAGGATATATTTCGCTAGGCTCGAGCATTTTGTGGATAGAAGATGAGTTTCGTGCTATGAAAATACACTGGATGCGAGACACTAACTATCAAAATATTTTAATTCACATAGGCCTAAAGGTGCACGGTTCGGGGTGGTCGTTTCCATGGAGAATAACCGGCAAGAAACTCCATGGTTACTCTTTTCCAACAGATACACTGAGTAAACTAACCAATTACTTGACATTACACTTTCACACAATAACACTGGGCACAATGAATCGGGTAGAGTTTCAAGACGTCTTTAACTCCGCTGCGATCAGACCCAGGATGTCTGCCTCGCCGCGAGCTGATGGTGGGGTAGACTGGTAAGTAGGTAGATATCACCACTGGCGCGCCTTCGATTCATTCGCCTGTCCGTACCAATTACCGGATCCGACATACTTATACCTATTTACACACACACACAAACACACACACACATACATACACAAACACACAAACAAACACACACACACAAGCAATGTTTACATCTAAGGTACTAAATAAATTGTATATTGCTGTGGAAGAGCGGAGTCTCCTAACAAAGGCATTACTTGCTTAAAAGGAGGCTCCAATCACCAACTAATGTAAAAGTGTTTAGTTATGAAATAAAGATTTTGTATTTGTATTTTGTATTTGTATTTAACTCCCATGTCGGTAATAGGGAGCGACCTTATATATCATCGATCGGGCACATATTCAAACTGTGTGCTGCTACTCAGGTAACCTGACATCCACACGTATTTACCACCTTTCAATAGCTTTCCATTTGCTTAATACCATTCCTTTGTATTTTTTCAAGTGATTGAGTCATGAGAATTCCCAATGGAAAAACTAATGCACTGATGCTGATGAATGGGCTAAGATATAATCCTACAAAGAGTAAGCTGGTGGTGTTTCGTGGTAGGAATAAAAGTCCAACATTCGTCCCCCCTGTAACACTGAATGGTTCACTTTTGCAAAGAGTTACCCACTTTAAACATTTAGGCCATATTGTCACCGAAGAGTTAAAAGACGACTTGGATATGGAAAGGGAGCGCAGCTAGAGCACTGGCTGTGAGGGGAAATATGATATGCAGAAGGTTTTATGGCTGTTCAGTTCCCGTGAAACTAACTCTTTTTAAGGCCAATTGCCAAACTTTTTACACCAGCAGCCTTTGAGATAACCATGCCCTAAAAGCAGACAATGCCCTGCGCATTCAATACAACAATGCTTTCAGGGCGCTGTTGAGGCTTCCACCTTACTGTAGTGCGTCAGGTATGTTCGCTGATGCGCACACTGACGATTACTTTGCGATAATGCGAAAGAAAGTTGCCTCAGTAATATCCCGAGTGAGGGGAAGCAGTAACAGCATTCTGAGGGTGTTGTGCAGAGAGGCTGGATGGGCCTACAATGGGGAGGTTTACCAAGCTACACGTTGGCAACAAAGCTTGTTAAACCTTCCTACATGTGATTGTGATTTTTTTTCTTTTTTTTTTCCTGCATGTTACCGTTAGAGTATATAAGGAAGATGTAATACTAACACCCTATGGGCCTTGATGCCTGACAATATATATATTTTTTTTAAACCCAATAACACTTTTCTCGATTCAATTCGCTTGTAACCACTAGCTAGACCAGTGGTTCCCAACCTTTCATGGACCAGGGACCACTTTGATGTCTTTATTGTTAGCAGGGACCATAACGTCCTAGACAAATACACAGACAGGATTGTATCTTAGGGGGTGAATCTTTAGCTCACACAATGCAAAACAAAACTGAAAAATGAGATGAAAAGCTTTAGAATTAAGATAGTGAACCAGCGAAACAAGCTCGAATATTATAGCACCTCACCTCTGAGAGGTTTACAATTAACAATTTTCAATTCCATTCTCCCCTGTCAACCGTCACGCTATAATTTACACCTTTTTCCTTCATATCATTCCTCACACAATCCATCCATCGTTTCCTTGGTCTTCCTCTCCCTCTCCTTCCATCCACATTTATATTCATCACTCTTTTAGTCACATGCGATTCGTCCCTCCTCATCACAAGTTCATACCAAGACAGTCGCTTCCCTTTCAACTTTTCTCTAAAATACTCATTCCTCCTAGTTAAAAATTACGAATACAATTTGTAACGTTCCGCGGACCATTTTTAAACTCTTGCAGACCATCGGTGGTCCGCGTAACATAGTTTGCGAACCACTGAGCTAGACCAACGAGGCACTGATAGATCCATGATGGCATAACTGAAAATTTTAAGAAAATCGCAAGCAACTTCAAATAATAATAAATGTAGGACTCGAGACAGAATCACTGGACATTCAAATAAAGTCCGCATCGCTATCAACGAGAAAAGGTGGTTGATTGTCGTTGCCATCCAACGTGGCAATGATGCTTCATTGCCACGTTGGGTGGCAACGACAATCACGATCACGTGAAGAGATATTTTCTAAAAATATATATAAAGTTGATAAAAATACCGATGTCTGAATAACTTCCATTTACTGATATCGACAAGATACTCGTAGATAGGCTTATCATTTAGTCACATCACACAAAGTCAGTTAATAAAAGGAAGCAGTGGAGAGTCCGTAGTCCACACACATAGATAGTTCTGCCTGGAATTCTTCCATACAGATAGCTTGAGGACACCACAACCAAATTGACCTCGCCAATGCTGAAATGGCCATGTTCTTGCTAACTCATCGTCATCACCTGCCTAGCCTTTTCCTAACTATGTTGGGGTCGGCTTTAAGTCTAACCGGATGCAGCTAAATGCCAGTATTTTATCTGACCTCCACAACCCACTTAGTACTGGGTAATACGATAACCCTTTGGTAAGACAGGTTGTCAGACTTTCTGGCCACTGACTACCTGTAACGACTGTCAAAGATCTACAAATGAAAGCCGGAACTAACGGCTTAACGTGCTTTCCGAGGCACTCTCACGAGCTTGTTCTTGCTAACTGTACCTAATTTTTTTTTTAATCTGTGATTGTGGATCAACTTTTCACGTAAAATTATGGAAGACCATTTTCCTGTAGCTGCAACGGTTACTGACCCGCTGAACGTTTCCACCCTGTAGGCTTAGCCAAGTTGACAATCTACAATCGTTAACGCTAATAGAAAACTAACCAAATGTATGGGAATGACATCTATCAACGTTAAGTCACGTGGTCAAAACAAACGAATGGAAACTTTAAAGTTTAATCAAAACTGTAAGTTGGCTACGATTTATATGGGATGTAGGGATCACGATTGTAGAAACGAATACATTTCATTCTATCATCTTGGTCGATATAAACTTGTCTACGAAAGTTTATATTCGTTTGTATTGACCACGTGACTTAACGTTTACGATTGTAGAAAGAGAATCGATACGAATCGTTTGTAACTTGGCTAGGCCTGCTGTTTATATAATTGTGATACTATTTTTATACTATCAAAAAAAATGTTATAGGAAAACGTTATCCCAAAATCCCATAACTCAGTGGCACTTTTAAAATAAAATGATGTAATAGCCAATTGACACGTGTTTCCTTGGTCTAGTTGACACAGCTGTTCTCTGTGAGTGGGATCTTACTGTAATCCACCATGCATCACGCTGCTGGCCCAAAGCGGGTGACTGGACATCACAAGTCGATTTCTTCAAGTTGTTTACCTTCACCGTTTTGAGAACAGTATCGGATTTTGGTTGGGACAAGCCCTCCACCCTATTCCCAAACCACTGCAACTGCTGAAAGTCAGAATCAACAGTGGCGACCACCAGCAAAAGCGCTACAATTGGTCGCGCCGATTAGATCACTCGCTGTAGGTACTATTAACATACTGTTAATTTTATGTATTAGTTATGATTTTAATTTTTGACATTAATTTTAGTTTTTGGTGACATTTTTAAATATTTTCAAGGTTGTTTGTATTATGTTGACATGGTTTATTATAGTGATTTTTATTAATTTAATTTGATTTAGTTATGGTATATTTTAGTTGTTTTTTTTTGTTTATTTAACTAATTTAAACTTTTTTTTACGTAACGCATTCAGACACAATTGTTATTGTTATTAAATAAATGAAATGAAACGACTATCGGCACAATGATCGTAGTATGTATGAACGCTGAGTCAATATCCCACCTGACGGCCACCTCGCAAGCCACGTCAAAATATTTATTTTTTTACATTATCTCACTAGTAGGTAATATTTAGTGCAAATATAACATGACCGAGATTGCCCCCTATCTTTAAGTCCGTCCAAAGGTTGCTTTTCGCGATATAAGTAAACCTTTGGACTCAATTGATCCTTGCAATTATCATCGGTACAATGACACTAGATAGGTAATGTGTATTCGCAAGGAGCGAGTCCAAAGGTTCTCTTATCAAACTAGTACTGTAGTGCTATAAATAAATCACAATTAGGTATAAGATTAATAATGAGGTGATTATTTATTTGGTTCATGGAAAGTTTTGAGCTAAATAAACTCGTGTATTAGCAATTATTTAGTCTACGAAAAGTTTATTGCAAACATGTCTGGACTTTGTATTTAGAAATATTTCAATGAATATTGAATAGCCAATGGTTTTCTTCAAAGAAATGCTTGAAAATTGTACCGATCAGGTTTTAGTCATTGAAAAATCTGTGCAAACGGTTAGATACCTATAGTACCCAATGACTTATAATTATCGAATCACTTATTAACTCATCCTATTCGAATTATTATATCTAGTACAGATTTCAGCATCAGAGTTTAGTTCCGAAATGCAATTATTGAGCGTTGGGACCTAGATTTGATTCTTGGGTAGGGTTTGTTAGATTATTCTGTTAGGGAACTAACTGGCTAATGTATTAACTGTAATAATATATTATAGTACCTACCTATATTTATGGTGTAGGCAGGGTTACAATCCATCCATCCGGACTTTGATCGAGCTTATCATTTGTCTGGACTTTTCGAGGATTTTTTTTTAAAGAATGAATTAAAAACTAAAATGAATAGGTATACGGACCGGACCTCTTTGCAAAATCCATCTTTTTGTCACGACTTCTTTCGAAATGGTAATTTAATCCTATCTAGGTGTAGAATAGCTACAGCTTTGCCTCCCTTCGAGCTAGATCCTAGATCGCTAGAATCTGTTACAAAATCAGGTAGCATTTTAACCTACTATCTCTTGGAGACAGTCACATGCAGACAGACACATCCGGCTCCTCTTATCTCAATGTTTTTATTTTAAAATCCCTAACAAAATGGTAACTGTCGTTATCTATGACTTATTGAACCTTTTTATCCACAAACCGGAGGTGCAATCATTATCAGCCGTTTTATGTTATCTGTGGTTGTAAAAAAACAGTACAGTAGTAATGTGACATTTTAACTTTGTGAGAAAAGGGTTATTATAACAGCTGATAAAGGTTTGGTGTTAGAAGTAACCGCTTGGAGATAAGGTTTTTGACAGAATCACTAGTAGTGTCTCGTAACATCTCGCCTGTTCCATGAAAGGGTCGACAATAGCCAAACACTTATCACCAATCCTACATTTGCAATTTGGTTTCCGGAAATGTTAATATTTGGCTGCTTTAGCAAAGAAAAAAGAGAAATATATAGGATGTAAAACTGTTATGCCTAATGATACTATAAAAGCTTAAATGTATATTTTTTAAATAAAAAAACCGGCCATGTGCGTGTCGGGCCACGCGCAGTGTAGGGTTCCGTAGCAGACCGTTATATTTTAGATTTTCTTTTTCAATCTTCACCCGTTATAAACAAGCAACCACTTCATCTTGGTAACTTTATAGGATTTATTCTAAGGATTTTGTATTTGGTACAAAATTATCCAACACCCTAGTTCAACGACTATTACTGATAGTTTTCCTTTAAGTACATGAACTGCACTATCATCATGAATTTTTCCAGAATTTTCAAGCCAGCTGTTTAGCTTTTAGAGGGGGGGGAGGGCGCCCTACTGGAACAAAAATTTGCACTTTAAAGTTTAACTGGAGCATTAAATCGAAAAATATTGTTAGCAACCCCTAAGTCATTTTAAAAAGACCTATTCAACCATACTTCACACGATTGGGTAGACGAAGAAACAAAATTTCATCCCCACTTCACAGGTAGGGGAACTACCCTAAAAAATATTTTTTCCAAAATTTTATTTTACCACTTTGTCGGCGTAATTGATATGCACATCCCTACGAAATAACAGCTTTCTAGTATTTACGGTCTCTTAGCGAAACCTCGGACAGACAGACAGAAAGACAGACGGACATGGCGAAACTATAAGGGTGCCTTGTCAGAACTACGGAACCCTAAAAAATAAATAATCTATCATTAAATAAGAAGGTAAAGGTCCCGTTATTATGACTTTGAACTGAGTGGCCAATATTGGTGCACCTGCCACAAACGTTGGTGGATCGATCACCACAATAAAACCGGTCAAGTGTGAGTCGGACTCGCACACGAAGGGATCCGTTCCACCGTACAATATTTATTACTACTGACATATTAAAAAAATACACATTTCTCTATTGGGAAGCTCCTCTCATTTTTATTTTTGTTTTATTTTTAACCAACTTGCAAAAGGAGGAGGTGTGTTTTTTTTGCAGCTGTTTTTTTTTTGTTTTTGTTACCTCAGAACTTTCGACTGGGTGAACCGATTTTAATGATTCTATTTTTATTTGAAAGCTGGTGATCCCATTTCAATTTAGTGAAGATCTGATGCTGATCTTCGGAGAAATACAATGGAACTCTTCAAAAATAGACGGCAAAACTGCTGTGATTGCTGCAATCGCTTAGATGTTTATTGTTTATACAACATCATGACGTAACATCACGCCTGTATGCTCTGAGGGGGTACGCAGATGTGTACAAAACACCCAGATTTCGACAGTTAGGTATGGTGGATGTATTGTTAACAATGTTAAATAAATTCATGGCAAATATTTGTTTGGGAACAACTCAAAACAGAAAAATAAAAAACTTTTTGCCAAAAATAAAACCTTCACTTCTCTCTTTCACTTTTTTTGTGTTTTTTGAAGTCGGTTTTTTTAAGTTATTTTTTATTTTGTTGCTAAGTATTGCAGTTATACACACTGTGAAACTTTCAAGTGCCTACATAATTACGGTTCAAACATACAGCCCCGTGACAGACCAGCAGACAGACAGCAGAGCCACAGAACGAAGCCTTAGTAATAGGTTTCTGTTGGCATCCTCCGGGTACGGTACGGAACCCTAAAATGTCCAACAAATGAAGAATATAATGTACAGTTTTTTTAGATAAACTAAATCTAACGTTGGTAGCAACTGCGATAAGGTTCGATACTGAACAAATCTAAATAAATAAACAGCGTTCGATATTCAAATCATGCCAGTGTTGTGAGAGACGTCGATCAATACAGACGTTTACAAAAAGTGTTGCCAAAGTTAATAATTAATACAATTTTATAGAATTAAATAAACATGTTGTTAATTTTATTCCATTTAGCTGTTATTAGTTTAAATTCCTTCGCGTTTTGGTACGATCAGAAGTATGTGGAAGTTCCTTACCCGTCGAAGGAGTTTGAATACATGCCCTTAAAAGCTCGGGTGTTATTCTTCACTTTCTGGACTCTTGTAAGTATTTAAAATTCCTTGTTTTAAAAAGATCAAATAGATTTTCAGCAGACCATTTATGAACCATTTAAATCCATGCACCTGGCTAAATAAAGCCTTATAGCACGTGAAAAGGGTTTTTGGTCGAAACAACCGTTTATTTGAAATATGTATAAAACTAACAGACCGAGATAGAGAGATTAAGAAATCTCTGTCTCTGTTGATTTATTAAATGAAGCGTTAAATCTGAAACCGTGAAAACCATTGGAAATTGACGACTTTGACCTGCGATTCTTCGGTTAGTAGATACTATTCATACATATTAAGTTAGTTATTTTTATAATATTTAGTTTTTACATCAGAGCTATATCAGCCAATGGTAAGAAAGAAGGAACGCAGTGCAAGGTGTAAATAGACCCTTCACGAAGCTGTCAACCAAACATTTTGAACTTTGAACAAATTTTGTTATGCGGAGGCCGCACGAGCGCGCGGTGGCAACTTATTGTAAATAATACCTCGGTTTAAAAAAAAAAAAAGTACTCGTTGTGTGTACTGTGCTTTCCTAGCTTATACTATTCATAGTCACATCTACTTATTTCGAAGAAACGAAGACTTTAAAGTATTATTTTTTACTTCGTTTAAAAATTGTATGTTGATTTTGTATGTGAATTGTTGAGGTTGATGTTTTAAATAGTACAATACAGGGATCCAGGAAGTAAAGTTATAACATTAAAAACTTGTATTTTTTTGAACTTGTGAAAAAGTTGGAACTTTGCCCTCTAATATATCTGAAACTAAACTACATAGAAGGTTCGCAGGTATGGTCCAGTCTCGACATTAGTAACGACGCTGTCGCAAACTTGCAATCGTTAAATAATAACGAATAAATCGGTTGCAATAACGACGCTTGCGAGACACGCAAGTCTCTATTTCCAAGATGCGTTTTATGCGACAAATAAATGATCACAATGACAGAGAGAACCCTTTCGGCTTCGTTAAGGGTCTTTTTACAACAGTTATTTAATCAATAAAGGATTAGATAATATCATGAGCAGATCGACGACCATAAAATAAAAGAATGCGATGTTATATTCAGCATTGATAAATCATTAGCCTATGTGTGAACGCGATTTAATTTCCGACATGTAAACAAACACGTGTAATAGGATAAAAAAACTTTAAAACGTCCACAGATAAATGTTTTGTTTACGTTATAACTTCAAACATTTGATAACTTTTTCAGTAGTACCTAAATATAGGACGGAAACGATGGAGTTTCCAACCTGTATATTCTGAAATCAACTTATTTTTCCTACTCCATAAAGTTGATATTCGTTTAAGTGGAAATAATGTGAACTGAAAACAAGTTTTGAATAGACTTTAATTCAACTCCTCAATTGAAATCAATCTACAGTTAATTTATCTGATCAGCATGCACATTGCACTTGGACATTTAATCATGACAATCTGAGAAAGCACTTACCCTACTTAAATAAATTGAAATTGATAATATTTTCGTATGTAGATGTCGATAGGCATTGGCCTGAAATACTAACCGCACTGTTGGAATTTGAACTCTCGCCCCTGAACCGAGCGATGACAAAAAACATCCGAATTAAGAATTAACCTCCTCCTTTTTAAAAGTCGGTTAAAAAAAGGGCCCTAGTGACAAGTTTTATATAGATATCACTTAGATAATAACTTATCTGCAAACTCTCTAATAAAGATGATAAAACAGTGACAATTTGATAAAACAATTCATAAATACCGAGGTCGTTCGCACAAAGAATTAAATAGATAACGTTTACAATTGATTAAATAATTTCAGCAATATGGTATATCTTTTAATAAATATATCTACTATTTGTCATAGTCATGTCAATAGCTTTAACACGTGTCATAGAACCTATTCTTCTGCCAAGCCTTTTTCCAACGATTGAAGGTATTCGGCCTTTAGTCTTACAGAGTCTAATTAAATACAGCTGTAGCGATGCCTTTTATACATGGGGGTCGCCCCATTACTTAGCTGACCTCCATAACTCAGTAGCTCCTGCAGGCTTAGCCAAGTTGACAATCTACAATCGTTAACGCAAGTAGAATGACATCATCTCGAAGTTAAATCACGTGATCAACACAAACGAATCGAAAATTCGTAGACAAGTTTACATCGTTCAAAATTATAGAATAGAATGTTATCGTTTCTACAATGTTGATCGCTATACTCTTTGGTAGGAACGCTGACCATAGACTAAAGTGTATAAGGTTTTTTCTACAGACATTAGAGAACGAGCGATCGACTCAGTCGTGTCAACCTGGCTACCAATTTAGCGCTTTCTACAATCGCTTACGCCGAGGCGTGTACGATTGTAGAAAGAGAATCGATATGAAACGTTAATTTGTAACTTGGCTAGGCTTGCTGTTTTCTCCGTTCAATAATTAAGACCCTCATCATCAGCCTAGCCTGTTCCCAACTATGTTCCCAACTGCTTCCAGTCTAGCCGGAAGCAGTAGTGTAAGACACATAGTAACAGTAAAATCTTTTTTCTTTCAGGTGCTACAAACCGTCTACTACATGGTATCGCTCCTGAATGACATCTTCGGGACCAACGCAGTCACCAGGAAGCCACCTCTAATTCGCCAAGTCAAAGATGTACTCTTCAGCATCACACTCTGCACCGCCTTATACGTCGTCCTAGTCTTCTGGGTATTTTACGTATTCGCCAAAAGCGCGATATTCCCAGAAGAGGCTGAAAACGCCTTCCCTGTCTGGCTTAACCATGTAATGCACACGCTCATTTTACCCTTCATCCTGATAGAGTTACTTGTGACTAAAAGGAATTACCCTTCAAAGAAAACCGGATTTTCTGTAGCTATCACTATGACTGCTATCTATTCTGGGTACATCCATATGGTGTACTTCCAGTACGGTATTTGGCCATATCCGTTCCTGTACGTTGTTAGTTGGACGACAAAAATTTTCTACTTCATTGGAAGCGGTTTACTCGGTATGGTATTCTATTTGATTGGTGAAAAATTAGACACAATGGTGTCTCAGAAATCTAGCAATAGGGTAGCTTATTTGAATGGAAGTAAGAAGGTTCACTGATTAAATTAGATGTATCATAAGAAAACACTGATTAAATATAAGTAGGTATATTTTTACCCTTTTGTTTTATTAACCCTTCCCAAAATCATATCCCCCTTACCTATGGACAGATAATATAATACTTCGTACAGATACCCAATCCCATACAAAGAAATGACACCTCCCTAAGTCCGGCAATCGCTCGGGTTATTTTCTGGTCTTCATTACTTAGACAGATGGCAGCACCAGCGTCTCACTAATTACCACAGACTGGAGTTTTACAACGCCACCTAGGAGTTCACCTACATACTACGTTCTATCAATACAAAGTAGCATCGATTTAACTAGATGGTGCTGTTATTATATAGATTCTCACCAACGCACCGTGATCCGTGCCCTCAAGGACGAGTTGGTAATAATAATACAAAAAACCGGCCAAGTGCGAGTCGAACTCGCGCACAAAGGGTTCCGTACCATTATGTATACAACATTAGACAAATTTATTATTTATTTATTTAAATATTCTATGAATATTTGAAGCTTGTTGTATGTGAGCCCCTCTGAAATATTAATTTTATTCTGTTTTTTGTATTTGTAGTTATAGCGTCAACAGAAATACATCATCTGTGAAAATTTAAACTGTCTATCACGGTTAATGAGATACAGCCTGGTGATAGACAGACGGACGGACAAACAGTGGAGTCTTAGTAATAGGGTCCCGTTTTTACCCTTTGGTTACGTACGGAACTCTAAAAATGTCTTGAGTAGGCGAAACAGTCTCATTCAGTCAGAGTGAGCTAGCACTATACACGCTGCGGCGAATGAGTCTTCATGTGTTTTTGAGTATTTCAATGCATACGGAGCCCTCTTACATTTCGGCGTTACGCAAATTTAGGTATTTTACTCATTGAGCGGGCGGCGACCTACGCAAGCGATAATTTCATTCATAATAATATCTATTCACTCGCTCGCATTAAAATATTACGACTGGCGACTTAACGATCTTGATTCACTGTAATACAAGTTTTCGGTGAACGGAAAAACTTTTGATGTGACATTTTATGTTACATTTTATAATTCGTATTAATATATTATTCATTACTTATTAAAGTGTTGAAATAAGTATACATAAACCGACATCCGTAGCATCGCAGTGGTCTGAAAATCGTGCTTCAGAACTCATAGAAGTCGTAATAATTATGGTACTATCGATACTATGAAAGTACGTGATATATTTCAAAGGAATTCTCCTTTGAGTCAGTCACAGTCCGCGATATTCGTATTATTTTAACGTTTCAATTACTGCTACATTTTAAATACGCGGTTTGAAACGAACGCGTTGAAAACGAACGTGTTTTACAAGCAATCAGGTTTTATATAGGTAAAAGGATAATTTAGTTTCAGAAATTTCTGCTCCCTAGCCAGACAAACATCTCTGTCTAATATCTTTTATGTGCACAGGTTAAAACCTGTTTAAACAATTAATTATTTTATTTGGTGCTGTCATTTACCATATTTTTTAACGATCTAAAACTGCAGTCGTAGTTTACGATGTTCTAACACGTACACAAAAGGCAATCTACGCACACCACGATAATACCGACCGACACGAGGAAACGCCAGAGTAGCTCGCGAAATTTTATTTTGCAATGCAATATGCATGGCAGTGTCAGCCTCTATGTTGAACAAAATATGTATAATTCGCGACCGTACTTATGTATTTACAGAATTATTATAATTAAAATTGTTACTAAGTACATTCCCACTGAATGACTATTTCATGAAAAGATAATTCAATGGGATTAAATGAACTTAGAGGGTTGTATTGAAGATTTTAATGATTACAATTCTGTAACTAGGTACCTACATACATGTTACGGCTGCGAATAATATTTTTTAATTAACAAGGTGACACTGACCTGCAAAAGATAATCTGCGTAAGATAAATTTACTTACTAGTGTGCCATTTGCGCAGCTTTACGTTAGATGTTCCGAACCGCTTTAGAGCAGACCGTCACTTGCAGCTCATAATACCTACTCAAATATCTATATATAGATATATTACCTACTCAAATCAATCAAATCGCTTGTAATTTAATTTAGTTACTGCGCGCTGCGGCAAGGAAATGAAATGAAATAGGTAGATACCTACTAGTAGTAGGATGAAAGATGGAAGTAGGTACTAGCACAGTACTAGGTAGCTACATACATTGTTTTTGTTTACTTGCTATAATAATTATTATTGGTGCCAAATAGAATAGTATTATATTATTATGCATTTTGCAGTGCACTGCTCGGTCTATTTCTAACTTGATATTAACGCAACGACTACGACTCCAACTTCGACTTTTTTTTATAATTTAGGATTACTTTGGACAAAATTAGCCAAGTACCTACCTACGTCATATTAAAATAAAGAAGGCAAACTTAAAAATTTATGCTCAATAAAATATTGTTTGCATTGCAGCTATCGTTAACCTTTAGACCAAACAGCCCTAAACCCCTAATGCACCTTTTTTGGGACGTAAATAACATTTGCTTAAATAAATAAATAAATATCGCTGGACATTAACACACAGCGCCATCTAATGCCACACTAAGCAACGAGGCTTGTGTCGTGGACACCAGATAGTTGATATACTACATATGTACTTTTTTTTTTTTTTGTAAATACATACTTATTATACCTACATATAAACATCCATGACTCGGAAACAAATGTCCATAATAATGTAAATAGATAAATTTGCATTAAACAAGGAATATTTGATTTTTACTAATCTTATTTCGGCCGAAATCTACCTTAATGCATTTTAGTGATTGTTAATTTCATTACTGTTACCTATGCTGCCATCTATTGATTTTTTTCAAGACTAATTATAATTTGTTCGGGTTGAGACCCCGTGCCTATGGGTATCCATAGAGGTACAAATGTTCTAAATGCGAAAGCAACTCTCGTCTGTTACCTTGGCACTTGCACGCCATAACGGCTGATCAGATTTCGATGTTTGGCTCAAGGATAGAACATGACCTGGGTTAGGGCATAGGATACTTTTTATCCTGGTAGTATCTTACATTTACGTTACATTACATTTTGATAATTTCCGACGTTCATGCGGATGAAGCCGCGAGCAAAAGCGAGCCCTAAACATGCATCATTCCCTAGTGGGTTTTTTTTCCCCACTAGTTCTACGATTTTGTACCTTAATCGTAGGACTATAAGTGGGAACAAAAAGTCCCATTAGTTCAAACACTGTTTAAAAAAAAAAAAAGCATATTTATTTCAGGTCCGAGACCCATATTAATCAAAAATACAAACACATAAATAATTGAAATTGCAGAATTACATTACAATTTCATACGGAACATTTTTTTTTAAAACAAAAATAAAAAGACACAAATACAAACACATAAATAATTGAAATGTCAGAATTACATAAGAATTAAAAACATGATTAAATTAATAAGTCAAAAGTAAAAATACACAATAAATTCAGAATAAATAAATAAATGTCAAAATAATTTATCATAATTATTAATAAAAGATTAAAAAATGTGGAATTACAAGAAATCAAATTTAAATGTCAAATCAATGGTATACTTAGGTACTTATAATTATATGTAAGTATTAGACCTTAACAACATGCCGGCTACAACAGTGCCTCATATAGGGACAATCAAGTCTCCCCGCAATCATCGCCAGAACAGTGTTGGAGCTATCTCGCACCCTGCGCACCAAGGACGCGCACCGCTTGCGCATGGTGAAGTGGAAACAGTCGGTGCGCGCTTCCGCAAACATGCCCGAGGCACTGCAGAAACGAGGCAGCCCCAACACTGCCCTGAACGCATTGTTATACTGGACGCGGAGGGCGTTGTAGCTAGCTTGTGTGTAGCGAGCCCACAGACTGCACGTGTATAGAGAGCTGCAGTACGCCTTGAACAGGGTGATTTTAACAAGATTTGAACAACGCGCAAACCTGCGGGCGAGCATGTTTGCTCTTATCGACAAAGCCCTCCGCTCCCGATCGATGTCCGCATGATCCCTGAGATCAGTCGTGACCAAATGCCCAAATGGTTAAGCTCGGGATCGGGAGCTCAAAACAAATAATAATCACGAAAGATATCCCGTAAGTGACAATATAAGTTTAGTCCCATTAGTTCTACTGCAATTTACAGTAGAACTAATGGTACAGTAGAACTAATAAGGTGGTACAAAAACGAAGAACTAGAGAGACCAAAATTTTCCAATAATTCTAACTGTTGGTAGAACTCAAGGGAGCTAACTGGTCGAGTAGAAGATAAATAGCGGAGCTCGTGGCTAAATAATAACAACCGCTCGGTTCGATCTATAGATTAAGCCGTGCGCTTGCCTAGGTTGGTCTGTGGATGAGTGACCACCCATTACATACCGAGTTTTCTCCGTGCCTCGGAAAGCACGTTAAGCAGATGTCATTTGTAGATCTTTGACAGTCGTCACAGGTAGTCAGTGGCCCAAAAAGTCTGACAACCAGTCCAAGGGGTGTATCGTATTACCCATTACACTAATTGATTTGAAGAGGTCAGTCTGACCTCACCAATCCACAACATGAAGCGACTGCCTATCTGACCTGCTGGCCCCCTAATCACAACGCTTCGATTCAATTTTCGATTCGGAAAGTCGTATGTCTATCTTTTTTTGACATTACGAAATCGAGCGAGATAGACATACGATTTTCCGAATCGAAAATCGAATCGAAGCGTTGTGAATAGCTATGCTGGTCAGATAGGCAGTCGCTCCATGCAAAATACTGGTATTTAGCTGCATCAGGTTAGACTGAAAGCCAACCGAACAAAGTTGGGAAAAGGCGCAGATGATGATGATACCATAAAATAAATTTAATAAAATCGTCTTTAGCGACCAAAAGTACTAGGCTAGCATAAATTCAAGGTGTTTTTTATTCAAACGAGGTAGGTAGGACAGCATATATAGTAGATAGGTAGGATAGCAGATTTAAATTTTCCACCAATGACGATGGTTGGAACTAGTTACACCAGGGGCATTAGTTTCACAGTTATCTTTCCCACGTAAGACTACTACTAGACTTTTACTATACGCAGATTATTTGGAGATATTAAAAATATAGAGCATATAGATTAGCTAACAACTGATTATGCTTCCTGAAAGTCAAAGTGACACCAAAATGACTAAATAAAAGCGCACTGTTGAATTTTCATTGCACTATTCAGATCCGCCAATTGAAATTTTAACAGCGCAATATTTAGGCATTAGGCTTATTTATGTAGGTACTGAAAAAAACTAATAAGTCCGTCAGATTATCAAAAAAATATTTGACACGTATTTTTTCTTTTGATAAACCAAAATTGTCGAAAATACGACGCTTTTAAAATTCTCAATACGTCACGCCATGGTATAATTTCTAGTGCGTTGACATCACGAGCCTCACTCCAGAGTTTTGATGCGTTTTAACTTTGTCAATAATCATTGATTTACAAAAAATATATGTCTGCTGCAATAGATTTGCAATACATAATGATGGTGGAAACTAGCCTAATAGTGTCAGTGAAAGTAATCTTATTGAATATCTAGATACATCAATAATAAAAAAAAGTATTTTTGGGTACAACATTTATAATTTGAGTAGATAACATTATTTCAAATATAAACCTCTGCTTCAAAACCTTTCACAATAAAATTGATTTCTTCTTCATCTGCATTTTTCTTCCTTCGTCGTTTTTTCTTTCCTTGCCATTGTGCTGTAGTCAAGCCCATTAGTTCTGCACATTTATCATAGACAAAACATAAACTTTTATAAAACATTAGCACAGTTGTAGCACCTCTAAGATATTGCTCCAAGAATGTCTTTGGATCAACTTGGTTTTCTACTTTGACTGCAATATTATATACAAAAGTTCCATTAAAACTTTTTGAGTACTTTGTACTTTCAAATGGGTTCCTACATAAGGTGTTTAGGCTATTTATATGATGTAAGCAACATTGAAATTGAGCAAAAGACTGCATCTTTTTATGATCATAACTTTTAGGCTTCTTCATTAACTTATCATCTAATTCAAAATGTTTCAGTAAAACATGAGCAGCTATCAGACTATCTTCATATTGCACTTTGTTTTTATTCAGGAACAATTCGTTTTCATCAAAGGTGAGAGTAGCAGGGAGTTTCTTTAGTTCTTCAACCTTTTTAGAATATTTGTTATTAAATTGGAAATGTCCTCTGAATGTCCCTGTTTTTTCGTCTACAGCTTCTAGCATTACAAAGCAGATGAGAAGGCTATGTATATTTCCCAGAGGTACTTCACATTTAGCTACCCACCATAAAATGGCTATAAAAAAAAGCTGGAAATTAGATGGCACAGTTTCTATCAGTTTAAGATCTAATTCCTTCAATTGTTCTTTTAAAAAATGTTTAAAATATGATTTCAATTGATCTTCAGTTAATTCACAAAATGGTATCTCAAATAATCTTGGAACACTGCTGTCTTTGCCAACAAATACCCTTTTATAACTTGTATTCTTCTCCCGGCTTACATAAATACAGTTTTCTTCAGAAAAATCTGTTAACATATCAAAAGCATATCTGAGTATAGGTAGGCAGCATAGGCAGGAGTCTTCATCATCATAATCTTCTGCTTGGGGTGAGCAGAAATAGAGGTGGTGTGTATAAAGGTTGATATAGGCTTTTGGGATATTATTTTGGCGAATACCATCAGCAAACCATTCTGGTACACCAAGAACTAGGTGTTCATCTTCAATGTCAGTAACTTCATGTTCATCTTCACCCTTTTCTTCATCATTTTCTGAAACTTCTTCACTGTCTGAAGATTTATCATCATTATCATTCCCATTTTCATTCTCAATTTCTTCATTTTCATTCCCATTTTCTTCATTTTCATTCCCATTTTCTTCATTTTCATTCCCATTTTCTTCATTTTCATTCCCATTTTCTTCATTTTCATTCCCATTTTCATCATCTTCATTCCCTATTTCTTCATCTTTATTAACATTTTCTTCTTTTTCATTCTCATTTTGGTCTTCTTCAGCTAAAAGGTTCTTTTCAAAGTCCTCAGGCAACTGCCACCCAGACACAGGAGTAGCAGAATCTTCACTGATATTGAAATATTTCAATGATCTACAATACTTGCTGTGATACCCATCAATACTTTTCTTTATAACAAACAGAACTCTTTGTTTTTGTTTCTTCTTCAATCTACCCAATATTTTAGCAATAGCTGTCTCTAAAGTCTCGTTTTGTAGCCAATGGAATAAAGCATGAATACATTTTTGTTGATCATTACTCTTCTTCTTCGTCTTTGGCAGTTTAAGCTGTGAGAAGAACTTTTTAAATACCTTTTTCTGAACAAAGTCATTGCCTAGTAATGTTGCTAGTAATGGCAGTAGTTCTTCTTTTAAACCTCCAAAATTTTTCACCATGTACTCCACTTTATAGATCTTACATTCCAAAACAAAGGTTTTTGTGTTATCAATATCTACAGGCTTGGGTTTTAAGTTTACAGTATTGAAAGGGATATACAGAACATTGTAGATGAAGAAGTCTGAGTCATAGCTTAATACTGGACAGTTTAGATGCCTCGCCATTGCCGCAATTTCATCATCAGCTTCAAATTCACAGACAGTATATGGCACATTCATATCTACCAAAGCATCTATGAATACATCGCGAAGTAATAGCGGGAAAATCTGTATACTGCCTTGAGTAACAGGGTCGAGCTTAGAAGCGCCATATATTTTAGACCTTAGTCTGCTGTACGCAGTTCTCAATTTTCTGTGCTCGTAACTACCGTCGAACAAAACATAGGCAGTTATATTGCACTTCCTCAGGTTTTTGAAGAAATTACGAACATAGGAGAAGAACTTGTCGTAATCTCCACCGAAGGCAGAGAAACAGTTCAGTAATCTGTATAACTGAGCACATAAGCTGTGTCCATCGATGACCAGACAACAGTCGTGTAACAAGAAATCTTGCAGAAATGCGTGCTCTTTGTGGTTAATATACGTAGTCAATCCTCGGACTCCCATTTTTCTAAACTCAATCCATGTTATTCAGGTATTATTTACAAAATGTAGACCGCACTTGAGAATTGAGGTTATGTTATTCTGCTATTTTTTTTTGTTGTTTTTCTTGACATTGACAGCCTAAATCACGCCTATATTCAGAGACAATCAGATCAGAGTGCCATGTCTTGTCACAAAATATTTGCAATTTCATCAAACCATTATAAATATAAAAAGCTATAAAATTGCTGTATTCAATCAATTTAATGCATTAGAATTCATTAAATTAATTGTAGACATGCGCATAAAATATCAAAGTTTAAATTAAAAAAATCAATACCAGTCCCGTACTCTTGACTTTCAGAACGAAACATCAAACATCATAATTTCATTCCCCTCCCTCTCCCCGTCTCCCGCCCCGCTAACCCTCTATTTCGTTCGTACCGGCCGCGTGTGGTAAAAATTGAAACACGTGTTTTCCTGAAGAAATTGCTTGAATCAATTGATTTAAATAAAGTTAACAGTTTCAATTGTATTCGCGGTATTAACATTTCTGTGTGTTTCCCTTCAGTTAAAAAATAGGTAAGTGCTCTAATCGATAGCGCCATTTTAGAGATGCGCCGCGTCGCATGGCTTTCGGGTTTACATTTTGTTCTGTTTTGCAGTTTGTGAAACATGACTGAGGCTAAGGAAGTAGTCGCTGAGACCAATGGGGAGGAGAATAATAAGAAAGAGGAGAGTGTGGAGGAAGAAGCCTCTGAATTTGAGAGCAACATCATACGTCAGATTGAGTACTATTTCGGTGAGTAATAAACTATTGCAGTTTACTGACGTAGAGTTTATTTAGAGAAGTCGGGGTCGGCCAAGGTTGTGCTTGTGCTTAGACATTGTTTGTGATGCACTTTTACATAAAAACAGACGCCTTGTATACATACTCAGTGTAGCATGCTAAATAAGCTCATCTGGTAACCTCGGAGGTAGTTTTGTATACAAAATGTTGCATGTAATAGGGAAGGGACTCCCCTAAATATAACAACAAGTCTTTGTTCAGTACAGTAAGTTTAATCATAGTTATGTTTAAAATGATAACATTCCTATTGATACATTGTATGTGCATGTACAAAGTGGGCATTTAAGTTATAAATAAAAACTACATCTACATTAATGTTTTTACTGGGTATTTATCAGGAAATCATTACCATACTGTACTACATTAATAGTTTAAGGGGCCCCGCTCACTACCACAACCACGACTTTTGGCCACAGAAGTGATTGTTGGAACAAGAATAAGTTTGGTTGCACAACTTTTTTCAATATTTTGGCTGGTCATGCAACAAGTCATGGTCATTGCCGCGAGGCCCCTAAGAAAACTTGTTGACTACTATTGGTTTTAAATTAAAGTTCATTTTCAAGTAACTCAACAAAACAGCCATTTTAGTAACACCAATATTCCCACAATTTCCAGGTGACTTGAATCTACCCCGTGACAAGTTCTTGCGTGAACAAGTCACGCTGGACGATGGCTGGGTGCCGCTTGACATCCTCACCAGGTTCAATCGCCTCGCCAAACTGACTAAGGATACTGAAATTATTGCAAAAGCTTTAAATAAAGCCACTAATGGATTGTTAGAGGTAAGAATAGATTTTATACAGGCCTTGCAAGACGTCTGTCAACGTCTGCCAAGCGTCTTACTAACTATGTTGGGATCGGCTTCCAGTCTAACTCTGAAATAGCTTAAAACCAGTTTACAAATTAAATTAAATAAAAAGCCCATTATTTCTACACTCAATTTAATTTACGCACTTTATAACATTATGTACTCATTCCTAATTAAATATTAGTTGTGTTAGTCTTTAACTTAACCTATCTTATAGTGTTAGTTTTTTTTTGATGTTGGAGATGTAGGCCTCCTCCATCTTTTCCTACTTCTCATGGCCCTTGGCAATATTTACCCAGTTTGAGCTAGCGGTCTGCGCTATATGGTCAGCCCATCTTTCAAAGGGTCCCCCGACCTTTCTTTTGCCCGGTGGCCCAGTCCATTTGGTAGATTGGATAGTCCATCTGTCATCACCGAGGCGTGCGACATGACCTGCCCAACCCCATTTTAATGCTAGCGCTTTTGTAAGGCATCTGTAAGCTTTGTTTTTTTTCTGATGTTTGCACTTTTTACTTTTGGTATTTTTCTTAAGCCTCATATGCTTCTTTCCATTGCTCTCTGTGTTATAACAATTTTCTGTTTTGTTCTGTTAGTGTGAACCCATTTCTGGCACCCATATAAAATAAGCTTGTTAAGAGGCAAGTCTCCATCACTACTTTTTTTAGGTTTAAAGTGTAGTTACCTTTTAGAATTTCTTTTAGAGACCAGAATTTTTTATTACACCAATTAGTACTGTGGGTAATACGATATCCCTTGGTTAGACTGGTTGTCAGAATTTTTGGGCCTCTGTAATGTCTGTCAAACAACAATTTCAAAAACTAAAATTAAAAATTCCCATGATCTTAAAAAATGCAGCACTGTTTTATATTAGATTTTTATCAATATTCAATCTGCAAGACGTGAATAAATTTAAATAGATAACAAACCATACCAGCAATCATTCAATATGCTAAATATCAAATTTCCCGCCCATCCTACAGGTGTCCGAAGACAACAAAAAAGTCAGAAGAAGCCCAGAAGTACCCATTCCGGAGATGAACGAGGAACGCAGGAAGGAACTGAGCAACAGGACCATCTATGCCAAAGGATTCCCCAAAGACGCCACACTGGATGACCTTCTCAAGCATTTCAAACAGTACGACCAGGTCGAGAACATTATCATGAGGAAGTTCCAGGAGAGGTCTTCCAAGAAGAGGATGTTCAAAGGATCCGTGTTCATAACATTCAAGACTAGGGAGCAGGTAATAAAAGATTTATGATGAAATTAAATTAAATAATTAAAACATGGCACTTTTTTTCCTGAAAGTAGGTGTACCTATTACTGACTAATACACCCAATTGCCATTGCCATACTATTGCCATTGGTTGATAGCTGGCTCTTACAGGGTTGGGTACGAATCCAGATTCTGAGTTCCCAATGAGAAATTCCCGATGGAACTGAGAATTGAACCTACATCCTCATGTACAGAGACTACTCACTGTAACTGTCATATTTTATGATGAAATATGCTAGCCAAACTTCAAACGTGTTTATCAACATCTAAAAAGTAAATGTAACACAGAATACATATTTTCTAAACTCCAAATAATCAAAACTTTTCATCATATTTTCAGGCTGAAAAGTTTATGGAAGGGAAACCACATGAGTACCTAGAACAAGAACTGATCATCCTCTGGCAGGATGACTACATAGCACAGAAGCAAGAAGAGTATGCCAACAAGAAGGAACAGAAAGACAAGAAGAATAAGGATAAGGACCATACTGTAAGTAACATAAAAAGACCCTAAGCGAAGCCGAAAGGCACTTGTTCTCCCCGTCATTGCAATATTTTTTTTGTTCTGAACCATACCTGTGAATCTTCTAGTTAAGGAGATATTGGAAGTTTTTTTTTTTCTACAGGAGCTAAACGCGAGTTTTAAAATGTAAAAATAGCATATGATTCATTGCAATAAACAAAACCAGAAAAATATATGATATTCTTCAGGATATATGCTAGTTTGATAGTGTTTTGAAAACATAATACAACTAATTTTACTCGTTAAAAAAATCACGAACTTATCTCTAAAAATTTATTTTAACGAGTAAAAACCATACATGTATTTTAATACATGCGATCATTCTGATTTTTTGGCAAATAATTCTAAAAGCTACATATTATCATAGTGTTTTATTTTTTTAGTCCCATCAATAGATTTTTTGTAAATCATAAAAAACCACTCATTTCGCACTATTTGGACCGCAGTGACTGACGTAACAACCACTTTCTCGTGCAAGCTGATTAGCAGTTTAGAACCACCACAAATAGAGTTGCTAATTTAGCTCCTGTAGTCGCCTTAAATACAAGATTTTAATGATGCATTGAGCATCCATTAGCATTATGTTTTGAGAATATTACATTGAGTCCTAATGCTAAAAGTGGTTTTTCACTCAAAAGAAAAAGTTGTTTCGCAGCAATAATTTTGCATAGAGTTATTAAGTTTGATGTAGAGAATGCTTGATTGACAGCTTTGTGAAGGGTCCGTTTTTACACCTTGAATAATATTTGTAAGAATGACATAAACAGTTCCTGAGTGAAAACCTGAGAACCTGTAATACAGGTTTTCACCAGTTATACAGAACCACCATACAGGTTTTCACCAGTTATACAGAACCACCATACTTGTTTATGCCAAATAAAATTAAATTAAACAGACGAGACGCCATTGTTTAACTATTGTGTCTACTTCGTGGACAGATCATGGAATAAGGGCGAGAGGCGTCTTCACGATACAAATTTTGCAATATCCCTAGCACAGTGACACAGCCTAGCCCAAGGTTCCCACTGTGAGCACCTTTGAACTGAGAAAATAACATTTAACACCAACTCGGATAGATGGAGGATAATTTGTAGATTACTAATTTTCATTGTATATTTTTGCAGGTTGAAAAAGAGGAATTGAAACTACCAACTGGAACAGTACTACACTTCAGTGGTGGTACCGATCAGATGAAAAGGGAGGATATAAAAGAAGTACTCTCAACCATAGGTAGGAAGTTATTTGATTTACACTTTACTAGCTACACTGAGAAAAATATATGAAACATTTAAATAAATAAATATCCCTGGACGTTACACACAGCGCCATCTAGTGCCACACTGAATCGAGGCTTGTGTCGTGGACACCTAATAGTTGATATACTTCATAGATACTTTTTGTTTGTAAATACATACTTATCTTTATACTATATTAAGCTCAATTTTATACATATAAACATCTATGACTCGGAAACAAATGTCTATGCTCATCACAAACATTTGCTTCTACCGGGATTCGAACCCGGGACCCTAAGAACGTAAGGCAGCCTCAGTGCCGCTGCGCCATTCGGGTCACCAATTTGATTGGTCAAGTCAAATACAAGTCATTCAAGTAATTTTTGAGGTCAAATATGGGTCAGGTACATAATTATGATAAAAGCAGTTTTCCAAGTCTTGTGGGTACAGTCTAATAGTTTTTAATTATGCTAATAAAGGGTGTAAAAACCTCTTAACGAAGCCGAAAGGCACTCGTTCTCCTCATCATTGCGATCATTTTTTTGTTCTACACCATACCTGAGATCCTTCTAGTTACTGAGATATGTGGTGTCAAAGTTCCAACTTTTTGACAGCTTTTTTTTAAATACAAGTTTTTAATGTAAGATTTTTACTTTAAACACCTCCACAACCCCCGTATTATTCAATCCTTCCACCAGCACAATGTTTTGAGTGCGTTACATTGAGTTTTACCACAAAACATGATTTATCACCCCAAAAAAATAAGTCATTTTTGCAGCAATTTTTGTGTAATGTTTCTTAGTTTCATGTATAGAATGCTTGGTTGACGGCTTCGTGATGAGGTTGTTTACACTATGTATAATATTGTTTACAGGTGCAGATATAGCATACATAGACTTCAAAGTGGGCGACAAAGAAGGTTGGGTGCGTCTCACAAAGGAAAATACCGCAAAGGGGATAGCAGAGAAAATGACAGACAACAAAATGAAGATAGCGGAAGCTGACGTTGAGTTCAAAGTACTAGAGGGAGAAGAAGAGACCACATACCTACAGAAAACAGTCGAAGAAATGACTAAAAGGCGAAAAAATATGAAGAACTTCAAAAGCAATAAGGGGAGGAAAGGTGGCAATAAGTACCATGGCAAAAAACGACGACACGACAATGAAGAAAGCGGACCCCAGAAAAAAATTAAAGCATCTGACAGTTAGTTATAGATGGCGCTGCCGTATACAAACGGCTCTATGCTTAACCATAGACTTTCATGTTGCTTTTAAGTAAATTAAAAGATAATCTTTAATACAAGTATAAACTGTTTGTTTAAGAACCGAAACTGTGTTAACCCGAGTTTCATTTGTTACGGAAATATTTACTATTAAATTCTATCTCGTAAGGATCTTTGCTGTTTTTTTTTTTTTTTTCTTATCAAATAATAGATAGTCACATAGTACATGCACACAACTTTTCAAACTGTTTGCAAAGACTTACAATTACAATCCTTCATCAGTTATTATCCGTTTCGATAGTCATAGGAGTTTAGAAAACCGGCCAAGTGCGTGTCGGGCCCAGGCGCTGATACAGGGGGGGGGCAATTGCCCCCTGAACAACCGGACCAAATACGTCAATAACCAAGCTTGAACTAGTTTAGACGGAAATGAAACTAAATATTCTGGTTGTATATCTTGTCATGGGCGTCGCCAGGAGGAGGCAGCTGCCCCTAGAGGCTCAGGATTTTAAAATTTATAGCTTTTCCTGCCTGATGCCATAGAATAGTATTGTACGTAATACATTGTAGCGTAAAATGGACCACTCAAATTAAAATATTGTTTAACCCTGCGGAAAAACATTTATCAAAAAGGCTCCTTTTTTATCTCTGGATTGGCACTCCTATTGGATTTTTGCATGATCGACCGGTACAGACAGAACCAGAAATAAATTAAGAGCATCTTGCCCCGATAATTATGAGGCAATGATGTAAAAAATTTCGAGCTCGCTTCGCTCGCTTCTACAGTCTAGTTTTTCTTACGTCTTAACTTTGTCTATAAGAAGCCCAGGCCCCTTATTCACAACGCTTCGATTCGATTTTCGATTCGGAAAGTCGTATGTCCATCTTTTTTTGACATTACGAAATCGAGCGAGATAGACATACGACTTTCCGAATCGAAGCGTTGTGAATAGCTATGCTGGTAACTCCAATTGGTCGAAACAATTCTAACCTGTTCAAGGTAGGTAAAGTGTAAAAAAAATTGAGCTCGCTTCGCTCTATAGACTACTTTCTCTTGAATTTATCTCAATGCCGACCAAGTAACTCCACTAAGAAGGATCGAAACCATTGTAACCTGTCCAAGGCAAGGTGTCATAAAAATTTCGAGCTCGCTACGCTTGCTCTTGCAGCCTACTTCCTCTTGATTTTGAATGTTGCCTCTGTCTGAGGGTCGATCTAGTAACTCCTGTATGAAGGGGCTAAGCAATTGTAACCTGCCCAAGGTAGAGTGTTATTTTCGAGCTCGTTTTGCTCGTTCTTGGAGCCTTAGTTCATTTTGTTAAACAAAATTGTCGCCCTATATTTCTGAAGGACTAAAAAAAAGCTAACTTGTCTAGAGTGAGCACGCTTCTGAAGCCCAAAATCTGGCGACCCCCTTGTATCTTGCATATTATGGGATTTCCGTAAAGTAACGACTGATTCCATTATTTTATTATCAAAAGTTCATCAATTATTTTTTATGAATTTTCCTTGATAGGTAAAATCAAACAAAAATTGGCCCCTTATTGGAAATCCTGTATCCGCGCCTGACAGTGACCACTCGTCTCGGTGCGGCACGCACTCGGCAGTACTGACCCGCCTAAGGGCCCTGTCGACGCGCATGTAATGTGAGTGTGCGCTTTCGAGCGTTTGTAGGTAGTTTCCGTACTGTCCATATTTAAATTGTGGTGTGAACGATAATATGGCTAGAAACAAGGATAATACTAAAATGTCGAGTAATAGAAAAGTATGTAAGAAGAAGAAATGTTGCGCTGACACAAAATAAATTGGGATTATGGCAGGAGAAAGATGATGATAATGATAATATGATGAGGTGCTACGGTCCTACGGATTGTGCGTGAAAACGACTCACACCGTTCATCGTTCAAACATTCGTTCTTTTGTATGACTTTGACGTTTTGGACAATTATGACCACAAAGCAAAGTAACCGGCCGGCTGTTGTTGATAAATCAACTTTTGATGTAATAGACTGTACAAATTATGTATTCTACTCTTTGGTTGAAATATTGATTTTCTAAGAATCGTCAAATAGTAGTATTTTATTCTGTAAACGTCGGTTTGGTTTCGAGTTATGCCGTTCATACACCGAAATGTGTAATTGAAAACATTGATTGTTTTTGTTTTGTGTAAACAAAATAGCTAAATATCGTGGTTCCACAAAAAATCATTTGAAAAATGTCTAATCAAAGTAAAAATCACGCTCATTCAGGTATGTACAAAATGATGTCTGAATCAATGATATTCAAAGACTGCAACTCTTCATCTTCAAAGCTTGAAACCAACTCTTGCACTAGTAAAAATTAGTAAAAAATATTATTAAGTACCTACAGGTCTATGAGATTGCTTCTGTTGCCCGCGAACCGCGTCTGCGTGGAATTTGGTTGTATAATAACATTAGTAAGTTAAAAGGTAATATAAAAAACTTGCTCTTTCAAATATATCTAAAACACTACCCGAATGCTTACAGATGCTGATTCTCAAATTCAAGATATAATGAAGCTGGAACAAATAACAATTTCTGAAAACTCACCATCTCCATGCCATAAAACTATGACTGTGGATGCAGGAGTACAATATGACTTAGCCGATGTATGTCTTGAAGAAGGAGTTGTTGAAAAAATGTCTCATACCAGACAAAAAGTAGATGAAGAAGAAAAATTTTCAATTTCAAGCTATGCAGCGAATAAATTCCCTTTTCCTCCAATTTTGAGAAGAGATGAAAATGGTTCTTTATTTCTAATTGCTGATGATGATGTTATGGAGGAATATATTTATGACTCGGATGACACTTGTGATGAATATGTAACTGGATATTTACTATATTTTTACTGTTAAAAACATTTTTGACTTGCAAATATGTAACATGGGGATAATATAAGAAATATTACGAATTCCCCAAGTTCTATCAAAAACAAGGTCAAAATGTCTAATAAAGTTAAATCAATTATTAAATATTATTAATTCAATGAAGAAAAAAAACTGCAGCTTGTTTATTGTGTTTTTACATAAATTTCAACAATAAATACTTTAACTATATAGTTTCGATTGCTTTGTTAAGTTTTAAGGATTTTTATTTATTAATCAACACGTAATTGTAGGTAGAGTGTGAAGAAAATGGTTTATGCAAATGCAAAGAGATGCGTGAAGGAGAATTTTATGAATATTATACACAGACTATGGAAAGAAACCCCCACGAAAAGTACCCACATGAGATGAGGAAGTGTGTTTTGCCTAAGGGAGCTGTATTCCATTTTACTGGAGCTTCTAAGGGTATGAAGAGGGAAGATGTAAAAGAGGCACTAGTAGCTTTAGGTAAAGTATTATATTTTATTGTATTTTTTACAGAAAGCAACTTTCAGAAGTTGGTGGCAAAAACTCCAATCTTCCAGAATTTATTTATTATCCACTTTTTGTGTTATTTTGGGAGTTGGTTTTTTTTTGCAAACGTGTTTTTGTTAAATATGGGAGTCACGGAGAAATCGAACAAAAAAAGATGCGGCCGGTTTGACTTCTGGAAAAATCTGTTGAAGAAAGATAATGCACAAACTATTAGCTATTAGTACTACATAATTATATGGATGCGAGTCACACAAAACTGGTCAATGTGGCAACACTTGGGGGAGGCCTATGTCCAACAGTGAACATCTTTCGGCTGAAATAAATCTATATATATAAAAATGAAACCCGTTTTCCTTGGTCACGGCATCACGCGTGAATGGCTGGACCGATTTCACTAATTCTTTTTTTGTTGTATTTGTTATTATTAGGAGAAGGTTCTTACGGAAAAAAATATTAAGAAAATCTCTCAGAAATATTGAAAAATATACATTTAATTTTGCATATTTAAAAAAACGCGCGTAACGAATGTCAATGTCATTCACAGCCATAGACTATATTGAAAGAGCATTGTTTGTTCGGAAACGTGGTTACTTAATTAAATTCGAGCATCATTTGTTCGGAAACATCTTTTAAGGGTGTCTCACACTCTCTCTAACCATGTCTCTGTCTCTCTTATATATCGCAGACGAAGTTGCGCGGGTCAGCTAGTATAAATATATAAATATCGCTGGACATTACACACAGCGCCATCTTGTGCCACATTAAGCAACGAGGCTTGTGTCGGTGGACACCAGATAGTTGATATACTAGATAGATACCTTTTGTTGTTGTTTGTAAATACATACTTATTATACATATGAACTTTAGCTCGGAAACAAATGTCCATGCTCATCATACAAACATTTGCTCCTACCGGGATTTGAACCCGGGACCCTAAGAACATAAGGCAGCCTCTCTACTGCTGCGCCATTTGAGTCGTCTATACGAAATGATGATCATTGCTATATAACTGGGACAATTGTATTCTTAATGGAACACACTAAAACGAAAACAAGCAGCAATTTATTTTCCTTCTAGTTCTAATCATGAATAAAATGTTTATAAAAGCACTAATATTTTCAGGTGCAAAAGTTGAATTTGTAGACTATCAAATTGGCAATAAAGAGGGATGGGCGCGCCTGAGTTATCCACATGAAGCAAAAATAATAATAAAGAGAATGATTGACAAGAAGCTTACTATTGCCGGAGCCGATTTGTCATTCAGAGTTTTGACAAAAAAAGATGAAAAAAGATACCATAAAAAAATTATAAAAGCCATTCATGAACTACAAAAAAAGTCAAAAGGCTTGGGCAGAAAATTAAAAAAGGCTGGATACAATACGTAACACAATATACTGATAATGATTGGAGTGAGGCTGTATAATCCCATATATTTGAAATACTTGGTTATTTTATTGAATTCCTAACTCTCCTATTAGAGATGTCGGGATTACCACTCCCCTGTGAATTCGTGAAACGAGCTCAACAAATGGTGCCATTTATCAGCCCAAGCAGTGAAGAGAACATTCATAATTATGTGGAAAAGTCGAAACACTTGAAAGAGCAGCCATTATATGATTATTAAAATGATCCTGGTTTCCCGGGTCGGGCAAAGAGTTATTGGGTTCTTCGGGAATTTATCAGTGGCTGCCACAGAGTTTGGATTGGTGCCCGGTTGATGGCAATAGGCTGGCGCTCTACCACATGAGACTTAAGGTGGATGCTCCAGGGTAGCCCGCGAAATTCAAATTTTCTTACGTTTTTTGCAATTTTCAGGTCAGTGAATCAGTCAATTTCGCGGGCCACCCTGGCGCATTCACCTTTTAAACCTAACTGACGAAGATGGGTGTGTACAACTCTTCGGGGATTACAGGCGTGATTGTTATGATTCTATAGATAATAGGAACCTACAAAAATCTTTTTTTGTTGTTGATGGATCGAGCCAGTTGTGATGTGCATGTACCGGTACTTAATCGAGTGTACCTATAAACATCAATATTTTTTACTTTTAAATGCCCTGTGGTAACTGATAATACTGATATTAACATTTCTGAAACATAGGTCCCTAATGTTCGTTTTTATTTTGCTTTTAGAGCTAACTTTTTGGCCCTTTTTTCTGAATGTAGCGGATTCAGAAAAAAGAAAACAGTATTGCTTGAGTTTTTGGTCCACTCGTTCACTCGACGCATAGACAGTGTGACCAGATGTGGCAGTTTCCTGCCTTTTTGGCAGGATTGGCCTCCTATTTATAATTTATAAAACGTTAACTAAACATGGTTAACGTTTTATAAACTCGGCAGTTTTTGGCAGTATTGCAATGTAGAAAATAAATCAATACTGACATCTCAAATTGTCGAGAATGACCACCCTAATAACAATAGACAATCAACATTAAAAGAATCCATACGCCATCGCACCAAACTGTTATGTTATTTCATTTAATCAGTCATAGACGTAGGTACTTAATAGTACTTCGGTAAATATGATAATATGTAAAAAAAAAAGTCTTTATTTTTTTACTACTCAATAACGCTAAACAAACTTGGCATTTTTTACTCGAGTCTTTGGCAGGTTTCAAACTAAAGTATGGCAGTATCGATCATTTTAAGATGGTCACACTGCGCACTCGACGCTCTGTGTTGTTTTTTTTTCTGGCGGGAAATCAAATTGCGCGGGTGTTTAAAAATTTCTCATAAGTATTAATTTGTAATTTTTGTGTATATTTGCTTAGATAGTTTATTATATTCCCAGTGTATAAAGTAAAATGGGAACGGAAAGCGATGGGGGCGATGCCTCCATTGATAAAGAGCCGAAAAAGCGAAAATTGGCTCACATGGATTCGGCACAGTCTGCTGCAGCTTACAAAATCTTCATGAAACCGAATTACAAGAGACAATTTCCAGAATGCCACAGTGGTGATTGTGTAGTCTTTGTGGAGTCAATAGAAGATGAAAAATTGGGCAACAAAAACCCAATTGGACTCACGAAATTATTCACCGAAAATGTTAAAGGCATCATAGGTGTACATCGAGTCAATGCCTATAAAGTTGGGATAACTTTCAAAAAACCTGCACCGGCAAACAGTTTTCTCAAAATGGACCATTTCTTGGGAAAAAATAAATTAAAAGCCTTCGTTCCTGCACACATGACGGAAACAACAGGCGTCATCCGCTATGTACCGAAAACTATGACAAATGAGGAAGTCTATAAAAGCATTCAAAGTGACGTAGAAGTCATATCTATTAAAAGATTTATGAGAAAAGTTGAAGGAAAACTTTCACCATTAGGCACAATAGCAGTTACATTTGCCGCAACGACATTGCCACAGTATGCATACATTCAGATGTTTAGATACCCAGTACATATATATATACCACCATTGCTACAATGCTACAAATGCCTTAAATATAACCACTCTGCAAGAGCTTGCCGTGGTGAACAAATGTGCTCTTCTTGCGCCGGTCGCCATTCATACAAAGAGTGTGATGTTGAAGAAATTATTTGTATAAACTGCAGCGGCAACCACCTAGCAATTTCAAGGGATTGCCCCATTAAGAAGCAAAAAATGGAAGAAAAAAAGAAGAAGTTCCTCAATCGGAATCAGTCGTATGCCAGTGTGGTGAGTACACCTCCTCCAACTATGTCAGATACAAATGTTTTCCCAGCTCTCAAAAAACCAAATGAAAGGACTTTGGGTGAGAGTTCAAAGTCATTTGCTGAAGAAATTGTAAATAATGAAATAATAATAAACGCTATTGTAAAATCACTAATTGGTCTTGGTAATAATAAAGATAATGCTCCAATAACAAATAAAAGAATAAAAGAAACATTGTTAGCAAATTTAATTATTAATTGATGGATACATTTTTAAATATAGCACAATTCAATGTACAAAGCTTAAACAGTAAGAAGGCCTTATTAAACAAATTTCTTTTTGAACAAAAAATAGATATATGCCTGTTAAATGAGACTTGGCTAAAAAACAGTAGTGTAATTCCTAATTTTACATCATACAACTTTATATATAAAAATTCAGTAAATAAACACAATGGAGTAGGTATTTTGATAAAACAAAATTTAGCTTATAATGTTATAGAAACAACTTTTTATGAGTCAGTCCAAAATATATGTATTTCCATAGAAACATCCATGGGTAGATTGCATATCCTATGTGTTTATTGTCCTCCCAATAGCAACAGACTACTAGAATACTAACAAAATGAGAAAGGTGCTTCTTGAAATTCCCAAGCCATGTCTTATCATGGGCGATTTTAATGCACACCATATATTGTTTGGATGTCATACAAACAATAATAGGGGTAACAGTTTATATAACCTCATTGATGAATTTGACTTATGCGTTTTAAATGATGGTAGAGCAACCACTGTTCAGTACCCAAACAGGAATGCATCAGCTATTGATCTAGCTCTGGTTAGTTCCGCATTAGCTCCTCTTTGTGAATGGCAGGTTCATGACGATCCTATGGGCAGTTATCACTACCCAACCCAGGTAGTTTTAAATGTTAAGCCTTCAACATATGAAATCCAGCCTGTGGAAGAAAAATACATTTATAGTAAAGCAGATTGGTCAAAATATTATGAATTATCAGAAACCGGTTTCTCTCATTTAGACATAGATAATATGGAACCTCTTCATCTGTATGATAATTTTGTGAATATTTTATATGATATAAGAATAAATACAGTCCCAAAACGAAAATCTAACCAAACTATGCAAATTTTAAGAAAACCAGCTCCTTGGTGGAACCAAACATGTAATGAGGCAGTTCAAAAATCTAAGGAAGCTCTGTTAGAATATAGAACATCACCAAGCATCCCCAACTTCATACAATACAAAAAGCTTGATGCTCAAAAGAAAAGAATATTAAAAGAGGAGAGTACCAATTCATGGTATGAGTTATGTAGTAGTTTTAATAGAATGACACCTGTAGCAAGAATATGGGGTTATATTAGAAAGTTTAAAAGGATAGGTTCTTCTTCTAACAAATATTTAAATGATGATTGGGTACCTGAATTCTTAGAAAATTTATCAGACTCATCAATATTGAATGAAAATAGTATAACTGATATTTTAAAAGAATCTGTTGAATCTGAAACCAACTGCTTTCTTAATAGTCCATTAACAATAAACGAATTGCACATAGCTCTTAAGAGTAGAAAAGATACAACCCCAGGTCTGGATAACATACCATACATCTTAATAAAAAAGTTACACCCTAATGCCTTACAAATTTTATTAAATGTTTATAATAAACTATGGGATACACTACTTATACCAGAATCATGGAAAACTCAATGTGTCATTCCAATCTTAAAGCCCAATAAATCTGTAAATAGTCCCTCATCATATAGACCTATATCATTATCATCTTGCTTGGGTAAACTTTTTGAAAACATGCTTAAGTTACGTTTAGATTACTTTGCTGAAACTCAAGGCAAGTTACCAGATATACAGTATGGATTCAGAAAAGGCAGGAGTTGCTCTGAAAGCTTTGTTTCATTTATATCAGACCTGAAAAAGGCCAAACTTAGTCATTCTAATGCCATATGTGTTTTTTTGGATGTCAAAGGTGCTTTTGATAATGTTAATATTGAATGTCTAATTCGTGTTTTGCATGAATTAGGCTTACCAAGTAAAACATTAAATTGGATTTTTAATTTTTTGTACCAGCGAACTTTGTATGTTAGATTCAATAATAAGCTCCATGGCCCTAGATTAGTTAGTAAAGGCACAATGCAAGGAGCAACACTTTCACCACTGTTGTATAACTTGTATACATCCCAGATTCTTAAATATGTAAATACTTCTCAAGTCAAAATATTACAATTTGCCGATGACTTGCTTTTATACACAGTAAATCAAAACTTAAATATGGCTGTTAACAATATTAATACTGCATTGGCTCAATTACAATATTATTATAGTAATACTTTAAAACTAGATATAAGTTCTGAGAAAAGTTCAGTATTATTATTTAGTAAAGATTCATTAGCACAGTCCACTGTAAATATTGTATATAACCACAATGTGATTCCTATTGTTAATCATCACAAATTTTTAGGTGTTTTTATAGATGATAGATTAAAATTTGATAAGCACATTGACCATATCTGTCAAAATGCCATGAAGAGCATCAATGTCCTTAGGAGCTTAGCAGGAACATTTTGGGGTTCTGACCCAAAAACACTTAGCATGTTATATAAAAGCATAGTCAGAAGTCATTTTGACTATAGTTGCTTAGCCTATATGAATGCAAATACTACATTGTTAAGAAAACTGGATGTGATACAAAATATGGGCTTAAGAATAATTAGTGGAGCAATGCGCACCACCCCTATAAATTCTATGGAAATTGAAAATGTTATACCTCCCTTATCTTTGAGACGTTTACAGCTGGCTGAGAGATTCTGTCTCAAAGAGTTATCTTGTAATAATAGTACAGTTCTTGATAAAATTGAATATCCTCTAGAGGTCACACAGTCAGTTGTCACATCCTCCATCTCAGCAAATACTTTTATTTCTGGTTCACTGCCTGAAATTTCAACCATTCTAGTTAAAGTAAAGAGCCTGACAAGAGACATGTACATAAAAAAGAAGTGGCCAGTATATGAATTCCCATATAATACTTTATTAGCTTACTTTGATATCAAGTGTTTTTTAAATACTGTTAAAAATAAATATGATTTCTTAGAATTTTTGAATGACAAATCAAATTTATATATCATTTACACTGATGGATCGAAAACTGATGATTATGTTAAGGCAGCATATTATGACCCACAAAAGAGAATAACCAAATGCTTGAAAATGCCAAATAGTTGTAGTATATTCACTGCAGAAGGTTGGGCTATACTAGCTGTTTTAACTTATGTTAATACTATTGTAAATATTGATGAACACGGTGTAAACAAAAATGTAAATAATATATTAATTGTAAGTGATTCTAAAAGCGTTTTAGCTAGTTTAAGTAATTGTAACTTAGGTTATAAACAAAATTATATTGTACATAGAATTAAGTACACTCTACAAAAGTTGGGAAAACATGTAGAATTTTTGTGGGTTCCATCTCACAGTGGCATAGTTGGTAATGAGGTTGTAGATCTGGCAACTCGTCAGGATCACGACGAGGATATCACAGAATCTTTCAAGGTCCCTTTCACGGATTATTATCAACAATTTAAAACATTATTTAAGAAGATATGGAAGGATTATTGGGACGCAACAACAGAAACAAAAGGAAAATGGTATTCAGAATTACAGCAAGACTTACCAACAATGCCGTGGTACAGTAAATTCAAATACTCCAGCAGAAAGTTCATAACTGTCATTAATCGCTTGCGATTTGGCCATTGTTTAGTCCCAGCTCATCTTTACAGGATGAGAATCATCAGTGACAGCAAATGTACCTATTGTTCTGAAGAAAATGCGGATATAAAACACGTTATATTTGACTGTGAATCATTTGCCATGCAAAGACTGTTACTTGTCAGTGAAATTAGTGACATAGCAGAACAAAACTCTCTATGTGCTCCCCGCCACGTTCAGGAATTACTTTCCAAAACGGTTTATTTTAATCCATTATTTAGATATATATTAAATACAATAGAAAAAATTTAATTGTTTCGGGGTTCATTATATTGGTTTTTTTATGTTTAATTAATATTTTGTTGTTGTTAAATAGATTATTTCGTCACCTCTCAGATGTACTTAGCTCGTATGAGCGGTAAACACTATTGATGAACTTGTTATTGTTATACTTATAAGTAAGAAGTAGTTTGTTTAAATGATTACGACTGAAGGACATGTATCCATGGTCATGAATAAAATTATTAAAAAAAAAAATTAAAGACGCTCTGTGTTCACTTTCGTTCAGTCAATGACCTCGCATCGCTTGTCAAAAAGTTTGACGTTTACTTTTATTCGGTTTATTGTTCGATGGCTAAGCTATATAGCTCGTGCTTAATGTTTTTGTTTTAAAAACGTTTTATTGAAGAGGAAAGTTAAATTATTAGTGGCATATCTAGTTTGTTGTGAACAATATGAAGCCAGAACAAGTGGAAGACACTGAGAATTCGTCGCAGATTGAGGGCGACGTGATTGGCGATACAGCTTACAGCGAACGCTTCGTTCTCAAAATTTTATTGAAACTCGCTAATTTAGACACGTTAAAAGAAGAAATAAAGGAAAAAGCGTTCGAAGACGATGTCTGCATACTATGGGACATGACCGCCGAGAGAGATGTTGTATTATTCCTTCAGAAACACGATGTTTTGAAGCTATTCAATTTTGCGTTACCAGTTATTGAAATCCCAAGAATTATTGAAATAATTGTCGGTATAATTGGAAATATGTGTTGCCAAAAAGAAGTGGTGAATGTGTTGATGAAGATGGACAATTTATTAAGTATTTTGCTTGATTACATAAACACGGACGATAGTCTAGTCCTAGTTCAGTTGCTGCGACTAGTAAGCGCGTGTTTGTTCGTAGCGGGTGAAGAAGAAATCAACACCTGGATGGAGTTGTTCACAAACATCGAATATTCTTCAGCCTTATACTTTATATTAAAGAACTCCTCGCACAAAGTACTTTTGGTGACAGCTTTAGAAAATTTAAACACACTGTGTTCATATTGTAATACTGATAAGTTAAGAACTAAGTTTTTTACACATTTCGTGTTACGAGAGGCCTTAGAGTCACTAATATCAGCCTTTACCGAGATAACAGTCAATCAGAAAGAGGTGTGTGTCAAAGACGAGTTAGAAAGAATTCTAGTTGTAAGTCTTCAAATAGCTTTAAACTTGGTAGGGTTTGATAAATCACAAGAGATTTACAACCACAGCACAGAAAGTGTCATAACTATGATAAATGTAATATTAAAATACTATGAAGACAAATTAGTTATTAACAAAGAAATTGATTCCGACTTGGTGGACATTGTTGAGTCAACAAATACTATAGTAAAAGCATTACAAATTAACAGCACACCTGATAAATATTTTGAACTAAGTTACAGTATATGGACAGCCTCATCTTCTATTATAAAATCTGATAAAAATGGGTCATCTTTTGAAGAGAATGACAAAGAGGAATTAAAAGAATTTGTGGCTAAAGTAAAACCATCTTTGGCTACATTAATTTGTAACTATCTATTGAAGTGTACAGATGAGAATTTGCTAAAAGTATTAGATCATATTGGAGCAGATTATGAAGATATTTTAAGTTGGGTTAAGGATACTGAGTTGCAATCTAACGTGCGTAATAAAACAGTGAATTATAGAACTAGGTTAAAGGATAATGTGGATTCATAATTAAAATGTATCTTTATATTTTTTGCCTTTTATTCCAATATCTGTAGGTGTCATTTTCACTTATTCACCATCATTAACAGTTTGTTCCAGCCACTGCTAAGTAACTATACGCTCATTTCCTTTTCCCAATGTTCATTACTTACCAAAGTTTGGTGAAAAACTACCTACAACCAAATCAATAATCACAAACAACAAAAATAATATTATCATTAACACAGGATATTTACCATGTTAATTGTTTGTTTTGAGTTCCCGATATTTCTCAATATTTCATAGCGTAGCTTGCACTGATGGCTCTAAGCGTAGCTATCCTTGTGCATCGGAAATTATGCTCTGAAATCTTACACCTATTTCAATGTTCAATGTTACCAAAAGAATTCAGTTTGCTGCCTTGGTATAGTTCATACAGAAAAACAAAAAGCCTTATATATAATACAGGCAATCAAACCAATCACATTTCAAAGCAATGGTTTTTAACCTACAATCAATATGGGAACCGAGTTGTAAGAAAAACTACATCATGTATATAGGATTATATATTTTTTTACACATTATGAAGCAACATTTACATTACCATAAACGAGTTTTACACCGTCGCATACGCGGCGGACTAAAACTATTCGAATGTACCAGTACATAGTAACAAAACAAAGCTCACTACATCCATGCCTCACATACTTGTCACACAATGATATGCTCCTCACATAAAAAAAAAACGACACAATACTGAAAAGGAAAAAGGAGATTAATAAAATTACATAAATTAAATGTACTTATACACTAACTAACCACGAGCCTACGTACCCCGTGAAAGGGCAAAAAACGCACGAACTTTTTTTTAAAATATCAATTTGTATATAGTTTACATAATATTATATCGTTAGAGATAATAAAAACAGGATAAAGACTAGACTTTACACTGATCAACGACAAATTGGCTAACAGCAACATATCGCAAGGGCGCCTCTGTGCGGGCGATGACACAGTATAACATAAGTATGCACGTCACCTGCACAGTCGCGGTCGACGGTACACGCTACACAAAAGTTTTCCAAAATTATTGTTACATTGTGCTCGATTCTACGCGAGCCTCGACCGCGACTGTACAGATCGAAAACACTGATCGTACATAATATAAAACAAAAAACATGTGACCGTTATGTCACCCGCAGAGAGCCGCCTCATAACATTCATATAAACGTTACATGTTACCTACTCAATAAGTTATATAAATAATTTGAATTTAAAACGAGTCTTAGGCTTCTGAATAACATAATTATAGCATGTAGTACCATGACAAAACCCAGTTTCGCTACGCACAATTCTCTAATTAACGACCATGTCGGGTTAGGAGTGTCGACCCTTTACAATTTAACCTGAACCGTAATTTATGCTGTAATGATGAGTTTTCCTTCATTCTTAACGACTATAGAGCTGTATTATGCTCAAGAGGCAACTTCGCGCATTTTACATTGAACAGACCACGTAACATTGTATGATCGTTCAAATCGCTATCTTAAACTACCTTCTCTAAAATCAAATACCTTATAAATATTCAAAAAGTTAGAATGTCTATATTAACCGAACGACATAATATTTGTGTATGGGCTACAATACATAACGACATTCACAACTTCACATAATATATAAACACATTACTCAGGTACATGTGAACATTTTTACATAACAATCCGTTCGGGCCTCGCGTCCGGTGGTTAAATTGTAAAGGATGAGTTCGTACATGGTCTGATAGTTAGGAGACTGCATAAAAATAATATTTACAAATAAACCGTAGCAGAAAAAGCCGCGGGTGATACGAACGCAGGTTGTATGTATCCCTTTGTACCTTCAGGGATATGTTGCGCGCACTTCTGTGCATGCTGACGTTACCGACTGTACCAATACGTTGCCTGCATTGCATAGCGAACGTTTTGTGTTCGTTTGTCGAAACAGGTAGGACAAGTATTTCAATTCATTAGTGATTAGTGTGTAACGCGCTGCGTCTTTTGACAACAAAGGATTTCTTCATTATTACAAAAACCCTGACACGTCAATGCCTTACACAAGCCTCTGTTTTCGACAAACGAACACAATCGCCACAAGAAAAACTAAATTAATTTCGACAAAATTCAACGTCGATATAACTCTAATTCACTTACGTTTCGTCGATAAAAAATACAATAACTGTAAAAATACTTTTACATAAATTTTATGTAGAAAAGAAATACGTCCATATTATCACCTGGAGTTCAGAGTTAAGCCAATTCGTATTATGGTCCGATTTTGGCACATTACCTTCGAAATACATGATAAATAATACTATTTTAACTGCGAACGATGGCAGTGTGAGTTGAACCTTTTCTTTTGATAATAGGAGCGAACATTGAATGGCAATCGTTCTCTAGTTTCTGATATAAACGTCGATATACTATAAAATATATTTGTTCGTCAGCACGATGTTTATCATAGAATCAAGGAGAGCGGTTGTTATAATTTCTGATGTATATTTCTTATGAAGTGCAAAACATATCGCCATGTTTCTATGACGTAGGCATCGCGCTACAAGAAAATAATCATTACACGATATAAACTCTTTGGTACATTTTTGTGAGCAACGACAAAATTACTGTGAGTATCCTTACAAGCAATTTATAAACATTCTATACGATACCAAAATACTGTTGCTTGGACCGAATTTAATGTCAGATGTCGTACGAACTAAAAGTTTCCTCACAATGAGATAACGATGTTGTATCTGATAATGATGTAGCCGACCGCGTATCCCGAGTCACTGGAATGTTCGCATTGACCGACACACCGATCGTTCCACCGCACGGCTGAGCCTCACAAATACATATTGCTTTCATAATAAGCGTATTATTTTAATCCATCAAGAGTAGGTACATTCAAAATTTTTGTACTTACACAATCTAAACACGAGTAAATATTTAAACAACCTACATTCCCCGTCTTCGTTGTCTAGTACGGACAGCTTGAATCGAATAGGACAGCTACGGGGTCCACACCGAGATTATTTTTGTAGAATAAATATTAGGAATACATCTACACAGTCTGTTATATCGGCAAAGGGTGATCAATACATCTCATTTGTGGGGATTATCACTGAAATATTGTGTTTGCGAGGTGCGGGCAGGTGTTGTGCTGCTCCGCGGTGATTTGTGGGTGATAAGGTGTGGTGATTGGCGAGATATTGTCGGATTATAATCTGCAAATCTCCACGTGGGATCTATTGATGACCTCGACCGTTCGCACACACGGACATACGCAAGTAACGCAAGCGCTTGGCTGGGAGGCCTGAAGCGATCACAACATTTATCACACGGGGGTTATGAGAGGGGGTGAGGTCGAGATTACGCCCCGGAGAAGCCGTACACCTCGAGCACACGGATCTCGAAGTCGCCGCTGGGACAGAGCGGCGGGTTGTTGAAGGTGGAACAGCGGTCAGTCTTGCCGAACCTTATGTTCTCGTCCATCCAGATCGCTTGTCCTTCACTGTGAATGTTAGAGAAATATATTAAAGTAACACTCAGATATTGTTGTGTTGTTATTATAAGTACATGTGAGAGAGACCCAAGTTCAGTCAAGGGCGTAAAGTATTGTGAATTTGTGATGATGATATTGAACAAATGTTAAGTTAAAAAACACTTCCCGACAGTTATAAAAATAGAAATCACATCAACGAAACGAGGGGGGGGGGGGGTTAAAATTGGTCAATGATTACACAAAAACATGCTTTAACAATCATTCCAAAGGTGAGAAACTTCAGCCTCGCATTAATAAACCAACCTCTAACAAAACTAATTTATTATTTAGGAATAGAAGTGCTCTTTTATTTCCCGCTAAAACTTTCACATTTGAGTGTAGCGAAAGAAGAACGTCCGCCCCGAAGCATTATTTAAACTATTAATTTTAATCCTCGAGGTTGGTTTGTAAGACCGGCTTAAATTCTGAAACACTTACGTTCAAAGGACAACACGCATACACGTTACCTTCAATATACAACCTTAGTTTTTGTTTACCCTAAAGAGTCACAGTACTCATCAATATGACCAACTTTCACTACAAGACGAATCATGAAAACGGTTGATTCCATTCATAAGTTTCTTTTTATATTTAGCTTTAATATTATTCTGTAAGTAGCTATAATTCATTGATGTATTTATTTATTACTACAATCTAGCGGACGTCACCCGGTTTCACCCGCGTAGTTCCCGTTCCCGTGGGATTACGAGGATAAAATATAGCCTATGTTACTCAGTTAAGACGTGGCTTTCTAAAGAAAGCGAAATAATTTTTGAAATCGGCGCAGTAGTTTTTGAGTTTATTCATTACAAACATACACACACACACACAAATACAAATCTTTCCTCTTTATAATATTAGTGTAGATCAGCGGCCGGCAACCTTTTGGCAGGCAAGGGCCACAAGGTGGCAAAATAAATTAAAAGCGGGCCGCCCTTTTGATATTAACCCTAGAAGCCCAATATACCTACATATTATAATTGGTCATATCCCAATTATCCCATAGAAAAAATGAAAAGCGCGTTCTTTTTTAAGGTGGCACTAGTCGCGGGCTCCGACTCACTGGTGGGCGTGGCCAAAAAGAAAGCTCTCACCTAGCATCGTGCCCGACTGAGTGAGTTGAGTGAGATGCACGATAATTCATAGTTAAAGACGCGCGTAAAAAAATACGAAAATGCCTGAGTTTTATGTAAAAACCACTGCATAAATCAATGACAAATAAAAATTATTTAGTTTTTTGTAATTGTGCTTTGTCGGTACCGACTGACCTTAAGGCTGGATCCACACTATACGGTCGATGGCGGTTCGTTCATGCATTTATTTTGATAATTATAATTTATTCACGGGCCGCGTGTTGCCGACCGCTGGTGTAGATGATGAGTATCCCTAAAGGCAGTTTAGAGTAAATAAAAACCAAGCTTTTATACACGCACACACAAACACTCGTCACTCGACATACCCTCCACCGATAGTAATCATAGTATTATCAGCGGCCATGAAAAGCGAGTTCGCATGTGGGGTCCTCGCATCCGCCTGGCCCTCCTCCTTCTTCTTGTCCTCGAGGCACCCAACCCACGGGTACTTTGCACGCCGGGGATGTAAACTGTAATGTATATAGAATACAGTTTAACTGACCCGCCTCCTATGGTGATCATCTTGGAGTCAGCCGCCATGAAGAGCTCAGAGCCGTGAGCCACTCTCTCTTCGCCCTTGCCATCAGCTCCACTGGTGCACCCCACCCAAGGGTACTTAGCTCGCTCTGGGTAAAGGCTGGAATCGAAGTAAGGGTTGATGCAACATGCTATGGTTTTTTACAGGGTTACATGTAAAGGGTTACACATTGTTCATAAATAGATATAATATAATATAATTTTGAGTTAATATTGTTTGGAATTGGCTAAGGTCTATTCATGCTTCAACATTTGTGACATTATATCCTACAAGGCAGGTATTTCATTCGATACACAATAGTGTAAATTGAACTGTATAGGGTCTTATCTAAATTATTATTTATCCAATATTATTATGGGAATCTAACAAACGAGAAGTTATTGTGATAAGATTATGGTTTTAAATGTATTAAAATACAGTATTCATATTGAAAAAAATTGTGTTTAAAATCAAAATAAAATAGCAGTATTGTTAAAACGACAACCAAGATATTGTTTGAATGAGTTTTAAGTATAAATACATGGGGGTCGGCAGGATTATTTCCAGGGAAGTACACCTTCAATTCCAGTTTTGCACTCCACCACGAATATATTAGATACAAGGACTAACTTGGCCGATCTATCCAGAAAAGCCCATCAATCGAAAAATTATGATTCAGAAGCGAGCTTAGCGAGCTCGAAAATTTCAGCACCTATCTCGAATTTCATAGGTTTTATTTTGTCCTTTATTTTATGCCTATTTGTAAAGAAAAGCTTATGAACGCAAAGGACATAAGATGTCTGAGCAGGCTCGATCATACATGTAGAAATAAGAATACGAGCGAGCGAAGCGATCACGAAATTTTTTTTCCGTTAGGAGGGTGCAAGTGCACGCCCTTGCATCCTGCTGCTGGCGCCCATTTATAAATGCTGTTAGGATGGCTCACTAATTAGACAGATATAAACGGACACAAATACATATAATAAGTTTCTAAGTTAGTTGTCACTTAAAAGGGTTAAAACAAACACAAAAATGACAAAATACCAGCTTTTACCCGAAGAGCGTCGACAACTATATTTATTAAAAATTGGCTATAGTATTGAAGACATAAATACAAGAAGTGAAAAATACATAAACATATACACATTATTAATGACACATATAAAATAATATAAATGATTTCTGTGAACCGAATAGGAGATAAATGTTTAACTATTCGATGACTTTTTTTACATAGGTGGACTGCCTTTATCAATTTAATTTTTAAGAACCCGAAGTTGAAAGTTGATTTAAAATTAAAGTGAAGCGTAAGGTTACCTAAAGAGGAATGTCTCTCCGGTTCCGAAGTAAGCCTGACGGTTACCGCGCTCGTCCTTCTGGTTGCGCTCGAACCACCTCGTTGAACAATATGCTCCGAATACCTGGAAAATGTTTTTCGACCCATTAGTAAATAATAATCAAGAGAAGTTGTAAAAGGTTCAACTATTGACTAAGAATGGATTCTAAGAACGTAAGAACTATACGTGTCTGTTAGAGAATTGAAGATTCTAGGTTTAATAATACTTTAGTTAATAAGTGAATAGCTATATATTCTGAGGGAGGGTCTGCCGCTCAGTAAAAGGTTGATCAAGGTTTTTGTATATTTCTTGACGCAGAGTATCTAATAAAATCTGGCATCCAAATCCAGGAGACGATTCCAATGAAACTTTCAAAATCTACTCAATCAAATCTAAAATTAAGTGGTTCACTTTACAGCCATTGGTTGCCGAACAACCACACTCTTCCTCTAAAAAAATAAAAAAAAAACTGCACTCACCTCATTGTTGCATGTCTTGATCATAAGCAACGTCGGTTCATGATGCTCGACGCGCACGTAGAAGGTGGTCAATGAGCAACCATGCTCTTCTGTAGTGTACAGTAACACTGGCTGATACATCGTGATGCGCACCGGCAACCACGACCATAACGTGAATAGCTGGAACGATCAGTAATGTATTAGAACACGCAATTTAATTATTTGGCGAATGAGATTGCTAAACTATCGGAGATGATGGTTACGGTTGCTAATCTAGCGATGGTCTACTATAACTTGCATTTTTATAACATTGCTATTTAATTTTCACTAAATTAATAATAATTAATTAAATTGAATAATATTTATTTCTAAGTCTGTTTAAATTCAGTGTGAATTATATTTTTTGTGAATTTTGTGCGATAATGACGTTATTTGTCATGGACGCACATTTTGATCTGATGGGGTGACCAATTTTATAAAGAAATCTGTAAAGTTCTGATACTATGGCAATCTCTTTAATAAATAATAGTAATCTTGGTTAAAACTGTGGAGTTTTGTAATTTGGTATGAAAGTGGATTTTTTACAATGGTTATATTTGAATTATTTTCAGCTGGCAACATCGTAATGACGTCACAGTTAGTTAGGTGTTGAATTAGTAAACGTGTACAAGTGACTTGTGCTTGTAGTGCTGATATAGAACAATATAGACACATACAGTTCTACTTTTTTGTGATTGTGCAATATCTTGAAATGTGGAAAAGGTCAATTGTTTTTTTTCCCTTTTTACGTAATTTTAATTTGAACTTTCAGTAAAAAGAGTAACTAAAAACTTAAAAAGTTTTAAAGATTAGTTTCTATTATTGTTAAAAAATTAAGTAGTAAAAATATTATGATTATAATAACAGCCGATTTTAAACATTATTCCGTTCTCATAAAGCCGCTATTGCACTATCACAGATGATTACGTGTACAAATGAAAAAATTACATGTCATGCAACATTAAAATATTTAAATGAACAACAAAATAGCTCAAGTTAGAGCCAATTTCACAACATCGATTTAAAAAAGCAATGTTTTACAATGTTAGAGGTAACTTCTAAAGAATAAATCGCATTCAGAGATTAATTTTAAGGGTTGATTTTTTCAGCGCCATTAATCTTTTTATTTAGGGAACCATTTTGAATGTTTGACAGTTTCTCTTTACAAAATCTGTCAAACGTTAATTTTATTCCACAGAATATTAGTTATCTGCCGTTGGAAAAATCAGCCTTTACAAAAAAAAAATGTTAAGAAATTATATAACTAAATAATTTTAAATTTAGAAAGACATAAAACATCTATTTTGAGTAAAGCTGAATACTATTTAAACTTACGCTCACTACCGCTTTTTCTCGCAAGTCAGTTTGTACCTTTAAAAATGTCAATCATCTTGGAAAAACAGACTAAATAACTGGTACTTTACTAATCATATTATATTTATATTATAATAACTAATTCAATAAATCTTTAACCTAAATATAACCTAAGGTACTTTTCTACTGTTTTATTTTTACTATACAGGATATCCAGTAAACAGTTACATTATTTACAGAACACCCTGTATAAGACACTAAATAATGAGAAAACCATGCAACGGTAATCAATGAATTTTGTGTGATTTCATATTCAAATAATTTAATACCTGGTCCAGAAATAAATGGTAGAAAAATGTGTATTTGAGAGTATTCACTACATTTTTTTTTTGTAAATACGTTGTGAAAATGGCCCTGATTTTATATATATAAACAAAAAATATCGACTGTTTAGCAGCCAGTAGATTATAGCATTCGTTATGATAAAATGATGGATATTAAATTCTACTTTTTAGACCTGTTTTTTTTTTTATTTAGACTTTTGGACCTTTTTATTTTCAATGTTTTCAAGTGCACTCTTTGTTATTTTATTAACTGGAATTTCATGTACCTAAATGAATAAATGACTTATGAGTTATGACATAAAAGAAGACTTTCTCATGGATAATATTAGCACTTTAAAAACTATCTTAATAATTTATTTTACCAAAATAATGTAAATAGGTATAGCAACAGTTTTCTACTTCTAACTAAAGCTGGCTACTTTTGCTTTAAAAGTTTACCTACATGGTGATCAGGCACAATTTAGGTGCAAATAGATACATACAGTGGCAATGTGGATTTTATAGACACATGCATAAAAATTGGGGTTCCGTAGGACCAGATTGCGGACACAGATTATTTTTAAATGGTACCAATATTTGGCTTAGTTTTAAATTTACAACTTTGTATTATGAAAATGTGATGAAAATGTAATAATTTTTAAGTGTTAAGTAAATATATAAAATAATAATAAGACATTTTATTCACTAAAGCATCTTTTTACTGCATTTATAACTCTCTACATGTAAAGTTGAATAAAATTCTGTCTTTTTCTAATTATCTGTACATATTATTACCCTATTAAGATTTTACTAACGCGGTCATTTTAGGCCCTCAGGTGGCCAACATGTAACATAGCAAAAACTTTGTCTCGCACTGCGCATGCTAGCCTAGCATGTCACATTAATGCGCAGTTACTAAACTGACGATCATCTAACTAAACGAACTAACAATCACACACGTACCTACGGAACCAGCCAATTTAAAAACGATCTACATAAAGTGCTCAAATGAAAGATAAATCTACGTTTACAAGTGCCACCACGACAACTATCCCCCTTGTTACAAGATTGGTGTGAACAGAGATGGCATGTACAACCTTATGCCTGAGGTTTGATTCGTGGTGTTGTTGGTCCTTGAATACCGCGTTAGGGAATGGGAACCACACGGCCAGATGGGCGGAGCGGGGGCTCTGCGAATCACGGGGGGGAACATGAAACTTGTGTGTCTGAATTTGCCTGATGTTTTTCGTACCTAGTTAACAATTGTCAAGACAGTTATTAAATTGATGGAAATTATGAATGTTTTCTGAGTTTTAGAGTTGTCTTGATGTTTAGAAAGTTATTGTACTGGCACTGTACAAAATCAACATGTAATACAACAATAAAAAAACAAAACGGACGCACATTAGCCGCCATGCATACTAGCTTACACTTACTTACTTACCATACAAACGCAAATAAAATATTCAAATCAAAACAAGCGTTCGTCAAGTCGATCCTTCCAAAGCTAAATCGCTTCAAAAGAATAAAATAAATAAAACACCTAGTGACAAGCGGTGCATCTAAACATCGATATAATGTCGCAAGCTCTCAATAGGGGGCGACACTTATATTTGGTGACTTAATACTTGTATCTTACTTCGCTCTGGTCTAGAATCTGCGACCTTATGGCTTGGGTTGGGAATACGCCCATCGAAAGGGCGCGCGGGCCCGGCGAATGTGAGCCCTAACGGGAAAATCGACACACAGTTAGCACTCACACAAAACAATCGATTACATGCGACCTTCACATCACTATTATCGATATTCTCTCAACACTTTTGTTAATTTCTCAAGCTTTGTCCACTTGTTATGGCATTTTATATTTATACATCTGTATCAACTCCGGAGAGTTCTGAAATATCACACACATGCCAACTGTCAACCACATTGACATATAATATTATGTTCAATAAATTATTCTAAAAGAAAATATATTGTACATAGAAGAGACACACACTTAAAACAATGAGAGAAACATGAATAAATCAGACATTCAAAGCGAATGATAATAATAATATGAATGTTCGATATCCTTCATTCGTTTCAAATATTTAACTAATGAAAATTAAAATCGAATCGTATGAAACATCGACGGACACAACAATATAGTCATTCACAGATGTTGGCTACACAGACCGAACATAAGAAAACGGTGGTTCGAAAAACGAAACAGTATGTATCTTAAATATATATATTAGACTGGACTATCGAATTTGTATAACAATTCGATTTAAAGTTAGTCGTGTTAGGGTTGCAATCGAATGAATTTAATGATATAAATAAAAGCCAAAGCCACGCCTAAGTCGTCATAGTACAATACCATTTGTTTGCACGTTTCCTCAGACATTCTCTGCGAAACAAGTAAAATAAACCGATATACAAATATATTCTTGTATATATTTGTGAATGTGCAGTGTGTAGTTAGGATATAATATATCATCGTGTCTGTTAGCATCAAAGCTTCCCGTAAGCAGAACATAGAACCTATACGTGGCTATTGTATTCAATGGGAAATTCAACATCATCCTTGTTTTATCGACAATGATTAATATAGATAGCCTCTTCCAAAATACATATAATATAGGCTGAAAATACATAATAATATATCATAAGATTTTAGTACATTAAAATATCAATAATATTCCTGAAAACAATAAATCGTACAAATCTTTTATTACCATTCCCATACAATAAGCAGTCTTGAAAAATATAAATTAAGCTTCCAACCACATATAAATATCCCTACCAACATTACACCTGTCAAAGAAATGTCAGAAAGGGTAAGGGTAAAAGTGTGAATATTTAGGGTAAAGGTAAGTACCAACCTCGCGAATGGTGAGAGTGTGTGACATCATCTGGATGTTGACTTGTGACTGGCTTGTGGGAAGGTTGTCGGAGGACCGGGAGCGAACGAGCCGGGACCCCGTGATGACCTGCTTCGACTTGAGGGTCATCTCCGTCTTGATGAATACCCGGGATATGTACTGTGAACTGTGGAAGATGGTGATTAGTGTTGGTTGATTTACAGGGTTTAAGGCTATCTGGAAGATTTCGCAATCAGCGATTTCGAAATCAGACTGCCATTGTACCCATAGCTTTAAGAACACTGTTAAAGAGCTGTGTGTGTGATTTTGATGTACAATCAAGTATCTATCGTACAGCATAATTTATAGTTGAAGCTCCAAAAATATAATTGATGACGAAGTACTACAAGGAAAACTCCGAGTATTAACAAAATATTTATAATATATGAACATTAGTAATAGTTTATTATAACTTTAAATTGAAAAAAAAAATGTCCGAATTGTGTGACTCGTAACCCTTATAAGGTCACGTATAAAACTCTTTATCCCTCACGACTCTTTCGCATTTTTTACATACATTACTTACTGTATAAACGCGCTCCCATATTTTATATCCTGAACCTTAACACAGATTTATAGTTAAAGCTTCGGTAAGCCCGAAATAAAACCGCATAAATCTTCATTTCGCTGACTTGAAGCGAAAATTTACCTAAATAATATTAACAAACGACACAACTTCTGTATTATCATATGAAATCTAATAAAGACCAACGTTCAGGATTCATCTCATTAGCATACTCTGATTGGAGCAAGTTAATTATGCATTCGACTAGCACGTTCCCTAGGGCCCTAATGAACGAAATTTCGTTAAGGAATAACTTTTTCATAAATATTTCGAGAGCAGCGTAAACGTGATTAGAAATAAAATATTTTTTAATTTTCGTTATAACGTCCCATGATTTATTTATGAATTTAGAAGTTTATTTCGGGACGAAAATATTAACGCATGAAAGATTGCTTCGTAAGCTAAGATTTTATTCAATAAAATTTAGCTTTTTAGCACACATTTTTATGGTTCTTTAGAGCCAAATTTAAGTCATAAGTTATACAGTAGCCCTGTATAATTGGGATAATTGGTGAAACTTCGCAGACATAAAAAGAAGTCTGTATCTTATTATAACGAAACAAAAAATGTATGATTTTAAAAAGTAATCATTTCATGTAACTTCAGCTGATTAATTATGGACACAACGGGATACGGCTGATCAAATTAAAATAATTTTCCTATCGACATCCATAAATATGCTATCCTGCTTAAGGCGACTACAAGAGCTAAACGCGAGTTTTATAATGCAAAAAAGGATATGATTCATATGGAATAAACAAAACCAGAAAAATATATGATATTCTTCAGGATATATGCTAGTATGATAGTGTTTTGAAAACATAATACAACTAATTTTACTCGATAAATAAAATCACAAACTTATTTCTAAAAAATTCTTTTAACGAGTAAAAACCATATTAAAATACATGCGATCATTCTGATTGTTTGGCAAATAATTCTAAAAGCAACATATTAGCATGATAGTGTTTTATTTTTTTAGTCCAATCAATAGATTTTATGTAAATCGCAAAAAACCACTCATATTCGGCCCGCAGTGACTGACGTAACAACCACTTTGTAGTGCCAGCGGATTAGAACTTTATTCTAACAGTATTTCAAACGAAGTTTGAATCACCACGAATAGAGTTGCTAGTTTAGCACCTGTAGTCGTCTTAATGTTACTATCTTACCTTAAAGCCCTAATGCTGAAAGCGGTCCTAAGCAGCTTGGTAGGCGAAGCAGGCATGTTCCTGCAGAACTTATCAATGGCGTGGTCGACGCCGTTCTTGGTCGCTTCGGCGTACCAATCAGAGCTCTGGTTCGATGCGTGCTTGTTGAACAGGATCAGGATAGCTAATGCCACCCTGTAGAATACCTGTGGAAAAATGTATTGATTTATTAGTATTTAGAAGAATTTCTTCTTGGCAATTCACCTTTTGGGTTTTGGAAGTCAGATAGGCAGTCGCTCCAAATAAAAAACTGGAATTTAGATGCATTTGGTTAGACTGGAAGCTGATTCAACGTTGTTGGGAAAAGGTTAGGAGGATAATGATGGGACGGAGGGTATGTGTACTTTCTTGGCAATGAAGTTTGACAAAAGGAGTATGCAATTATTGCCATTAATAAAAAAATAAATCTTATCCTTGCTATTTATACCTGAATCATATAAAGACATTGGTACGCTTGAATAAGATTGCTCTTCGGTAGACCAATTTTCAGTTCAGTGATTTGTGATGAATTAATATTAAGTATCAAAGAGACAATTCTCTGAAGCCTCTCTGAAGTCTAAATGCGTTGATGTGAGAACAGGAATACACAGACAAATAAACCATGTAGTTCGAAGCAAGCCATTTATGTAAAAGACCGCTTGCCCGTCAGCTGAACTACATATTCAGACTATAACGTTCCCACACGTAGACGAAGGCTGTGTCCCAGACACATGGTGGCTCATAATGTACCACGCGCGCCCAGTGTGGATTAGTGAATTCTGGGAAAACCAAAAGAGGCCATATCCGTGGGTGAAGTCGGGCCATGGATGATGATGATGATGAAGTTCTGAAAACCTAACGTAAACTTTAACCTTCACCGATACAGCTAATCATATGTTACCTTGATCCCCTCATGGAAGAAACAGTCGAGCACTCGCACGAGGTGCGGGAAGGGCAGCGCGGCGAGGATCCACCACTGCCAGTCGGCGTAGATCCGCTCGGGGCCGATCGCGCCCGACAGCCGCGTCAGGTGCTGCGCTGACGACTTCTGCAAACAACTCATACCACTGTACGGAAACTGTTTGGTCTGGGGACAAAATCATATATTAAAATTTGTGTAAATCAAGACTCAGATTCGGACTCCACCAAAGTTGAATAGAGCGGAGCGGAGAACCCGTGTGATAGGCCGATTCCCGCACGACTCGTCTCCGCTTCGCTCGTCTCCGCTTTGATGGAGTCCAGGCCTCAAACTAGGGCGAATACATGGATGTATTCGCCCCAGTTTAAGTTCGCACGCCGTCATACGTTTCCTTATAGCTATGTATGTGCGCGAGTGGATCCCATGAGTGCATGGGATCCACTCGCGCTCATATATTGCACAGACTGAGGTGGATCACTATTCCGAGCTCAGTCTGTGGGACGGGGAATATATTATGTAATTTTTCATAGTGTGATCCCATCCCAGATCGATGTTGCAAAACTAGGAAAGAAAACGGCAATTTCCAGTGTATAGGAGTTTATGGATTCGAATCGAAACCATCTGAGCTGAACAGGAAATACAGTTTGTCATAACACTTGCAGTTTGCAGGTTTCTTTCCGATTTTCAGATATGGAAATCAAAAAGTAAGTAGACACTTCTCTATTTAGTGACACGAAGAAAACACATCTTTAGGTTGATTACATCGATGACGACATACAAACAACCAATTACGGACAATGAGTCACAAGTCTGATGCAACCCTTGGCACAAATCTCGGCTTACAACAATTAACATAAACGAGTACTTTTGCATCGAATAAATCGAAAGTTCAAGTGAACCAATCGATTTTTACCTCAATGGTCGTTGCCCTCCAAGTTTATTATTCACAGTGGATAAATAGTGATGTGCCCTTCGTAATATCGTTATCGATAGTTTATTGTTAGACCACGTTGGTGCGGGCACACGTGATGTGTTAAATAGATTCGATAATTATTCCATCATTACATAATGTATTCGGTGCTTGTAGTGATTCATTTAAATTTTGTGGTCACAGCCGATTTTTAATGATTTTATTATGAAACTGTAACTCGTTTTTATTAGGTTATCAACCTGCTTGATATTAAATATTCTGATTGAAGCAAATTTTTGCGATTGTCGGCAGTATGTTGACCGAGTTTTAAAGAGGTTAGTTAACTCTTGACTTCGGGGTAGTGGGAGAACCTTTTTGAGGCAGAAACTATTCTCGTTCAACAAGCCCCTGCAGTCTTTGTTTCAGAAATAAATGCACTATTACCGTAGCAGAAACTAAAAGCATTACCTATCTTCAATTGATTGATGTGAAAAAGCAAGAATAATTTTAGCTAGTGTTGAAAATTTGGATTTTTATTATTGTAGATTTAAAGAAGTCAGGTAAGTATGTTATGTACATATTTTTGTCGAATTTACACAACCACTGAAGGATTGATATTTTTAAATATTAGAGTAACTATTTATAACGTGTTAATTTTTAAATTGTTAAACCAATATTTTTAAGTATGAGTAAGGTTTCGTTCTGAATGGTAATACTGTTCAACGTTATTTCTCAAGGGCAGATGATTTCTCTATACATATTGTGACTGAAACACGTAATACACAAACGACTCATGCCTGTAACTTGCCCAAAAGTACATGGAAGATGCATTCATCAAAATCAACATCTTGAAGTTAATATAATGCTGTGTGAGTCAGCTTCGATTAATATCGACAACATTTTTTCAAATAAAACTATCGATAACGCTACACGAAAACACTATAGCGCCATTACGAAGACCTTATGTCATAGCCCCATGGCGCCTTAATATATTTACACGACAAAAACAAAGGGAATAGCTTCAGCAACCCTGGTTGCGTGACCTACAGTTATGGTGGAGTAATGGGTTTGATAGCGCCACTTCTGGGGGCTGGCACGCCATGTAGGTATATTCCATACTATTATGACCGCGAAAGAATCTGTCTGTTTGTGTATTACCCTTTCTCTCGTTAAAGTCTGAAGGGATTTCGATGAGATATAGTTTAATGAGGAAAACGTTGTGAGGAAAGTTTTGAGTATGAATGTGGATGGGGGTATAAGAGTAGAGGAAGACCAAAGAAACGATTGATGGACTGTGTGAAGGACGATGTGGCAAGAAATTAGGTGTCTGATGAGATGACGAGTAATAGAGAAGTATGGAAGAAGAAGACATGCTGCGCCGACAACAAATGAATTAGGATAAGGGCAAGAGAATGATGATGATAGTTTAAAGGACCATGACCTGGGTTAGCATATAGGATATCTTTAATCCCGGTAATACGATAACACCCGACTAGCACGTGGGATAAGCCGTAGGAAAACGCTACTAAGATCGACATATTACAAAGTCTACAAAGTCTTGCTATCGACTGGTAACTTCAAATGTACACTTCAAAGGGCATGTTGAATTGGTAAACCAAGTACCAACTAGTAGCCAATCAAGGTTTAAATGTCAAGTGTACATCAAAGGGTTGTTCGGAAAAAAGGGGGTAATACATGTTCCGTTAACTGTGAAGCACCTATAACATGAATTTCAAAGCGTAGGTTAGTTCGGATATTTCGTAACATTTACTACGCTGGTACGACTAACGTATAGTATGTTTTTTTTTGGGATATTTAACAAACAGACAGTTTTCTTTTTTGTTTTTCATCTCAAAATCAAAATCATAGCATTTATTTCAAGTAGGCCAGTTACAGGCACTTTTGAATTGTCGTAACAAAGAAATGTAGCTAAAGTCCCAGTCAAACGGCATAGAAACCGTGAAACTACTGTAGTTGCCCATTCCAAAGCGTAGATCTCTGTGGAGAAAAACTCTCTGAAACATAGACTTTACCAACACTTTGATGTAGATGCGGGCTCAGTTATGGTCGGTTTAAAAGTTTCACGTTTAGTTCCTTGCTATCCCGAGTTATACTCGTATAAAAGTACTCAGTATTCCCGGCTAAAACTTAGCTCATCTGTTGGTCCAGTTTCAGAGCCTGAAGGCTAAGTTATTCTTTGAAACTTGCAAATGTTAGCGTTTTAAAATATTATCTGTACTAATATTATAAATGTGAATGTAACTGTGGCTTACTGTTTCACTAGTCACTTTTTTGACAGCTGAAAGGATCCAGATGATAATGTACAGGGTGTAAAGTTGTAAACACACCCTTCACGAAGCCGTCGCTCAAGCGTTCTATACATCAAACTAAGTAACTTTACGCAAAAATTGTTGCTGGGAAACGACATTTTTTTTGGGAGTAAAATCACGTTTTATGGTAGGACTCGATGAGACGTACCTACTCAAAACATTATGCTAAGGGAGGGATGCGTTGAATAGTACGGGGTTCGTGGAGGTATTTAAAGTAAAGGTATAACATTCAATATTGTTTTTTTTTAACTTGTGAAAAAGTTGGAACTTTGAGCCCCAATAGCTCCGTAAAAGGTTGAACCCAGGTATGGTATAATAGACCAAAAAAAAAATCACAATGATGGGGAGGACAAGTGCCTTTCGGCGTCGTTAAGTGTACTTTTACAACCCTTATACATTGTATTTTTTTATCCGTACGTTCCTGTGGGAACATGCGTGCGAAACCGAGGCCAAAGGTTAGTTTTGTATAATGTTCACTCTCGGTAACAAACTGCGCCGTAACGCGAAGTATGTAAGGCCTTTAAGCAACAATTTAAAAGTCAGATTTATTTGTTTGATTGTAAACAGACCCGTGCACGCAACGTTACGTCTGATACGAAAATCAAATGTTTTCACTGTTAAAGTAAATATAGTTTAAATAAACAAGACCCGATTACTATGAAACGGGTTTATGTATGTTAATTGTTTTAAATAGATAACATGGCTGATGTTTCTGGCAAAACTTAAATTGTTTAATATTAGTGGGTGGCAAATATCTGTGATGGTCGCAACCGCTACTGATAACCATGAGGTCTTGGGTTTAATTCTCAGTTCGAACAGTGTCATTGGGTCATTTGTCATCAGGAATAACTCAGTTGCATCCGTGCAGATTCCGCCCCCTCATTATCGTATTTAAAAAAAAACCGGCCAAGTGCGAGTCGGATTCGCGCATAAAGGGTTCCGTACCATCGTAGCTTATCGCCATCGTAACCCTTTTAATTAAAAAAAAAAAAAAAAATTTTTATTGTTATAGCGGCAACAGAAATACATCATCTGTGAAAATTTCAACTGTCTAGCTATCACGGTTCATGAGATACAGCCTGGTGACAGACGGACAGACGGACAGTGGAGTCTTAGTACTAGGGTCCCATTTTTACGCTTTGGGTAGGTACGGAACCCTAAAAACTAGCGAATTGTAGGTAGATGTAGGAATTGGCTTGCTGATAGTACTTTCCCCGATGTACAAAATAAAATAAAACTACACTCGAGAGCAATGAATCCGGGTCACTTAAAGAATGTTAAAAATCTCGGAAACTAAAAATGATAGGTTAATGCAATAAATTGTATTTAATAGACAATGTAATACTCCTTAAATGAAAGTAAAAAAAATATGAGTCACCATACATTTTATTAACACAAAATTACATAAAGAAAAAAACTGCTGATAAAACAACTGCCTTAAAACAAAAATAGGAAACATGAAATTTTTGAACTTTATTACGATTTTCTTGAATTTTAATACTTTGTATTGCCTCCTCGTGCTTCCATTACTGCGTTTACGCGGTTTGGCATGCTGTACACCAAGTTCCTTATACGATTTTGGGGAATATTCTCCCATTCCTCTGTGAGAGCAATTTTGAGCTCACGAAGCGTGATTGGAGGAGGGTTTCGTTGTTTTACGCATCTGCCTAGCTCGTCCCAAGCATGCTCGATCGGGTTGATATCCGGGCTGCGCGCTGGCCACTCCATACGAGTAATGTTCATCTCTTGAAGGTAGTCATTCACAATCCTACCTGTATGAGGTCGGGCATTGTCATGCATAAATATAGCATCCTCACCTAAATTGACCATAAATGGACCAACGTGATCATTGAGGATTTCTTCCACATATCTTACGCTAGTTAAAGAGCCGTTTTCTATGATCACCAGCTCTGTGCGACTTTCAGAAGAAATTCCGGCCCACACAAGTACAGACCCACCACCGTAGGCTACTTTTTCTTCGATGCATGCTTGCTTGAATCTTTCCCCTGGTCTTCGATACACTCTGTGTCTTCCATCGTGCTTGTAGAGCATAAATTTTGATTCGTCGGAGAACATAACTTTTGACCAATCTTCAATACTCCAATTTACGTGGCTCTGGGCATATCTTAGTCTTGAAATACGATGCCCACGCTCCAGTTTAGGGCCGTTTGCAGGTCTAAGGGGTTTTAAGTTAGATTCAGCAAGCCGACGTCTTACTGTCCATGCACTTGGGTTACTTCCTCCGAGGCGTCGAAACTGATTTGTGAGTTCAGTTCCTGTGAGAAAGCGATTTCGAAGCATGGTGTTCACCAAGTATCGGTCTTCTCGTGCTGTGGTACACCTGGTTCTGCCCGTTCCTGGTCTGCGTAGGTTAGAACCAGTTTCTTCGTAACGTCGGAGAACTCTTTGTACTGTTGACAGCGACACACCGACAGTCCTGGCTGTATCGCGCTGACTCCGGCCGGTTTCCAGCATTGTAAGTATTCTGGTGCATTCTTCAGGCGTAAGCGACATAATTTCAGCTTGAATAATGAATATAGAGCACTATCAACATGGTTTATGTACCCACATAAATGACAGATTACAAACAAAAGCAAAACCAAATGCTGTAATTTCGTAGTTCCATCTTCGAAAGTGGCCCTTTTTCAAATTTGATTTTTTTATGATATAACTATACAATAACTAAGAAGTTTCAATACCTTCATTTAAGGAGTATTACATTGTCTATTAAATATAATATATTGCATTAACCTAGCATTTTTAGTTTCCGAGATTTTTAGGATTCTTTAAGTGACCCGGATTCATTGCTCTCGAGTGTAGTTCAGAGTAACGTTACTGAGCGTGAGGATCGTGAGGACTTAATTCGTTCTATTGACTTGAACCTACTCCTAATGTTACAAGCAAACTTATCTTGTTAGAGCTATTTACATACTAGAAAATACTTTTAGATTGTAGTTAGTAGATGTTTTTCATCGTGACATTCTCATAGTCCATTATAACGGTTTACAGTTTAACCAAAAGCAGACACATACAGGGTGGAATTTTGAGACAGCCGCAGCGCTTACTTTAGTAGCTATAAGACAACGTTCTTTATTTTTTTTAGCAACTTTTTGAAAGTGAATTCACTGATTTTGGTAAATGAATTTTTGCATTTTTTTTTTGCTTATTTGCGTTTATTTTTGCGTCGTTAAAAAAAACAACAATACAAATGTTTTCTTTTTATGTTGCTAATCTATACAGTTTCGGTAAGACTCAACTGGACGTTGCTTAGTGCTGAGAAAAGCTACAAATCGCATGAAAAATCTTTTACCATAAGTACATTTGATCTTACTGAACCATCTCAAAAAACCACCCTACCTTATATACCTCGAATATGTAAAACCTAATTGGTAGGACAAATTCACTTTGATCATTAAGTATTATGACAACAACTTAACATGTCCATAATAACATAACACAGTTTATTGCCCTGCAATTACCTTGGTTTTGCATAACTGCATAAGTACAGGGAAAATCATAATTATATAAGCTAGTCATTATCGACCTTATATACCTACGTACATAAGTGATTTATGGATAAAGTTCTACAGCATAAATTGTATCGTAGGGAAAGTTTCTTCAAGCGCTAGTTAGTACTGAAGTTTGTTGAAATTAGCAATGCAAAGTAGCCGAGATGAGGGTTGACGATCAATACAATTTGTGCTTTGTTCACTTAGAAATATAGCTATATAAATATATTTTGTATAGGGTGGCAATTTTGTCATCTGCATCGGAGAAGAGGAGAATCTACCCGTCAAACGTCTACCTTTGTTATAAATAAAACACATACACGATTCGTGAAAATATATAGAAGCTTAAAGTATAGACAGACTGTACGTATGTATGAAAACTCCAGTTTTCTGTTACGAATCAGGTATGAGTTTCATAGAAAATTGACGGGTAGTTCACCCCCTTCACGGATAAAGGTGACTAAATTGCCACTCTGGGTTATTATCACCTATTTCTCGGTATATATAATATCTCTGGGGAGTGAACCCATCATGGGAGCCATTTGCCGCATCAGCAAATCAGTAACGGGTGTAATCATTAGCAAAATTTTGCCGCTTCATTGATTTGTCGTCGATCAGGCTAATAATGTAATGTAGGTTGATTGGTTTTGCAAGGGGTGAATACGGCGCCTTAATTACGCATAACACTTTGTCAATATAGGTGATCGATTAACAATATACATTTCGTTGAGATCTTATAGTTTTCTAAGAAATCTGTGCGTAAGACGAACAGAAATGAAATATATCTCAAATAGTAGCTTATTATTAAGAGTTAACTTCATTCTAAAATACCTAAGAACTGAAATAGAGCCACATAAAATATCCTGTTTTTTTCTGTATTTTACCAAGAATTTGAACTAATATTCAAACTAATAATAAATCTAGTTGAACAAGGGGATTCAGTGACACAACCTGAATACACCTTAGTCGATTATAGGACTTCGACAGCTTAACTCGGATTAATAACTGTGTGCAATATGATCGACTTCAAATACAAATGACCGTCGAAGTCAAATCCTCGACTAAAGGGAATAACAACTTCCATTGGTCCTAATTCTGCTTTCCGGCGATTTTGGTACTTGTCGCAATGCTATGAATTGGAGATATCATTATGAGCTTTGATTTGATATTTAAATTCTGTTGATCTTACGCCCGTTTCGACCAAGACCCCTTTGTCTATGAATAAGTTCCATCACCCAGTGTGTTTTAAGTAAACTTACGGCATGTTTTTTGGCGATCTGCATTACAGTCTTCCATGTTACTTCGTTGAGTAGTTTCGTTTGTGTGATGAACATCTTTTCCTTGGACGCCACCAAGCTCGCCATGCAGTGGTAGCATTCTTCTTCTGTAAACAAAGAAAGATATAACATTAATATTGTATTCAATGTTTTATTTTAGACTAGCGCCCCGTCCCGGTTTCGCACGGGTGGAAATTTATTTTCCCCTCCTAATTCCCCCCCCCCCCTTATTTTTTCCAGTAATAAATATGCCTATGACACTCACAAATGAACGTGGCTTTCTGTTGGTAAAAGAATTTTCAAAATCGGTTCAGTAGATCCAGAGATTACCCCCCACAACCTCACAAACTTTACCTCTATAAAATATTAGTATAGATTGGAGATCGAGTTACTAGTATAATAAATTTAGTAAAAGGTTGAGCCAATAAGGGATAAATAAGTAGAAACACAATAAGGCCTGCCTCATAGGTCGAGTGACTACTGAGCATAAGGTCCTGGGTTCGATTCCCGGATCGGGCAAAGAGTTATTGGGTTTTTCCATCAGGAATTTCTCAGTAGCAGCCATGGTGTCAGGATTTGTGCCCGGTTGATGGCAATAGACTCGCCCCCTGTTACATGGGACTTCAAACATAACGAAATGTGGGTGTTGGATTATGTACACCTCTGCCTAACCCTTCGGGGACTACAGGCGTGATGTTATGTCTATGTAAGTAGTAACACGGATAGATGATAGCAGTTTCTCATAGGTAAAAGGTGAAAGCGTCAGGATAGCCCGCGCAATTCAAATTTCCTTACGTTTTTTGCAATTTGCAGGCCAGTGCTAGGTTGTATGTTGATTAAAATATTCCTCGCGACTGTAAGACGTATGTGGTTTCAGAATTATAATCAACAAAATCATGAATGAGCATAATGGTGCAGGAATGACTTTGACCTTGAAAAAGTCATTCTTGCACCTGTATGAGCTTGGAGGGTTGTATTGATGATTTTGATGATTTGATGATGATTGTCTGGTAGAGAATGCCATGCTTATCTGTTTATTAGTAGGGTAACCCCCGTATACTGAAACGTCACTCAAAATTTAAGGTCTGCTTAACATTTGAGCAGCTCCTAAACTTTAAATTTCGTATGGCCAAACGTCACTTTTGAGTATCTGTTAAATATAAGTACTACTAAAAGTTTGAGTGACGTTTCAGTATTCAGGGGTTAGTCTTTTCCCTTATTATATGCCAGGAACGCCATGGAAAATAACAACCGCTATTAGGTACACAAATTAACGTAAGAAGATACCATGGTGTCCGTAGCTACTAGTTCTAATATCCCTAAGAGTCGATTTTGCTCTTTTCTTATGAAACATAAGCATGATAGCCAACCACGAGCCTCTTTGTTGTTAATTAGGAACCATAATTGCTATTATCTCACTCCCTATTATACAAACTATTTATATATTCCTACTACATACACAAGATGAAAGCCCCTGAACTCCAAATACATAACTAGAACCTCGAAATAATTCCAGCTCTGATATCTGTTTCAAGGTACATTTGAAGCGCCTACGCCATGAAGTATATAAGCTCTTTGTGCAGTTAAACCTAACACATAACTAGTAATATATTTGTATATAAAAGTCTAGAAGTGTCTGAAGTCTAAAAGTGTCTGTCTGTGTGAACGCGTTGATCTTTTAAACTGCTCGGGAAGTTAATGTGTTTAATACGATAATATTAAAAACTTGCACATCGGTAATAAAGAAATCTCAATGTTTTTTTCAAGTTGTTTATACAGTACGAAACGCAGCGGGACGCTAGTTACACTAGTATTATAAATGCCAACATTTGTATGTGCGAGTATGTTTGTTACTCCTTCACGCTAAAACGGCTGGACGGATTTGGATGAAATTTTGTTCAGTTCATAGACAGACTGTGGCGTGGAATAACCGCAGTAAAGTCACCGGCAAAACCTAGTATAAATTTAACGTGTAATAACGTTGAAAAATATATGTGTAGTATTTGGCGCTAGTGCCAAATGGTTGGTTGTAACGAATCTAAAAGCAGTTATAGCCCTGTTTAGTTATAGATGCAAAATACTGGTTAATTGTGTCATGATTATTTTGGAAACGTTCTCGTGATCGGCATGGGTGGACGGTTTATGAGAGGGTTATTTCGAAACCAAACAGAAACTAACCAAGAAAATAGCATGTGTTTATGACCTGATGTATGAACGGATGTATGTAAGAGTCGTAGCAACTCATCATCATTTCAGCCGAAAGACGTCCACTGCTGGACATAGGCCTCCCCCAAGTGTCGCCACATTGACCGGTCCCGTGCGACTCTCATCCAGCGGATCCCCGCAACCTTCACCAGGTCACCGGTCCACCTAGTGGGAGCCATCCAACGCAACGTCTTCCGGTTCGCGGTCGCCACTCCAGAACTTTGCGGCCCCATCAGCCATCCGTTCTGCGAGCAACGTGCCCTGCCCACTGCCACTTAAGTTTAGCAATTCTTCGGATGACTTCATTTCTGATTCTTTCTGTTGCTTTCGTAGCAAGGGGCGTTCTGTACTTCCAAACTACCTCCAGGGGAAGAGGGCGTGAATTTATGTATGTGTGTATTATGTAGAAAGCTAAAACAAACAAGCTATACTGTGAAGTTAGATAAATTCCATTATAATACTTTGACATTATTTACGCCAGGTATCCAATGCCTCTACTACAATTTAAAACACCTAATAAAACGCATACCAGTACAACGCAGCGCACATTTCCATTTAAATCGAAATTCTATAATACAAAGTAGAAAAATATATGTTGCCAGATTGCAACATTGTGTTGCCAGAGTGGTGTACATACTTGGTGTTCGTAAGGTTAACCTGCTTGTCGGTCAATGACCTGTCGCCTTGTTACTGACACACTTTCAGGTGATACTTCTAAAAGATAAAAATTTACGGCACGAAGAATAAATACCAACTGACTGAAAAATTAAAAGTAAACTATTACAAAAAATCGCATCATGACCTCTACCGAAATATTATATACTGCCATTTGAATGGGACGAATAAGTTTGTAGTGTTTCAACTTGAGTGGTTCAAACTAAGTTTGCAAAAAACAACTTTACTATACTTTAACTTAAGTGAAATCAAATAAAAGCTTTCAAAGAAAATATAACGTTATCTACTCCAGAATCACTACCAACAGGAATTAAAATAACCCATCTTCTATAAAAACAAAAATAATGTACAAAATGAAAATCCTATTAAAAAAAAAACGACGCTGTTCTAATTGCTGCAACACAGACCACAAGCACTGAAACTCGATTAAAGCGCGCCGCATTTACAACGAACTGAAAAATAAAACAGTGATGGAAACTCCAGGCCAATCCCATTGGGATGTTAAAACGTTTGCTCTAGTGTTGTTCGTAGAACCGGAGAATTGAAAAATAAATCCCGCAAAATTAATTTTATAAAGTAAATTGTAAATATTGGGTTGGTAAAGGTCAGTGGAGATTGAAAGGGTGGATGAAATGATTCAGTTTGAATAATGAAAGTTGAAAAAAAGACAGATGAAAATATGGAGGCCACTTTAGAGAAAACTAAGCGATACCAATACAATCTAGCACAGAACAGAACCCAACAAAATAATCGAATGTTCACAAAACCATTGCATCAAAGACAACTTAAGCTTCCAACTTGCACACAAAGATACAATTACCATAGCTAATCCTAACTCATGGCCAAAGCAAATGCATCTCAATTCGCTCAATTTCATCCACGTCTGACCTACATAGTCTTAACCAACAAGCTAGAATTGACGGGATACACGGGACGTCCTGCGATTTCTCCTTCACTAGCACAGCACTTGTGCATGACAAATTGAAATGAGACATCCAATTTGCAATCGACGCTCCCGCGCTGTGTATGAGAACCCTAGAGACAGAAACGGTTTCCAATAACTGATGTACATGTTGAATTTATTGGTGGACATGATTGTGTCTAGCTCAGATGTTGTGCATTGGAAACTAGGCTAGCTATATGTTGCTGTTGATAAGTTTATTTTTTCAGTGCAAGTTTCTCTTTGGTTCGAAGAATAAACAAGTGTAGAAGCAGTTTTTCTCTATTGTTATGACATTTTGATTATTTGACTAACATAAGGCCCATTAGAAAAAACACTATTTTAGTGTGCTTACAATTGATCATTTTGATATTTTTAAAACATGAAAAACAAAGAAGACTCTCCGACGAAGTATCTAACAATTTATATTAACCACATTTCAGTTAAAACCGTTCCTAACAAATTCACATTAGCCAGATTAAGTTGTAAAACCTAAATATAAATGGCTGGAGCCACGGAGCAAACGCAAAATGTTTCACTAACGACCGAACGATTGTAATTAATAGCTTCTAAGCCGAACGCTTTGAATTATTTATCGAGATGAAAACGTTTAGTTTTATAGTTAGGATTTAGTTTCAAATTTAATGTGGGAATGTTGGGTATTGCTGTTGTGTGTAGAATATTTCTCATTTAACGAGTTCAGCATGGATCTAAATTAATAATAAAATAATACATGAATAAGTTTAGATAATATAGATCCATCGCGTTTCTAAATTTGTTCAATTGTAGGCCGCAAGAGTCCTCTCTCTTTGAAAACATCGCTTACAGTGATAAGACCGCCCATTGTGTCACCCAATTTATAAGCTCTATATTGTAATACTTGATTTGTATGGTGTACATAATAAAGAGTATTTTATCTCCCATTGAAAATGAAATTGACAGTTATGAGACGCTTTAGTATCTTTCTTTAGTACACTTTGGCAGCACTTTTGTTCCTTATGACATCACATCAATTGCATACAATATTGCTTATGATATTTGAACTATGCTTCTTAAAATCTTGTATCTCCTTTATTCTTCAAGTTGCAATATTTCAATGGTTAGTTAAAGTAAGAAAGGTCTTTCTGCCCCTACATTTCTATATTTACATGTGTTCTTAGGTTACAAATCCTTCGTAAAATATTCTCCTTTATTCTCCACGATTATTTAAATATTCACTTAGATCAATAATCCTTCTGCCGCTACACTTCTATTACCTGTATGTACTTGTACATGTATATATATCGCGTGTCAACACAGGTGCTCAGTAATAAAGCGGCGTGGCTGCGGTCGACTAATTAATATAATTAACTGTTCACAGAGAAAGACCTTAGCGTATGTGATAATGTGGATTGTAAATCGTCTCGGCGTCATGGTTTGGTAATGGTGTTACTTGATTTATGATCGTAATTAGTTTGTATTGCGATGCGTTTCTGAGTAACGGTGTTTTCTAATCAAATGCTGGTTCCTCATAGTACAAGGTGAACCTGGTACAAGGTGAACTAATATTTTGAGATTCTTCATGAGTCAAACCAAGACTGGTAAGTATCGAAGTTGAGGTCGATTATTATTAATAAGAAAAGGAAACGCGTACACTCTTTTAAACGAAGAACATCACAGCTTACACCCCCTTCGGAGATTGCAGGCGTGAGTTTATGTTTGTTAATCAATGGCTTATCTTTCTTTTGTAAGCTTATAATCAGCCCAGGAAGAACTTAAACTGACCATAGAGAATACTTTAAAAAATCCATGCTTAGCTTTTCGTTCCAAACAAAAGGACTAATTCAGACTTCAAACGACTCCTAGGGCCAATTCCTGAAGCTTACCCCACATGCTCTCAAGTCTCAAGAGAAGTCAGACATATGAGTGCGATTACTTAGCCTACATAAGAAAGCTTTTAATACCCGACCAAGTAACACAATTACAGATCCGAGGGACGTCGGAACCGTAAGTGGTTCCGTACCCAAGGATAAGTGCATTAGTCGAGGTGATGGACAAAGGAATCTAATTGGGTTATGATGAAAACGGAGAAGCCAGTGTGGTAATGTCTTGTGAAATTGGCAGGCAGATTGATCTATTACAATCTTTTTTGCTTATAATTCGAGTCCTGTTATTATTTAGCCACGAGGGGAGCTCGTGGCTGAATAATAACAGGACTCAAATCGACAGTCACCCGGGTCGATCTTCAGGATGGGTAAACACCCATTACATATCGAAGCACGTTAAGGGAGCTTTCAATTTAGAGGTTTCGTGTCGCACCGCTGCGGAGCCGAAGCGGTGCGTTTGTCGTATTGCGTACGGACGTTCGTTTGTTTTCATACAAAGCGCGCGGTGCGTTAAAAGCACCGTTGGGCCCGGCTATCATAGATGTTTGACAGTCGTTACAGGTAGTCAGTGTCCCGAAAGTCTGACAACCTGTTTTGTCATGAGGTATCGTACTACCCAGTACTAATTGCAAGTTACTTGTTAATAACGATCATCTTTTCCGTACACTATGAAAGTGCAGGTATTGCAATTTAGTATGAAATAGCAATTTTCTATTACAGAACTATGAACATTAAACTTTGCTTTGTCATGGAAATCATATTGTTTAATCAATAAACGGGTAATTTAAATCAATTTGTTAACCACCCAAGGTTTGTATCGTTAATTTGTTTTATGTACTATTGTCCAATAATACACACTTTCCTTCAGCACAATGCTCCATTATCAGATTCTATTACCATCTTATATTCTTTTGCTCTTAATACATTGGCTATTTACTAGCATACTTTTAATGGGAATGAATTATTTAGTATTAATTATATCCTCGCTGGACTTAGGTCTCACGTCAAACTTCGAATGGAACATCTGTTAAAAGAAACTAATATTGTCTGAGAAGACACTAACGACTGTGAGGCGCTAGTTTATGAAAAGGACGTGCAACGCGTCATGTATCTTATTGAATTAGTACCATAGTTTCAACCAGCAACAGTCAGTAAATTCAAGAGTGAACACACTGACGTGGAATCGGCTCGGGCAGGTCGGAAAGGTTTACGTCGCCATGAAATAAAACCAAAAATGGCGTCATTCAAGTCGTTTCGTTCGGAAGACGCGACTCGACACCGTGCCGGACTAAATGCGACTTATACGCTTTTACATGAACGGTTTAAGCCGATTCCATATATGCTTCATAAGAAATTTTCTTTCCACGACTTTTTGTTAGCATATTTTACGTGGGCAGTCAGCTCAAAGAACGTACTGTCATATACAAGTTTAATAAGTTTCTTTGAGAAAAGAGCATTAGCGAAAGGTCGGGCAAACGCCAGAGATGATGATAATGAGGGTAGAAATTATATATTTAGTATAATCTTAGTACCACGGAACGCGTACCAACACGAGCGTGAAAAGGTACCTTCAGAAGTTTCATAACTACTGAATAAACATGTTTCATTTAAAAGCTTCATAAGTTTGAAATTGCTCGAGATTTTCATCAAGCTTGCTTTGAATAAAGCCACGGTTGCGGGATTTTGTTAACTTTTAAAGTGCTTTCGTGTTAATTTTAGTTGAATCTATAATGAAATAATTAAGTAATTTCTCAAGTAACTTAACTAGGAGTGAATATAAACTACTACTTTGAAGATAATACAAGGATAAAGACAAATTTGGAACAGTGTCGTCTACCAGTTTATCCCATCACAGTTTTTCAACCCCAAGTTTTCAATAGTCACAAACAGAACCATTTCATCCACGACATCAATAACAACCAATTTAGTGCCATCAATCCATAGCACAATCGAATCTTCAATCTAGCCCAGATTCCGTATCAGAACTAAATATTGATCGTCTTCAGTACCTGGTACAGTAGTACCTAAGTACATCGCTGATGTTCCTAATGTCTTTTAATCTGCTTAATGTATTACCTGACTGAACAATAAACCATTTCTATTTGGAACACTGCCGCGACTTGGAGTTTATCCCATCATAGTTTTCAAACCCGAAGTTTGCAATAGTCACAAAGAGAACCATTTCATCCACAACATCATTAGCAACCAATTCAATGCCATCAATCAATTGCACAATCAAATCTTCAATCTAGCCCAGATTCCGTAACAGAACTAGATATCGATCGTCTTCTGTACCTAGTACCAAGCCACCGCTGGCAGTTCATGAATAAGTGAACACTGAACAATTACCTTGTTTCAGCGCATTCACCTCAACTACACTTATGTAATTTATGAGTATATCAAGTTCTATGTTAGTCTGAGAGTTTCCATATGGTCTTGTTTGTTGAACTTCGTGATGGTTTGTGATGTTTCTAAAGCAAGGTGGCCTCTGTTTCAGCAATATCTGGGAGAATAGGATCATTTTGTTCTGGGTAACAAGAGCAACTTCTGACCTTACTTTAACTAAACTTTGGAAAGAATAAAGATTGATCCAGCTGCCAATACTGCGGGATCGTGGTGCAATAATTAAACATTGAATCCGCAGGATTAAAACATTACCTTATGTTATGACATAAGGTAATGTTTTAATCCTGCAGACCTCCAGATCCTGTAGACCCTCATTTTGCCTGTTATTTTTAAGTCCTATGGGACTTAAAAATAACAGGCAAAATGAGGGTCTACTAAAGCACACCATTGCCTAACGCCCTAACCCTTCGAGGATATACAGAAGTGATGCTATGTGTATGAAAACATCATATAATGCTAACACTAAAAGGCCTAATTTTACTCTCAAAGAGCCTGTATCGATCGACACAGGCAGCCAATCATGAACACACCACAGATTCGATCAGATCCTCATAATAATATACCATGTTGTAATATTTATTCGTGGAACAATAACACAGTCCCGTGAGTGACTCTTACAATACAACAAAACCAAAAGTTTATTAGTTTTGTAGACAGAAATAGTAAATTGCGGAGTAGATGCCAATAAACCATCGGTTTTAAAAGATTTTAAGGCTGTGTGCTCTTTGATATTGCTCTTGGTATAATGGTATAAAATCATAAATCTTATGAGTTATTTTTGTTTTTTATTTGAAGGGATATTGTGAGTTACAATAACTGTGTTCCTTATGTTTTTCAAAAAGGTCAGATGCGTAAGTGCGTATTTCTCGTCAAACACGTGTATGAAGAAAAGTATGAACGTGGACGAAGCATAAGTAATATGCAGGTATCGTCACAGGTGGTCATCTGTAGTTCTGCCTCCCCTCATGAGAAAATGGCGTGAGTACGTGTACGGATTTCGCTTAATTTCGATCTGCAATACAACTATATCTTCCTATTCTATCCTTGAATTGAAAGTGAGAAGCCATTACGTCACACCAAACTTTGCCAAGACCATGACAACGTCCTGGCAGCCACACCCAATCTTTACACTCGTCAATGCTTGGACAAAAACAACAACCAATTTAAAACGAATCTCACACTTCGCCCAATCAGCCAACGAGGCATGCAGAACGGCTATCGAAAGCACCGCACAAATAAACGAGGAATTTGGCAGCCGGACTTCACGACAGAGCATCGGCCATTACTGACGCTCGAAGACCAATACGCCCCGTCCCATTCACAAACTCAGACGATGCGACAAACGACACGCGCGTTTGACAGTTGTTCCTTCGCTGTACCGTGTCGCGTCGCTGTGAGTCGTGGCGTGCTCTAAGCATAGATGTGCCTTCACCATACTTAGGTTGCGAGAAAAAGTGTTTACACTAAGATGAGCTCGCACATCTCACATGAAACAAAAATATGGAGAACCATGATTGAAAGCTATGGCTCTAAGCAATTTTTTTCACTTATTTTCTCCGCTGTAGCTGTCGCATGAGCGTGCAGCCCGTGGCCAAGCAGGTAAAGTACGCACGTATACCACCGTAACTTATTTACCGGTCGAACCCAAGTAAATGTTCCTGGCAGACGATACATCAATGCCACTATCAGCGTGTTTTCGTACTTTTTTCTTGAAAATCTCTCGTTATTTTGTAGTGAAACGTCGCCGAGAGGCGTGTGCTAGTTCGGTGCCAAAACACATTTGGATTCGTCGAAACAAAAACTCTGACTGAAGATACGCCGCCAAATATTTAGAAGGATCATATTTTTTTGTTTAAATTCTAATATTGGCTGGTGATTGAGATAATAATGAGCTTAGGCGAAATTAGTTATTTGTAAGCTGGAGATGATGCTGATGATGATGAAGCTGGAGATATAAAAAACGACGTTATCTGTTAACCTAATTAAGCTTTCAGAAAATTGACTTTATGATGACATTAACTAGAATCTTTAATCCAAAGATAAATCCAATTTGATTTTCTATCTGAAAGATTTTCAGATTTTATCAATGATCGTTGCTCGAATATGGTCCCAGAGAATACAGTCCTATGAGACGTGACTTGTAAAACTTCCAAACTTCCGAATTCAACAGTTCTGCTGAAGATCGGCATTGACAAAGTCTGGCCTCCCAAACGTCAAAGCGGCTGCCAACCCATATCCTCCTTCAGAACAACACATAACACATTGTCACTAAGATAGGTTACCACAAATTACATTTTTTATGACTTCACGGTACAAAGTGTGCCCATCCATTGGTGCAAGAAACAATAAACGTTATATTGGACAGATAAAACTTCTTGTTGTATTCATTGCGGCATATAACGCAGCTGGACTTTTACGACTGCCTCACCCACATATTACTTGTTACCCTGAACATGTATATTCATAAAATAATTATTGCTAAACGGTTGACGGGTAAATAAATGACACCTTGGGTTGACATCTAGAAGTGTCTGGGGAGTTTGGAAAGTTAAGAAATTAACAAGATTAACTTTGTTGGCAGCTATTACATTAATCAAGCACATTTAAATAATGACGATTAAATAAACGTAAACGAGAGGAGAAATAGAAACCAAAGTCAAGGTAAAGGCGCACAAACACTATTCTTAATGAATAGATTTTGAATTTTATAAAACAGCGATGAAGAAAGAAATGGTAAATAACATTCTTATTACACATCTTGACGCATGGGTTCGAGAGAAAAAGAAAGAGTGGAAGGAGGCCTTTACCCAGGAGTGCGACAGAGAAAGCTAGGCAAAAGTCATTACGGATAGATCTCACTCACATAATCATCATTAAAAAGTACCAACACAAGATAGACGGAGCCAAACCGAAACGAAATGTCATACATTGAAAGGAGCCTCATCAACTTTTTAATTTTGCCACTAATTAGTCGCTCACGTATTCCGAAATTTACTCGTCTATGACGTCACAGTACACGTAGTCAAAACACATGTTCGTATAATGAGACGTCAAATCTCGTACTAATTAAAAGTTTTCATCAAGCAGTCCTATCCTATACCTCTGACAGAAGCAACCCGAATGTAACTTTACTCCAACGAGAATAAAGTTCACTTTGGTTTTGACAGAATTGTCAGTGGTAACAACCGAAAAGCAACCTTATCGTAAGCAGAATAAAAATCACTGTGACTTAGACAGTTATGCAAAGTCAGAAGTCAATATAACTTTGCAAGGACTGGAGGCGCGGTGGTTTCGCTCATTTAGCTGTCAACCACGCCACCTTTTGTAGTGGTTCGATGTTTATTACATACAATTTTAACCATATTAGTAGCTTGGTTGGCTTTATTAGGTATACATGTAATTGTGGAGCAGTAATAGGCGACCTGTCATGCTTGTGTTGATCTATGATTTCAATAAAAACATTTTAAATGCATCTTTATAGGCTCGTTTCCAGAATCCAAATTCAAGCAGAGTTGCATACTTACTTATACTGGCACCTCTAAAATAGGTTGAAAAAATAAAATATTCAGATGACGACGGTCGACCACTTTTTACTAGGAAACCCCGGTTACGATCCCATAGTAAAATCCGGTTTTATTCGTGGACCGAAACCCGGTTCCGCATGGCCCTACTTTTCACCCTTATGCCTTAGTTCTCAAAAGTTGAAAAGTGGTCGACCGTCGTCACTGGACTCGGTAGTAGGTAAGAAGAAGACAAAAATGTTAAAGTTTCGATTGAGCAGTTTAACCCCTTATCAAAAGAATAAGGTTATCTTTCTGAAGACCTGCTTCCACTTCTGACCAGATATTTGACTGAGATGAATCAGACACTGAAAATTCTTCTGATAATGTTACCAGCAGAGTTAATAAAAGAGACTAGTGAAGGTTACGAACTTTGGAATTGAACAGAAATATTTGTATTAAAGAGTATGAAAACAAGGTAAGTAAAACTTTTTAACATCTATCAAATTCAAAGTCCAACTTTTAGATTTTATTCAATTTGTACATAATAAAATTAGTTAAATCCCATGTTTTGAATATCTCCCATAGTATTCGCATCCTCCACTTCATTAAACATAGGGCGAATTTATGACACCTCAGCATGTACAAATATAGCAGGTGCTACAATAAAATGTGTCGGGTACAACCGTTGCAATGTGGCAATATACGCCATTTTCGTAAATTGCCTCGCCTAGCGCCAGCAGAAGCACCTTCATATAAGGAAGCTCATAAGCTGGAACTGAATATATTGCATGCCGTCTTCCTACAATTGTACGAGGTACCCTTTGGGAAGGTCCCCGTAGCAAACGTAGGAGCAATTTAAGTAATGGTCCCATATTTTATTTGATAGAAAATATTGCAGGTTCGGGAGATATAGTTGTCATAGGTCTAGATTTTTTTAGCAACAAGGCTGTTAGAATTCTCGTTTGCGACTGAGATGAAGCTGATAGATAGGTAGATGGCGAAGCTAAATAGATAAAATATACCGACGAGAAACTTCACCAAACTAACGTGCAACCCATAGAAATGTTACAAAACCCTACGTAATACGTACACTGAGTTTATATTTAGATTTATCACCAGTTCCGAGCGAAGGAAAACATCGTAAGGAAACTGGCACTTTTAACAATAAACAAACACACGTTTGATGGTCTCGTAACGATAGATGGCAGCACCTGTTGCATAGTAGAAGTAGTGACTGCTGAATATTTGATATGAATGAACGATCAAAGTCCAATACCCTAATCTATCCATTAAACAATTTATACCTTTATGGTGGTCACTGTGTGGTCGTCATTGGCTTGCAATCTATGACGTCAAGTTTAGACGGGTAACATAACAAGCAACATAATACAACGCATAACATAAATACGAAAAGACTAGACGTTTGTGTAGAGTAAGTACCTACTGCTTTAAATAAGCCATTTTTATTCAGATCCCAGACGTAATACATTCTTGTCATACTGACCGCTCCGGCGTTCCCATTTGTTGCCACTGTTGATTATTTTCAGGAGTTGCAGTGTTTGGGATCAGTGTGTCGTGCTTGTTCCCATTTTACTCTTCACATTCCTCAAATCTATTACGACATAATATTTGGGCTCCTTAATGATGTGTGCCATCTAGTATTCAGCGACGAAAATACACATCAAGAAATCTAGGACATACTAGAAGGTTCGAAAGTCATTGACCTGCAAGCTGCAGCAGAAAACCGTAACGGTCTAGGTATTATTCAACTTGATGCCAATCGTAAAAAGTTAACAGCACACTAAAGTCTCGGTTCGCGATATATTTTATTTTATCATCGGGAGAGATGAGGAAATGGAAATCTCGTTTCTTTAGTAATATGGGATGAGCAGTGAAATTGTGGTGTTTTATTATTTTTTCATCCCATCTATTCGAAAAGGACGACTTGGTTCGCCTTTGAGTGCACCCAAAGGTGGTGTTTTCTATAAGAAACTTTTAGCGGGCAGTAATGAGTTTTTAATCCTCTTACAACCAACAAGACGAACATAACAAAAAATAAAAAAAACTTGTTACACTTATAATTACACTATCTACGTGCAGAGGAGCGGACGCAAACAAAGGTCGAGTTTACTACAGTGCATATTGACCTTTTAAGTCCACTGCATTTCTACACGTAAATAGAAACTTTCCACTGCTGGAAAAAACCATCGGAAAGCAGTAACTTTTCCTTTAAATTGAAAAGCAACTGAAGTATTGTTTTTATTCCTTTATCCATCATCATGATTATTTAGCCTTTCTCGAAACTAGAATTCATTCCCATTTCTTTAACCTCATCAGCCTATAAACTTCCCAGTGCTGGGATACAGGCCTCCTCTCCATGAGAGAGAATGGACCGTACACAGTACCAGGTTTGTTTTCTTTTATCCACGAATTTAGAAATATTATTTCTGTCTTTTATGAAAATTGTATGTTAACTATAAGCACACTGGATTGATGTTTGCTATCCAAAACCATGACAATTTGTTGAGCCAATAATGTTTCAAATTATTTTTAATGTTCTCTAATAGCAGTGGTTATTACCAAATATTGGTGAATTATTCAGAACATTATTTCATACGCCTACACAAAACATTTTTTTAATAAACTTCATACACATACATACATAAACTCCACGCCACCTGCTACAATTCTTACATACTAAGGAGTTTGTTGCTTCTTTCACATTCATCCATCTGGTCATATACACACGCTGGTTGCGAGTACTACCTATAAGTAAGGTCTACACACGTGATCACAGGAAAATGCTGTACAATCGATAGAGAAAAAGAGCTTACAGTTTTATTAAAAAATTTTAGCATACACAATCATCTTGGTCGCTTTTTAAATTATTATCTAATTAAAAAATGTAATGAAACTGAAAACAGTCGTGTTGTTTATTCAAGAGTACTTTTATGATTCACCGTAACGCGATAGTAAATTTAATTACCGTTACAAATACAAGTTAAGTAATTTAAAAAATGTATTTTTATTACTAGGTCTAATTATCGTCTGTATTGTTCTACGGAGATGAGTAGAAATACGAAGCTCTTTGTGTGTGAACTAAAAACTAAATTAATTAATGCACTGTTTTAGGCTTTCACGGTTTTTCACTACAATTAAAGTACTTACGGGATGATATCCGTGATTTTCCTTTGTTGCTATGAGCTCCCGATATTTCGACGCTGTTGCAAGCATCATGATCGCGGGAAATTATTTATTATGAGCAGACAAACCTGTCTACCCTCTTTCTTAGTCTTTTATTACGTTCACTACTGGAACTCGATTGTAACTCACGACAAAACGTACTCACAGTATCACTAGGTTTTTCTGGATAATGGAGACGCATGTTATTTTTTATTAGGTTTATCACTGGATTTCACGTAGACAGATTTGTCTGCTCATAATAAGTAATTTTCGTCCCACCCGCATACCTCTTCAGTATTCCCGAGATCATGATGCTTGCAACAGCGTCGAAATATCGGGAGCTTATAGGAACAAAGGAAAATCACGGATACCATCCCGTAAGTACTTTAAATGTAAATTAATTAACATTGAAAAATATTAAATACAATCCCTAGAACGTTTGAGAAGTAAAACTTCTTCCAGACCAATATTTAGCAAAAAAAAAAAGCCAGATACAATATAATGCAAGAAAAGGCCTTATAATAATCTCAAAACCACACTTTTCCACGTATAATACGTTTAAAAAGCTGTTACATACGCTCCCCAAGGCAACGCTCTTGGTAATAACTGAAATAATAATATAACTCAGGGAAAATGTGAAATATTTATGTAATATGGCAGCGGAGACGACATGAACGGCGAAAACGCGACAAAGGAAAAAAATGAAAATTGATGAAGCGAATACTTTTTTCATTAAGCTACTGCGACGCTGTGGGACTTAATTTAGAAGTTAATGCGATTATATTTTTAAACCTCCTAACAAAAGATTTATTTTATCTGGTTTTATACAAAAGGGTTGACACAAACATGGAAGTACGGATTGAAATTGGAGCCAGACAATATTGAAAATACAACAATTTAAAATGGAGGTAATCAGAAACTACACAACACCATCTTTACATACTCCTTTTACCTCGTCTACATTCATAAATCTGGCCCCAAAACGCATGCCGTAAAACACAACCGTTTCTAGTATTAATAAAAAAAAAATATAAACAGTTTCGTTGACAGATAACAACACTATGAAGGTATGACACACGCTCTAATCTGCTTCTATCACGAATATCGACGAACTTTGAACCCAAGTGATCTTCATTCATGGACGAGAGCGGCCTTTGACCGCTAACCTTTACATAAAACCCGAATGTCACATTAAATACTATACACATTTTCTCAACGAGTAGTAAACTAGTTTATGAATCACGTAATTTTTATGGGAAAACTAACGGTTGACGAAATTCTCGAGATTGTAGAAGAGACATTATTACGTAGTTGATAAGAATAATTACTATGGGAAAGTACGTCAGTAAGATGATTGTCGATAGCATTGTCATCGGGTGTTACAGATTCATAATTATTATTTTTATAAAGTCTGGGATGTAGAGCAAAAATATCCAGTGATAAAACTGATATAGAATTACGACATAAATTGCTGTGCTTTAAAATGATGCTGTGGCATCGAAAGGGGTTTCATTGCACGGCATTGAAATACGCGCCACGGTCGTATTTCTATAACAATACGTTTGAATGTCCATTGGCAAAAATTTTAATCCCTTGCCATGCCGTCCCGGTCTGCGTAGGCCTTTAGTCATCTTGTCATAAATAATCAAGTGTGTTAGATGACGTGATGACTTTGACCACTGAATCAGGCACAGAGATAAAGGAAAAATAAGAGTTGAAGTAACTAAATTGCTACAGACAAACAGTCAATTCAAGATTACCGGAATACTGAATAAAAGTATGACAACCGTTATCAATTCCGTGCGAGATAACACTGGGTTTATGACACAAAGTTAAGCAATGCAGACTACATGTCTCTAAACACGTAAATATAAAAGATTTACTGCTGGTGTTAAACAGATACAGATGCACCTGATCTGATTAATTTATTGAAGATTATAATAACAACAATTTTGTTTGTTCGATGTCAAAAACAAAATCATAATAAAATAATCCTTCCTTATTATTGTTAGGGTTTTTCCATACCTATACAATTCATTGTTTTCTTTCTTTCTCGTGAGGTTAGTGCCTAACCTGGTGTCAGAGCTTTAATGGACCTCTGACTTGGTTGTACATACCGTCGAGAAATATCCTTTAGGGGTGCAGGTCACAATGTTTTCTTTCACTGAAGCAAGTTAATTATACAACAAGACAATCCACTCATTTATGTCAAATAATCTGAACACAAAGCTGGGAAAAGCAAGGGAGAATATGGTTTTAAGATATAGCATAAGATAAATAAAAAAAATACGCCGATTTCATCAGAAACATCACCATGGGAAAATGCAACTGTAAAAGAATCAACTTCAGGTAGGCCTTTCACAAACAATGAGCCAGCACAAAGCAGCGATAAAATTTTATGGTGATTTTATGTCACCATGACTAGACAACATTTTAATGTTGCTTTTGTTAGTGTTACCAAGATGACTAACCGAGAGTGAATCATAGTTAGGACTTACCTAGATTTCGTTAACGGAGATGATGATGTGAAAAGCAAGGACGAAAGAAATCGATGACACCAATATGACATAATGTAATGCAATGCTAAAACTAACATTACCTATAGAAAAGTAGAAGCTAAAGTTGCTAAGTATAAAATTAACGTTAAGAGAAATAGTAGGGTACATCAAGCATTTAATAGATGAGACTTCAAGCTCCATGACGTTGCAAATATAGAGAAAACGGCCCTTATCTCTGCCATCCAATATATTTAAAGCTAAGGGGACTTAGGCAGAGTACCCTCTGACGCAGAAACCTCTCGTTAAATTGGCTACTGTATATCTAGGGTTGAATAACATTGACGTTGAATATTTTGGAGAATTATGGATTATTTGCTTTAACAACATCACGCCTGTTATCTTCGAATTGTTAGTCAGAGGTGTACCTAATGGTACATCCACATTTCTCCTCCAGTTTGGCCGTTGAGAGAATCATTTATTATTACTTGATTTAATGATATCGTTTTTAATAATATTATTTGTTAATAGGGCAAAAACACGATAGTTATATATTTATCATAAATTCTTCGCCACTTCAAAGTTATCATCTTCCGTTCGCTCACGACCTGTGAGGAACACATTCTCTCAGCGGCCAAACTGTAGGGAGCACAAATCCAAACTCCGTAGCTGCTACTGAGAAATTCCAGGTTCAAAAACCCAATATCACTGCCAGACCTGGGAAGCGAACAGGACCTCATGATCAGCAGTCTCGCTTGCACCAGACCAAGGAGGCATCATGGATTATCTCATACAATAATTACATTTATACCGTAAGCAGGTATATGGTGCAGGTGTAATCCGTGTAATGATCCACAAAGTACCGTATTTGTACAATCAGAGTTAGTCACCGATAATTACGGAGCGTAATGAGCGTGCAAATTGTCAGTCACGCCAGCTAGCGGTCAGCTCTACACCGAGCCAATTTAGTGCATTAGTGCAACCTTTACTGCCATATATGTTTTATTAAATTAACAGTCGCATTCTAAAGGTCGAAACTTTAATAGAGACAGACATATTCTAGATATTTTCAAATAAATTGTTAGAATATACTAGAATGAATAAGTAGTTTAAATTGATTGAGTTTTTGAAGTAAACAAGCAAAAAATAACAAGATAATAAAACCTTAGAGCGCCCCGTGGAGCTAGTAAATTTACAAAATGCAATAATGTTATGAAATTATTTATTGCATTATAAATCGGTTGGGATTACTGATATGATAAATGTAAACTTTTATTGGCATTGACAGTCAACAGATAACAAATAACGATATTTGGTCGCATCATGTACATTCCAGAACGTTGACTGAGGGTACCTCAATCGATAAGAAGAATATTAATATTCACATGAAATTTTAGCCGTCAAAGGCAGACTTTGAGTAAATGAACCGACAAAGGCGCGATCCCTGAAGCGAAAACTGAAATATGTATAGAGCGATTTGAATTTAAAAGCAGTGAAAGATGGAATAATAAATGTACGTTCTACAGACTTGGCTGAAATTTATATTAAGCGGTGAAAAGTAAACGAAGTGGAGAATATCTCTATTAAATATAATTTTAAAAGACCAAGCAACGTTTCATTGGAAAACATCGCAGGGGAACTTGAAAATATGCACACAACAGAAGGTGACAGAGAAACCCAACAAGACATGAAAGGTGCCCGTAACTCGGAAGATAAAGCCTTGGATATTGTATCGAATAAATCAGTAACTAAAATATTTGCATATCTTGCTATGAAGGTCATATGTTCAGCTGTTATCGATGCTTATCTTTTCAATCTAATGTCGATAAATCGATTTTGATCTCTTGCCATTTGTCACTCATTTCATAAGTAATCTGCTGTGGCTTAAAATTCGTGGATTCTTCATTAATTTTTGACCAAGTATGTATGTTTTATGTTCTTCGTCATTCATCTTACAGTTTATTTTAAAGTTAATTTGCACAAGTTATTTGTGAAATGGCACGTTTGTTTTATCCAAACTCAAAAGTGATTGCAAGAACAATAGCTGCTATTTCTGTGACAAATATTTTAATGTTATTGTGTGTATGTGTCATGTTTATGATAATTTGGTGCATAGCATAAGTAAGTAATTAAGTATGCGTTACAGAGTCAAACGGTTCTTAGATTTTGCATATTCTTTAATAACTGCCTGGAGAGGGTGAGGATGACTAAAGAAAAAATGAATGGATTGTGTGGAAATGATATGAAAGAAAAAGGAGTAAATGAAAGCGTGTCGGTGGACAGTAGAGAATGGAAGAAAAAATGTGTTGCGCTGACCCCAAGTAATATGGGACAAGAACAGGATGATACTGAGACTAAAAATTCAAAAGCGTGATGGTGTCAATAAAATAACTAATTATTTTGCTGTATCAGGTAATCAGTTTGTCTAGCGTACAAATGAAAACGATCCACTAGTTATACATCAGATAGTATGATGTGCAATACCCGTATAATAGTGACATTTAACGCCGCACACAACGTTACGCATGATTTTCAAGGATTTATCACGATGTTTCCCCTCGATTAAGCATCTATTTACCTTGTAAGGGATATAGTTACAGTTTAGTACAATCGACCCATTAATCGCTGTAACGAACCCGCCTTTCAACCGTAAACGAAGTTGGGTAGAGCTCGGATTTCTGATTGAGACTGAATTCGGTGTAGCGTGAGCAAAATGTAACAGACTTATAGATAAATTGATTTAGATTGAATTCCTTTCTACATTCAGCTCGTATCAGTCCCTTACATCATTTACAGATGGAATGTCTAAAGGCTCAGAGGCCTTCTATTCAAAACTGTTCATGGCGAACCGTGGGCGTTTGATACAAAATAAATACCTGCTTAACCATTAGACATACCGGTTATGATGATAGCTATAACAGAACAATTTTTCAAGTGTTGCCCACACACGTTCCGACCACTCGAAGCTAAGTATAGTGATAGCATATCTGTTTTAAAGATTGCAACACTGATAGATTGGTTAGCAAATACCAGAGTAACGCATCCTCCTGAATGTAACGATCATTGTTGAGGGATATGTGTCTTTCTCATGAAAGCATTAAAACATGATTTCAATTGTATTTATGTTGATTGAGGGGCCAGAGAAAGACGAGATGTAGATATATCAATAACTAACGATTATACGCATGCTGTTAAGGTGCGGACACAAATATTGAAAGCGGGAATTTAAACGATGCATTCATATATTTAAATACCTAAATCGTTAATGCATTAAGATTTGCACGGCTTTGTGTATTTTAGTAAGGTTATATCAAATTCAATATTTGAGTTTGTTTGAAATAGCGTTAACAATTCACAAACTTGTTCTATTAATATTAATGCACTAGCCGTAGCGTTTCAAGAGAAGTCGCTAGTTAGAGAAGTTAAATGCAAACTTCCAACAAGAGAGCCGAGCAAAAACTATGCGATACTTTTTAAATCAAGTGAATTTGCGAAACATTTTATCCGACGAGAACGGAGAAGAGAAGAGACGACTCTGTAAAAACTGTCAACGTTCCAATAATAATAATTGGGCTTCGAAAGCTTTCAGTTTTCAGTTAACACCGGATGAAAAAAGTATCTTGCTTACGTACAGGAAAAGCATTCTGTAAAACACGGCACATGGATGGACGGAACTGTCACTCTCATTAAAACCGAACGTTTTAAAACAATGTAGACTATGTTTTTTCACTGTCCATGCAACCATTCCACATGTAAATTTTCGCACTGTTATGCAAAAATATTTAAAGAGGATTAAGCAGCGGTGCGCAAACATTTGCTTTTCGCATCTGCTTTTTATTGTGTGTGTGGTGAATTTATTTAAAATCTTGATTCAATGCTTCTGTGGAATATTTTGACAACCAGGAGAACTGATGTTTAATTATTCCGTTTAATATCTTCCTCCAGTTTTTATGAAAGCATTGTTTGCCGAAGACATGCATCATAAAGTTCACTATTTTTGTCACATTTAATTGATAGTGAGAAGGTGCCAGCACATAGCTCATTGGTATTTGAAAACAATCCAATTCTCTGTTTATCCCAGAAAAAACGTGAGCAATAAAAACAGAAATAAAATTGTAATGATATTGATATCAGCAAACTCGGAATAATCCTTTGTTTTTACGTAAATTTTATCAGTTAACAATTTGATATGACGGAGAAGACACGTTACGTGAAGCACATGGCATTACTCTGCGCGTTTGTACAGACGCGTAGACGTAGACAGTCCATTATCAGCCGTTTGTACGATTTGATCCACTTTAATGCAGCCCCTTTGACGTAGGTTACGTGTGTTGATAAACGTTCAAAAGTAAATGAACGAAAGCATTATGGATTCTCTTTGTTTACCGTTTTTATGATTTTGGCGGTGTTTGGCATTCAGTGCAGATGTTGTTGATGTTTAAAGTTGGATATCTTTGTTATCAGTGTAGTTTTATTAGAAGAAACAGTTGCTATGCTGAATCAAATTCATTCAGCGTCAAGCTTCATACATACAATTGGTTGCAAGTCGAACCAATAGGGTAGATGACAAAAAAACTAATTAGTCCGTCAGATAGATTTACAAAAAATATTGGACACATATTTTTTCATTTTTCACGTAAACAAAAAATGAAGACGATACAGTGCGTCGAAAAATCGTGTGAGTACACTTTTTACCGGGAAGTGACGTCACAAGCCCCCACTGATCTTTGACGCGTTTTATCTTCGTTAATGTTCATTAATTTGATAAAACAAAAAACACGTAACTAATATTTTTCGATAATATAACCGACTGACTAAACAGAATCATATTTATATATAAGTCAGGAATCATCCCTATTGGTTGCGTTGGCATATCAGTATTTTATAAGGAAATTGCAAAATGTTGCAACTCAACTCACAACAAATCCGCTAAGCAAAAATCCAAGCACAGTCTGCTGGATAAACCCATATTAGTCTTTATTTCTTCAACCTTTTTCTGAAATAGTCTTGTTAAATCGACGGGAAGTGACAAACGGACGCCCCAACGGATGCGTATATACTGTTTATCTACCAACCCGGTACGACTGAGGGGATCGCTAGTTCTCCGTCGCACAGTTAATTGAATCTTCTACGAACTAACTGAATTAAATTAATACCGTTAACGCTTTGAAGATCAATGGGAAGGGAATTGGCATTTCTACGCGATATAATTGAACTTCTGAAGGGTAAATGGACCTTTCATGGTTAGTTAGGCAAGATATATGTTAATAGTCTGCGGCGCGTGACCAATATAGAAAATTGAATTACAAATAGTTATCGTTTTAAGGATAGATTGGATGATATGGCAAGAAAGGAGGTGTCTGATGAAATGATGAGTAATAGAGAAGTTTGGAAGAAGAATACATGCTGAGCCGACCCCAAATGAATTAACATAAGGGCAAGAGAATGATGATCGTTTTATGGATAACGGAATCGTCTGGTGACGCCATTTTCAAACAGGACAATCAATCATCGGCCCAACAAATATTGCTTCCTCAATTTCCGTACAAAACAAAATAAAATCTTCCTGGGTCTTGACACAAACCAAATTCCAAAACATATTAGGCTGACATGGGTCTTATATCTAAAAGACCTGTCACCAGGCTTCGCAAATTATCTCCACTTGAGCCCTTAGGGAAATTCGGGGACCTTTTGAGTCGAGGGTCGTTTGATATTAAGTGACCCGCGCTTGACTTGTGAACTGTACACGTAGGGATGCTGTAGGATGAATTTCAAGAGAATTTTATATTTAGCCTGTTGGGGAATTTTCGCTTCAAAAATCTGGGGCAAAAATCTGTAAGCAAAATTTTGTGTTGGCGCTGGTTTATTTAACGTTTTTGTATTGTTAAGGGTCTTAGACGTCTATTTTGTAGAGCGACGACAAAAGACATATTAGAGATCCC